>OX336388.2:1537116360-1538366360 GCA_946902985.2 Meconema thalassinum
TTAGGAAGTCATTTTTGAAAGCCTTTGTCTGGAGCGTGGCGCTCTATGGAAGTGAAACTTGGACTATTGGTGCAGCAGAAAAGAGGAGAATTGAAGCATTTGAAATGTGGTGTTACAGGAGAATGATGAAGATCAGATGGGTAGATAGGGTTACAAACAAAGAGGTATTAAGACGAGTGGGAGAGGAGAGATGTTTCTGGCGACTGCTAATGAAGAGAAGAGATAGGTTGGTAGGACACATACTAAGACACCCAGGAATAGCAAGCTTAGTTATGGAAGGAAGGGTCGAGGACAAGAACTGTAGGGGTAGACCAAGGTTAGAATATGTTAAACAGATTGCCTCGGATGTAGGGTGTGGTAGCTATGTAGAGATGAAACGATTAGCTCAGGACAGGGAGGCATGGAGAGCTGCATCAAACCAGTCAAAAGACTGAAGACTCAAACAACAACAACATTAGTTTCTTAAATTACATTAAATTAGTTTTCTGGGAATATTTCAGAAACTTTTGGTTTTAGAGCCTTATAATGTAGTTTTCGAGGAACCTTTAGGGCCCCCGAGCTTTGTTTCTGGCACCGAGGGGCTTTGTCTCGTCGTTGTACGCCATAATATAATACTAATAATAATAATAATAATAATATAATATAGGGATAGGTGTATATCAGCCTCCGTGGCTTAGGTGGCAGCACGCCGGCCTCTCACCGCTTGGTCCGTGGTTCAAATCCCGGTCACTCCATGTGAGATCCGTGCTGGACAAAACGGAGGCAAGACAGGTTTCTCTCCGGGTACTCCGGTTTTCCCTGTCAAAATTTCATTCCAGCAACACTCTCCACTATCATTTCATTTCATGTGTCATTCATTTAATCATTGCCCCAGAGGAGTGCGTCAGGCCTCGGCAGCCGGCACAGTTCATATCCTCGCCGCTAGATGGGGGCTTCATTCATTCCATTCCTGACCCGGTCGGAGACTGGATGCAGGCTGTGGATTCTCATTTTCAGGGATAGGTGTAATAGACCTGCCGTACCACACCCGCAGGTGTAAATCGCGTGAAAAAATTCTAGAGTACCCCTTAAGCGCATTATACGTATTGATACATTTTGCAGCTTAATTTGGTTCCATCATAAACTTCTAGCCGTTTGCAAACTTTCACACTAATGTAATTAATGGAATTGCATTGCGTCTGAGACCTCTGAGAATCTGTTGCCATGGTTACCGTCTTGCATTAGTTCATTAATTTATTAAATAAAATTGATTTTTTTGGGAATATCTCAAAAACTGTTGGTTTTAGGGCGTTAAAATGAGGTTTTCGGTTCTGTCTCTCACATTGAGGAGCTGAAAATGAGCTTTGTCTCGTCCTTCTACGCCTATTTCAGTATGTATTTTAAGGGGGTAGGCCCCCTTTTACGAGAGGTACGGAGAAGAGTTTCATCAAGTTCTCGAGTTATAAGGGAACAAATTTGTCCACAGACAAACAAACAAACAGATAGACAAAAAAATTCGAGAGCATCCATCATAAAACAGTCTGAAACGCATAAACAACACAGATTTCCGTAGAAATTCTGAAAAAAACAGACAAACTTTCATTTTTATATATATAGGGATATACTGTACTGCATGTGGGGAATTGAGATGGATTGCGATTTATGATTGTCTTTCGTTAGTTTGTTATCACTTCACTTATGACATCTTGGTTAGATAATAAAGATCAGATTGTAGTGTTCCCGTTATCCATTTCTATTAACCACAACATTTGGTGCCGAAACCCGTGATATCGCATGATATCAAGTGATTTTAAGAAATAATCTGTTTAGGCCAATACTGCAGGAATTGAAGCCTCTCGTAAGTTTTTACTCTGCAATTGCATTACGGAACCTCCCGACTGTGAGGGAAGACTTGCAATTACACTATACTGGACGGAAGGTTTCCTACTTCGCAACCGACTACAGATAAGTGACAAAGCTACACATTTGTAAATCAAATAACTGTTGAATGACCCTGATAACTTCTTGTTTGGTTATGTATGTGTGTAATAACATTATGTTTCGTACGTGGATATTGTAGTGTCACCTGGTGCTAAATATAGATATTATAAATTTGGAGCGGAGGCCAGAGGTAATATAAAACTGACCATAGTAATTAACACTCAATCTAAGCGTCGACACCAGCGATCCTAGTAGCACCTGACCGAAAATCAATCGATACTTCAGATAACAGATTAACAGCTTTTTGCCATGCACATTTCCGTGAACACACGTACAACATGAGCAATAACGATCAAACAGATGCAATTTTACCTAGTCTAAGAAGAAAGCGAACCAGACAGAGGGCAAATACAACACGCTTTGTTACGGAAATTAACAGTTTCACTGACAATACTTCATTCGAAGACTGGGACCACTACCGACATAGACTACAGGAAACTCTCAACAACTTAACCACACTTGATGATTCTATACATGAGTTACTATCGGATACTGAATACGATACTGATGTTCAGAGGTTGAAGAATATATAGACTCAGCGAAACGCGCTATTACAAGGGCATCGAGAACAATTACAAGCAAATTGTCAAATTCAGCCGCTAATTTAGGTAACCCTGAATCACTGCCAACTACACGTGCTAATCTAATTCAGGCTTCACACTCAGTTCGACTCCCGCCAATTAAGCTAGAATCCTTCGCTGGTGACATCGCAACTTGGCCACGTTTTTGGGAGCAATCCGAGTCATCCGTTGATAAAGATCCTTTCCTTCCTACCATAAATAAACACATATTTTTGCGCGGGTACTTGGAAGTCGAGCCGAAGCGGATAGTCGATGGAATCGCCGTAATAGCAGATACATACGAGGAAACGAAACGGATTCTACAAGCTCGCTATGGGGATGAAAACAGAATAATACAGGCGCACTTAGACTACCTAGAGGGGATGTGACCTATTCAGCTCGCTACTCCTGAAGCACTCAACGACACGTTCATTGATTGCCATCGACACATACAAGCTCTTCGTGCGCTGGGAGAAGACGTAAACGGCTACGGGAGAGTTCTTGCTCCAAAAATACTTAGAACGTTTCCCGCTGATATTTGTCGTCGTTGGATAATTCATACGAAGAAGGAAAATATCTCGGAAGGCGATATTCTCAAGCTCATGGAATTCTTGGGAGAAGAAGTAGATGCGGCTGTGGTGACGCACAAGATTCGTGGATCTACATCTGCTTCGACTCATGTTACCAAAACGCAGCACTGCACGTTGATTCAAATAAGAAACAATCCAATAGGAAGGTTGCTCCGGAACCATTTTGTGTCTTTTGCGAATCCCGCGGACACTGGGCGAAAGAATGCAAGGCAGTTTCTATCGTTAACGATAGACTTACTAAACTCAGGAACACGAACCGCTGCTTTCTATGCCTGAACCGTGGACACTCCGTGAAGAACTGCAACCGAAAGGGTAAGGCATTCTGTTCTTCCTGCAAAGCCTTGCATCACAGATCTGTCTGCAGTAGAAACTTATCTACTAATGCAGCAGCAACCATTACGTCCGTTTACAAGATAGATTCTCTTCCATCCGACTTTACTTACCTGCAGACCGCGCGAGTTTGGGTTACTGGTCCCAATGGGCGAACTTGACAGACGCGTTGCATACTGGATGCTGGAAGTCAATCCAGTTTTATCCTTGAGTCACTAGTTAACGAACTGAAACTCGAGGTTATTGGCCGCCAAGACTTAACTATTGGTGCCTTTGAATCGTCTCCAACCAATCGGAGTATACGTAATCTTGTTAAGTTTTCCATAAAGAGCATCTGGACAAACTCGGCTACAAATATTACTGCATTTGAGAGTATCCAAGCCTTTTCAGCTCATCCGGTCGTTCCTGATGATGTTAATATGTTAGCACACACTCAAAAACTACAGTTGGCTGACCCAAATAATGAATCAGAGCAACCTTTGCCTATCGAAATACTTATTGGAGGAGATTGTTATTGGAATACGTAAAGGACACTTCACCAGTGCGCATTTCCACTCCGTGGTACTCATACCAACCATGTTTGGATGGGTATTGACTGGAAATCGATCAGGCATCACATTGAATTCATCACTGGTAAACCATATTCATTCTGAACAGATACACTCACCTTTAGATGAGACACTCAGGCTGTTCTGGGGTCTGGAAAAAATGGGAATCAGGGAAAGTCAGGATAAATATTTCAGTTCCAAAAACTCTGCGATACTGAAGGAATTTCATGATTCTTACCGAATAGAAGACCATCGGCGTGTTGTGTCTCTTCCTACAAAATCAGGTATCATCTTGCCCAATAACCATGCTAATGCGGTAAAACGATTCAACGCATTGCAAAAGAGACTAAAGGCGAATAGACCTTTGAATGAGACTTATTATTCACAGATGATGGACTATATTATAAAACGCCATGTTGAACATGCTCCTTCTGAAACAACTGGTGATACGTTCTACTTGCCTCACCATTTAGTTAAGAAGTGTAAATCTGGGAAAACGAAATGGAGGATTGTGCTTGATGCATCTTCTCGTCAAGGAGGTGGTCCGTCCCTTAACGAGGCCCTCGAAATGGGGCCAAATTTACTGCCTGAGATACTTTCTGTTCTCTTAGATTAAGAAGCTACCCGGTAGCGATCATTGGTGATGTCTCTCAGGCATTCTTACAACTTGTACTCGATTCCAAAGATCGAGATTTGACCAGATTCTTCTGGTACGATGTGATTGACAAAGGCGAAGGGGTGTACGAAACAACAGATGAAGTCGTAATATACCGTTTTGCTCGCGTTCCCTTTGGTCTAACTTGCAGTCCATTTTTACTTTCAGCGACACTAAGGGAACTAACCAATATCCATGACTCTGCCTTCTCAAATGCTGCCGCCCTTATAGATTTTAGTACGTACATGGATGACTTTGTAACCGATGGTGAAACTGAGAACCAAGTGATCAAACTTTATTATGAACTCGCAGGACTGCTAAACACAATTCACATGCCCATGGCGAAATGGGCGTCCAACTCTCAACAACTGAAGTGCATCTGGACGTCCGAAGGTCGGGTACTAGAGACCAATACGCAAGTATTAGGAGTGAAATGGTCTACTGAAACTGTCACTTTCTACATAGACGACCATGATATCACCAATAATCTCATGCATGAACCCGCTAGTAAGAGGTTACAAACTACATCCCGATTTTAAGACCCCTTGGGACTTTTAACACCAGTATCGATTATTGGGAAAATACTGTTCCAAGAAACATGATGCAAAGGGATTGGATGGGTCGAACACTTACCACAAGATATAGGCATGCGTTGGCATACTTGGATTTCGAGTCTTTCACAGTTATCGCAGCTACAGATTCCTCGATGGATCGGCATTTCCGAAAGAAGCAACAGTGAAATTCACATCTTCTGCGATGCAAATGAAAGGGCCTATGGCGCAGTATGTTATGTCAGGACCACTGAAGGGCATAGTGTTACTGTCCGTTTGGCTTGCAGAAAAAATCGACTCGCTCCCGTGAAAAGGGTCACGCTTCCGAGACTAGAACTGTTAGCTGCTCTAGTGGGAGCGCGACTCTTAAATTATTTCTGAAAATCAACTGACTTGAGCTCTTCAGCAGCGACTTTATGGACAGATGCTAAAGTGACACTGGGTTGGGTACAGAGTGATCCAAATCGCTGGAAGACATTTGTGTCCAACCGGGTAACTGAAATCCAATCTTACACTACTCCATCTCAATGGAGGTACTGTCCAGGGGGAGAAAACCCAGCAGATCATTTGTCGAGAGGAATTTCAGTGGTACAGATAAAGTCACTTGATGGATGGTGGCATGGGCCTTCTTGGCTACAACAACAACCAGAACATTGGCCTAGCCAACTATCCTCCCGCGTACAACTGCCAGAAGAAAAGAAGATCATCTTCAATATAGTTAAATTTCAGAAAATTTCACCCCTATTAGATCCTTCCAGATACAGTTCCTACAGGAGGTTACTTCGCATCACTGCGTGGATACTTCGTTTCTTGCTACATGTTCGAAGAAAAGAACGGTTCACTGGGGAGTTAACAGCACAAGAGCTTCCAAACTCACGCAAATATTGGATTCAAACTGTACAAAAAGAGTGTTTCCCTGCTGAATATCTGGCTCTAAAAGACGGTGTAGCTCTGCCAAATGAATCAAGAATAGCCCACTTAAACCATTTATGGAGAACGGACCCATTCGTCTAGGTGGTCGTCTACAACTTGCAGAGTTATCTAGAGAATTGCAACACCCGTTACTCTTGGATGGCACCCATCACTTTGTAAAATTGCTCATCAGACAAACGCACATCAGACTTCACCATTGGGGGGTGCGAATTGTCTTGTCGGAACTACGTACGGAATTTTGGGTGCTCAGAGCACGACAGGCAGTCAAGAAAGTGTTACTTACGTGCCTTCCTTGCAAAATGGCGCAAAATCACTTCGCCCAAGCAATCGAAGCTCCACAACGCAAATTAATGGTAACACCAACGAAACCCTTTGAAGTCACGGGAATTGATTTCGCTGGATCCCTTTATGTGAAGGTGGGGACCACGAGCAATAAATGTTACATAGCACTGTTTACCTGCGCTACGATTCGCGCGTTACACTTGGAATTGTGCTCAGACATGACTGCCGACACGTTCCTCTTGGCACTTCAGAAGTTCGTTGGAAGACGAGGGATACCACACACGATATATACTGATAATGCTCAGACGTTTCACGCGACCAACAGAGAACTCAAGTCCATCTGGACTCTTCTCACAGCCCCTCCAACACATCAGTACTTCGCTCATCACAACATCACCTGGAGATTTATTGCTCGAAGGGCGGCTTGGTGGGGAGGATGGTGGTAGAGGATGGTAGGCACGACCAAGCGGTGTCTGCGAAAGGTACTGGGGAAATCATTAATCGGCGAGGAAGCATTGATACTTTGATAAATATCGAAGCCGCCATTAATTCGAGGCCCATCATCCAAGACAGAGAAAATGCACTAACGCCAGCCCACTTTCTGATTGGACAGCGCTTCACCACGATACCGACTGGACCTGCAAGTGCGGGGAATGAAGATCTGCCCAAAGTGCTGGCTGGACAACAGAAGGTATCGGATGATTTTTGGAAACGCTGGACGAAGGAGAATCTCCTGGAATTGAGAAATTTCCATGAAGTTTGTCAACCACGGGGAAAAGTTCCGCAATTAGGGGTCGGTGACCTAGCACTTCTCCAGGAAGACAAGGCACAGGTGGGCAAAGTCCCGCATTGAGGAGCTCCGTGTTGGTAGAGATGCAGTCGTCAGGACGGTTGTTCTTCGTACCCCTACCGCAGCCACAATAACCCGCCCCATTCAGCTGGTCATCCTCCTGGAGGTTGACCAGGTTGGGAGGATGTGGAGAATTGAGACGTTGCAACTCTTAAGAGTTGCTATCTATGGATTCACGATTTACGATTGTCTTTCGTTTTATTGCTATCACTTCACTTGTGACATCTTGGTTAGATAATAAAGATCAGATTGTAGTGTTCCCGTTATCCATTTCTATTAACCACAAAACTGCACCGCTCGGTGTTGACCGTGTTTTATTGCACAAATTTAGGTTTTACTCGCTAACTGTTGGAGTTACACGAAAAGTGATACGGACCTTTCAGATAAATAATTAAATGTTAAAGCTCGTGTATGCCATCAAAAGTTTGCTATTTCTTAGCGTTCTCTTTTTATTTGAAATGGAAATATGAAATTTTGATACCAAAGGGTGTAGTGACGTCACAAATGTGGGTTTTACTCGCTAATCTTTGGAGATACACGAAAAATAATAAGGACCTTTCGGATAGGAAATTAAATTTTAAAGCTCGTACGTGCCATCAAAAGTTTGCTATTTTTTAGCGTTCTCTCTTTTTATTTGATATGAAAATATGAAATTTTGAAACCAATGGGTGTAGTGACGTCACTAAAATGGTTGCCGTTTTTTAATAGTGCAAAATATCGAAATCAAAAGTATCCTATATGTAAACCTGGTAAATCAGCTACATCCATGCAAAATTTCATTTGAATCGGACCAGTCAGTGGTTCTTGCGTTATTGAATAACACACAGACAGACAGACAGACTCACACCATCTCATTTTTAGCCTATTTTCAATTTTGAAAAAAATAGGCTTATGAGATCACCTTTTGTCCATGTGTGTGTGTGTGTGTGTGTGTGTGTGTGAGGTGTGTGTGTCCCTAATTCAATCTAAACGGCTGGAGCGATTTCAATGAAACTCGGTAAGTTCATAGCACTATTCCCGGCGACCTCGACCGTGCCTTTCAATTTTTTTACGTCTCACCAATCCAACATGGCGGCTGTGCGAAATATTTCACTAGCATTCAATATCTCCGAAACTATTACCGATATCTCCCTGAAATTGTGTACGGTGATAAAGAGCACTACTAGAAGTTCACCTATGTGACCTTCAAAAACCTGGTGATTACAAAACCAACATGGCGGCCAAGCGAAGTTGAGACTTTTAAATAGACTTTTCTCGCGATTTAACTATCCAAGTGTAATGAAACTTGGTACAGCAAATGTTTATACACATTGTAATGCACTGAAGTCAAATTTAGTTCAATTGTTTACATAACCTCAAAATGGCGGCTGCGCGAAATATTTCACTGACATTCTATATCTCCAGAACTATTACAGATATCACCCTGCAATTTTGTACGGTGATAAAGGGTACTGATACAAGTTTATCTATGTATATTTCATACACCTGTAAAGTACAAAACGAACATGGCGACCAAGCGAATTTGAAATATTATAATAGACTTTTCTCGTGATTTAACTCTCTGAGCGCAGTAAAATGTGGTACACTAAATGATTTTTGCAGATTGTAATGCACTGCCATCTAATTTAATTCAATTGTTTACATAACCTCAAGATGGCGGCTGTGCGAAATTTTAAAATTAAGTTTTTATTTCTTGTGTCGAAATCATGCGATCGAAGTGAAAGTTTGAATAATGAAGCTAGGCAATAATTGTCCTTGAATGGTACATAACTCTATGGCCTATACATATAACAATCCTAAATGGCGAGCTTCCGAAATATTTAGACGGTTCTCAATATCTATGAATCTTTCACAGCAATCAAACTGTTTTTTTAATGTTCATAGAGACTATGAACATATGTTCACCTATAGGTTTTTCAGTAACCTGGTGAGCACAAATCCAACATGGCGGCGACGCGAAGTATAAATATTGAAATGGACGTTTCTCGCGAATTAACTATCCGAGTGCCGTGAAACGTTGCACGTAAAATGCTTATACAAATGTTGATCCACTGGCATCTAATTTATTTCAATTGTTTGCATAATCACAAGATGGCTGCTGTGCGTAATTTTAAAATCTCGTTTTTACTTCTTGTGTTCTAATCATGCGATTGAAGTTTGAATACCACACGTACACAATAATCTTAATGTAATAGTACAAAAATAAAAATCCAACCTCGCGACCATCTGAAATATTTAGACGGTTCTCAATATCTACGAATCTGTTACAGCAATTAAACTGAAATTGTGTATGTTGATAGTTGCAATTAACATGAGCAGGATATATGAAAATAGGCTGTATAGTTCTTCACGGAACTACTTCTTATATATTAGTGTGATAACTACTCGCAGGTTATATTGATAAAGCATATAGTGTGTATTTCCAATCGAAAATATTATAATTATATACTTATGACACCACATATTTCATCACTCGACTTCGTCGATTAAAATTCGTTCTCCCTGATCTGCAGTACAGACTCTTGTAGTTATTGTTGTTGTTGTTGATTCTTTAGAGGCTTTGGGGCATCATGGTCATGTAGCCCCATGTACTTGGGTTTGTGTAGTAGTTGTCTGATAATTTGTGACCCTGTGATGTCTGTACTAGTGTATTACTAGTAAATAAGGTAGGATTTATATAGGAAGCTGTCCTTCATCCACGGTAGAGTGTATTGTTGTTGTTGTTGTTGATTCTTTAGTGGCTTTGTGGAATCGTGGCCATGTAGCCCCGTGTACTTGAATGTGTGTAGAAGTTTCTGATAATTTGTGTCAGTGTGATATCTGTACTAGTGTGTGTACTTTAGTACGAGGAAGGATTTGGGTGGAGAAACTCTTGTTGTTGTTGTTGTTGTTTCATTGAGAGGCTTGGACATCATGGTCATTTAATCCCGTGTATTTGGGTGAGTGTGAAATTTTGTATGATAACCTATGTTATTTTAATGGCTGTATTAGTGTGTGTATTTCTAATTCAGGTGAGGATTCAATCAACGTATAATATAGCACGTTATATTTCAACAAACTACTACAACCAATATTCAATTATACTCCTTGTAAAGGACAAATAGTTATAACTATACCAATGCATTTAGGAGTAAGTAGGCTATATATTCTTTACTGAACATCTTGGTTTTAGATCTGGGACTCCCAGGAACTCATATCTGCCCTGATATATACAATGTTAGATTGTGAATAGCAATATGAGCTGCCGTTGTGCATTCGAATCTGCTGAAAGAAATTACAGTATTTGCTTACTTCGGTTGTATATGAAGCAAGGATCTCCTTAGTCTATACATTGTCAGTTTATTATAAGCACAGTAGCTTGAACAAATCACCAAATCTAAAAGTTCAAGCGACATATACGACCACCGGTATACATCTCCACATGATGAATTCAATATTATCGTAGTTTACACGCTGTAAACAAATCTGCTGTTATGTCTTACAAGGTTTGTAAGGGTATTACGTCTACAGCTCTTGTCCATAGAGCGTTAAGAATAGATGAGATGCCAGATGAGCATTTATTGCTCAAGTCTAAATTGCTACCACAACTTACAGCCCTGTACCATCAGGGAGAACAGGATTGCATGTATTGGCCTCCAGTTTGCTAACTTTTGTCGGATACGTAGCTCACTCTCGGCTGAGAAGCTCCGAGCCAGCCAGTAAGTAAATGAACTGGAGAGGCACAATGTAGATGACTAAACTAAAATTCATAATTACATTGATGTTTACTAAATCGCGTAGTTGAGAATAATTCTATTGAAAATATCATTTAAATGCCTGAAATATTTTACACAGAGGTCGAATTATTAAAATAAAGGCAGACATTCAAGGTTACCACATATATATATTTGCTTCGTGACATTTAGATTTTTAACAGACAAATATTTGGTGAAAGGAGAGATCTATATTGAAATGGCATGTTCAGTAATGACTTGTCCAGCTGCTAGTGAAATAACACTAACCGCAGTTCGGTGCTGGATATTGCATCCATAGCCTGACTGTAGGATTGATTGTGGTGGTTATGAGGAATGCAGATATCGATCCAAAGCCCACAGGAGGTAATGCCAACAACGATGAGTCCAGCAAGCAAATTTCGCGGTTAATTCTTTGGGATAAAACAACGCCAAACATATCCGCAATCATCAGTCGCTCAGAAACGAACATTGAACGGTTTCAGCAAGGAGGTATGGAGTGCGATCCACCGTGTGTTTTGAAAGTTGTAAAATTAGCATTATCCACTCGATGAAGTGTGGTAACAAGTCGAAGTTTAGAAGGGTTGTGCTCAGTCCACTTGGAATACAGGGAATATAAAAAAACTTAGAATTGGATGTTCATCAGCAAGGTGGCTTTTAGCAACAAGATCGTGTTGTGTACATTGTGTACAACCTGCAAAGTTTGGCTTCAGGATCCAATAGTCAACCACTGAGCAAATTGAGCACAATATTAAATTAACTTCTTGCAATTTAACATAAAACCAGATAAGTTAATACAATAATATTAATAATAATGTGGGCAAAAGTCCCATTAAACTTGTGTGACTTTCGTGACTTCAGTGTGTTGGAAGTTCCCAGTAGAACTTATCTACTCACACGAGGTTTCCTCATTTAACACCCCTTAAATGCCAACGGCCAGATCGGGGAATTAACCACGATTAGTTTGCAGTCCAACACTAAACCAACAGCACAACACTCAGCTCGATGCTAACATTACAGTGTGGTTATATTGGCACATGGAGTCTAATGAGCTAATGGTGGTGCCCCGTCAGCTCAATGGTAGAGCATTGATTGCTAAAACGAAAGACTGATTGTTCTATTCTAGCGTGCACAGTAGCATTTTAACTTTAACTTAGATATACGGGTGTTAAATTAAAGAAATAAAAAATAGTCAATATTCTAGGAGGCGATAGTATGCATCAACATAACAAAAAACATGGCATAAACATACAGCACTTACATCCCTATAGGGGCAGATGACCTCGTAGTTCCGCCCCTTAAAACAACAATAACTAACTAACTACATCACTATATACTTATACAAGCAGAAGTACCCATTCTTCGAACGGTCTTCGGTATTAATAACCAGATGTTATCAATTGAGCTACTGTTGCAATGTTTAGGGGCTTGGAACCTGTTTGTTGGCAAAGAAACATGATTAGTTAAAATGTGCTCTCAAACAAAATTTACCTAATGTGTTCTTCCTGGCGTGAAAATAAAATTGAAAACCTCGGAGACGAATCGCAATACACGTCACATACGAACTGACCCTAACCGTTTGTCAAGTGCCCAACTAGAGTAAGACCCCTTTTATAAATTATAAAGGCTTGTGGTGCATGAAAATTCAGTTTTTATTAGCCTCCAATGGCCCAAATTCGTAAAATCAGCAAAAACCCTCTACTATTTCAAATCAGGAATTTTTGAAAATAATGTTGCTGTTTGGAGATATAATAGACCTTCTGTACGACATATCGCACGTGTAAGTCGTGAAAGAATCTAGTGTACTCCTTGAACCCCTTAAGCGCATTGATGAGTTTTATAGTTTTAGTTGGTTCCGTGATAACCTTATAGCCATTTGCAACCTTTGACAGAAATGTAATAAATGGAATGTCATTACTTATTCCAGAAATAGATGGAAAGTTGGATGCCACCTCTTGAGATACTGTTGTTATGGTTAGTGGCTAGCATTCCTTCTTTAGTTTATTAAATGAAATTCGTTTTCTGGGAATATATAAGAAACTGTTGGGTTTAGAGCCTTAAAATATAGTTTTCGGGGACCCTTTACGGATCTTGAGGGGCCCCGAGTTTTGTTTCTGTCACCAAGGGTTTGAAAATGAGCTTTGTCTCGTCGTTGTACGCCATAATCATGATAATAATTAAAAGAATTGTAATAATAATAATATAACAATATAGGGATAGGGATATAATAGACCTTCCGTACCATACCCGCACGTGTAAATCGCGTAAAAAAAATCTAGATTACCCCTTGACCCCTTAAGAGCATTACATGTATTGATGAATATTTCAGCTTAATTTGGATCCGTTATAACCTTATTGTCGTTTGCAAACCTTCACAGTAATGTAATAAATGGAATTGCATTGCGTCTTACAGAAATAGATGGACCTCTGAGATTATGTTGCCATTGTTGCCGGCATGCATTCCTTCATTAATTTATTAAGTGAAATTAGTTTCTTGGGAATATCTCGAAAAATGTTGGTTTTAGGGCCTTAAAATGTGGTTTTCGGGGTTCTTTTAGGGCCCCCAAGTTTCATTTCTCACATTGAGCGGCTGAAAATGCTTATTTCAGCATGTATTTTAATGGGGTAGGCCCCCTGTTATGAGAGGTAGGGAGAAGAGGTACATCAATGATTAGTGTCGTGTCTCTGATGGATATCTGTATCAAATTTTACGTTAATCCACCTAGCCGTTCTCGAGTTATAAGGACCCAAAAATTGTCCACAGACAAACAGACAGACAAAAGAAATATTTTTGCGTGCATCCGTCACAAAACAGTCTGAAACGGGCAAATTTCGTGGAAATGCAGAAAAAAAAGACAAACATTCATTTTTATATAATAGAGAAGGGATATAATAGACCTTCTGTACCACACCCGCACGTGTAAATCGCGTGAAAAAATTCTAGAGTACCCCTTAACCCCTTAAGCGCATTGTATGTATTGATGAATATTTCAGCTTAATTTGGATCCGTTATAACCTTAAAGCAGTTTGCAAACCTTCACAGTAAAGTAATAAATGGAATTGCATTGCGTCTTGCAGAAATAGATGGACCTCTGAGATTCAGTTGCCATGGTTACCGGCATGCATTCTTTCATTAATTTATTAAGTGAAATTAGTTTTCTGGGAATATCTCAAAAACTGTTGGTTTTAGAGCCTTAAAATGTGGTTTTCGAGTTTCGTTTCTCACATTGAGGGGCTGAAAATGAGCTTTGTCTCACCCTTCTACGCCTATTTCAGCATGTATTTTAGGGGGGTAGGGCCCCTTTTATGAGAGGTACGGAGAAGAGTTACATCAATGATTGGTGTCGTGCCTCTGAAGGATATCTGTATCAAATTTTACGTTGATCCACTCAGCCGTTCTCGAGTTATAAGGACACAAAAAATTGTCCACAGACAGAAAAACAAACAAACAAACAAACAAACAAACAGACAGACAAATATTTTATTTTTGCGGGCATCCATCATAAAACAGTCTGAAACGCGCAAATATCGCAAATTTCCTTGGAAATTCAGAAAAAACAGACTAACTTTCATTTTTATATATATAGAGATATAAAAATGAAAGTTTGTATGTTTTTTCTGAATTTATACGGGAATTTGCGTTATTAACTCTTTTCAGACTGTTTTATGACGGAGGCGCGCGAACATTTTTTTTTTGTCTGTCTGTCTGTCTGTGGACAACTTTGTTGTTCCCTTATAATTCGAGAACGGCTGGGTGGATCAACGTAAAAATTGGTACAGATATCCATCAGAGGCACGACACTGTTCATTGATGTAACTCTTCTCCGCACCTCTCATAAAAGGGGGCCTACCCCCTTAAAATGCATGCTGAAATAGGCGTAGAAGGGTGATGATGATGATGATGATGATGATAATTGTTGTTTTAAGGGGCCTAAAAACGAGGTTATCGGCCCCCCGTAGAAGGGCGAGAAAAAGCTCATTTTCAACCCCTCAATATGAGAAACGAAACTCGGGGCCCTCTCTTTAAGGACCTAAAACCAGCAGTTTTTGAGATATTCCCAGAAAACTAATTTCATTTAATAAACGAATGCAAGAATGCAAGCCGGTAACCATGGCAACAGATTCTCAGAGGTCCATCTATTGCTGTAAGACGCAATGCAATTCCATTTATTACATTACTGTGAAAGTTTGCAAACGGCTATAAGGTTATAACAGAACCAAATTAAACTGCACAATTCATCAATACATATAATGCGCTTAAGGGGGTCAAAGGTACTCTGGAATTTTTTCACGCGACTTACACGTGCTGGTGTGGTACGGAAGGTCTATTATATCCCTATACCTGTATTGTCATAGAGGGGGAGGGAGGAGGGGGAGGGGGGGGGCGAATGAGTTTTTAGAGAGAAAACATTCATTGTTATTATTATTGTTATTATTGTTATTATTATTATTGTTATTATTATAGTATGTCGGACAACGACGAGATAAAGCTCATTTTCATCCCCTTGGTGTCAGAAACAAACCTCGGGGCCCCTAAAGAGCCGTAAATGGTCCCCGAAAACTACATTTTAAGGCTCTGAAACCAACAGTTTCTGAGATATTCCCTTAAAACTAATTTCATTTAATAAACTAATCAAGGAATGCAAGCCAATAATCATGACAACAGTATCTCAAAAGGTGACATCCAACTTTCCATCTATTTCTGCAGGAAGTAATTTCACTCTATTTATTAATTTTCTGTGAAGGTTTGCAAATGGCTATAAGGTTCTCACGGAACCAACTTAAACTGTAAAATCCATCAATGCGGTTAAGAGGGTTAAGGGATACCATAGACTTTTTTTCCCACATGATTTACACCTGCGATATGCCGTACAAAAGGTCTATTATATCTCCAAACAGCAACATTATTTTCAAAAATTCCTGAATTGAAATATTATTTTTTGCGGCTTTTAGGAATTGGAGGTATTGGAGGCTAAAGGACCTGAACCTTCATGCACCATAAGCCTTTATAATTTATTAAAGGGGTCTTCCTGTGGATGGGGACTTGACACAGCGGTGAGGGTCAGTTTTTATGTGACGTGTATTGCGTTTCGTCTACGAGGTTTTCAATTTTATTTTCACGTCAGGAAGTACACGTTAGGTAAATTTAGTTTGAGAGCACATTTTAACTAATCATTTTTCTTTGTCGACAAACAGGTTCCAAGCCCCTAACCATTGCAACAGTAGCACAATTGATAACGTCTGTTTATTAATACCGAAGACCGTTCGAAGAATGGGTACTTCTGCTAGTTTGTATATACATTTAAATGCTCAACACAGTGATGAGGATCTGATGATTACCGCTTGAAGGTAATCCTAAAATTGGCCTAGTATAATAGTATTATACTTAATACACTTCTCATACCCCTTTTTATTCGCGTTCTTCAACGGGGTCGGGGATGAGATGCCATGAAATTCTATGCAGTGGATGGTTTTTACGACCGGATGCCCTTCCAGACACTAACCTCATGAGAGGACTCAATGAGAGATGAAATGAATGTAGATGAATGAAACTTGGCAAGGATGTAGAAGGAAGCGTTCGTGGCCTGTCGGAAGGTACCGTCCCAGCATTTGTCTGTAATTGAAAATGGGTAACCATGGAAAACCATTTCAAGAAAGGCTGAGGGTGGGGCTCAAATCCACGTTTACTGAGTCCGCAGAGAGCTTGGCCCCATGTTCTAGCGCTGCGCGTTAGCGAGCGTAGCTACCACTATCGGTCCCCTTTATAAAAGTATAATGTACAGTATATTTTTTCAGGAGTGTTATTTACACATCATATACGTTTTACCCCACCCATTCAAAGGACAAATTCGTGTTGACCGACTGAAGAGTTACAGATAGCAGTTTGTATAAGCAACACTGAAACAATGGCTTCAGAACATTTCTCTTGTTTATTAGACTTTCTCTTTCTTCTTTTCATGCATACTAACTCCTTCTAAAATATTGGACACTTTCATCTTAACACTCTGTATATGGTTTTTACTCGAGAAACACAACACGAGAACGCATCGGTGGTCATCAGAATGTTAGTAAGTTCCTCATGAATTAAAAAAGGATTGGTACATTGGCTTTCACGTGGAGTGAATTAAAACTCCGCAATTTTTCTTGGTTTGTGCCGTGTCTTGTGTGGGGTTTTGCCTAGGAACACCAAGATGGCTCATCAGTTTTAATTCAATGGCCGTGAAGGCCAATATACCACCTTTTCGGAAGCCCTCATAGGGAGGTGAAAGGCTGCTTGAGCTTTTAACTCTTGCAGTAAAAGAGCGCAGGTGCGCTTCATAAGAAGGGAGGCAGCGCGCAGTTCGCTACTCCTGTGGGGACACCAAGAAGCAGCTGATGAGCCAGCTTGGTGTTCCTATTCGAAACCCCACATTAAACACGACACAAACCTAGAAAAATTGCTGAGTTTTAGAAAAAACATTGCTTTTTATATTTACCTATGGATAAATCCAATGAAGGGCAAAAATATTGTGTCCCGTTACTTTATTGTAACTCCTCCACTCGGTTCAACTGACTCCATGGCACAGTTCTAAGGCTCTCACCTGCTGTAAAAAATTGCATAATCAAATACTTGTGGAGCAAGTTGGCATTTGAAGGTGCTTCAGAGAGAGCGTTCCGTGTCATTACTGGCATAATAAACAGCACCCTCACCTCAAAATTCTAGTGGCCAACATCACCAGACCTGAAGAACTTAAAGATAATGGCCATTTCATTATTATTGTGTCTTTGTTCATTTGATAGTATGCCCATCACACTTCCTTTCTACACCATAGTAGTTGTTTATTTATTTATTATTATATACTACAGGGACTTTGTTTTATATGTGACGGGGATTTTCGCTCGCCCGCTCGCCTGCACTGCGAGCCGGTCTCCCGCCAAGCACTTTGCCGTAATGCGCTTCTTGGCGCCACAAGTTTCCCTCCTTTGCAGTCTGCTGAGAGCTTTAACAGCGTGAGGTTCAGTTTAGTCAATTGTTCACGTGTTTAGTGCTCAGGGTGCCGTTCCAATGCGTTTTTCATTACGTGAACGTACAAATTCCTATACTCAATGACTCAGTGCCAGGCGAGCGCCGCATTACGGCAAAGTGCTTGGCGGGAGACAGGCTCGCAACGTGGGCGAGCGGGTGAGCGTAAATCCCCGTCACTTATAAAACAAAGTCCCTGTATAATTATATGAGTTGCTGCCAATGCTCATAGCTGGGTATTTTTGATTGAACGTCCAAGGGCTCCCAACAACTTCACGTCGTTCCAACTTTGGCTATCAGATGCTACTGTCACTAACACCTAGCGACGAACTTTGGAATTTCATAGAGCGTTTATAAATAGCCAAATATAACCAACACATTTTGCTAAACACTACCAATTGCAGTGGTAGGTTATTTTACATGCCATAAATCTATGATATGGGCCCGCCGGCTTTACTTCCCCTCCGAAGGTATACAACACTCTTGAAAATCCGACGACTTGGTCGGGTTTGAACCCACGATCTTGGGCATAGCAGTTCATCAGGCTCTTGACTACGCCACCGAAGCCGCTTATTTATTTATTAATGAGCTTTGCTACATCGTTGTTATGTAGCCCATTGAAACTGGATGTGTGTCTCTTAATCTGTGTTAATGTGATGGCTGTATTGGTGTGTGTTTGTAATTGAGATGAGGATTGGGAAAGGAGGCAGTCGTGGCTTTAATTTTAGGCACTATCTCGGTATTCGCCTAGAGTAGGAGTAGGAAATCTCGGAAAACCACTTCTAGGATGACTCCGGGGGGAATCGAACATTTTCTTAGTTATGTCTCTTGAGGTTGATTGAACCACGTTCCAACCCTCAGACCAGAATTAAATATCAAAGCAGGGCCTGGAATCAAAGCCGGACCCTAGGGGTGAGAGCCAAGAATGCTAGCTGCTTTGCCACGAGGTCGATCTATTGGAGGATCAATCAGCGAACTAACAGAAGGTACGACTTTTCTTTTTCATAAATAACGTTGATGCATACATTTGTATTGACAGTGGCACGATATGTTTCTGAAACTGGACATAACGCAACACAGATACTGATCGCCTTGAGATAGTCAAAATATGGTGCTTCCTTAGAATGTAAAAATTCTCTAGAGATATATGGTGTCAAATTCCGAGGTCCTGGAGAAAGTATGCCAAAAGAGATGAAATGAAAATGAATGAAAATCCACAGCCTGCTTCCAGTCGACCGACCGGGTCAGGGAATGGAATGAACCCATCTAGCGGTGAGGATATGAACTGTGCCGGCTGCCGAAGCCTGTCGCACTGCCCTGGGGCAATGATTACATGAATGACAGATGAAATGAAATGATAGTGGAGAGTGTTGCTGGAATTAAATTTGTGACAGGGAAAACCGGAGTACCCGGAGAAAAACCTGTCTGCCTCCGCTTTGTCCAGCACAAATCTCACATGGAGTGACCGGGATTTGAACCACGGACCCAGTGGTGAGAGGCTGGCGTGCTGCCGCCTAAGCCACGGAGGCTCTCCAAAAGAGATGATTGGTATCTCTGGAAGATAGAAGGACGATATCCAGACTAGACTCTATGCTTAACACATACACTAATCGGCGGCGGCTTCGGTGGCGTAGTCGGTAGTATGCTGAGCTTCTACGCCCAAGATAGCGGGTTCAAACCCGGCCGAAGCCGTCGGATTTTTAAGAGCGTTAAAAATCCCTCAGTATGCCTTCCTTCGGAGGGGAAGTAAAGCCGGCGGTCCCATGTCATAGATTTATGGCATTTTAAAGAACCTTCCACTAATTACACCTGTGTGAAGCTAAATTGGATAGGTTAAGAATGTAAACAACGCTCTTTCTTATGTTTCTACGTTCGTTGCCAAGAGCTGACTGCGGTGGCGTCTAGTAGCTAAGTTCTGAACTTGGCCTAGTAGTCTTTGACGGTGGCGCTTGGCGGCAAAAGTAGGAACTACGGTATTTGAAAAATTCTAAGTTTCAGTCTGTACTTAAATAAAAACAGATAACACACACTAATACAGTCATCACAATTAACACCGGTTATCAGGCAGATTCTACATACACCCAAAGTAAACGGGGCTACATGACCGCGTTGTCGCAGCCCCTAAACTTAAGAACCAACCAACCAACCCTAATCGGCCAGCATGGGGAGAACTAAGCAAAGGTCTGGAAAATCAAACCTACCTGCGTAGGGCAGATCATCCGCATAAAGTTAAGGACCGACCGCTGCGTACAACTTATGGAAAATGTTCTTTCATTAATCGTGGTATTGATAATTGGCATCTGCCAAATTCATAGAGCCTATTCCCAAACAAGTGAAGGCTGAAATTTTGTGTAAATGAATTACTACTATGTAATTACTATAGCTTCCAAATCGCGACTTGTGTACATTATGTGTGTAGGCCTATCATATTATTGTCGATAATTTTCTGTAATAATTGTATGATTTGCCGCCCGGGGAATTACCCCCATTTGCAAGTAAAGTAAACGAATAAATGAATGAAAGTAAGAAGAGTTCATTGCAAGACAAAGGGCATGTGGAAGACCGAGATACAGCGTTATAGCGTGGTAAGTTATACCTGGCCTGTCATGGCGGAGTCTCGTCTAGGAGGGGAAGTGGTGGGATCACTAGGCGCAAATGCGATTTCCCCTCTTTGGTGCAACAGCTGTTTGGGGCTGCTCGCTGCTCGTCGTGGTTATATTATGCAAGCATAAAGTATCGAATAGGAGCATTCTCAGAGTCATATTATTATTATTATTGAATATCCATTACAGTAAATGGAACCCTATTACACAAAGTACATTAGGGTTGTAGTTTGTTACAAAATTTAAAAAAAATTAATTACACTATAAATTATGAGATTAATTTGAAAAATTACAAGAATAAAAGTTAAAAACTGCTTATAAAAACGGAAAGAGTTTGGAGTAGCATGCAGTTACAGTATATCTACAAAACTTTGAGAGTTACTACGCATATGTCGGCTTGTTGCCATTATTGAGTATACTTAAATTGCAGGCACTGCAGAGATCATAGAAGAGTTTCCCTCGGGCATCCTCAATAAGGCAACCCCTGGAGCCATGCTTGCCATTAATATCACCAGTAATAATTAGTGGTTTCCCTCTCAGAACGTCGCATATTTCCTGAACGACATTCAGGTCCAAGTGATGTCTCGTTTAGAGTCAAGGTAAACGTGCACACATAAAGTTCCTGTCGGTTTAATGATGTGCAGATAACAACCCTGCCTGCAGAACAGTATTGTGGTAATAACATAACATTTTTGGATTTTGTGACAATAACCGCTCTAATAATTTCCACGGGTGGAGTTTCCCTTAGTGCAAAGATGTTAAAGCCATGTTCGAAACCATTTATCTGAAATTCGGCTCTTGTATGCAAATGACATAGCATTGGTATTGGTGGTAATGAACTGAGAGCGCGCCCTCTTCAAACACTCCTGACAGCAAGCTTGTTGCCGGGCTTGTCAAAGAACAGAGCAGCTCAGTCGTGCTTCGCATGCCTTGACAGCATCTGTACCCTGCCAAGGTGTTGGAAATAATGACTATTTGGCAACATCTAACCAGCGCGTGATGAAGTGCTCACTGGTTGACAAAGAATCCAGGCGGGGTTGGGGGGGATGACGTAATGCTACTGGACACACATGCGCATCGGAAGGTTCAGGTCTAACTTGTTCCGTCATACTAAGCAAATTGTGAGAGACAGGATGATTGACAACACTGTGTGGCAATTAACACAACTACGAGGGAGCGCAGAACTTGGAGGAGCTTCATAACAGTTGACTAGTCGGAGGACTGAATTATGTTTATCTACCACGCCGGGCTGACACATTCAAGAAATTGGCCGGACCACAATGGACAAGAAGAGCAAGAGACAGACAAGAGTGAAAGACCCTAAAAATGCTCCTTCTCAAAACATAGTATATGCAAGGATAAGAAAGAAGCAACTCAGTGTAGCATAGTGAACCCTTAAATACTAAAGCGATAGTGCACTGAGGACAATTAAAACTCTAGTGAACATGTGCTAGAAATATTAATAATTTTGCAAATATTAGATATAAGAAAAAGAATGCATAACATAGAGAATACTGTAACTAAGTTAGGAATAGATATATAAATAGCTATAAGAACAATTCAAGAACAGAGACTAACTTGCCACAAAAGTGCAACACTAAGTGCCTCATCACTCTTTACGACTGCTCACCTAATGAGAGTAATGGAGCAAAATCCCTGCCTAGGCAGAAGGCCATTGCCCTTAGGGGATCAAAGGGCTGTATTTATTATATTATTGTTATTATTTATTATTACCACCTTGTACTATACACGTAGATGTGTGTGGAATGCCCCAATGATGATGTCATTTTCAACTCGAAGGTTTTATATTTTGACCACTTAATCGTGAGGTATAACATTATTTTTTACAAAACAATGTTTTGTTTAACTTCCTATTAACAGCCGAAATTTTGGTCTGGAATGGAATATTTAACATGCCATTAAATCTACTTTAAATAATTCAGATTAAAACACTCTTAAAGGCCAATCGACTGACTCGGAACCGAATCCGCAATCTTGGGGTTTGGAGACCAAGGCTTAACAGACTGTACAGTATACGTAGCCTGACACGGGTATGATGTACCCTGGTAGAAATATTACTGTTCGTTTCTAGCACGGTGTGTAAAATACTGTAATGGCTGTCGCCCTGGAGGTCGGGGTTCGATTCCCGCCTCTACCAAGAAAATTTAATTCTAGTGTGAGGGCTGGAACGGAGTACACTGAGAAGAGGAGGGTTCGATTCCCAACTTGGCCATTCTGGGAGTGGTCTTCCGTGGTTTACCCACTTCTACTCCAGACAAATGCTGGGAAGCTTCCTAACATAAGGCCACGGCTACCTTCTTTCCAATCTGTGCCCAATTTACAAATACGCACACTAGCACATCCATCACAATAACACGGGTTTCCACACAAATTCAACACACACATAGATACATGCGGCCGCATGACCATGATGTCGCAGCCCCTAAAAGAAGCGACAAGCTATTGTAAGCTGCTGGTATGACTTGTGCCGTTTGGCAGTCGACCCGAAGGCCGGTCCGATTCTCAAAAGGGGTCTCTGTAGGTTATGTAGGTTAAAACGCACAAAATAACCAAGGGCGTGCTATAATGAAGCTTACTAGGTAAGGTGAGGAGTGAAGTACTTTAGAACGGCTTTCCTCACTGAGACAGTGCAACTATGAGTAGATCCTTTCACACTATTACTAGGCAGTAGGTGTTCCTCGAATGACATTACCCAACAGCACCTATGTAACTTCCATATCATCACAGCCAAGAAGGAGACTGAGATATCGGTGAAAAGCCACAATACCTAATTCCCCTGTGTCAACAGACATTAGCAAAAATACTCATAGTCATATGTGACTTATATAACGTATATTATGCTACCAGCAACTCCTCGCCGCTCCATTTTTGTGGTTTGTTGTTGTTGTTTAACACTGAAAACGCTTTAGGCACCCAACGAAACCATTACTGCCTTTTAAAAACGAGGACGACGTCAGTTAATGTTTTATGTATTTTACACAATTATATTCGATAATGGGAGTTTTAAACTGAAAGTAGCTATTGGTAGGCCTACATGAAATTTATAACTGTATCCACTTTCCCACAAGCATCGTCGATATTTTTAATATTAAATCTATCGATACAGTCTCATTATCAATATGAACTTACAAACAGAATATTACAGTGTTTGGAGGAAGCTGTTGACTGTCGAGGACGGGGCAGCTGACATGGCTGGCATCAAAAGTAGATAGGAATTGAAAAGCAGTCTGTGTTTGTGCACTGCATGGCAGGTTTTCTAAATCCTTTTACGTGAGCGAAGACCTGGCTGATTCTGCCTCAGGTTCTCATCTTCTATAAGATAGACAGTAAGGTATTTTGCATTGTTCTCAATTCTATCCAGCTTTTCTGAACTACATGAATATTTGCTGACAGTTTATTATAATGACACATGCGATCACAGTTGTCAAGAAAGTGGTTCCTTTGTGCACATGCAAAATTTCTATACCTTTTTCACATTGTACGTTATGATTAAACCATTTGCACATATTATTACAGTACAATCATTAAAAAAATACTGACAGTGGAGTCTACGCTCGCTAAAGCGCAGCGTTAGGTCAAGGGTCAAGCTCTCTGCTGACTTGGTAGACACGTCGGTTCAAGCCCCACCATCGGCCGTCCTTGAAATGGTTTTCCTTGGTTTCTCCATTTTCAACACCAGGCAAATGCTGGTTCGGTATCTTCTGATAGGCCACAGCCGCTTCCTTCCACATCCTTGCCCAGTTTCCTTCATCTTCATCCATTCCATCACTCATCCCGACGCGCAGGTTGCCCACGGGGGTCGACTAGAAAGACCTGTGCTCGGCCTCTCCGTAGGCCACACAACAAAACAAAAAATCAAACAATAAATGAATTAACTCTTGCTAACTGCAGAGTTAACCCTCCTCTATTCCGTTTTTCTGATTTTCTAGTTTAGTTCTCGTGCACAGAATCAAAAAATAAAGGCATTGGTTCATTAACGTCACGAAAGACAATGTTTCTAAATTCCCATTACAGACATTGAGGGCTTCTAGTGGGCAGAAAGACGGTTACGTTCAGCATGGGAACTTGTGTCCGGAAACGTATCGTCTTCCCGCTACCAGCAAAATACCACCGCAGCACATGTTTAATTCTCCCGCATTTTCAGCACCACTGACTGGAGTATGATGATGATGATAGTTGTTGTTTAAAGGGGCCTAACATCTAGGTTATCGGCCCCTAATGGTTTGGGTGATCGTGAAGATGATAATGAAATGTAAACATAAACTTAAACATAAACTAACTACTAACTTATATACTAGAAGAAGAAATGGAAAACAAAAGGAGATTAAGGCAAATAAAGGACAGGAGGGAAAGAAATGCCCTCAATCCTCGAAGAATGCGGATTGAGGGAATTGGAAGGAAGAAGAGCCATGAAAGGCAGATAGGAAAGTGAAAGAGGTGAGGGTCTGCCCCAGAGGTAAGAGATAAAAGGGGTAAAAGCGGACGCAGCTCAGGAATCCCTCAGGGTCGCCAACTCCCGAACTCACCAACCAAGAGCCCCGGAGGGTGTAGCAATATCCAGGGTGCACCAGAAGTGGTGGGGCTACATTCACCCTGCCTCCTTGAGGGCCTTGAGCAAAAGGCAGGAGATAACATGAAAAGAAAAAGAAGGCTGACCCCTCGCAGAAGGAGGATATCAGAAAAGATGAGACAAGGGTCAATTAAGGCGGGAAAGGAAGATATTCCCTAGGCCTCGGACACCCTAATACCGTCGGGGTTGGAAGAGAACAAGAGTTGACCAAGTGTGTTCGACAGGAAAGAAGACGGAGAGGAGCCCGGCAGAAGTAAGTGGAAGCAATGCCGGACTCAGCTGGTCACCAACCCACTAGATGTGAGCCCCTGTGGGATGACTGGAGTATGTACGTCATTGAACGATCACCTGATGTCCCATTTCCCTTTCAGGTTTGTTGACATTCCATGCCATTCAGTTGACTGTGTGATCGACACGATGGTGCGGCACCTCATTTTTCACTTGCGGTTCGAGATCATATGCACCACAAATTTGGGTAAGAGTGGATAGGTCACGCAGGCCCGATTGCTTGGCCTGCATGTTTACCCAACTTGACACTGCTAGACTACTACCTGTGGGGTCATATGAACACCTTGATTTACGAGACCATATCTGTGTTAACGTCGGTGGTCGTCACATCTAGCTCCTCCTGTAATTGGACCCAGATGGCAAGCAGCAGGATTCAGACAGAGTGCAAAATATGTGGAAGCTGTGTGCTGTTGTGATTTTGCGGGTAGTGGGAAGACGGTACGCCTCCACTCACAAGTTCCTATGCTAAACTTCACCGTCTTGGTCCCCACTACAAGCCCTCAAAGTCTGTAATGGGATTTTAGAACCACCCTGTATACCGATACGTATTGTCCCTGACACTGCTGTAATGAATCTCATGTTCAAATATTAAACCTTCGGTCAGAGTTGGACAAAACATTTACCAAATATTTCGCTCATTTATTCTAAACTACAAAAATACAGGGTCTTTCATATAAAGTAAGAACGCCAAGCGGCGGGTTTGTTATCCGCTAGTGTGGTGGCCTTGACCGAGCTTGTGACTAGCCGTGGCCCCCTGCTCTAAGCGTGTGTACAATCCTCTATGAAATATTACCTTATAAAAGTTGCTGGAAGTGTCGTCCTTCCTGGGTTATACAGGCATTGTATCTGGTAACCACATTTTGGCTGACGCGAGTGAGTCATGCCACTGTATTTTTTCCGATTTTTTATTTTGTGTTTTTTATTGAGCACTGAACCAGTAGTGTCAAAGTTATTTACAATTACGTGAATCTGTGCTAGTGAATGTGGCACTTCATCAGGAAATTGCTGAACAAATGCTTCACGTACCCGCCGAGCCGAATCGTAATTAAAATAAATTTTACATACAAAAATACGATGTTGCAATGATAACTGTCTCAAAATGTTAGCAGTTGTGGTTCAGACAGGCGACTGACAACACCTGCACGCTTATTGCAAGGTCAAGTTTGTACTATGCGCGCGCTTTCAATACTACAGCAGGGGGCCGTGGCGCGTCACAAGCTCGGCCAAGCCGGCTTCAGCAGCGAATGACAAAACCGCCGCTCGCCGTTCTTACTTTATATGAAATACCCTGTATCTCCTGGCAGTATGTAATAATGACTCATCTGATCAGGATTGTAGAGCAAATGGTTGTTTAACGTACATGAACTGACTGTTCATACTGATCAGCAAGGGAAGGTCCTTCATTTTGTAACATATAAGTTAGCAAAATGATCGCTACACTTACAATAACTATTCTTCACACTAGAATACATTTTATGACTGAGCTGTGAATCGAACCCACCTCTTCTGAGGTCTGTCTCACGATGTTGAGTGTACCCCGTTATAGTCTTCAGACCAGAATTAAATATCATGTGAGAGATAGGAATTGAACCCAGGACCTTTGAAAGCGTAGTCACCAAGACCATAGGAAAAGGCGTGATAAAAGCAGATGTTTTTTTCTTTTTCGTGAAATAATGAAATTAACTCTTAGTAGTCTGTCAGTACCATGAAAGGTTAAGAGCCACGGAAATCTACAAGACCACTTCATTTGCTTTTATTAGTGTAATGCACTTTGACGGGTTCTTAAATTCTATGTCACTGGTTATCCAAATAATGCCAGATTCGCATTATAGCGACATAAAAATAAAAGTAGATCCTGCGTTGGCCTTGTACTTGTGTGTCAGTTTACCAATTAGATTATGAAAGAGTCTGCTGGCGAAATGCTCCTGGGGCCGAGGAGAGGTTACAAAATTTAATTTGCATCGACAAGTTGGAACACAACAGAAAGCACTGTCTCGTCTTTCTGCGCTGCGCTGGTGTTCAAATGTCATGTTACACACACCACACCTTGCTTGCTTTAATCCCATCTCCAGACGCAGAAACAACCTCTAAAACATATGCATGCCTGCAGAAAGCGTTTTATATTTCAAGAGATCCTCTTAGAGTCTTCCTTTCCTTTCCCAAGTTATAGTGAGTACTTCAACATTGAGGGCGCGCTTAACAATTGAATTTCAGCAGAAACGTATTTTGGATGTCTTTAAGGTCGTGCTACGAAGCAGATAACACACACTGTATATGTCCATGCATGGAATGGAAGTGATAATATTTTGATAAAGATCGATACCGAGGAGACAATGCCAAATGTGAGTTTACTGATAATATCTTCACTTAATCGGTAAAGTATAATGTCTGATATTTGATGTTTAAATATCTACACATCTCAGAGATTTATTTGTTTCATTTATAGGAGCTAACGGTCATCAGCATCGTGCTCGTGTGTTTGTAAGTGTAAAAGTAATATATGTTGATGTTGCATGCCACTTAAAATGCACGAGTTCCTCGGTGCACCACTTTTAAAGTGAAACTGAATACTGTAATCAAGTGAATGCACGCTAGGTAAAGATCCCTATTAGGGCGAAATTCCGGCACCCCCATGTCTCTAAACGCCTCTGTAAAGGTACGTAAAACCAATAACATTTTATATATACATAGTATAAAACAAATTCCCCGAATCTTGGATGTAACGGGTAATCTAGAGAACCACAGGATGTATTTTGATGCGGGTTTCACCATTTAGCAAAGCATTTCCTGAGGAAGGTTCCAGTAGAAAAACATTCATTTACGACCGAAGGAAGGCGAGCAGTAACGATTTCAGTGAATCAAGTCAAAGAAAAACCAGCCATTCGTGTGCCTGGGTAAACCGTTAAAAATATCTATATACTATGAGTGTATGAAGTGTTCAGCATGCATAGTTCTACAGAAAAGTTCCCGACAGTATATCTCAATATTTAATACATCGCACACTATAAGTGTTCTTACGTTTTCATTTCTTCCAAACTCTCCATTCAGTGGAAATTTAAATTACTGACTTCAGAGCGAATTTACGAGCTAGCGAGCGTGTCTATCACCCCAGCTTTGGCCAGTATCAAGCTGTCAGGTCGTGCCGAGTTAGGACTTCAGAGAAGAGTGTGTTGGGAGTTTCGCTGTTCAACTCGGCTTTTCTGAATTGCGTCTGGGACCGTGAGAGCGTGTATGTGTATCACAAGGTCAATACCGTTACAAGAAAGAAATTAAGAAAATCCCAGCTATGAAGAGTAAATTGTCTTTATTGTCTGTTAGACAAGAGGTGAATTTTTTGTACGTAGTGATAAATTAAGCTATTTTCAAAGTTCTCCGAGGAGTTATTTGGCACACAATTAGCATTTCCGTGATGAACTAAAGAGTCTATTCTAATGGTCTTTTCATAACATTCTTTCTTCTCCGCTAATTACATAGATTTCCCAATGTGACAGCTGTTGTTACATGGTCTACAAAGTGATAAAGTATAGGGCAACAATTGCAAACTCAAAACTGAATATCCAAACCTTAACGAAAATGTAGACAATAGACCTAAAACAATATTATAAAATAACCAAATGATGTTACTGTAGTAAGTTACAGGTGCTTAAACTGAAGCTTCTATACGTGGCGAAGATAAGTCATTGCATCACTGGAAAATGTGCCTCCAAAGTCACACAATACTGTACATGAACACAACACTAAACAACAGAATATTTCGTTCATGGTCCTTGTTCATCTACTTTCCGAAAAATCAGTTCACTAGAACATCAATACTAGATGTACCTTTTCAGAAATTAACATTGAAACAATCTGTAGTTTACCTTGTCTACCTATACATTAGAAAACTTCATGCTTAATCCCTTAAGGTAATTATCACCATCACTACAATACAAAATAACAATGTAGAATCTATAACGTTCAGTGTTGGTTAATTATGACTTCGATCTCTTTAACAGTTTAGCGCCAGTTCCGGTGCTTAATATAGGGCCCTCTCCTGGTCTGTTATGTGTTGGTCTTAATTGTTTTTTCTCTGTCACCTCCAGTTTTTATTTAGTGGTGTAGGAAATCAATTTTTGTGGGGATTCCCTTTTTGTTTTTATTTTGGCATAATTGTGTTTTTAGTTTGGTTTCATCCATTTGTGTGTAATAGATCGATTCAGCTTAGCTACTGGTTGTTCCCCATGGTCTGTTCGGGCTGAAGGCAGCGTTGAAGAAGTGACCAATAGTTGTTGTTGTTGTTGTTGTTGTTGTTAGTAACCGCGGTAGCCAATTGAGGTGTTAATTATAGGCGCCGTGTAACCCATAGTATTTGTAGATGTTATATTATTTGCATTTGTCTTGTTCTATGGGATCTTCTGATCAGGGGTGTGGTTCGTCTTTGAGTCGTTCTTTGTGGCAATCGCTAATTAATCGTAAGCCATAGGAGACTGCGTCTCTGCTTTCGCTATTTGTTAGTTGTCAATATTATTAACATGATCATTGTTGTCTATTGTTGCATTTAGTTATAGCTGCGTTTGGTGTCACTGTTTTGAGTATTATTCGTTATTTGTTGCATTTGGGCTAGGTGTCTCTGATTGGTGTGTGTCTGCGTGAGGTTGCTGTAGTGGGTGTGATTGGTTGTTGTGTTCTTGATTATATTGTTATTTGTTGCTGGATATAGATCTTGTTATGTTCTTCTGTTTTTCCCGTGTGATTTAGTCAGTGTTCTTTGGATTTGGTTGTTTTTATGGCGTTTATTGTTTTTGACTAGGCGGACGTTCCTTAGTGTGCTGCGATTGGCTATTATATTTTTGGTTGTACTGTGACTTGTCCCGTAGAGTTGCTTTCTTTCAATTGTGAGTCATAGAAATTAATTTTATGAAAAGTGAAATGTATGGCTACTATCATTTATTAAATTGTAACTAGAGAAATCAAAGGTAAATACGTAGGTATTATTATGGTGATTTTATGCTAACTTTCAATTGAATCGCATGAATAGGATATGAGAATAACAAGTTTGTTAATTTCAATCTGGCACCACCTATAATTGAACAAATTAGATTCGAATATATTTAACTGTATATTAGATTCACTGTGCTATGTTTTACTGTGCTCGGATGATTATGTCGCCAGGAATGTAATATGAAACATAAGAAATTCGCGTAACTTCCATGTTGGTTTTGTGCTTATGAGGGTTTTAATAGCCATATACAATATATGTATTATTTTTATAATTCTCTATGACCATACCCGAACCTTATCGTTATTTTAGAAAAATAAACCTAGACTTAAAACAATATTGGAAAACAAGTATTCCGTGAAGAACTATACAGCCTATTTTCATATATCCTACAGATGTTAACTGCCAATATCAACATACAAAATTTCAGTTGGATTGCTGTAATAGATTCGAAGATATTGAGTACCGACTAAATATTTCGGATGGTCGCCATGTTGGAATTTATATATGTAGGTCCTAGAGTTATGTAATGTTACATGAAGATTATTGTGTACGTGTAGCATTCAAACTTCAATCGCATGATTAGGACACAAGAAGTAATAAGGAGATTTTAAAATTTCGCACAGCTGCCATCTTGTGGTTATGGAAACAATTGAAATAAATTAGATGCCAGTGGATTAACATTCGTAAAAAAATTTACTGTACCAAGTTTCACTGCACTCGGATGGTTAAATTGCGAGAAACGTCCATGTGAATATTTGTATTTCGCGTCGCCGCCATGTTGGATTTGTGATCACCAGGTTATTTATAGTCATATAGGTGAACTTAAGTTCATAGCCCCCATGAATATAAAAAATCAGTTTGATTGCTATAATAGATTCGTAGATATTCCGAGTCGTCTGAATATTTCGGATTGTCGCCATGTGTGATTGTTAAATGTATAGGCCATAGAGTCATGTACCATTGAAGGAAAATTATTGCATAGGTTCATTATTCAAACTTTCACTTCGATCGCTTGATTACGATACAAGAAATAAAAACTTTATTTTAAAATTCGCACAGCCGCCATCTTGAGGTTATGTAGACAATTGAACTAAATTAGATACCAGTGCATTACAATGTGGATAAACATTTCCTGTACCAGATTTCATTGCGTTTGGAACATTAAAACGCGAGAAAGGTCTATTTAAAATTTTCAAATTCGCTTGGCCGCCATGTTCGTTTTGTAGTTAACTGCTTTTTCAAAGTCTTATAAATGAACTTCCAGTAGTGCCCTTTATCACCGTATAAAATGTCAGGATGATACAGCTAATAGTTTCAGAGATTTAGAATGCCGGTGAAATAATTCGCTCATCCGCCATCTTGTTGTTATATAAACAATTGAACCAAGTTAGATGTCGGTGCATTGCAATGTGTATAAACATACACTGTACCAAGTTTTATTGTGTTTGGATGGTTAAATCGCGAGAAACGTCTATTTAAATGTCGCAAATTCGCGTGGCCGCCATGTTGGTTTTGTAGTTAGCAGGTTTTCAAAAGTCACATAGGTGTACTTCTAGTAGTTCCCTTTATCACCGTAATAAATTACAGGGTGATATCAGTAATAGTTTCGGAGATATTGAATGCTGGTGAAATATTTCGCACAGCCGCCATATTGGATTGGTGGGACGTAACAAAATTTGAAGGGCACGGTCGAGGTCGCCCGGAATAGTACTATGAACTTACCGAGTTTCATTGAAATCGCTCTCACACGCACACACACACACACACACGGACAAAAGGTGATCTCATAAGCCTATTTTTTCAAAATTGAAAATAGGCTAATAACCAAATAACCAAGTCTATATGCCTACCAGTCAAGCTGATGATGAGGATGTTGAAAAGGTCTACGAAGAAATAGACGAAATTCTGAGGTATATCAAGGGTGATGAAAATGTTATAGTAATGGGAGATTGGAATGCTGTGGTAGGAAAAGGGAGAGAAGGGAAGATAGTAGGAGATTTCGGATTAGGTGAAAGGAATGATCGAGGAAGCAGGCTGATGGAATCTGCACCGAGCATGAGTTGGTCATAGCTAACACCTTATAAAATAACCACAATAGAAGAATATACACATGGATGAGACCAGGAGATACAGGGCGTTACCAAATCGACTTCATTATGGTCAAGCAGAGGTTTCGAAACCAGATTTTGGATTGTAAAACATATCCTGGTGCTGACATAAACTCTGACCACAATCTGGTTGTAATGAAATGCAGATTAAAGTTGAAGAAACTGAAGAAAAGTCAAAAGCCAAAAAGGTGGGCAATAGACAGACTGAAAGAGAAGGGTGTAAACGAAAGATTCAAGAAGAGTATAAAGGAAGGACTAATGAAAAACCCTAAACAAACTTCAATTGCAGACGAATGGGCACTTTTGAGGAATGAAATAACAAAATCCGCAGAGGAAACCATTGGTAGGAAAGAGAGAATAGGTAGAAAACCGTGGATCACTCAGGATATACTCAAATTGATGGATGAAAGGCGGAAGCAAAAGAATGTAAGAGACGAAAAGGGGAAAGCAGAATACAGACGTCTGAGAAATGAGGTTAACAAGAAGTGCAAGGAAGCGAAAGAAGAATGGTTGAAAGAGAAATGTGCAGGTATAGAAAATTGTCTGAAATTAGGAAAAGTAGACACAGCTTATCGAAGGATTAAGAATACTTTTGGGGAAAAGAAGACTAAGTGCTGTAATATTAAGGACACAAATGGAAAGCCTCTAACAGATAGGGAAGAAAAGGTTGAGAGATGGAAAGCTTACATAGAGAGTTTGTATAAGGGAAAGGAGATTGAGAATCATGTAATGGAAAGGGAGGAGGAAATTGATGAGGATGCGAAAGGAGATTTAATATTGAGATCAGAATTTGATAGAGCTTTGGAAGACTTAAACAGGAACAAAGCACAAGGCATAGATGATATACCGATTGAGTTGCTACGCTGCATAGGAGAGGAAGGTCTGATCAGGTTATTTCACTTGGTGTGTAGGATTTATGAGACAGGTGAGGTACCCCCTGATTTCAAGAAGAATGTAATCATCCCTATACCAAAGAAAGTGGGAGCTGACAGATGTGAAGATTACCGTACAATCAGCTTGATTACTCATGCTTCAAAGATCCTGTGTAGAATAATTTACAAGAGGATTGAGAGCCAGATAGAAACGGAGTTGGGTGAAGACCAGTTTGGTTTCAGGAGAAATGTAGGAACAAGGGAAGCTGTACTAAGTCTTAGGCTGATTTTGGAAGGTAGAATAAGGAAAGATAAGAGAACGTTCATGGCTTTTGTAGACTTAGAAAAGGCTTTTGATAACGTTGATTGGACTAAATTGTTTGACATTTTGAAATCGATTGGAATAAAGTACAGGGATAGGAGGTTGTTATACAATCTCTACAGAAACCAGACAGCAGTCATTCGAGTTGAAGGACATGAGAGAGAAGCTGGTATTCAGAAAGGTGTAAGGCAAGGCTGCAACTTATCACCCATACTTTTCAATCTTTACATTGAACAAGCAATGAAGGAAATTAGAGAAAAATTTAAAGTGGGAGTGAAGATTCAAGGAGAAATAATTTCAACTCTGAGATTTGCTGATGACATCGTCATCTTGGCCAACAAGCCTGAGGACTTGAATGAGTTTTTGAATGGAATGGACTCCGTCTTACGGAAAGAATTCATGATGAAAATTAATAAATGTAAAACAAAAATACTGGAATGCAGCCGAAATAAATCAGAAACCTCTATGGAGATCAAATTGGCAGGTGAAAAGCTGAAGGAAGTAGGAGATTTCTGTTACTTAGGAAGCAGAATAACCAGTGATGGACGAAGCAAAGAGGATATAAAAAGTAGGTTGGCTCAGGCAAGAAAAGCATTTCTACAAAAAAGGAATCTGCTGACATCGAATTTAGATTTAGGTATTAGGAAGTCATTTTTGAAAGCCTTTGTCTGGAGCGTGGCGCTCTATGGAAGTGAAACTTGGACTATTGGTGCAGCAGAAAAGAGGAGAATTTAAGCATTTGAAATGTGGTGTTACAGGAGAATGATGAAGATCAGATGGGTAGATAGGGTTACAAACAAAGAGGTATTAAGACGAGTGGGAGAGGAGAGATGTTTCTGGCGACTGCTAATGAAGAGAAGAGATAGGTTGGTAGGACACATACTAAGACACCCAGGAATAGCAAGCTTAGTTATGGAAGGAAGGGTCGAGGACAAGAACTGTAGGGGTAGACCAAGGTTAGAATATGTTAAACAGATTGCCTCGGATGTAGGGTGTGGTAGCTATGTAGAGATGAAAAGATTAGCTCAGGACAGAGAGGCATGGAGAGCTGCATCAAACCAGTCAAAAGACTGAAGACTCAAACAACAACAAACCAAATGATGTTGCTGTAATAGGTTACTAAGCTTCAGTACATGATGAAGACAATTTCTATTGCTGTGATAGCTTCGAAGATTAAATGACCACGGTGTCAAAGCCCCTAAATTCAAACTCTAACTCTAACAACAGATTCGGAGATATTCAGAACCAATGAAATATTTCTTATATGTAGCCTATAGATTTATGTACCAATATAGCATTATAGCATTGATTCATTATACAAACATTTTACTTCGGTAGTTCGATCTGGGCACAAAAAATAAATTAAACATTTTAAAAATTTGCACAGGCCCCATCACAATTTCTTACGACAATTGAATAGTAATAGACGTCTATACTGTATACGTTAAACAGTGATATTTTATGTCAAGTGTCACTGCGGTTTGATAAATAAGCCACTAGAAAAGCGAATTTAAATATTTGAAATTCGCGTGTCTGCTATGTTGGTTTAGCGCTTGTCAAATGTATGAATGTCAGCACGTGAACTTACTTTTGTAAAATTCAGCAATTTTTCTACTTTTGTAACCTTTATCAATATAAAGAAAATTGAGATAGTTTTTGGGATACTGAATACCGGTAAATTATTTCACGCTGCGGCCGTATTAGATTGGAGGCATTTATTAAAATTTGAACGGTCGAAGTCGGATGGAGTAGTAATAAGTTCTTACTAAGTTTTATTAAAGTCGCTCGAGCCAATCGAAATGTATTTGGAGGTCACACACATACGCATGCATGAGCGCATACACAAACACGCACATGGTAAATAGGTGATTTCATTTGCTTAATTCGATAAATAAAATATACGATTTTTTTCTGAACATGTTTAATTTTCGTCTATTTTCTATTGATACTGCATGAGATGCACAATTGCCCAATATACCGTCAAATTGCCCCTTGCTTCTCGTTTGTTAAGCCGGCCCCATGGTGTTGGGGTAGCGTGCCTGCCTCTCACCCGGTGGCCCCGGGTTTGATTCCCGACTCCGTGATGGATTTTAGAAACTGATGTGAAGGCTGGAATGGTGTGCACTCAGCATCGTGAGCACAATTGTGTAGCTCTCTGGCAGTGAGGCAGCACCCTGGGCACGATAACCAAGATTAACAGTCGAGGGGACCCGATGCGCTGACCACGTGTCATCCCAATATCTGCAAGTCAAATGGCTGGGCAGCGGTCGCTTGGTAGGCTAGGTCATTCCAGGGCTGTAGTGCCAAGGGTTATTATATTATTATTTTTCGCTTGTTTTAGACAGACTGATATAAAATTGAGTAAGTAAAGGGTTCCCTTAGAATAGAACTGGGCTCCAAATCCCGCCACTAAGTTTATTGTTCAATCCATTCATTACTTGAAATGCCATGGCCAGGTGTGAGAAGGGATTGGTGACCCATGGCTACCGCTAATCTGAGAATATTGTGAGGTAAGATGAATACCTTCCCGACGTGAAGATATAGTATCAACATAGTTCTAATGGTTGTTTCCTAATCAATCAGGCAGATAAGATGTGGCACTATATCCATCATTTAATTAGATTGGACCAAGGCATATCTTCATATACAACTTAAACAGTGGATCCGTGCAGGAGTAGGAATGTTAGATTCGTTCCAGAAATATTGTTGATGTATTTCTAACACTTGTGGTATTTCTTGACAAAGGATGTACTATCGTTTGACGTTGATCCCAATAGCAAGTATTTTTTTCCGTCAAACATCGAGTTAGTATAATTTGCTCCACTATGAGCAATTTAGAGGGCAAAGTCGTTCTCCCAAAGATTCTCTCCCCATTATTCAGTCACAGGACTTTCCTTTCTTCCTTCGGTGACGGGAATATGACCTAGAAGTTGTCATAAACGGACTTCCTTTATTTTTTGAACCCGCCAACGACAAGTATTGAAAGATAGTCTTTGTTGGATGAAAACAGGTCAACAAATAATAGGGAGTTAGACCATTAACATTTTTAGCCTACTTTTCACATTTTGCAAAAATGAGAAAAAAGTAGACTTATGAGATCGGGCAAATGTGTGTCTGTCCGTCTGTCTGTCCTTCTGTCTGCCTGGTTGTGTGTGTCCCCCCCCCCCCTATCAACTCCTAAACGGCTGTAGCAATCCAAACAAAATTTGGTAGGAGTAAAGATCTCTACCTGAATATCTCACGGCCATATTTGAAAATGATGACAGTGCTACCAACTGCTGAAAAATCACAATTGAAATTTGAGCTCCATGTTTCATATCTTGGAAGGTATGAATGGGAGCTATTTCAAAATTGGCACACGTATAGATAATAACATTGCAGTTTAATTTTCAGGAGGCCATACATGGCAGTATTGCCAAAATGATAATAAGCCTGCTGATAGGTCCAAATTTAAATGCATATAACTTCTACACTATCAATTGGATTTCAACCAAATTTCATATGTGCTATGTGTACATAAACAGATATGACTGCGCGTATTCTTAAGAGCCACCAGGGCTGCCAACTGATAATAAATGCTCTCAATTATTTTAATCCAAATACCCTTATATCAGTAAGTATGCAAGACGACAGCTTTAAACTGTGCACACGTATAGTACCTGACATTATATATTAATTTTGAGTAACTTATATACGTCTGTGCTGCCAACATGATTCTAAGCCTGCTGAGAGGTCCAAATTTAAATACATATAACTTCTATACTATCATTTGGATTTCAACCCAATTTCGTGTGTGCTATGTGTACCATAACATATATGACTATGCCGATTCTTAAGAGTAACCAGGGCTGCCAACTGTTAATAAATACTGTCTCTAATTTTTGTTACCGTAATATCAGTATATCAGAAAGTATGCAAGCCAATCGCTCTAAACTTTTCACACGTAATGTACCTGGCATTCTATATTAATTTGGAGTAACTAATATACGTCAGTGCTGCCAACATGATTCTAAGCCAGCTCATAGGTCCAATTTTAAAATGCATGCAACTTCTATACTAACTAATGGATTTCATGCAAAATTGACACAACAATAGATCATATTATTTCAGATTATTTCTGACCATTACTTGCATGATATTGTTGCCAACATGATTTTACGCGCGCTGTTAGATCCAATGTTTAACTGCACGTAACGTCCATTCAATTCATTGGACTTCAAACAAATTTTGTATTCTGTACCTTAAGAGATGGAACTAAGAATATATTCAGTCACCAGGGCTGCCAACTGTAGTGCTCTATTAGGCTACATTAAGCCAGGTATACAGTATTTCGAACTAATTAGAAATTTCGATATTAGCAACTTAATTTCGTCATTGTTCTAGATAGACCGATATAGATTAATCATTGGCATGAATCTTAAATTTTAAGAAAAGTAGGCTCTTTAGTTCGTCACGGAATTTCTTGTTTAATGTAGATTTTGATTCAGTTAATATCATTTGCATGGATTTTCGAAATCATACATCAACATCCTTATTAAATGCGTATTAATGGAATCCACATTTTTCTTCAACTTTCTAATCGAAATTTAATGTTTTCCAGTCGGAAAACACGATTATACCCAACAGTAATGGGTGTTTCCCTGATCGGGAAACAATTTCCATGATATTAATGAACACACTTGGATGACCAGTTTCGATCGGCAAGCGATCATCATTTAGGCCATTAGTAATCGGTGTTTTAAGGGGTGGATCAGCGAAGTCATATGCCCCTATTAAGGGTATGAAATATATGTCTATGTCGCCTCCGTAGCGTACCGATCAGCATGGTTAGCCCCGTAGCTCCTGGGTTAGATTCCCGGCTATGCCACGAAATTTGAAAAGTGGTATGAGGACTGGAACGGGGTCTACTCAGCCTCGGGTGGCCCAAATGAGTAGAGGGGTTCAATTCCCGCCTCAGCCATCCTCGAAGTGGTTTTCCGTGGTTTCCCACTTCGTCTTCGGGCCGGGATGGTACCTACTGTAAGGCCACGGCCGCCTCCTTCCCACTTACTTGCCTATCCATCCCCATCTTCCCATCCCTTCCCATCCCTCATAAGGCCCCTGTTCGCTTTGCAGGAGAGGCCATCTGGGCGATCACACCTCCTCAGTTGTATCGACTCAGACCAGATGTTCCCAGCTGTGGGACACTGCCCGTAGTGGCGGTAGTGGTGAGTTCTCTCGTTGAGTCCGTGGGCTCCACCAACCTGGGGCGTAAACTCGATTTTAAGAAAATCTATGTCTACAAGCATGGTTGATAGTTAATACAATATATACAGTTCAATGCAGGCAGTGGTTTTTACACCTGCACGAGAAAGGACCACATATCGCTCAAACAATCAGCGAAGTTCACAATCCACTCCAACCATTTAATAACAATCGCACTGGTTGGTTCCTCAGTTCAGGGACTGCGACAACGCGGTCATGTAGCCCCGTGTAGGCTACTTTGGGTGGGTGTAGAATCTGTCTCATAACCGGTGTTAATTACGATGGCTGTATTAGTGTGAGTTAACAGTAATTAATGTAAGGACTGCAGACGATCAATTTTAAATAGTTCCTATTTTTTCTACCAAATTCCACCGTCAACGACACCTAGCTGTGAATTTGGCGACTAGATTCAACTTTAACCGGCACCTGGCGATGAAAGTTGGAACGTAATAGAACATTAATCAAATCTAACTAACAAATTCAGCTTCACACACTTGTAATGAGTAGAAGGTTCTTTTACATGCCATAAATCTATGACATAGGCTTTACTTCCCCTCCGAACAAAGTCTTACTGAGAGATTTTTAATGTTATTAAAAATCCATCAGTTTCGGCCGGGATTCAACCCGCGATCTTGGGCTTAGAAGCTCAGCATGCTACCAACTACGCCTCCGAAGCCGCAACAATCACACTAAACAAGCAAACTTGAAGATCAATTACTACTAACAATATATTTTAAACAAGTAGTTCCGTGAAGAACTAAAGCCTATTTTCATATATTCTACTTATATTAATTGCCTCTATCACCACACAAATTTTCAGATCGATAGATACATAGATATTGAGAACCATGTAATATTTAGGATGGTCGCCATGTTGGATCTTTATATATGTGGGTCTTAGAGTTATGTACTATTACATGAAGATGATAGTGTATGTGTAGTATTCAAACTTCATTCGCATGATTAGGACAAAAGAAGTAAAAACGAGATTTAAAAATTTTACACAGCTGCCAACTTGTGGTTATGAAAACAATTGAAATAAATTAGATGCCAGTGGATAAATATTTGTGTAATCATTTTCCGTACCAAGTTTCACTACACTCGGATGGTTAAATCGAAAGAAACGCCCATTTAAATATTTATACTTCGCATCGTCGCCATGCTGGATTTGTACTCACCAGGTTATTGAAAGCCCTGTCGGTGATCTTATGTTCATAGCCTCTATGAACATAAAATGTTCAGTGTGACTGCTGTAAAAGATTCGTAGATATTAAGAAATGTCAAAATAATTCGGTTGGTTGCCATGTTGGATTTTTATATTTATAGTCCTTAGAGTTATTTACCATTAAAGGAAACTTATTGCGTAGGTTCATTATTTAAACTTTCACTTCGATCGCATGATTATGGCACAAGAAATAAAAACATAATTTTAAAATTTGCACAGCCGCCATCTTGAGGTTATGTAATCAATTGAGCTAAGTTAAATGCCAAAACATTACATTATGTGTAAACATTTACTGTACCATATTTAACTGCGCTCAGATAGTTAGATAGCGAGAAAAGTCTATTAAAATGTTTCAACTTCGCATGGCCACCATGTCAAAAGACAACTATAATAAGGAAATAAGAACCATCAAGCAAATAGCAAAGGAAAAAAAATCCCGCCGAGCAAAATAGACCAAATTATAACCAAACATAAAAATAAAGATAAAACGATTCCCAAACCGGACAGTAATAAGAAAAACATTGCGCGCTTCAACTATGTGGATACGAACACATATATAATCACTAATCTTTCCAAAAAGCAAGGCATAAAAATAGCAGTCACAACGAACAATACAACCGGTAGGCACCTGCAAAATAGTAATCTAAATAAACATGACCCTATTCAAAGTCAGGGGTATATTCTATTACATGCCAAGACACTGGTTGTCAAGCCAATTACATTGGACAGAGTGGAAGACGAGTAGCACACGTTATAATTAACATAGGAATGCAATAAGGTACGGAACACATTCAACCGTGTGCGAACATATGTGTGACATGGGGCACAACTTTACTAACATCGAGACTGACCTAAAAATAATTCATCACGAATCGAAAGGCAGAGCTCTCGACATAAAGGAAGCAATCGATATTCAACTAGCCAAACGAAACAATCCCATCAATCCAAATGAACAGTTTTTTATGGAGAGTTCACACCCCTTTTCACTCTACCATAAAACACACCCTGTCGGAAACAAGACACAACTTAGCGATACAGTCAAGCTAGATTAAAAAAGGGGAGAAATAGTGGTGGTTAATAGGTAAATGTTATCTGGATCAGGTGTACTATGTACATTCTTCTGCAATAAACTAAGGCCGGTATTCGCGGCAGTATTAAAGGTGCCGGGACGTCTTCAAAGAACGGGCAGCGCTTAGTACGAATGGCTTTTTAGTCCACGCGTGGCAAAGACAGTTCCGCGGTCTTTAATAGTTGTAGACCTTCCTGTATTCAATAACATACATCTTATCTAGATTTGGCAACGTCACACAAATACACATTGCACTGACCTCAGACAGCACATAGGAACAAGGTGGGGAAAGAAAAAAAACAGTTTCGTCCAGTTAACTCCCTGGTTCAGTCGACCTCAACTGGCGCAAGAGTGAACACGAAACTGCTCGAAGCTCCAGCCAGGAAGACAACCAGGTAAGTTGTAGCCTGTAATATTACATTATGACCATACTGTAGTTGACTTTTTACGACCATATAGTCACCCCAAACAGACAAACCCCGGATTTCTATTACCATTTTAGCATTTCACCTAACATCTGATATACTACATTCAGCATACACTGAAAGTTGCAATACCAATACTGCAACTAAATAATTGTACATGTTGTAAATATGTTTCACCTGTATTCTCAAACATAGATGTTATAGCCTAAGTGTAATGGATCTGATGATGATCTCTTGACGATCGAAACTGGTCATCCTAGTGTATTTATTAATATCATGTAATTTCGTTTGGATTAGGGCATAACCCAGCTCTTTTTGGGTACATTCATGTTGACCGACTGAAAAGCACCAAACTTTTGTTTACTTAGGCAACACTGAAAACTGGCTTCAAACCCCACAATAGCTAAACTTGTAGTAGTGACCTTTATCACCGTACATAATTTCAGGGTGATATCAGTAATAGTTTTGGAGATATAGAATGCCGGTGAAATATTTCGCACAGCCACCATATTGAGGTTATTTAAATAATTGAACTAAATGAGATGCCAGTGCATTACAATGTATATAAACATTTTGCTGTACCAAGTTTCATTGCGTTTGGATAGTGAAATCGGGAAGAATGTCTATTTAAAACTCTCAAATTTGCCTGGCCGCCATGTTGGTTTTCTAGTTAACAGGTTTTTGAATATCTCATATGTGAACTTCTAGTAGTGCAGTGTATCACCATACAAAATTTTAGGCTGATATCGGTAATGGTTTCGGAGATATTGAATGCTGGTGAAATATTTCGCACAACCGCCATGTTGGATTGGCGAGATGTAATAAAATTTGAAGAGCATGGTCGGGGTTGGCCAAATATGTGCGATGTTTTTACCTATTTTCATTGAAATCGCTCCAGCTGTTTAGAAGTTATTAGAGGTACACACACACTCATACGCACACACACGGACAAAAGGTGATCTCATAAGCCTATTTTTTCATAAAATGAAAATAGGCTAAAAATACATATACTGTACTGTAACTAATAAATCTTCAGTAGTTGCACTAGTTTAGTAACTACTGAAACTATATAAGTGTATATATTGCAAATACCATCATCCAAACTTGTAGACATTGATTTAATAGGCTAAAAGATGATCGCTTGACGATCGAAACTGGTCATCCAAATGTATTATATTAATCTCATGTAAATTATTTTCAGGATTAGGGAACCACCCGGCAGGGCCGTGCAATGGGCAAGGTGAAGCAGTGCTAGCGAGAAATTTACTCGCGCCGGCCGAGCGTAGCCCTACTCGGTCCATTTCTGAGCAGTGCCGCACGACAGCACACTAGCACTGCAGCGCTTAGTCGCACAAGCACTGTCCATTTGACCGGGTACTGAAGTACGTTTAGTACTTTTATTTTTTAAAGGAAACTTGTTTATTGTCTTCATATATTTAAGGTACATAGGTGATTGTGAGGTGGTAGATGAATAACAATCATGGATATTGATGAGTTTATCAGAGTTATACTAGTCTACTTAATGTTCAATGTTCAGTCACTATCACAAAGCACAGAACACTCACATGATGCGGGTGAGCTGCTGGGCATAGTCCCCCAGCCAGCGAGTTCTTGTAGTACAGCGAAGGCTCGTGAGGACACACTCACTTACCTCGGACAGCATTTCGAGTTCTGTATATGGCCCCGTAGTTTTCAGCACACAGTGCACATAGCAACCAAGGAGTAACACTACCACACTGTTCAGTTGAGGTGGTTGCAGACTAAATGTTGGGCGGATCACCCATTCAGGAGTGATGGAGGTAGTAGGACAGTTCATGAAGCTATTCAGGACCCGGGTGAAGCGGTTCCAGGTCGATCGAATCGGATCACACTGCGTAAATCGGTGCAGGATTGTATCCTGATGGGAACATGAAGTGCATAAGGCGTTCTCCACCATGTGAATGCGATGGAGTCTGCTGTTTGTTGGTATAAGGTCATGGATTACTTTATACCAACTTTCCATCGCTGCGCTGGGAGGAATGCGATTGGAGACATTCCTCCAGACTCTATTACAGTTGACGATCAATGCGGATTGCATAATTCTGGGGGCAGCATACTGTTGTGCCATGATAAAACGATACAGCTTTTTCGTTGAGATAGACCTGATGACGTCTTGTGGCACGTAGCTTAGTTCAACTCTCAGATACCGGACATGAGGTGCATGATGATTGATATCATAATACGCTGGTGGGTTCGAGCAGTCATGGGGACTACACCATCTCCGTAGGAAGTTATGTGACTCATCGGTCCCGAAGCCTGTAAGCAGTTGCAGGTGTCGTTTGAGGAATAAGGTTCTAGCTTTCTTTTCAACGTCGATGAGTCCCAGACCTCCCTGGGATTTATGCAATGTTAATGTGCTGCGGGAAAGACGTAATAGAGCTCCTTGCCAAATAAACCATCCGACGGCGGAAATAATACGTGTACCCACCATTCTTGGCATAGGAAGAATTTGACTGAGATACCATATTTTGCTTAAGCTGAACATATTCACGTACATTGTTCGTTGGTGTAAGAGGAAGGAGCGGTACCGCACTTGTTGCAAGGCACCACGTACAGAATGTAGGGCAACGTCCCAGTTCTTTTTAATCATTCGGTGTACACTATTCAAGAAAGATATGCCCAATATTGTGAGTTCTGAGGCGATCGTTACCCACGCCGGGAGAACCCCTTGGACGCGGTCCAATTTCCCAATCCACATCGTCTTTGTTTTTCGTCGGTTCAGCCGCGCACCAGAATATCTCCCGTACTCATCAAGGTCCGTGAACAATTGCTGCATGTCAACGGTTCGATCCACCCCAAGGGTGACATCATCCGCATATGCAAAAATACTGATCTCCGTGCCATTGAAAGATGTATGGAGATTACAAAGAAGGGGTTCCAGGGATAGAACAAAAAGAAGCATGGACATCGGACACCCTTGCCTGACTCCACGATGGATGAGGAGCGGCCGTGTGAAATACCCATTTACACTCACTTTTGAAGATCCACCGTGAAGAATTTTGCTCACGAGGGCAATAAACCGCATATCGAAGCCAATAGCTTGAAGGGTCGCAAGGATGTATTTATGGTTTACCCTATCAAAGGCATGGTCAAAATCCAGTGATAATAACAGTTTCTTCTTATTGCCGACCAGCGACTCACTAATGACATCGCGAATAGCACATGTAGTGTTGACAATGCACCTGCCTGGTACCCCACCCGATTGGTGGCGAGATGTGGCTTCCTCCATAAAGGCCTGAAGTCTCGTTTTCATACATTTCGTGAAGATCTTGTAGTCAAAATTTAAAAGCGTCAGTGGGCGAAAGTACCTGAGCTGTGTTGGTTGTGTAATTTTTGGGACTAATACCACCAGGCCATCTTTCAGGGTGTCGATATTTCGTCCAGGACGACAAGCATCATTCACTACGGCTGTAAGTTCATCGCGAATGGTGGTCCAAAACGTCATGTAGAAAGCTCTCCCCAGGCCATCAGGACCAGGACTCTTGTTCGGCGCACTGTGGAGTATGGAGGTATATATTTCTTCGGCGGTGATGTCCTGGGTCAAGCACTCTTGTTCTCTGTGCAAAAGTCTTCCTCGTACACCATCGAAGAACGGATGCTGGTGGTGAAGTGGGACTGGGGCGTCGTCTGTGTACAAGGACTGAAAGAAGTTCTCTACCGTTTCTGTGATTAAGGTATGACTAGTCACCATTTGTCCCTCAGGTGTCATAATGCGGTTGATGTACTTCTGACGGCCTTTGCGGCACGCCCGTATAAAATGATAAACGGAGGGTGCCTCTGATGCCAGATGTTGATGATCTTGTGCTTGAAGTTTGAGTTCTTCCAATGCTTTGCGCTGCAGCGTGAGGAGCTGCGCTCGGATTTTCTTTATTCGGCGATATGTATTAGGGTTGGTAGGGTCTTCATTGTATAACTGTCGTAAACATTTATAGTAGAAATCTGTCGTCTGATGGATGTGGCGTCTTCTCTCGGCACTGTAGGCCTTCAATAACCTAACAGCTCTGGGTTTCGCATACTTCAACCACCACTCAAGAGTATCTTGAAACCGGTGAATGTGGCGTTTCCAGTTATGCCATTCAGTGGCAAAGCTATCTTTCATGTCCAAGTGTGTCAGAATAGAATAATTTAACCTCCATGTTCCTCTCCCACGGCGAGGTCCCAATTCTGGTTGACGAATCTTGCACAGATACGCACAATGGTTTATAAACTCCACCGGGCATACATCTGTTTCTCTCACGTGTTCTTTCAATTCCCCGCTGACATATATTCTATCCAATCGAGAAGCACCATTATGGTAGTAGTACGTGTAACCGGCTGACCCCGACGGCTTCAGTTCCCATGTGTCTTTTAGGCGTAACCCTTGTATTAACGCAGATAGCGCAGGGCAGCCCTGAAATTAGCCACTTCGGTCTTTGGGCGATGGCACTGCGTTAAAATCCCCACCGAGGATTATATTGCCGGTATGATTATGGAGAAGTGGGAGAATATCTGTGGTATAAAAGAGCCGGCGTTGTATCCTGGCCTGCGAACCAGAGGGAGCATATACATTGACAATCAAAAGATCTCGAATACGGATACTGATTCCGCGTGAGTTGACTAACTGGACTGGATCCGCATATGGTATATGGTCCTTAATGTAGATAGCTGTACCACGTTTGTGCTCATTGACATTAACCATTTTATCGTAGCCAGAGATGGTAAGGAGGTCTTCAGTAGCCACTTCTTGCAACAGAACGATATCCACATCTTGGTCTCGTATGAGGTTGCATAAGAGCGACTGTTTACTAGCAGTTTGAATGCAATTTACATTGAGTGTCATTAGCGTGTATGTCAACAACATCGTCAGATAGATAGACATGTTTTTTACCGAAATAAACAAGATGGAGATGGGGTGGTCTTTAACGCTTGTCGCTCGACTTCCCGCCTTGTAGTCGGGGGTCCCTGACACCCGCATAAGGCTTGTGCGTTCCCTCTTTTGACGCCCGGATTGTTTTATCTTTGGAGGAGGTTTTCAAAGGTGCCTGTTCTTTAGGAGTTAGTTCCTTGTTGTCCATGATCCCCTGGGCCCGTGACCCCGTCTCTTCTGTATCCATGTGTCTGGAGAGGTCGTCTTCTATTTCATCCGACCATCGTATACCAGCGGTCTGTGGTTCACAACTAACTATGGACTGGTTTGAGGGTGGCATACTGGTAGCATTGTCTCCTGAGGTCACGCCTTCTGTGACCGCATCAGGGCTGGCAGTGCTAGTGTCAGGTTTCTGGTCAGTTTTAGGAACTAGAGAATTGGCCGTCCTACCTAGACTGCCATTGGTGTATTGGCTAGTATCAGACGAACCTGGCAACGCTGGCTGCCCGTGGAGTTCCTGTTGTAATGTGGGAGTATGTTGTTGTTTACTAGTGGAGGGCAATGGCCCAGCTGGTTGCGGCGATAAGGCGGTGGAGTGAGAAGGCGACACGTCCATCGTGTCTTGTGCTTCAGCTGACGTATCAAGTGGGGCAAGTTGTTCGGGAGAAATACTAACGTTAGATGAACAAGTTGCCAATAAGGCAGGCGAGACAATGTCACTGTCCTTGTTGGCTACAATTTCACTGAGAAGCTTAGGGCCGGTTTTGTTTTCAGTTTCACCGCGCCTCACTGGGCATTCCTGTCTAAAGTGATCAGTGGCATTACAATAAAAGCATGATCGAGGTTGTCCATCATACACCACCTGTGCTTTGTAGCCATCGATAGAAATAATGGGTGGAATTGCAGTTTTTAGTTCAATCCGCATAGCCCGAATACCACTCAAAATATTGAATAGGTAGGTAGCTGACCATCGTTCGTTTCTAATTTCACGAACTTTCCCGTACTTACTAAAGTACGACATTATCCGGTCATTCGGCAGTTCAATGGGAAGGTTCATGATTCGGATTAGTTTGCTGTCAACATCCGCACAAGTTATAATTACCTCAGATATAGAGCCATTAAATTTCCGTACCTGGGATTTTCCGTTGGTACTGTTGAGGACCTTCTCCATCAGTAGTTTGCTGGTGAACTTGATGAAAACAGCAGTTTCCAGATTGTCTAGTTGAATGGCTTCTAATTGGTCCACGTTGAGTTTTAGTGTGTACTGAATCCACTCATGTATTTCTGCAGAGCCTGGTTTATTGGCCTTGTCGGGGAAAGCACATTTTATAGTGTTTTTCCTAATACTGTTGGTTGCCATTTTTACTGTACTTGAAAAGACTTGAAAGTTAGACACTCGAATACGTCACTCACAACGAAGCAAAGCGCAGCGAACCGGTCGCTGCCAGGGTTCAGACCGGACTGGAGTACTGAGCGCGGAGCCTGGACACTAGGCGCACTAGAGCCAACATTGTGTCATATGCGTGTGGTCTGCCGTGCTCATAACGTGGGGAGGACAAAAATAGCATAGTGGGAGAGTCACACATTAATGAATCAAACCGAAGACATATAAAACATGATATTTGGACGCACATGAACCAGATCTGCAGCAAGTATACAGAAATTTGCATACTTTTTGGGTGATGTAGCAGGTGCAGCGAGATATAATAGTCCTAAAATAGAATCAGGGGCCGGCATGGAATCAGGAGAGTTAAAATACATTTTTTAATTTGTTGACATAATGTCACAAACCAGCCGAGGTAGCTAATCACGTTAACGTGCATGGTCAGACTACTCCAAACTCGCAAGACCACACACAGCCACTCCATACATTACCTCATTAATTTCATTTGCCATTAACTCCTCTCATAAGATTGGCATCATGAAGGCATCTATCCGCGAAATCATTCCCACAAGGAAACTGTCTCACCACATCCCCTACCTCATAGCAACCGGAATAATTATGGGTAGAACCAAAAAAACTACATTAAGACTATAAAACTGTATTTCAATAACAAGATTCTGAATTCACGAAATGACTAGATTGATGCTCTTCAGGAATATGTGAGTTCGAGAACCATGCGTTAGTAAATTCATCAGGATATTAAATAGAAACATATTCCGTCGCAATCTAAGGTCATTTATGTCTTTTATTCTTATATTCAAGTCGCCTCCGTGGTGTAGTGGTCAGCATGATTAGCTGCCACCCAGGAGGTCCGCGGTTCGATTACCAATTTGAAAAGTGGTATGAGGACTGGATTGGGGTCTACTCAGCCTCGGGTGGTCCAAATGAGTAGAGGGGATTCGACTCCCACCTCAACCATCCTCGAAGTGGTTTTCCGTGGTTTCCCACTTCGTCTTCGGGAAAATACCGGGGTGGTAGCCTACCTAACGTAAAGCCTCGGCCGCCTCCTTCCCTCTTCCTTGCCTAATCCTCCCACTGTTCCCATCTCTTCATCAGGCCCTTGTTCGCTTTGCAGTTGAGGCCGCCCGGGCAATGTGCTAGTCACACTCCCCAGTTGTATCCCCGACTCAGAGTCTCAAGCTCCAGGACACTACCAGTGGCGGTAAAGGTGAGATCCCTCGCTTAGTCCGTGGGAAAAGCCAACCCTGGAGGGTAAACGATAAAAAAAAGAAAGAATTATTATATTCAACATGGCTTGAAACAATACCTCGTGGAATTTACCTACACATAAGATATACGGCAAAATAAGCAAGAAGACACGAAATTCTTCAAACCTTCATGTTTTAGGACAATATTCATTATTTCAACAATATGGAGACCAAGAGTGCTATTCATTATATAACAATTAGCCTATTTTGCTCTGAAAATTACAAAATATGTTGTCTGTCTTTCTACCAGCTTGTCTGTATTTCTTTCGGTGGAGTGCCTAAAACTGTTTAGTTTGTTAGTTCTTGGAACTAATCGACTTTAGGGTTATGGTACGGTACGCGAACCGTCTTCCTAAATTACCAGGGGCTATGTAATGCAAAAAATACGAAGAAATGTGTACTATTATAGTTCGCCCAGTGTAGAAATTACATGGTATCGTGCAATTGATTGCGCTGACTATGTAAGGAACCACCTTGTGGTGTATCGGCTAACATTCTTGGCTGTCGCCGGTGGTCCGGATTTGATTCCCTGCCCTGCCTCGAAATTGAATTTCGGTTTGGGGTACTGAAATTGTATCGATGATACGTAAGTCATCCAAGCGGTGCTCATTTCGAGGACTTGCGCCAGGCCAGTGGGCACGAGTTTTCTTTTTTATACATTCTTATTCTGCAATTCGAATTGAGAGCACATCACTCCGTAGAGTTGTTAGAATAGCTTCCGTAAAATATTCTCAAAGGCCTATGCTACAAGTAGCCCTCATGAGTTAATCCAATTGCATATGTATATGTAGGCAAATCCAGATATGGTATTTAAGACATTTGATTTTCATTGCATTCTAAGTTCTGGGCATACAGTAGGAAAACCTCGAAGCTAATTTTGCAATTTTCATTGAATGAACATCCAAAGTATAGTAAGCATTATTTGTAGGGAGACTGTACCAGAGAGAGCATGCATGCATTGCTTGAAGACATGGTGACATAGTGCGTAATTTGTGCTCGTACAACGAAGGAGGTTGTCAGGACGGTGATGATGATGAAAATGGTGATAACGATGAATACGGTGATTAATTAGTTAGGAACCAGGGGAATATAAATAACCGATACTTAAGACTGAAGCGGATCTATGGTAAACACAAAATGAAATTGCAGGTTGATTGCGAAAGTACAGAAACTATCCAATCACCATATTTTATGGAGATTGACTAATCCAGAAGTAGACATGAAAGGGAGTAGCCTAGTACAAATAGGTGGAAGCAAAGGATGCTCTTGTCTGAGACCTCCATGGGCGTAGCCAGGACTCTGCATACTGCAAACACTGTGGAGTGCCTGATACCCTAAGTCACGTTCAAAAAACATAATTACTAAAAAAGTTAGGAATAACCGAAATAGATCTAAGATGCAGCTGTAACATTTCAGAAATGTTACGCGATCCATGTTTTTGTGTCTTTCTCGTGTTAGAAGCAAAAACACAATGGGCATAAAAATTGTTATTGGCCATAAGAAGGACTCCACCATCAGATGTGAATTAACCTTCGGCATAACAAAACAGGTAATTTAGAGAAAACGATAGGCTTCCTAAGACAAGTGAAAGCTTGTGGTACGTTTCGAATAAGCGAGAGGATCAACATCAACATTTTTAGCCTATTTTCAATTTTGAAAAAATAGGCTTATGAGATCACCTTTTGTCCGTGTGTGTGTGCGTGTGTGTGTGTGTGTGTGTGTGCGTGTGTGTGTGATTCGTGTGTGTGTCCCCCCCTAATAAAATCGAAACGGCTGGAGCGATTTCAATGAAACTCGGGAAGTTCATAGCACTATTCCCGGCGACCTCGACCGTGCCCTTCAAATTTTGTTACGTCTCTCCAATCCAACATGGCGGCTGTGCGAAATATTTCACTATCAATCAATATCTCCGAAACTATTACCGATATCGCCCTGAAATTGTGTACGGTGATAAAGGGCACTACTAGAAGTTCACCTATGAGACTTTCAAAAACCTGGTGACTACAAAACCAACATGGCGGCCAAGCGAATTTGAGATATTTAAATAGACTTTTCTCGCGATTTAACTATCTAAATGTAATGAAACTTGGTACAGCAAATGTTTATACACATTGTAATGCACTGGAGTCTAATTTAGTTCAATTGTTTACATAACCTCAAAATGGCGGCTGTGCGAAATATTTCACTGACATTCTATATCTCCGAAACTATTACAGATATCACCCTGCAATTTTGTGCGGTGATAAAGGGTGCTGATACAGATATACCTATGTATATTTCATAAACCTGTAAAGTACGAAACGAACATGGCGACCATGCGAATTTAAAATATTTTAATAGACTTTTCTCGTGATTTAACTCTCTGAGCGCAGTGAAATGTGGTACAGTAATTGATTTTGCAGATTGTAATGCACTGCCATCTAATTTAATTCAATTGCTTACATAACCTCAAGATGGCGGCTGTGCGAAATTTTAAAATTAAGTTTTAATTTCTTGTGTCGTAATCATGCGATCGAAGTGAAAGTTTGAATAATGAACCTAGGCAATAATTGTCCTTGAATGGTACATAACTCTATGGCCTATACACATAACACTCCTAAATGGCGAGCTCCCGAAATATTTAGACGGTTCTCAAAATCTATGAATCTTTTACAGCAACCAAACTGAATTTTTTAATGTTCATAGAGACTATGAACATATGTTCACATATAGCACTTTCAGGAACCTGGTGAGCACAAATCCAACATGGCGGCGACGCGAAGTATAAATATTTAAATGGACGTTTCTCGCGAATTAACTATCCGAGTGCCGTGAAACGTTGCACGTTAAATGCTTATACAAATGTTGATCCACTGGCATCTAATTTATTTCAATGGTTTGCATTATCACAAGATGGCTGCTGTGCGTAATTTTAAAATCTCGTTTTTACTTCTTGTTGTCTAATCATGCGATTGAAGTTTGAATACCACACGTACACAATAATCTTAATGTAATAGTACAAAAATAAAAATCCAACCTGGCGACCATCTGAAATATTTAGACGGTTCTCAATATCTACGAATCTGTTACAGCTATTAAACTGAAATTTTGTATGTTGATTGTGGCAGTTAACATAAGTAGGATATATGAAAATAGGCTGTATAGTTCTTCACGGTACTACTTGTTAAATCACTCATCAAGTCTGGGTATGCCTAGGTATAAATGACCTAATTTTGCTATGAATGAATCCATTCAATAATAGAGAATTCATCTTCAATGTACTCGGGAACAGTATGAGACGTAGTCTATTGGTACCCAATAACATTTTATTGCTAATATTAATAGTATAATAATAATTATAATAATAATATGAAGGGAAGAACGGCTTTACGAAACCATGTCGGTACGGGCTGGCCGTGCGCGCCTGAACTGAGGAGTTCCAGCGTAGACAGTGCTGACAGTGTGAGGCTAGGTCATATGGCCCTAAAAGCACTTGCCAGGCCTGCAGGGCACTACGCCATACTATACACAGCTCGCTCGTTCATGTAGCGAGCGGCAGGTGGGGAGAGGCAAGGACATGACGTCACGCGCTTGTGGCCCGTAAGGGAGCAGCAGGATAGAACATACTGCAGGCACTAGCTACGCAGGGCCCTGCCACCCGGTACAATCGTGTTGACCGACTGGAAAATATTAAATATCCATTAGAATGTGACTTCCATTTATACGCATTTACATTACATTTTGATTACTAAGGAAACACTGAAAATGGCTTCCAGCATGATAAAGATTTGTCTACATTGTAACTGTTGTGTAAGACTTGAGATTGAAAACAGAGTCATGATATGAATCCCAATTCTCTGCGTTCAAGGCACGACCTCCGCCGAACCGCGACCCATTCGAAACATTGGGTGGACCCCATAAGAATAGCTAAGTCATTTCTATGCTTCTAAACACTGCCGCGAGTGGCTTAGGTGGCGTATTTGGTAGCATGCTGAACTTCTATGCCCGAGGTTGAGGGTTCAAACTCGGCCGAAGTAATCGGATTTTTAAGAACGTTAAATATCCCTCAGTATGGCTTCCTTCGGAGGGGAAGTAAAGCCGGCGGTCCTATGTGATAGATTTATGGCATGATAAAGAACCTTCCACTAATTACACTTGTGATGAAGCTAAAGTATAGGTTATCTTTGAATAACGCTCTTAGGTTCCAACGTTCGTCGCCAGGAGCCGACTGCGGTGGCATCTAATACCGGTAATAAAGTTCAGAACTAGATGGTCGTTGACGGTGGCGTTTTGGTAACAAAAGTTGGAACTACTTGAAAATCGAATGTATGCAGTCCTTACTTGAATTAAAAAAAAATCCTCTCGGCACGCCGGAAGGCGGAGGTAGATTTCACCGGGCAAACTAGGGGATTGGCTATAATAGGCAAAATATGCAGGTTTTCGTAGGAGGATCAGACCTCATTGATTGCTAGAAAGTATTTTACATTTGGAGGTTAAAAATCAACTTTTTTTCGTTTTTGTATGCATATTTTTATCATTTTATTTTCTATGGGGATGGTAACCTTCTTGTCATTCGGGGTTCATTTTTATACTTCTGATCACACTGTCCTTATGCAAGGTTTGGAACTGATGTGTAACTATCTGACAGTCTGTTACTTCTTCTCGCAAAATTTTATCTCCCGCAGAGATTTTTGTTGGTTCCTCAGTTTAGGGGCTGCGACAACGTGGTCATGTAACCCCGGGTGTGTAGAATCTGATAAACGGTGTTAATTTTGATGACTGTTTCAGTGTGTAATTCAGGTAAGGTCTGCAGACGGTCAATTTTAAGTAGTAGTTCCTAATTTTGTACCATATCCTAACGTGAACGACACCTAGCTGTGAACTTGGCTACTAGATGCCACCGCAACCAGCAACTTGCAACGAACGTTGGAACTTCTCCTCCAAAGATAAGAATGCTGAGGGTTTTTTAGCGCTCTTAGAAAATCCGACGACTTTGGCCGGCTTTGAACCAGCGACCTTGGGCATATAAGTTCAGCATGCTACCAGTTAGCCACTTCCCACAGTCAGATGGAAAAATGAATGTGATCTCGTGCATTGGCGTTGTCTTGGCAACCTCTGATAGCTCATCCCTCATCAATTTAGAAGCGTTGTCACGGTAACCTCTGATGGCACTTGGCATGTTCTTTAATTCCGAAATCATTTTTCTCAAAGTTTTAGGTAATTATTAGGGGAATATTTTCCATTATGTACGGGTTTGATATTGTGCCTATTAAGAGAGATATGATTAATGTTTCCCGAAAAAAACACTTTTTTCCACCCCTTTGGTCAATGGTTGGTGCTATCAAAAAACCTATTTGACATAAATTTTTGGCACTTATCCGACAAATATTATGAACTTTGAATTGATTCGATATTTCACGTATTAAGAGAGTTATAGCGACATTTCACTTTTTCGAACACCCCCCCCCCCCCCATTTTCACCCCCTTTAACCGATTTTGCCCATTAACGAACTCGACCGATTTTTTAAGGGGTTACATATTATGTAAAACATTAAAGTGATTGGTGCAAAATTACGGCAGTTATCGTGTCCACAACAAACTGATATATATGCATATATATACACACACACATATATATAAACTTTTGAACTGACGGTGGTTTGGGGGATGTGAAACACGAAGATATGTCGAAATTTTCCGGAAGTCGAAACATGGCACCCATTGCAATAGTTAGCTTTCTGATGAAATCTACCTAAAATAGGCTACATAATTTAAAATACTACCATCAATGACACCTAGCTGTGAACTTGGCTACTAGATGCCAACGGAACCATCAACTCGCAACGAACGTTGGAACTTCCCCTCCGAAGGAAAGCATACTCAGGGTTTTTTGGCGCTCTTAGTAAATCCGACGACTTCAGCCGGGTTTGAACCCGCGACCTTGGGCATAGAAGTTCAGCATGCTACCAGTTCCGATACCGAAGTCGCTTCCCACAGACATATGAAAACAGAATGTGATCTCGTGCAGTGGCGTTGTCATAGCAACTGCTGATGGCTCAACCCGTATCAATTAAAAGTAAAGTTGTCATGGCAACCATACTTGGCACTTGGAATTTTCTTATAATTTAAATCATTTTGCTCACTCCGTGGCGTAATGGTGGGTCATATCGAAAATTCTTTCAGACAAAAGTTTTAGGTAATTATTGGAGGAATATTGTCCATTTTTGTACGGTTTTGATATTGTGCCTATTAAGAGAGATATGATTAATGTTTCCCGAAAAACCCACTTTTTTCTACCCCTTTGGTCAATGGTTGGTGCTATCAAAAAACTTATTTGACATAAATTTTTGGCACTTATACGACACATATTATGAACTTTGAATGGATTCGATATTTCATGTATTAAGAGAGTTATAGCAAAATTTCACTTTTTCGAAAAAAGCCCTCCATTTTCACCCCCTTCGACCGATTTTGCCCATTAACGAACTCGACCGAGATTTTATAGGGATACATGTTATGTAAAAAATTCAAAGTGATTGGTGCACAATTACGGCAGTTATCGTGTCCACAAGAAACTGATATATATATATATATATATAGATAGATAGATACATATATACATAAATTATATATAAACTTTTGAACTGACGGTGGTTTTGGGGTCTGGGGGATGTGAAACGCGAAGATATGTCGAAATTTTCCGGAAGTCGAAACATGGTACCCATTGCAATAGTTAGCTTTCTAATGAAATCTACCTAACAGATACACACAATAATACAGTCATCACAATTAACACCGGTTATCAGACAGATTCTACACACACCCAAAGTAAACGGGGCTACTTGACCGCGTTGTAACAGCCCCTAAACTGAAGAACCAACTAACTAACCAACCAAACTTTGCCGCGATCACAAGCTCCCACGTCTCAAGTCAAAATCTTCATCTACGCATTTAGTGTAGGGTAGCGTTGTCCCAGGACCAGATCAGTAATTTCTAAACTTTGGCGAGAACCTTCACCGTAGTCCTTCTAGAGCACAGTGTCTGCAGTGAATATCTGAGGTGAAGTTAGCATATTTTTGTAGGGAATAAAATAATAAACATGGTAGGATCAAAGTGCTATGCATGTATGTCAGGGGGATGTTAGCAATGCGACACCGAGTTAGGCTGACGTGGATGAGATGGGTCTCGCCAAGCTGTCTCCTTGCTTTTCCACCCCCTGCAAAGTCTTATCTTCTTCTTTCCTCATGCTCTTATTAAATTAGCGATGACAAGGATTCACGAATCATCCCGCCGAGAAATACACGGCAAGCTTGTCAACACAAGAGAAAGAAAACTTTTCTGAAGTAATATTTCTTGTTTGTTTGCGTATAATATATTTTACATTTTGTTACGTCTTTTCTTTAATTAATCAACGTTGCTTGGGGAAAGTCTTACAGAAAACATTTGTTAAACAGCTTTTTTCCAGAGTTTAATTTTAAAGTCGTACCGAATGTCTTGTTGGAAGAACTGGCAAGTGGTTTTATCAATGTGTCTCAGTAAAGTGTAAAGTGTGCCTGCAGGCTATAACATGGCTATGGAATTCATTGTGCAATTTCATTTGCATTTTGTTATCCCATTTATATCCCGGAAGGAGATCTGACACAAAGGGGACATTTGTTCCCGGATGACATCATTCAACTCTACAAATTCAGGCAAATGCAAGTTTGTATATAATTGGATTATTTAAGAAGTTTTTATATGTAAACATCTGTGTTTTCCGCGTTATGTATGATTGTAACAGATACATACAGCTCGGTAGCCTATATACAGTAGCTGGGTAAATTATTATGATCAGCTACATGTTTGGCTGCTTTCATCATAGGTGCTCACTTTATTTTACTTTCTGACATCCTAAATCTTTCCCATTACCTATTATGTTACTAGCTTGCCATGCTGGGTGAGTGGTTATCGTGTCGGACTACCAACCCCAATCTTGCAGGGTCGCTCTTGTCCGTGGTTAGTGATTTTTGAAAGGCGAAAATTATCACGACACGCATGTCATACGTTGTTGGCATGTTAAACAACCCATTTGTATTCAGTAGGCCGTGTTCATAATGGCAAAATTAATCTCGGAATTTTCCGCCAGCACAAAGTTCCTCCGTTCTCTACTAGAAAGCGCTATAGTGTCGAGGAGCTTAGATATCTAACCTCCTTGACTTTCATAGCCTACCAATGGATGACAATATTCGACATGCAAGTTGCTCTCTGAGCGTCAAATAACAAAGCTTGCACCCAGCACCCAAGGACATACGGTATTATTATTATTATCATTATTATGTTCATAATATCTCAGACACTAGTTACAATAATGTCCACTCTTCAGATAATTTATTTGTAAAGGATCGCTATTGGCAAATTCCATGAACACATTCCTTTCACACGATGAATGATATCTTTATTTCCAAATTAAATAGAAGACCGAGAACAGCATCAATGAAAGCATTTATCTCGTAGAACAACCACAAATTCACTATTGTCAACATTAATGCTGCAACAAGAAATTCTAGTAATGCAAAATCCTCACTGAAACGAGCAGAATCACTCCAAGTATTGGCTACTACTAAAATACTAGCGAACGTAGAACAGAGTGTAGTGGCAACGCACATTTAGGTTCAAAGAACATTATTAGAACTTGGCTTCAACTACGAACACATATTGTAGGGTCATATCTTTTACCTTTCTATCTTTCTTTCTTTCTTTCTTTCTTTCTTTCTTTGACTGTTCATAGTTCTTTATTCTTTTCTTCCTCTTTTCCTAGAGCTTTGTAGTCAACATAGAGAATATAAAGTGACACCCATAACCACATACAACAACGTAATTATTATAAATAGTGGATTTATGTTTATAACATATTATAAATCTACATTGGTGACACCGACGTGATGTCGCAAAAAAACGAAACAGCTAATACCGGCCAAGAAAATGTGGTAACACGCGTAAGTGTTATAAAATCCCATCATTCTGGAAACCAGACCCCAAAATATGGTTCATACAGCTTGAAGCTCAGTTCCGTATGAGAAACATAACACGAGATCATACGAAATACGACACAGTGGTGAGTTCAATCGACGCGGAAATATTAACCCAAGTGACCGATATCCTGATTAAGCCGCCGGATACCGGAAAATATGAAGCAATTAAGGACTGGCTAATATCAGTTTTCTCGGATAGTGAGAGTCAAAGAACACAGAAACTGTTAACGAAATTGGAGCTTGGGGATCGAAAATCCTCCCAGCTGTTGTGGGAAATGAGGAACGTAGCCGATGATAAGGTTGGTGAACAGTTCCTTAAGACGTTATGGTTACAACGTCTGCCTCGCGACATGCGTACTATTCTATTAGTGAGCAGTGACGATCTGACCAGGCTAGCCACTATGGCGGATCAAATGTGGGAACTGAAACCAACCCCATCCTTATAGATAGCACCTATAAATGTTGTCAAGTCCCAACGACATGACATGGAAGACTTGAAGAAGCAGGTATCTGAACTTTCCATTCAAGTGTCAGAATTAAACAAGCAACTACAGTCTTGTTCTCGTCAGCGGTACAGATCAACTTCAGGCAGGAGGTTCAACAGCCGTAAATCCCGTACTACTCCAAGCGTGTGTTATTTTTTACCATTCGAAGTTCGGTGAACGTGCGTATAAGTGTCTGCAACCATGCAGTATGTGTACGGTACTGCAAGCCCAGACAGATAATTCGGAAACTGCCCGTGTCTCCACGGCGGCAGAGAGTCAAGGGCCTCAGCTGAGTCGCCTGTTTGTTAGTGACAAGGAATCAGCAGCCCTTTTCTTGATAAACACGGGAGCAGATATTTCAGTTGTCCCACCTTCGAACGATGAAAAGCAAACTGTAAGTAAACTTGAACTCTTTGCAGCCAATAACACTAAAATTAAATCATATGGCCAGAAGTTGTTAAAGCTCGATCTTGAGTTACGCCAAGAATTCCAGTGGCCTTTCATCGTAGCTGATGTAAGTAGACCCATCATTGGAATGGATTTTCTCTCACATTATAACCTGCTGGTCGACAGTCAGCGCAAACGCTTAGTCGATGGCAATACTTTATTGGTTGCCAATTGCACCACTTACCAAAATAGTGGAGCTTGGGGATCTAACCCCCCCCCCCCCCCCCAGCTGTTGTGCGAAATGAGGAACTTAGCTGATGATAAGGTTGGTGAACAGTTCCTTAAGACATATGGCCAGAAGTTGTTACTGCTCGATCTTGAACATGGGAACCCATACCAGTCTATCTTCAATAAATTTCCAGACTTAACACGCCCCTATACCGGGTGATTCACCTAAAACTTGCACTGTAAATATTTCTGAAATGGAAGGTGATATTGATATGCGGTTTTTACCTAATGAAATTGTAACCAAGGGCTCGTATTTGTAGCTGATACACTGATTTTTATAATTTTTAGAAAGTGGTTTTATTTACAACAATTACATTTTTTAAATGGAACAATACTTATTGACATTAAAAAATAAAAGTAGAACACATTAGAATTCCAATGGTGACTTTTGCACGATTCTAGTGCAAGTAGTTTACGAGATATTGTTATTTGTACACAATGGGACAATGCCTAGGACAAACTAAAGAAAAACAAATGTGAATGAAGTAATTCTGTGGTTTCTGACAAGTACAGTGTACCCTCAAAGCTTGTGTTCAAAATGACGACCACCAGCCTCAATACAAGCTTCCAGTCTGCTATGTAAAGATTGCTGCACACGTTCTAGCATTTCAGAGGAAATTTCAGCGCAGGCAGCAGTAATACGCCGTTTCATATCATCTGGTGTAGTTGGTATGTCCTTGTAGACAGTGTCTTTTAGCTTCCCCTACAGAAAAAAGTCTAAAGGAGTCAAATCTGGTGAACGGGCCGGCCAAAATACAGGTTCCCTTCGTCCAATCCAACGATTTGGAAACAATCCGTGAAGATAATCTGTAGTAATTCGTGCACTATGGGCCGGACAGCCATCATGTTGATGCCACAGGTTCCTCCTAGTCTGAAGCGGAACGTCTTCTAACATCTGTGGAAGATGGTCTGTTAGGAGGTTGAGGTACTTGCATGAATTCAGTGTTCCTTCTACGAAAAAGGGACCTATGATGTGATGGTTCACTATTCCACACCAGACGTTTACACTCCATGGACGCTGTCGTTCTACTTGACGCAGCCTACGGGGATTTTCAACAGACCAATAGTGCATGTTTCTAAGATTGACTTGGCCATGATTAGAAAATGTTGCTTCGTCAGTAAACAAGATACATGACGAATCTGGAGTATCACGTCTTAATGCCCATGTACAAAAGTTAACACGATTCTCAAAATCATTACCATGCAGCACTTGATGGAGAGAGATGTGATACGGATGGAACTTACGACGATGGAGAATGCGTAGTACACTTGCCTGACTCATGCCGCTTCCATGTGCAATTGCACGGGAACTAATTTGTGGATCTACTGCAACAGCAGCCAGAACCTTAATTTCTCCCTCTTCTCCAGTCACTTGTTTGTCTCTGTTACGTTTTCTAGGCGTTATACTACCACTTTCACGTAATTGATTGAAAAGGTTCACAAATAATTGCCGAGATGGTTGACGTCTAATGGGATATGTTTCCGCGTACACAGTACAAGAACGAACGGCATTCTTCCTACATTTTCCATAAACCATGAGCATGTCGGCTTTTTCTGCAATGGTAAATCTCATCCTGCAAGCACGTCCTACTACTTGAAGTATCACACAATAACTGACTGGAAAGTCGCAGTGCACTCAGTGTACACAAACCACAACCTCAACAAACATAACAACATCGTAACCTCGCCACTAAGCACTTGGTTGTTAGTGCGTACAATTTTCGAATAACAATCAATATCTCGTAAACTGCTTGCACTAGAATCGTGCACAAAACACCATTGGTATTCTAATTTGTTCTACTTTTATTTTTTTAATGTCAATGGGTATTGTTCCATTTAAAAATTGTAATTGTTGTAAATAAAACAACTTTCTAAAAATTATAAATATCAGCGTATCAGCTATAAATACGAGCCCTTGGTTACAATTTCATTAGGTTAAAACCGCATATCAATATCACCTTCCATTTCAGAAATATTTACAGTGCAAGTTTTAGGTGAATCACCCTGTATAGTAAATAGGAAAATTAGAAGTCACAACACAGAACATCACATCGAGACTAAAGGTCCCCCTGTATTTGCCAAAACAAGGACACTCACAGCTGAGAAGTTGAAAGCAGTTCGTCAAGGCTTATGCACACCTTCCAAGAGTAGCTGATCCAGTCCCCTGCATCACACAAAAAAGAAGTCTCGTGATTGGAGATCCTGTGGTGATTATAGGGCCCTCAATAGTATTACAGTTCCCGATAGATACCCTTAACCCTTCCTCACTGATTGCAGCCATGTATTGTCAGAAGCCAAGATTTTTTCACCCATTGACTTGGCCCGTGCTTACCAACAAATACCTGTCCACGCAGCAGACATCCCTAAAACAGCAATCACCACTCGATTTGGGCTATTTGAATTCCCATATATGACCTTCGGTCTAAAAAATGCTGCCCAAACCTTTCAAAGGTTCATGAACACTGTGTTAATGGAACTCGATTTCGTTTTCTGTTCCTTAGATGACTTACTCGTGGCTTCACCTGACAAAGAAATGCATGAATGTCATCTTCACACTGTTTTTGAAAGACTGGATGATTATGGTCTCTGCCTTAACATCGCAAAATGCAATTTTGTAGTAGAAGAAATGCAGTTCTTGGGTTACTTAATAAATCAAAATGGTTTGAAACCACTTCCGTCAAAAGTAGAAGTCATCAAAAACTTTCCCGAACCTCAATCAGCCACTTCGTTAAGACGTTTCCTTGGGATGATCAATTTTTACCACAGATTCGTTCCAAGCTGTGCAAATATACAGCAACCGCTAACCACCATGTTAACCGGACATAAGAAGAACAGCACGACAGCACTGGAATGGACTGACGTAAGAAGAAATTCATTTTCTGCAGTGAAAGAGGTCCTTTGCAACGCGACTCTACTGGCTCATCAGCAACAACGAGCTCCCATCTTTGGTTACTGATGCCTCAGACAGTGCTATTGGGGCAGTCCTCCAGCAAGAATTCAATGGCGTGAAGCGGCCCTTACATTTCTTCTCCAGAAGCTTAACCAAGACACAAATGAAGCACAGTGCCTATGCCCGTGAACTTCAGGCTATCTACAGCTCCATCAAACACTTCCGGTATTTATTAGAAGGATGCATTTCACAGTATTCACAGATCACTGACCTTTAGTTTATGCATTCCAGCAAGACTTAAACAAGGCACCTCCCAGGCGAGCCCGACAATTACAATATATTGCCGAGTTCACCACAGACATCAGGTACATCTCTGGAACCGAAAACGTGGTTGCAGATACACTGTCACGCATAAGCACCATTTATTCACCTACACCCCTAGGCTATGATGCCATGGCAGACGAACAGGAAGACAACGATCTAGAAATGCTCAAGAAAAGTAACTCCTTGAAGATGACAAAACTTCACATGCATTACTGCAATAAACGTATCTACTGCGACAAATCAACAGGCTACATTCGTCCTTACATAACTCTAAAATTCAGAAAATTGCGTTTTCAGCTATGCACTGCTTATCTCACCCTGGATTCCGGACGACAACACAAATAGTCACTAAAAGATTCATTTGGCCAAACATAAGACAAGATTGTAAAGTATTGGCTCGAACGTGTTTGGAATGCCAGAAATGTAAGGTCAATAAGCACACGCATTCAGCTCTAGCAGATTTTCCAACACCTAATGAACGGTTCTCACGCATCAACGCGGACATGGTTGGTCCCTTACCACCTTGCAGAGGATTTCGATACCTATTAACGGTTATGGATAGGTTTTCCCGCTGGCTAGAAGCAGCACCCTTAGAAGACCAAACAGAAGAAACTGTTACCAGATCCTTAATTTCGTGTTGGTTCACAATATTTGGTATACCAGCCCGTATCTCAACAGACTAAGGTCGCCAATTCGAGAGCAACCTTTTCAAGACAATTGCCAAGTATTTACGTTCGCTGAGCAATACCACTACCGCCTACCACCCTCAGGCAAATGGACTCATAGAACGCCAACACAGGACATTGAAACCTGCCCTTAAATGTCACCTGCTCAAATCATATTCTTGGGTGTAGTCACTTCCAATAGCCCTCTTAGGTATTCGTACCACAGGCAAAGGAGACTCACTATCGACCAAAATATTATGTGTACTCGAGTTACAAGGTTGTTTGTGAAGTAACCAATAGACCTACATAAAATCCAATAACATCATCATTTTTATGTTCTATTTTACGTTAGTTCATGTAGGTTGGGAATTTTGATTTATATTTTTATATTTTTTTCATCGCAGTTGGAACACAAAAAGTGCCCGTTTTTAAGCGTGTTTCGACCAAGCGTCACATTTAAGAATTATTATCTCAAAAACCCGTCATCAGATCGAATCCAAATTTTAACACCATATACATTGTAATGTTGTGTAACTGGTTTATTAATGTCAAAATTTTTTGTCCAAAAGAAACAAAGTTGTTATCATTTTTGTAAGGTAACTTATTCTTGGCTCAGGGTGGTTGGAAAATGTAGTTCTTGGTGGCGTTGTGATCCTTATACATCAAAACGTTATGCTGTATGACTGTGAAATACGTAAATTAATTCACTTATTTTATATCGGTTTGTATTTTTACGGGGATATAAGACATGGTTCTCCAGCTAGCCGCTCCGGGGAAAGTTGTACAGCGTTACCCAGATGGAGCCCCTCACGCGTCATGGCGTGCCTCGCTTGGAAGTGATGGGCTAGTCTGTGGCACTACCATCCGACTTCCAGGCGAATTTCTCTCCGAGACCTCTAACATCACCCAACAAGTCTTCCGCGAGACGTCTTCAGGAGACAATCCGCTTGCTGAAACCTGTTCCTACATCTAAACATGGGAACAGAAACGTTCTTGTCTCCAAAGATCTTACAACATGCTCCCATGTGTTTGTATATCAGAACGCTACACCAGCACCACTGCAGCCAGTGTACACAGGCCCTTACAATGTAAAGAAGCGCAACCACAAGTATTTTGAAGTCGATGTTAAAGGAAAGGTTACGAAGATCACTATCGATCGCCTGAAACCAGCCTTCATACTGGGAGAACAACCCTCATCATCTTCTTCTGGATCAGTAGAGACAAACAAGTTGCCACAATTCTTCTACCCAGCGATAAATTGAAATTCACCAAATCGGGACGGAAGGTTTACTTTCCCCGTAGGTTCATAGACTCCGACAAAGTTAATTAGGAGAGGGGGAGAGTGTAGTGACAAAGCACATGTAGGTTCAACGAACATTATTAGAACTTGGCTTCAACTACAAATAGCCTACATATTGTAATGTCATATCTTTTACCGTTCTTTCTTTCTTTCTTTCTTTGACTGTTCATAGTTCTTTCTTCTTTTCTTCCTTTTTTCCTTGAGCTTTGTTGTCAAAAGAGGGAATAAAAAGTGACACCCATAACCACACACATCATCGTATTTATTATAAATAGCAGATTTATCAATACTAATATAATAAAGCTGTAGAGGTTGTGTGTTTTGTGTTTGTGTGTTTAAACGCGCTAATCTCTGGAACTACCAGTCGGATTCGAAAACATATTTTTGTATATGATAACCAGATTCAAGAGGAATAGTTTAGGCTATGTTAAATTTCGGACAGACCACTCCATTTCCTGCATTTAGGCCCTTTGGCACAAATCGACACTGTTTCACCGATCTGAACCATAATTTGTATACTTGCCCTTTGGAACCCTACAAGTAACACTGTTTAGATGAAATTTCGGACAGACCACCCATTCCCTTCATTTAGGCATATGCCCTTTGGCATAAATCTACACCGTTTCACCGATCTGAACCAAAAAGTGTATACTTAGGCTTTGGAACCCTGCGAGTAACTGTCTGCATGAAATTTATGACAGACCAGTCCATTCCCAGCATTTATGCCCTTCGACACAAATCTACACATTTTCACCGATCTGAACCAAAATTTGTATACTTACACCTTGGAACCCTGCGAGTAACACTGTTTAGATGAAATTTCGGACAGACCACTCCATTCCCTGCATTTATGCCCTTTGGCACAAATCTACACCGTTTCACCGATCTGAACCAAGATGTGTATTTACCCTTTGTAACCCTGCGAGAAACACTGTCTGCATGAAATTTCGGACAGACCACTCCATTGCCTGCATTTAGGCCCTTTGGCACTAATCTACACCGTTTCACCGATCTGTACCTAAATTTGAATACTTACCCTTCGGAACCCTGCGAGTAACACTGTCTGCATGAAATTTCGGACAGACCTCTCCATTGCCTGCATTTAGGCCCTTTGGCACAAATCCACACCGTTTCACCGATCTGAACCAAATGTCACATTCGTACCCTTTGGAACCCGAGAAGTAACACTGTCTGCTTGAAATTTCAGACAGACCACTCCATTCCCTGCATTTAGGTCCTTTGGCACAAATCTACACTGTTTCACCGATCTGAACCACATTTTGTACACTTACACTTTGGAAAACGGCGGGTGACACTGTATAATTTAAATTTCGGACAGACCACTCCATTCCCTGCATTTAGGCCCTTTATTACAAATCTACACCGTTCCTCGTAATTGCACCAAATTTTATATTCACTTTGAAACTATGTTGGTAACACTGTCCACTTGATATTTTGGACAACGCTCTCCATTCCCTACATTTAGAATGGCAAACAGACTGAACTTGATATCCACGTATTAAGGTCCTAGGACCATTCATGTCCGTAGTAGTTAGTGTAACTGTAAGAGTATTTTAATAAGTGTATTGTTGACTGGTAATTCGGGCTGCATCACGTCGCCCCTACCAGTGTTCTGGTGCAGAATTGCGGAAATAGTTAAATCTTGCGCAGCTTATAAATTGCAGTCACGGGGAGTTATTAGTGCAAAAATATTTCACAGGCCCCCTAAAACAGTTATCATCATGAAAATATTATGCCTCTGTATAAGTGCAATGGTGTTGGTGCCTTACATTGAGGTTATCAGCTGCAATGAGCGTTGGTGCTTTCAAATTTACCCTAATTTATTCCGAAACTTATCGTTGAGCGCTATGTGGTGATAAATGATACTATTGCTATCTCAGGAGCTCGGGACAGCCGAAGTTTTCCAAAGTGTTCTGATTATTTTCCCACGGCGCTATACGACAAAAGACGACACTAATTTCTAACAGATAATGAGACATAGACCCTAGACAGTGTCTTTTATTTCGCTTACTCCTCTTTCTAATCATTTATAGCCTACTTTTCACATTTTGCAAAAATGAGGAAAAAGTAGACTTATGAGATCGGGCAAATGCGTGTCTGTCTGTCTGTCTGTCAGTCTGTCCTTCTGTCTGTCTGTCTGTCTGTCTGTCTGGCTGTGTGTGTGTGCCCCCCCCCCCTATCAACTCCTAAACGGCTGCAGCAATCGAAACAAAATATGGTGGGAGTAAAGATCTATACCTGAATATCTCACGGCCATATTTGAAAACGATGTCAGTGCTACCAACTGCTGAAAAATCGCAATTGAAATTAGAGCTCCATGTTGGATATCATGGAAGGTATAAATGGGAGCTATTTCAAAATTGGCACACGTATAGATAATAATATTGCAGTTTAATTTCCAGGAGGCCATACATGGCAGTGTTGCCAAAATGATTATAAGCCTGCTGATAAGTCCAAATTTTAATGCATATAACTTCTACACTATCAATTGGATTTCAACCAAATTTTGTATGTGCTATGTGTACATAAACATATATGACTGAGCGTACTCTTAAGAGCCACCAAGGCTGCCAATTGTTAAAAAATGCTCTCAATTTTTTAAATCCAAATACCCATATATCAGAAAGTATGCAAGCCGATAGCTTTAAACTATGCACACGTATAGTACCTGACATTCTATATTAATTTGGAGTAACTTATATACGTCAGTGCTACCAACATGATTCTAAGCCTGCTGAGAGGTCCAACTTTAAATACATGTAACTTCTATACTATCATTTGGATTTCAACCAAATTTCGTGTGTGCTATGTGTACCATAAAAGATATGACCATGCCGATTCTTAATAGTAACCAGGGCTGCCAACTGTTAATAAATACTGTCTCTATTTTTGTTACCCTAATATCAATATATCAGAAAGTATGCAAGCCAATAGCTCTAAACTTTACACGCGTCTAGTACCTGGCATTCTAGATTAATTTGGAGTAACTAATATACGTCAGTGCTGCCAACATGATTCTAAGCCTGCTGATAGCTCCAATTTTCAAATGCATGTAACTTCTATACTAACTAATGGATTTCATTCAAAATTGGCACAACAATAGATCATATTATTTCAGATTACTTCTAAGCAATACATGTATGCCATTGTTGCCAACATGATTTTACGCGCACTGTTAAATCCAATGTTTAACTGCATGTAACGTCCATGCTATCCATGGGACTTCAACCAAATTTTGTATTCTGTACCTTAAGAGATGGAACTAAGAATATATTCAGTCACCAGGGCTGCCAACTGTAGTTCTCTATTAGGCTACATTATGCCACGTAAGTTATACAGTATTTCGAACTAATTTGAAATTTCGATATTACCAACTTAATTTCGTCATTATTCTAGATAGATCCATATAGATTAATTATTGGCATGAATCTTAATTTTTAAGAAAAGTAGGCTCTTTAGTTCGTCACGGAACTTCTTGTTAGAAATGTGCTTGTAAATTACATGTGTCAGTGCTGTAGTTAGTAAATAGCCGTTTCCCTATTCATTATTATCATTATTAACATTACGGGAAAATGACCTAAATGTTACGTCCATTATAATGTACTGCCTATCACCCCCACTACAACCACCACCTCCCCCTCAAAACATATTTAAAAAATATTTCTTTTCTGGTTGTTTAAGTATCATGTGCCAGTTCTGTAGTAGTATAAAACAAATAAATCCTTCGGGCGAAGCCGGGCACTACTGCTAGTGTTTATATAATATTATAAATCTACAAGAGTTATTACACTTCTCTTAACAAAACGGGTGCATAATAAGCGAACAAAGCTAATCTCCACATAGTATACAACATAGTCCCCGATTCTTGGATGTAACGAGCGATCTTGAGAACCCCTGGCTGGATTTTGCTGCGGTTTTCACCGTCCTGTAAAGGATTTCTTGTGGAAGATTTCTGGAGAAAATCATTTATTTGTGACCAAAGAAAGCCGAACAGTACCGATTTCAGAAAATCGAATCGAAGGAAAACCTGCCGTCCATGCGCCTTTTAAGCTTACGCTGGGTAATACGATAAAAATATCTATATGCTATGAATGTAATTATTGTTCAACATGAAAAGTTCTACAAAAATGTCTACGACTGCATTTCTCTGTCTTTAATACATCGCCCATTGTAAGTGATTTTACGTTTTAATTTCTTCCAACAATCTCCATTCAGTGGAAATTTAAGTTAATAGCTTCGGAACGAGTTAATGAGTTAGCGAGCAAGCCTGTCACCCCAGTTTCGTCCAGCATCAATATGTCAAGTCGCGTCGAGTTAAGTCTCCAGAGAAGAGCTGTGTTTCGCTGTTCACTTCGTCTTTTCTGAAGTGTTTCCGGGACCTGTCGTCCATGCGCATTTTAAGCTTCCGCGGGGTAAACCGTTAAAGATACCGGGCGAAGCCGGGGCGGGTTGCTAGTAACAGACAAAAACATGGAACCGATGAATGATTGTAATGATCTGGCCAGGTACTGTAGTAATAAGAGAATAGGAAATGCCGATGTGCAGTCTAAATCTTGCATGTGCCGGCAACCTCTTTGCTTTATCGAGACGATATACTCTACATGCGAAGAGTCAATCGAAGTGTTTGCCCTTAGACTCAATCGTGTCACTGTACATCTAAAACAGAGAAGTTGTCGACACACCAGGTGTTACAGAGGTGCTGGACACAGTGCCAGAGGAAGAAGAGCACACGTGGAGTAAGTGTGAGTGCTCGTGCTTACTTCTTATGTTTCTGCTAGAGCTATACTTAGTATATCCTGTATTGAGTAACGAAACATTCATCATATCAAATAATAAAACAACTATTTTCGCTTATTTCGTTACATTAGTACAATGTAACATTTGAAGAAAGTAATGACAAAGTATTGCTTTATGTCACCGCCATCTCAACAAAAGCAAAATGTTTCCCACCCGAGTTTTCTGTGCTTAAATCAAATATTACCTAAACTTATTATCGGATTTTAACCAAATCTAAGAAAAACAGATCTTAGGATGAGAAACGTCAGAAGCCAAATCTAAAAGACCATCAGCTAAGTATTTTCAAAATGAAGGCCAGGCGAAGTATACAAACATATTAGGCCTAATACCTAAAAATCATGCTCCAATAAAACAATGCTTATAGCACTTGGCATCCAAGTAGTTTTATATAAATAACTATGTTATTAATGAGATTACATTATGCATTGTGTATTACACACTACCGTCATGTTAAGAATTATACTATTTTATTTTACATTCGAATTGAGCCACTATGGACTACGGAGTAACAATCAAAATCAATGTTTCGTTCTAGATCGTCTGCCAGCTTTTATGTCCTGCCAGTACCTCTTGAGCCCATCACTCAGCGCCTTCTTACGATCTTCTGAAAGAGGTCCCCTCCGTCTTTTGGATTCTGTCCCTACCTTAAATCCCTGGTAATTTTTGATTAGGTGTCTGAATTCACACCTGTTCATAATTTTGCAGTCCGGAATACCAATTTCTAGAAGGTCTTTGTTACATTCTTCAAACCATGCCAATTTTTTCCTCTTTGGATTCACGAAATTCCAAATTTTCTTAGTTAGACGATCGTTGTACATTCTGAAAACGTGTCCATAGAACAAAGACCTTTTCCTTTTTTTTTTTGTTGACGTGACTGGTTCTACCTTTCTATATAACTCTTCGTTTGACTTCAAACGTATGTGTCTGTCAACCCATCTGTTGCCTAAATTTTTTCTCAATACCCTGAGTTCACTTATGACTAACTGGTCGACTAGTCCCCGCCTATTCATAGTCAAAGTCTCCGAAGCATATAATGCTTCAGGTTTGACAACCGTGCTGTAGTGTCTTAATTTGGCTCCAATGCTCAGCGACTTCTTATTATAGAGATTTTTCGTCAGGCGACAGGCTCGGTCTAATTTCCTGATTCTAAGATTAATTGCTTCCTGTTCTAGGCCATTTTGTTGGATTACCTCACCCGGGTATTTAAATTTATTTACACGTTTAATCTTTCCGTGGTTTGTTTTCATCCATTCTGGTCCATCACTGATGTTTGTCATGTACTTTGTCTTCTCAAAGGAAATCTCTAAACCTACTTTCTCAGCCATCTCTGACAACCGATTAATCTTTACAATGGCTGATTTAATATTGTTGGCAAAAATAGCTAGGTCATCTGCAAAAGCCAAAAAATCAACGTGCACCCCTTTCCGTTTGGGCCCTAGCCTGAATCGTTCTTCATTCCCTTCTTCCCGACTCAGTGTCTTCCTCCGTTCACGAATGACCTTTTCTAGTACACAGTTGAAAAGGATTAGAGATAATCCATCACCTTGTCTGACACCAGTTTTGATTACAAAGGGATCTGAGATCTCGCCAATGAATTTTACTTTTGACACTGTGTCGGTCAAAGTCTGTTTAAGGGACACTGGGACTGAGTTTTTGTCAGAAATCGCAAAAATATTGTTTTTTTAATTCTGTGATATAATTATGCCCCTGACTCCAGCGGATAATTTAGTGAAAGTCTTTTCCGAATTCCGCCATATTTAAAGGTCCAGCCAATTCTTGAAATGTCTAGTGCATGGTATTTACATGGAAAGTTTCATGGACTTTCATTGAGACGAGTATTTCGGTACTTATTTTCCTAATAAGGAGCTCAGAAAAGCAAGAAAGAGGGTGTTAACATATGGTCCTGGGCAGTTTTAGCTGATAAGGTAAGCTGATAGCTAAAAAAATATGCATGGCTTTATTAAAGTGCATTTTTCTGAGCCTCCTTTTTTTTTTGAAACAAAATTCGCCCCATATGCATCAGACTTGTAGTTATAATGTAGCACATTTTTATACATATTCTATATTAATGCATCCATAAGCACAGTGATTAGTTTTACTGTAGTATTCATAGTTCTGCCATTAAAAATAATTTAATTTTTAAATAGTAGGCAATTAATGGGATAAATAAATTGTGAAATATGTTAATTTATATCTCAACAAATATCCATATGAACTTCAATCACTAGGATTGCTTCCATACTAAATATCTATATGGGAAAGTCATGATAAATGACCTACCTCTATCCGTTTAACGTAAGGACCATTTTCAAAATGTGCATATTTTTCATATTAAGATATTCATATCTCCTAAACGGTCAGAGATAGAAAAGTGTAAATCAGTAGTCTAGTGTATATTACTATTAGAGTGCTGTGTGTAACATTATAACAATATCCATTGATAATTACCTAAAATTGAAAGCTGATAAACAAAAAAAAAGCATGTTTTTATAAAAATCCATTTATCGCGGCTTCCCATTTTTAGGTAGATTTCATTAGAAAGCTAACTATTGCAATGGGTACCATGTTTCGACTTCCGGAAAATTTCGACATATCTTCGCGTTTCACATCCCCCAGAACCCAAAACCACCGTCAGTTCAAAAGTTTATATATAATTTATGTATATATCTATCTCTGTATATATATATCAGTTTCTTGTGGACACGATAACTGCCGTAATTTTGCACCAATCACTTCGAATTTTTTACATAATAAGTATCCCATTAAATTCTCGGTCGAGTTCGTTAATGGGCAAAATCGGTCAAAGGGGGTGAAAATGGGGGGCTTTTTTTTTCTTCTTCGAAAAAGTGAAATATCACTATAACTCTCTTAATACATGAAATATCGAATCCATTCAAAGTTCATAATATGTGTCGGATAAGTGCCAAAAATTTATGTCAAACAAGTTTTTTGATAGCACCAACCATTGACCAAAGGGGTGGAAAAAAGTGGGTTTTTCGGGAAACATTAATCATATCTCTCTTAATAGGCACAATATCAAAACCGTACAAAATGGAAAATATTCCCCTAATAATTACCTAAAACTTTTGTCTGAAATAAATTTTGATATGACCCACCATTACGCCAAGGGATGAGAAAAACGATTTCGGAATTAAATAAAATGCCAAGTGCCATCAGAGGTTACCATGACAACGCTTCTAAATTGATCAGGGATGAGCTATCAGAGGTTGCCAAGACAACGCCATTGACGAGATCACATTCATTTTTAGCCTACTTTTCACACTTTGCAAAAATGAGGAAAAAGTAGACTTATGAGATCGATCCGGGAAAATGTGTCTGTCTGTCTGTCTGTCTGTCTGTCCTTCTGTCTGGCTGGCTGTGTGTGTGTGTGTCCCCCCCCCCCCCTTATCAACTCCTAAACGGCTGCAGCAATCGAAACCAAATTTAGTATGAATAAATATGAATACCGGAATATCTCAAGCCCGTATTTGAAAAAGGTGTCAGTGCTACCAACTGCTAAAAAAACGCATTAGAAATTTGAGCTCCATGTTGGATATCATGGAAGGCATACATGGGAGCAATTCCAAAATTGGCACACATGTAGATAATACTATTTCAGTTTAATTTCCAGGAGGCCATACATGACAGTGTTGCCAAAATAATTTTAAGCCTTCTGATAGGTCCAATTTTTAAATGCACATAACTTCTACACTATCAATTGGATTTCAACCAAATTATGTATGTAATATAAGCACATAAGCAGGTATGACTGAGCGTATTATTAAGAGCTACCAGGGCTGCCAACTGTTAATAATTGTTCTCTCTATTCTTTATCCAAATACCAATATATCAGAAAGTATGCAAGCCGACAGCTTTAAACTATGCACGCGTATAGTACCTGACATTTTACATTAATTTGGAGTATCTTATATACGTCAGTTCTACCAACATGATTCTAAGCCTGCTGATAGGACCAATTTTTAAATACATGTAACTTCTGTACTGTCAGTTGGATTTCAACCAAATTTCATATGTGCTATGTGGAATATAACAGATATGACTATAAGTATTCTTATGAGCAATTAGGGCTGCCAACTGTTAATAAATGGTGTCTATATTTTTTACCCTAATATCAATATATCAGAAAGTATGCAAGCCAACAGGTCTATACTTTTCATACGTATAGCACCTGACATTCTAGATTAATTTGGAGTAATTAATATAAGTCAGTGATGCCAACATGATTCTATGCCTGATGATAGCTCCAATTTTAAAATACATATAACTTCTATACTAAAAAGTGGATTTCATCCAAAATTGGCACAAAAATATATCATAATATTTCCGATTATTTCTGACCAGCATACGCATGACATTGTTGCCAACGTGCTTTTACGTGTGCTGATAGATCCAATGTATAACTCCATGTAACATCCTTTGGACTTCAACCACATTTTGTATTCTGTACCTTAAGAGATGGAATTAAGAATATATTCAGTCACCAGGGCTGCCAACTGTATTGCTGTATTAGGCTACATTATGCCTAGTATACAGTATTTCGAACTAATTAAGACATTCCGACATTACCAACTTAATTTCGTCATTATTCTAGATAGGTTCATATACTGTAGATTAATCATTGGCATGAATCTTAATTTTAAGAAAAGTAGGCTCTTTAGTTCCGCACGGAACTTCTTGTTCCATCTGACTATGTGGGAAGCGGCTAACTGGTAGCATGATGAACTTCTACGCCCAAGGTCGCTGGTTCAAAAGCGGCCAAAGTCGTCGGATTTTCTAAGAGCGCTAAAAATCCCTCAGCATGCTTTCCTTCGGAGGGGAAGTTCCAACGTACATTGCAAGTTGCTGGTTGCGGTGGAATCTAGCAGCCAAGTTCACAGTAGGTGTCGTTGACGGTAGTATTTGGTACAAAATTAGGTACTACTACTTAAAATTGACCTTCTGCAGACCTTAACTGAAGTAGAGACTAATACAGTCATCACAATTAACACCGTTTATCAGACAGACTATACACACACCCAATGTACACGGGGTTACATGACCACGTTGTCGCAGCCCCTAAACTGAGGAACCAACCAACATCTCTGCGGGAGATAAAATTTTGCGCGAAGAAGTAACAGACTGTTACATAGTTACACATCAGTTCCAAACCTTGCATAAGGACATTGTGATCAAAAGTATTAAAATGAACCCCAAATATGACAAGAAAGTTACCATCCCCATAAGACAATAAAATGTTAAAAATATGCATAGAAAGACGAAAAAAGGTTAATTAACCTCCAATTGTAAAATACATTCTCGCAATAAATGAGGTCTGGTCCACCTACGAAAACCTGCATATTTCGCCTATTTTAGCCTATCCTCTAGTCTGCCCGGTGAAATCTACCTCCGCCTTCCGGCGTGCCGAGAGGACTTTTTTGAGACAACATTTGGTCCTTGCGCATTAGATTTGCTGCTATTATATTGCAAATTTGTATTCATATTCTATATTAATGCATCCATAAGTTCAGTAATTAGTTTTACTGTAGTATTCTTAGTTTTGCCATTAAAAATATTTTAATTTTAAATAATAGGCAATTAGTGGGATAAAAAATGTGAAATGAGTTAATTTACCTCAGCAAATATTCATATGAACTCAAAACCAATCACTAGGATTGCTTCCATACTAAATATCTATATGGGAAAGTCATGATAAATGAGCTACCTCTATCTGTTTAACGCTAGGACCATTTTCAAAATTTGCATAATTTCTATATAAAAATAATCATATCTCCTAAACGGTTAGAGACAGAAAACTGTAAATCAGTAGTATAGTGTATATTAGTATTTGAGTGATATGTGTAAAATTAGAACAATATCCATTGATAATTACAGAAATATGAAAACTCAGTCCCAGTGTCCCTTAATCAGATTTCGAGACGTGTCATCCACTCCAAACTCTTCCAGAATATTCAGTAGCGACTCGCGGTCAATTGAGTCATACGCTTTGCTAAAATCAATGAGTACGACCACATAGTCATACCTGCCTATCGTTTTATACCTAATGATGTTTTTCAGGTTAAAAATCTGTTCCGGACAAGAACGTCCCTTTCTGAAATCGGCCTGGTACTCACCAATCTGATTATCAAGATGTTCTTCAATTCTGTTCAGGAGTGCTTTGGATAGGATCTTATAGGGACAGATATAATTGATATACTCCTGTAATTATTAACGTCCTTCTTATCCCCCTTTTTGTGGAGAGGGTGGATTAATAATGCACACTGCCACTCTGTGGGTATCCTACCAGATCTCCATATCTCCGAAAAGAGCTCAGCTAATGTATTCAGAGTATCTTCATTTGCCAGTTTTAGAAGCTCTGCCACAATGGAATCCTCTCCCACTATATTAATATAAATAAGTTTCAATATTTAAGGGCTACAATAACGAAACCTAGTCATAACAATTAGTTCCGTGAAGAACTAGATAGTCTATTTTCATATATTCCAATAGTCTTCTCCATTTAAAAACTCAACAAATGAGTCCTGACACGCTCGACCTTTCCTTCCATAACTAAGTTTGCTATTCCTGGGTGTCTTAGTAGGAAGTGTCGCACCAACCTATCTCGTCTCTTCATTAGCAGTCGCCAGGAACATCACTCCTCTACCACCTGTATTAACACCTCTTCATTTGTTACTCTATCTACCCTTCTGATTTTCATCAATTTCCCCTGACACCCAATGCTTCTATTCTTCTGTTTTCTGCTGGCCAACGGTCCAAGTTTCACTTCCATAGAGCACCACACTCCGGACAAAGGCTTTCGAAAATGACTTTATTAATACCTAATTCTATAGTCTTATGTCCTGTATTAAAATTAAAACGATTGACCATCAAATTAGTGTCATTTTATCTCCGGTTCAATATGTAAATATAACCATTGTTGATATTCTATAGTATACTTTGTTAAATAAACTTCAGCAGAAAACCTGTTTTGTTACACAATGTGGGAAGTAACAAAATATTAGCGGAGAAAAGACAATATTTCGACAAAATTAATAGATTCAATAGAAATTAATTATAAAACGTCATTTTATGACAAGTTACATGTTGGTACCGTATTCGTTACCGCACACAGATATCGTAAAATTGGAACTCTCAACAAACTGCTATCCACGCCATATTTTTCTCGTGTTTAGTCCGATAATTAATGAACCGTCAGATCCAGTAAAATTTAATATGTTCCTCGTGCAAATGGCTATTGATCATAATTTTTTGTAATATATCATATTATTCGCAGTTCGATAACAACGAAAATACATTGAATACCACAAATGAAAATGGACGTGGGCTGCCAGTGATTTCCCTCAGCGAGCTATGGATTACTCTGAAATGTCATTACGACCCTTATAGAGACTTCCCGAGATAAGCGGATTATGAAAGTTACCACGTATAGTGGCAATTTCACCCTCTCAGTGTGATATCCTTACAGTTCTTTCCGACAAGCACAGTAGAAGCAAATATTTGTTGAGACATAACTAACTTCATATAGCACTTCAACATATTTAATATTCCAAAGACGCGGCTTCGGAGGCGTAGTTGGTAGCATGCTGAGCTTCTATGGCCAAGATCGTGGGTTCAAACCCGGCCGAAGTCGTCGGATGTTCTAAGGGAGTTAAAATCCCTCAGTATGCCTTCCTTCGAAGGGGAATTAAGCCGGCAGACCCATGCCATAGATTTAAGGTTTGTTAAAGAGCCTTCCACTAACTACAATATTGTGAAGCTAAATTTGAATGTTAGATTTGATTAACGCTCTATTAAGTTCCAACATTCGCCGCCAGTTTCGGTGGCATCTAGTTGCCAGGTTCTCAGCTAGGTGTCGTTGACTTCAGCATTTGGTAGCAAAAGTAGGAACTACTCAAAATTGATCGTCCTGCAGTCCTTACCTGAATCACAGATAAAATACACTATTACAGCCATCAAAATTAACACCGGTTATCAGACAAATTCTACTCACACCCAAAGGACACTGGGCTACATGACCGCGTTGTCACAGACCCTAATCTAAGGAACCAACCAACAACCAAATATTCGATAGTTTAAGTTTATTGATGCCGTATAATATCCTGGCTGAGGAAACGGAATTATACTTCAAGGCTTTCTTTAGCTGAGAACTGATCCCCTATGCTGACTCTCAGCCTCCCGAGGAAAACTAAGAAGAGGTGGGTTCTCTACCACTTCAGCCATCCACGAAGTAGTATTCCATGGTTTGCCATTTCTAATCCAGACTATTGCCGGGATGTTTCCTAAATTAAGGACACGGCCGTCTCCTTCCTAATCCTCATCTGAATTTCAACTACACACACTAATACAGCCTTCACAATAACATAGGTTGTCAGAAAAATTCAGCACACGCACACATACAAGTACACGGCGCTACATGACCACGATGTCACAAAGCCCCTAAATGAATCAACAACAACGGTATGCCAACAATGTTAATTTATGGCATGTTGTGACCCATTTTATCTGAAACTATTGAACTTATGTTATCAATATCCATCAATTCTTCGAGGATTTTGACGTGTCTTTTGCTGGGTTGCCTCTACAGTAGGTGCATCAAGTCAGGCTCATCATTGACAGGGTCTTGTTACTGTAAGGACGTAGGCGAACAACTTAATAATTTAGGGCAGGCAAGTTTAGATTTTTTTCAAGAGAAAAAATGAAAGTAGATATGAGATGTCCGTCTGTGTGTGTATGTCCACCCCTCCCTCATCAATTCCATTACGACGGAACTAAATTGATTAAAGTATGGTACAGAAATAGCACTAGTAGAGCGCACTTCAGTTCCGTAATTTATATAGCTGCAATCTTAATGAAAACAAAATGGCGGCTACCGATCATATATCGGCTAAACGAATCACACGAACTGTACTTAACGTGGCAAAACGTAACTGACGTAGGAGAAGTGTTACAGGTCCAAAGTGCAGGGTCATCAACTGTATAATATCGACAGCAGTTGCTACGCTCGCTAAAACGCAGCGTTAGGTCATGGAACCAAGCTCTCTGCTAACTCGGTAGACACGTGGGTTCGAGCCCCACCGTCGCCCGTTCTTGTAATGGTTATCTGTGTTTTCTCCATTTTCAACACCAGGCAAATGCTGGGATGGTACCTTCTGACAGGCCATGGCCGCCTCCTTCCACATCATTGCCCAGTTTCATTCATCTTCATCCATTCCATCTCTCATCCCGGCGCGCAGGTCGCCCACGGGCGCCGACTACAAGACCTGCACTCGGCCCTTCAGGAGGCCACAAGATAAAAAAAAAAATGTCTAATTTCGAGATGATGACTATTCGAAACATTCAAACATTAGTATCCTTGAGTCATGCTCCAATAATGCAATTTTCACAATAGATAGTATGCAATGAGTATCTTTTTATAAAGGATGTTACCAGAATGAACATTGAATCTTGAATTAATAGAATATAGAAATAAATAACTTGCAAAATTTAAGAGCTGCAGTAACGCAAATGTGATGATGGCAGAAGAAGAGCGACCCCAAGATGGTGGCTGGGCAAACTATTATAATCAATAATTCAGAATGTAATCACGCATTTAACTCGTAACTTGATAAGAGAATAGCATCATATAAGACACCTTGCTTTCATTCGTCGTAAAAATACCTGACAGCACATAGTGTGCTGTCACCACCTTGAAAATGAAAGTCATTTGAGTCGATAACCCACAACCATTAGACCATTAATGACGAAGCATCACAAGAACGTAGACTCGCACGAGATACTTTATTTATACTGGGAACATGGTCACCAGTTAAATACAGTAAATAATATTGATGACGGTGGTTTGACGATATAGTAAAACATTAAAATCAATTACTCAGTATGCGGTTGCGCAATTAGCATAAACATTGGTTGAGTAGGCGAGTTTTCAAGCAAATATTTCGAACACTAGTGATAACATTATCACAACAAATACAGCGCACAGCCGTGATCTTGAAATACAAGTCACCCAAATCAATTATAGCATTATTATTAATATACTAGCAGTAGTTTTCGGCTTCGTCCGGTGGATTTATTTGTTTTATGGATAATAATTAATACTACTACAGAACTGGCACATGATAACTAACTTAAACTAACAGAAAAGAAATAATTTTTTAAATATACATTTTTATGGTTGTGGTGGTGGTTGTAGTGGGGGTGATAAATAGTACAGTATAATGGACGTAACATTCAGGTCATTTTCCCGTTATGATAATAATGAATAGGGAAACGGCTATTTACTAACTACAGCACTGACACATGTAATTTACAAACAAATTTTAAAACATGTTTAGAAAGAAGAGTAAGTGAAATAAGACACTGCCTAGGGCCTATATCTCATTGCCTGTTAGAAATGTAGAGACCAATAGTGTCGTCTTTTGTCGCATAGCGCCGTGGAAAAATAATCAGAACACTTTTGAAAACTTCGGCTGTCCCGAGCTCCTGAGGTAGAACAGTTTCATTTACCGCCACATAGCGTTCAACGATAAGTTTCGGAATAAATGAAGGTAAATTTGAAAGCACCAACGCTTATTGCAGCCGATAACCTCAATGTACTGCACCAACACCATTGCACTTATACAGAGGCATAATATGTTCATGATGATAACTGTTTAAAGGGGCCTAAAAATCTTTTTGCACTAATTACTCTCCGTGACTGCAATTTATAAGCAGCGCAAGATTTAACTATTTTCGCAATTCTGCACCAGAACAGTGGTAGGGGCGACGTGATGAAGCTCGAATTGCCAGTAAATAATGGATTTATTATAATACTCTTTCAGTTACACTAGTACGGACATGAATGGTTCTAGGGCATTAATACGTGGTTTTCAAGTTCAGTTTGTTTGTTATTCTAAATGTAGGGAATGGGGAGCGTTGTCCAAAATATCAAGTGGATAGTGTTACCAGCAGGGTTTCAAAGAGTAAGTAAAATTTGGTGCAATTAGGAGGAACGGTGTAGATTAGTGATAAAGGGTCTAAATGCAAGGAATGGAGTGGTCTGTCCGAAATTTAAAGTGGACAGTGTAACCCGCAGGGTTCCAAAGGGTAAATATACAAAATGTGGTTCAGATCGGTGAAACGGTGAAGATTTGTGCCAAAGGGCCTGCATGCATGGAATGGAGTGGTCTGTCCAAAATTTCAAGCAGACAGTGTCACTCGTCGGGTTCCAAAGGGTAATTATGAGAAATTTGGTTCAGATCGGAGAAACGGTGTAGATTTGTGCCAAAGGGACTAAATGCAGGGAATTGAGTAGTCTGTCCGAAATTTCATGCAGACATTGTTAATCGCAGGGTTCCAAAGGGTAAGTATACAAATTTTGGTTCAGATCGGTGAAACGGTGTAGATTTGTGCCAAAGGGCCTAAATGCAGGGAATGGAGTAGTCTGTCCGAAATTTAACATAGCCGAAACTATTCTTCTTGAATCTGGCTATCATACACAAAAATAATTTTTTGAATCCGACTGGTAGTTCCAGAGATTAACGCGTTTAAGCACACAAACTCTTCAGCTTTATTATCTTTATCTTTATCTTTATATATATAATTCTTCGACACGTGTGTATGTGACTGAACTCCTCCTAAACGACTGAACCGATTTTGATGGAATTTGGTATGTATATTAGGGTGGGTCCATGTATGGTTTAGATTCACAATCCGACCCGGTAGGTGGAATGAACACAATTTTAGAACCACAATTTACACACAATTTTAGAACCACAATATACAGTCAAAAACAGTCGTCATGGAAACCACTAGCCTTGGCCTTCGTGAAAGCTGATGTCTTTGGACGGTTTGTCTCTGCACGTTAGAGCCACCTGGTCGCAACCTGTGCAACTACCGCCATTACATACACTCCGCCCGTGGCGGAAAGTTGTGTTTTATACCAAAGGTAGCAGTGATGTCGAATTCTACTGTTTGTCTCTGCACGTTAGAGCGTTTCAAAGTCCCGTATGCGTTCATATACCATTCATCCGATTGCCATGAAACTTGGGTGATATGTTGAGTGAGCTCCAGGGAAGGTGTTTGGCTTAGTAAATCCATTTTACAATAGATAGCGCACGAATAGATTCAACAAATGAGCGACGACGCGCGAAGCGTTTCAAAAAGGTCCCATATGCGTTCAAATACCATTCATCCGATTGCGATGAAACTTGGGTGAGATGTTGTGTACACTTACGTGAGGATTTCCAACTTAGTAAATCCATTTTACAATAGGTAGCTCACGAGTAGATTCAACAAATGAGCAACGACGCGCGAACTTTTAATCAAAGTCCCGTTTGCGTTCATATACCATTCATCCGATTGCAATGCAACTTGGGTAAGATGTTGTGTACACTTACGTGAGGGTTTCTAACTTAGTAAATCCATTTCACAGGAGGTTTCGCACGAGTAGATTCAACAAATGAGCGACGACGCACGAAGCGTTTCAATAATGTCCCGTATGCGTTCAAATACCATTCGTCCGATTACGATGAAACTTGGGTGAGATGTTGTGTACACCATACGGAAAGTTTCTGGCTTAATAAATCCATTTTACAATAGGTAGCGCACGAGTAGATTCAACAAATGAGTGACGGCACGGGAATCATTTCAACAAAGTTCCATATGCGTCCATATACCATTTATCCGATTGCGATGAAACTTTGGTGAATTGTTGTGTACACTCCAGTAAATCCAGTTTTTAATAAGTTGCGCACGAGTAGATTCAACAAATGAGCGACGGCGCGCGAATCGTTTCCACAATGTCCCGTATGCGGTCATATATCATTCATCCGATTGCGATCAAACCTTGGTGAATCATTGAGTACACGCCAGAGAAGGTTTCAGGCTTAGTAAATCTATTTTACATTAGGTAGCGCATGAGTAGATTCAACAAATGAGTGACGGCACGCGAATCGTTTAAAGAAAATCACTTATGCGTTCATATGTCATTCATCTGATTCCGATGAAACTTTGATGAGTTGTTGTGTACACGCCAGGGAAGGTGTTCAACTTGGTAAATCCATTTTACAATAATGGTAGCGCACGAGTAGATGTAACAAATGAGTGACGACGCGCGAAGCGTAACAAAATCCTGTATGCGTTCATATACTATTCATCGATTGCGATGAAACTTTGGAGAGTTGTTGTGCACGCTCCAACGAATGTTTCTAAATTAGTTAATTCAATTCACGATAGTTTAGAGGCAGTTAACGTAAATTGAAAGAAATATTGTGTATCCAAAACCACTTCAAGAAACAAAGTTACAACACTTTCTTTGATTGGCAGATCAACGTCTGCCGGGTCAGCTTGTTATATATATAATTCTTCGACACGTGTGTATGTGACTGAACTCCTCCTAAATGGCTGGGCCGATTTCGATGAAATTTTGTATGTATGTTAGGGTGGGTCCATGTATAGTTTAGATTCACAATTTGACCAGGTAGGTGGAATTTTTGAATTTAAGAACCACAATTTACACACAATTTTAGAGCCACAATATACAGTCATAAACAGTCGTCATGGAAACCGCTAGCCTTGGTAAAAGTGATGCTTTTGGACTGTTTATCTCTGCACGTTAGAGCCACCTGGTCGCAACCTGTGCAACTACCGCCATAACATACACTCCGCCCGTGGCGGAAATTTGTGTTTTATACCAAAGGTAGCAGTGATGTCGAATTGTACTGTTTGTCTCCGCACGATAGAGCGTTTCAAAGTCCCATATGCGTTCTTATACCATTCATCCGATTGCGATGAAACTTGGGTGAGATGTTGTGTACACTCCAGGGAAGGCTTCTGGCTTAGTAAATTCATTTTACAATAGGTAACGCACCGGTAGATTCAACAAATGAGCGACGACGCGCGAAGCGTTTCAACAAAAACCTGTATAAGTTTATATATCATTCATCGATTGCGATGAAACTTTGATGAGTTGTTGTGTACACTTACGTGAAGGATTGCAACTTAGTGAATCCATTTCATAGGAGGTTGCGCACGAGTAGATTCAACAAATGAGCGACGACGTGCGAAGCGTTTCAACAAGGTCCTGTATGCGTTCATATACTATTCATCCGATTGCAATGAAACTTGGGTGAGATATTGTGTACACTTACGTGAGGGTTTCTAACTTATTAAATCCATTTCACAGGAGGTTGCGCACGAGTAGATTCAACAAAAGAGCGACGACGCGTGAAGCGTTTCTATAAGGTCCCGTATGCGTTCAAATACCATTCGTCCGATTACGAAGAAACTTGGGTGAGATGTTGTGTACACCCGACGGAAGGTTTCTGGCTTAATAAATCCATTTTACCCTAGGTAGCACACGACTAGATTCAACAAATTAGTGACGGCACGCGAATCATTTCAACAAAGTACCGTATGAGTCCATATTCCATTTATCCGATTTTGGGGTAACTTGGGTGAATTGTTGTGTACACTCCAGGAAAGGTTTCTGGCTTAGTACATCCAGTTTTTTATAAGTAGCGCACGAGTAGATTCAACAAATGACCGACGGCGCGCGAATCGTTTCCACAATGTCCCGTATGCGGTCATATATCATTCATCCGATTGCGATGAAATCTTGGTGAATCATTGAATACACTCCAGAGAAGGTTTCAGGCTTAGTAAATCTATTTTACAATAGGTAGCGCATGAGTAGATTCAACAAAGGAGTGACGGCACGCGAATCGTTTAAAGAAAATCCCGTATGCGTTCATACACTATTCATCGATTGCGATGAAACGTTGATGAGTTGTTGTGTACACTTACGTGAAGCTTTCTAACTTAGCAAATCCATTTAACAGTTGTTAGAGCAAGAGTTGATTCAACAAATGAGTGACAACGCACGAATCATTTAAACAAAATCCCGTATGCGTTACATGCCATTCATCCGATTGCGATGAAACTTTGGAGAATTGTTGTGCACGCTCCCACGAATGTTTCTAGATTAGTTTATTCATTTCACGATAGTTTAGAGGCAGTTAACAGAAATTGAAAAATAATATTGTGTATCCAAAAGCACTTCAAGAATCAAAGTTACAACACTTTCTTTGATTGGCTAGACAACGTCTGCCGGGTCAGCTTGTATATATATAATTTTTTGACACGTGTGTATGTGACTAAACTCCTCCTAAACGCCTGGGCCGATTTTGATGAAATTTTGTATGAAAGTTAGGGTGGGCCCATGTATGGTTTAGATTCACAATTTGACCAGATAGGAGGAATTTTAGAATTTTAGAACCACAATTTACACACAAATTTAGAACCACAATATACAGTCATAAACAGTCGTCATGGAAACCGCTAGCCTTAGTGAAAAGTGATCCTTTTGGACTGTGTGTCTCTGCACGTAGAGCCACCTGGTCGCAACCTGTTTAACTACCGCCATAACATACACTCCGCCCATGGCGGAAAATTGTGTTTTATACCAAAGGTGGCAGTGATGTCGAATTCTGTTTGTCTCTGCACGTTACAGCGTTTCAAAGTTCCGTATGCGTTCATATACCATTCATCCGATTGCGATGAAACTTGGGTGAGATGTTGAGTGCACTATTAGGAAGGTGTTTGGCTTAGTAAATCCATTCTACAATAGATAGCGCACGCGTAGATTCAACAAATGAGCGACGATGCGCGAAGCATTTCAACAAAGTCCCGTATGTGTTCATATACCTTTCGTCCGATAGCGATGAAACTTGGGTGAGATGTTGAGTACACTTACGTGAAGGTTTCTAACTTAGTAAATCCATTTCACAGGAGGTTGCGCACGAGTAGATTCAACAAATGAGCGGCGACTTGCGAAGCGTTTCAACAAGGCCCCGTATGCGTTTAAATACCATTCGTCCGATAGCGATGAAACTTGAGTGATATGTTGTGTACACTCCAGGGAAGGCTTCTGGCTTAGTAAATTAATTTTACAATAGGTAGCGCACGACTAGATTCAACAAATGAGTGACGACGCGCGAAGCGTTTCAACAAAATCCCGTATAAGTTAATATACCATTCATCGATTGAGATGAAACTTTGATGAGTTGCTGTGTACACTTACGTGAAGGTTTCTAACTTATTAAATCCATTTCACAGGAGGTTGCGCACGAGAAGATTCAACAAATGAGCGGCGACGTGCGAAGCGTTTCAACAAGGTCCCGTATGCGTTCAAATACCATTCGTCCGATAGCAATGAAACTTGGGTGAGATGGTGTGTACCCTCCAGGGGAGACTTATGGATTAGTAAATCAATTTTACCATAGGTAGCGCACGAGTAGATTCTACAAATGAGCGACGATTTGCGAACGTTTAGACTAAGTCCCGTATGCATTCATATACCATTCATCCGATTGCAATGAAACTTGGGTGAGATGTTGTGTACACTTACGTGAGGGTTTCTAACTTAGTAAATCCATTTCACAGGAGTTGCGCACGAGTAGATTCCACAAATGAGCGACGAGACGCGAAGCGTTTCAATAAGGTCCCGTATGCGTTCAAATACCATTCGTCCGATTACGATGAAACTTGGGTGAGATGTTGTGTACTCCCTACGGAAGGTTTCTGGCTTCATAATTCCATTTTACAATTGGTAGCGCACGAGTAGATTCAACAAATGAGTGACGGCACGAGAATCATTTCAACAAAGTTCCATATGCGTCCATATACCATTTATCCGATTGCGATGAAACTTTGGTGAATTGTTGTGAACACTCCAGGAAAGGTTTCTGGATTAGTAAATCCAGTTTTTAATAAGTAGCGCACGAGTAGATTCAACAAATGAGCGACGGCGCGTGAATTGTTTCCACAATGTCGCGTTTGCGGTCATATATCATTCATCCGATTGCGATGAAACCTTGGTGAATGATTTAGTACACTCCAGAGAAGGTTTCAGGCTTAGTAAATCTATTTTACAATAGGTAGCGCATGAGTAGATTCAACAAATGAGTGACGGCACGCGAATCGTTTAAAAAAACGTATACGTTCATATGTCATTCATCCGATTCCGATGAAACTTTGATGAGTTGTTGTGTATACTTACGTGAAGCTTTCTAACTTAGTAAATCAATTTCACAGTTGGCAGAGCACGAGTAGATTCAACAAATGGGTGACAGCGCACGAATCATTTAAACAAAATCCCGTATGCGTTTTATGCCATTAATCCAATTGCGATGAAAAGTTGTTGTGCACGCTCCCAGGAATGTTTCTAGATTAGTTAATTCATTTCACGATAGTTTAGAGGCAGTTAACAGAAATTGAAAATATATATATATATATATATATATTGTGTATCCAAAAGCACTTCAAGAAACAAAGTTACAACACTTTCTTTGATTGGCAGGACAACGTCTGCCGGGTCAGCTAGTGTATAGATTTTAATATTATCGTCAAGAATTAATAGCAATATGTATTTGTTTGCTTTATTTTCGAGTATTGAGGGAGTGCGTGGAATCCCTATTGTAACGTGCTGTATGCAATGGTGTGTATTATTATTTGGGACAATGATGGGAAACGTAGACTTGAACTAGTATCATCGCGGAATTACCGTATTTTACAATTAAAGTTGATAACCTCGGAAAACAAGTTCTAGGATGTCTAAGTTAGAAATTGAGCCCACGATTTCACAGTTGTTCTCACGAGGCACCCTGTACTCCACCAGTTCCAACAAACAGAGCCTGGACGAAGGGAATCTCAACACGTAGCCTTCTGATCACCAAAGGGCTTGCAAATAATTACCTGGGTTGATGACCCTGGTATCACAAGTCTCTTAATTTACGTTCCGGTACACAATAAAATCGGTAAAAATGATTGCGACGCCTACGCCACCCCAGACCAGACCAAGTTAACTCCCTTTACCTGTACGGTAGAAGAACATTAATGACGGACTTAATTAACAATTGAATCCATTAATAATGCTGGGAAATCCCTTAATTACAATTTTGCAATTCATTAAAATTGATGAAAATGATTTCGACGCCGACGCTTCTCCCGACCACATAAACGCCCTTTACCTGTCGAATGAAACAATTATTGACGGCCTTAATTAACAATTTAATTCAATAATTCGATTGGGAAAACCCTTAATTAAATCAGCGGAATTCATTTAAATCGGTAAAAAAGATCTCGGTGACGTCGGCTGACCCGACCACATTAGCGCCCTTTACCTTTACGGCACAGAAAGCCATTATTGACGGCCGTAATGTAATAACACGGTTGGGAAGAATCCTTAAATAACGTTCCATAACCCATTAAAATCGGTAAAGATGATTTCAACACTGATGGCGGAGCCAACGGGAATAGCACCTTTTACCTGTACGGTAAAAAATACATTTTAAACGGCTTTAATTGACAATTTAACTCATATATAGTGTTGGAAAGCCATTAAAGGAATTAACATGAAAGTGGCCTTCGTGCCAATAAGATCTTCATTTCACATTTATTTAGATAATCTTTGGCTAAACAACATTCCCCTTTGCTTGAAGCCGAGTATTAATTCAGTTAACTTGTTTTCACACATTTCAGTGTGCGCTGTGAGAATCCGCATTACTTTGGGACTCAGCGACCCGCAGTGACCGACGAGGACCGGTGGGGACACGGAGAATGGAACGCATGAAAGCGACCGCAAAATGTAAAGGAAAGCTGGGCTGGCGACCTTTGCCCGTATTATTCATTACAGCAGGTTCTGAGTAAACACAGCCAAGGAGCTGGCCAGCCCTCAAGACACAGTCAAGACGGAATCCAGAACACTCGTGACCTTTAGCTTCAGATACTGTTCCTCGTAAAACGTTGTGATTCCCCAAGATCTCTACTAGCCTTGGTGATTGCCGGTTTTTCATTGAACAGTCGCTCAAACAAAGATTGATCACATTTTTTTAATAGCAAGGTTTTTATTTATTTCTATCTCTCTTTCTTTCTTTCTTTCTTTCTTTAATACTTTTATTGTTGTTAATGCAGCCAATGGCCATTACTTTCTTTTCATGTCCGGCCCTACTCCCTTTCTTTCATTCTTGATTTCCTGTTTACTTATCGAACCCATAGATAAAACTCCAAGGAATGAGTAGATTAACCTCATAATAGAGCATATAAATACGCGGATGGTTTAGAATTGAAAGACGTTTTGTTATAATATTAAAATACTGAACATATTGAATATACCAATAATATCTCATACCCTAGCCTATTTTTCCACACACTCACATTGCACATTTGAGAAATTCTTGTAACTATAGTTGGGGCATCATTACTTACGATTCCACATTTAAATGCTACGCTACTGCTACCTAGCAGTCAGAAGTGAAATCACTCTAGTTAGTCAACCACAGGCAGGTAAAAGCCCATGTACTTAATGAAGAGCCAACATACGAAGTAAAAGGGGACAGTCGCACTATCTGACGCACGGTCTCAAGCAATACTAAATTTTGCCGTGACATAGTGTAGTTTATTTTGGACATTGTTTGACGGGAACGTCACTTCAAGGAGCACCGGTAGCGGTGTCCTCGTGTGCTTTCCAAGAATTAATCGGATAAACATGATAATAGTGACAGATCAACAGAGGATTAGCGGTTGCTTACGCAAACATCGGTAACATCACCAGTCCGAGGATGATCCCGATATGTCCAGACGAAATATTACGCCTACTACCAAGTGAATTAGCCGTGGTCGTTGCGGCGTGGCTGCAGGCATTCGCTCACACCCTGGAGGTGAGGAGGTTCCAATCCGCCCGCTGGCAACCTTGAAGATGGTCTTCTGTGATTTCCCATCTTTCTTCCAGGCAAATGCAGGGTTTGGTCCCTTACTATAGATCACAGCCGCCACCTTCCAATTCCTCGTCCTTACATTCACATTTTCCTTCCCAGACAACACTCCACACGCGACGGCACTTGTAGCTCACCGCATGGGTGTCCGTATAGAAGCAGCTACAAACAATGGCGAGCCGAATATGTCCTCTTGGGGTTAGTGAAGGGGCGGGATGGCAGTAGATCAATGCGGAGTGTACGTTTATGCCAATAATTTCGAACACCGTAATAAACAATTTCGTGTATGTACAATACCTTATGTCTCGATTCGTTATCTCGTATTACACATGAATTGTAAACGTTACTACGCAAGCTGAAAATCATACTATGAGAGCGTTCTTCAGAATGCACAACACAAGGTTCCACTATCCCGATGGCGCTGCACGTGCATTGACGGTACGTCCTTCGGCGGAACGATGTTAAATAAAGATATTAGCATGTTATCATAGCGGCTTCGGTTGCGTAGTCGGTAGCATGCTGAACTGCTAAGCCCAAGATAGCGGGTTCAAACCCGGCCGAAATCGTCGGATTTTTTAAGAGCGATAAGAATTCTTCAGTATGCCTTCCTTCGGAGGGGAAGTAAAGCCAGCGGTTCGATGTCATAGATTTATGGCATGTAAAAGATCCTTTCACAGACTAAACTTTTGTAAAGCAAAATTGTTAGGCTATATTTCGTCAGAACGCTCTATCAAAGTTCCAACGTTCATCACTAGGTATCATTGATATCTGGTGGCGAAAGTTGGAACTACTTGAAATTGAACGGAACTTGTAGCTCGCCCTTTAGGGTGTCCGCAGGAAGCAGCTACAGACTCTGGCGAGCCGAACATGTCCTCGGACATTCCCGGCACTAAAAGCCATACGATAAATAAATAAGCATGTTATTGATTCCCATAATGCTAAATTATAATATCAGATTTTATAAAAACGTTTGGCGCTATTAGGATTCTCGTGTAAACCTACCGCTGTGACTTCGCCAAGACAGTTACCAAGAGCGCGCTCGTGAATGTTTGGCGTATCTTCTAATGAATAATCACTAGGTATACTCTCTTCAATGTTTCTAAATATGACTATTGGTACAGGCTAGAGAAAAGTATGTCTTTTAACCGATGTCTCAGTGGTGGTGGTGGTTGGTGTAAGGGGAAAAGCATCGAAATCATCTGCCTCGAGGTTGATCTTCATATTACGACTGTTCACTGAAAATAACTCGTTCGTACAAAGTTTGATCAACATTGGATAACCCGTTCAGAACCTATTATAGGGGAGACATCTACGGACATTCACATAGATCAAGTATAGTAACCTTATAAAACTACAGATTACTCCACGGATGTCTGCCCGTCTCCTTGAGAACTCACGCAATGAACCGAGTCTGGCAGTTTAGTAACAGCCTACTGGAGACTCTGCTGGCCAACAGATGAACTCACAGCTCGTAGTTTATTCAGTACACGATTGAGAACCCACGAAGCTCTCTGTGCGACTGACGTAGCAACGCGCGAGCACAAGAATCTGAGGCTTGATTCATATACAGTATCCTGATGCGCATGGAATGAAATGTACTTCTATTTCAAAATTTTTGGAAAAAAAGTACTCTCTAAAGTATCATTTTAATTCTATATCAGCAATGTACTGTCATGCTTCAACAAATGTTAATTTTTGACGTATGTTTTTTGTAAAATGAATTGTAATTATTTATTGTGTGACCAATATACGCAAACAACGCTACAATATTTCACGTAAATTCATACAACAAGATACTCTAAAATGAATATACAAATAGTTCTAACTTATGGTATACAAGCAATTTGGCAGTACCTTACAAGAAATAATTTAAAAGACATTGAGAAAATTAAAGCGACGTTCCTGAAGCGAGCACTTTGCCTTTCTAAATTTACACCATCCAGACTGGTTTACGAGATGACGAATGAAACAATTTTGCTTGAAGATCTACGATTGAAAATACTGCTACCATCTACGCAGCTTATGAAGAAGTAGTACTTGGACACCAAGAAAAAAAAAACGAGAAATATGGGTCGATTTCTACAGTACAAATGCTATGACTAGAAAGGATTGGAAGGAGGCGAATTTCCATCTTAGACATCTTGTCACAAGGCTTGCGGTGCATGGTTTCCACCATAAGTTATGTCGGACAGAGAGATTCCATGACCCATGCGCGACCTGTATATGTCGTCTCTGTGGAGAGTTATGTGACAGATATCATGTCATTACATGTACAGAAAAATATGTAGCATTGATCAAGTTTTGTTGTGATTAGTGTTTATGTTAATTTGTATGGCAATTTTGCTGCAATAAACATATTATTATTAAATAGTTCTAAGAGCATCTTCCTGTTAGAAAATCATCCCAGAGACTGGTTGGATCCTCAGAGAGTAACACCATAGGTTAGGCCGGTAAATACCCACAAAACCTCAAAGCAGCACGATAATGAGGTGTACTAGGCAAGTTGAGCGGTGAGGTGGTTCGCCAATGCTTTCCTTACTATGTCAGAACGTTTGCACTAAACCTCTGCGTAGAACCTTTCACAGTACACACAGGCACTAGCTGTGCCCTGAGGCCATCACTTAGCACCACCAATACCCCCAACAGCTTCCATATAATCACAGTCATGAATGAGACTGAGACATAGGTGAAAAGCCACATTTCACTCTAGCCTGTGCCAATAGAAAAATGCAAATATACTGCATTCATCAAGATATGGTAAACAGAGCATAGAAACAGGATTGCACCAAATTAAATATTTTATATATGATCGAGTAGATGAGGTATGGAAAATTTGAAATGAAGCTATAAAGTATCAAGATATTACTCACGTGACATGCTGGGTTTAATTGAATGAGATATTGCTGCTTACCTGTAAAGAATAAAATAGAAGCAGTTAGACCATTACAAATATATACGCCATTCATGCATATTCCATGTCAAAAATACCAGCAAATAAAGATTTCAAAGTCCTGGATCGAACTTCTTCATTGCATTTCTTTGAAAAGGGGTTCCTCCAAGTCTGTAAACTATTTCTTTAAACAATCTCACACTAAAGTTCCATTCACTGCCCTGAAAAATACAAAAGTTACGAACGAAAATTATCCCCAAACTGAGGAAGATTTTCTTTTGAAATGGTTCCGCAGCGTAGCCATCCTCGTTTCATCGTGCACTTTGACCGCGCGGTCAGCTACAGCAAATCCTTGTATCATAGGTTCGAATCCCTGTGCTGACAGCTGCTATCCTGAGTGTGGTTATCCCCGGGTCGTCTCTCACTCCCTCGAGGTAAATATAGAGATATTACCTTATTTTGAAACCAGGGGCACCTGTCCCTAATACACATGCACACACTACTACAGCCGTCACATTAATACAGGTTATCAGAAATATTCAAAACTCACCCAACTACTCGGGGTTGATGAACAAGGTGTCCGAAGACCCTAAAATGAATTTCCACACACACTCTTTGGAAAAGAACACATCACAGACAGTCAGACAGACATACAGTACATATTTACATGTATAAATACCAGGTGAATCAGCTGCCCCTAATAATATTGTTTTATGCAGCCCAACTAGCGTTGTTATAAGGAAGGTCGATATTTATCTGCTTGCATCCCGTATGGTACTAATGCACTGCAAGCATATCCTGCAACGGTACTGAACACTGGTACTTTACCCTCGAAGTGACTACAGAGTAATACGAGGGAACATTAATTGCGTTTGCGGTATATGCGTGCAGTGCATTACTACCATACGGGATGCAAGCAGACAAATATCGACCTTCCTGACAAAACGCGTTAGTTGGACTGCATAGAACAATATTATTAGGGGCAGCTGATTCAGGCATACAAATGTCACAATATGGAAACCTCTTGAAAGCATTCATGACCCCCGTTCTGCAATTAGAAGTACCATTTCATCTGACCTAGTGGTGCTAAGAGAAATTGTTTAAGTTTCCTATAACGTATCTCTTTGATATAATTTACTGCTAACCAAACATAATGTATTAAAATTTACGTCAATCCTTTTATGATATCAACGTATACACAACCAGCTGAATGTAGTCCTTAACCATTGCTCACTAGATATAAAAACCTTTAGGTAATGCACTGTCCCAATGCACAATGTTACATGGATGGTTCTTGTGTTGGAAGGAAGTGTTTAGATCTGATATTCCAGAGCAAGGGTTCGCAAACCTTTATCCTCTAGGAGAGAAACAAGATCATCCCTGACCCACGTTTTACAGTTAGAAGTGCCATTTCATCTGGCCTATAAATCGTTTTAGTTTCCTATAACGTATTTCTTTGAAAATAGTTTCATCTAAACGACAATACGTCCTGTTTTTACGAAGGACCCAAACAAACAGACATGGCATTTCGAATCAAACATTCCACATGAACTGACCAAGAATCGAACCCGGTCCACCTTGGTAAGAAGAAATAATTTCCTTCACGGTGAAAGATACGAGACGAACGAGGAAAGTATAGTTGAAACAAAGAAAGTAAATAAATTATTAAATTATTAACAATAGTACTAATGGTAAGAATATTAATAATGACTACAATATGACATTTACATCCCGTTTAAATACTGCAGCGTTTAGAAACGCTCGAGTGCCCAAATTTCGCCCTGGAATAAATCGTTAGCGTGCCAATAAATCTACTGACACGGCTCCTTCATATTTTAGCACTCTCAAATGCCACCTAACTGCTCCGGGATTCGATCGCACAGTAGGCGTGATTGTCACCGCTGTACCTCGCAGCCAGCCATTGCTACTCTTGGCGAATTATTTATGTGCTTCTGTAACTGAATTATTTCGATTGACAACAAACGAAACTGTTCGTTTTAAAATGACTTGCAACTGGTAAAATGCCAAATATATTGAAAGCCAAATTCAGTTCATGTAGCCTATAGGTTGGATAGGATCCGGAGATTAGGGCACGTTAATGTTTAACGAGAACATATGAAGTCAATTATCTAGTTATATTGTCAGGCGAAACTTATGATTAAACCAAGTAAATTAACACCACAAATTGAAACGAACGTATTGAACCTTTATCGGAGTGTAGTGGTGTCTTTAGTTAGGTAATGCACGTAGCATAGATCAGTGAACAATTATGTGGCCGCTACAACATTCTGCTTTTAGCGGGTGTCGCGTCAAGTGCGACGCGTCGTGGCGCTGAGGATTCAATCAGTGGTGATGATGTTGGAGTGTTTGACCACCCGAAACACACGTCACTCCTTTCCTGAGTTTGTCACCCACTCAGTGGACTCACGCAAGCAGTGGCGGCAGGCCTCCGGGAGAAGGTCTCTTTCACAGATACTAGAGAATGTTATCATGCCGAGCCTTTGTCGACACAATTGAAGGAAATTAGGTGAACGTTTACGATTGAATTGGTGATTATTAGCCTAGTGGCCTTCTTGATGTTAATAATAATAGTTCCTTTTTAAGGGGTCTCAGTGATTCGATGTTTTAATAGCTGTATTGGCAATATTTTTGTAATCCTAGCATATAATGAAAATATCTTTATCCACATAATTGTAGACATTTATTGCCTGAGTGTAAGGAATATGATGATGATCGCTTGACCATCGAAACTAGTAATCCAATTGAATAATTTTATGTAATTATTTTCACGTTTAGGGACTAACACATATTACAATTGGGCATAATCCTGTTGACCGATTTCTATCCAACTTCTACCTCAATTACAAATACACACCCTTGTACGGACATCACAGTGACACAGGTTATCGGAAAAATTCTACATTCATCCAAGTACATGGAGTTATATGACCACGATATTGCAAAACACCTAGAGCTCTCAACGTTACATAATTCAATGGTGACTATCCGTATACTGAAATTTTCAAAGGTAGATTAACTTATTTTTTTAAACTTCGGAATTTGAGGTGCTTAATTAAAAGCGCTTAGCAGGAAAGAAATGTCACTTCAGCACAGGAACTTCAAATGCCAACTTACGGTATTAGGACTATAATTTTGAGGTAGTATAATCGAATACGTTCCCATTTCATTTGAACACATAGATAATATTTCAAGCAGATTTCCTGTTAAAACAAATATGCTGGAACATTGTATTGGGATTTAGCTGGCAATGACTGAGCTGCTGTTTGTGGTTCACAATAAAATATGTACTCACTCAATGTATAAGCTCCATTCTAATTACTACCTGCGTGTGTGTACCCATTACTCATTATTGCCCAGTTTATTTGCTTTCTCCAGATAATTGACATTGTTAACTGCATTGCGCATTACTGCAAATGCTAACATTAAATCTATTTGCAATTAAACATCAACTGATAGGAACGGTAAATAGTGAGGGTGACCATTTAAATGTTTCTTCATATAAATTAACAATGCTCGTGTGGAAAATTTGTAAAGTGAACAACGCTAACAATTTTAGGAAATATTTGTCAGTGTAAAATCAGTGACATTTTCATTTAATTAATAAAAGCCGTTTGGCAGTGTTTTAAATAATAATAATAATAATAACAATAATAATCAAAGGGTACACCACAAAACTTATGCTTCAGAAAACAAGACGGAAAACTACCGCCAACTCAAGATGAAATCCACTCCCACATCAAAAGACTCAAAAACAATAAAGCCTCAGGTGAAGACGGCATCACTGCAGAACTACTTAAGAACCTAGGAATCAATGCACGCAGAGAAATTACACTAATCATCCAAGAAATGTGGCAAACACAGAAAATACCTGATGACTGGAAAACAGCAGTCATCCACCCACTACACGAAAGAGGAGATAAGTCGACGTGAAGAACAGCTACAGACGGATTTCCCGTCGCCTACAAAATTTTCTCAGCTTGTCTCTTGACACGAACACAGGAACAGCTCGAACCAAAGTTGTCAGAATTTCAAGCAGGATTCAGACCAAACCGATCCTGCCCCTGAACAAATCTTCAACCTTAAAATCATTGTCAAAATGCATGCAATTCGAAATAAACCAGTGATGCGCACATTTGTCGAATTCAAAAAAGCATATGACTCGATCGATAGACAATCACTCTTCCAGTTCCTTGAAGAAAGAGGATTAGACCACAAAACACAGAAACTCATTGAACAAACGCTGACCAACACAAAATCCAAAGTAAAATTTATCGGGGAAATCTCGGAACCTTTCGAAATTCAGACAGGTGTGCGACAAGGAGATGGTCTTTCCCCTCTCTTGCCCTGGATAAAGTCATGTCAGAATGGGAATAAGAGCTCAAGAAACAAAATGTCTGGAAACCAGTCACACTTGGCTATCGTAAAAACAATCTCTCTATACCTTATCTTGCCTTCGCCGATGACTTGGTTATACTAACAGAAAAATCAAGAGACCGCAACAAAACAAATAGAAACACTCCAAGAATGCGCCGAAAAAGTGGGACTTCAAATATCCTTCGAGAAAACTCAAGTGCTAAGTCACAAAGGCAATAACATGCAAACAAAATACAGAACGGTCAAGAGACTCCCACATTTAAAATATCTGGGAGAATTTATCGAACCAACTGGATCCGAAAATATCTCACAACAAAACCATCTCCAGAAGACCAGGAGAGCACTCGGACTTATCCAAAACCTCTATAACAAAAAATGCATGTCAAGGCAAACCAAACTTCGACATTACAACACTGTCATCAAACCGAAAAGTCTAAACGCGAGCGAAACACTTACACTCAATAAGAAATATGAACTTGAAGACGTCAAGAAAGAAGAAAGAAAAATAGTTCGGAAAATACTGGGAGCAAAACTCACTCCTGACGGGTACCGACTGCAGTCAATCAAGACAACTGAAAAATACTCAAACATCGAAGTGGACATCAGAAAAAGACGATTGAAATTCTTCGGGCACATAAGTAGACTGCCGAATACCCGAATAACCAAAAGAATACTAGATAACGTATCATCACTCAAAAGTACAACACCATGGATGAAAAAAGTACAAAAAGACATGCAAACTGCTAACATAACCGTGACGTCGGACAGAGACTCCTTCCGTAACAAAGTGAACAACTGGGAAGTACAACCAGAGCAAGTAAAGCCTACATCTTACAGACCTCAATGGTCTGACGAAAGAAAATTGGCATTCTCCAACAAAATGAAACAAAACTGGCAAAATGAGAAGAACGTCAAGAATTGAGTCAAATTGTTTAACGCTTTCCAATATTGGGAAAATACGCTGTAAATCTTTATATATATAATTCTTCAACACGTGTGTATGTGACTGAACTCCTCCTAAACGACCGAACCGATTTTGATGGAATTTGGTATGAATATTAGGGTGGGTCCATGTATGGTTTAGATTCACAATCTGACCCGGTAGGTGGAATGAACACAATTTTAGAACCACAATTTACACACAATTTTAGAACCACAATATACAGTCTAAAACAGTCGTCATGGAAACCACTAGCCTTGGCCTTCGTGAAAGCTGATGTCTTTGGACGGTTTGCCTCTGCCCGTTAGAGCCACCTGGTCGCAACCTGTGCAACTACCGCCATTACATACACTCCGCCCGTGGCGAAAAGTTGTGTTTTATACCAAAGGTGGCAGTGATGTCGAATTCTACTGTTTGTCTCTGCGCGTTAAAGCGTTTCAAAGTCCCGTATGCGTTCATAGACCAATCATCCGATTGCCATGAAACTTAGGTGATATGTTGAGTGAGTTCCAGGGAAGGTGTTTGGCTTAGTAAATCCATTTTCAATAGATAACGCACGAATAGTTTCAACAAATGCGCGACGACGCGCGAAGCGTTTCAAAAAGGTCCCGTATGCGTTCAAATACCATTCGTCCACTAGCGATGAAACTTGGGTGAGATGTTGGGTACACTCCAGGGAAGGCTTCTGGCTTAGTAAACCAATTTCACATTAGGTAGCGCACGACTAGATTCAACAAATGAGTGACGACGCGCGAAGCGTTTCAACAAAATCCCGTATAAGTTTATATTCCATTTATAGATTGAGATGAAACTTTGATGAGTTGTTGTGTACACTTAAGTGAAGGCTTCTAACTTAGTAATCCATTTTACCGGAGGTTGTGCACGAGTAGATTTAACAAATGAGCGGCGACGTGCGAAGCGTTTCAACAAAGTCCCGTATGCGTTCAAATACAATTCGTCCGATAGCGATGAAACTTGGGTGAGATGTTGTGTACACTTACGTGAGGGTTTCTAACTTAGTAAATCCATTTTACAATTGGTTGCTCACGGGTAGATTCAACAAATGAGCAACGACGCGCGAACTTTTAATCAAAGTCCCGTATGCGTTCATATACCATTCATCCGATTGCAATGAAACTTGGGTGAGATGTTGTGTATACTTTCTTGAGGGTTTCTAACTTAGTAAATCCATTTCACAGGAGGTTTCGCACAAGTAGATTCAACAAATGAGCGACGACGCGCCAAGCGTTTCAATAAGGTCCCGTATGCGTTCAAATATCATTCGTCCGATTACGATGAAACTTGGGTGAGATGTTGTGTACACCCTACGGAAGGTTTCTGGCTTAATAAATCCATTTTACAATAGGTAGTGCACGAGTAGATTCAACAAATGTGTGACGGCACGCGAATCATTTCAACAAAGTACTGTATGCGTCCATATACCATTTATCCGATTGCGATGAAAATTTGGTGAATTGTTGTGTATACTCCAGGAAATGTTTCTGTCTTAGTAAATCCAGTTTTTAATAAGTAGCGCACGAGTAGATTCAACAAATGAGCGACGGTGCGCGTATCGTTTCTACAATGTCCCGTATGCGGTCATATATCATTCATCCGATTACGATCAAACCTTGGTGAATCATTGAGTACACGCCAGAGAAGGTTTCAGGCTTAGTAAATCTATTTTACAATAGGTAGCGCATGAGTAGATTCAACAAATGAGTGACGGCACGTGATTCGTTTAAAGAAAATCACTTATGCGTTCATATGTCATTCATCCTATTCCGATGAAACTTTGATGAGTTGTTGTGTTCACTTACGTGAAGCTTTATAACTTAGTAAATCCATTTCACAGTTGGTAGAGCACGAGTAAATTCAACAAATGAGTGACAGCGCACGAATCATTTAAACCAAATCCCGTATGCGTTAAATGCCATTTATCCGTTTGCGATGAAACTTTGGAGAGCTGTTGTGCACGCTCCAACGAATGTTTCTAAATTAGTTAATTCAATTCACGATAGTTTAGAGGCAGTTAACAGAAAATGAAAAAAATATTGCGTATCATAAAGCACTTCAAGAAACAAAGTTACAACACTTTCTTTGATTGGCAGGACAACGTCTGCCGGGTCAGCTTGTAAATAAATAATTATATTATTGGTTTTACGTCCATTTTGACATATGTGGCTTTTCGAGACACTAGAGTGCCGGAAATTTGCCCCAAAGAGGATATTTAACGTGCCAGTAAATCTACTGATACGGCTACCTCACATTTGCGCACCATCAAATGCCAGCTGGCTGCGTCAGGATTCGATACTTCAACCTTGGGCAGTGTTTTACAAAGTAGGAAGTTTATTTATCACTTAATTTACAAAAAGTGTTATTTTAAACGAATAATTATTCATGTAATATTTCTTTCAGGTTAGGGTGTTTAAACATTATCTCTCTCCGTCTAATATAATAGGGAACAATCGTGTTTATCAACTGAAAATCCTAATATAATAGATAAATCAGAGAAATATACATTTTATTCACCGCTACAACAACTTTGGGAACGAGAACTCCTGTAAGGTATTAATTCACCTCACATCTTTGCTATCCAGAAGCGTAGATGAATGTATTAAGTGTCACTCTTAAATTGCATTGGGGAATTGCAAGTTTCAAATCATGGGGTTGCGAATTCCCGTAAGTGGTGTTATATTGGGTTTCTCCATACTCATTCCAGACCAGAAAGCTAATTATTTTCAAACTCTGGGGCACCTACTAAATCTTACGCACCCAATAATTATAGTTCAAAACACTAAAGTCACCAGCCGCCGTGGCCAAGCGCTAACGCGCTACCTTGTGCCTCGCTGGCATCGGGAGAGAGTAGGTTCAAGTCCCACGTCAGCCGTCTTGAAAATGGTTTTCACAACCAAGCAAATTCCGGGACGGTTCCTTTCAATAGGTCCACGGGCGATTTCCTTCCAACATCCCTTCCCTGATCCATCCTTAAAATAGAAGAAATGGCCATTGGCTGCATTGATAAAATTAAAACTCTTACCGTAAGTCACCAAAATATCACAGATATCACATAGACCCCTACACTTGCATGCACAAGCACTCGGGGCTGATTAAGGACTGAATCAATGACAACACATAATGGTGAATGAATGATCGTGCAAAATGTCAAGTCGAGAGATTTATCTCATATTTTGTTTGATTTAATCACGAACATTACTCTCACCTAAATGTTGACTTAGTTAAGTATTGTGGATAGGAGGTCTTTCAGTTTGCATATCAATTTTGATAGTAAGGTTCTAATCCTCATTGGTTTGCATGAAGGAGTTACAAAGTATCAATGTTTATTGATTCTCAAAGATGGCTGAGACACATGAAACAAATGTGGAAACAGCGTTTTAAACGTTAGGAAAATTATTTGTGCTCATACATGGTTGAACTCTGGAAACCGATATGTTTCACTTGATTTTATTAAATCATGAAGTCCTTGCACCATTCCGAGTCACCAGGGCTGTCAACTGTTGACAAATGTTCCCTATAATTTTGAATTCTTGTCTCAATATGTCAGAAAGTATCTAGGCCAAAAGTTTAGCACGCGTATAGAACATTAAACTGCAGATTAATTTTGAGTGACCCATATACTATATTGCTGGCAACATGATTCTACGCAACCTAACAGGTTCAATGTTTAACTGCATGTAACTTCCATACTAACAAATGGATTTCATTTACAACGGACACACATAGATAATAATGTTTTAGATTGGGTTTGAGCAACCCATACATGACACGTTGCTAACATGATTCTACGCGTGCTGATAAGTTTAATGTTTAACTGAATATTACGCCCATTCCATCTATCGCACTTCAACCAAATGCTGTATGTGCATAGAGAACATTCTTAGATGAAACTAGGCATTAGCCAGAGTTTCCAGGGCTGCCAACCGTTGATAAATGCACTCAATAATTTCGCACCCTATTCCCAGTATATCATAAAGTATACTTGCTAACAGTTATAAACGTGGCACACGTACGGAACATAAAATTGCACACTTATGTTGAGTAACTCTTACATGGGAGTATTAGGAACACGATTCTACGCGCGTTGATGCTCCCAATGTTTAACTGCATGTACTTTCCACGCAAACGGATGGATTTCATCCAAATATTCTTTATGTGCAATGTATGATTTAGAACATATTGTAACAGTGCTCATTATGGGAGTCACCAGGGTTACCAACTGCGTATTAATGACCACAGAACCTTTGAATCCTAGAGTCAATAACTCAGTGTTAAGTCCAATATGTTTTAGACACAGAGTAAATCGTCACATTTAGTGCTACCAACATAATTCTATGCATGTGTATAGCCTAATGTTCAGTGTTTCAACTGCATTCTTCTTGTCACCGCAGTGGTCCGGGTTTGATACCCGGCGGTACAAATGAATTTATATCTCGTCTGAGGGCTGGAACGGGGCTGGAAAGGTTGTTTCGATTTCCATCTTGCCCATCCTTGCAGTGGTTTTCCATGGTTTGCCAATTCTATTCCTGGCAAATGGCCGGATACTACCTAACTGTAATTAAGGCCACGACTGCCTCCTCTCCAAATCCTACTCCAATTACAATATTATAACCACTACTACAGCCATTCCAATAACACAGAATAACATACAGATTCAACACACACCGATTTACAATCAACAACAACAACAACAGCAACTCAACAAACTTAATAGCCATATTAATTAATGAACTTATATCCAATTTTGCTCGTTGAATGTAGGCCTGTGTCTTGTTAGTTACGTATCCCTATTTACAGAGTCTACTGAACTACTAACTGCCTAGTAACATTTTGGGAACATTTGAGCCCTAGACTCAATATCGTAGAATCTATTCATATACACATTTCGAAACTCTATACACTGTACTCGTAATGTTTTATTATTTGAAGATGAAGTTTGAGCAACACTTGTATACATATTCTGGTGTTACTAAAATAATTCTACGTACTCTTATGTCTCCATGTTGAACTGCATTTGACTTCAGCAACAATCAGTGGACATGTACCAAATTTTGTATACTGTATACAGGGTATGCCATAATAGATAATTGTGCACATTTTCAGCCCTAACAACTACCCAATAACTCTTCCTGGGGGTTTGTAGCCCAGACTCTCAATATTTCAGAATTAATGCAAGGCAACAAAATATTTCGAACATCGTCGGTGAACTTTCAATACCGCGTGTCTGACAATACTCTTTTTTTTCCAATATTTTCCTTACGATTTTTCATGCTTCCCAGCCGATTGTGGATGTGCCGTCCAAGAAAACAATTCACGCTATGTTCATTTTCCTGTGTGTAGTAATAAAGAAAAATGAGCATTATATTCATTGTACTATAGAAACGTATATATCCAAGTAGGTATGCACTCCTACAGTACAATATATTTAAGGTTACTTTTTCCTTAGGAACCTACATAGAAAAATGAACCTACCGTGAATTGTTATGTTGGACGGCACATCCACATGAGGCTGGGAGGCGTGACCAGGCATAAGGAAAATATTGGAGACGATGAGCATTGTGAGATACGCGGTATTGCAAGTTCCGACATGCTGAACTGCTCTATTAGGCCACAATATCTCAGTTATATTATGAACAAATATTATAATACCAGAGATCCCAGCGTTCTATGCATGACAAATTAAAAGAATTGGGATTGAATCTGAAATTTATAAAAGTAGGTTCTTTAGTTCGTCATGGAACTATTTATTAATTTATTAATTTACTTATCTGTTTACCTTTTATTTAATAATTCATTCATTCATTCATTCATTCATTCTTCTATTTATTTATTTATCTACCTAATTATCTACTAATTAATTAATTAGTTAATTTATAATGTAATTTATTAAATTACGTATTTAATTATTTATGTATTTACGTATTTATGTATTTATGTATTTACATATTTAAGTATTTATGTATTTATGTAATCATGCATTTAAGTATGTATGTATTTGTGTATTTATATATTTATGTATTTATGTATTTATGTATTTATGTATTTTTGTATTTATGTATTTATGCATTTAAGTATTTGTGTATTTGCGTATTTATGTATCATATATTTAAGTATTTAAGTATTTATGTATTTATGTATTATGTATTTATGTATTTGTGTTTTTATATATTTATGTATTTACGTATTTGCGCTGCAAATGAAACTCAACTTAATTCAAGAGGATAAATACCTTGATATGACTTACTCGGTGCCACTTTTGATACTGTCTATGGTGTGGCAACATATGCAGACAAGATATAGAAAATACACATCTAATTTATGTAAGCTATACCGATGGTATCCAAGAAGTTGCCACAAGGATTGGTGAAATGACGATTGTTAATGTTTACAAGCCTCCTGGCGTCAATTGGCCTTCTAAAGTGCTTAATACTCACACTCATCTTACAACATATCTGGGCGACTTCAACAGCCATCATGAGATGTGGAAATACAGGCACAGCAATGCAAATGGATAAGCTTTGGTGGATTGGGCCGAAGACCACGATATACATCTCATCTTTGATGCTAAGGATCGGAGCACGTTTAGATCCGGTGCCTGGAAAACAGGCCATAATCCCGATCTTTGTTTAGTCTCGTTTATTATAAAAGTCAACCAATTTCAGTATTAAGAAACGACCTTGGGGATTTTCCACACAGTCAACACCGTCCAATTTATCTTGAATTAGGGATTAGTATTCCTTTAATAAAAGCACTTCCTAGGCCCAGGTGGAATTTTCAAAAGGCTGATTGGATCACATTCTCAGAAAATCTGGATAAATGTGTAGGATGGATCCCACCAACAAGCTCAAACTATCAGCGGTTCGTTGGAGCTATAATTGGTACAGCAAATAAGTATATTCCAAGAGGTTTCCGTAAGGAATATATTCATGGCTGGACAGAAGAATTCGAAAGGCTATACAAAGAATTCTGTGAAAGTAACGATCGTGAAATAGCAGAGGAGTTACTGAGTAATATCGACACAGCTAGACGTTTAAAATGGACCTAGAGCGTTGAATATCTGGACTTTTGTACATCAAGTAGGAAAGCTTGGTCATCCCTCAGAAAACGAGATCGCATATATGACGCTGTTACCCCAAACCAAGTTGCAGCCAACATCGTGTCCACTTCCAGAACTCCTCAAGTCCGAGCACAAGCTATTGCGGCTAAGAAGAAACTTAAGTCACTCAAATCAGCTCGCAAAGCAGAAATTGAATATTCCCTACCGTTCAGCATTGAAGAAGTAACGACTGCCATAAAAGAAATGAAATCCGGGAAAGCCCCGGGATTTGATGGTATTCATGCAGAATTCCTTTTGCACTGTGGCAAGTATGTGAAAAAGTGGCTTGCTATGTTCTACACAGACATTCTGAAAACGGGCAACATACCACATGAAATGAAACGAGCTAAAGTAATTGCCTTACTGAAAGCAGGTAAGCCAAATGACAAGCCAAAAAGTTACCGACCCATAGATTTACTTAGCATGCTATAAAAGCTCCTCGAAAGAATGGTATACAATAGAATATTATGTCTCGTGTAACGGTTGAACAGGCAGGTTTCAGACCTAACCGCAGTTGCACAGACCAAGTCATATCCCTAACAAGCTTCCGGGAAACTGGTTTCCTGGATCAAGAAAAGTCATCAATATTGCATTCATTGACCTCACAGCTGCATATGATACTGTCTGGAGACAGGGTGTCATATTGAAATTTCTACAAGTAATTCAATGCCTAAAAGTCGGCAAACTCATCAATGAAATGCTCAGTAACCGATGTTTCCGAATGCTGATGGGCAACAAGATGAGTTCACAAATGAAGCTAAATAATGGGCTGCCCCAAGGATCTGTTTACGCACCTCTGCTGTTCAGCTTATACATATCAGATATGCCTGAAACCACATCAAGAATGTTTGGGTATGCTGACGACTGGGCACTCGCAGTGAGATATAGAGATCTTGAAGTTACAGAATCCATATTGACCCATGATTTGTCAATTATGGGTGCATATTTCCGCAAATGGAGGTTGCTGCCAAGTGTCACTAAGACAGAAGTTTCATCGTTTCACCTAAACAAGTTGGCCAACAAAGAACTCAAGGTCTACTTTAAAGGAAGGCTACTCAGACACAACGGAAACCCGAAATATCTAGGGGTAACGCTTGACAGAACTCTCAGCTTTAAACAGCACCTATTAAAACAGCTGAAAAAATATAAGACTCGAAATAACATTCTGCAGAAACTATGTGGCACATCATGGGGCTCCTCAATATCGACTCTTCGTACTTCAGCTCTGGGATTGGTCTATCCTGTTGCGGAATATTGCTCTCCCGCTTGGATGAATAGTACTTACGCAAGACTTATTGACGCTCAGCTCAACCATACCATCCGCCTTAACTCTGGTACAATCACACCTACATCTACTTTCTGGCTGCCTATACTTAGCCATGTACCACATCCATCTCTGCGGCGGGAAAGTGCACTTGTCCGTGAATACAAGAAATTACAGAAAAATCCTAATTTTCCTGTTCATGAAGACATCCCAATCATTAATAAAGGAAGACTTCGTTCTCGTCACTCGCCCCTGGAAACTGCAAGGATGTTGATCAGAAAAGGTTTTAATACCAATGTATGGTGGAAGCATAGCTGGCAGATTAACACTACCACAGAACAACAGAAGATGCCATGCATAACGACCAAGCCACCTGGCTTTGAATTACCGCGGAAGATCTGGTCAGCTCATCACCGTATAAGAACTAATACTGGCAGGTGTGCTGATTCTCTGCACAAGTGGAAGATAAAAGATTCTCCAGGTTGTGATTGCGGCGCTGAAAAGCAGACTATTCAGCGTATGGTTCAGGAATGTCCCCTCAGAGCCTTCCCTGGCGATACAACCGAGTTCCTCGTGATGACGGGGGGATCAATAGACTATGTTCGTGGTCTGGATATTAATTTGTGATTTTGCAATCTTTTTTTTTTATATGTTAGTGATGTTTGTAGCCCTACGCTAAATAAAATAAAATAAAATATGTATTTACGTATTTATGTTTTGAAGTATTTATGGATTCGTGTATTTATTTATGACGAGGGGGCTAGTTTCAAACCCAGCAATCTCCATCTCTGATGATTTTGCAGTAGAGTCCAAACACTGTTGAACTAATTTCCCCTACATTTTGAAAGTGTACTTCTGTTTCTACCACTTATTTGGACCAATAAGTGTATATTTCCTGACACATATTTGAAGTAAGCCCTGTTGATATGATGTAATATGTATTTAAATTTTGGAGATTGCTGACTTTGAAGTAATAATATGGAGATTGCTGGGTTTGATGTAATAGGATGTGGAAACTGCACACACTGACTTGAAGAAACATGGAAACATGAAGGTTTTATGGATATTACTTCATTTTAATCACTAATTTTATTAATTATGAATAATACAATCACTTAGATGAGCACTGTGCTTGGCAAGAACTTTACATTTTGTACTTCAGAATTTTCATACTAACAAAGGAACACAAAATAAAAATAAAAATGAAACTTCAGGAACACCTTGTTACATGCGACTTTTGTCCTATTTCTTTAAATACGCACGACTACTTCTTCCACCACAGGTTCACACAAAGGATTATCATCTTCCGTAGGAACTGATTCTTCTGTTCTTGATAGCACCTCTTCGTAGTACTGTAACTCCTTAAGATGTCTCCACTGCTCTCTATTGTGTGTTGTCAGCAGGTCCTCAACGTCTTTTAGTTTTGCAGGACCCAATTTCCTGAGATTTCCTAGTGTGATGACCTCAGGAAGTATATCAGCTACAGAACAGTTATTTTTAGTAAGGCATCTCCAACAACCAATGTCGCTCTTGTAAAACTGTTCACCTCTAACTAATATTTCTTCTTTATTTTTATGACGCTTCAGAAGTATGCGTTTTGAAGTTGAGATCATGAAATGCTAGGATCCTGTTTGATTAAGTTTAGTATTAGCCTCCTTATGCCAGTCCAACATTTGGAAGTCCGATGCTGCTTTAAATAAAGTGTTAGTGTTATTCATGATTTCTAGATAACCTTCAGGATTGTGTATCACTTCCTGTCGTTTGAAACCCATCTCTAAAATTCCAAATACCCTATCAGCGGGAATGAAAGAATGTCCTCTGACAGGGAAGTAAAGCTTAAGTTCTGTGATATTGTCAAGTGTTATCAGTAGCCACTTCATGCACATGGAGAGAAGGACTTTATTAGCCTACTTTCGATTTTTGCAAAAAATGAATGTAGACTTATGAGATCAACACGGATGTCGAAAAATTGTGTGTCTGTCTGTGTGTGTGTGTCTGTGTGTGTGTGTCTATGTGTGTGTGAGTCTGAGTGTGTGTGAATGTGTGTACTCTGAATGTCGGTCCTCCCCTATCAATTCGAACACGGTGAACCCGAATTGAACGAAATTTGGTACAAAGGTAGCACTACCAAAGGACACCTCAATGTCATGTTTTATATCGCCGCCATCTTGACGGAAACATAATGGCGGCCACCCAAATGTTCAAAGCTTAAATAAAATTACGACTAAACTAATCATCCGAGCTCTACCAAATTTTGCAACAACATACCTATATTGGTGGAGCATCCTTTGACCAAACTAATAGGTCATCAGCCTATTAGTTTGCGGATGGTGGCCATCTTTGTGTGAAAATCGATTCCCCCTATTAATTCGATCAGGGTGAAACCGAATGGAACGAAATTTTGTACAGAGGTAGTACTAGCAAAGGGCACCTCAGTGTCATGTTTTATATCGCCGCCATCTTGACGGAAACGTAATGGCGGCCACACAAATGTTCAAAGCTTATATCAAATTACGACTAACCTAATCATCCGATCTCTACCGAATTTTGCAACAACATACCATTATGGAGGAAGCACCCTTTGACCAAATTAATAGGTCATGAGCCTAATAGTTTGCGGATGGCGGCCATCTTTGTGTGAAAATCGATTCCCCTTATTAATTCGAACATGGTGAAACCGAATGGAACGAAAATTGGTACAGAGGAAGCACTAGCAAAGGGCACCTCAGTGTCTTGTTTTATATCGCCGCCATCTTGACGGAAACGTAATCGCGGCCACACAAATGTTAAAAGCTTAAATCTAACTACGACCAACCTAATAATCTAGTCTCTACCAAATTTTTCAACAACATACCTTTATGTGGGAAGCATATTCTGACCAAACTGCAAGATCATCAGCCCAATAGTTTGCAGATGGTGGCCAAGTATGTGTGTAAATCGGTTCCCCCTATCTATTCAAACACGGTGAAACCGAATTGAACGAACTTTGGTACAGAGGTAGCACTAGCAAAGGGCACCTCAGTGTCATGTTTTTTATCGCCGCCATCTTGGCGGAAACGTAATGGCAGCCACACAAATGTTCAAAGCTTAAATAAAATTACGTCTAACATAATCATCCGATCTCTACCAAATTTTGCAACAACATACCTATATGGAGGGAGCATCCTTTGACCGAACTAATTGGTTATTAGCCTAATCGTTTGCGGATGGCGGCCATCTTTGTGTGAAAATCGATTCCCATAAATAATTCGAACATGGTGAATTCGAATGGAACGAAAATTGGTACAGAGGAAGCACTAGCATAGGGCACCTCAGTGTATTGTTTTATATCGCCGCCATCTTGACGGAAACGTAATCGCGGCCACCCAAATGTTAAAAGCTTAAATCTAACTACGACCAACCTAATAATCTAGTCTCTACCAAATTTTGCAACAACATACCTTTATGTAGGAAGCATATTCTGACCAAACTGCAAGATCATCAGCCCAATAGTTTGCAGATGGTGGCCAAGTATGTGTGCAAATCGATTCCCCCTTTCAATTCAAACACGGTGAAACCGAATTGAACGAAATTTGGTACAGAGGTAGCACTAGCAAAGGGCACCTCAGTGTCATGTTTTATATCGCCGCCATCTTGACGGAAACGGAATGACGGCCACCCAAATGTTACAAGCTTAAATCAAATTACGACCATCCTAATCATTTGATCTCTACCAGATTTTGCAACAAAATGCCCTTTTGTGGAAAGCATCTTATGACTGACTACAGATGATCGAGCTATTCTCACTCAGGGTGATCAGTTTGAGAGTGTTGAACGGAGATTAATGACAGCCTTAGATGAACTGAGTCCATACTACAGAGAAAACCATCTAAAGCCTAACACCTCAAAGACGCAAGTTTGCGCTTTTCACTTAAAGAATATGCAGGCAAGAAGAAAACTGAAGATTTTCTGGGAGGGTGCTCTTTTGGATCATTGCTCTACACCTAAATATCTAGGGGTAACTCTGGATCGTGCACTCACGTATGAACAACATTGTGGTAACACAAAGCACAGAGTATCTACGCGAAATTCCATTCTTCGCAAGTTATGTGGTACCAACTGGGGAATGCAAGCTCAAACAATGAGAACTACTGCTTTAGCACTGAGCTACTCTGCAGCAGAATATGCATGCCCTGTTTGGTATAGATCATGTCATGCCAAACAGGTAGATATTGCTTTAAATGAAACTTGTCGGCTTATAACTGGTTGCCTAAGATCTACACCTTGTGACAAGTTATATTGCTTGGCTGGCATTGCTCCCCCAGATATTAGACGTGAAGTAGCTGCCAAACATGAAAAATCTAAAGTAGAAGTTTCCCAGACACATCCTCTACATAATTATCAACCTGCTCAACAACGATTGAAATCTAGGCGAAGTTTCCTACACTCTACTGAGTGCCTGTCGGATTCACCTCAATCATCAAGGCTAACTTCCTGGAGATCCAGAAACAATAATCTCAACGGATGGATGGTTCCATCTGAAACTCTTCCTGCCGGTTATGAAGAGTCGTGGCCTACATGGAAGAGTCTGAACAGGCTGCGGTCTGGGGTCGGTCGATCTAAGACCAATGTAAAGAAGTGGGGCCTTTCCGATGAGTCAACCTTTTGCGCCTGCGGAGAAGTACAAACCATGGCGCACCTTCTCCATTGCAACTCCTGCCCTCTCATTTGCACTATGCAGGATGTAGTTCAGGCCACACCAAATGGACGAGATCTTGCCAAATTTTGGTGCGAAGTAATTTAATTGTTATTTTGAAAGTACCTTTAGTGTGTTTTTATTTTAAAAAAGTTATCTATGCTAATTTTACATGATGTATTGCTTCTGATACGAATAAATAATAAATAACTGACTACAAGGTCATCAGCCCAATAGTTTGCAAATAGCGGCCATGTATATGTGCAAATCCATTCCCCATATCAATTCAAACACGGTGAAACTGAATTGAATGATTTTTTTTACGGAGGTAGCACTAGCAAAGGGCACCTCATAGTCATGTTTAATATCCCTATAGCACGGTGTATTTCAACAAGCTACTACAACCAACATTCAATTATTCTGCTTGAAAAGGACAAAGAGTTATAACAAGACCCATGCATTTAGGAGAAAGTAGGCTAAATGTTCTTTACTGAACATCTTGTTTTTATTTTGTCCGCCGCATCCATCGGCCACTAGTCTGACTTTACTGAATGCGGACGTATCTATAGCCTGCAAGAAATGATACAAAGCAGAGGATACCTGGTTAGCTCCTTTGGGAAACTGGTCTTCAGTCCAGACGTAACTGAAGCAGTTTCTAGGTGTGAGATGAGCTTGTGATGTTCCTTGGACCACTGTAAAATTCTGCTGTAATAAGCATGTTGATCTGCTACGGTTGGCAGTACCATCTTTTTTTTTTTTTTTTTTGCAAATCAAACGAAAGTATAAGTAAATCCGGATCAGTGCACCTCAGAGCTTCATAAAATGCTTGAGCTCTCAACTTCTGAACTCTTCTAGCAATAATTAAGTCATTATTCTTCTTGAGATCTGTTTCTCTCCTAAACTGTTCTCCAAACGAGATACTTGTCGAGCACATGTCTGTTCGGGGACCACCGAATCCCAGGTTGAATTTTAATGAAATATATTCCGAAAGAAAGATTTCTTTACAACTAAATTGTCTGCACTTTGAGAATTGTACATTGTCCAGAGCTTAGTGATATTTAGATTGGACGATAAGTACTTCTTCCCACTCGAACCTCTGCAATAATGTGATTCCACACACACCAGAGACGACAGAAAGTTGATGACAGAACTTCTGCGGCTCACAAACTTCCCTGTCTTTCTATCACCACCTCTTGTTTCTACGGGATTGCTGCCACTAACTCCACACTTTTTAGCCTACTTTTCACATTTTGCAAAAATGAGGAAAAAGTAGACTTATGATATCTGTCTGTCTGTCTGTCCTTCTGTCTGTCCGTCTATCTGTCTTTCTGTCTGTCTGTCTGGCTGTGTGTAAGTCCCCCCTATTAACTCCTAAACGGCTGCAACAATCGAAACAAAATTTGGTAGGATCTATAACTGAATATCTCACGGCCATATTAGTAAATGATGTCAGTGCTACCAACTGCTGAACAATCGCAATTGAAATTTGAGCTCCATGTTGGATATCTTGGAAGGTATGAATGGGAGCTATTTCAAAATTGGCACACGTATCGATAATAATATTGCAGTTTAATTTCCAGGTGGCCATATATGGCAGTGTTGCCAAAATGATTATAAGCCTGTTGATATGTCCAAATTTGAAATGCATATAACTTCTACACTATCAATTGGATTTCCACCAAATTTCGTATGTGCTATGTGTACATAAACCGATATGACTGCGCGTATTGTTAAGAGCCACCAGGGCTGCCAACTGTTAATAAATGCTCTCATTTTTTTCTCCAAATACCCATATATCAGAAAGTATGCAGCCGAAAGCTTTAAACTATGCACTCGTATAGTAACTGACATTATTTATTAATTTGGAGTAACGTCAGTATATATACGTCAGTGCTACCAACATGATTTTAAGCCTGCTGAGAGGTCCAACCTTAAATACATCTAACTTACATACCATAATTTGGATTTCAACCAAATTTCGTGTGTGCTATGTGTACCATAACAGATATGACTATGCGTATATTTAGGAGCAACCAGGGCTGCCAACTGTTAATAAATACTGTCTCTATTTTTGTTACCCTAATATCAATATATCAGAAAGTATGCAAGCCAATAGCTCTAAACTTTGCACACGTATAGTGGCTGGCATTCTAGATTAATTTGGAGTAACTAATATAGGCCTACGCCAGTGCTGCCAACATGATTCTAAGCCTGCTGATAGGTCCAATTTTAAAATGCATGTAACTTCTATACTAACTAATGGATTTCATTCAAAATTGACTCAACGTTTGATCATATTATTTCAGATTATATCTGACCAATTCATGTATGTCATTGTTGCCAACATGATTTTACGAGCGCTGTTAGATCCAATGTTTAACTGCATGTAACGCCCATGCTATCCATTGGACTTTAACCAAATTTTGTATTCCGTACCTTAAGAGATGGAACTAAGAATATATTCTCTAATAGGCTACATTATGCCAGGTATACAGTATTTCGAACTAATTAGAAATTTCGATATTACCAACTTAATTTCGTCATTATTCTAGATAGATCCATATAGATTAATCATTGGCATGAATCATAAATTTTATGAAAAGTAGGCTTGTTATTTCGTCACGGAACTTCTTGTTTGCCACGAATTCTACCCTTGATCTTGTTATTTAAAGTATTTTCAAAAACGTTTGTTGACAAACTTGAAGAGGTACACCTTCCTTCCGTTTGACAAATTACTTGGTTTGGTGTGTCTTGGACTGATGGCGTTCATTTTTCGGCCTTCTGCGTTTAACAGGAGTGAGAACAATGTTTCTCAGTAAAAGTTATCCTGGTCGATTTTCTTCTTACTAGCGTAAAATAATGTATGGAACTTCAGAATATCAGCCATCCTCAGCTTGGAGCACTTTGGTTGCTATGTATTGTGACTGCAAGAGGGGTACTCCGGTGGTCCAATTGGTGAATACCTGTCAAAAATTCAACAATAATTATTGTTCTATTATGTAATAAAATTTAATATAATTCAAATAAAATGATTACGTTTACATGCTATTTAACGATCAGTTGAAACAATGACTGCTACTAAACTTAGCGTTTTGGCAACATTTCTTTTCCATCTATCAGGTAGCTGAATCCGTTTCCTAGCTTTACTTGGTGATACCGGAGAAACTACCGAAATGTACGTAGCACTGGTGTCGATCCTTAATTAATGAATACAAGAATTATTAATTAAACTAATAACAAGCTACAGATCAAGTAACAGACACAGCACACTTGCCACAGTGATGTCAAGAAACAAGAATGGAGCATGCTGGGTGGCCGCCATATTGCCGCTCTCATTGGTCTGTTCGGAGATTGCTCAGTTTGAAACTACCATCTGGTGGAGATTGATAGGTTTGAAATTGGCACGGATTTTTATTAAATAAAATAACATGGATTTTGCCGTGTTTGCAGGAAGAGCGTAGGTTACATAAGTAGAATTCAATGCGAAGTTTAACTCGGTACCAATAACTCAATTTAAGAAAATGTTGGAGATTGCTGGGTTAGAAACTAGCCCCCTCTTATGTATTTATGTATTTATTTATGTATTTATTTATTTATTTCCCCATTGTTAAGACTACATGGCCTTTCATTACACTGAACCAAGATATACATTACGCAACTTAATTTTTACTTTAATCTTAATAAATGTATGTATGTCTACCCCTTATTATTCCCGTTTTCCAACGGGGTCGGGGATGAGATGCGATGGAAGTCTTTGTGGCGATGTTTTTTTCGGCCGAATGCCCTTCCTGACGCCAACCTCTTGAGATAAGTTAATGAGAGATGAAATGAATGTTGGTGAATGAAACTGGGCAAGGATGTGGAAGGAAGCGGCCGTGGCCTGTCAGAAGGTACCGTCCCAGCATTTGCCTGGTGTTAAAAATGGGAAACCACGGAAAACCATTTCAAGGACGGCCGATGGTGGGGCTCGAACCCACGCGTCTATGGAGTCAGCAGAGAGCTTGGCCCCATGACCTACTGTAATGCTGCGCTTTATCCAGCGTAGCCACTACTGTCGGTACTTTAATCTTAATTAATAATTGATTTAAATCTAGAATTAATTTGACAATGCATTAATCTGTTAGTTAACAATAAGATGGTAGAACCCATAGATTACGTCTACAATATATGATGTTATTAGAACTATTAAATAATAGTATTTTAACAATGATAAAGTTATAACATTATTACACATCTATGCGATACTTGTACAAGATTTTAAGATACAGAACTCAACAAATTTTACATTCAGTACCGTGTACTAAGCTTGCCAAGAAAACCAAGATTAACCGCCGAGGGGACCCGACTCGCTGACCACTCGTCACCCGCAAACTGCATGCAAAATGACTGGGCATCGGTCGCTTGGTACGCCAAGGCCTTTCATGGGCTGTGATGTCATGGCGGGGGAGGGTATTAAAGAGTTATCTCATATCAGACAGTAGTATGGATGGCTGCAGTGTGTATCTAAGCTATATTACAGACACGTATCGAGAATGACTCTACTCGAACATATTGTGGTTAAAAATTGGAATTAAAATACGCGTTGTGTCGTGAGTTTGTGAATAGAACAGAGGAAAACACAAACGTTTTCTGACTTATATACGAATTAGAGAGAGAGGGAGAGATTATTAGAGAGGGATGGCAGGAGGCTCCTGCTTTTTAAGTTCGGAATTAATAAAAGGGTATTTGTTGACGCGACTCTCCACCAGATTGGATTAGAGTTTTAAAAATTAAATTACTGATTTCCCCCGGGTGGTGAAGAGATGTACAATAAATTACTTGAGCGTTGAGGATACGAGTATAGGTAGAAAACGAATAACGATCCATGACGGAAGCGTTTTAAGCTGAGAGTGCCCAGTGCCTATATTGCATTGTAGGCCAGAGTGCTAAAGTGCTACTCAACACACAGATCTCCCTACAAGCCTCAAACCACCTTGGGAGCCATCTCCTTGGCATTTCGTTCACAAAAAGCTCAGGTTGAGTTCGATCCGTGCTGAGGGGTAATTGATGACCCCAGGCGATCCGCGGCAGCGTGCGAGTTCTCTGCCGGCAAGGTGTGCAGCCACACTTGATTACTTTTATTTCCTTTATATTGCTTTTTCATCAGTTTGCGTGCGTTTTTACCAGTACTGTACTTAAAGGATGTCATCAGGCTGGTAGATACAAGACAGTCCTTTGTTTAAAAATAAAAAAAATAAAGAGAAAGACTTGCCAGAAGAGTGTTCGCTCTTCAACACGACACGACAGCAACGACATCTCCTGAGCCTCTATTTCCAGTGATAAATGTGACAATAAACGGTTCGGATTCCCTTTCACTGCCTTCCACAGGTCTTTCACGTTACTAGTGATGTATTTTAGTCCACCTACCAGAGTAGCTAAGCATATTAAGTTACCTCTACGACTGGAACGGTTAACTACTCCTTCTGAGATTAAGCTGGATGCGTGGCGATTGGGTAACGCTCTCGCTTGCTGGGACCAATGTTGCAGGTTCTTATCCTGGCGCAGTCAGCTGGCATTTGAGGGTGCACAAATGCGAGGGGGGCCATGTCAGTAGATTTACTGGCACGTTAAAGATCCCCTTCGGGGCAAAATTCCGGCACCCCGGCGTCTCTAAAAGCCAGAGTAGTTAAAAGGGACGTAAAACTAATAACATTATTATTATTCATAATGTTGAATTTTGGGCTTATGCCGTGTTTATTATATTAAAAATCGACGCGTTTCGAAAGAAACCATGCCTTTCTTCGTCAGGAATAATCTGGAATACGACAATGATTGCTAAGAGAAAGCAACAAAGAACATATAGAAGGTGCCCAAAGATGGACGCCATTATAGCCCCATGTTACGGACAACGGAAAGCAGCAGTGAATTACTTTCTCAGGGTTCTGATAATAGGTAGCTAGGATTCACTGAGATTGTAGCCGGTGTCGCGGTTGAAATTATCTGGGTGTTTACGTATTTCAACCGCCTCCCTGATGATTCTGGGACGATATTGCTTTATACGGGCAAGAACATCCACTCCTTGGAACATGACATCATGGCCAGGTGTTAATGCATGATCGGCAACAGCTGATTTATCAGGTTGAATGAGGACGTCAGTTGAGAAAAGAGATGTAAGAGGAACTGCTTACCTACCGTACATACATAACACGACGGATCGTATTGCTAAAATCCTACGTCGGTACAACATACGGACTGTATTTGGAACTTCTGTTAAGATTAGGCAACTCCTGCGACCAACTAAGGACAGTTTGCCTAAATTGCAACAACCGGGTATCTACAGAGTTCCCTGTACTTGTGGCAAGGTTTACATCGGGCAGACGTCGAGAACAATATGCACTCGCATTAAGGAACATAATAGATGTATCAGGCTCATTCAACCTGATAAATCAGCTGTTGCCGATCATGCTTTAACACCTGGCCATGATGTCATGTTCCAAGGAGTGGATGTTCTTGCCCGTATAAAGCAATATCGTCCCAGAATCATCAGGGAGGCGGTTGAAATACGTAAACACCCAGATAATTTCAACCGCGACACCGGCTACAATCTCAGTGAATCCTGGCTGCCTATTATCAGAACCCTGAGAAAGTAATTCACTGCTGCTTTCCGTTGTCCCTAACATGGGGCTATAATGGCGTCCATCTTTGGGCACCTTCTATATGTTCTTTGTTGCTTTCTCTTAGCAATCATTGTCGTATTCCAGATTATTCCTGACGAAGAAAGGCATGGTTTCTTTCGAAACGCGTCGAATTTTAATATAATAAACACGGCATAAGCCCAAAATTCAACATTATGAATAGTAACACGGGCCGTGAAAGTCTAAATGACAATAACATTATTATTATTTCTGAGATTAACAGGCTGCGCGGCGGTTAAAAATAGAATACTGCCGTCTCTGGTTGGCGTCTAAGGCTAGGTATATTTGAGTGACCCATATCAGAAGATTTACTGGTTCGCTAAATATCCTCGTCTGGATAACATTCTGGCACCCTGGAGTCTTTAAATACAAAGCATTTAAATCGAACGTAAAACTCGTACCATTATTATTACGTCTTTGTGAGGATTTACGGTATCAATCCAGGCATTACCACTGGTAGTGGCCATCCAGAGCGTCCTTTTCCTCCGGTTGTACCTGCACTTACTTCTGGTAAAATTTTATATCGTCCTCAATTCAAGTCTCGATGCACACACTCATATTGTTGTTGTTGTTGTTGATTATGATTCATCCTAGGGGCATTGCGACATCGTGGTCATGTAGTCCCGTGCATCTGAGTGTATGTAATTTTTTTCTGATAACTTATGTTATTGCAATGGCTGTATAAGTATGACTATTTGTAATTGAGACTAGGATTGGGAATGAGGTGGCCTTGGCCTAAATTTAGGTACCATCACGGTATGTGCCTGGAGTAGAAGTCCAATACGACGGGAAGAAAACTTTCAGATGGACTGAGTTGAAAATCGAACCATCCTCTTCTCAAATTTTCTTGACGAGGTTGAGTTTACCCCGTTACAGCATTCAGAATTGAAATTTCTGGCACAACCGGGAATTGAACCCGCACCTAAGGTGTGACAGCCAAGAATACTAGCTGCTACACCACGAGGCACATAGCCTATACATGAATCTTAAATCCAAATAAGTGCAATTAACCACATTAACCTCATTATAAGTCATCACAAAAACACAGGTTATAAGACATACACAAGTACGCGAGGCACATGATGGAAATAGACCACGTCATGGTGTAGCAGCTGGCATTTTTGGCTGCCACCCAGGAGGTCAGGGTTCTATCCCGCCTTTGCCAAAAGAAATAATTCTGTTTTTAGGGCTGGAATGGAGTCCGTTTAGCGACTTGAGGCAAAACTTAGAAGTGCTGGGATCGATTCCCACCCCAGCCTACCTGGAAGTTGTTTTCCGTGGTTTCCAACTTCTATTCCAGGCAAATGCAAGATGGTTCCCAAGTGTAGGCCGAGGCCGCCTCTTGACCAATTCTCATCTGAATTACAAATACACACACTACACTAATACAGACATCACGATAAACAGGTTGTTAGCCTACTTTCGATTTTTGCAAAAAATGAAAGTAGACTTATGACATCAACACAGGGCGAAAAAAGTGTGTCTGTCTGTGTGTAGGTGTGTGTGTGAGTCTGTGTGTGTGTCTGTGTGTGTGTGTGTCTGTGTGTGTGTGAGTGTGTGTACTCTGAATGTCTGTCCCCCCCTATCAATTCGAACACGGTGAATGCGAATTGAACGAAATTTGGTACAAAGGTAGCACTAGCAAAGGACACCTCAGTGTCATATTTTATATCGCCGCCATCTTGACGGAAACGTAATGGCGGCCACACAAATGTTCAAAGCTTAAATCAAAATTACGACTAACCTAATCATCCGATCTCTACCAAATTTTGCAACAACATACCCTTATGGGGGAGCATCCTTTGACCAAACCAATAGGTCATCAACGTAATAGTTTGCGGGTGGCGGCCATCTTTGTGTGAAAATCGATTCCCCCTATTAATTCGAACATGGTGCAACCGAATGGAACGAAATTTGGTACAGAGGTAGTACTAACAAAAGGCACCTCAGTGTCATGTTTTATATCGCCGCCATCTTGACGGAAACGTAATGGCGGCCACATAAATGATCAAAGCTTAAATCAAATTACGATTAACCTAATCATCCGATCTCTACCAAATTTTGCAAAGACATACCTTTATAAAGGAAGCATCCTTTGACCAAATGACTAGGTCATTAGCCTAATAGTTTGTGGATGGCGGCCATCTTTGTGTGAAAATCAATTCCCCCTATTAATTCAAACACGGTGAAACCGAATGGAACGAAATTTGGTACAGAGGTAGCACTAGCAAAGGACACCTCAGTGTCATATTTTATATCGCCGCCATCTTGACGGAAACGTAATGGCGGCCACACAAATGTTCAAAGCTTAAATCAAATTACGACTAACCTAATCATCCGATCTCTACCAAATTTTGCAACAACATACCCTTATGGGGGAGCATCCTTTGACCAAACCAATAGGCCATAAGCGTAATAGTTTGCGGATGGCGGCCATCTTTGTGTGAAAATCGATTACCCCTATTAATTCGAACACGGTGCAACCGAATGGAACGAAATTTGGTACAGAGGTAGTACTAACAAAAGGCACCTCAGTGTCATGTTTTATATCGCCGCCATCTTGACGGAAACGTAATGGGGGCCACACAAATGTTCAAAGCTTGAATCAAAATTACGACTAACCTAATCATCCGATCTCTACCAAATTTTGCAACAACATACCTTTATAGGGGGAGCATCCTTTGACCAAACTAATAGGTCATCAGCGTAATAGTTTGCGGGTGGCGGCCATCTTTGTGTGAAAATCGATTCCCCCTATTAATTCGAACATGGTGCAACCGAATGGAACGAAATTTGGTACAGAGGTAGTACTAACAAAAGGCACCTCAGTGTCATGTTTTATATCGCCGCCATCTTGACGAAAACGTAATGGTGGCCACTTAAATGATCAAAGCTTAAATCAAATTACGATTAACCTAATCATCCGATCTCTACCAAATTTTGCAAAGACATACCTTTATAGAGGATGCATCCATTGACCAAATGACTAGGTCATTAGCCTAATAGTTTGCGGATGGCGGCCATCTTTGTGTGAAAATCAATTCCCCCTATTAATTCAAACACGGTGAAACCGAATGGAACGAAATTTGGTACAGAGGTAGCACTAGCAAAGGGCATCTCAGTGTCATGTTTCATATCACCGCCATATTGACAGAAACGTAATGGCGGCCACACAAATGTTCAAAGTTTAAGTTAAATTACGACTAACATAACCATCCGATCTCTACCAAACTTTGCAACAACATTCCTTTATGGGGGGAGCATGCTTTGACAAATCTAATAGGTTATTAGCCTAATAGTTTGCGGCTGGCGGCCATCTTTATGTCAAAATTGATTCCCCCTATTAATTCGAACACGGTGGAACCGAATGGAACGAAATTTGGTACAGAGGTAGCACTAGCAAAGGGCACCTCAGTGTCATGTATTATATCGCCGCCATCTTGACTGAAACGTAATGGCGGCCACACGAATGTTCAAAGCTTAAATCAAATTACGGTTAACCTAATCATCCGATCTCTACCAAATTTTGCAACTACATACCTTTATGGAGGGAGCATCCTTTGACCAATCTAATAGGTCATTCGCTTAATAGTTTGCGGATGGAGGCCATCTTTGTGTCAAAATCGATTCCCCCTATTAATTCGAACACGGTGGAACCGAATGAACGAAATTTGGTACAGAGGTAGCACTAGCAAAGGGCACCTCAGTGTCATGTTTTATATCGCCGCCATCTTGACGGAAACGTAATAGCGGCCACACAAATGTTCAAAGCTTAAATCAAATTACGATTAGCCTAATCATCCGATCTCTAGCAAATTTAGCAACAACATACCTTTATGGAGGGAGCATCCTTTGACCAAACTAATAGGTCATCAGCGTGATATTTTGCGGATGGCGGCCATCTTTGTGTCAAAATCGATTCCCCTTATCAATTCGAACACGGTGAAACCGAATGGAACGGCATTTGGTACAGAGGTAGCACTAGCAAAGGACACCTCAGTGTCATGTTTTATATCACCGCTATCTTGGCGGAAACGTAATCGTGGCCACCCAAATGTTAAAAGCTAAAATGTAATTACGACCAACCTAATAATCTAGTCTCTACCAAATTTTGCAATACCATATCTTTATGTGGGAAACATATTCAGACCAAACTGCAAGTACATCAGCCCAATAGTTTGCAGATGGTGGCCAAGTATGTGTGCAAATCGATTCCCCCTATCAATTCAAACACGGTGAAACCGAATTGAACGAAATTTGGTACAGAGGTAGCACTAGCAAAGGGCACCTCATATTTATGTTTAATATCCCTATAGCACGTTGTATTTCAACAAGCTACTACAACCAACATTCGATCATACTCCTTGAAAAGGACAAAGAGTTATAACAATACCCATGCATTTAGGAGAAAGTAGGCTATATGTTCTTTACTGAACATCTTGTTTTTTTATTGAATATCCAAAAAACAATACAGGAACCCCATTTTACCAGAGGTACATTAGGGTTCTAGATTAATAACAAAGCAAATACAAACATTACTAACATAGTTTACAAACTATTTTTTTCATGAAAGTGAGAAAATGTCCTAACAGCACTGCCTCTTGAAATATGGTACAGCGGTTTTGAAAGTTCCAGGTTACAGCTATTAAGGGGGCATTGTAAATAGTATCTTTTCTTTTCAAAAACTGGACACTCAAATATAAGGTGATTCACCGATTGAGGAAGCCTCCGTGGCTTAGGCGGCAGTACGCCGGCCTCTCACCGCTGGGTCCGTGGTTCAAATCCCGGTCACTCCATGTGAGATCTGTGCTGGACAAAACGGAGGCAGACAGGTTTCTCTCCGGGTACTCCGGTTTTCCCTGTCAAAATTTCATTCCAGCAACACTCTCCACTATCATTTCATTTCATCTGTCATTCATTTAATCATTGCCCCAGAGGATTGCGTCAGGCCTCGGCAGCCGGCACAGTTCATATCCTCGCCGCTAGATGGGGGCTTCATTCATTCCATTCCTGACCCGGTCGGAGACTGGAAGCAGGCTGTGGATTTTTTCACACCGATTGAGGCAATCTACAAAAAAATGAATAGTCGTCTGTTGCTATTTTGAAACGTTCAAAATAAGACTAGAAATTTCCATGATCAGTTAAAAATTGTGTGAGGACAAAGTTTGGCAATAATAATTTTGATAGTCGATTTTGTACTTCCGGGAAGAATATTTCTCTTGTTACAGGTCCTTTCAGGCTACATGTCCATGCAATATTCCATTCGTGTAATATGTATTTCCTTATTTGCCTTTTAACGTAACGTATTGGAGACTAACTATATGTTATTTCAAGATGTGTCGTAGCCGATGATTTTGCTAATTGGTCTGCTCTTTCATTACCAGTCAATCCAGTGTGTCCCCTTATCGATGATGTGGAAATACGTGAGCACTCCTGATCAGTAGCCCTGATGTAGACAGCTATTGGGTTGGAATTATATTTGTCATTTATAGAATTCAATGCGAATTGTGAATCACTGAAAATCCACACTCTTTTATTGTTAGCTTTAACCCATTCTATTGCACACTTTAAGGCCCAAAGTTCTGCCTGGAAAATTGAACAGGTTATCACTCAAAATTCCATATGTATATATATTCGCACCCAATTACAGAGGGCTAATTGACCAAGATATCTAAACCCTCTAACGAAACAACAATAAACAACACGATGAAAATAATGTCCATAATATGTAATTGAGTTAATGACATGTAGATAATTCTCCCTCTGTCTATTTCACAAGCCAGGCAGGGACAACGTGATAATTAGTTGAATAATTGTGACAACCTATACTATTAAATCTGTTCTATTGGTGGTAAGGTGACCATGTATTTTATTTACCAACGATTATACAACTTGATTTGAATTTAAGTAGGAAACCAAGGACATCCACGTATAAGGAGACTGAGAGTATCTCATTCCAGCCCACAGACTGAAAGTTAAAATTCTGGATGAAACTCAGAACCTTTATTTATAAAATGTCTATAAGAAATAATAATCTTCCCCCTTGGAGTTTTTAATGACTAGCTGAGGATTGTATTTATATATCTCTCAGGAACAATCAGATTTTATCTTACCCTTTATCAGCTTCTCAGAAAGTTGTCTGAAAGTGTTCGCGTGAATGAGAATATATCTAAACAATAGGTTTAAACTGTGATGGATGTTACTCTGACGAACGCTGACAGCAATGATGGTTATGATGGGGATGATGATGATAATTATTATTTTTGTGATGAATAAGAGGCATATTGAATACGTATAACAATTTTTCATTTGGGTTTACAGGATGGAGCCGCGTCGTGTATCGGTGATTATTTCACGACGCTTCGGCTGCCATTGCAACAGCCTTAATCATGGGTAGGTACGAGTTGGTGTCCGTACTCCAACTCAAACTGCAATGGAAGCCGAAACGTCGGGAAACAATCACCGATACACGACGTGGCTCCATCCTGTAAACCAAGATGATATACTGGACACCATCCGCGAAAACCTACGATCTAAAACAAGTACCAGTATTGTAAGTAATCCCAAAAATATCAGCTTATATCCAAAGCTGCTGTCAATTTTACATCAACAATAATACAGGGATAATATTGACGGAAATGTGTTTTGGCTCTAGTAGAAAGCGAAAGTTATTGACGTAAAAGCAATTTTCTAAAGTAATCTAGCCGTCAAACGTATAATTTTCTCGCTGGGATATTGAGAGTAATATACTGGTCTTCCGTAACCAACAATCACTCTTGTACGATTTACTTACACGCAATTGCATTACTCACATTACCGTCAGATCGGTTTCCGGGACCGAACAGAAAAATCGTTATAAAATCAATTTTATTTTCTCTATATTGTAGATGAATAGTATGTATGAGCTCTTTTAACAACTTTGAAGATGAATACCGAGCTATTTTTAGTGTCATTGATCGGAAGATTATCCGCGATATGGATTGTGTAAGCAATTTAGTCATTTACATCTCTGATCTACTTTCAACGGTAATCCTTTCAGCTTATCCCAAGTATATGCTGTTGGTGGAGCCAAGCTTACTCAGTTAGGTTTACTTACTTCAAATAAATTAATACATAAATACATATTTAATTAATAAAATAAATAAAATAATTGATATATTAATTAATTAATAGAAATAGGGAGAAAAGAAATTCTCGCAAGCCCCGAAGAATAAGTCGTGAGGAATTTATGGGCACTATCCTTAATTTATGACAATTATGGTACATTACAAAAGTTGTTATCTCATTCAGTAGCACTTATGCAACGTATAGAGATAGAATAATTCCGTAATTATTCATATCTGTTTAGTGCTTTTAGTGAGATTTGTGAAAGAGGTTATTCTCTCTGTTACTTTCAGTTTCAAGTATGAATTCCAGCCCAACTTGTGCCCCTAAAGATTTATAAATCCATCCTGTAATCCCACCTAAATAGATGCAGTATTTTACACGTGATTCGTAAACAGATAGAATTATGGAAAACATGCCAGTTTTATATACCCTATGGAAAAATGTAAAGTCACGAATATTTTAAATCTAGTCTGACCCGATTATCCTGTGACCTATCCCATACTGAAATGAGCTCATAGTGTGATAGTGATAGAGACACGAGGTCAGTGATGTGGACTGCACAGTGGCATTGTGATACAGATGGATGCGTAGCGTACTTCGTTTGGACAGCAAGGTGTGTATTGTTGAGCCATCTGTTGTTATTTCACGATAGGACATTTGGGCATCTTAGAGATCTGTCCCTAACATTTGAGTGTACATTCAATTTAGTCTGATTAGTTACTGTAATATTTTGTGAGCTGTAATTAGTATATTCCTTGATTTTTTTTATGTGCCCCAAGACTTTGCCATTCCGCCATTTGCCAGGATGGCCGCTGTCAAAATTGGGAATCAAACCCTCAGTCTCCGGACTTGCCACAGTTGTTCAGTTGTTGTTATGAATATAGTTATTGTTGATTCTTTCAGGGATTTTTGCGACATCATACTCATGTAGCCCTGTGTACTTGGGTCATTGTGGAATTTGTATAATAACCCGTGCCATTGAAATGGCTGTAGGCCCTACTAGTGTGTGTATTTGTAATTTGAATAGGAAGCGGCCGTGTCCTTAAGGTAGATATCATTCTGACATTTGCTTGGAGTAGAATAACGGAAAACCACTACTTGTATTGCTGAGGTAGGAATCGAATATACGTGTTTTCAGTTCTGCCTCACAAGCCTGAGTGATTTCCGTTCCTGCCCTCAGACCAGAATTAAATTCCTTTACTTATTCTCACTCATGGCTGTGATTATATGGAAGCTACTGAGGTATGGGTGGTGCTTAGTAATGACATTCAGGGCACAGTCAGTGCCTGAGGATGCTGTGAAAGGTTCTACTCATAGGGTTAGTACTGCTGTACTGACTCAGTGAGGAAAGTAATGGCAAACTGCCTCACTCCTCATCTTGCCTAGTACGCTTGAATATAGCGCTGCCTTGGGGTTTTGTGTGTATCTAACCTAACGGCGGTACTTTTTGAGGACCCAACCAGCCTTCGGGATGACTCTGTCAGGAATCAACTGCGTACCTCAAGGGTCTTTAGGCTTGTGAGATCACCTTTTGTCCGTTTGTCTGTCTGTGTGATGGTGTGTGTCTCCTCCTAATAACTTGTAAACGCCTAAAGCGATTTCAATAAAACTCAATACGTTCATAGCACTATTTCGGACGACCCCGACCGTGCTCATCAAATTTTGTTACGTCTCACCAATCCAACATGGCGGCTGTGCGAAATATTTCACCAGCATTCAATATCTCCGAACCTATAACCGATATCACCCTGGAATTCATTACGGTGATAAAGGGAACTACTGGAAGTTCAACTATGTGACTTTTGAAACCATGGTAACTAAAAAACAAACATGGCGGCCAAAGGTAGTTGTGATATTTAAATAGACGTTTCTCGCGATTTAACCAACCAAATGCAATAAAACTTGGTACAGTATATGTTTATACACATTGTAATGCACCGACATCTAACTTCGTTCAATTGTTTACATAACCTTACAATGGCGGCTGGGCGAAATATTTCACAGGCATTCTATATCTCTGAAACTATTAGCGGTATCACATTGAATTTTTTTACGGAGATAAAGGGCACTACTGGAAGTTCATCTGTAAGACTTTCAAAAACCGGTTAACTACAAAACGAATATTGCGACCAAGCGAAGTTGAAAATTTTGAATAGACGTTTCTCGCGATTTAATGATTCAAACGCAATGAAACTTGGTACAGGAAATCTTCATACAGATTGTAATGCACTGGTATTTAACTTAGTTCAATTGTTTACATAACCTCAAGTTGGCAGCTGTGCGAAATTTAAAATTAAGTTTTTATTTCTTCTGTCGTAATCATGCGATCGAAGTGAAAGTTTGAATAATGAACCTACGCAATAATTTTCCATCAATGGTACATGACTCAATGACCTAAACATATAACAATCCAACGTGGAGAACATCCGAAATATTTAGATGGATCTCAATATCTACGAATCTATTACAGCTATCAAACTGAATTTTTTAATGTTCATAGGGCCTATGAACATAAGTTCACCTGTAGGACTTTCAAAAACCTGGTGATCACAAATCCAACATGGCGGTGACGCGAAGTATAAATATTCACATGGTCGTTTCTCGAAATTTAACCATCCGAGTGCAGTGACACTTGGTACAGTAAATCCTTATACAAATGTTAATCCACCGGCATCTAACTTTCTTCTTTTGGTTCCATAACCACAAGATGGCAGCTGTGCGAAATTTTGAAATCTCGTTTTTACTACTGGTGTCCTAATCATGCGATTGAAGTTTGAATACTACACGTACACAATAATTTCCATGTAACAGTACATAACTCTAAGACCTACATATATAAAAATCCAACATTGTGACCATCCGCAATTTTTTGTCGGTTCTCAATATCTACGAATCTATTACAGCAATCAAACTGTAATTTTGTATGTTCATAGAGACAATTAACGTAAGTAGGATATATGAAAATAGGCTGTATATTTCTTCACGGAACTACATGTTATTTACCATATGGCTCTTAGTGCCGGGAGTGTCCGAGGACACGTTCGGCTCGCCAGAGGCTGTAGTTGCTTCAAGCGGCCCCCATGGGGTTAGCTACAAGTACTTTTCAATTCAAGTAGTTTCAACATTCGCTACGAGATGTCCCTGACACCTGGTGGTGAACTTTGGAACTATGATAGAGCGTTTCAACGAAATCTAACCTAGACATTTAGCTTCGCACAAGTTTAGTTCGAGGAAGGATCTTTAACATGCCATAAATCTATGACATGGGACCATTGGCTTTACTTCCCCTCCGAAGGAAGGCATACTGAAGGATTTTAACGCTCTTAAAAAATCCGACGACTTCGGCCGGGTTTGAACCTGATATCTTGGACGCAGCAGTTTAGCATGCTACCAACTACGCCACCGAAGCCGCTACCTCAAGGGCCATGGTGCGTGACTTAACACATCGTGGGGACCATGAGCTGAGCCAATATAGAAATGTAGCTCATTAAGACCCCCATTATTATGTTATACTGCTGATCAGGCCTGATGAGACGTAGCGATGGGATCATGCAGCGTTTGTTCCTGGTTTGAGTAGCGGTACGCTAGAGCATAGCTCGCCCATGTAAAGCTATGGTATGCTGATAAATTATTAGTATGCGACCTACACATTCGATTGGTTAAAGCGGAACAACTCCCCACCTTATCTTTATTCAGCACCGTTCCAGAAAATATCAGTACATGCTCGGGCTACATCACAGCGGTTTTGCGCCTCAGGGAACGTATTTGAGACTCATCTCTCACACGGATTAGGCTGACCTAATATAATTATATCCAACTGGAACAGCGACTCTTGTGGTTATCGTCAAGGGCATATGCCGGGTGACAACTAGGGGTGAAGTTTGAAGTTTGAAGTTTCCCTATTAACACAATAAATTCAGATAAAAGAGAATAATTTATTTTATACTTGCCTTCGAGACATATGAACATTCCTGGTCATTAGAAGTCTTTCATTTTAATTGATTGTTCACGTCCATTATATATTAAGGCCTATAGTACCGAATAAACACTAGCCTATGGTTGGTTGGTTGGTTCCTTAGTTTAGAGGCTGCGACAACGCGGTCATGTAGCCCCGTGTACTTTGGGTGTGAGTAGAATTTGTCTGATAACCGGTGTTTATTGTGATGGCTGTATTAGTGTGAGTTATCTGTGATTCAGGTAGAAGGACTGCAGACGATTAATTTTTTCACGGAGTTCCTAATTTCGCCACCAAATGCTACCATCCACGACAACTAGTCGCGGACGCGGCTACTAAATGTCATCACAGTCATCGCCAGGTGGTGAACGTTGGAACTAATAGAGCGTTATCAAACCAACCTACACACTTTTGCTTTCACAAGTTTAATTAGTGGAAGGATTTTTTTCATGCCATAAATCTATGACATGGGACCGCCGGATTTACTTCCCCTCCGAATGAAGGCATACTGAGGGATTTTAACGCTCTTAAAAATCCGACGACTTCAGCCGGGTTTGAACCCACGATCTTGGGCATAGGAGTCAGCATGCTACCAACTACGCCACCGAAGCCGCTAATAAACACTATGACCCCCGTAATTAAATCCAAACGGCCGAAGTGATTTCAATGAAACGTGGTAAGTGCTTACTAATTAAAACCTTTTCTGACCTGGACCGTAACTTTAAAATGTTAATACCTTTCACCAATCCAACATGGGTGCCGCGCGAAATATTTCACTGGCAATCTATATCTCCGCAACAGTAACAGATATCACCCTGAAATTTTGTTCGGTGAAAAACGGCACTACTAGAAGATCATTTATGTGACTTTCATAAACCTTTTAATAAAAGACGAACATGGTGGTCAAGCGAAGTTGAAACATTTAAATAGACTTTTCCCGCGATGTATTCATCCGAGCGTGGTGAAATTGCATTTGTTCATATAAAATTCAATCTACTGAAATCCAATTAAACTCAATTGTTTTGATAACTCCGAGATGGCGGCTGTGCGAAATTATATTTATTTTCCTTGTGTCCTAATAATGCAATCGAATTCAACGTTTTAAATAATTAACCTACGCAATAATCTACATCTAATGGTACATAACTCTATGGCCTACACATATAATAATCTAACATGGCGACATTCTGAAATATTTAGATGAATCTTAATACCTACGAATCTATTACAGCAATAAAACTGAAATGTTGTATGTTCCTAGTGGCTTTAACCATTACGTTCAGCTGTAGGACGTTTTATAATCATGTGATCACATAACCAACATGGCGGCTAAGCGAATTTGAAACATTTAAACGGAATTTACTCGCGATTTAAACTTCCGAGCGTAGTGAAACTTAGTACGGCAAATGTTCATATAATATTTAATCTACTGACATCCAATTAAACTCAATTGTTTAGGCTCTGCGAAATTTGAAAATTAAGTCTATATTTCTAATTGAAATTTTGTATGTTGATTGAGGCTATTATCATAAGTTCTCATATGCAACATTCAATATCCTGGTGAGAACAAAACTAACATGGCGGCCAAGCGATATTACATATATTTAAATTGAATTTTCTCGCGACTTTTGATCCGAGCGCTGCGAAACTTGGCACGGTATATCTTAATACAAGCCTTAATATACTGATGTCTAATTTGATGGAATTTTATGAAAACCTAAAAATTGGCGGCTGAGCATTTTTTTAAATCTCGTTTTCATTTCTCGTGTTCTCAGTAAGACCAATAGGATATATGAAAATAGGCTATTCAGTTATTCGCGGAACTATTTGCTTTTCTATTCGTTCCCAAAGACTAATCTCAATTGTAATTGTATATTTAAGTTTTCTTGTAATAAACGTTTATTTTTATATATTATTTTCATTGTTTCTTATTTGGGATATTTACGTTCAGCTTCGAAAAATATAATATTATAACGTATATTTTAACAGTAAGGTCAGTATAAAAATTTAGGAAATTAATACCGTGAGTCCATGAATCGGTTTCGGTCACAATGTTTGTTACCTTCATCAGCAAAAAGTAGTTAATACAAATGAAGTTACCAGTCTTTTACTAAAATTTTGTACTCGGGACAAAGCTCATCAATGTACTAACAACAACTTAAAGAATACTCTTCTTGATGAAAAGTCTCTAATATCAGTTATCCCCTAGAATTGTATCCATTTTAATGTATTAGCTACCCGAATTGTTTACTTAACAACCATTAATTTAAATTAAGCAGCCTATTCACCATTATGTCCAATTTAGATATAATACCGTAATAGCTTTCTAAGTGGTGTGAAAATCAATGCGGCGCTCGGCGGCCTGTGTTCTCCAGTTACTACTAGCTGGTAGTCTAAGTGGTCGCGTTCGACATGTATTAGTCTGTCTCTTGATTGACCGTTAACACTTACCCGGTCGTCTTATTGGATGGTAGCCAATAGTTTACTGGTTTTAATTAGAGCACAAATAACTAATTTCACCTCATACAATTTGTACCTCCTTCCAGAAAACCAAGCGTTAATGAGAATTGAATACCGCAGCTCGCTGGAGTTTTTGTAGTCTCCGTTTCTAAATAGTTAAAGAAATACTATGCCTAAATTGCCTTATTCAACTTTAAGAACGACAGGTCCATACGTCATTTAAAGAATCAACATAATGACATCGTGCGATTCGTGAGTCAACACTTGCTATCAAGCAGAGGTAGACATGGATTTGAGAACGTTTCCCAAAAATCTGTGTTTATCAACAAGGTTTTTCTGCGGTATGTTTAACGAAAGGCAGAATGAATAGGAATACATTTTATATAAGTCCAAGGAGATGCCTTATTCCAATAAATTAAGGGTCTTATTGATTTATTTTGTGTTTTTTTTTGTGACATTGTGGTCATGTACCCCCATGTACGGGTCCATTCAGAAATTAAGGTTCTGTATGTTGCAACTAAAAAAATTAGTTACATGAAAAGTTTTATTGGCAATGTTTGAGCTATTTTTCGACTTAATCACCACCAGAATAGAGACACCTGTCATATCGTGGGGTTCACTTCTGTATTCATTTGTCGAGGAAGTCTGCCACCAGGGTGTGACATTCGTATTCAGATCTTTGTCAGTGTGAAAATGCTGACTGGAACTCTCAGTGATTTCCATTTTTTCTCATATTTCAAGAATTGGTATGTACTTTGACTGTGTGTAGAATCTGTCTGATGACCGGTGTTAATTGTGATGGCTGTATTAGTGTGTGTTATCCGTAATTCAGATAAGGACTGCAGACGACCAGTTTCAAGTAGTTCGTACATGTGCTACCAAATGCTACCGTCAACGACATCTAGCCTCGACCTTGGCTACTAGATGCTACCGCAACCGGCACCTGGCAACGAACGTTGGAACTTACAGAGCGTTAATCAAATCTAACCTACACATTTAACTTCACATAATTGTAGTTAGTGGAAGGTTCTTTTACATGCCATTCATCTATGACGTAGAATAACAGAAAGGAACAAACGAACAACATAATAACAGCAACTTCATTTAGCTTTTTATTGATTGATAGACTATATTTGCAGCCATCCCTGAGCTGTGTTGCAAAGGAAATTCCAAGGAAGCACCTCACATGTATTCGAAGGTTACACTGACGAATTGACATGCCAAACACGATTTCTGTCGATGTACACAAGAGGAGCCCGCCACATATTGCCCCTCCTTTCCCTTCTATGTCTGCTGCGTTCTATGGTGTCAGGAAATGTATTGAGACTCTGGCTCCAAAGGACCTGGTTTTGATTCCCGGCCCAGCCATGATATTTAAATCTTGTCTGAGCGTTGAAACGGGGTAGACTCAGCTTCGTGAGGCAAATCCGAGAAGAAATGTATTCGATTCCTACTTTACCAGTCTTAGAAGTGGTTTTCCGCAATTTCTCACTTTTACTCTAAGCAAATATCGGGTTGATTCACAACTTCAGGCCTCGGCCGCCTCCTTCCTAATCATGACCTTAATTATAACCACAACGGCCATCACAATGACACAAGTTATCAGATAGAGTCCACACTCACCCAATTACACGGGGATACATGGCCAAGATGTTGCAAAGACTCTAGAATAAATTAACAACAACAACCTTTCTGGGTTGTGCAGTTTATTTAACGTATATAGAAATTAAATTAAGCCAATGTGAGCACTTCACCTTCAAACTTTATCTACGTTGCACCTTGCATGACATCTTGGAATTATATTTGGTAATTATCTACTCGAGTGAGAATAGTTGTTAATAATCCAAATTTAGTTTTAGAATACCTAGAGTGCTCTATAAGAACCAGTCAACACTGCAAACATTATATCAAGGAATTAATTATTTATTATCACAATAAATAATTAACCTACAATATCCCAACCCTTTTTTTTTATTATATTACGCCGCTGAATGGATCTTATTTGCGTACATGTATGTGAAATGTGACCCAATGTCTCTATCTTTCTATCTATGTCAATCCCATATTAATCCTTTTTCCAACGGGCTTGGGGATAGGATGCGATGAAACTCCACGTGTCTGATGGTTTCTACGGCCGGATGTCCTTCCTGACGCCAACCTCTCGAGATAAGTTATTGAGGGATGAAATGGATGAAGAAGAATGAAAATTCAATTTCTAGTAGTTGCAACTTTAGCTACCAGACACCACTCTCATCCACCGGCGAACGTTGTAACTTAATAACGTGCTTCTTACCGAATAACCTACAAATTTAGCTACACTTTACCAATTGTAGTGGTAGGTTCTTTTGCATGCCATAAATTTATGACTTGGGCCCGCTGGCTTTATTTCCTCTCCAAAAGAAGGCATACTAAAGGATTTAAAAGCTCTTAAAAATCTGGTGACTTCGACAGGGTCTGAACCAGCGATCTTGGACAAAGCGGTTCAGCATGCTACCGACTACGCCACTGAAAACGCTCCAAATGTATCCCAATGAAATATGAAATAATTGAATCAATAGGAGAAAGGAGAATATCGTAAATTGATTTAGGCCCTTGATGTAGAATGCTAAGATGAGTTAAAATAACTCAGCACAGGGGTGATTATTCATCTGGAAATAGGGCCTACATAGAAGTTAAAAGGTTAAACACTGTAAGAAACGAAGTATTTTGAGGAAATAAGCCAAATGGCACAGATGCTACGGTGTTACAATAACACACAACGTGACACCATCCGATCAGTTCCTCTAGGGTGCCATGAACGACGTAATTTGCGACACTCCAATTAACGATGGAGAGACCTCAGTACAGTGTATTACATTGTAGTGGCAATACAATTGCTTCATAATGTCAGTAACTGAGGTCCGTATTGACTAACTGTAAATTAGAAAGAAAAAGGGATATTTATTTCACAAATCTTGATTCATGCAACGTATGTTCTTATAAAGGTTATTTATCTTTGTTATTTTTATGTACAGGCTGAGAAAGAAGGAGTTTTACTTTCGAAACATGTACCTATGAGTAGGTTCAATACAAGTATTGGAAAGGCAGAATCCCTTTATTTTCTTTCTAAAATACAATTGATCCTGACTACAACAGACATGTTTCACAAACGGAGTCAAATATTCAAATTAGCAGTGTCACTTGCTTTAATATACAAATCGCAATTGATTGCTCACTTTCCGCCGTTTCAGTATTTATCTAACAGTTCAAGAGATTAGTAGTGCATGTTTTGAAGCATAAAGTTTCTTCTTCACATTGTGAAAACATAGGAAAATAACCCACCCTACCGACCAGACCTAGTCCCAAGAGACTAACATCCTGAATTGAAGAAACATCTGGGTGGGACGCATTTAAGAACCGGAGGTGAGCTAAAAGAAGAGGTTTTAAGGTATCTTCGTGGCGCGGCGGGAGAGTTCTACGATGCAGGCATAAAAAAGATGGTACACCGCATGCAAAAATGCATTCATCGCAACGGCAATTGTTTCGAAACATAGAGGACAGTCTATGCTTTCCAAACATGTATTATTCTATGTCAATAAGCATGTGTTTCATTGTGAAAAATCATTGTGAACCTTATTCTACGGACAACCTTCGTACATAGAAAATAATAAAGAATTACTTACACTTGATATTATTATAATCACTCCTTTTAGTACAGAGGTGTCCTAAAAGCACGCCGGTTGCACTGACACGCTGGATTCACGCCGGCGTGCTTCCAGCGGGGAAGACTTTAATATCTGTCTCACTCGCTTGCTATCCCATCTCACTACCTTATTGCTGTATCGAACGTCAAACTATCGCGGCGCAGTGATCCTTATGCTGCTCGCTGTAGTGATTATTTGATCACGGGGTTAAGTGATGTAACGTTTGACTAGTTACGTTTATTTCCTTTTTTCTTTCTAGCAGATTTCAAGAACTTGCAAAACTTCGATCTGCTATTTATATATTCATCGAGCCATATACAATGTAGCACTCAACTTAAGTATATTTTCAACTCGGTGAAAAAATCTGCCCGATTTCTATTCATAAATACCCTAGTAAGAATATCCAAAATTGAACAGGCAGATCTGAGAAACAGCCTCCGGTTGATTGTTTCTCAAGCAATTGTACCGAACATTGAGCATATTGTAAATATGGAAACAAATTGAAACAATAAAAATAGCAAGTAGTTCCGTGAAGAACTATACAGCCTATTTTCATATAACCTACTTATGTTAATTGCCTCTATCAACATACAAAATTTCAGTTTGATTGCCGTAATAGATTCGTAGATATTGAGAACCGACTAAATATTGCGGATGGTCGCCATGTTGGATTTTTATATATGTAGGTTATGTATTGTTACATGAAGATTATTGTGTACGTGTAGTATTCAAACTTCAATCGTATGATCAAGACACAAGAAGTAAAAACGAGATTTTAAAATTTCGCACTGGTGCCATCTTGTGGTTATGGAAACAATTGAAAAAAATATATGATAGTGGATTAACACTTGTATAAGGATTTACTGTACCAAGTATCACTGCACTCAGATGTTTAAATTGCGAGAAACGACCATGTGAATATTTATACTTCGTATCGCCTCCATGTTGGATTTGTGATCACCAGGTTATTGAAAGTCCTATACGTGAAATTATGTTCATAGCCCCTATGAACATTAAAAGTTCAGTTTGATTGCTATAATAGATTCGTAGATATGGAGATCCATCTAAATATTTCGGATGGTCGCCATGTTGGATTTTTATATGTATAGGCCATAGAATCACTTACCATTAAAGGAAGATTATTGCGTAGGTTCATTATTCAAACTTTCACTTCTATCACATGATTACGACACAAGATATAAAAACTTAATTTAAAAATTCGCGCAGCCACCATCTTGAGGTTATGTGAACAATTGAACTAAATTGGATACCAGTGCATTACAATGTGGATAAACTTTTCCTGTACCAAGTTTCATTGCGTTTGGATCATTAAATCGTGAGAAAGGTCTATTTAAAATTTTCAACTTCGCTTGGCCGCCATATTCGTTTTGAAGTAAACCAGTTTTTGAAAGTCTTATAGATGAACTTCCAGTAGTGCCCTCTATCTCCGTACAAAATTTCAGGGCGATACCGCTAATAGTTTCAGAGATATAGAATGCCGGTGAATTATTTCGCACAGCCGCCATCATGAGGTTATGAAAACAATTGAACGAAGTTAGCTGTCGGTGCATTACAATGTGTATAATCATATACTGCACCAAGTTTTATTGCGTTTGGCTGGTTAAATCGCGAGAAACGTCTATTTAAAGGTCCCAACTTCGCTTGGCCGCCATGTTGGTTTTGTAGTTACCAGGTTTTCAAAGGTCACATAGGTGAACTTCTAGTAGTTCCCTTTATCACCGTAAAACATTCCAGGGTGACATCGGTAATAGTTTCGGAGATAGTGAATGCTGGTGAAATATTTCGCACAGCCGCCATGTTGGATTGGTAAGACGTAACAAAATTTGTAATGCACGGACGGGGTCTCCCTGAATAGTGCTATGAACTTACCGTGTTTCATTGAAATCGCTCCAGCCGTTTAGAAGTTATTGGGGACACACACACACACACACACACACACACACACACCATCACACACGCACACACAGACAGACACACGGAAAAAGGTGATTTCATAAGCCTTTTTATTTTCATAAATGAAAATAGACTAAAAATGTGACCGAAATTGCAATGTCTTAAATGACTCTCATGATACCTTATCAATATTTCTTACCGTTCTAATGCTGAACATGCAATCTTCAAGTACCGGTACGCAGAGAAACGCACGAAACGCAAGGTGCATGTGTCGGACAACCAACGCATTGGACGAACAGTTTGTTTGTTTACAATACGTTGGTCACGAAGGCGATCCCAACTTGACTCGGTCCGACGCGTCGGCACTTAGAGCAAGCAGCCCAGCCAAGAGAGGCAGAACCAGCCTGGCGGCGAGTGGCGCAGCATAGCTGGCACGCCGAGCGTGTACTGGCTGAGTTTTAGTGTATACTGATCTGATTTCGATAGTTTTGGAACATTCTCTAAATTGCCATATGTTTTCAATTACTCCCAACCGTATGTTTATAAAAGCTTCTTCCGTCAACTTCGGATTGCTGATGATAGCTGAGCACAACAACTCACCAAAGTTCGTTCGTTGACATGACTAGCGTGCCACTTACTGTGAAATGTTTTAAAAAATTCGGAAACCTACATGGGGGTGCAAATTCCAACTACCAGAGTTAATTGTTGAAACGATTAGTGCACCAACACTCATTTGTTGAAACGACTCGCATGCCTCCTATTGTAAAATAGATTTACTCATTCAGAAACTTTCGCTGGCGTGCACACGAAAACTAATTTGTTGAAATTATTCGCGCGCAATCACTAATTTCTTGAAACGACTCGCGCGCCACCTATTGAAAAATACATTTACTAATTTAGAAACATCCGTGGTAGTGGGCACAATGACTCGCCAATGTTTCATCGCAATCGGATGAATGGTATATAAACGCATACAGGACGAGCGAACAAACAAAATAAGAGAAGACGAAGCCAAATTAATGCTTTTACTAATTTATCTATCTGAATTTGTTCTCAATATGACCAGCTGTGACTAGAGAGCTCCCAGAATAGCGTCCGTCAACCTCCCCATCGATCCTAACGTGAACCTGAAGTACCGTGAGACAGCTTTCTTTCTCGTCTGTTAATTCATTTAACGCTCTGGAAAGAGAGCTGTGAGTGGGAAAACGACATTCATGCTGTCAGTGTCTAATCCCTTGATGGGTTGCAGGTAGATTGTGGGAAAAATAAAAGAGTATGTCTGGGTTCGAATTCACGGACTCACTGCCACTGTCTTTTTCTTTTTTAACCTTCCAATGAGCACAGAATAAATCCAGTAGTATTCTACATGTAACACCTTGCTTTTAGTCTTACCTTTTTACATGTCTTGGGTGTCTTACGCCAATCCTCGTTCCAGAAAATTAGTTCAAATATTACCGACACCGCAATAACATAGGCCTCCGACAATATAACTACACGCTCGCAATGTAGGTACGTTTTTCGTAATTCATATTAGGGGTTTGGAACCTCTTACACCTCGGTATGTGTTGAATTCTCTGACATCCTGTGTTTATGTGGTGTTTGCAGTAATGTGTGTAGCTGCAGTTACATTCGGGGATCGGGTTGGTGCCGCGAGCCTTGAAATAAGGTACTTTCTTGACAATTGCGTGGATGGAGTGTGGAAAATAAGCGGTAATAAATCACACTCAGTATAACCACTGTCAGCGCCAGGATTTGAGTATCCTATCACAGGACTTGCTTCATCTCCCCGTCGCTGTAGTGGTGACCGATTACCGCGGAGTAATGAAAGTCTGTATGAATCCGGGTGAGGTTTGGAATAACAGATCATTAATATTTTTGGATTAACTATAGGACATTTGAATGGGAATAATATTTCAATGGTGATTGTCAAGGCGAGTGTCAGTGGCATCTGGTAGCCATAGATGAAACTACTTGAAATTGAACTTGCTCATTCATCTTCATTCATTTCATGTCATCCACACGCGACGGTGCTTGTAGCTCTCCCGATGGGTGTCCGCGTAGAAGCAGCTACAAACTCTGGTGTGCCGAACATGTCCTCGGACACTCCCGGCACTAAAAGCCATACGCTAAATAAAATAGTAACTGCCAATATTATGGCCAATTAATAGCAGGATATTCCAATTAATTGCTGACATGTGTGAATTGACTAGTTATCAAAATTTGTATGGACAACCGCGGTTTCTGAAACTCATAATTGAACGCTACACTGCTCCTTTCACTCAAATTTTATTTTTTATTGAACACTGTGTGAGCATAAAATTAACTTACCGATGGGACAAAAACTATGATTTATGCATAGTTGCCTGATGAGCGAATGGAAATATCGGGCGGTCAACCATAATTCCATGGGCAGGTTTACAGAATATCAGTACGTCAATCATTTGAACGACCACGGATATTAAATATTTTAACTTCATATCACATGGACTGGTGTGACGTGTATCACATGATACCCATGGACAGCAGGATAATATACTTACCAAGTTTATCCTGCCAACAGATTATATTGCTCGCCTGGCATTCATCATAAAAACATTCAGTTTATTTCCCAGAAAATCACATGGGTATCAATGTGGAATCATTATTAACTTCCACACAATTATTTAAGCTACATGATAATGTATTTGAAACTACAGTAATTTAATTCTATCACATCAGCATAGAATGCGATGTCACCTTATATACCTGTCACATGCACTGGTGAAAAATATTAAAGTAAAAAATTACTTTATCCTTCTTACTTCCTTGACGAACAAGGGACATCTTTGTTATCAGCCGCTATCCTTGGGAGTCTGTAGGATCTTGTAGTTTGACTCTTCAGTCTTTTGACTGGGTTGATGCAGCTCTCAACATCCCCCTGTCCCATATATACAGAGATACAGTAGCATACCTTACATCCATGACAAACTGATTAACATATTCTGTGCAAAATTTAAAAAATTATTTTAGATGTGTAACATCTTTCCACTCGGTTGCTGGATATTTTTGTGGGAGTGATTTTGAAAAATGGGACGGAAGTGGATCGGCCGGAAGTGTGTTAGACGCACTGCCAGCTGGATCGCATCCCTCCTGGCTGCTAAAGCAGCTAGGCAGTGGTACCATGTGGAATGTATATAACATACGGATTACTTCAGAGTTTGGAGGCGCAATTACAGATATTTCTACAATAAATCATCTTCAAGTTGTCGTTCTTTTGTGTAAAAATATTCATTGTATCATATTTGCTGGAAACAATTATGATTTATTAAGAGTATGTTTTTCAATCTCTGGATAAAAGTCCTGGGCATCCACTCCCCGAGTAACATTCCTCAACTCTTTCATACTGAACGGTAAACGCTCATGAGAAATCTGGTGTCAACTGATTGAAACACAAACCAAAAGTTAAAAGTCTTCGTATCAGTATTTAAATGATTATTTGCTTTAATATGAAACATTATAACTAGTCGGCAGAGCCGGTATTATGTTTCTGCACAATGACTATTCAGATGTTAACCCACATTGCGGTAATGCAGTGGTCAATGTAATAAATATCGATATTTTCATACGGGAACTGGGCTAGCCATTCATAGACCACTATAGGAATTCCCTTTACTGTCATGTAGGCGTATTCATAACAAATTTAAAACTCAATTCCACACAGGAACATTATCGAAAAAAAGTAAAATATTAATGGTGCATTAAAACATACTTCCATATTATTACCGACACGTGAAAATGAGTACCTGTCTTGTACTCTAAATTTCTGGGTTGTTATGACTGCGTTGATTGCATCTTGGTCTGCGAATCATGAGGTTTCAGGTTTGAACCCCAGTCCCGGCAATTATCTTAGCTACTGGATTATCGAATTTAAACGATATCTATCATAGCATTATGCGTCATTTTAACAGAATCTACATGAAATTACGATTTATCTAATTTTAATTACAATCGTTTGCACCAAGCAGGAGTTGGGAAATTTGATTGTATTGAACATTATATTTTCTAGTAGTCTATAGCTAGGCTAGATTCTATGGTTTCATATCTCCTCTTAATTTACAATATAATATGTGATGTTTGTTCAAACAAGTGTGACAGTAGCATATCTCCAATTCAATCTATACATTCATCATAGTACCTGTATGAAAACGGAGGGTAAATTAACAATTTAAGAATGTCCAAGCTGAGTAGTATACGAGTAGGATAACATGTCAGATGACTTCACATACATTTCATCACAATTTCATAGTAGGATAACATGTCACATGTTACACATCATATGCGACTACTGTAAGACTCGTATCCTTTTTATTGTTGTGTCCTAATCATGTGATCGAAGTGAAGGATTGAATAATTAACCTGGGCATGTACCTGTTCACGTATCAAATGTACTCTTCAAAGTGACCTCCTTTATCTAATTAGATAAAGAGATGTTTAATTGAAAATAACAGTTGGATATATAACAAGAAGTTCCGTGACGAACTAAAGAGCCTACTCTTCTTAAAATTTAAGATTCATGCCAATGATTAATCTATATGGATCTATCTAGAATAATGACGAAATTAAGTTGGTAATATCGAAATTTCTAATTAGTTCGAAATACTGTATACCCGGCATAATGTAGCCTAATAGAGCACTACAGTTGGCAGCCCTGGTGACTGAATATATGCTTATTTCCATCTCTTAAGGTACCGAATACAACATTTGGTTGAAGGCCAATGTATAGCATGGACGTTATATGCAGTTAAACATTGGATCTATCATCGCGCGTAAAATCATGTTGGCAACAATGTCATGCATGTACACACATCAAAAAAAGTTTTGCATCACCTCGGTTCCCAGATCTCCGGCATATAGACGTTGACTGTGTATATTGTATCCAAGATACAGTCCCTTTGACTGTTCATAGATGTCACTAAAACTGCTCAAAGATGTAAACAACCATGCATGAGCAGGGCCTATTAGACGGAGGGGGTACGACAGCCGATCAGTTCCAGTCATTCCACCAGGACGAAGGTACGCTGCTCATGTTGTCTGTAGTTCTACCATGCCTAGAAGGTCAATACCGCAGTTCGATCGCGTCCGCATTGTTACTTTGTGTCAAGAAGGGCTCTCAACAAGGGAAGTTTCCAGGCGTCTCAGAGTGAACCAAAGCGATGTTGTTCGGACATGGAGGAGGTACAGAGATACAGGAACTGTCGATGACAGGCCTCGCTCAGGCCGCCCAAGGGCTACTACTGTAGTGGATGACCGATACTTACGGATTGCCGCTCGGAGGAACCCTGACAGCAATGCCACCATGTTGAATAATGCGTTTCGTTCAGCCACAGGACGTCGTGTTTCAACTCAAACTGTGCGCAATAGGCTGCATGATGCGCAACTTCACTCCCGACGTCCATGGCGAGGTCCAGCTTTGCAACCCCGACACCATGCAGCGCGGTACAGATGGGCCCAACAACATGCTGAATGGACCCCACGGAATTGGCATCACGTTCTCTTCACCGATGAGTGTCGCATATGCCTTCAACCAGACAATCGTCGGAGACGTGTTTGGAGGCACCCTGGTCAGGCTGAACGTCTTAGACACACTGTCCAGCGAGTGCAGCAAGGTGGTGGTTCCCTGATGTTTTGGGGTGGCATTATGTGGGGCCGACGTACGCCACTGGTGGTCATGGAAGGCTCCGAAACGGCTTTACGATACCTGAATGACATCCTCCGACCCATAGTGCAACCATATCGGCAGAATATTGGAGAGGCATTTGTCTTCATGGACGACAATTCTCGACCTCATCGTGCACATCTTGTGAAAGCGTTCCTTCAAGATAACGACATCGCTCGACTACAGTGGCCAGCATGTTCGCCAGACATGAAACCTATCGAACATGCCTGGGATATGTTGAAAAGGGCTGTTTATGGACGTCTTGACCCACCAACCACTCTGAGAGATTTACGCCGAATTGTCGTTGAGGAGGGGGACAATTTGGACCAACAGTGTCTTGATGAACTTGTGGATAGTATGCCACGACGAATACAGGCATGCATCAATGCAAGAGGACGTGCTACTGGGTATTAGAGGTAGTGGTGTGTACTGCAATCTGGACCACAAATGCTGAAAGTCTAGCTGTATGATGGTACAACATGCAATGTGTGGGTCTCATGAGCAATAAAACGAGCTGAAATGTTGATTGTGTTGATCTCTATTCCCTTTGTATTTAAAGGTTCCGGAACTCTTGGAACCGAGGTGATGCAAAACTTTTTTTGATGTGTGTATGTGTTGGTCAGAAATAATCTGAAATATTATGATCTCTTGTTGTGCCAATTTTGGATGAAATCCATTTGTTAGTATAGAAGTTACATGTATTTGAAAATTGGACCTATCAGCAGGCTTAGAATCATGTTGGTAGGACTGATGAACATAAGATACTCCAAATTAATCTAGAATGTCAGGTAGTATACGTGTGTATATACTAAAGCTGCCGGCTTGCATACTTTCTCATATATAGGTATTTGAATAAGAAAATAGAGAGAGAGCACTTTTTAACAATTGTCAGCCCTGGTGGCTTTTAAGAATACGCTCAGTCATATCTGTTTATGTACACATAGTACATACGAAATTTGGTTGAAATACAATTGATAGTGTAGAAGTTATATGCATTTAAAATTGGACCAATCATCAGGCTTATAATCATTTTGGCAACACTGCCACGCATGGACTCCTGGAAATTAAACTGAAAATTATTATCTATATGCGTGCCAATTTTGGAATAGCTCCCATCCATACTTTCCAGGATATCAAACATGGAGCTCAAATTTCAATTGCGGCTTTTCCGCAGTTGCTAGCACTGACATTATTTTCAAGTATGGGCTTGAGATATTCAGCTATACATTTTTACTCATACCAAATTTGGAATCGATTGCTCCAGCCGTTTAGGAGTTGATAGGGGACACATACACACACACAGACAGACAGAAGGACAGACAGACGGACAGACACTTTTTCTCGGATCGATCTTATAAGTCTACTTTTTCTTCATTTTTGCAAAATGTGAAAAGTAGGCTAAAAATAGGCTATTTAGTTCTTAACGGACCCCCCCCCCCCTCCAGGGGCTTACATCTAGAGGGACGTGAGATGGGCTCCAGCTGAGTCCGGCATTGCTTCCACTTACATGTGCTGGGCTCCTCTCCGTCTTCTTTCCTGTCGACGACCTCACTTGGTCAACTCTTGTTCTCTTCCACCCCGACGGTATTAGGGTATCCGAGGGTAGGGAGTCTCTTCCTTTCCCGCCTTAATTGGCCCTTGTCGCATCTTTTCTGGAACCCTCCTTCCGTGAGGGGTCGGCCTTCTTTTTCTTATCATGAGGAAAAGTGCCTTCTGCTCAAGGTCCTCAAGGGGGCAGGGTGTATGTAGCCCCACCACTTCTGGTGCACCCTGGATATTGCAACACCCTCAGGGGCTCACGGCTGGTGAGTTCGGGAGTTGGTGACCCAGAGGGATTCCTGAGCTGGATCCGGATTTCTCCCTTTTTTCCATTACCTCTGGGGTGGACCTCTCCTCTTTCACTTTCCTATCTGCCTTTCATGGCTCTCCTTCCTTCCAAGTCCCTCAATCCGCATTCTTCGAGGGTTGAGGGCATTTCCTTTCCTCCTATCCTTTATTTGCCTTTTTAGCCTACTTTCGATATTTGCAAAAAATGAAAGTAGACTTATGAGATCTACACAGGGCTAAAAATTGTGTGTCTGTCTGTCTGTCTGTGTGTGTGTATGGGAGAGTGTGTGTGTGTACTCTGAATGTCTGTTCCCCGCCCCCCCCCCCCCCCATATCAATTCAAACACGGTGAAACCCAATTGAAAGAAATTTGGCACAGAGGTAGAACTACCAAAGGGCACCTCAGTGTTATGTTTTATATCACCGCCATCTTGACGGATACGTAATGGCGGCCACCCAAATGTTCAAAGCTTAAATCAAATTACGACCAACCTAGTAATCTGATATCTACCAAATTTTACAACATTATATCTTTATGTATGTGAAATATTTTGACCAAACTACAAGGTCATCAGCCCAATACTTTGCGGATGGCAGCTATGCATGTTTGCAAATAGATTCCCCTATCAATTCAAACACGGTAAAACCGAATTAAACGCAATTTGGTATACAGGTAGCACTAGCAAAGGGCACTCCAGTGTCATGTTTTATATCGCCGCATTCTTTACGGAAACGGAATAGTGGCCACACAAATGTTAAAAGCTTAAATCAAATTACCTTTTTGATCTCTACCAAAGTTTGCAACAACATACATTTTTGTGGGAAGCATCTTTTGGCTGAACTACAAGATCATCAGCCCAATAGTTTGCAGAGATCTGCCATGTATGTGTGCAAATCGATTCCCCATATCAATCCAAACGCGGTGAAACCGAATTGAATGGTATTTTTTTTTACAGAGGTAGCACTAGCAAAGGGCACCTCATATTCATGTTTAATATCCCTATAGCACTTAGTATTTCAACAAGCTTCTACAAACAACATTCAATTATGCTCCTTGAAAAGGACAAAGAGTTATAACAATACCCATGCATTTAGGAGAAAGTAGGCTATATGTTCTTTTCTGAACATCTTGTTCTCCTTTTGTTTTCGATTTCTTCGTCTAGTGTATAAGTTTGTAGTTAGTTTTAGTTATAGTTTACTTTTCATTATCATATTCACGATCAAGTCGCCTCCGTAGCGTAGCGGTCAGCGTGGTTAGCTGCCATCCTGGAGGTCATGGGTTCGATTCCCGGTTTTGCTACGAAATTTGAAAAGTGGTATGAGGACTGGAACGGGGTCCACTCAGCTTCGGGTGGTCCAAATGAGTAGAGGGGTTTTTATTCCCTCCTCAGCCATCCTCGAAGTGGTTTTCCGAGGTTTCCCACTTCGACTTCGGGCAAATGCCGAGATGGTACCTACTGTAAAGCCACGGCCGCCTCCACCCCTCTTCCTTGCCTCTCTATCCTCACCTTCCATTCCCTTCCCTCATGAGGCCCCTGTTCGCTTTGCAGAAGAGGCAGCCTGGGCGAGGTGCCAATATCACCTCCCCAGTTGTATCCACTCCAATTAGATATTCCCAGCTCTAGGACACTGCCTGACAAAGGCGGTAGGGGTGAGTTCCCTCGCTGAGTCCATAGGAGCCACCACCCTGGAGAGTAAACTCGATTAGGAAAAAAAATCTTCACGATCACCCAAACCATTATGGGTCGATAACCATGATGTTAGGCCCCTTAATATAACAATTACCATCATCATCATCTACACGGAAATACTTGTTTCTTTTATTAATGTGTGGATTTCTTTTTTGAAAGATAGCGTTGAAGACCTCTTTCGGTAATACCTAATTGGGAATCGATATTACCACTCTACAGTTGGCCAACACAAGAAACGTAATCCGAATTACTGGGACATGCGAAGAAAAATAACCTGAAATATATTACATGTAATTGAAATACTGTATATGTAGGCCTATATATGTTATGGACTACAGATTTTTTAGTTTTTTACATATTCTTTAGTTCATTATCTACCGGCCCTGTGGTGTTGGGGTAGCGCGCCTGACCTTCACCCGAAGGCCCTGGGTTCGATTCCTGGCTCCATCAGGAATTTTATAAACTGACGTGAGTGCTGGATCGGGGTGCACTCAGCCTCGTGGGGACAATTGAGTAGCTGTCTGATAGTGAGACAGCACCCCGTTCACGAAAACCAAGATTAATGGCCGTGGGGCCCTGATGTGGTAACCACGCGTCACCCCAATACATGCAGGCCAAATGGCTGGGCAGTGGTCGCTCTGTAGGCCTAAGCCCTTCATGGGCTGTAGTGCCAGGGGTTATTCTCTACTCCATTATCTAATGGGTGAATCAAGGCCCCCTAATAATATTGTTCTATGGAGCCCAACTAACGCATTTTAGTCTATATATTTAAAACAGTAAGGTGATTTTTGTTACCACGAGATTGAGAAAACGACAGATCCGATTTACTTCGTAGAGCACTCTAACGAAAGCTCTTGGCCTCTAGATTTGCAGAGTGTCTCTAAAATAAACAAATATATTACGGTATATTTTTAAATTAATATAGAAAATAGCAGAATTCTAGGCCCTCACGCATGCGCACAATCCGCCTGGGGTCATGACAAAATGGCGGTGAGAAGTCCACTAAAATGTAAGTTATTTAATAAGCTTCCATGTAATTGAAAACATACATTAACCAAGTTCTGACAATAAAATTTAATAACAGTATGAACGTATACGAATGTGCAACATTGATTTATTTGGATAATGAAATTCATTATTTCCTTCAAACAGCGGCTTTTGAATATAATGAATGGCTGCGTCTGCTTCTAAACAAGAGTGCGAGAGTAGCCATGTGGTTAAGGCGACCGACTGTGGTTCCAAGAAGCGCAGGTTCGATCCTAGCCCTCGCCAGTATTTTTTTTTTACCACTGAAATATTGTTTAATCAAGGAGTATTAGTAAGGTTTTATGTCTGTTAAAGATACTTATTTCTACATTCCCTCTAAATACGTTTTGTTTTCGTTTTACCATTGCATTGCAGCATAGAGCAAACTGTTGTCCAGAGTACGCCGTTTAAATATCTGCAATCAGTTCCAATAACTGACAACAGATGGCAGTACATCGCCCATATAGTTCCATTAACTGACAGCAGATGGCAACACCATTGCATCGATATATTTAAAACACAAGACATGGCATGTTTTCACGTGACGGAAAATTATAAAGGAGGGGAATATTTAAGAAGGGAAATGTTGAGGAACATTAACCGACAGTTGAATGTGTAGGCTAGGTTGTTTATGTACCTTAATATTGCAATTTCTTCCCAATGCTTCGGTGGTCAAGTTATTAGCGTCCTAGACTAAAAGTTATAATTCATCGATATACTCTTAAATTATTAAAGAAAAAAGTAGTTTTCCAGGCACTCGCGCGTGTCCACAATTGCTTTCGCCATGAGAGACACTTGGCAAATATAATTCGTTTGAAGGGCTCCGACATCTTGGTCACTCAGACCCGTGAACTTGGGTGTGTATGTGTGAAATTTTCTCTGATAACCTGTGTTATTGTGTGGCTGCATTACTGTGTGTATTTGTAATTAAGGTGGTAAATGGCAAGGAGACGGCCAAGGCCTTAAGTTAGGAACCATCCCGGTATTTGCCTTAAGTGGAAGTGGGAAACCACGGAAAACCACATCCAAGATTGTCGAGGTGGGAATTAAACCTTCCTCTTCTTAGTTATACCTCAAGAGACTGAATGTACCCCGATTTTGCCCTGAGACCAGAATTAAATTTCTTGGCAGAGCAGGAAATGTAACCCGGGTCTCCGGGGCGATAGACAAGAATAGGTGAGCCTCCATGTGTTAATACGATTTTTGACATGCACGGGACATAGAATTCAAAAACTGCCTCCATTAGGGTGCCTGTCGAAGTGAGTATTGAGTATAGGCCTATGGTCATTCCAGTAGTTGGCGAAGTGATTCTATGTTCCCCTGCAAAATGTACTGCCATAACCTATAACAGTGATGGAAATTGCTTATTTAGAGCAGTTTCGTACTGTTTATAACAAAATGAAGAACGTCATTCTGAGCTGCGTTTTCAAGCTATTGCAAAAAAATTCGCTGGCAGGAACAATTATAAGGAATTTATTTTAAGCGATCAGTCTCATCGCATTCTCCTCACCAACCAACTTGAGTATGAAAGTCTCTGGACGGTCATGTTGAACTTCATTGTATAAGACAATTGTTTAATGATTATTTGTTTAGAGTACTGAGTCTAACTACGGAGTTGATTTCGGCAATGGAAGTATTATTTGCCATTTAATATTTAGCGGCTCCGTTATTGCAGGACACTATAGTGTTATCGAATAATACGAAGCCACATTTAAAATCCAATATAAATAGGCCATTTCAGAAACAATTCCAGATATTATGCAGTACAGTGTACTGTAAGGTCTTTGACGATCAAATGTAAACATTGTTCTACATTGTATTTCTCTTGCGTAAAATCTATGCGTGGTTACTTTGGTCTTTACTGTTGTGAGGGTAAAATTGATTTGCTGGAATATAAAATATTTGCCAAGCTGCAACAATGTAATGATATTAATTTAAAAGTCATTGAACTTATATCCAGTAGTTCAAACACATACATCAGCGTTAACAGATTGGATACTGAAGATGAAAGCCAGCTACTTCATTTCCCTATTATTGAATTTTTCAATTCCTTGGAATTAAGAGATTCGCCTCCACATACTTCGAACGTTTGAGCCGTAGATATGCTTCTTAGAAATCTGAACGTTTCCCAAGGACTCATATATGGTAATATATTAATTGTAAGAAATCGCTTGGATTCGGATATAATAGGTGCAGTAATATTAGGCAGAGAGCTCAAATCCTACGACTTGATTTAACACCTTCCGATAAAACACTTACAGGTACAGTACATTTTCTTTTAATAGGCAACAATGTCCTATTCGCTCGGCCTACTTTATCAAAATCAATCAAGCTCAAGGAGAAACCCTTGAACGTATTGGGCTATTTACCTCATCACGTTTTCAGTCATGACCAGCAGGTTAGTGAAGGTGCAAAAAAGGTCCTGTTTGGGATGGTAAAGAATAAGAGGCGGAAGGATCCTACGGATTATGTTAGAATGGTGAACAAAAGGGGACAAGAGATAGAAAATAGGGAAGAACTGAAGAAAATGTGGAAAGAATATTTTGAAGAACTCCTGAACCCAAATGGAAACCACGGCGAGGAGGAAGAAATTGGGGAAGAGGTACAGTAGATGAACTGCAAACAGAAAAGGACTTAACATGGAAAGAAGTGGAAGATGCAGTGAGGAAGATGAAAGGAGGGAAGGCACCGGGTGTGGATGAGTTGAGTGTGGAGATGGTGAGAGCAGCAGGAGGGATGGGGATACAATGGTTGTACCGAGTGATGAAGACAGCATGGAAGGAAAGGAAGACCCCAGAGGACTGGAAAAAGTGAATAATTGTCCCGATCATCAAGAAAGGTAGTAGAACAGAATGCAGAAACTATCGGGGAATAACACTGATGAGTCATTGTGCAAAGTTGTTTGAGAAAGTTTTGGAAAGGAAAATTAGGACAAGGATAGAAGGAGGGATGAGGGAAGAACAACATGGCTTCAGATCAGGAAGGTCCACAGTGGATTTGATTTTTGTTGTAAGGCAGTTACAAGAACAGCACTATGAGTATGGAACAGATCTACTGATGGCCTTCCTGGACATTGAGAAAGCATATGACAGTGTATGCAGAAATAAAGTATGGAAGTCCCTGGAGGATAGAGGAATATAAAAATGGACTATAAGGAAGATAAAGGAGATGTACAAGGGAAGCGTGAGCTGTGTGAAAGTGGGAGGAGAGAGATCGGACTGGTTGGAACAGAGAAACGGCCTGAAACAAGGAAGTGCACTGTCACCGTTACTTTTCATTTTGGTGATGGATGACATATTGACCCGAGTGGCACAAGTAATTGGGGAAGGAAAGATGAAAGCAATGGTGCTTGCAAGATTATTTGATGATTTGGGGAAACAAGGAGGAGGAGGTACAGGAACAGTTGGACGTGTGGGAAGGAATAATACAAGGTTATGGGATGAAATTTAGCATAAATAAGAGTGAGATGGTGATCACAACCAGGAAGAAGGAAAGAACCACAACAGGAAAAACAATTGGTGGGGAACAGCTGAAGGAAGTGGAGAGTTTCAAGTATCTGGGAAGCCTGATACAAGTGAATGGAAGAAACGATAGAGAAATAAATGAGCGGGGGAGACAGGCAGAAGCATTCCGGAGGAGTGTGAGAAGCATGTTATGGAGCAAGAATGTCCCTCAGAACAGCAAAAAGATCATATATCGGACGTACTATGTCCCTATCCTGACGTATGCCTCGGAGACCTGGGTTATGAAAGGAGGGGAGAAGAGCAAAATACAGGCCAGTGAGATGAGGTTCTTGAGAAGCAGTATTGGAGCTACAAAGATGGACAGAATAAGAAATGAGAGGACCGGAGAATTAATGAAGGATGAACCATTACAGACTGGTATAGAGAAATCTAGACTTAGATGGTATGGACATGTAAAACGAATGGAGGAGAAGAAGATACCCAGGAGGATACACGAGACGAAGTGGGAAGGAAAGAGACCAAGAGGGAGACCGAGAGACAGGTGGCTGAAGGGGGAGGAAGAAATCGTGAAGAAGAGAGGAGAAGACTGGACAAGGGTGGAGGCTGAGAGATGGTGGGAAGACAGAAGACGTTGGAGAGACTTGTGTTCCAAACAGACCCGGCCAGTGGCTGGAAACTGTGCAAGATGATGATGACCTCATCACGTTTTCAGTCATGACCAGCAATATATTGCAATGCTGAGAGTGCTATCTTTTGACGCCCTTAAAGTTGCAATAGTGCTAAAAAGTAATCGTACATAGAATGTAACTTATATAAGAAGCTTCTTCAGTAATTTTGTTTTCCATTGTCCGTCATGTTTTGACGGGCTTCATCTAGTTAGTTATTATTGTATTAGCCTAAGGGGCGGAACTAACGCATTTTGTCAGAAGAGTTTAAAATTGTCTGTTGCATCCGATATGGTACTAATACACTGCAAGCATCTCCTGCAAGGCTTGCCACGGTGGGTGAGTGGTTAACGTGTCGGTCTACTAACCCGAAGCTTGCAGGTTCGCTCTTGGCCGTGGTAAGTGATTTTTGGAGGCGGAAAAAAATACGACACGCATGTCATACGATGTTGGCATGTCATAGAACCCATTTGAATTCAGTAGGCCACGGTCACAATGGCAAAATTAATTTCGAGAGTTTCCGCCAACACAAAGTTCCTCATTTCTCTACTAGAAAACGCTATAGTGTTCAAGGAGCTTAGATATCTAACCTCCTTCACTTTCATAGTGTTTCAAGGAACAACGAAATTCGACATGCAAGCTACCCTCTGGGTGTCAAATAACAAAGCCAGCACCAGGCACCCGAGGCCATACGATATTATTATTAGTATTTCCTGCAATGGATACTGAACATTATTTTTCCTCCGATGTGACTTCGGACTAATAGGAGGTGAATATTAGAGTCTTCAGCAACTTTTGCAGGTTATGCTTGCATTTTTTTTTTTTTTTTGTGCGGCCTCCTGAGAGGCCAAGTGCAGGTCTTTCTAGTCGACGCCTGTGGGCGACCTGCGCGTCGGGAGGAGAGATGGAATGGATGAAGATCAATGAAACTGGGCAAGGATTTGGAAGGAAACGGCCGTGGCCTGTCAGAAGGTACCGTCCCAGCATTTGCCTGGTGTTGAAAATGGGAAACCACGGAAAACCACTTCAAGGACGGCCGACGGTGGGGCTCGAACCCACGCGCCTACCGAGTCAGCAGAGAGCTTGGCCCATGACCTAACGCTGCGCTTTAGCCAGCGTAGCCACTGCTGTCGGTATGCTTGCAGTGCATGAGTACCATACGGGATACAAGCAGACAATATCAATCTTCCCGACAACACGCGTTGGCATGAGGCAATACTATTAGGGTCATCTTTCAGCTTATTAGCCTATTTTCAATTTTGAAAAAAAAAAAAAAAAAATAGGCTTATGAGATCACCTTTTGTCCGTGTGTGTGTGCGCGTGTGTGTGTGTGTGTGTCTAATAACATCTAAACGGCAGGAGCGATTTCAATGAAACTCGGTGAGTTCATAGCACTATTCCGGGCGACCCCGACCGTGCCCTTCAAATTTTGTTACTTCTCACCAATCCAACATGGCGGCTGTGCGAATTATTTCACCAACATTCAATATCTCCAAAACTATTCCCGATATCACCCTGGAATTCATTATGATGATAAAGGGAACTACTAGAAGTTCACCTATGTGACTTTTGAAACACTGGTAACTACAAAACCAACATGGCGGAAACGCGAATTTGCGACTTTTAAATAGACGTTTCTCGCGATTTAACCAACCAAACGCAATAAAACTTGGTAGAGTATATGTTTATACACATTGTAATGCACCGACATCTAACTTCGTTCAATTGTTTACATAACCACAAGATGGCGGATGTGCGAAATAGTTCACCGGTATTCTATATCTCTGAAACTATCAGTGGTATCACCCTGAAATTTTGTACGGAGATAAAGGGCACTACTGGAAGTTCATCAATAAGACTTTCAAAAACCGGTTAACTTCAAAACGAACATGGCGGCCAAGCGAATTTGAAAATTTTAAATAGACCTTTCTCACGATTTAATGTTCCAAACGCAATGAAATCTGGTACAGGAAATGTTTATACACATTGTAATGCACTGGTATCTAATTTAGTTCAATCGTTTACATAACCTCAAGATGGCGGCTGTGCGAATTTCGAAAATTAAGTTTTTATTTTTTGTGTCGTAATCATGCGATTTGAATAATGAACCTACGCAATAATTTTCCTTTAATGGTACATGACTCTATGGCCTATACATTTAACAATCCAACATGGCGAGCATCCGAAATATTTAGACGGTTCTGAATATCTACGAATCTAATATAGGCCTAGCAATCAAACTGAATTTTTTAATGTTCGTAGGGGCTATGAACTTAAGTTCGCCTATAGGACTTGAAGTAACCTGGTGATCACAAATGCAACATGGCGGCGATGCGAAGTATAAATATTCACATGAACGTTTCTCGCAATTTAACCATCCAAGTGCAGTGAAACTTGGTACAGGAAATCCTTATACGAATGATAATCCATTGGCATCTAATTTATTTTAATTGTTTCCATAACCACAAGATGGCAGCTGTGCGAAATTTTAAAATCTCGTTTTTACTTCTTGTGTCCTAATCATGCGATTGAAGTTTGAATGCTTCACGTACACAATAATCTTCATGTAACAGTACATAACTTTAGGGCCTACATATTTAAAATCCAACATGGCGACCATCCGAAATATTTAGTCGGTTCTCAATATCTACGAATCTATTAAGCAATCAAACTGAAATTTTGTATGTTGATAGTGGCAATTAACATAAGTAGGATATATGAAAATAGGCTGTATAGTTCTTCACGGAACTACTAGTTTTTAGCCTATATTCATTTATGAAACTAGATGTTCAGTAAAGAACATATAGCCTACTTTCTCCTAAATGTATGAGTATAGTTATAACTCGTTGTTATCATCAAAGAGTATAATAGAATCATTGCTTGGTTGAAGACCTTAGAAACTATTTACCTCTACCAAACGCCACAACCTAGAAAAAACTACTACCATCATTGAAGAAAGATAGATAAGAAGTATCTCAATAATGTTATGGATCTGGAGACATAATCGACCGGACTGGCTGCGTGGCTCAGCGGTAACGTTCTCACTTGCTGGGCTCTAGGTTGCAGGTTCGAATCCTGGCGCAGTCAGCTGGCATTTGAGGGTGCACAAATGCGAGGGAGCCGTGTCAGTAGATTTACTGGCACGTTAAAGATCCCCTTCGGGCCAAAATTCCGGCACCCCGGCATATCTAAAAGAAGCAGTATTTAAAAGGGACGTAAAACAAATAACATTATTATTATTATTGTTATTATTACATAATCGACCTGCCGTGGGCAACATCCAACTTTGAGTTGAGGCATGTCTTTACACGTCTGGTTGTGCATGGCTTTCACAACCCTAATTGAAATAACAAATCTTTCCATGACCCTACAGAGACGTGTGTATACAATCTATGTGGATATTTTCGATTGCTATTTGCCTGAAATAAAAGTATTAATTAATAACCTGAACTAGCACCAACGGCTAGAATTCAGTTACTATGTGAAATCGTTTTGTTCTTTACTTCAAATAACATTTTCAAATAACGCACAATAGGCTGTTACAAATCCTTTAAAATAAAAAGCAAAAATTTATCGTAGTATCATCTTGCCATTCTTCAAGTTCGATGCGCATGGAATGCCAATGGTATACGGTACTAACCAATGGAGTCCCACGTAGACCAGTCGTGACATCTAGTGGAGTAGAATCGAACAATATAACCCTAACAGGGCGAGTGCATTCTAGGGGCCATAAGAAGAAACTTTTCAATAAAATCTTGAAGTTAATAAGTAGGCCGGCATGCAGTTACCTTTTTGGCTGCTAGATGTATCGAGCAAATCTGCTGGTGAATTATGTTTTAATTAAATATATATTTTCCACCGTAATATGCAAAATATAACGCTTAATTTTAAAACGTCTGAATCATTACAAAACAATAAATATATAAAATTTCAAGCAAAAAAAAACTCTGATGGGGTTTGAACCATAGGCAAATGATTGAAAGGCCAACGCTTTACCACGGAGCCATTTGTGCCAACGAACATCGTTCTATATAAAATGACTTACATATAACTTGTTAGCAAATAATGATTTAGACTAAACGATTTCATCAGTGGAGTATATTATTTATTTATAAAGCATTTCATACAAAGTTTATTTATTTTGTATCAGTACGCTATATTGCATGCAACACTCAAATTAGTGAAATATAAGTCAGGCACAAGATATCCGCTGCCATATTGTCTTCTTACCGAGACGGCTCAGCTTCTTAAAATCACTTCTGCACTATAGTATTAAAAATAGACTTTTAATTTCGAACGTGCCTCTTCCTTTAGAACAGTTAAATCGATTCTCGGCTCGATAATCGGAACTGGTGGGTCCCATGATATGGATTATAAAGTTTGCATAATTCGCACGGCCGCCATCCTGAAATGGTACGGCGGATGACCTTGTAGTTTGGTCACAAGACGCGTCCTATATAAAGGTATGTTATTGCCAAATTTGGTAGAGATCGGATAATTTGGTTAGTCGCTATTTGATTTTACGTTTTGAACGTTTGAGTGGCCGCCATTCAGTTTTGGTAAAGATGGCGGCGATATAAAACATGACACTGAGGTGCCCTTTGCTTGTTCTACCTCTGTACCAAATTTCGTTCAATTCGGTTTCACCGTGTTCGAATTGATAGGGGGGGACAGACATTCAGAGTACACACACTCACACACACACAGACTCACACACACAGACACACACAGACCGACACACAATTTTTGGCCCTGTAGTGATCTCATAAGTCTACTTTCATTTTTTGCAAAAATCGAAAGTAGGCTAAAAATAGGCTTATGAGATCACCTTTTGACCGTGTGTGTGCGCGCGTATGTGTGTCTGTGTGTGTATGTCCCCCTAATAACATCTAAACGGCTGTAGCGATTTCAATGGATCTCGGTAAGGTCATAGCACCATTGCGGCTGACCCCGACCGTGCCCATCAAATTTCATCAAGTCTCACCAATCCAACATGGCGGCTGTGCGAAGTATTTCCCCGGAATTCTATATAACCGAAACTATAACTAATATCACGCTGATATTTTGTACGACGATAAAGGGCACTACTAGAAGTTCACCCATGAGACATTCAAAAACATGTTAACTACAATATCAACATGATGGCTAAGCGAATTTGAAACATTTAAATAGACTTTTCTCGCGATTTAACCATCTAATAGCAACCAAACTTGGTACAGCAAATGTCCATACACATTGTAATCTACTGGCATCTAATTTTGTTCAATTGTTTACATAACCTCAAGATGGCGGCTGAGCGAAATATTTCACCGGCATCCCCTATCTCCGAACCTATTACTGATATCACCCTCAAATTTTGATCGGTGATAAAGGGTACTACTACAAGTTCATTTATTTAATTTTCAAAAACCTGTAAGGTAAAAAACGAACATGGCGGCCAAGCAAATTTGAAATATTTTAATAGACTTTTCTCGCGGTTTAACCTTCAGAGTGCAGTGAAATATGGTACAGTTAATGTTTATACACATGGTAATGCACTGGCTTGTAATTTAGTTCAATTGTTTACATATCAAGATGGCGGCTGTGCGAAATTTTTTATCTTGATTTTATTTCTTGTGTCCTAATCATGCGATTGAAGTTTGAATGCTACACTTGCACAATAATGTCCATGTAATAGTGCATTACTCAATGACGTACATTTATAAAAATGCAACATGGCGAGCATCCGAAATATTTAGACGGTTCTTAATATCTACGAATCTATTACAGCAATCCAACATAAATTTTGTATGTTGATAGAGGCTATTAACATAAGTAGGATATATGAAAATAGGCTTTAGTTCTTCACGGAACTACTAGTTTCGCATGTCACAGTAACTGGGATTTTATTGGATTGGTCAACTGAATTCCTTAAGTTTCATAAACCCTGTATGGCAGATTTCCATGTTCAACCTAGGTGACTCCAGTGCTTGTAGTATGTGTTCTCCGGTGCCTCTGGAGAATACAAGCCAGGCTCTTTGTTCTAATATACACTTACAGGCCTGATTAATGACAAAGCCCTTGCCTCTGAACGCAATTATTCTAGCGAAATTCAAAGTTGATAACAAACAAGAAGGAATCAGATAACATTGCCAAACCAAGAGACTGAGTTAAAAGTATGACTAACCAGTTCAGAGAGGACTTATAAATGAAAATGTGAATAGAGGACCAACTCCTATCATTACCAAGCACTGTAAATTAACATGAGATTAGTATTTATCTAGATTAAACTGAATCATTCTGATACAATACAGTAGCATTATGTTTTGTTTTTACCTCAAGCAGGAATCTACTTGGATATTAATGTGGATATTAAACATTGTAGCATGAAATCAAATTGCGTAGACCTAAATCTATCCTACTTGTTGTTCCCGTAGATGGTATCCTCGTAAAATATAAAGACACATCAACATATTTCATAATATAAAAAAAACCTGGCCGATGAAGGGCCTTGGCCTACCAAGCGACCGCTACCCAGCCATTTGGCCAGCAGATATTGGGGTGACACGTGATCAGCGCATCGGGTCCCCTTGTCCATTAATCTTGGTTTTCGTGATCGGGGCGCTGCCTCACTGTCAGGCAGCTACTCAATTGTCCTCACGAGGCTGAGTGCACCCCATTCCAGCCCTCACGTCAGTTTCTAAAATCCCTGACGGAGCCGGGAATCGAACCCGGGGACTCCGGGAGAGAGGCAGGCGCACTACCCCAACACCACGGAGCCGGCCAACATATTTCATGCAAGGGTAAAGTATATAATTCTATTGGCAAGAACAAAACAATTCTTGGCTAACAACCAGTACCAGCTGCCTTGTGTTGCTTTGTTGTTGTTGTTGTTTAGGGTCTCTGATATTGTGGTCAATCCAAGCCCATGTATTATGGGTGCTATTTTTGTGTCTGTAGTCATGTGTATATTCATAATTAAGACTGTTGTTTTTGTTTGAGTCTTCAGTCTTTTGACTGGTTTGATGCACCTCTCCATGCCTCCCTGTCCTGAGCTAATCATTTCATCTCTACATAGCTACCACACTCTACATCCGAGGCAATCTGGTTAACATATTCTAACCTTGGTCTACCCCTACAGTTCTTGTCCTCAACCCTTCCTTCCATAACTAAGCTTGCTATTCCTGGGTGTCTTAGTATGTGTCCTACTAACCTATCTCTTCTCTTCATAAGCAGTCGCCAGAAACATCTCTCCACTCCCACTCGTCTTAATACCTCTTCGTTTGTCACCCCATCTACCCATCGGATCTTCATCATTCTCCTGTAACACCACATTTCAAATGCTTCAATTCTCCTCTTTTCTGTTGCACCAATAGTCCAAGTTTCACTTCCATAGAGCGCCACGCTCCAGACAAAGGCTTTCAAAAGTGACTTCCTAATACCTAAATCTATATTCGATGTTAACAGATTCCTTTTCTGTAGAAATGCTTTCCTTGCCTGAGCCAACCTACTTTTTATATCCTCTTTGCTACGTCCATCACTGGTTATTTTGTTTCCAAAGTAGCAGAAGTCTCGTACTTCCTTTAGCTTTTCACCTGCCAATTTAATGTCCATAGAGGTTTCTGATTTATTTCGGCTCTATTCCAGTTTTTTGTTTTACATTTATTAATTTTCATCATGTATTCTTTCCGTACGACGGAGTCCATACCATTCAAAAACTCATTCAAATCCTCAGGCGTGTCGGCCAAGATGACGATGTCATCAGCAAATCTCAGAGTTGACATTATTTCTCCTTGAATCTTCACTCCCACTTTAAATTTTTCTCTCAAATTTCCTTCATTGCTTGTTCAAGACTAGGATTAGAAAAAAGGTATTTATGGCCTTAAGTTAGGAACCATCCCGGCATTTTCGTGGAGTAGAAGTAGGAAACCACTAAAAACCTCTTCTTGGATGGCTGAGATGGGAATTGAACCCGCCACTTCTCAGTTTTACATGAAGAGGTTAAGTGCACATCGTACCAGCCCTCAGACCAGAATTAGATTTATTGGCAGAGCCGATACGTACCCAAAATCCATATAATTGAACTGAGTTCATCATAATGACCACCTGACGGTCGAAGCGCGTAATCCTAAATTGCCGTTATGTATGTGAATAATAAGTAGCCTATTACATATATTCTTTTAGGACTCATTGTATATATGTATATACTGTATAGTACCCGTGCCGAATTATATTTGGCAAATAGCGTGTTGAAAAACTGAAAAGTTTGTTTGAAAAGTAAAATAAAGTATAATTTTTAGCGTAATTTACTCTTGAAAAAAATATGTGATTGTTACATTATAGTAATGCCTTCACGTGCCCGTATGTGGCGTCCTTGCAGTAAGTGTAAAGTGATGGCTAGATATAAAAAATTACGAGCCTTACAGTACTGTAGTCGCATATGATGTGTAACATCTGACATGTTATTCGAATAATTCCATATTACTTACTCGCATTTTTTAAAGAATGAACTCATAGTGCTACCTTGTGCCAGCAAACATGAAAGGATTCTCCAATGCATCTGCAGTAGTGACATATACCTGCAACTGTATGCGGGAGCAATCCACTACCTACTTGATGCGAGCTGCGCTTTATACCGGCCAGTTAGAGAACCCATGCCAGCGGGGTTATTGAAAATGGCCCCTTATTGCCGATATGTAGTGCACTGCCAAGTATAGGCGCGATTAAAAATTAGGTGTGCAGTAGGTATATTAAAGGCGTTTCTCCCAGTGATACGTTTAGACCAACGAAGTTTCAATTATTGTTAGTAGTCGGTGTTAATATACTGATTTCCTACGTTGTTTGGAATGTTGGTTGATGCGATATAGCACTCGAGGTATCGAGTGCTTACATTAAATAAGAATACAGCAAAAGTATGAAGATTTAATAAATCGTAATTGTTTTCAGCAAATATGATATAATGAATATTTTCACACCAAAGAACGACAACTTGAAGATGAATTTATTGTAGGAATTTCTTTAATGGGGCCTCCAAACCTTGAGGTAAACCGTATGCGATTTACATTCCACATAGTCACATGACTTACAGTACGTCGTTGTACCAATCTCCGCCACCGAGCGCGCTCATCGTTTCCGTCCCATGCACTTCCGTCCCATCCACTTCCGTCCCATCCACTTCCGTCTCTTTTCCAAAATCACTCCCACAAAAATGTCCAGCTACCGAGTGCCACAAAAATATCCAGATACCGAGTGGAAAGATGTCACACATCAATAATAGATCGATGGTAATTCGCAAACGAAGGTCAGTTGGACACCCAAGGTAACGCTGGCTGGATGACGTCGAGGAAGTCTTCCACGCAATTGGAGTTAGAAACTGGAGGAAACGAGCAGAAAATCATGAAGACTGAATACTTTTGGTGGAGCAGGTCAAGGTTCTTAGTGATCATTTCAGCGGTCTAGCTGTATGCCTCTCACCAAGGCAGTTCGGGTTCGATTTCCGGTCAATGCATGTGAGATTTTTTAAGTGAAATGCCATGTCCTGTGGTTCAGATTCGACGTAAAAAGGAGGTTCCGTGGCTCATAATCACAAGATTCACGGTCACGTAAAACTACAATCTTCCTTCCTTTTTCTTAGTGATCTGTAGCGCCATCGTGTAAGGTAAGTAAGCTAATTCGCAAAGCAATTGATAAATAATTTCTACAGTACCCAGCAATAATTCCTTTATTTCTACTCATTTTAAATTTACCTTTATTTTCTGAATTAGGTTAAATAATTACCTTTAATCGTAAAAGAACTTACGTGCTCACCCCTCAAAAAGTAATTTTTAAGTACTCCCATTTTGAGAAGTAATATTGCTGTTGTGTTTTGTTACTTTAGGTGCTTTGCAACATCGTGGTCATATATCCCCGTGTACTTGGGTTTGTGTGGAATTTTGTCTGATAGCCTGCGATATTAAGATAGCTGTATAAGCGTGTGTATTTGTAATTCATGTGGGGATTAGGATGGAGGTGGCCATAGCCTTGAGTTATGTACCATCCTTGCATTTGCATGGAGTAGAATTAGGAAACTACGGTAAACCACTTCCGGGATGGCAGAGGTAGGAATCGAACCCACCACTTTTCAGTTTTGCCTCACGAGGCTGAGTGTACCCCATTTCATCCCTATGACCAGAATAACATGTCTTGGCAGAGCCGGGAATCGAACCCGGGCCTCCGCGGTGACAGCCAAGAATGCTAACCACTGCACAATGAGGTGGATGGGAAGTCATATTGTAATTATTTGTAATTATCATAAATAAAAATGCTTCTCAGGTAATTGTAAATTCACCCAAATAGCTTTAGTTATTACTTTCATCATCACCAACTAAGGCTATGCAAATTTAATTCATTCATTTATTTACTTTATTTGCAAATGGGGGCAATTCCCCGGTGGCCAATTGTACAATTACACAAAATTACCAACAGTAATATCAAACAACCATAATGTACACAAGTCGCGATTTGGGAACTATAGTAATTACATCGTAGTATTTTCACGAAATGCCAGGCTTCTCTTAAACACATCAATATGTTTGGGAAAAGGCTCTAAGATTGAGGCAGGTAATGAGTTCCAATTATCACTACCATGATCAATGAAATAATATTTCCCATAATTTTTACGCTGCGGTCACCCTTAACTTTGTGTGGATGATTTGCCCTGCTCAGGTAGGTGGGATTTCCCAGACGTTTGCTTACTTCTCCCCATGATGACCAATAAGTGTAAGTATGAAACATAGTGCATAGTCTGGTTTATGTCCTTCCAGAGTTTCCCACCTACGTTTTTCTATAATTCGAGTTACGCTACTTCTAGGAAACCCTTTATAGATCGTTGGGATAATATCTTCCCACCATGTAATTATAGAACAGTGTTAGGGAGAGAATCTTCCCACCCCATCCATTTCAAGCAGTACCACAAGCATCCACAAGCTAGCTGCACAGAAATATTGAAATCCCATAAATTTGATGTACACTGTCATCAGAAACCAAAGGTAGTAATCATATATCCCAGTGGTCTCCACAGTGCACGTACTCGCCAGTTCAGTTGTGTTCTGTAAATGCAATACATTGTTTAAAGAAGGTGTCTTTATTGAAAATAGCAGATTTGTAAAAGTTGTTATATATAATGTTAATACTTGTTTTGGACACTTGAGAAAATATATTTCAGCTAGAAAGGAAATTAGTATCTTGTTTAGGGTGCTTGGCATATAATAGAAGAGTTTTCAAACTAATTTTCAGTGCTTTCAGTAAATACTATTTTGAATTTATTGAATTATATTTTCAATATACTAACTTTTAACATTCCAAATTCACTTTTATATTCTTTGTGCAGTTTTCGGCAAAGATTTTATACGTCACTGACCGTGTGTTGCATGGGAGTTATGTTTTTATTTAACTATAGAGCATGACGTGTGAGTTGTATATACTATATCATCTTATATACAGTATAAAAGTGAAAGTCTGTCTGTATGTATGTGGGCGGGTGGGTCTGTTCCGTATACAAATCTACACCGTTCCACCAATCTCAACCAAATTTTGCATACACATAGTTTAGGACCCAGAAGGAACCGCTGGCTACATGAATTTTCGATAGTCTTTCTCATTCTTCTGATTTCGGCCCTTTTGCACTCAAGCACAGGCTAATCAAATCATAAAATGTACTCATGAAGGAATGGCAAGGCATATAGTATCCATGGCAACATAGCTCAAGTCGAGACACGGCCGACTGGATGCCAGTTGCGCTCTGCACTACCGGTATAGAAAATGAGGATCTTTACTTCAAATCCCGTTAGTTACTCAACTGCTCACACCAAGTTTAGCATAACAAAGACTTGGCACTATCTACTATATATTTGTCAAATACCACTCACTCACTCACTCATACATTCATCACGAAATCTCAGAAACCTCTGAACGGATTGGAATTAAATTTGGTATGCAGCTTCCTCAAGGGCCGAAAATGCCCACTAAGAGAGGATTTTTAGATATTCAGGTTCTAAAGGGGTGTTAAGGGGGTAAACCTGCATTTCATTGAATATCAATATCTCCCGATTTTTTTCATTGGGGGATGTGATACTCGGCATATAAACTCATCATTAAAATTAAGAAGACATGTGTCTGAGGGTTTTTCGATGTGGTGTATATTATGAGGTGAAAGGGGTGAAAATTGGGGGTTGAGGGATTCTTAACGGAGCATGAATCTCTGAATATTTGTACTTCGCGTCGCCGCCATGTTGGATTTGTGATCGCCAGGTTACTTAAAGTCCTATAGGTGAACTTATGTTCATAGCCCCTATGAACATAAAGAAATTCAGTTTGATTGCTATAATAGATTCGTAGATGTTCAGAGCCGTCTATATATGTCGGATGGTCGCCATGTAGGATTGTTAAATGTATAGGCCATAGAGTCATGTACCATTAAAGGAAAATTATTGCGTAGGTTCATTATTCAAACTTCGATAGCATGATTACGACACAAGAAATTAAAACTTAATTTTAAAATTCGCACAGCCGCCATTTTGAGGTTATGTAAACAATTCAAGTAAATTGGATACCAGTGCATTACAATGTATATAAACATTTCCTGTACCAGATTTCATTGTGTTTGGAACATTAAATCGCGAGAAAGGTCTATTAAAATTTTTAATTCGCTGGCCGCCATGTTCGTTTTGTAGTTATCTGGTTTTTGAAAGTCTTATAGATGAACTTCCACCATGTAATTATAGAACAGTGTAGGGAGAGAATCTTCCCACCCCATCCATTTCAAGCAGTTCCACAAGCATCCACAAGCTAGCTGCACAGAATTTCAGGGTGATACCGCTAATAGTTTCAGAGATATAGAATGCCGGTGAAATATGTCGCACATCCGCCATCTTGTGGTTATGTAAACAATTGAACGACGTTTGATGTCGGTGCATTACAATGTGTATAAACATACACTGTACCACGTTTCATTGCGATTGGTTGGTTAAATCGCGAGAAACGTCTATTTAAAAGTCGAAAATTCGCGTGGCCGCCATGTTGGTTTCGTAGCTACCAGTTTTTCAATAGTCACATAGGTGAACTTCTAGTAGTTCCCTTTATCACCGTAAAATATTCCAGCGTGATATCGGGAATAGTTTCGGAGATATTGAATGCTGGTGAAATATTTCGCACAACCGCCATGTTGGATTGGTGAGACATAACAAAATTTGAAGGGCACGGTCGGGGTTGCCCAGAGTAGTGCTATGAACTTACCGAGTTTCATTAAAATCGCTCAAGCCGTACAGAAGTTATTGGGGACACACACACACACACCTCACACACACACACACACACACACACACACGGACACACAGACACACGGACAAAAGGTGATCTCATAAGCCTATTTTTTCAAAACTGAAAATAGGCTAAAAAGTAAGAAGACACGTGACTGAGTGTTTTTCGATGTGGTGTATTTTATGAGGTGAAAGGGGTGTAAAGTGGGGATTGAAAGATTCCTAACGGAGCGTGTATATCTTAAACGACATAGGCGAGGAGTTTGAAACTCAGAGGAAAAAAAATCAGCATAAAAAATATGTAAATATGTGTTTGACCCTTTTTCCATAAATCCAATTTAAGGGGACCATGGGGAGGGGTGAAATTCTGGGGGGGGGGGGACAGGAAAGAAAGTGTCCTAACTGATTGACTGATTGACTCACTCATCAAACTCAGGGGAAAAAATCTGCTTTAAAGTAAGTAAATAGCTTTTCGACAGTTTTTTTGATCAATCAAATTGAAGGGGTTCATCGGGAGGGGTGAAATTCTGAAGAAAAAAAAATTGAAAGAAAATATCCTGACTCATTCACTCACTCATCATCGCCCAGCCAAAAATATTGAAGTTGAAAACATGGCATTTCGGGGATATGTTCGTTGTATGTTCATTTGTGGATGTGATACTCGGCATATAAACTAATCATTAACAAGAAGTTCCGTGACGAACTAAAGAGCCTACTTTTCTTAAAATTTAAGATGCATGCCAATGATTAATCTATATGGATCTATCTAGAATAATGACGAAATTAAGTTGGTGATATCGAAATTTCTAATTAGTTCGAAATACTGTATACCCGGCATAATGTTGGCATCCCTGGTGACTGAATATATTCTTAGTTCCATCTCTTAAGGTATAGAACACAAAATTTGGTTGAAGTCCAATGGATAGCATGGACGTTACATGCAGTTAAACATTGGATCTAACAGCGTGCGTAAAATCATGTTGGCAACAATGACATACATGTATTGGTCAGAAATAATCTGAAATAATATGATCTATTTTCGTGTCAATTTTGAATTAAATCCATTAGTTAGTATAGAAGTTACATGCTTTTTAAAATTGGACCTATCAGCAGGCTTAGAATCATGTTGGTAGCACCGACGTATATAAGTTACTCCAGATTAATATAGAATGTCAGGTACTATACGTGTGGATAATTTAAAGCTGTCGGATTGCATACTTTCTGATATATGGGTATTTGGATTTAAAAAAAATTGAGAGCATTTATTAACTGTTGGCAGCCCTGGTGGCTCTTAAGAATACGCTGATTCATATCTGTTTACGTACACATAGCACATACGAAATTTGGTTGAATTCCAATTGATAGTGTCGAAGTTATACGCATTTAAAAATTGGACCTATCAGCAGGCTTATAATAATTTTGGCAACACTGCCATGCATGGCCTCCTGGAAATTAAACTGCAATATTATTATCTATGCGTGTGCCAATTTTGAAATAGCTCCCATTCATACCTTCCAAGATATCCAACATGGAGCTCAAATTTCAATTGCGATTTTTCAGCAGTTGGTAACACTGACATCATTTTCAAATATGGCCGTGAGATATTCAGGTATAGATCTTTACTCCTACCAAATTTTGTTTCGATTGCTGCAGCCGTTTAGGAGTTGATAGGGGGGGGGGACACACACAGCCAGCCAGCCAGACAGACAGACAGACACACATTTACCCGATCTCATAAGTCTACTTTTTCCTCATTTTTGCAAAATGTGAAAAGTAGGCTAAAAATAAGCAGACATGTGTCTAAGAGTTTTTCGATGTGGTGTATTATTATGAGGTGAACTGGGTGAAAAGTGAGGGTTGAAGGATTCCTAACGGAGCGTGTATGCCTCTCTCTTAAACGACATAGGCGAGAAGTTTGAAACTCAGCGAAAAAGAATCAGCTTAAAAAGTAAGTAAATCGGTGTTTGACCGTTTTTTCATAAATTAATTCAAGGGGCCAATGGGGGTGGGGTGAAATTCTGGGGGAAAAAAGGAGAGAAAGTGTCCTAACTGACTCACTAACTCACTCACTCATCAAACTGAGGGGAAAAAGACAGCTTAAAAATAAGTTAATAGGTGTTCAAGCGTTTTTTCATCAATCCAATTTAAGGGGCCCATGGAGAGGGGTGAAATTCTGGTAAAAATAATTGAAAGAAAGTGTCCTGTCTGACTCACTCACTCATCACGCCCAGCGAAAACTATTAAAGTTGGAAACATGAAATTTAGGGAATATGTTCACTGTATGTCGAAAACGTCAACTAAGGAATGATTTTTGTTTATTCGGGTTTTATAGAGGTGTTATTTCATTGAATAACGATATCTCATGAGTTGTTTCTTTGGGGATGTGATATTCGGTATATAAACTAATCATTAAAAATAATCAGACATATGTCTAAGGGTTTATCGATGTGGTGTATATTATGAGGTGAAAGGGGTGAAAATTGGGGGTTGAGGGATTCTTAACGGAGCATGTGTCTCTGAAACGACATAGGCGAGAAGTTTGAAATTCGGCGGGAAAATACAGCTTAAAATACAAGTAAATAGGTGTTCGACCGTTTCTAGCCTACTTTCGATTTTTGCAAAAAATGAAAGTAGACTTATGAGATCAACACAGGGCGAAAAAAGTGTGTCTGTCTGTGTGTGTGTGAGTCTGTGTGTGTGTGTGTCTGTGTGTGTGTGTGTGTGTGTGTGTGTGTGTGTGAGTGTGTGTACTCTGAATGTCTGTCCCCCCCTATCAATTCGAACACGGTGAATGCGAATTGAACGAAATTTGGTACAAAGGTAGCACTAGCAAAGGACACCTCAGTGTCATGTTTTATATCGCCACCATCGTGACGGAAACGTAATGGCGGCCACACAAATTTTCAAAGCTTAAATCAAATTACGACTAACCTAATCATCCGATCTCTACCAAATTTAGCAACAACATACCTTTATGGAGGGAGCATCCTTTGACCAAACCAATAGGCCATCAGCGTAATAGTTTGAGGATGGCGCCCATCTTTGTGTGAAAATCGATTCCCCCTATTAATTCGAACACGGTTCAACCGAATGTAACGAAATTTGGTACAGAGGTAGTACTAACAAAAGGCACCTCAGTGTCATGTTTTATATCGCCGCCATCTTGACGGAAACGTAATGGAGGCCACACAAATGTTCAAAGCTTAAATCAAATTACGACTAACCTAATCATCCGATCTCTACCAAATTTTGCAACAACATACCTATATAGGGGAAGCATCCTTTGACCAAACTAATAGGTCATCACCGTAACGGTTTGCGGATGGCGGCCATCTTTGTGTGAAAATCAATTCCCCCTATTAATTCAAACACGGTGAAACCGAATGGAACGAAATTTGGTACAGAGGTAGCACTAGCAAAGGGCATCTCAGTGCCATGTTTTATATCGCCACCATATTGACAGAAACGTAATGGCGGCCACACAAATGATCAAAGCGTAAGTTAAATTACGATCAACATAACCATCCGATCTCTACCAAACTTTGCAACAACATTTCTTTATGGAGGGAGCATCCTTTGACCAATCTAATAGGATATTAGCCTAATAGTTTGCGGATGGCGGCCATCTTTATGTCAAAATTGATTCCCCCTATTAATTCGAACACGGTGGAACCGAATGAACGAAATTTGGTACAGAGGTAGCACTAGCAAAAGGCACCTCAGTGTCATGTTTTATATCGCCGCCATCTTGACAGAAACGTAATGGCGGCCACACGAATGTTCAAAGCTTAAATCAAATTACGATTAACCTAATCATCCGATCTCTACCAAATTTTGCAACTACATACCTTTATGGAGGGAGCTTCCTTTGACCAATCTAATGGGTCATTCGCCTAATAGTTAGCGGATGGCGGCCATCTTTGTTACAAAATGGATTCCCCCTATTAATTCAAACACGGTGAAACCGAATGGAACGAAATTTGGTACAGAGATAGCACTAGCAAAGGGCATCTCAGTGTCATGATTTATATCGCCGCCATATTGACAGAAACGTAATGGCGGCCACACAAATGTTCAAAGCTTAAATCAAATTACTATTAGCCTAATCATCCGATCTCTAGCAAATTTAGCAACAACATACCTTTATGGAGGGAGCATCCTTTGACCAAACTAATAGGTCATCAGCCTAATATTTTGCGGATGGCGGCCATCTTTGTGTGAAAATCGATTCCCCTTATCAATTCGAACACGGTGAAACTGAATGGAACGAAATTTGGTTCAGAGGTAGCACTAGCAAAGGGCACCTCAGTGTCATGTTTTATATCACCGCTATCTTGACAGAAATGTAATCGCGGCCACCCAAATGTTAAAAGCAAAAATGTAATTACGACCAACCTAATAATCTAGTCTCTACCAAATTTTGCAACACCATATCTTTATGTGGGAATCATATTCAGACCAAACTGCAAGAATATCATCCCAATAGTTTGCAGATGGTGGCCAAGTATGTGTGCAAATCGATTCCCCCTGTCAATTCAAACACGGTGATACCGAATTGAACGAAATATGGTACAGAGGTAGCACTAGCAAAGGGCACCTCATATTCATGTTTAATATCCCTATAGCACGTTGTATTTCAACAAGCTACTACAACCAACATTCAATCATACTCCTTGAAAAGGACAAAGAGTTATAACAATACCCATGCATTTAGGAGAAAGTAGGCTATATGTTCTTTACTGAACATCTTGTTTCTTAAATTCAATTGAAGGGGCCCTTGGAGAGGGGTGAAATTCTGGGGGAAAAAAACATGAAAGAAAGTTTCCTAACTGATTGACTCACTTGCTCACTCATCAAACTCAGGGGGAAAACAGCTTTAAATAAGTAAATAGGTGTTCGACCGTTTGTTTCATAAATCCAATTTAAGGGGTTCATGGGGAGGGGTGAAATTATCAAAAATAAATGAAAGAACATGTCCTGACTGACTCACTCACTCATCATCGCCCAGCCAAATTTATTGATGTTAGAAACGTGAAATTTTGGGGATATGTTCGTTGTATGTCTAAAACGTCCACTAAGGAAAGAGTTTTGGATATTCAGGTTCTAAAGAGGTGTTAAGGGGTCAAACATGCATTTCATTGAATAACAATATCTCACGAGTGGTTTCATTTGGGAATGTGATACTTGGCATATATACTAATCATTAAAAATAAGCTGACACATGTCTAATGGTTTTTCGATGTAGTGTATATTATGAGGTGAAAGGGATGAAAAGTGGGGGTTGAAAGATTCCTAACGGAGCGTGTATCTCTTAAACGACATAGGAGAGGAGTCTCAAACTCGGAGGAAATCAATCAGCATAAAAATAAATAAATAAAATAAATAGGTGTTCAACCGTTTTCTCATAAATGCAATTTAAGGGGCCTATGGGGAGGGGTGAAATTCTGGAAGAAAAACGTCCACTAAGGAAGGATTTTTGGATGTTCACTCTCATCGACCAACCAAAACTATTGAAGTTAGAAGAATTATATTTTGGGGATATGTTTGTTGTGTGTCGAAAACGTCTACAAAGGAGGGATTTTTGGATATTCAGGTTCTAAAGGGGTGTTAATGGGGTTAAACCTGCATTTCTTTGAATAACAATATGACACGACTATGACGCGAGCGAAGCGAGACTAAAAATTAGATGCTGTGTGTCTGTGTATTACTCAATCACGCAAGTACCACTGGTCCGATTTACATGAATTTTACATGGAAGTAGCTGATTTACCTGGTTAACATATAGGTTACTCTTGATTTCAATACTTTGCTCTATTTAAAGATGGCGACCATTTTAGTGACGTCACTACACCCTTCAGTTTCAAACTTTCATATTTCCATTTCAAATAAAAAGAGAAATAGCAAACATTGATGGCATATACGAGGTTTAAAATTACATTTTCTATCCGAAAGGTATCTCCAACGGTTAGCGAGTTAAACCTAAATTTGTGCTATAAAACACGGTCAACGCCAAGCGGTGTAGTTGGACAAAATGTTCCATCCTTAATCTCCCTCTGCGCAGCACCTCGCCTATCCCCTGTTTTAACTGTCAGCTTCACATTTTAATTTATTTATGACGCGTAGCGAAGCACGGGTACTTCAGCTAGTATTAAACAAACCTCATTATAGAGTGGTAAATACAGTATCATCATAATTTGGGGGTCGGAATTTATTACCCAATTGCCCATTTAAGAAAACATACTGTCGAGTATGGGCTGTGGGATAATAATTTCCCACTCCTTATTCCATAAAATAGAATCCACACCTATAAAATTGTTGCACATACCTACTCATCTATCTGCCCCAATTACAAATGTGCAGCAACAACAAAAAAATATATATACAGTATATACCTCCAGTCTTTTGCCTTATAAAGGGTAGTTGAGCACAAAGAATATATGTAAGCTCAATGTGGAAAGAAAAACGTAGGTATAGAAACTTATTTCTACATGTAATTCACTCCCTTTCATCCTATATTCCCGAATCTATCCATTGAAGTGGGATTGTAGTTATTTCCGTTCCCCCTTCTGTTAGAGGAGGCGCTTTCTTTACTTGTGGCTAATCTACTTGTTCGGGTCATTCATTTCTTCTGCACTCGGGCCTTCTCTCTCCCTCACATTAATCCCGTTCCCCGTTCCCTGATGTCCTCTTCACATATGTTCCACTTCGATACAGCATAGATCTCCTTATAACGCTCTTACTGCGCAGCGTATGGGGGTCACGTCTTTCTTCCCCGACGTGCGTTACTTTCTAAGATAGCACCATTCTTGATTCCTCAGAGAAGATATCTCATTTCATCAGCACCAATTTGTAAACATTTTTAGGAGTACTAATCCAGTAATTTTAATTTTTGGAATAATAATTTCTCGATATATTTTATGAGAACTTAAAATTTGTGGCTGTGGAATTTTTGAGAATCTCGTTTTCTTTTCTCGTGTTCTAAGTAAGACCAGTGGGCTATATGAAAATAGGCTAATTAGATCTTCAGGGAACTACTCGGTTGACTTTATAGACCCTATTTTTTCCAGGGGGCCAGTTCAGAAAAAATTAGTAGAGGTGAAGACATACTCCGGGCCTAACTTAAGACAGATGCCGTCCCTTTCGCCTATCATTTAATTACTTGTACTTGCTTCTTAATTGGGGTGTGAATTTATGTACAGTGTAGCATAATCCTCGACCTTAAGTGGCAAGGTTTAACTTTTTCCAGTAACACGCTTATACATTTTCCTGGAGCGTGATGCAAATTTTATGTGCTCTGATAGCAATGCCATATTTACATAATTTATTTATGACTAGCAACCCGACCCAGCTTCACCCGGGAACAGGTATGTATGAATTACGTGATAAGCGCTTTTTTTTTTTTCAATGTCAATGAACAACGACCAATATCCTTTTTACGTCTCGGCATGATGGGTTAAAATCACTGACTGGACTATTAATTAAATAATCATGGAGATGCACGTGCAACAAATTCTTGTCAGACGTAATTTAAGAATGGCGAGGTGCATGAAACACAAATCCCCCTTCCGTCCAATCTTAACTTGACTGTGAATTTTGCGGAACGAAAAGTTCACAGGCAAAATGAAGATCAGCCGAGTTGCACTTCCAGGGAAACTCCAAACACAACCACTCTTTTCTAAAGTTTTTAACTCAACACGACTCGACAGTTTGCTGCTGGCTGTATCTGGGGCAATAGGTTCGCCTGCTAGCTAAGCTGTAACTGGGGTGAGAGACTCGCCCCTAGCTAGTTCGTAAACTGTCGCCTCAGTAACTGAATGGAGATTGTTGGAAGAAGTGAAAACGTATAAACACTTACAGTAGGCGATGTATTGAAGATAGAGATATGCTCTCCTGGGCTTTTTGTAGAACTTTTCATGCTGAACAATTCTTACACTCATAGTATATAGATATTTTTAACCTTTTGCCCAGCGTAAGCTTAAAAAGCGCACGGACGCCAGTTTTTTTTCGACATTTTCACTGAAACCGTTAGTGCTTGACTTCCTTTGGTCATAAATAAATTATTTTCTACAGAAACGTTCCTCGAGATATCCTTTACAGAATGGTGAAAACCGCATCAAAGTCCATTCACTGGTTCTCGAGATTACCCGTGACATTCCAGAATCAGGGACTTAGTTTTATACCAAGTAGAGATTATACGCCAATCAGTATAATTTAATATAATATAATCCTCCTTCCGTCCAATCTTAACTTGACTGTGTTTCACAGGCGAAATGCAGAAAACCCGAGTTGCACTTCCATGGAAACTCCAAACACAACCACCCTTCTCAGAAGTCTTAACTCAACACGACTCAACGGTTTGCTGCTGGCTGTATCTGGGGCAATAGGTTCGCCCGCTAGCTAGGCTGTAACAGGGATTATAGACTCGCCATTAGCTAGCTCGTAAACTGTCACCTCAGTAGTTGAATGGGCATGGTGGGAAGAAATTTAAACGCAAAAACACTTATAGTGGGCGATGTATAGAAGGTAGACATATGCTCCCGCGGACTTTTCTGTAGAAATTTTCATGCTGAACAATTCTTACACTCATAGTATTTAGATATTTTTAACGGTTTGCCCAGCGTAAGCTTACAAAGGGCTCGGACGCCAGTTTTTTTTTTTTTTTTTACTTTTCCACTGAAATCGTTACTGCTCGGCTTCCTTTGATTATAAATAAATTATTATCTACAGAAATCATCCTCGAGATATCCTTTACAGAATAGTGAAAACCGCATCAAATTCCATCCAGTGGATCTCTAGTTTACCCGTAACATCCAAGAATCGGGGACTTTGTTTTATACTAAGTAGAGATTGTAGGTCTTCATGAGTTTTAAATTCATTTAGGAGCCGATGACCCTGTTGTTATATTCTTGAAGCATCTCTCCAGAACCAAGCTTTTTTAAGTTTATTTTACCGAGATTCAGTCTTTCTACACTTCACAATAAATTAGCAAGGCACCATCACCCAAGCTACCCGGATCCTGAGCTGAGTAATTATCATTGCAATGCTTTGGGAAAAGGTCTCTGAGTTCAATTTCTTGTCATGCCATGGGGATTTTAATCTCCTTTAATCAATTTTCCAATTTTCTTGACACAGGGGTCGAGTGTTTATGATGCATTTTCCTTCATTTTATCGCCATCACGACACGTAAGTCACCCATGGGCGTCAGCTCAAAACACGTGCATTAGGCCTTAGAGGTGGTCACAGTGAATTTAAATTACCAACCAGCTTTTTCGGGTGGACAGGAAGGAAGTTTATGGTTTTACGTGAATAATGAGCGTTTATAAGCCACAGAACTTCCCCGATTTTATGTGGAATGTGACGTGATATTTTACCTCAAAAATTCCTCAAGCATTTACTGAGAATCGAACCCGGTCCGTCTTGGAAGAAGATAAGCAGGTTCACCATTGCGTCACCTATGGAGGAATAATAAATGCGTTTTGAACATTGCCGATAAGAGGAGAGAATTAGCCACGGCTCGCATGAATCAAAAATCCCTCATGCATTGACTGAGAATCAAACCCGGTCGGTCTTGGAGGAAGATAAGCAGGTTCACCACTGCGTCACCTAAGGAGGAATAATAATAAATGCACTTTGAACATTGCCGATAAGAGGTGAGAATTAGCCACGGCTTGCAAGAACCACGCGATTACAGCCCTCCTGCTGCTTGACCATTCATTATTGGAGACCTCGGTTTATCACCATGTCACCGCGTTCTCCCCTTGCGTCATGCACCTCTCCATCAAAGGGCGCTATCGTCATCCCAATCTTCTTAGTCTGACCACATCCATATTATGTGTGGTCGGAGATCATCTGCAAGGACTCGATACCACAATAAGGCTTCGCAAGGAAATATCAAGTATGTGTGTTGGAAATCGAACCCTAGAGGGCGGATAGGGAGAAGATCAATGCTACTCTATAATGCCCTTTTCTGAGCTCACAGAACTGCTGGCGTAGCGGATATATAGCCTTAGGACGGCAATTCAATGTGGCCATGCACACAACCTGCAGTGAGAGCATTCATATTGGCTCACATCTCTCAGAGTGATCTAAGATGAAAATGTAAGTTCAAATGTTACCTGGCGAACGCAAATTATAAATTACCAACATGATAGGTGAAAAATATTTTTCCGAGTAAACTAGAATTTTATATCCCGATTGTCAGTATGAATTACTTGGCTGTGAAAGCCTATCTACTATATAAAAATCAGTTCCCTGAAGAATTATATAGCCTATTTTCATATATCCTAGATACGTCAATATTGTCTCTATCAACTTCAATTTGATTGCTCTAATAGATCCGTAGACATTGAGAATCGTTTAAATATCTCGGATGGTCACATTGTTGGATTTTTATATCCGAAGGCCTTAGGGTCATGTAGGCCTACTGTTACATGAAGATTATTCTGTAGGTGTATTATTCGAACTTCAATCGCACGATTAGGACTAGAGCTGGTAATAAGCGATTTTCAATTAATCAATTAATAATCGATTAATCGATTAATTTGAAATTAATCGGAAACGATTGATCGATTAATTGAACATTCTTACAATCAATTAATCGATTAATCGAATAATCGATTCATAGATCAACCGAATAATCTATTAATCGATTAGCAGTCACGAGATAAGAACATAAGTTTTGAAAATGGTTTAAATGAGAAGTCATCGCTTAAGTTGAGTTAGGCTTATTTTCGGAATGATGACTGTAAGTTGCCAATTCTCTCTCTAATGTGGTGTATGTTACGGTATTCAGGATAATCTTCAAATATTTAACAGGTGGTTTCAAACTCGGCACGCATAAGCTAAAAAGCTCTCAAGCGCAAACGGTTAATACCGGCCACGGTACAACCTGATCCAATAACATGCATCCCTTATTAATCCCTTGTCTAGCTTGGCTGCATCGTTATGTTGTGTCTTGCTTCCGAATGGGATGTGTTTTGTAATAGAGTGAAGAGGAGTGAATTCTCCATGAAAGTGTGTTCGTTAGAATTATTGGGGTTGTTTATTTTAGCTAGGTGTATCTTGATTGATCCCTTTATGTCAAGAGCTGTGTCTTTCGGTTCATGATGAATCTATATATTTAAAACGGTAAGCTGATTTTTGTTACGGCGAGATTGACAGAACGGCTGAACCGATTGAATTCGTAATGCACTCTGACGAAAGCCCTTGGCCTGTATTTTTGCAGAGTGTCTTTAAAATAAACAAATATGTTACAATATATTTTTAAATTTATAAACAAAACTGCAAAATTATTTGGCTCAAGCGCATGCGCAGAATCACCTTGGTTAATGACAGGACATGGCGGGTTCCACCGCGTTTTAATGTAATAGTTATTTATAAGAATTATAAAGGAGGGGAGTATTGATTATGATGTTTCCACGATATATACTAGAATCGAATTATAATAGACGGGAAATGTAGAAGAACTTACACTGACTGTTGAGTGAGTATATTGTTTACGTAACATTATATTGCGTCATTTTTCCTGTGGTTTGGTGGCTCAGTGGCAGTTGGTCACTGGTCGTGGCCGAGTGCGGTACGTGTGTGCGCGCTGTGTGACCGCATTGGAAGAGGTTACGGTTCCTAATACCGGTGCTTCCTTAGTTCCACGTGTGTACTGACCTTCCGTGTGTCATTCGGACAATACTTTTTTTAAGTAGTGTTCCAGATAGGACAACAAAACCAGAAACCCAGAAAACCCCGCTGAAAATCATGTCCGGATACCAGAGAAAAAACACCGTACGCTGCCAATGGGACAGGCAGAGTTCTCGCCCCTCACCAGGAGAAATTCACCGCTGGATTGGCGATACCCTCCGGTTGACTGTCGACCAAGAAGAAGCCATCCAGTTAAATGCGCACGAAAAAACCATGTACATCAAGGTAATCACCATATCTATTTATCAGAAATTGTTAAATACTTTTGCAGATCCTATTAAATTTCAGTATGATTCAGGCGAAATGACCAATGTTAAGCTCTCCACAGCGGATTCCAATTTTACCACAGTGCGTATATTTAATGTCCCACTCGAAGTACCCCCTGAAATTTTCAAATCCGTCCTGTCGAAATATGGCACTGTGAGTGACGTCAGGAAAGAACAATGGTCTTCTGCTTATCAGTTCCCGGTGTATAATGGAATACGTGCCGTAACTATGGAAATCAAGCAAGATATCCCCTCCACTGAGGCTTTTGGTGGCCATTCTGGCTATATAACGTATAATGGACAGAAACAGACCTGTTTAATTTGCAATGCTACCACACATCTTCGTATTAACTGCCCAAAGAAAATGATTCCCCTCGGTATAACTCCTAAACAACAACGACGTGTACAATACTCGGAAGTTGTGACGCAGCAAACGTCATATGAAAACATGCTCATTGATCAGTCAGCTGAGACAACACCAGGAGTGACCTCGGATACATCTGACGCAGAACTGGTACCTTGCCCTGAACAGAGCTGCGAGACACAGGGTGCCCCTGTGCTCTCGGCAACCTGTATCGCAGCCTTAGAACCAACTCTGCCGTTACTACAGGCTGCCACAGAAATTTTGCCTTCACTGCCCCCGACTTCGCTGGTCCCTACCGACTCACTTATGAATGTTGATCGGGGATCCGAGAACGTCTCTAAGAAGATTAAAACAAATGCCTCGATTGCCGTACCAGCCCCGAAGAATAAAACTGGCTCCACAAACGTTTCCGCAGCTGTGAAAAAGAAACAAAATCTTCTTTCTACGTCATCTAGGGACCCACGAACGCTCTCAACCGCTGACAGCCGGCCTATGAATGGCAGTCAAAAGGAACTATCTCAACCTAATTTGACATAGTGCACCAGGATAATTCTCACCTGTGTCTTCTTTCGAGTCCACCTTCCAGTATGTCTAGCACAGCTTTTATACTTCTCTTAATGGCGCAATTTCTCACTGTGGCCACTGTGAATATCAATGTAATAGAATGCCCTCTGAAATTTCAACTGTTGGAGAGATTCCTTCGAGATGCTGACATTGACATTGCTTTCATTCAAGAAGTTGCTATACCGGGTTTACCCATATCTGCCTTCTACAAACAATACATCAATACCGGTAATACGAATAGAGGGACCGGATTCCTCATAAGACATGATATCCCACTCGCAGGTGTGCTATGTCATCCATCAGGACGCATAATATCTGGACACATAAACAATACAACCCTGATAAATGTATATGCCCCATCCGGGTCTAATAAACGTGTGGAACGGAAAATGTTCTTTCAACAGAGTATACTGCCTCATCTGCACGACGTTAAGGAAAAACTTATTCTTGCAGGGGATTTCAATTGTATTCAACGCCCAGAGGATTCCACTAGTCCATACAGAGGTGTCAACCCGGCTCTCAGGACCCTTCTTACCTCCCTACACCTCATTGATGCTGTGGATAGTTTAAGGGTGCCCCTGCCCCATTACACCTGTATAAGTCACAACTCCTCATCACGACTTGACCGCATCTACTTTTCACAGGAACTTATCCAGCCTAGACGATATGAAGTGATTCCTGCCAGTTTCACTAACCATCATGCTGTCGTATGTACAATCTCTTACCCCCATCCCATATTTCACATAGGAAGAGGTTATTGGAAGCTGAATTGCTCGCTGTTACTGGAGGAGGAATGCCAAGATCTTTTCAGACAACACTGGATTCGATGGGTCCAACAAAAATGCAAATTTCGCGACTGCACAGACTGGTGGGATATTTTAGATAATCCAGGGATCCGCCGCGTCTTTAAGAACATATCCTACCAAAGAGGTCGGGAAAGACGGGATACAGTTCTTCGCCAGCTCCAGCAAAGATCTGATGCTGGGGAGCGTATGTATGACCAGATTCGGGAAGTTAAAACCAGGCTCCTGTCTCTACAGCGACGAACGCTCGCTCATATAAACGTGGCTTTAAAAGATCGTACAGTGCTCCCGGACGAAAGTGCAAGTGTATACCATATCGCCAAAGGACAACGTGAGCGGCAACGTAAGTATATCCACCGCCTCCGCACCAGTACTGGAAGTGTCGTCACCTCCCCTGACGCTATACGTAGTGAAATATCATTATTTTATCAACGGTTCTACGCTAAGGCTCCCATTGATCCACAGCAGGTGACCCTATTGCTGTCATCTTGCAGTACCAAACTATCTCCGGACAACAAAACTCTGCTCAGCGCGGATATTACGGATGAAGAGATTCACTCTGTGGTTAAACGACTCCCAAACAACCGCTCACCTGGCATTGATGGACTGCCATATGAAATGTATAAACACTTCTGGCCTCTCATTGGCAAAGAATTTTGTCATGTCCTGCGTACCATTCTCCAACGTCGTGCTCTTTGTCAATCACATCACGAGGGTACCATAGTCCTCATACCAAAAACATCCTCTCCCATGGCAGTTGGTGACTTCCGACCAGTTACTCTGCTCTGCAGTGACTATAAAGTCCTTACCAAAGTACTTTCATGCCGATTGAAGACTGTTCTACCTGATATCATTGGTGATGAACAATGTTGCAGTATTCCTGGAAGAACTCTGTTAACAAACTTAGCGATACTACGGGACCTACACCTAAAAGCCGAAATGCTCCCCACTGAGCCAATGAGTTTTCTCACCTTAGATCTTGATAAAGCTTTCGACCGCATCAGTCATGAATACTTGTACATGGTCTTGCAACACTTCGAATTTCCTGAAATCCTTATTGACTACATTCGTATGATAAATTGTAATGCTACGTCTAGAGTGCTCGTCAACGGTTTTCTTTCCCCTCTGATTCCAATACAACGATCAGTTAGGCAAGGATGTCCCCTTTCTATGCTACTTTTTGTCATTGGCCTTGAACCGTTCATTCGGACTACCCAGGTGAAGCTACAGGGTTACAAACTGTCCACACATGTTTTTAGAATGAGCGCCTATGCTGATGACGTATCAATATTGATCCGCAATGAAGAAGACATCTCCCACATCGATAGCGTCCTTCAGCTCTACCATATCGCCTCTGGAGCACAATCGAACCCCCAGAAAACTGCTTTGCTTCCGCTCAATACTAACTCAGTGATTACCCCACAGCCCTGGTTCCGGATAGTAAATGAGGTGAAAATTCTTGGCATTACCTGGAAGCAATCGCTTCTGGACACAGTGCAAGTTAACTGGACTAAGGTCATTGCCAAAGTTAGGGGAGTCCTGATCCAATTTGGTCAAAGAAACCTCAATATAGTGCAACGGGTCATGGTCCTCAACGTGTTTGCGCTCTCTAAAATATGGTATGTCGCACAACTTTTCCCACTTCCCAAAATGTTTGAGAGCCAATTGGCAAAATATACAGGTTGGTTTATATGGCAAGGATTTTTGCTCCGAGTACAACGGGAACAGTTGTATCTCCCATCCCAGCAAGGCGGGCTAGGGCTAACAGCTCATGGCATGAAATGCCGTGCACTCCTCTGCAAGAACGATATCACCATTCTTTCCCAACATGACACTTTTACGAAAGCGCTATACAAAGATATTCGAAACACAGCCCGTGGTTGTGATAGAGCTTTGCCGAAGATATTTAGGGACCATCAACAGCACCTTCTGGAAACTGTTCGCCAAATGCCATCAGGGGTTGTTCCAACGACGAAAAGCATCTATAACATGCTGTGGCAAGTGGTACACTCCAAACCGCGAATAGAGGCCACCACCTTCTATGTCCATTGGCCCACTGTTTGGAAAAATTTTGGGGCTATGTCCATTTCTTCTGCTGTACACTCCCAAGTTTTTATCTTCCTCAACGATCTCATCCCAACCGCTCTACGGCGATATACCATCCATCTTGAAGCTTACCCATGGTGTACTATATGTGGTCAAACTGATACGGCGATACACCGCTTCACATCATGCACGCGAGTTGCCTCCACGTGGCTGTGGTGTAAGGGAAAAGTATGTCAACTATTAAATGTGCCCTCGGATGACCTTGATGACAGGAAGTTGGTTCGTTTGTCGGTGACCGCCTTCCCCCAAATTAAACAGACTGCCATTGTGTGGATAATGGGCCAATATGTACACTTCGTGATGGACAATGTTCAACATTTCTCTTTCCTGGATCTCAGGTATCACCTGCAAAAAGAGCGTTGGAAGCTTAGTGAAAGTGGACAATTGTACGATAAATATGGACACTATCTGGATTTCTTGTGATGTATTAGTATGGTATTTATCATATCTGAAAATTCTGTAATTCTGTAAAGAGCTAATAAAAAAAAGTAAAAAAAAAAAAAAAAGTGGTAGCGTTGCGAACTTGAAATTTATGCATCGTGAAACGGAGGGTGTTCGATTCCCACCTCCGACAGGTTTTTTTATTCCCGTAATCTTATTTATTGCTATTGGTATTACGTAACCAAATCATACTTAACTTTTAAAATTCACCTAATGTAACGAATCCTCCTTAATAAAGAAAAATATAGTATATTTGTAGACCGCGCGCTTGCGCACAATGGCTTGTTTTTTTACACGACCGAAAGGGCGCAATGTCGCCTCCATAGCGTAGCGGTCAGCATGGTTAGCTGCCGCCCCGGAGGTCCTGGGTTCGATTCCCGCTCTGCCACGAAATTTGAAAAGTGGTATGAGGACTGGAACGGGGTCTACTCAGCCTCGGGTGGTCCAAACGAGTAGAGGGGGTTCGATTCCCACCTCAGCCATCCTCGAAGTGGTTTTCCGTGGTTTCCCACTTTGTCTTCGGGCAAATGCCGGGATGGTACCTACGGTCAGGCCACAGCCGCCTCCTTCCCTCTTCCTAGCCTATCCATCCCAATCTTCCATCCCTTCCCCTCCCTCATGAGGCCCCTGTTCGCTTTGCGGGTGAGGCCGCCTGGGCGAAGTGCTGATCACACCTCCCCAGTTGTATCCATCCCGACCAGATGCTCCAAGCTCCAGGACACTGCCCATAGAGGCGGTAGTGGTGAGTTCCCTCGCTGAGTCCGTGGGAACCACCAACCTAGAGGGTAAATTGACAAAATAAATTAAAAAAATGGCGCATCCCACCGCTGTTTACTGATATCTTTGTTTATGAGAATTAAAAATGGTCCCGAATATTGTTTATGTTGTTTCCACAATATACATTGAAATATAATTATAAAATAAAGGAGGTATTGGAGAACTTAAACAGTCAGTTGAGTGTGTACGTTGTTTAAGTATCGTTATATTGCTCACTTACCACATTGCCTAGGTGGCTCAGGGCCAGCGTTAGAGTCAGCAAATTTCATTATGCATTATCGAGAGAGTTCGAATCCCACCTCAGACATGAATTTTTATTTCCCAATTATTCTTTCTTGCACTTGGTGTTGCATAGTCTAAACATATTTTACTTTTATTATTCCCGTTACCTAAGGAATTCCCCACGATTTACGTTGCCATATACTTTTAAATTATTAAATTACAATGGCCGCAATCGCTTCCGCCGTGAGAGAATTGGCTAACATAATTCATTTGAGGGACTCGGACATCGTGGTTACTCAGCCCCGTCTACTTTGGTGTGTGTTAGTGTAAAATGTTCTCTGATAACCTGTGTTATTGTGATGCCTATATTGATGTGTGAATTTGTAATTAAGGTAGGGTATGGGGAGTTGACAACCGAGACTTTATGTTAGGAACTATCCCGGTATTTGCCTGGAGGGGAAATGGGAAACCACGGAAAACCACATCCGAGATTACTGAGATGAGAATCGAAACTTGCTATTCTTAATTTTGCCACAAGTGTGCGCCCCGTTCCAGCCCTCAGAACAGAATTAAATTTTTTTGGCAGAGCAGGGATTGAACCTGTTATCCGGGGTGATAGCTCAGAATGTATTATTAAGAGTGGGCTTCCCTGTGTTAATATGATTTTTGCCATGCACAAACATATAATTCTAAAACTCCCTCCATTACGGTGGCTGACGAAGTGAGTCTATGCACATTCCAGTAGTTGGCGAAGTGATTCTATGCTCCCTTACATAATTTACTGTCATGGAAATGCAAAGGATTGTACCTACAACAGGTGATGGAAATTGCTTATTTAGAGCAGTTTCGTGCAGTTTATTTCAAAACGAAGAACTTCATCCTGAGCTGCGTTTGCAAGCAAATTGCAAAAATTGTTACAGGCAGGGATAATTATAAGGATTTTATTTTTGGCGATCAGTCTCATCGCATACTCATCAGCAACCAACTTGAGAATGAAAGTCTCTGAACTTCATTGTATCAGTGAATGTTATTGTTTATTGATTGTTTGTTTAGAATACATAACAATGGATCTAACCATGCTGTGGATTTTTTTCAATAGAAGTATTATTTGCCATTTAATATTTGGCGGCTGCGTTGATGCAGGCCACTATAGTGCTATAGAATATGACGTTAATTTGGGGAGAAATGCTACTATAAATAAACCCAATTGACGAAAAAGAACATTAGCCGCAATAAAATGGGAAATCGGAGGAAAATACGAAGCCACTTTTAAAATCCAATTTAAATATGCCATTTCAGAAGCAATTCCAGATAATATGCTATACAGTGTAGGGTCCTTAACGGACAAATGTAAACATTGTTCTGCACTGTATTTCTCTTACGAGAAATCTACGCTTGGTTACTTTGACCTTTGCTGTTGTAATGGTAAAATTGATCTGACTAAATATAAAATATTCGACAGGCTGCAACAATTTTTCTCTGGAGATGATATCTCAAGGAATTTCAGAGATAATAATCGGCAGTACAACAATGCCATGAACTTCGTTTCATTTCGTACCGGTACCAATGTTACTGTGCCACATGCATACGGTCCATATTGTTTTAAAATGTATGGATTTGCACATCATCACATTTCTTCGTTATATTCCAAAATTATAAGCGACGGCTATTGCAACCAGTTGTATATATTAGATTCTCCAGAAGCTAATCGAGTCAGATCTGCAAATCAAGTGAATTCTTCAAAACCCCTTCATTTAACATTCAAAATCCAGCTGACGATATTCGATTAGCTCGGCTCATAGTTTGGGATGGAGCCCCAATGGCAAACATTCATTCATTCATGTGTGTGAATCTACTACTAAGAGATACGTAACGACATTATTCCTTTTTGTGGGAAAGTTATTCTTCATGGAGACTTCAGGTCTGACACACGTTTCTCGCCAAACAGTTATTCACAATTATATTAAATACTCTTCTCTCTGGCCCTTCTGCAAAATACGCCACTTACATAAAAACACGCGATTGAAACCAGGTGAAATGGAATTTTCTGTTTGTATGCTACATGTTAAGGGCGACAACTTCTCTATGGATGGTGATAATCAAGTGTTACTGAATTACCAGCCAAACTTGCAACGCATGAGGATACCGCTCCTCAAACATTTACTTCTGGGAAGGATATAATAAATGTCTCGAAAGTTCGCATTCTTACACGAATGGTTGGTTCCTTAGTTTAGGGGCTGCGGAATTGCGGTCATGTAGCCCCGTGTACTTTGGGTGTATGCGAAGAATCTGATAACCGGTGTGAATAATGTGATGGCTGTGTTAGTGTATGTTATCTGTGATTCAGGTAAGGACTGCAGATGAACAAATTTTCAAGTACAGTAGTTCCTACTTTTGCTACCAAATGCTATCGACCACGACACCTAGCTGGGGAATTGGATACTAGATGCCATCGCAGCCAGCACCTAGCGACGAACTAAAGAACTAATAGAGCGTTATCAAATAAGCTAACCTACAAATTTTGGCTTCACACAAATGTACTGTACATACTGGAAAATTCTTTTTCATGTCATAAATCTAAGGCATTTTGTCATAAATCTAAGCCATAGTACCGCCGGATTTACTTCCCCTCCGAAGGAAGGCATACTGAGGGATCCTTACACCAAAAAATGAACAATGTAATGAAATCAACTTATGAGTCATTGACCTTCTATCCAGTAACTTAGTTCAAAAAAATACACGAGCATTAACCACTCTCGACATTGCAATATACTGCTGGCCATGACTGAAAACTTGATGAGGAAAATTGAGACCTATACGTTTATTTCAGTTTCCTGCATAATTCTTGAATTTCTTGGAATTAAATGATATGCCTCCACATAGTCCAAACGCTTGACTCCTTAAAAAATATGAACGCTTCCCAAGGGATCCTAAATGCAACCATATTGCTTGGATTTGGAAATAATAAGTGCAGTTAAAATTAGGTAGAGAGGCCTAATCCTTCGACTTGATTTAACACCATCCAAAAAAAAGACTACCATTTTCTTTTAAGAGGCAACATTTTCCAATTCGCTTGGCATACTTTATCACAATCAATACTCAAGGGGAAACTCTGGAACGTATAGGTCTCAATATTTACCTCATCACGTTTTCAGTCATGGCCAGCAGTATGTTGCAACGACGAGAGTGCAATATTTTGACGCCCTTAAAGTTTCAACAGTGCCTAAAAATAATCGTATATATAACAGAAAATTCCTCCGTAAATATTTTCCCATTGGCCGTCAAGTTTGGACGGGTTTCAACTAGTTATTATTAAGTAGGTTTCAATCTTAGTGAAACTGTGTGCCGCGTTGCACATGTGTTATTATTACTAACATTATTATCATATACGAAATTTACATAAAATACAAGACCATCACCGTTGGACTCCTTGCGAGCCAAAGACACTGATGATAGCGCTGGAACTGAAGATGTTCTGAGTCACTGAAGAGACAACACCTTACGTATAGACTACTTGCAGTACCAAGGAGGGCAGCTGTTTTCATTACTTGCATATGGTTCCTCTTCAATCCAAGGTTCTCCTTTGCATTTTCCTAGTCCTTTGTTAATAAGTAGGGCCCAGATTTTTAGGTGGCTTTAATCTTCACTTTAGGTTTCTTGTATTCTAAAAATAGGTTATTTTAGGTTTTCCTTCCAGGATCAATAATTTTCTATTATTATTTCTGTGAAATTTATTTATGAACTTATTTCACAAAAGTTTTTGTCACTTACTTTTGCCGGGCTCCTCTCTGTCTTCCTTCCTGTCGGCCTCTCTTGATGAACTCTTGTTCTCGACGGCATTAGGGTATCCGAGGACTAGGGAGTCTCTTCCTTTCCCGCCTTAATTGGCCCTTGTCTCATCTTTCCTGATGCCCTCTCTCTGCGAGGGGTCAGCCTTCTTTGTCTTTTCATGTTATCTCCTGCCTTCTGCTGAAGGCCCTCAAGGAGGCAGGGCGTATGTAGCCCCACCACTTCTGGTGAACTCTGGATATTGCTACAACACACCCTCAAGGGCTCACGGCTGGTTAGTTCAGGTTTCGGCGATCCCGGGGGTTTCCTGAAGTGGGTCCGTTTTTTCCCCTTTTTCCACTGACTTTGGGGCGGGCCCTCTCTTCCTTTCCTTTCCCATCTGCCTTTCATGGCTCTCCTTCCTTCCAAGTCCATCAATCCTCATTCTTCGAGTGTTGAGGCCATTTCATTTCTTCCTGTCCTTTATTTGCCTTATTCTTTATTTGTTTACTATTTCTTCTTCTAGTATGTAAGCCTATTAGTATTAGTATTAGTTTTCATTCTCATCTCATCTTTCACTATCACCCAAACCATTAGGGGCCGATAACCTGAATGTTAGGTCCCTTAAAACAACAATATTATCATCATCATCATCGTCATCGTACTGCATTTCGGTAGTAACCTGAACTATCTCCGTCCTACTGCTTGTAATCGCGGTGGAAATAATTTTACGATGCATTTCAAAGGGGAAATAACATTCTTTATTTGAAAATGGCAAAACGGCTATTTAGGTTATTTTAGGTTTCAACCCCTCTTTTAGAATTTTTTAGGTGAAATGAAATTTACATATTCTGCTCCAAGAAGTGTGAAACGAACATATATGTTGAAATTTGTGGATTCGATAGCCAGGAAAACAAGACGTTCAGTAAAGAACATATAGCATACTTTCTCCTAAATGCATGGGGATTGTTATAACACTTTGACCTTTTCAAGGAGTATAATTGAATATTGGTTGTAGTAGCTTGTTGACGTGCTATACGGATATTAAACATTAATATGAGGTGCCCTTTGCTAGTGCTACCTCTGTAAAAAATCATTCAATTCCTAGATGACCTTGTAGCTCAGTCAAAAGAAGCTTCCCACAAAAAGGTATGTTGATGCAAAATTGGGTTGAGATCAAAAAGGTGGTTGGTCGTAATTTGATTTTAGCTTTTAGCATTTGGGTGGCCGCTATTCCGTTTCCGTCAAGATGGCGGTGATATAAAACATGACACTGAGGTGCCCTTTGCTAGTGCTACCTCTGTACCAAATTTCGTTCAATTCAATTTTACCGTGTTTGAATTGATAGGGGGAATTGATTTGCACACATACATGGCCGCCATATGCAAACTATCTGACTGATGACCTTGTAGCTTGGGCAAAGAACGCTTCTCATATAAAGGTATGTTGTTGCAAAATTGAGTAGAGATCTGTGGATTAGGTTGGTCGGAATTTGATTTAAGCTTTTTGCATTTGGGTGGCCACCATTACGTTCCCGTCAAGATGGCGGCCCTTTACTAGTGCTACCTCTGTACCAAATTTCGTTCAATTTGGTACCACCATGTTTGAAACGATAGGGCTATTCGACTTGCACACATACATGGCCGCCATCTGCAAACTATTGGGCTGATGACTTTGTAGTTTAGTAAGAAGACGCTCGCCATATAATTATATGTTGTTGAAAAATTTGGTAGAGATCGGGTGATTAGAATAGTCATAATTTGATTCATGCTTTGAACGTTTGGGTGACCACCATTACGTTTCCGTCAAGATTGCGGCGATATAAAACATGACACTGAGGTGCTCTTTGCTATTGCTACCTCTGTACCAAATTTCGTTCAATTTGGTTTCACCGTGTTTGAATTGATAGGGGGAATCGATTTGCACACATACATGGCCGCCATTTGCAAACTATTGGGCTGATTATCTTGTAGTTTCGTAAAAACATGCTTCCTACATAAAGATATTTTGTTGCATAATTTGGTAGATATCAGATTATTATGTTGGTCGTAATTGGATTTAAGCTTTTAACATTTGGGTGGCCACCATTACGTTATCGTCAAGATGGTGGCAATATAATACATGACACTGAGGGGTCCTTTGCTGGTGCTACCTCGGTACCAAATTCCGTTCAATTCGGTTCCACCGTGTTTGAATTGATAGGGGTAATCGATTTGCACACATACATGGCCGCCATCTGTAAACTGTTGGGTTGATTACCTTGTTGGTTAGTCAAACTACGCTCGCCATATAAGTATATGTTGTTGCAAAATTTGGTAGAGATCGGATGATTAGGTTAGTCGTAACATGATTTAAGCTTTGAACATTTGGGTGGCCGCCATTACGTTTCCGTCAAGATGGTGGCGATATAAAACATGACACTGAGGTGCCCTATGCTAGTTCTACCTCTATACCAAATTTCTTTCAATTCGGTTTCATCGTGTTCGAATTGAAAAGGGGGGACAGACATTCCGAGTACACACACACACTCACACACACACACACACACACACTCGGACAGACACACACTTTTTGGCCCAGTGTAGATCTCATCAGTCTACTTTATTTTTTTGGAAAAATCGAAAGTAGGTTAAAAATAGGTAAAAACCTAAGAATCCGGGCCCTATTAATTAGCCATTGATAGAGACAACAACTGGGACGACGAAAACTTTCTTTAGGCCTTAGACCTGTATGTGACTGAGCTCAGCGGCAAGTGCCTGTTATTTGCGCCTTTTCTTAGACACCGTATTCTGTACGTTTTCATCGAGTGGAACAGCAACATCGACTATGGTAGCCTTTTGTGCTCCTTATCTAATATCACAAGGTCTGTCCTGTTGGCTTCTACAGAAGGATCACTTATTATAGTGGATCCCGTAAGATCTTGGCTTTGTCGTTGTTCAGAACCTGCTCAGGTCTGTATTTATAATAATAATATTAATAATAATAATAAAGCTTCAGGACGGTATCTGGATGAGGAAAAGCTCAGACGAACTGTATTCACGGACTGAACGATTCGCCTCACTCGCACGTAAAAGACGCATGCAATTCTACGGACATATAGCTCGAATGGACAACTCCCGACTGACCAAGAAAATCTTCCTCATAGTCAATGGAAACCGACAAACCAAAGTACGCTGGCTAGCAGACACCCAAAAGGACCTCAGTGTAATCAATATTGACCCACTGACAACGACGCGGACTGCATATAGACAAAAAGTAAATTCGTATAAGTTTCCACCCAAGATCCCTACGGGACAGAATTTGAAACATAAAGCTGCATGGACACAAGAAAGAAGACAGGCACATAGCGAAAGGATGAGGAAGTTTTGGGAAGATAAGAAGAACAAGAAGACCAATGTTAACTAATGGTTCTACGTGCTCCTTAGAGGGCCAAACGCATTATATATATACACACATCAAAAAAAGTTTTGCATCACCTCGGTTCCAAGAGTTCCGGAACCGTTAAATACAAAGGGAATAGAGATCAACACAAACAACATTTCAGCTCGTTTTATTGCTCATGAGACCCACACATTGCATGTTGTACCATCATACAGCTAGACTTTCAGCATTTGTGGTCCAGATTGCAGTACACACCACTACCTCTAATACCCAGTAGCACGTCCTCTTGCATTGATGCATGCCTGTATTCGCCGTGGCATACTATCCACAAGTTCATCAAGACACTGTTGGTCCAAATTGTCCCACTCCTCAACGACAATTCGGCGTAAATCTCTCAGAGTGGTTGGTGGGTCAAGACGTCCATAAACAGCCCTTTTCAACATATCCCAGGCATGTTCGATAGGGTTCATGTCTGGCGAACATGCTGGCCACTGTAGTCGAGCGATGTCGTTATCTTGAAGGAACGCATTCACAAGATGTGCACGATGAGGTCGAGAATTGTCGTCCATGAAGACAAATGCCTCTCCAATATTCTGCCGATATGGTTGCACTATGGGTCGGAGGATGTCATTCAGGTATCGTAAAGCCGTTTCGGAGCCTTCCATGACCACCAGTGGCGCACGTCGGCCCCACATAATGCCACCCCAAAACATCAGGGAACCACCACCTTGCTGCACTCGCTGGACAGTGTGTCTAAGACGTTCAGCCTGACCAGGGTGCCTCCAAACACGTCTCCGACGATTGTCTGGTTGAAGGCATATGCGACACTCATCGGTGAAGAGAACGTGATGCCAATTCCGTGGGGTCCATTCAGCATGTTGTTGGGCCCATCTGTACCGCGCTGCATGGTGTCGGGGTTGCAAAGCTGGACCTCGCCATGGACGTCGGGAGTGAAGTTGCGCATCATGCAGCCTATTGCGCACAGTTTGAGTTGAAACACGACGTCCTGTGGCTGAACGAAACGCATTATTCAACATGGTGGCATTGCTGTCAGGGTTCCTCCGAGCGGCAATCCGTAAGTATCGGTCATCCACTACAGTAGTAGCCCTTGGGCGGCCTGAGCGAGGCCTGTCATCGACAGTTCCTGTATCTCTGTACCTCCTCCATGTCCGAACAACATCGCTTTGGTTCACTCTGAGACGCCTGGAAACTTCCCTTGTTGAGAGCCCTTCTTGACACAAAGTAACAATGCGGACGCGATCGAACTGCGGTATTGACCTTCTAGGCATGGTAGAACTACAGACAACATGAGCAGCGTACCTTCGTCCTGGTGGAATGACTGGAACTGATCGGCTGTCGTACCCCCTCCGTCTAATAGGCCCTGCTCATGCATGGTTGTTTACATCTTTGAGCAGTTTTAGTGACATCTATGAACAGTCAAAGGGACTGTATCTTGGATACAATATACACAGTCAACGTCTATATGCCGGAGATCTGGGAACCGAGGTGATGCAAAACTTTTTTTGATGTGTGTATAATAATAATAATAATAATAATAATAATAATAATAATAATAATAATAATAATAATAATTGTATCGTATGCCCTCGGGTGCCAGGTGCAACGTTCATTATTTGACACCCAGAGGGAAGCTTGCATGTCGAATTTTGTTGTTCCTTGAAGCACTATGAAAGTCAAGGAGGTTAGATATCTAAGCTCCTTGACACTATAGCGCTTTCTAGTAGAAAATGAGGAACTTTGTGTTGGCGGAAAATCCCGAGATTTATTTTGCCACTATGAACACGGCCTACTGAATACAAATGGATTCTTTTACATGCCAACATCGCATGTCATGCGTGTCGTGATGTTTGCCGCCATTAAAAAAAAAACCACTTACCACGGCCAGGAGCGAACCTGCAAGCTTGGGGGTTAGTAATCCGACACGATAACCACTCACCCACTATGGCAAGATTGTATTTATAATAAGGTATTATTTTATTATTGTTATAGTCATCATCATCATCATTATCATGTGGCCATATTTGAAAGGAAAAAGGAAGCTTGTAGTTTAACGTGACCGTTAATCTTGAGATCATGAGCCACGGGACCTCCTTTTTACGTGGAATCCGAACCACAGGACATGGCATTTCACTTCGAAAATCTCACATGCATTGACCGGGAATCGAACCCGGACCGCCTTGGTGAGAGGCATACAGCTAGACCGCTGAGCCACCACGCCCGGCCATATTTGAGCTGGCATCAGAAACCAAAGGCTAGGTCCATAATGCGGCATGATAACTAACTTCAAATTAGATCCACTCTTGACGTCAGCACTGCTGCTTATTCAGCGCATTAGCGCCTGCAAACTTGTCTTTGCCATGCACAGGTTGAGTGAGGTACGTGTCCAACCTAACATAAAAATAAAACAGAAAGGAAGAAAGAGAAATATGAATGTAAAGCAGAACGCTTCATATTAAGCTGTGGGATTAGTGCAGTGTTTATCTAGTTGAGCACGACAGAAGGGGGATGGTCCACTACAACGAAATAATTCGTTACAACTCGAGTCAAGATAACGAGCAGCGACAATTGTGTTGCCAGTTATTAATGGTCGTGCACATTCATCACATCTCACTGGAGCGTGCAAGTTGAGGATAGCACTTTTGCTTGCTGCCCAACGTTTGATTTTGTTATTCGTATCGATGTCCCAACGGATCGTGACGAAATGGAACTTTCTTCTTCAATAAACCCTGTAGCACTGTAATTATTGACGTTCAGAAGATGTATGGACCATATGAGTGGGATTTTGCAGATGCATCACAATCCATGGAACCATGATCATATACAGTAAAAGATCTAATGTGAGAATCAACATCTAGGGTTGTTTACGTGTTTTTTTTTTGTCGTGTAGCCTCCTGAGAGGCCGAGTGCAGGTCTTTCTAGTCGACGCCCGTGGGCGACCTGCGCGTCGGGATGAGAGATGCAATGGATGAAGATGAATGAAACTGGGCAAGGATGTGGAAGGAAGCGGCCGTGGCCTGTCAGAAGGTACTGTCCCAGCATTTGCCTGGTGTTGAAAATGGGAAACCACGGAAAACCATTTCAAGGACAGCCGACGGTGGGGCTCGAACCCACGCGTCTACCGAGTCAGCAAAGAGCTTGTATGATATGCAATACTAGTATATTATGCAACGAGCCTATAATGGCAATAATTAAAAATTATTATTCATACAATGAAAATGTATTGTTTTTTTAACTATAGAAATAGAAATGTTAAGACACCAGTATGTTTATTTCATACGAGTGTCTTAATTACCATTATAGATAGTTGCATACGACTTTATGTTCAACGATAATTATAACTTTATTTATGTTTTAACATAAATATTCATAAATATCTGTGGGATTCAATAAGTTCAGTTAGTGAACAGAGTACGCTGGGTGGTTTGCTGACTGAACAGAGCGCATGCGTGGGTCAAAGAATTTCGAAAGCAGATACCATTTGCTTTGCCTGGCAATGCTATTGTTTACAGCCTGCATGATGTCAAGTGCCGATCAGAACTAGCATTCACTAATATTGTCACCGAAGTCGTTTGAAAACAATGCACTCTGTAGAAATTGGTGTTGGGGATATTAAGGTACAGTGCTATTTCTTGACTCATATTCGCCAGTTTATTTACGCGAACATATGGGGTGGTGCACTTTCCATGTCGGTAATTTATGAAGAAGGATGCTGTGTTGATAACTTCTGGACGTAGATTCATAAATTTCTTGCATATGTCATAGTATTTTCTTGTTACCGCAAAGGTTCGTGCTGATTTTGTCTTTGTGTTTGGGATTGTAACTACAATGGTTGATCCGATATCCAATTTGAACTTTCAAATCATGTAATTCATATCCGACATGTTGGATTTTGAGCGCATGCGCGAAGCTATCCTTACCTTATTGGTCAATAAATGAGCTCTGATTGGCCGGAGAAACTGTTTATAATGAAGAATAGTACTATAATGATCCTCATTATGATACAATTTTCTGACATATAATATTTATATCTCGCCATCGTAGAACATAAATTCATTTATTTGTTTATTTATTTACTTATTAAATAATTAGTTTATTTATTTATTCATGTATTTATCTACAGTATTTATTCATTCGAGCCGGTTCCGTTGTGTTGGGGTAGCGCGGCTGCCTCTCACCTGGAGGCCCCGGGTTCGATCCCCGGCTCTGTCAGGGATTATAGTAACTGACGTGAGGGCTGGAGCGGGGTGCACTCAGCCTCGTGAGGACAATTGAGGAGCTGTCTGACAGTAAGGCAGCGCCCCGGTCACGAATACCAAGATTAACGGCCGAGGGGACCCGACGTGCTGACCTCGCGTCACCCCAAAATCTGCAGGCCAATTGGTTGGGTTGGTTGGTTCCTTAGTTTAGGGGCTGCGACAACGCGGTCATGTAGCCCCGTGTACTTTGGGTGTGTGTAGAATCTGTCTGATAACCGGTGTTAATTGTGATGACTGTATTAGTGTGTGTATCTGTTTTTTAATTCAAGTAGAGACTGCAACTTTGAATTTTCAAATAGTTCCTACTTTTGCCGCCAAACGCCACCGTCAACGACTACTAGGCCTAGTTCAGAACTAGCTACTAGACGCCACCGCAGTCGGCTCTTGGCAACGAACGTAGCAACCTAAGAGCGTTGTTTACATTCTTAACCTATCCAATTTAGTTTCACACAGGTGTAATTAGTGGAAAGATCTTTAACATGCCATAAATCTATGACATGGGACCGCCGGCTTTACTTCCCCTCCGAAGGAAGGCATACTGAGGGATTTTTAACGCTCTTAAAAAATCCGACGGCTTCGGCCGGGTTTGAACCCGCTAGGCCAATTGGCTGGGCAGCGGTTGCTTGGTAGGCCTAGGCCCTTCATGGGCTGTAGTGCCAGGGGTTAGTTTAGGTTAGGTCATTTATTCATTTGCCGTGAGTCAGCCGTGGTTCTTACGGCGTGACTGCCTCCGAGAGGCAGGGAGGTCCGAATCCTCTCACCGGCAACCTTCTGTGGTTTCCCATCTTCCTTCCAGGCAAATGCCGGGGTTGGTCCCTAACTATAGGCCACAGCCCCTACCTTCCAATTGCTCGTCCTTACAATCACACTTTCTTCCCCATACAACATTCCACACGCGACGGTACTTGTAGCTCACCCCATGGGTGTCCACATAGAAGCAGCTACAAACTCTGGCGAGCCGAACTTGTCCTCGGACACTCCCTGCACTAATAAAAAGCCATACGCTAAAAATAAAGTAAAAAATAAAAATAAAAAAAATTATTTGCTTTTTAATGTTCAATGTATTTATTTGTATTATCATAGTTAGTTGATTTACTTATCTATTTATTTACTTACATCTACCTTGCAGCATCCAAAATAATCTGAAAGTAGTCCTACTTGCACAGTACGTAATACTTCATTTGGTCCAGGTAAATTCATGAGCATGGTCGAAGCTAATTGGATGATACGTGAGAGAGTTAGTTAGTTAGTTAGTTATTGTTGTTTTAAGGGGCGGAACTACGTGGTCATCTGCCCCTATACGTGAGAGACAGAACTGAGATGACGTGGGTTCGATCTCCATCTCAGCTATCCAATAAGTAGTTTTCTGAGGTTGCTCATAAACAACAATTAATTGGAAAAAAGATTGGGAAACGTTTGGGGATTCTACTAAGCGAATCACCTGCATAAATTGCTCAAAACAAGAGTGGTGGAACTTAAATTAATTTCAAAGAGAATAACATTTTTGTGCAACGGTACAGACTGTATAAATAAATTTAAATGAGGACAGCACGAATCATTACTGATGCAAATGGATGGGAGTAATGGCAGGTGGGAACTCATAATTAAGTGATAAACGTTAAGTTATAGTAGAAATGAACACGTTAGATGAAGCTGTTCGTATGAACAGACCTAGAAGGTGGGATCCTATAATGAATAATCGGGGTAGAAGTGGTTAATGAGCTCAGCTACAGAGGGCAGGAGAAGCAGAGGTTGACCTAGAAGGTGGTGGATAGCTGCAATATTTAACAACTTCAAGGTGTGAAGTGTAGAAGCAGGATGAGGCCGCAGTGCTAACTACTAACAAGGGGACATGGATGAGACTAGTTCACAAACAGAGGCTTGCAGAATTAACTGGACGCTGAATGGTAGACGAGTCTGAAATTAATAAATTGCTATTTCAGTAATTTCATATATCCCCATGTATTGGGTATGTATGTGTATGTAGGCCTATATATAATATTTAAAAAATGTTTGCTAACCTGTGTTATTGTTGCGTATATATTTGTAATTTAGGTAAGAATGGGGATGGAGGTGCCCGTGGCCTTTAGTTAGGAACCATCCCGGAATTTGCCTGGAGTACCACAGAATACCACTTCCAGGATGGCTGAGGAATCAAACCCACCTCTTCTCAGTTTTGCCTCATGATGCTGTATGTACCTCGTTCAGCTCTAAGACCAGGACCAGGACCTCTGGAGCGACAGCCAAGAATGCTAACTTCCACACCAGGAGGTGGACAGAAATGAATGACACCTTCCTCAAGAAGGCAATTCCGTTGGAGTCCACTTTGTTTAGCTTGTACATCTAAATGTTGTCAATGTTGTTGCTGATAAATTGAGGGTCTCTTTACCAACGTGGTCACTTTAACCCTGTGTATTTGGGGTGTAACAAATATTGTCCTGCTGTAGTAATATTAGGGGTCGTATCAGTGTTATGCACAAGGGAAACACAATCATCTCTTGTAAAACATGCCTCTGGCTTGGAAACATTTCCTTCATATTTGATACTCATGCAATTCATATAATTTTCCTTATTTATCTCTGATATAATCCTTAATAGCACAATTCAAAACATTTCATCTATTCCTATTCATCAAAAGCCTTCCTACAGATACGTTCCAAAAAGAAGAATTAACATAACTCCATTCCATCTAAACGAAAACCTAAACATAACCATAGCAACTTCTCTAAATAGGCAAAGCCCCCTGCCACCTCATTACTAGGTCACCAAAAAGAATCCAATATGCACAAAGCACTTAACTCCCTGTAGTGCCCCAGCAAGAGGTGGCCATGGTTCTAACCTATATACTTTAAACAAAAGATACGATGTGTAACATCTGACTTGTTATCCTACTATGAAATTGAGATGAAATATATGTGGACATCTGACATGTTATCCTACTCGTATACTACACAGCTTGGACATACTTAAAATGTTAAATTACGCTCCGTTTTCATACTGGTACTATGATGAATGTATAGATTGAATTGGAGATATGCTACTGTCACACTTGTTTGAACAAACATCACATATTATACTATAAATTAAGTGGAGGAATGAAACCATAGTCTCTAGCCTATCTATAGACTACTAGAAATAATGTTCAATACAATCAAATTTCCCAAATCCTGCTTGGTGCAAACTATTGTAATTAAAATTTGATAAATCGTAATTTCATGTAGATTTTATTAAAATGACGCATAATATTATGATATATACCGTTTAAATCGATAATCTGGTAGCAAAAATAATTGTCGGGACTGGGGTTCGAACCTGAGACCTCATGATTCGCAGACCAAGATTTTATCCACACAGCCATTTCAAACCACCGGAATTTAGAGTACAAGACGGTTATTTATTTTCACGTGCCGGTAATAATATGGAAGTAATTTTTTATGTTCCATTAATATTTTGCTTTTTTTCGATAATGTTCCTGCGTGGAATTGAGTTTTAAATTAATTATGAATACGCCTACTTGACAGTGAAGGGAATGCGTATAATGGATAAAAAGGCTAGCTCAGTTCCCGTATAAACATATAGATATATATAGATTATATTGATAAGTGCATTACCGCAATGCGGGTTAATAGCCTATCTGAATAGCCATCGTGCAGAAACATAACACCGGAATTACCGACTAGTTGGAATATTTCATATTAAAGTATACCAACATTTATATACTGATACGAAGACATCCATGTGGTTGGTGTTTCAATCTGTTGACACCAGAGTTCGCATGAGCGTTTACCGTTCAGAATAAAAGAGTTGAGCAAAGTTACTCGGGAAGTGGATGCCCATCACTTTTATCCAGAAATTGAAAAACCAGACTCTTAATAAATCATAATTGTTTTCAGCAAATATGATATAATGAATATTTTCACACCAAAGAACGACAACTTGAAGATGATGTATTGTATGAATATCTCTTATAGCACCTCCAAAACTTGAAGTAATCCGTATACTATATACATTCCACATGGATGACAGTACGTCCTGGTACTCATTTCCGCCACCGCGCGCTCATTGTTTCCTCTTATCACTGAAAGCAGCCAGGAGGGATGCGATCCAGCTGGCAGTGCCTCTTACACACTTCTATCCGATCCATTTCCGTCCCATTATTCAAAATCGCTCCCACAGAAATATCCAACAACCGAGTGGAAAGATGTTACAAATCAAAAACAAAGGAACCGTTACAGTACCCCGTTCAGCTCTCAGACCAGAATTATTTTTCCTGGCAGAGCCAGGAAACGATCCAGGACCTCCGGTGCCTCAGCCAAGAATGCTAACTGCCACACCAGGAGGTGGACAGAAATGAATGACACCTTCCTCAAGAAGGCAATTCCGTTAAGTCCACTATGTTCAGCTTGTACATCTTAATGTTGTCAATGTTGTTGCTGATAAATATAGGGTCTTTTAACCAACGTGGTCAATTTAACACCGTGTTCTTGGGTGTGTGTAGAATTTGTTCGATAACCTGTATTGTGTTTTTGGGATGTCTATAGGAGCGAGTGAGTATTTGCAATTAGGGAACTGGATTTAGAGAGGAGGCCAACCTGGCCGTAATTTACTTACCATCCCGGCATTTGCCTGGAGTAGTTTTACTGGGCTAACCACGGATAATCACTCCCTGCACAGCTGAGATGGGAATCGAACCCACCTCTTGTTAGTTCTGCCTCACGAGGCTAATGAGTTAAACGTAGCTTACTGAGTTAAAAAGGAAGCTTCGTGACCGTTAATCTCTAGATTATGAGCCATGGGACCTCCTTTTACGTGGAATCCGAACCACAGTACATGAGCTTTCACTTCGAAAATCTCACATGTATTGACCATGAATCGAAGGCAGCCCACCATGGTGAGAGGCATTCAGCTTGAGCGCTGAGCCACTACGCCCCCCGCACTGAGTTAAACGAAGCTTTGTAAGATATACAATGGTGTACTTGAAGTGATCTTCGTGACGAACTAAAGAGCAAACTTTTCTTAAAATTTTAGATTCATGCCAATCTATATAGACCTATCTAGAATAATAACGAAATCAAGTTGGTAATACTAACATTTCTAGTACTGCAGTTTGAAATACACCTGAAATAGTGTAGCCTAATAGAGTAACTTATTACAGTTGGCAGCCCTGGTGACTCTAAATTTATTCCTAGTTCCATCTCTTAAGGTATAGAATGCACATACAAAATTTGGTTGAAGTCTAATCGATAGTATGGACTTTCCATGCTGTTTGATATTGAATTTATCAGTGCGCGTAAAATCATGTTGGGAACAATGGCATGTAACTTATGTGATGCTCAGAATTAATCTGAAATATTAAGATCTATTATTGGGCCAATTTTGGATAAAATCCATTTGTTAGTATATAAGTAACATGTAATTACAAATTGAAAATATCAGAAAGCTTAGAATCATGTTGGCAGCAGTGAGGTATATTCGTTACTCCAAATTAATCAAGAATGTCAGGTACTATAACTGTGCAAAGTTTAGAGCTGATGGCTTGCATACCTTCTGATATATTGATATTAGGATTAAACAAATAGAGAGAGCATTTATTAACAGTTGGCAGCCCTGCTGGTTCTTACGAATAAGCACAGTCATAACAGTTATGGTACAAAAGGTACATACGAAATTGGGTTGAAATCCATTTGTTAGTATAGAAGTTATATGCATTTAGAGACTGGACCTATCAGCAGGCTTGGAATCGTGTTGGTAGCACTGATGTAGATAAGTTACACCAAACTAAGGTAGAATGTCAGGTACTATACGTGTGTAAAGTTTAGAGCTGTTTGCTAGCATACTTTCTGATGTATTAATATTATGATTATAACATAACCCTGGTGGCTCTAGAGAATACGCACAGTCATATATGCTGTAGTACGCATAGTACATACAGAATTTGGTTGATATCCAATCGATAGTACAGACGTTACATGCATTTAGAAATTGAACCTATCGGCAGGCTTAGAATCATGTTGGCAACACTGACATGTATGGACTTCTGAAAATTATTCTGGAATGTTATTATCTGTATATGCGCCATATTTGGAATAGTTTGCATGAATAACTTCTGAGATATCCATCATTGAGCTCAAATTTCAATCGCGGATTTTCAGCAATTGGTATAACAGACGTCAATTTCAAACACGGCCGTGATATATTCAGGTATAGATCTCTTTACTCTTACCAAATTTGGTTTCGATAGCTGCAGCCGTTTAGGATTTGATAGAGGGGACACACACACACAGACAGACAGACAGGCAGACAGACAGAAGGACAGACAGACAGAAGGACATTTTCCCGGAACGATCTCAAAAGTCTACATTTTCCTCATTTTTGCAAAATGAGAAAAGTAGGCTAAAAAACACAGAATACAAGAGATTTCAGTTCCAAAGTCCGTCGTCTCATTTTCAGATTTGTGCATCAAGTATGAGCTTATTGAGGGGGCTATTTCTAAAGTCATCTCTTGAATGCATCTCTTTTATTTGGTAATGCAGTGTCGTGAGACATGAAGCAATATTGTCAACCTCTTTGATTTCTTTACGGAGCACCGTTCGTTACACTAAAGCAGAGAACACTTTGACTATTCTCGAAAAGTAAGTTCTCCTCAACTTTACGGCTAATGGCGTAACATCTCTAAATCTCGTCAAAGTGGTCTTATTCTCGACGTTCGCTGAAGCTGAAGCGTATTAACATGCCACGACTCAGTCTGCGAACCTTCATTCGCTCCTCAGGAGCTCACAATTAGTGGGACAAGTGCTAGCGACCACGGACCCCAGCTGAGTCGGGCATTTTATCGACTTACATGAACTTGAACAGGGCTCCTCTCTGTTGTCTTTCCTGTCCATCTCCTTTCGTCAACTCTAGGCTATTCCTGCCTTAATCAGTCCTTATTTTATTTTCTGATACCCTCAGTTTTCGAGGGGTCAGATCTCTGATGCCTGGCTTAGATCTCTTGTCCTATTTTCATGGCATCTCATGCCTACTGTCAAAGTCCCTATAGGATGCAGTATGTGTGTAACCCCACCACCTCATGGTGCACACCCTTACGGAGTCACAGAAGGTGAGTTCTGCAGTTGGCAAATAAGTGGATTGTTTGAGCTGGGTCCGTTCTTTTCTCGGATCCCAAAGAATGCGGATAAGCTAAAAAAAAGTTAAGATACGGAGGCATGTGTAGCTCCACTGTTCGACTTATTTTCCACTTACCAACAGCACTTACCAAAACAACGGATTACCCAGCTATTTATTGACACCTTCAATTAAATTTTCCTCAACTGGTGAGATATCACGAGATGTTGTGCATACCAATTGTTAAGAGTTAAACTACTGTCTATAATTCGTAAAGGAATGATCCATACATATCTTTATAATATGAATTATTTCAGTAGAGTTCATTATGAACAACGATCCAGGAAAACTACATTATTATTATTATTATTATTATTATTATTATTATTATTATTATTATTATTATTATTATTATTATTATTATTATTATTGATGTGTAACATCTTTCCACTTGGTATCTGTATATTTATTTTGTATGTGGGGAGGGGAGGGGGGAGGGGGTGGGGTGATTTTGACAAATGAAATTGAAATGGATGGGATGGAAACAATGAAACGGAAAGGGATAGGACGGAAACAATTAACGTTCGCTGTGGTGGAGATTGACACCACGACGTACTCTGGGCCATGTGGGTATGTGGAATGTATATCGCATACGGTTTACTTTAAGGTTTGGAGTCCCCATTAGAGATAATCCTACAATAAATCATCTTCAAATTGTTGTTCTTTGGTGTGAAAATATTCATTATATCATATTTGCTGAAAACAATTAATCTTCATACTTTTGCTGTATTATTATTTAATGTAAGCACTCGAGGTACAGTCAGCCATGTGGCTATGTGGAATCTATATCGCATACAAAATTACTTCAAGGTTTGGAGGCCCCATTAAGGGACACTGGGACTGAAATTTTAGTGAAATTTGTGGAAAATGTCGATTTTCGTTTTTTTCCATATTAATACACCCCTATCCCCTGCGGATCATATAGCAGTGTTTTATCCGAATTCCGCCATTTTTAAAGCCCTGGCGTAGCTTTAAAATGCACGGTGTGTCCTTTAAACGCCCCAGCACAGTAAGTGTCCTGAAGGTTCTGAGTCTTGGTGTTTCTACAATCGAAGTATCGCAGCTGGTAAAACACCACAGAGTCATGACAAAATGGCTGTAGAACTTTAAGAACCCTTAGTTGTCAATATTATGCTGTTTATCAAAGGCTGGCATCAGATGAGCTACTATCCAGATGCATCCGTGGTGCTACTGAAAATCAGAATGAGTCTCTGCATTCTGTTATCTGGAGGAAGTGCCGAAAAGAGATTTTTATTTCACGGAAGATACTTGAAATTGCTGTTTGGAATTCTGTAACAGAATTCAACATGGGGTGTAGTGCAACAACAGAGTTGAAATCAGGAATAAGACTAACTTCAGTATCTCATGTCACAGCACAAACACTTGAAAGATGTGACAGTCGCAGGAAGTATGTAAGTCCGCGGTCATAATTGGAGAAGCGAAAGCATGTCGACGGAAGGTGAAACTGACAGAAATGAAGGAGGAGGCTGCAAAACAGAAGAAGGAGGGTGTCACCTATGCTGTAGGACAGTCCTAATGTCATTGGTAAGCTGAAACCTTGTAAATTGTGCATCATTTTAGAAAATTGCTGTTTTCTCGGATTCACTTTTTCAGGCATTCAAAATGTTACTCGCGTCATAAATCTTATGATATTGCTTTCAAAATGGGAATTTATTATCTTCATTGCAATGACTATAAACCTGCGGATCGTTTTTTAGATTGCACTTTTGGTTTGGCTGCAAAAAAAATTCAAACTGGAAAAAATACGATTTTTTTGTAGAAAAAAACTTGGAGATGGAAAAAAATTAATTTCTTGACACTCATTAATGCAATTCAAAATCGGATCCGTAGGTTTCTTCCAATTGTTATAGTGCAATAGAATATTACCTAAAAGTTACACTATCTTGTTTTTTTTAACGCGGCTGACCTTTATAAAACTTGAATAATTAGCACAATAAATGTACAAAATAATTAATATCTAGAGAACTAATCAACTTACAATGCTCACATTTCCCAAAGTGGTTTATAATATGACTATTCATAACCATATAAAATTTCAAAGCTGTACCTCAGTTTATATAGAATTTGAAAATTTCAGTCCCAGTGTCCCTTAAAGATATTCATCCTACAATAAATCATCTTCAAGTTGTCATTGTTTGGTGTGAAAATATTCATTATATCATATTTGCTGAAAACAGGCCAGGATTTGGCACTGCAGTTTTACAAGTAGTTGTTTCAATGACCAACAGAGTTCACTGTTAACAAGGGATAACATGTCACATGTTACACATCATCTGCGACTACTGTATGGCTCGTATATGTTTTATTATTTTATAAAGCATTGTGGTAAAGTCTGCAATAACTGAATCTTCCTGTTCAAAGGTACGTATTTAAACTATATACAGACTCTGTCGAATATTCACCTTCACAGCAAATGTAATGGTGGTTAATTGCAGCTCTCTGATTGATTGAGGGAATGTTCAGGGTAAAAGTGAAAATATCTTAGGAAAAGTTAAGTTAACACACTAAATCTTTAGCTCGAACTTTTGTTTTCCATAGGATGCCAGTAGTTATCCGCTGTCTCCACTTAATTAATGTGCCCACGAAAGTGCATGCATAAACTTGGGTTGGTACTATCTCTACTTAGTATAAAACAAAGTCCCCGATTCTTGGATGTTACGGGTTAACTCGAGAACCACTGGTTGGATTTTGATGCGATTTTCATCATTATGTAAAGGATATCTCAAGGACGATTTCTGTAGAAAATAATTTATTTATGATCAAAGGAAGCCGAGCAGTAACGATTTCAGTGGAAAAGTCGAAATAAAACCTGGCGTTAGAGCGCTTTGTAAGCTTACGCTGGGCAAACTGTTAAAAATATCAAAATACTATGAGTATAAGAATTGTTCAGCATGAAAAGTTCTATAAAAAAAAGTCCGCAAGAGCATATGTCTATCATCAATACATCGCCCACTATAGGCCTAAGTGTTTTTTCTTCCAACCATGCCCATCAACTACTGAGGCGACAGTTTACGAGCAAGCTAAGGGCGAGTTGATCATCCCTGTTACAGCCTAGCTAGCGGGCGGACCTATTGCCCCAGATACAGCCAGCATCAAACCGTTGAGTCGTGTTGAGTTAAGACTTTTGTGTAATGGGTGGTTGTGTTTGGAGTTTCGCTGGAAGTGCAACTCGGGTTTTCTTCATTTCGCCTGTGAAATGCAGTCGAGTTAAAATTCGACGGAAGGGGGATTTGAGTTTCATTCACCTCTCCATTCCCTGGAAGTGCAACTCTCATTTCGCCTGTGAACTTTTCGTTCCGCAAAATTCACAGTCAATTTAAGGTTGGACGGAAGGGAGATTATATTATATTAAATTATAAGTATTAAACAAAGTCCCCGATTCTTGGATGTCACGGGCAATCTCGAGAACCACTGAATGGATTTTGATGCGGTTTTCACCATTCTGTAAAGGATATCTCGAGGAAGGGTTCTGTAGAAAATAATTTATTTATAACCAAAGGAAGTCAAGCACTATCGATTTCAGTGAAAAGGACGGAAAAAAACTGGGGTCCGTGCGCTTTTTAAGCTTACGCTGTGCAAACCGTTAAAAAATATCCATTTACTATGTTAGAATTGTTCAGCATGAAAAGTTGTACAAAAAAGCCCGGGAGAGCATATCTCTATCTTCAATACATCGCCTACTTTTTTTTTACGTTTTCATTTCCTCCAACAATCTCCATTCAGTTACTGAGGCGACAGTTTACGAGCTAGTTAGGGGCGAGGGGGCGAGTCTATCACCCCAGGTACAGCTTAGCTAGCGGACGAGCGTATTGCCCCAGATACAGCCAGCAGCAATCTGTCAAGTCGTGTTGAGTTAAAAACTTTAGAGAAGATTGGTTGTGTTTGAAGTTTCCCTGGACTTGCAACTCGGCTTTTCTTCATTTCGCCTGTGAACTTTTCGTTCCGCAAAATTCACACTCAAGTTTTGATTGGACGGAAGGGGCATTTGTGTTTCATGCACCTCGCCATTCTTAAATTACATCTGACAAGAATTTGTTGCACATGCATCTCCATGATAATATAATTAATAGTCCAGTCAGTGATTTTAACCCATCATGCCGAGATGTCAAACGGATATTGGTGGTTGTTCATTCACATTGAAAAAAAAAACACTTATCACGTATTGCATTCATAGACTAACTGTTCCCGGGCGAAGCCTGGTCGGGTTGCTAGTAGGTTATATAAATGAAGCAAAGCACTAACTCTTTCAGACCTGGAAGGAAAGCTGGATGGGACATCTTGGGCTGACGTTACCTTGGTTACGGATGGCCTTTACTTGACCAGTTTCCAAGCGCGGACACTTTTCTATTAAAATATCGTTAAAACGCTTGATCCTGAGGTAGTCCAACGTAGACTTTAGGTTCTCATTAGCATTACCGAGTATTGTATCCTACAGTGAGGTCCATCGAATGATCCATCCTTCTGTAACGTCAATGATTTGCCTGTCTTATGTAGATCCTATCCTGTGACCCCTTAAGACATTGCATTCAAATTCCCGTTTGTCAATGTAATTAATCTTACGGCCCGTCTAAACGCCTCATACACCATGGTGTAAGTAGTGTGTTTGTGAGAGATCAAGGCCCTCCACCTCCACACCCTCCACACAAGATGGCGGCAGCCCGATAACTCCCGAACCCGTGGTCGGATTTTGACGAATGAGGTGTCATTGAACTCGGGCTGATACCCCCTTTCCAATGGACAACATATTTCCACCCCAAAATAAAACCTACCCCTACTAGGGGGTGAAATTTTATTTTTTAGAGAATCTCTCTTTCCAATTGCAACATGTGAGAGTTTGTTGGTTGGTTGGTTCTTAAGTTTAGGGGCTGCGACAACGCGGTCATGTAGCCCCGTGAACTTTGGGTGTGTGTAGAATCTGTCTGATAACCGGTGTTAATTGTGATGGCTGTATTAGTGTGTGTATCTGTTTTTTAATTTAAGTGCAGACTGCAACTTAGAATTTGTCAAATAGTTCCTACTTTTGCCGCCAAACGCCACCGTCAACGACTACTAGGCTTAGTTCAGAACTCAGCTACTAGACGCCACCGCAGTCGGCTCTTGGCAACGAACATAGAAACCTAAGAGCGTTGTTTACATTAACCTATACAATTTAGTTTCACACAGGTGTAATTAGTGGAAAGTTCTTTAACATGCCATAAATCTATGACATGGGACCGCCGGCTTTACTTCCCCTCCGAAGGAAGGCATACTGAGGGATTTTTAACGCTCTTAAAAAATCCGACGGCTTCGGCCGGGTTTGAACCCGCTATCTTGGGCATAGAAGCTCAGCATGCTACCGACTACGCCACCGAAGCCGCCGTGTGTGAGAGTTTGAATGCCAATATGGAATGAAACGTTGTTCTACACAAGAGACATGTATACGGTGGCAAGCCACTATGAATTAACATGCTTGTTTTCTGTTTTTTACGCATGCCCACTCATGGCTTTGGTAAGAGGGTGGGGGAGCGGATCCCTATGGATGGGTTATTGTTGACGGGTCATTGTTGGCGGGGTCATTGTTGTCGGGTCCTTGTGGACGAGTCCTTGTGGACAGGTCCTTGTGGACAAGTCCTTGTGGACAGGTCCTTGTGGACGAGTCCTTGTGGACGAGTCCTTGTCCCTTTGGACTGATCCCTTTGGACGGGTCCCTTTGGCCTGGTTCCTACGGACTAGCCCATGAATTTATTTAAATTATGTCAAAGGGCCTAACTACATTTGTGTGTGTTGAATTGACGATGTTCACTAATCCCCCACTACTATAATGGGATAACGATATGAAAGGAAAGTGACGAAATACATGTGAACATACAAGGGATCTAACTTGGTGGATGGATGTGTTCTAACAAGTCATTTGTAGTTGAAAGAGAATAATACATGTTCTTAAGATGTTAAAACTGAGGAGATGGCACGTGCAGTAAGACGTCTTGTTACTTCCTGTGTCATATTACAGACATGACAGAGAGCGCGCAGATCTGTTGCTATGACTAACACTGCAGTAATTTGAAACCGCAAGTGTTCATTAAGACAATGGATGATGATCATGCAAAGTTAGCAGTTATTGGATATTACACAGGTGTTCCTTCCGGTGTCATGTTGCTGACATACCAGAGAGCGCACACTGCTGTTGCTATGACTGACACTGCAGTAATTTGAAACCCCATATGTTGATTAAGACAATGGGTGATGATCATGCAAAGTCAGCAGTCATTGAATACCACACAGGTGTTCCTAGTGTACTTTGGACTCTCAACTGTATTGGGAAAGGAATTGCAATGATCTGCAAAAAACTGCTGACACGAGCGATGAGAGTTTATATAAGAGGGGTGTCATATATCTCCCTACTGTCAGTCTTTATTACTCGCTTTGAGTGAACAGTGCTCTATTACTGCTCAAGAGTTGTAAAAAAAAAGCCGTTTTGGTAGAAAATCATTAAATTATTTTGCAAGGTAAGTACTTATTATTAATGGATTGTAGTCTTTTATTACTAATTGATGTTGAAGTTATTGATTGGAATGTATTTATTGATTGATTGATTGATTGATTTGTTTGCAGATAATTGGGTACCTGTAGGTTACCAGATTCCTACAATCTGTTCATTCAGTGACAGCAGTTGATAAATTATAAAAAGGTAAGTGCCCCCCCCCCCCTCTAATAACTTTTAAACAGTTAGAGTGATATTTTCCAATGTTCACCACTACATGTCAATGAAAATGGTATATTTAACAGTCAAAAGTTGAAACTACTTGACCATGGTGTGTAAAGCTAATTTTGTAGGTTAGATTTTGATTACCGCTCTATTAAGTCTGAATGTTCATTGCTAGGTGTCAGTGTCAGAGGGAATATTTAAAGACTTAACCTCAGTTCACCTAACATAACCTAACTTTACCTAACTTAACCTTATCATGTGACATGTTTTACAATTTTAAACGTGTTTTAAGACTGGCTATGACGTCACACTTAGCTCACTTAACTGGCGATCGCTGGTTTCTATCACGTGACATGTTCTACAAGTTTAGACTTGTTTTAAGATTGGCTATGACGTCACACTTAGCTCACTTAACTAGCGATCGCTGGTTTCTATCACGTGACATGTTCTACAAGTTTAGACTTGTTTTAAGACTGGCTATGACGCCACACTTAGCTCACTTAACTGGCGACCGCTGGTTTCTACCACTCTATCAAGTTCTAATGTTCACTGCTAGGTGTCAGTGACAGTGGTATATAGTAACCCCTCAGTTAGAACCAGGGCTAGATAACTTAACCGTAACCATAACGTAACGTAATTAGGGAATGTACCGGAAAACTCCATGAGTGCATTTAGGTAAATGCGTTGCAGAACGAATTACTTCGTTTCCACAAGAATACCGTATTTATCATATACTATCACAATAACGTTATATTCAATAACCGAATTGAAGAACGCTATTATTCCGGTCCCTACCAATAACGTTATTGGGAGGGTGGCTCACATAGTGAATAACTGAATAACGTTATTGGCATCATTTCGTTATTAGTTCAACCTGATGTCGAAGAACGAAATTGAACGAACTGCTGACAATAACGTTATTCGAAAGGCGGGTAAAGGAAGTTCCTCATAAAAACGTTATTCGCCGGTTTTCGTTATTTGTCTTACCCAATCTTTAAGGAACAAAATTGTGAGTACTACCGACGATAACGTTGTTTAAAAGACGGCTAAAATTGAGTTCTACAAATTAATGTTATTCCCATTTCTTGTTTATTATTAATCAAATCCAATCTTAATGACAAGAAATTATGTATATTCCGTCAAGAACGTTATTAAGGAAACAGCTCGAACAGAGGGCCATAACGTTGTTACTAAATGTGATGTAGAAAGAGCGACGTTGTGTGGGATTAGTCACATTATACAAAGAAGGGTCATATGAAATATTTGAGCACATTGCAATAATAAAGTAGGTGCCTTTTCCCATGACAAAATTTAATAGGTAATAGGCCTACTAACATTTCTAATTAGATTGGAATATACCTGAAATATTCTAATACAGCACTACAGTTGGTAGCCTAGGTGACTCTGAATATATCCTTAGTTCCATCTCTTAAGGTACATAATGCACATATAACATTCGGTTGAAGTCCAATGGATAGTATGGACGTTGCATGTTATGAAATATTGGATCTACCAGTGTATGTAGAATCATATTGGCAACAAAGTCATGCACGTGTGCTCAGAATTAATCTGAAATAATACTATATTTTATAGTGCCAATTTTGGATAACATCCATTTGTTGGTATAGAAGTTACATGCATTTTCAGCAGGCTTAGAATTATGTTGGCAGCACTGACGTACATTAGTTACTCGAAATTAATCTGAAATTTCAGGTATCATACGTGTGCAAAATTTAGAGCTGTTGGCTTGCATACTTTATTATATATAAGTATTAGGATAAAGAAAGAGAATGAGCATTCATTAGAAGTTGGCAGCCCTGCTGGCTCTCAAGTATGAGCATAGTCATATCTGTTACAGTAACAATAGCGCATACGAAATTCGGATAAAATCCAATTGATAGTTAGAAGTTAGATGCACTTAAACATTGGACTTATCCGCTGGCTTAAAATCATGTTTGCACCACTGTCATATATGCGCTACCTAAAATATATATCTGGAATGTTATTATCTCTATCTGTACTAATTTTGGAAGGGTTCGCATGCATAACGTCTGATAAATCCAACATAGAGCTCAAAAGTGAATTGTGAATTTTCAGCAGTTACTAGCACTAAAATAATTTTCAAAAATGCCCGTGAGATATTCAAATATAGGTCTTTACTTATACCAAATTGGGTTTCAATAACTGCAGCCGTCTAGGAGGGACAGACAGACATTTGCCTGGACCGATGCCATAAGTCTACTTTTCTCTCATTTTTACAAAATGTGAAAAGTAGGCTAAAATATTACGAAGAATATACGATAGCTACTGTATAACATCCAACCTTAGGTGTTTCGATACTGTGCTGATCAGTACCCTCTGCTTATGGACATATCACATGTGTTGTACCGCAATCATTGACCATCAGAATACAAATGGTACAGATTATAACGTTAAAGCTTGTATACAGGCACAATTCCGGTATAGGCTTGAATAACGTTATTCGCAGCAGCATTCCGTGTTCCGATTGGCTAAGCTGCAAGAAATCAAACATGGAGGAAAGTTGTGGATTGAGAGTAATATTTGCAGTTCATTGGCATTATTAATGCAAACCAGTCATTAAGATGCGTTACGTTGAATACATGAAGGGGCACTGACTGATTGAACGCATTCCTGTCAGTATTTACGATTTAACTGAAATAATTCGACATTTAGCTATACGCATGAAGTTACGTAACTATGAGCTAGGCTACAAAGTGAGAAGTGTACGGGTGCTATAGCTGCAACTTAGTGTCCAATGAGTCTCGGGTTCGAGACGCGCTAGGGCCAAATTTTTTATTCTTTTTGAATTATTATGTTGCATTCACACTACATTCCTTGTGAGTTTCCAACTACGATTTATTCGCATAATCTACGGAGATGATGTTAATAATGGATATTGGAAGGGAAAATTATTCTATTCTATCATTCAAATTTGTACTTCCCCATACAAAACCATGAATATTTGTACTATTCATGAAAGTATACTAATATTTTCATACCTCAATAATAGTCTATGTTTACTCCACAATAGATAATAATATTAAGAATAAGGAGAAATAGTTTCGTGACGATCTAAAGAGCATACTTTTCTTTATATTTAAGATTCACGCCAATTTTTATTTTATTTTTAGTCGTTTACCCTCCAGGTTGGTGGAATCCACGGACTCAGTGAGGGAACTCACCACTACCGCCTCTATGGGCAGTGTCCTAGAGCTAGGAACATCGAATCGGAAGGGATACAACTGGTGAGGTGGGATTGGCACCTCGCCCAGGCGGCCTCACCTGCAAAGCGAACAGGGGCCTCATGAGGGATGGTAAGGGATGGGTAGGATGGATAGGCAAGGAAGAGGGAAGGAGGCAGCCGTGGCCTTGAAGAAGGTACCATCCCGGCATTTTCCCGAAGACGAAGTGGGAAACCACGGAAAACCATTTCGAGGATGGCTGAAGGGGAATCGAACACCCTCTACTCATTTGGGCCACCCGAGGCTGAGTAGCTCCCGTTCCAGTCCTCGTACCACTTTTCAAATTTCGTGGCAGAGCCGGGAATCAAACCCAGGACCTCCGGGGCGGCAGCTAACCATGCTGACCGCTACGCTACTGAGGCGATATCTGAAATAATACTTTATCTAATAGTGCCAATTTTGGATAACATCCATTTGTTGGTATAGAAGTTACATGCATTTTCAGCAGGCTTAGAATTATGGTGGCAGCACTGATGTACATTAGTTACTCGAAGTTAATCTGAAATTTTAGGTACCATACGTGTGCAACATTCAGAGGTGTTGGCTAGCATACTTTCTGATATATTTATTGGTATTAGGATAAAGAAAGAGAATGAGCATTCATTAGCAGTTGGCAGCCCTGCTGGCTCTCAAGTATGAGCATAGTCATATCTGTTACAGTAACAATAGCGCATACGAAATTCGGATAAAATCCAATTGATAGTTAGAAGTTAGATGCACTTAAACATTGGACTTATCCGCTGGCTTAAAATCATGTTTGCACCACTGTCATATATGCGCTACCTAAAATATATATCTGGAATGTTATTATCTCTATCTGTACTAATTTTGGAAGGGTTCGCATGCATAACGTCTGATAAATCCAACATAGAGCTCAAAAGTGAATTGTGAATTTTCAGCAGTTACTAGCACTAAAATAATTTTCAAAAATGCCCGTGAGATATTCAAATATAGGTCTTTACTTATACCAAATTGGGTTTCAATAACTACAGCCGTCTAGGAGGGACAGACAGACATTTGCCTGGACCGATGCCATAAGTCTACTTTTCTCTCATTTTTACAAAATGTGAAAAGTAGGCTAAAATATTACGAAGAATATACGATAGCTACTGTATAACATCCAACCTTAGGTGTTTCGATACTGTGCTGATCAGTACCCTCTGCTTATGGACATATCACATGTGTTGTACCGCAATCATTGACCATCAGAATACAAATGGTACAGATTATAACGTTAAAGCTTGTATACAGGCACAATTCCGGTATAGGCTTGAATAACGTTATTCGCAGCAGCATTCCGTGTTCCGATTGGCTAAGCTGCAAGAAATCAAACATGGAGGAAAGTTGTGGATTGAGAGTAATATTTGCAGTTCATTGGCATTATTAATGCAAACCAGTCATTAAGATGCGTTACGTTGAATACATGAAGGGGCACTGACTGATTGAACGCATTCCTGTCAGTATTTACGATTTAACTGAAATAATTCGACATTTAGCTATACGCATGAAGTTACGTAACTATGAGCTAGGCTACAAAGTGAGAAGTGTACGGGTGCTATAGCTGCAACTTAGTGTCCAATGAGTCTCGGGTTCGAGACGCGCTAGGGCCGAATTTTTTATTCTTTTTGAATTATTATGTTGCATTCACACTACATTCCTTGTGAGTTTCCAACTACGATTTATTCGCATAATCTACGGAGATGATGTTAATAATGGATATTGGAAGGGAAAATTATTCTATTCTATCATTCAAATTTGTACTTCCCCATACAAAACCATGAATATTTGTACTATTCATGAAAGTATACTAATATTTTCATACCTCAATAATAGTCTATGTTTACTCCACAATAGATAATAATATTAAGAATAAGGAGAAATAGTTTCGTGACGATCTAAAGAGCATACTTTTCTTTATATTTAAGATTCACGCCAATTTTTATTTTATTTTTAGTCGTTTACCCTCCAGGTTGGTGGAATCCACGGACTCAGTGAGGGAACTCACCACTACCGCCTCTATGGGCAGTGTCCTAGAGCTAGGAACATCGAATCGGAAGGGATACAACTGGTGAGGTGGGATTGGCACCTCGCCCAGGCGGCCTCACCTGCAAAGCGAACAGGGGCCTCATGAGGGATGGTAAGGGATGGGTAGGATGGATAGGCAAGGAAGAGGGAAGGAGGCAGCCGTGGCCTTGAAGAAGGTACCATCCCGGCATTTTCCCGAAGACGAAGTGGGAAACCACGGAAAACCACTTCGAGGATGGCTGAAGGGGAATCGAACACCCTCTACTCATTTGGGCCACCCGAGGGTGAGTAGCTCCCGTTCCAGTCCTCGTACCACTTTTCAAATTTCGTGGCAGAGCCGGGAATCAAACCCAGGACCTCCGGGGCGGCAGCTAACCATGCTGACCGCTACGCTACTGAGGCGATATCTGAAATAATACTTTATCTAATAGTGCCAATTTTGGATAACATCCATTTGTTGGTATAGAAGTTACATGCATTTTCAGCAGGCTTAGAATTATGTTGGCAGCACTGATGTACATTAGTTACTCGAAGTTAATCTGAAATTTTAGGTACCATACGTGTGCAACATTCAGAGGTGTTGGCTAGCATACTTTCTGATATATTTATTGGTATTAGGATAAAGAAAGAGAATGAGCATTCATTAGCAGTTGGCAGCCCTGCTGACTATCAAGTATAAGCATAGTCATATCTGTTATAGTACACAAAGCACGTACGAAATTCGGTTAAAATCCAATTGATAGTATAGATGTTAGATGTACTTAGACATTGGACTTATCAGTAGGCTTAGAATCATCTTGGCAACACTGTCATATATGGGCTCCTTAAAATGTATCTGGAATGTTATTATCCCTGTGTGTGCTAATTTTGGAAAATTTCGCATGCATAACGTCTGAGATATCCAACGTAGAGCTTAAAAGTGAATTGTGATTTTTAGCAGTTGGTAACTCTGAAATCATTTACAATTATGTCCCTGAGATATTCAGATTTAGATATTTCCTTAAACCGAATTTGGTTTCGATAACTGCAGTCTTTTAGGGGTTGATAGGGGGAGACACACAAAGACAGACAGACAGACATTTGCCTGGATCGATGTCATTAGTCTATCTCATCATCATTTAAAAAAAAGTGAAAAGTAAGCTAAAATACCACGTAGAATATACGATAGCTAATGTATAACATCCTACCTTAGGTGCTTCGATACTGTGCTGACCAGTACCCTCAGCTTATTGACATTACACATGTGTTGTACCGCAATCATTTGCCATCAGCGTTCAGATGTTACAGATCGTAACGTAAAAGCTTGTATACAAGCACAATTCCGGTATAGGCTTCAATAACGTTATTCGTACCTGCATTACGAGTTCTTATTGGCTCAGCTGCAAGAAATCAAAGATGGAGGAAACTTGTGGATTGAGATTAATAGTTGCAGTTCATTGGCATTATTAATGCAAATCAGTCATTTAGTTCCGTTACGTTGAATACAGGAAAAGGCACTGACTGATTAAACGCATTTCTGACAGTATTTAAGATTTAACTGAAATCATTCGACATTTAGCAATATGGATGAAGCTGTGAACCTGCATAGTACGTGAAATGTGTACGTGTGCTAAGGCGTAAACTTGGTACCTACGGGGTCCTGGGTTCGAGACGCTCCATGGCCAGAATTTTTATTCTTTTTGAATTATTTCGTTGTGTCAACACTACTGTGTGATGCAACTTTTCAACTTCGATTTACTCGCATGTTCTAGGGGGGCGATGTTAATAATGGATATTGGTAGGGAAAAATATTTCTATTTTATCATTCGTATTTGTACTTTCCAAATCAAAACCATGAATATTTGTACTATTAGTGAAACTAATATAATTTTCACAGCACTGATTACTCCACAGTAAAATAATAATAATAATATTAACAATAATATGAAGTAGTTCCGTGACGATCTAAAGGACCTAATTTTCTTTATACTTAACATTCATGCCAATGATTAATCTACATAGACCTATCTAGAATAATTACGAGATTAAGTTGGTAATACTAACTTTTCTATTTAGATTGGAATATATCTGAAGTAATGTATTCCAATACAGATCTACAGTTGGCAGCCTTGGTGACTCTGAATATATTCTTAGTTCCATATCTTAAGGTATAGAATGCTCATGCTAAATTTGGTAAAGTCCAATGGATAGTATGGACGTTGCATGCTGTGAAATATTTGATGTATCAGTGCGAGTAAAATCATATTGGCAACAACATCAAGAAGGCGTTTTCAGAATTAATCTGAATTATTCCTATATTTTATAGTGCCAATTTTGGATAAAATCCATTTCTTAGTATAGAAGTTACATGCATTTAAAAATTGGCCCTATAAACAGGCTTAGAATTATGTTGGCAGCACTGATGTGCATTAGTTGCTCCCAAATAATCTAAAATTTCAGGAACTATTCGTGCGCAAAATTTAGAGCTGTTGGCTTGCATACTTTCTGATATATTGGTATTAGGATAAAGAGAGTGAGCATTTATTAACAAATAATAATAATAATGCTAACTGCGCCAGGATACGAACCTGCAACCTTGGGTTCAGCAAGGGAGAACGTTACCCCTGAGCCACGCAGCCAGCCGCATTTATTAACAGCTGGCAGCGCTAATGGCTCTTAAGTATAACCATAGTCATATCTGTTATAGTACACAAAGCACGTACGAAATTTGGTTAAAATCCAATTGATAGTATAGATGTTAGATGTACTTAAACATTGGACTTATCAGCAGGCTTAGAATCATCTTGGCAACACTGTCATACATGGGATCCTTAAAATGTATCTGGAATGTTATTATCCCTGTGTGTGCTAATTTTGGAAAATTTCGCATGCATAACGTCTGAGATATCCAACGTAGAGGTTAAAAGTGAATTGTGATTTTTAGCAGTAGGTAGCACTGACATCATTTTCAAATATGGGCGTGAGATATTCCGGTATACATCTTTACTCATACTAAATTTGGTATCGATTTCTGCAGCCGTTTAGGAGTTGACAGGGGGGGGGGGCACACACACACAGCCTGACAGACAGAAGGACAGACAGACAGACTCACATTCTCCCGGATCGATCTCATAAGTGTACTTTTTCCTCATTTTTGCAGAATGTGAAAAGTAGGCTAATAAGGAGTGGTGAAGCAGCTGCCTTTAAAGCAGAATGGGAAAAATTATTTTTCTGTACAGCTTATAAAGGGCATGCCAAATGTTTAGTGTGCTACCGAGATTTAATGAGTAAAAAAAAAACACAATTTGGAACGGCACTGCAGTGCCAACCACAGGGATGATTACGGTGACTTGACAGACGCCAGTCGGCAATCGAAGTTGGAAGAATTGAAAGAAAATTTCAAGCAGCACTTTCCTGTAAGTATTATTGCCTTAATTTTAAAATGCTTGCTTACAAATGGGAATGAACAAATGATTTAATTATCTGAAGAACACTAAAATTGTGACTTGCCGTATTTTTGTCTGACAGGAGATAGAGCAGAGTGAGGTTGGTGGACCGATTTTACGAGCAAGCTACAAATGTTCGATGCGAATTGCCGAAGCTGGGAAGCCCTTCGCGGAAGGGAATTTCATCAAGGAGTGCCTAATGGACGTGGCGGCATGTATTTGTCCTACGGAGGTAGTTGAGAAATTTGAAAACAACTCTCTTTCTCCTCAAACTGTGGCTCGCAGAATAGACGATATGTCCGTTGATATGGAACAGCAATTAATGGAGAAGGCAGCAAAATTTGTATAATTTTCCATCGCCCTCGACGAATCAACCGACATTGCGGACATAGCATAGCTCGTTATTTTTATTCGAGGGGTGGATGACGATCTTCGGGTCACCGAGAATTTCCTCGACTTGGTAACACTCAAAGTCACCACTACCGGTTTCGATATTTTCCAAGCTGTGGAGGGTGCTTTTGAATCAATGGGATTAAAATGGGAGCGGTTGACGAGTATAACGACGGATGGAGCTCCTGCTTTACGATGTGTACGCATGGGGTTCCTCAGATATGTAAAGTTAAAAATGGCTGAGAACGGTAGTACCCTAATGGTGGCGATCCATTGCTTCATACACCAGGAGGCAATCTGTGCAAAAGTCGCCAAGCGCAAAGATGTAATGGGAACAGTTGTGCGAATGGTAAATTATCTTCACTCCCATGAACTCACGCACCGTCAATTCAAAGAGTTCTTGGATGACATCGAAGCGGAGTGTCCGGATATCCCGTACCATGCAGAAGTAAGATGGCTGAGCAAGGCGAAGGTGCTGAATCGTGTGTTTTTCTTGCGGAACGCAATACATACATTCTGTGACATGAAAGGGCGGCCCGAAGTTCTTTTGCGTGACCCTAAGTGGGTGGCGGACTTGGATTTTTATGTGACATTACTGCCCATCTGAATAATTTGAACACTTCGCTTCAGGGCGAAAAGCACAACATCTGCGATTTGGTGGAAAAAATTGAAGCGTTCACAAGAAAATTGATTTTGTGGGAAAACCAGTTACGTGCAAGGAACACAGGACATTTTCCATCGTTTGAAACAGTGAAAGGTGTCGACTTTGATGAGTACTTGGAGGTAATTCGCCAAATACAAGAAGAGTTTGACAAGCGATTTTCAGAATTATCAGAACTCCAAGCGGTGTTAGATGTATTTGTTCGACCATTTTCTATTAGTGCAGACAGTGTTCCACAGCTATTTCAATTAGAGCTGATTGAACTGCAATGCAATGTTCGTCTTAAATACCTCTTTCTAAATGTCACGAAGTTAAGAAAACTGCAATGCAATGTTCGTCTTAATGACCGCTTTCTAATGTCACGAAGTTTAGAAGAATTTTACAGTGGCTTTCCGCAAGGAGAATATCCCCTTTTGTAAAGACATGCAAGTGAAGTTCTGTCAATGTTCGACTCAACGTACATTTATGAGCGCTTCTCTTCAGTTCTTAAGCTTACCAAAAGTAAACATCGTGCAACGATGAGTGATAGAAACTTGCGCAATTGTTTACGAATAGCTGTGTCCAGAAATATTGTACCCAATTTGGAGAAGATTGTTTCCTCCAAAACTAGAAATTCGTAAAAACGACGGAGAAAGAGTCACTCAAGGCCTGTACTATCTGTTCATATTGGTAAAATGTTGTTGAATTTTCCTCTCTAATATGTTCTCATTTCATTTTGTAATAAAGCACAATATTCTTTACTTAACACTTGCGTTCGTTTCCTACACATTCCATGCATCGGAGTACCATTCGATTTGTATACATATATATTATGGCAGTATATATCCTATTATGGTAAAACAGCCCTATCAATATGATGTCAACAATGCCACAAAAGCCGTCGCCTGCATCTGTGCGTTCGTATCTAGTTATTGCGGTACGAACATAGTCCGTGTGTCTCAGATCTCCTCGCTGCCACAGTGTAGTGGTGGTAGGGGAAGGAGCGCTAGTCTGACTGCCCAGTGCTCCCCGAGCGCGGCCGCGCTCTCGGAGCGCAATGACTGGATGGTCCTGATCTAGGCTTACAGGATAGAGCCACATCGGTGAAGTGGGATACATACTTGTTATTCCCCACCCCATTTAATTGCGCACGTTAATGTGCTGACCCACTGAAAAGCGATTCGTTTATCAGATGTGAAAAAAAAGGCAGCAGAAATCTTCACTCAGATAAAAGAAAGGGTTATACTGAGATTACAGTTTCAAACATGATATCTGATTACTTCATGTTATATTGGCATAACAAATGCCAAGTCTCACTTTTCTAAACAACATACTTCTTGAACCTTCCAACACAAAATTCTAATCACTAGTCTACATTCCCGATCTTTATCATAATGTTCAGACGTCACTGCCGTGGAACTCCCAATCGTCCTCTTTAATAAACATGAATGAATGTAGTGAATTATCCCCTGGAATAAGCTGTAAAATATAGTTATTAGAGAGTAAACCGCATTTGAAATAGTAAGTAGGCTAATGCAATGTGTCCGGTCCTAATCTTGAACACCTCCTGTTTAGTCTCTATCTTGCCATTTCAGCAATTTGTCTTCAACTTGGGTCGAGCTTCTACAGATATATTTTTGTATTTTTTTAAAAATGTTTGGCCATATCTCAGAAATTCTTTCACACTTGCAATGGAGATGGATCGTATATCATGGACACATACCTCCACACTGATTTTACGATGATTTTGTCACACATACATCAATATAATTTCACCTTCTGGTCATGAACATCTGTGCCTAATCATATACTACGTACTCTTCCTCTTGAAAATTAACTATTAACATTGAACACAATCAACAACCCATTTGCCTAATACAATATTAAAACGTATGTGTCACCCCTTCCATTTGCTATTTCTCTTATGAATGCTGTTCTCTATTTCCTCCTCCCTTTATTTAAAATTGAAATCCATTGGCAGATTAATCACTCCCGCACCTGGGCACAACACTACTGTGAGCGAGGCTCCGCTTGGACAGAACGTGCTCATGAGATGACTCAATTCAAGAAGTCTCGTCATAACAGGTGGGACACCTCAAGTCTCTCTATCGCTTTAACAGTAGAAAGTGCCGGGTGGGTTGTCGTATTCATTAACAGCAGTGTAATTCTGGTTTAAAAGTAAATAATGCCATTCATACCGTTGACGACAAATCGCAGCGTAAATTTAAACGTACCACCACATCAAACAACATGGAGTAGTGGGCTACGCGTTGGAGCAACTTAGCCATTTTCCGTCTTGTCTTTAAATGAATAATGGCATTTGCTCTTTGTTCCCTTTCATTTCACACAGTACATTTATTGTTACAAGAAAAATTATTTCGTATTGGAATGCTGTGAATGATACACAACCCGTTGCTGATATGATCTCTAAAGCCTAATCATACCGTACTGAAAAATCAATTATGTCGAAGAAGAAGTTAAAATATTGTTTACTAATTATCATATACTGTACTAACATACGCTCTACCAGTAGCATACCAGTAATCCTATCATAACCAACCAGAGGTTTCCTCTGAAATATCAAAAACTTTGATTGCGTCAAATATTATACATAATGTTGTATATACTATATACAGGATGAAGAACAAATCCCGTACTTGGAGGTCAGCATGCGGTTCCTCGTCGAAATTCATGGCAAAGGCTTATCTAGGAAGGCCTGGTCCTGCCAATACGTTTAATAGAAATGCGAGTTAAGAAACGAGGCTCTGGCAACGCTGTAACTGCGTGCAGCATGGCCAAGAGAACAGCACGCATGAAGTCTGCGCTGTGCCGGTGCTGTCTCATTAGCTCAGTGCGAAAAGGTATGCCGTGAAGGTCGGTTATGGTCCAATGGCGTTCGCGTCAAAGAGTTCTTCAGTTAAAGTCTCAAATTGTATCCAATGTACACCTCCACAATGCAATCAATACATTATGTTGTGTACTGTGTCTTACATTGCTGTTACTTCTCTACTTCTTTCTTATTTCGATGAGACCCGCTACGGACCACGCACCAATTTCAATTCTTCACTCTTTGTTGTTTTCTTCCCAATATTTCTTCGTTCTTAGACTATGTTGCTTCTTTCTGTCCTCAGACCACTTCGCCCCAGGTTTCCTTTCCACTCTACCCTGGCGTACTTCCAAACATAACACCTTCTCTGTCCAAAGTGTCTTCATCTCTTATATTATTTCCTTCTGTTACCTTTATTTAAACATTAAAACATAACATGAGCCTCTTACATACGTAAACGACCACTTAGTTTCGTCCATGGCACAAATAAAGCCAGTAACATCGTCTGCATCCAATGATATACACTAGATTGCCCATTATGATACGCACAATAATTCCATTCCGTACGCTGCCACGAAATTTGAAAAGTGGTATGAGGACTAGAACGGGATCTACTCAGCCTCGGGTGGTCCAAATGAGTAGATGGGGTTCGATTCCCACCACATCCATCCTCGAAGTGGTTTTTCGTGGTTGCCCGCTTCATCTTCGGGCAAATGCCGGGATGGTCCCTACCGTCAGGTCACGGCCGCCTCCTTCCCTCTTCCTTGTCTATCCTTTCTATTCTTCCCATCCCGTCCCATCCCACATGAGGCCCCCTGTTCGCTTTGCAGGTGAGGCCGCATTGGGTGAGGTGCTAGTCCCGCCTCCCCAGTTGGATCCCCCGACTCACTCTCAAGCGCCAGGACACTGCCCGTAGAGGAGGTAAAGGTGGGATCTCTCGCTGAGTCCGTGGGAAAAGCCTACTTGGAGGGTAAACTGACTACGAAAGAAAAATCGTTTGAAGTCCAGTCTTATCTTCACAGAGCCACGAACTGACGTCACACAAAACGACGACCTGACGTAGATTCGAACCGTAGTTCGTTGGTGGTTGTGGTTTGGATAATACAGCAGCCTACTCAGTGAGCTACGACGGCTGGTACGGTGATATGATACACATTCCGCCGCAGGATGCGACAGTGTTGCCGGCTTCTCGTTTTCATACTCGTCTTTTCAAATAACACCCGCTCCGATTTTGCTATAGAAACTTTTGTCTTGCATTTGGATGAGAAGTCGCATGACGACCTCCAAGTACGGCATATTTCTTCACCCTGTATTACTTCTATAAGGGGCTTCGGTGGCGTGGTCGATAGCATGCTGAACTGCTAAGCCCAAGATGGCGTGTTCAAACCCGGCCGAAGTCGTCGGATTGGTTAAGAGCGTTAAAATTCTTCAGTATGCCTTTCTTCGAAGGGGAAATAAAGCAGGCGTGCCCATGTCATAGATTTATGGCAGGTAAAAGCACCTACCATTACAATTGGTAGTGTGTAGAAAAGTTTTTAGGTTATATTTGGCGAGTTAGAAACGCTCTATCAAGTTCCAACGTTCTCCGCCAGTGTTAGTGACAGAAGCATCTGGTAGCCACAGTTGGAAATAGTTGAAATTGAACTTCCATACTAAGAAATGGATTTTATCCAAAATTGGCACTATAAAATATAGGAATAAATCAGATTAATTCTGAAAACGCCTTCTTGACATGTTGCCAATATGATTTTACTCGCACTGATACATCCAATATTTCACAGCATGCAACGTCCATACTATCCATTGGACTTCAACCAATTTTGTATGTGCATTCTGTACCTTAAAATATGGAACTAAGAATATATTCAGAGTCACCAAGGCTGCCAACTGTAGAGCTGTATTGGAATACATTACTTCAGATATATTCCAATCTAAATAGAAAAGTTAGTATTACCAACTTAATCTCGTCATTATTCTAGATAGGTCTATGTAGATTAATCATTGGCATGAATCTTAAATATAAAGAAAATTAGGCTCTTTAGATCGTCACGGAACTACTTTCATATTATTGTTAATATTATTATTATTATTATTTTACTGTGGAGTAATCAGTGCTGTGAAAATTATATTAGTTTCAAGAATAGTACAAATATTCATGGTTTTGATTGGGAAAGTTCAAATTCGAATGATAAAATAGAAAGATGTTTCCCTACCAATATCCATTATTAACATCGCCCCCTAGATCATGCGAGTAAATCGAAGTTGAAAAGTTGCATCACACAGTAGTGTTGACACAACGAAATAATTCAAAAAGAATAAAAATTCTGGCCATGGAGCGTCTCGAACCCAGAACCCATTAAGTACCAAGTTAACGCCTTAGCACTCGTACACATTTCACGTACTGTGCAGAATCACAGCTTCATCCATATGGCTAAATGTCGAATGATTTCAGTTAAATCTTAAATACTGACAGAAATGCGTTTAATCAGTCAGTGCCTTTTCCTGTATTCAAAGAAACGGACCTAAATGACTGATTTGCATTAATAATGCCAATGAACTGCAACTATTAATCTCAATCAACAAGTTTCCTCCATCTTTGATTTCTTGCAGCTGAGCCAATAAGAACTCGTAATGCAGGTACGAATAACGTTATTGAAGCCTATACCGGAATTGTGCTTGTATACAAGCTTTTACGTTACGATCTGTAACATCTGAACGCTGATGGCCAATGATTGCGGTACAACACATGTGAAATGTCCATAAGCAGAGGGTACTGGTCAGCACAGTATCGAAGCACCTAAGGTAGGATGTTATACATTAGCTATCGTATATTCTACTTGCTATTTTTAGCTTACTTTTCACTTTTTTTTAAATGATGATGAGATAGACTTATGGCATCGATCCAGGCAAATGTCTGTCTGTCTGTCTTTGTGTGTCTCCCCCTATAAACCCCTAAAGATTGCAGTTATCGAAACCAAATTCGGTTTAAGGAAATATATATCTGAATATCTCAGGGACATAATTGGAAATGATTTCAGAGTTACCAACTGCTAAAAATCACAATTCACTTTTAAGCTCTACGTTGGATATCTCAGAGGTTATGCATGCGAAATTTTCCAAAATTAGCACACACAGGGATAATAACATTCCAGATACATTTTAAGGTGTCCATATATGACAGTGTTGCCAAGATGATTCTAAGCCTGCTGATAAGTCCAATGTTTAAGTACATCTAACATCTATACTATCAATTGGATTGTAACCAAATTTCGTACGTGCTTTGTGTACTATAACAGATATGACTATGCTTATGCTTGAGAGCCATTAGGGCTGCCAACTGTTAATAAATGCGGCTGGCTGCGTGGCTCAGGGGTAACGTTCTCGCTTGCTGGGCCCAAGGTTGCTCGTTCGTATCCTGGCGCAGTCAGCTGGCATTTGAGTGTGCGCAAATGCCAGAGAGCCGTGTCAGTAGATTTACTGGCACGTTGAAGATCCCCGTATGGACAAAATTACGGCACCCCAGAGTCTCTAAAAGCCAGAGTAGTTAAAAGGGACGTAAAACCAATAACATTATTATTATTTGTTATTAAATGCTCACTCTCTCTATCCTAATACCAATATATAAGAAAGTATGCAAGCCACAGCTCTAAATTTTGCGCACGAATAGTTCCGGAAATTTTAGATTATTTGGGAGCAACTAATGCACATCAGTGCTGCCAACATAATTCTAAGCCTGTTTATAGGGCCAATTTTTTAATGCATGTAACTTCTATATTAAGAAATGGATTTTATCCAAAATTGGCACTATAAAATATAGGAATAATTCAGATTAATTCTGAGCACGCCTTCTTGACGTTGTTGCCAATATGATTTTACTCGCACTGATACATCCAATATTTCACAGCATGCAACGTTCATACTATCCATTGGACTTCAACCAAATTTTGTATGTGCATTCTGTACCTTAAGATATGGAATTAAGAATATATTTAGAGTCACCAAGGCTGCCAACTGTAGAGCTGTACTGGAATACATTACTTCAGATATATTCCAATCTAAATAGAAAAGTTAGTATTACCAACTTAATCTCGTCATTATTCTAGATAGTTCTATGTAGATTAATCATTGGCATGAATCATAAATATAAAGAAAATTAGGTTCATTAGATCGTCACGGAACTACTTCATATTATTGTTAATATTATTATTATTATTATTTTACTGTGGAGTAATCAGTGCTGTGAAAATTATATTAGTTTCACGAATAATACAAATATTCATGGTTTTGATTGGGAAAGTACAAATTCGAATGATAAAATAGAAAGATTTTTCCCTACCAATATCCATTATTAACATCGCCCCCCTAGATCATTCGAGTAAATCGAAGTTGAAAAGTTGCATCGCACAGTAGTGTTGACACAACGAAATAATTCAAAAAGAATAAAAATTCTGACCATGGAGCGTCTCGAACCCAAGACATATTAGGTACCAAGTTAACGCCTTAGCACTCGTACACATTTCATGTACTGTGCAGATTCACAGCTTCATCCATATGGCTAAATGTCGAATGATTTCAGTTAAACCTTAAATACTGACAGAAATGCGTTTAATCAGTCAGTGCCTTTTCCTGTATTCAACGTAACGGTACTAAATGACTGATTTGCATTAATAATGCCAATGAACTGCAACTATTAATCTCAATCCACAAGTTTCCTCCATCTTTGATTTCTTGCAGCTGAGCCAATAAGAACTCGTAATGCAGGTACGAATAACGTTATTGAAACCTATAACGGAATTGTGCTTGTATACAAGCTTTTACGTTACGATCTGTAACATCTGTACGCTGATGGCCAATGATTGCGGTACAACACATGTGATATGTCCATAAGCAGAGGGTACTGGTCAGCACAGTATCGAAGCACCTAAGGTAGGATGTTATACATTAGCTATCGTATATTCTACTTGTTATTTTTAGCTTACTTTTCACTTTTTTTTAAAATGATGATGAGATAGACTTATGGCTTCGATCCAGGCAAATGTCTGTCTGTCTGTCTTTGTGTGTCTACCCCTATCAACCCCTAAAAGACAGCAGTTATCGAAACCAAATTCGGTTTAAGAAAATATCTATATCTGAATATCTCAGGGACATAATTGAAAATTATTTCAGAGTTACCAACTGCTAAAAATCATAATTCACTTTTAAGCTCTACGTTGGATATCTCAGACGTTATGCATGCGAAATTTTCCAAAATTAGCACACACAGGGATAATAACATTCCAGATACATTTTAAGGTGTCCATATATGACAGTGTTGCCAAGATGATTCTAAGCCTGCTGATAAGTCCAATGTTTAAGTACATCTAACATCTATACTATCAATTGGATTGTAACCAAATTTCGTACGTGCTTTGTGTACTATAACAGATATGACTATGCTTATGCTTGAGAGCCATTAGGGCTGCCAACTGTTAATAAATGCGGCTGGCTGCGTGGCTCAGGGGTAACGTTCTCGCTTGCTGGGCCCAAGGTTGCTCGTTCGTATCCTGGCGCAGTCAGCTGGCATTTGAGTGTGCGCAAATGCCAGAGAGCCGTGTCAGTAGATTTACTGGCACGTTGAAGATCCCCGTATGGACAAAATTACGGCACCCCAGAGTCTCTAAAAGCCAGAGTAGTTAAAAGGGACGTAAAACCAATAACATTATTATTATTTGTTATTAAATGCTCACTCTCTCTATCCTAATACCAATATATAAGAAAGTATGCAAGCCACAGCTCTAAATTTTGCGCACGAATAGTTCCGGAAATTTTAGATTATTTGGGAGCAACTAATGCACATCAGTGCTGCCAACATAATTCTAAGCCTGTTTATAGGGCCAATTTTTTAATGCATGTAACTTCTATACTAAGAAATGGATTTTATCCAAAATTGGCACTATAAAATATAGGAATAATTCAGATTAATTCTGAGCACGCCTTCTTGACGTTGTTGCCAATATGATTTTACTCGCACTGATACATCCAATATTTCACAGCATGCAACGTTCATACTATCCATTGGACTTCAACCAAATTTTGTATGTGCATTCTGTACCTTAAGATATGGAATTAAGAATATATTTAGAGTCACCATGGCTGCCAACTGTAGAGCTGTACTGGAATACATTACTTCAGATATATTCCAATCTAAATAGAAAAGTTAGTATTACCAACTTAATCTCGTCATTATTCTAGATAGTTCTATGTAGATTAATCATTGGCATGAATCATAAATATAAAGAAAATTAGGTTCATTAGATCGTCACGGAACTACTTCATATTATTGTTAATATTATTATTATTATTATTTTACTGTGGAGTAATCAGTGCTGTGAAAATTATATTAGTTTCACGAATAATACAAATATTCATGGTTTTGATTGGGAAAGTACAAATTCGAATGATAAAATAGAAAGATTTTTCCCTACCAATATCCATTATTAACATCGCCCCCCTAGATCATTCGAGTAAATCGAAGTTGAAAAGTTGCATCGCACAGTAGTGTTGACACAACGAAATAATTCAAAAAGAATAAAAATTCTGACCATGGAGCGTCTCGAACCCAAGACCCATTAGGTACCAAGTTAACGCCTTAGCACTCGTACACATTTCATGTACTGTGCAGATTCACAGCTTCATCCATATGGCTAAATGTCGAATGATTTCAGTTAAATCTTAAATACTGACAGAAATGCGTTTAATCAGTCAGTGCCTTTTCCTGTATTCAACGTAACGGAACTAAATGACTGATTTGCATTAATAATGCCAATGAACTGCAACTATTAATCTCAATCCACAAGTTTCCTCCATCCTTGATTTCTTGCAGCTGAGCCAATAAGAACTCGTAATGCAGGTACGAATAACGTTATTGAAGCCTATACCGGAATTGTGCTTGTATACAAGCTTTTACGTTATGATCTGTAACATCTGTACGCTGATGGCCAATGATTGCGGTACAACACATGTGATATGTCCATAAGCAGAGGGTACTGGTCAGCACAGTATCGAAGCACCTAAGGTAGGATGTTATACATTAGCTATCGTATATTCTACTTGCTATTTTTAGCTTACTTTTCACTTTTTTTTAAATGATGATGAGATAGACTTATGGCATCGATCCAGGCAAATGTCTGTCTGTCTGTCTTTGTGTGTCTCCCCCTATAAACCCCTAAAGATTGCAGTTATCGAAACCAAATTCGGTTTAAGGAAATATATATCTGAATATCTCAGGGACATAATTGGAAATGATTTCAGAGTTACCAACTGCTAAAAATCACAATTCACTTTTAAGCTCTACGTTGGATATCTCAGACGTTATGCATGCGAAATTTTCCAAAATTAGCACACACAGGGATAATAACATTCCAGATACATTTTAAGGATCCCATATATGACAGTGTGCCAAGATCATTCTAAGCCTGCTGATAAGTCCAATGTTTAAGTAAATCTAACACCTATACTATTAATTGGATTTTAACCAAATTTCGTACGTGCTTTGTGTACTATAACAGATATGACTATGCTTATGCTTGAGAGCCATTAGGGCTGCCAACTGTAAGTAAATGCGGCTGGCTGCGTGGCTCAGGGGTAACGTTCTCGCTTGCTGGGCCCAAGGTTGCTCGTTCGTATCCTGGCGCAGTCAGCTGGCATTTGAGTGTGCGCAAATGCCAGAGAGCCGTGTCAGTAGATTTACTGGCACGTTGAAGATCCCCTTATGGACAAAATTACGGCACCCCGGAGTCTCTAAAAGCCAGAGTAGTTAAAAGGGACGCAAAACCATTAACATTATTATTATTTGTTAATAAATGCTCACTCTCTTTATCCTAATACCAATATATCAGAATGTATGTAAGCCAACAGCTCTAAATTTTGCGCACGAATAGTTCCGGAAATTTTAGATTATTTGGGAGCAACTAATGCACATCAGTGCTGCCAACATAATTCTAAGCCTGTTTATAGGGCCAATTTTTAATGCATGTAACTTCTATACTAAGAAATGGATTTTATCCAAAATTGGCACTATAAAATATAGGAATAATTCAGATTAATTCTGAGCACGCCTTCTTGACGTTGTTGCCAATATGATTTTACTCGCACTGATACATACAATATTTCACAGCATGCAACGTTCATACTATCCATTGGACTTCAACAAAATTTTGTATGTGGATTATGTACCTTAAGATATGGAACTAAGAATATATTCAGAGTCACCATGGTTGCCAAATGTAGAGCTGTATTTGAATACATTACTTCAGATATATTCCAATCTAAATAGAAAAGTTATTATTGCCAACTTAATCTCGTCATTATTCTATATAGGTCTATGTAGATTAATCATTGGCATGAATCTTAAATATAAAGAAAATCAGGCTCTTTAGATCGTCACGGAACTACTTCATATTATTGTTATTATTATTATTATTATTATTATTATTATTATTATTTTACTGTGGAGTAATCAGTGCTGTGAAAATTATATTAGTTTCACGAATTGTACAAATATTCATGGTTTTGATTGGGAAAGTACAAATTCGAATGATAAAATAGAAAGATTTTTCCCTACCAATATCCATTATTAACATCGCCCCCCTAGATCATGCGAGTAAATCTAAGTTGAAAAGTTGCATCACACAGTAGTGTTGACACAACGAAATAATTCAAAAAGAATAAAAATTCTGGCCATGGAGCGTCTCGAACCCCGGACCCATTAGGTACCAAGTTAACGCCTTAGCACTCGTACACATTTCATGTTCTATGCAGATTCACAGCTTCATCCATATGGCTAAATGTCGAATGATTTCAGTTAAATCATAAATACTGACAGAAATGCGTTTAATCAGTCAGTGCCTTTTCCAGTATTCAACGTAACGGTACTAAATGACTGATTTGCATTAATAATGCCAATGAACTGCAACTATTAATCTCAATCCACAAGTTTCCTCCATCTTTGATTTCTTGCAGCTGAGCCAATAAGAACTCGTAATGCAGGTACGAATAACGTTATTGAAGCCTATACCGGAATTGTGCTTGTATACAAGCTTTTACGTTACGATCCTAGTACGAGGCTAAAAACGTTATTCAACCCGGGACCCATACAACAGAACACGACGTTAATAACGTTATTCGACCTGCGAGGCATGCAGCATAACACAATGCTATCCGGTCTTGTGAATAACGTTATTTGATGTTCGGAATGAGTGGTAGTTGTTCGCGACGTGTTAGAGCACGAATAACGTTATTCGACCTGCGAGGCATGCAGCATAACACAATGCTATCCGGTCTTGTCAATAACGTTATTTAAAACAACTGAGTGAATGGGGTACATTTGATTGTGTTACAACGCCAATAACGTTATTCGACTTGTGTCTCCTGCGATAACTAAAATGGTATCCGGTATGATAATAAAATATTTAAAATAACGGTATATATACAGTATCCGTTTATTCGTTCTTCGTATGAATAACGTTACAACAAACTTTCTGTTATACGTTACGCGATGTATACCGTAACGCCAAACAATTCGTTATTGAAGGCCATTATGTTAAGTTATCCAGCCCTGGTTAGAACTACATAAAGTTAGACTTGATAGGAGTTCACAGATCGATTTAAATACCCTGCTATAACCATTGACTGGAATATAATTAAACTATCTATATTGTACTTTTTGTTTTATCTTTTATTAACATTGATGATTTCTTTCTTTTATAGGTAATTTCGAAAGTGATCATAATGTTCAAGTGTGGTGACTGTAAGAAACAGTTCTCAAGACCTGACAACCTACAACGTCATGCAAGTACAAAACATAATCAGAAAATGTTTGTGTGCAGTCATTGTGCTACAACATTTAACAGACAAGATAGTCTTGGACGGCATGTAAATTTAATGCATGTCAGTTCAGCACCTTTCTCATGTTCAGTTTGTGATCTTGGTTTTTCTGCTGTAAAGCGATATCAATCCCACATGGTTGAAGTGCATGGTGAACAACAGGATTTAAAAAATGTAAAACCAACAACTAGCACGGAACCTTTAAATGAATGTCATGCTCAAAAGCGTAAACGTTCTCAAGATTGTGAAAATAGTTGTGCAACAAAAAGAACGAAGAATGGTGAAACTTCGATAACACATTGTGATATATGTAATATAGATATACCTTCTTCATTCATTCATGGACATTTACGCAGTATTCAACATAAAAATAACGTTTGCCAGGAAAGAAATTCTGGAAATGTTCAACAAATTGGTAGTGCATTTAAGAGTCGAATTGCTAGTTATAGACTTTATAGTGAAGAAAAAACTCAAAGTATTGAATCATTTTTAAAAAATGTTCAACCTACTGTGTTTGGCTTAGTAGAAAATGTTTTATTAGAGCATAAAACAATTAAAATGAATTTTGAACATTTTGGCCTCTATGTAAAAACTGGGAACGAAGGTGAAATTACAGATATCAAATCTTTTAATACAAAAAACATAATTGTTAGTGAATCAACTAATATTAGTGACATATACCAAAATATTTGAAGTGCTATCATAGTGAAGAGTGAAGAGTTCCAGGAAAGGGAGTCGGGCTGGGCGTTAGTTGAAGTACTTTATTTAGAAACCAACATGAATAAATACAACCCCCTTCGAGCATCATCATATATTGATTTGCCAGCATGGATCAAACGTAAGAAAGCTGTTGTGAACGTTATGAATAATGATGACGCATGCTTTGCATGGGCTGTAACCTCAGCTCTCCATCCAGCAGTGGAGCATCTGTATAGAACATCATCATATCCTCACTATTCTTCAGTGTTAGATTTAGAAGAAATGGAATTTCCTATGGTGATAAAAGACATTCAACGTTTTGAAGAGCTGAACAATGTAAGTATTAATGTTTATGAAATTGAAAATAAGAGAATAGTCGGTCCTCTATATTATACTCAGGAAAAAAAGGATATTCATGTAAATTTACTTTACATAACCGAAGGTGAAAACGCCCACTATTGTTGGATAAAACATTTAAGTAGACTTGTCAGTAATCAGGTTTCAAAACACAATGGTAAAAAGTGGTTGTGTGATGGTTGTTTGCTACATTTCCAGAAAGAGGACCAACTAATTCAACATCAAAAATGGGGGTGTAATCATGTGTGTACGGTATTACCGACTCCTAAAAATAACATTCTAAAATTTAAGGATTATGAGAAACAGCTTCGAGTACCATTTGTTATATATGCAGTCGACCGCACAGCGAGTACCAGTGAGCACGAAAACTGCGAGTAGCTGTAATACGGAAGACAATCAGATAAGTAGTTAGCCAAAAAATTTATAGTTTAACCATAGTTTACAACCATATAATCTCTCTAAAGTACAATCTCCGGATAGCTATCACCATTTAGCATTTCACCTAACATATATACTGCATTTAGCATACACTGACAGTTGCAGTACCAATACTGCAACTAAATAATTGTACATATTGTAAATATTTTCACCTGTATTTCAAACATAGATTTTGTAGCCTAAGTGTAATGGATCTGATGATGATCGCTTGACGATCGAAACTGGTCATCCTAGTGTTTTATTAATCTCATGTAATTTATTTCAGGATTAGGGCATAACCCATCTCTTTTGGGTACATTCGTGTTGACCGACTGAAAAGCACTAAACTCTTGTTTACTAAGGCAACACTGAAAATATGGCTTCAAACACCACAATATACAGATAGGGTTCGCGATCATGACCATTTAACAGGAAAATATCGTGGTGCTGCTCACCAAGAATGTAATTTAAATTATAGAGTAAGTAAATTCATTCCGGTCATTCTACACAATGGTAGCAAATACGATAACCACTTTATCGTTAAAGAATTTGGAGCTTCAGATGTGAAAATTGATGTGATTGCAAATAATAAGGAACAATACATATCGTTCACAAAATACATCAAAACTAGCAATAAAAAAAACATTAAACTGCGATTTTTAGATTCATTCCGCTTTATGCCGAGCAGTCTTGATAAGCTGGCTAGTAATTTAAAATCAGATCAGTTTCATGAAATTCAACGTGTCTTTCCTAAAGAAGATGATTTTAATTTAATTCTTCAAAAGGGTATATTCCCTTATGAATATATTAACTGTGTGGAACGTCTTGAGGAGTGTTGTTTACCACCGAAAAATGCATTTTACAGTTCCTTAAACACAAGTCATATCAGTGATCAGGAATATTTACATGCACAACGTGTATGGGCACAGTTCCACATTCAAACTCTAGGAGAATTTTCAGACATATATTTGAAGACAGATGTGATGTTATTAGCAGATGTTTTTGAAAATTTTCGGAATGTTTGTATGAAAACTTATGACCTTGATCCTTGTCAGTATTTCACAGCTCCTGGGTTAAGTTTCAGTTCAATGTTGAAAAAAACGAAAGTAAATTTATAATTAATGACTGATATAGACATGATCAGTTTTATAAAATCATCAATTCGAGGTGGATTAAGTCAATGTAGTGGACGGTACTCTAAAGCGAATAATAAATACATGCCTAGCTACAACCCTTGTGAAGAGTCAAAGTATATTGTCTACCTCGATGCAAATAACCAATATGGTTGGGCTATGAGTCAATATCTACCACTGAAAGATTTTCGCTGGCTGACACAACCTGAAATTGATGTCTTACATGTTAACACTCTTAATGATAACGATGATAAAGGATATATTTTAGAGGTAAATCTTGAGTACCCTAAAGAGTTACATGATGAACATAATGATTTACCATTTTGTCCTGAGAATATGAAATCTCCATACATCTCATCACGAACAAAAATGTTAATTGCTAATGTAAATGATAAATGTAAATATGTAATACATTATCAAAACTTGAAACAGTGTCTACAACATGGATTGAAATTAACTAAAATTCATCGCGTATTGCAATTTCATCAGTCAGCATGGCTCAAACCGTATATTGATCTAAACAATAATTTAAGAACGCAGTCAACAAACGCGTTTGAAAAAGATTTTTATAAACTCATGAATAATAGTGTTTTTGGAAAGACTATGGAGAATGTTGATAAACGAGTTGATGTAAAGCTGATAACAAAGTGGGAGAATGATGGTAAAAGGTATGGTGCGAGCAACTTAATAAGCAAGCCTAACTTTCATAGCTGTTCAATTATTCATGAGGCTTTAGTTGTAATAAAAATGAATCGTCTTAAAGTAACTTACAAGAAACCCATATATGTGGGTTACACGATTCTGGAATTATCAAAAACACTTATGTATGAATTTCACTATGATTATGTAAAGAAAAACTATCTTGATAATGCTAAATTACTCTACACAGACACAGATTCTTTTATTTATGAGTTTAAAACTGATGATTTTTACGAGGATATCAAAACTGAGCTAAATAGGTTTGATACAAGTGACTACCCCAAGGATAATATTTACCATTTACCTCTAGTAAACAAAAAGGTTCTTGGGAAATTTAAGGATGAATGTGCTGGTGTTATTATAGACACCTTTGTAGGCACAAAATCTAAATCATACAGCTATATGACAATTGATGATATAGTAGTAAAAAAATTAAAAGGAGTGAAAAAGAATGTTGTTAGTAAAGAGTTAGATACAAGTGATTATAAAAACTGTATAGTTAGTAACCCACCTGTATTATATAAGAAAATGTGTGTATTTAGAAGTAAAAATCATCACCTACATACCAATTTGTTGAACAAAGTTGCTTTAAGTAATGAAGACAACAAACGATTCATTATACCCAACACATTTAATACTCTTGCTTGGGGAAACAGTCGTATTGACGACTATTACTTTACTTAAGTCTAATGATCACTATATTGTAATATTTGTAGTGTGTTTTATATTGTAATATTTTTTGTAAAAACTGTAAGTAGAATGTATAATGTTAGGCTACAGTAGTTTAGTAAAAATAAGATAAGTAATACATTTTAGTGTAAAATGTTTGCTTTTGTATATTACGAAAAAGATTTTAAAAAATTTACTGAATGTGTGAACTAAACAAGGGGAATGTAAAAAATGTAAAGTGGAAATTGTAAATATCCATGTGTGAAAAAGTGAAATGGCTATCACCATTTTAAAATTAAAAAGACATTGTAATCTGGTAAACCTTGTTTTTTATTTCAAAACAACAAAAATGTACAGAATGTGTAAACTAAACAAGGGAATGTAAAAATGAAAAGTGGAAATTGTAAATATTCATGTGTGAAAAAATGAAATGGCTATCGCCATTTTTAAAAAATGAAAGATATAGTGAGCTGGTAAACCTTATTTATATTTCACAAAAAAATGTACAGAATGTGTGAACTAAACAAGGGGAGTGTAAAAAATGTAAAGTGGAAATTGTAAATATTCATGTGTGAAAAAATGAAAATGAAGAAATGACTATCACCATTTTTAGAATTAAAAGATTTTAAAAAATTTACTGAATGTGTGAACTAAACAAGGGGAATGTAAAAAATGTAAAGTGGAAATTGTAAATATCCATGTGTGAAAAAGTGAAATGGCTATCACCATTTTAAAATTAAAAAGACATTGTAATCTGGTAAACCTTGTTTTTATTTCACAACAACAAAAATGTACAGAATGTTTAAACTAAACAAGGGGAATGTAAAAAAAATGTAAAGTGGAAATTGTAAATATTCATGTGTGAAAAAAATGAAATGGCTATCACCATTTTTTAAAATAAAAGACATTGTGATCTTGTAAACCTTGTTTTTATTTCACAACAAATAGAGCTTTACAAAAATAGAATACAAAGAAATACCAATTCCTCAATCCTTTTCAATGTCCATGTCCGCTCATTATTAACTTTCCTTTTATAACACTAATCACAATGACGACTGCCAACCTCTCTCCCACTGAGACATCACAGAATGTCAAAAGTTGTTTAGCTTTTCAACGATACTTTATCCGCTACACGTCTTAATGCAGAATGACTGTGGTGATAAGAAAGGTGCATGCTTGATCCAAAGGATTAATAGGTATATCACTATGCTGCAAAGGTTCTTCAAGACAAGTTCCAGGACTACACAAATAATAACCAGGTAGGTAGATTTCGAAAGTCAAGTATTGAATTACTTTGTTAATGACGCCATTGCCAGTACAGGTCTGGCATATCCTTTTCCATCGATGGTAAAAAGGTTTGATCTTCCTCCTCCTCTGTGGATGATGTTTGTTGTTGTAGCTTTTTTTCTTCATTACTCCCGTGGTATGAGGAAACAAAGTCTTTACACTGACTTTTATGACCATGATACAGTTTGACTAGCTGACAAGTAGCACACTGTCGCATAGAGGGTATTTTTGCCATAGCCACTTGCTTATGGTGATCATAATCCGTTCATGGTTGCAATTCACTTAACACAGGGTCTTGAGTCCATGATTTTGGTACATGTTGCCAGATTTCTTTCACTGCATTTGCTGCGACATAATAAATGAATGATTTTGGAAGAGCCAATAATTCTTCTTTAGTAAAACTGTCTAGTTTCTTTTTACACACAAAGAACTTTCCAATCGCTTTATCGGTAGCATCCCCTTTCTCCATGGTATCACGTTGATGTTTACACGTCGCTTGTAGAAATCTCACTGGTGTCATCCACAGGTAAACCTTTAGTTTTAATTTTATTTAACAACTCCCAGCAGGCATTGGTGGATAGCCAATGAAACAATTGCCACACCTGTGCCAAGGCTTTATGGGTAATATTGTCACAGGGGCAGCGATCCATGAGTGTTTGCAGCGATGGACAGCCCATGTCCATTAAATCGATACATTGACAGTAAGACGCTAAAAATGGTTGTAGCCATTGACGTTTTTCACTACCTTTCACAAATATTACATGGGCAGAAGACAAGTGGGCTTTCATGACCATGTCCAGGTGCTTATATGAAATGGTTCCTTGCTTCCAGTCTAGTTGCATATGAGTTTCAATCCACTGGGTTTGTTTACGGTCTTTATCACACAACAAATCAAACGCATAAGGTGGTTTAAACACCAAATGAGTAGCTTGTGATATCCAAAAAGTGGAACAATCGATGATGGCCACTTCTTTAAATATAAATTTGTTATCTCCAATTTTAAACCCTTGACAGTCGACAATCAGTGTACGCAACATGTTCACTCTTGTCTGGATCAAGTCCAACTGACCACAGACTGACAATTGTTCAGTAAGGTGTACCCATGTCATTTTCTTACATTCCATTCTAGTAAAAGAAAAGAAAAAACATCGAGTAGTCACTATAGAGGTTAGGATATGACAGGGGGGCATAAGAAATAATAATATAACAACAACAACCAATTTTTTTTATTTCATTATTTTATTAGCATTACAAGTTTTACATTCTTTTTTCATTCTAGGATAGAGGCGGTACCATCTCATACAACAAAAAAGTCTTTTGTGTTTATAGTGTCCATAACACTGATGATATCCCAATGTCTCTAAACTGGATGTTTTTAACTGTGAGCTGCTCACTGAAGCACTACCGGCACCATAAAGTCCACACGTATCATAACTTTTTTCATCACTCAGAGGCATGAGTGAGGGGTAACTTGAATGACAGGGTATATTACCCACCTCCATTCTGCACAGGTAGGGGCAGGCAGGTGACCAGCGCTGATGTTCCTGCATGGGTTCATCGCTCTCTTGCCATTGGTCTAAGATGATGGGACAAAACACACATTTCACTTCATCTCTTCTTTTTAAATAGTAGAATCCAGCGGCTGCTAAGGCTTGAGGGTTTATAAAAGGCACCGGCCACGTCGCAAAGGTCTTGAAACGTTGTTCCTCAGATTTTAAATTCATGGATGTAACTTCTCTTGAGGCTTGAAAGCAAGACATGACTGAGCGGTTTGATGTGGGTTGACCTGCTATTTATACACTTGTCACTTGGTTGGACAGTGGATAATAGTTGACTTGTTTGTGATGAATAATCAAACAGTAGGCCGTGGTATTGGCTGGAACATTGTCATGCGTTTCAAAATCTAGTCGAATGTCAATATTGGATGGTTTGACAGACTCTTCCAAGTAGGAACAGTCAAAGACAATCAGTGCCGCCCTTGTCTTAAAAGCTTGGGGTGACAACATTGGACAATTCTCTTTTTGATAATACGACCATCTAAATTTAGAAAACAAGTCGTACAGGGGGCCAAACTTATTTTTTGAAAAATCTAAATCCAACCCTTCATAGGGAAACACAGCACCGTTGAGGAAAAGACGTGCATTTCTCAATTGCAGGTGATCAAATTGCGTGACATCTTTGGTTTGTTGATACTTGCGATTCGTTTGAAAACCCACAATCATGTAGAGAGGTCTCTCTGTATAGCGGGCTGTTTTTATAGACCAACTGTGTGTGTTGGTGGTGGGCAATAACGGGTACTCATGGAGTGCCCAGCTTCTAAATTCCATGGGTAGAGGTATATCTCTCTTTACCATTTTGAGTATGTCCAGTTTTTTGCTATCGTTAAGGGTCACATGAAGCACTTTCCATAGCAAGCGTTGTAGTTGAATTTTTGAATCAATGGGGGCATTGTCGACTCCCTTGAGTGCATTATTATCACTCCTGTCTCTCACCAGATAAAGCACTTGCCTTGCGTTGACCACAATGCGCTGGTGATCTTCAGCAAAGCCTAAAATCAGTTTAAGAGGTAAATATCCAGTGAAGGTGCCATCGGTGTGTACCATCCAGTCATTGGTCGAGTCAGGGCACCAACCCGCCATGCAAAGTGTTTTAGCTTCTTCCTCACTATAAGAGGGATATAGTTTCATGACACTGGAAATACCCACATTTCGAGTGCTATCCACCACGATATCGTTAATGACATAACGTACTTCAGAAAACAGGAAGGCGAAAGCATGGTTGGCTAACTTGGATGTAGTGGGTGTAGAACCATCGGCTTTGGTGAGCCGACCTTCAATCTGAATAACACTTTCATGTGGTAGAGTGTAAATATCTTGGTTGTTGATAACAAATTGAATTTCAACATTGTTATCGAGTCCAGGTGTTTGAGCTTGATAAGAATGCAGATCAATTCTTACCACTCCTGGTTGCTCCTCGATGTGGTTCACTTCCTCTAGAATAGAATTCATCGCGGGGGTTAATGTGGTAACCCAAATGCTGTAAAATCTGCTTGTTCTGAGATGTTAACGTGTATTCACGTGGTAAACAACTAACACCATTCCTAGACGGTGCTGTTGCTTTATATACAAACTTCATAGTGGTTTTAGCACCAACTTGTAAGTCACTGGTGTGGTAGAATCTAGATCAATGAGTTGTTGCTCTCTATTGATCAGTCTTAATGTTATATTACTAATACCATCGACAGCCACAGAATGAAAAAGCACCACTGGAGGGTTTTCACGAATAATATAGCCATTGGGTGATGTTACAATAAAGTCATAAAGCGAATGCGACGGTTTTTGATTGGTGTACACTTGACTAATAATATTACACGTCACCGACACATGATGGTCCTCAATGAATTTCACTTTATGGTCTGATTCATGTTTTTTGTTGGGCTCTAACACACGTGGTTTAAATCCTAGTAATTAACCAATGGAATCGGGGTGAGTTTTAAAGTCAATTTTGAATGTAGAAAAAATACTGCAGCGATGAGTGTTGGTATTTCCTACAAGTTCAAACTTGCGCGTTCCATCGAGAAATGACTTTAAACCATATTCATTGATCAATACCACATAAATGTGTTCATAAATGTCATCTATCGTGTATCCACCAGAGTTCAGGGTGAGCACAGAATCATCATAGTAAAACTTGTTGTTCACATTTTCACGTATGTTGTATATTCGATTGTACGTTTCAAGAGAAACAAGTCCTAAACCATAAGGTTTTTCACTCAATTCGATAGGTGGGTAAAAGTCTAGACTCACTTCAGGTCCACGTCCATGCAGTGTAAACGCCTTACTTTCCACCGACATACTGTTGACGTTTTTGCTTATGTTGCGTCTTATATAAAAAAATTAAACACAAACGTCCACACTGTTGGCTGTTAAACGTTTGCTTACGTTTCACATTATAATATATCTTGATCCTGTTTCCAAAATAGGCCACTAGTTCCATGGGCGGGGGCAAATTCCCAAAACTGTCAAAGTACCATACAGTAGATCCCTCTTTGACATAAGCTACATAATGTGTTCCAGGTCCTCGGTGATCATCCAAATTGACAACAGCACATTCATGTTTCCCGGGTTGTGAGGGTAATTGATTTCGCATAAACACACCTAGAAAATGAGAAAGCTTCAGTTGTTTAGCATAGCTTTCCACTTGCTGATGCGTCAGGGCATGTCTTGCTATGGCTGAGGTTAATGATGTTTTTTTTTTATTTCGAAAAGGTGGAATTCCAAATCCTTGTTGATAAAAGGCTGGCTTCAAATTGACATTTCTAGCCCCCATAGCAATGGCCTCCATTGTTTCATTGTGTCGCTGACTTTCATTGAGTTGTTGCTTGCCCTGTTGCACGGCTTTAATGGTTTTTGCCACTGCACTGGCGCCGCCTAAAAGTGAACCTAGAGCAGCCAGACCAGCGAATAATGCAGGTAAAAATCCCGCTCGTTTGGGGACGGGGATCACTCGCCCTTGTTTTGAACCCTGTCGCTGACGTTTTGGAATAACATGTCTCTGTGCTACTCGAAGAGCTTTCCTTATGGTCAACACATTCTTTTTTCTTTTTTTCTTTCGCAAGGGCTTGTCCACGAATGTCATAAGCCCAGGCTTTGCCAAGGACAGGCTCATATTTTTTGTCTTTCTCACCACATATCTTTGTTTCACCATGATGATGATGACCAACAACCTTTCACAAGAAAGTTTAAGTCACAACTAACATTAGATTGTTATTTCATGGCTGTATATTCCAATTCTACATAAAGTGGGAAATCATTTATGGTTTTTCCAGCTTGCTTTTCATTCCATGTCAACAGGAGATGAAAGGATAATTCGTCTCCTGCATTGACCATTTCATGGTTATGGACCAATATCCTATGACCATTTATCTCTATTTGTAAATGGTTCTCATCAGGTATGGCATATTTGATGTGAATGGTTCCATTATAGTGTAGTCGATAGTGGCTTAAACCTGAAGCAAGCACATAGGTCAAGTGCTGGTCATGAACTAGCGGTATATGGTTTCTCTCATTCACAGGTTTTACATTTGTCAGATGCACTAAAAATACAGATGGGATAAATTTATAAAGCCTTTTCATTTCATAGGTCACGTATCGCTTGGTACAGACATCATTATCTTCTTGTGGGTCTTCCACGTGAATAATGCGGTGATGATTAGAGCTATAGCCATCCACCGTAAGCTGAGGCACTTTATCATAAAACTCATACACCTTGTTATCCTCATACTTTTTTGTAGTAACGTCTGTAGACACTTGAGGATGTTTTACATGAGTTAACCGCTTTCCTTTAAAGTCATAATCTCCTTGTTTTGTGCGTGGCACTACTGACCTATCCACATAGTGTTTATTAGCAGGATCTGTTTCTTGTTTAGTATCATGTATGGGAACAAACCTAGCTTTGACCATCAACGCACGTCCAAAGACATCCATCGTCAACCTGTAGTACGAGTCTACTGTTTCTATGACAAGGCTCGGTGCGATGTATATAGACAGCCTGCTAGCCTCTCTAAGCCTTAGTTGAAATGAAGCTAATTAAGCAGCAAGAGTCATTCCCCGTGAGGGACATGGTTTCCCATCTCTACCCCACATCACGTGAACAACGTCATGGTTCACTGTTTCCATCTTCCATTCGCTGTATCATTGTGGGACCTTCCGGCTGTGGAAAAGACCAATCTTTTGCTGACACTTATTACAGCGCCCAATGGTCTGTGTTTTCAAAATATTTATATTTTCGCAAAATCTCTCTACCAACCCCTCTACATGTTTCTGGATCAAGTCATGTCTGGATTAAAAAATGAGAATATGGGGTATTTTACATTTTCCACGCAAGAAAATGTTATTTCACCGGATGAGGTAAAGCCTGATTCACTCATGATTTTCGATGATGTATCCACTGAACGACAAGGTATCATTCAAAGCTATTTCAGCATGGGTCGACACAAACATATCGATTGCTTCTATCTTGGACAAACGTATTCTAAAATGTCCAAACAGTTGATTCGTGACAATGCCAATGTCATTGTTTTATTTCGCCAGGACGAGAGGAACAGTCGTTACATTTATAATGAACATGTGAATCCAGATATGACCTTTCAAATGTTTACAGAATTGTGTGGCAAGTGCTGGAACACACAACGTCATGCCTGTTTAGTGATTGACAAACCAAGTGAACTCAACCAAGGGCGGTATCGCTTAGGGTTTGATCATTTTATTGCTATTTAAGGCACTGTATCATTCCCTCTCAAGTCATTTGTCACGACATCATGGCGTTAGCAGAGAGTCAATTGAAAAAACATATTATTAGAGCAAAACATACTATTCGCCAAAAGTTTCGTCAATTGAAACGATCGCGTGCGGATCATGCTTTGTTTATTCAACAACATTTAGCACCTCCGCTAAAAGCTATGTTGAAACCCTCTTTCAATCCATCTGAAACGCTACCTACCGTTTCACAAGCCAGTCAGACACACCACGAGGACTCTGAGGAAGAGAAAGAGGAAAATGAAGAGGAACAGGAAGATTTAACTAGTGTTAGCGAAGTTGAGGATAATGAGGAACAAGTGTTTACGCCTCAAAAAAAGGCATCACCCCTTGCAGAGTTTTTAAGAAAAAGGAAATCCTTGGTCATGGTCGAAACCCCTTGCCCTTCCAGATCGTCTCCATTTTCACAACTCTTGGCCACTCCTCAACATAAAGCTCAACTGAAAAACATTTTAATAAAATATTATGGATCAACACTGGAACCCTATTTCACCAATCTATTTGTTGGAAACACAGATACCACATATGGCGTTCGCTATGAGAATGATAGTTTTAAAATTGGTGATTCATCGATTAAATTTAGTCGTACTAAAGCTGTCATTAAAAAGATCAACTATAAATTAACACCAGGACTGTTAAAGCTACTATTCTCTAGGACTCCCTCATCTCAAGATTATACGTCAGAGGACCTTAGTAAATATAAATCCATTTTATTGGATACCCATGCTCACAAAAGACAGTATGATCCCACTCAACAAGTGAATGCTAATATATCCCAAAAATATAAAACCATCATTGCAAAAATGTTCCCCACTAGTCAAAGTGGTCGTCGTAAAGTGTCCGCTTCAGGGGTGACATTTAAACCATTAAAACCCCTTGTGGATGTTACCTACTGGCACAATCCAAATAAACTCGTCCAGCGACTACAGCTGTTGCATGCTTCACGTCAAGCTGGCCATACTGGTCACGATTGGGAAATTCAAGAAATTGAGGAAGAACTTCGAAATGCCAAAATTATTGTTTAAGCCCTCACCCATTAAAATGGGTATTGCTCACGAGTTGCATCGTCCAGCTAGACGTCACTATCAGCGACTCAAGGTGATTCCACAGGGTGTGGATGAACTTTGGCAAGCAGACTTAGTTGAAATGAATCCCTATGCTAACGTTAACGATGGTGTACGCTATATGTTGACGGTCATTGATGTTTATTCCAAAATGGCGTTTGTTGAACCTGTGCGTCGCAAGTCTAGTCCACTAGTCACCAAAGCCTTTCAACATATTATTCAACAATCTAAACGTCAACCTCAGCTGCTACAAACCGACCAGGGAAAAGAATTTTTCAACAAGGATTTCTCCAGTTTTCTCAAATCTAAGGATATTCACCATTACACCACGTACAGCAATCTCAAAGCCAGCGTGGTCGAGCGGTTCAACCGAACAATGAAAACCTAAATGTGGAAAGCGTTTACCGCTCAGGGCACTTATCGCTGGTTGGACTTGTTACCTGAGTTAGTGTCACGTTACAACGACACCAAACACAGAACCATTGGGACCAAGCCACGACTTGTAACTAAAAATATTCCACAACTGGATAAACTGTTTAACCCCATAAAAACAGCAGACCCTAAACGTCATCGCCTTAACATTGGGGACCATGTTCGTGTGAGCAAATTCAAGTCCGTCTTCGACAAGGGCTACACACCAAATTGGGGGACTGAACTATTTCGAATTCGTCAAGTCAACCTGAACAGTCCAGTCACCTATTTACTCGAGAACCTCAACCATCAACCCATAAAAGGCAGGTTTTATCTTCAAGAACTTCAAAAGACAGCGTTTCCTAAACATTACCTTGTGGAAAAAGTGTTGAAACAAAAAGGAAATAAACTATATGTAAAATGGTTGGGATTTAGCTCAGCCTTTAATTCTTGGATTAATAAATTACATGGTGTGTGAACCTGTGTGTCTTGTATTTATTTATTTACTCATGTTGTACTTAACCTACAGTCCTATGTACAGTCCTCAGCTATACATGTATTATGAGCAATACATATTTCTTTCTCTCTTCACCTGTGTTCTCTCTTACACTAACCCCCCCTTCACCTCCCACCACTGTCAAAACAGGTTGTGACTTGTTAGCTCTTATCGTGCACGTGCACATGTGTACACTTGTGTGTTAGGTCATATTACACATGAACTTGCATTTTCTCACGTATGAGCCAAAACAAGATGTGACTTGTTTCACAAGGAGGACGGTAATAAGGTCATCTCTCACGTGTTCACATGTATTTCGTCACTTTCCTTCCATATCGTTATCCCATTATAGTAGTGGGGGATTGGTGAACAACGTCAATTCAACACACACAAATGTAGTTAGGCCCTTTGACATAATTTAAATAAATTCATGGGCTAGTCCGTAGGAACCAGGCCAAAGGGAACCGTCCAAAGGGATCAGTCCAAAGGGACAAGGACTCGACCACAAGGACTCGTCCACAAGGACCTGTCCACAAGGACTTGTCCACAAGGACCTGTCCACAAGGACTCGTCCACAAGGACTCGTCCACAAGGACCCGACAACAATGACCCCACCAACAATGACCCGTCAACAATAACCCATCCATAGGGATCCGCTCCCCCACCCTCTTACCAAAGCCATGAGTGGGCATGCGAAAAAAACAGAAAACAAGCATGTTAATTCATAGTGGCTTGCCACCGTATACATGTCTCTTGTGTAGAACAACGTTTCATTCCATATTGGCATTCAAACTCTCACATGTTGCAATTGGAAAGAGAGATTCTCTAAAAAATAAAATTTCACCCCCTAGTAGGGGTAGGTTTTATTTTGGGGTGGAAATATGTTATCCATTGAAAAGGGGATATCAGCCCGAGTTCAATGACACCTCATTCGTCAAAATCCGACCACGGGTTCGGGAGTCATCGGGCTGCCGCCATCTTGTGTGGAGGGTGTGGAGGTGGAGGGCCTTGAACTCTCACAAACACACTACTGGTGTAATATCATTTATTGATATGAGAAGGCGTGTAGGTTTGTGTAATTAACAAAACAAGTTTTGAAGTTGTAGATATAGATTATAAATCTGTACATCAGTTGAAGAACACACTACCTCCAGTTTAAGCTCACTTTGTGTGAGTTTTCTATATTATGAAGCTCTGACCCGAAGTAGGTTGATGCTTTTCTTTCAATATTTGCTTCATTGGCAGTAAAAGAATCTTCTTTTTTTGATTGAACCAAGAATCAAAGGCTATTTAAATTTTGAAGTGGGAAAATACTAACCTAAAAGCATTTTAACTCCTGTAACTTTGTAACTGCACTTCTAAAATACAGAAATTGAACATCTCAAAAGTATGGATTCCTCATATTGTAATCTATCAATTCTAGCCACAAGATGGCTTCACCCAGAGAAGCCATTTGTAACTTTGAAGTTACAAAAATTAAATAAAAATGAATATTCTGCCTCATAAATGGCCTTTCTTTAAAATTTAAGCAAATTATATAATTAGTACTGTAATTGAACAAATCCTCCTTTATAAAACTCTTCTTATCTCCGGGCGTGTGCAGATATTCTGAAAGGACTGGCTCGTACATAGGCCATACCAAAACCTCCTATAAATTAATAAAGACGAAGGAAAGTTTTCATGCATTTAACTAAAAAGAAACTATCCAATTTAAATTTACTTTATATTCTGAAGCTGCATGCATGAAATGGATAAATATAATAACAAAGAGTGACACACAAGAAATGCAATTAAAAATATATAATATAATAATATAATAATAATATTTAGGCCTGTAAAGATTTCCTAGTTGGTTTTCACATTACCGGTAATGCCGTCGTCTGCCCCATATGTCCATTTCACCTCTACACCACTTTGAAGCTGGTCAGCCATGCCTTCACATTTCACGGTCCTCTTCAACGTTGCTCAATTATTTGCATAGGCATCAGCCCTACTGTGATTGTGGCATAACAGCAAGAACCCAATCACACTCCGTCGAAACATGAAGCACTCAGCTCAAGAGAGACACACTATCCCAACCCGTCATCTCACTGTCCAGAGAGACAATCTCTTGCAGCAGTGCACTCAGTCTGAATGCCACAGCTCATACCAGGAAGTCATCTCAGAAACACTATTGTCACATTGTTCCCAAGCCACTCCAAGCAGTCCCCTTGCTCGGCTGTCTGACACACCCTGTTCCACGCCTAAGGGCTTCTTCCCTTCTCGTCTACATCCAGTAGTTCATACAAGGCCATCTTCTAACAGACACATATGAGCTCGTTTGTCATAGTTCTAGCCCTTTTGATAGGTACCACCACTTGCAAGGGCACCTACTCTTTCTCGTGACCAGCGACAGACTTATATCTCACCAACAAATGACAGGCAATTACATTGAATAATTAATAATAAAAAGTATACGTATATGATAATAGTAATAATAATAATAATGACACAGCTGTGTGGTTCTGTCTTAGAGGACCTTTTGTGCAGGGCTTAGCAGGTGAGCAGCTCATGATTGAGAGTTTATGCTGTCTTCATTCTTATCCTGCCTGGCAATTCGCTCTTCAGGGGATCGGGGGATAATGTAGGGTTATCCAGGCAACTAAGTGAGAGTTCTCCCGCTAACTTATGTGGTCTTCCTTGTACGGACATGGTCTACGGTACAAGCTACTCTCACAAGAAACCAATATTTCTGACAACCGAGTCCACCACCTTCTGCTGTATAGGAGTTGACACTTGTTCCAGGGTTCCAATGTTCGGTTCGTGGCTATCTAATGAAATTCTATTCTGATCTGGGGGCTGCAACTGGTTAAACTCACCTTTATGAGATGAACCTAGAGTTCCGTTAAACGTTCTTTAAATATATTTTCGTGGTTTGCCCATTTCACTTCAGAATTTTACCTAACGAAAGGCCACGGCCATCCCCATCCTAGACATAGACTATCCTCTGTTTCAAGTACACAAACTAGTACAAAATCACATTAACAGAGTTGAATATACGAATTCTGTACATTTACAAGTAGGGCCTACACATGGCTGATGTCGAAGATGTCAAAAACCCTTCACTAAATGAAGCAAGAGTAGACACAATATTAATGAAAATGAAAATCCGCAGCCTGCTTCCAGTCTCCGACCGGGTCAGGAATGGAATGAATGAATCCCCCATCTAGCGGCGAGGATATGTTCTGTGCCGGCTGCCGAGGCCTGACGCACTCCTCTGGGGCAATGATTGAATGAATGACAGATGAAATGAAATGATAGTGGAGAGTGATGCTGGAATGAAATTGTGACAGGGAAAACCGGAATACCCGGAGAAAAACCTGTCTGCCTCCGTTTTGTCCAGCACAGATCTCACATGGAGTGGCCGGGATTTGAACCACGGACCCAGCGGTGAGAGGCCGGCGTGCTGCCGCCTAAGCCACGGAGGCTACACACAATATTAATAGTAAAAGAATATAAAACTTCATTCAATTTATCAAGTAATTCATCTGCAGTACAAACCATTCAAACTATAGGAAATACAATATTTGAATATCACATAAAATATCATAAGTAACGTATAAAAGATCTTATGTACCATACACAAATATTTAACCTAATTTATAAGTCAACTGAACGTCATACTGTACACTATTGTAAGAGAATCTATAAGTAGGGTTGCGAACTATGGTGCAAAGTACCGCAATAGTGCACTGCATGAATTGAAGATGATTGAGAGTTTCGGCTGTCCTCATTCTTACTCTGCCTGCTTAAAATAATCAGAAGAGGCCTTCCATGCAGCAAAGTCAATATCACAGCTAGCTGTGTGGATCGTTTACCACCGTTCGGATACGACTTGGAGATGAGAACTGAACGCCTTCCCTTCATGTATTTGGGTCAAACATCAAAGTGGTTCATATACGGCAAGAAGCTAACTTCATAATAATAACTGTTGCTAGAAATCTCTTGCCACCAGTATCATCCCATGCGAGCAGCCCTGGTGTGTGTGAGTGTTTGTGTATGTGTGGACGATTATCAATTCCTCAACGCCAGCTCCAATCTCCATCGATCACATTTTATAAGGACGTGGAGTCACCAGGGTATTTCAAGACCACGTATATTATTGATGGTATCCTACCTGTCAGTTTAAGAAGGTGGTCCAGCATAACTTAAAATAAAATTAATTCACTTATGAAGTAAGCTATTGAAATCATCGTGTCGGGAGAAATTTTTCAACGTTTCCTTAGTAAATGAAATGGGATTATAATGCATTTATTAATATCAAAGAAATGTTTCTGGTATAAGGTATACTTCCCATTAAAATTGAAGGGACTAATGCAAAAGTAACTCTATTTTACAATTATTTTCCAGGAGAGACATAAAACTGTATAACTTGAATATATATCCGTGATGTATTTTGAAACACCTACTTCAAGGCCGTATTATATGGCTGTAATTTGAAAATTCAGACCGATTAATTAATTAAAGTAGGAGTAAAGCTTCAAGGAAAAATACTCTCAACTCTGAGATTTGCTGATAACGATATCACGTAAGCCAATTCACCAGAGGATTTGAATGCGATACGTGGTATGGATTCTTGAGGGGGAAAAAATATTTAAATCAATATATCTAAAACAAATATAATGCAATGCAAAAGAAATAAATCAGAAACCCCTATTGACGTCCAATTTTCAGGTCAAAAGCTAAAGGAAATAGTAGATTTCTGCAACATATGAACTAAAACAACCAGTGATGGAAAATGCAAATAGGATATAAGAATGATGAGGTTGACAAAGGTTTAAAAAAAACCCTCTCGGCACGCCGGAAGGCGGAGGAAGTTTTCACTGGGCAAACTAGGGGATAGGCTATAATAGGCAAAATATGCGGGTTTTCGTAGAATGATCAGACCTCATTTATTGCGAGAAAGTACAGTGAGTCCGGAAATGTTCTTCGCAGCGCCTACATGCGTCTGCGAGAGCTAGCTACAGAAGTTACTTTGGCAGCACGGCTGTCGCTTGCATCATATTAGCCTTTCAGGAAATGATTGCCGGTCGAGATGGGAACTATTCTTTGTTTACTTGTGTCACACGTCAGCCTGCTTCGTTGACAGGTACAGTTACGCGAGTAGGATATGACTCAGCTCTAGTAGCCTCTGTCATCGTTTAACTGTCCGTGGTGACATGAGCGCCTATGACGCGCAATGCTGCTTGACTTATGTGCGGAATGCATTCTGCCATCTCTGTGTTCCCTAATAACGAGCAAACAGTGTACTTTGTACTCACCACAGCCATTCATAACAGATGCTGGAAGTGCTGATGACACATACGCTCGCTAATTGCAATACACACTGACGATTTCGACAGGCTACAGCCCACACGTGTGGGATTCACCCTGTCAATGACACCGTGCTATAACGGAACAAGTTAGATCTGAACCTTCCGATGCGCATGTGCGTCCAGTTGCATTACGTCATCCCCCCGCCTGGATTCTTTGTCAACCAGTGAGCACATACTTCATCACGCGCTAGTTAGATGTTGCCAAGTAGTCATTATTCCCAACACCTTGGCAGGGTACAGATGCTACCGAGGCATGCGAAGCAAGACTGAGTGGCTCTGTACTTTGACAAGCACGGCAACAAGCTTCCTGTCAGGAGTGTGTGAAGTGGGCGCGCTCTCAGTTCATCACCACCAATACCAATGCTATGTCACTGAGAATGCTCCTATTCGATACTTTATGCTTGCATAATGTAACCACGACGAGCAGCGAGCAGCCCCAAACAGTTGTTGCACCAAAGAGGGGAAATCGCATTTGCGTCTAGTGATCCCACTACTTCCCCTCCTCGACGAGACTCCGCCATGACAGGCCAGGTCTAACTTGCCATGCTATACCAACTAATCCGATGAGGCAACCACTCACAGCTGCACGTAACCACTGCGGAGAACATTCTCGGGCGCCCTGTATTTTACATTGTAATTGGAGATTAATTAACTTTTTTGACTTTCTATGCACATATTTACCATTTTATTGTCTTATGGGGACGGTAACCTTCTTGTCATTTGGGTTCCATTTTTATACTTGTGGTCATACTGTCCTTATGCAATGTTTGGAACTGATGTGTAACTAACAGTCAGTTATTTATTCACGCAAAATGTTATCTCCCGCAGGTATGTTGGTTGGTTCCACAGTTTAGGGGCAGCGACAACGCGGCCATGTTACCCCGTGTACTTTGGGTATGTGTAGATTCTGTCTGATAAAGGGTGTTAATTGTGATGGCTGTATTAGTCTGTAATTCAGGTTAAGGACTGAAGACAGTCAATTTCAAGTAGTAGTTCCTAATTTTTGTACAAAATGCTACCGTCAACGACACCTAGCTGTCAACTTGGCAAATAGATGCCACCGCAACCAGCAACTTGCAACGAACGTTGGACTTCCCCTCCGAAGGATAGCATACCAAGGGATTTTTCTCGCTCTTAGAAAATCCGACGACTTCGGCTGGCATTGAACCCACGACCTTGGGCATAGAAGTTCAGCATGCTACCAGTTACGTCACTGCAGCCGCTTCCCACATAGTCAGATGGAAAACTGAATGTGGTCTCGTGCAATGGCGTTTTCATGGCAACCTCTGATAGCTCATCCTTCATCAATTTAGAATCGTTGTCATGGTAACCTCTGTTGGCTTTGACATTTTCTTATAATTCCAAAATCATTTTTCTCATTCGTTGGCGTAATGGTGGGTCATATCAAAAATTCTTTCAGACAAAAGTTTTAGGTAATTATTAGAGGAATATTGTCCATTTTGTACGGTTATAATATTGTGCCTATTGAGAGAGATATAATTAATGTGACACGAAAACCCACTTCTTTCTACCCCTTTGGTCAACGGTTGGTGCTATCAAAAACCTTTTAAACATCAATTTTTGGCCCTTATACGACACATAATATGAACTTTGAATGGATTCGATATTTCACATATTAACAGAGTTATAGTGATATTTCACTTTTTCGAAATAAAGACCCCCATTTTCCCTCCTTCGACCAATTTTGCCCATTAACGAACTCGACCGAGATTTTATAGGGATACATACAGTATTATGTAAAAAATTCAAAGTGATTGGTGCAAAAGTACGGCAAGTTATCGTTTCTACAAGGAACTGATATATGTATATATATAGTCTATATATACATATATACATAAATTATATATAAACTTTGAACTGATAGGGGTTTTGGGGTCTGGGGTATGTGAATCGCGAAGATATGTCAACATTTTTCGGAAGTCGAAACATGTTACCGGTACCCATTGCAATAGTTAGCTCTCTAATAAAATCTACCTAAAATTCATAATACCTAGATTATTATTTGATTTCAACATATTTCTTTCCTTTAGCATGCTTTCCTTGCTTGAGTCAACCTACTTCTTATATCCTCTGCTTCATCCATCAATGGTTATTTTGCTTCCTAACTAATAGAAGTCTCCTACTTCCTTTAGCTTTTTACCTGCCAATTTGACGTTCATAAGGGTTTCTGATTTACTTCGGCTGCATTCGATTATTTTTGTTTTACATATTATTTCTTGATTTTCCTCAGGAATTCATTCCTCAAGTCCATGCCATTTAAAAACGTATTCATAGGTTCTGGTGAATTGGCTCAGATGACATTGTCATCAGCCAATTTCCGAGTTGTTATTATTTCTCCTTAATTCTTTACTCCTGCTTTAAATTTTCTCTAATCTCCTTCATTGCTTGTTCAACGTATAGATTGAACAGTATGGTTCATAAGTTGCAGCCTTGCCTTACACCTTTCTGAATACCAGCTGTTGTCCTCCGGTTTTAATAACAGCCGTCTGGTTTGTGTATAGAATGTAGATCACCTTAATGTTTTATATAATGATAATGTGCAATGTTTTCGGGTTGTTTTTTCACATGTTCCACTAATTGGGGTTATATTTTGTTGACGATCTTAAAAAATGCAATGCCAACTGTTAGATAGTTTCATTTTGACATTTACTTGGAGTTGAAACTGAGAAGCAACGGACAGGTGACTCGTCTACCAAATGCAGAGCAGCAGGCAGTGGCATAGGCTAACTAGGATTTGCTTATGGAGTGATTGAGCGATTTTAATTCCGTACTAATTGCATTTTTTGGTTTTGTGTTTGTTTTGTATTTTTCTTTTTGGTTTGCGTTTGTTTTCGGCTTTTTCTTTGCTTTACAATTTTGCTTTTTGCTTGGCGTTTTTTGGTGTTTGGTTTTGTGTTCGATTTCTGTTTTTGCTTTTGAGTTTTGCTTTTGTATCTGTTTTCTGCTTTTACTTTTACTTTTTTTCTTGTGTGTTGGTTTTCTGCTTTTGCATTTGAATTTTGCCAAATTTAGCCTACTTTCGATTTTTTCAAAAATTGAAAGTAGACTTATGAGATCAACACAGGGCGAAAAAAGTGTGTCTGTCTGTGTGTGTGTATGTGTGTGTGTGAGTCTGTGTGTGTGAGTGTCTGTGTGTCTGTGTGTGTGTGTGAGTGTGTGTACTCTGAATGTCTGTCCCCCCCTATCAATTCGAACACGGTGAATGCGAATTGAACGAAATTTGGTACAAAGGTAGCACTAGCAAAGGACACCTCAGTGTCATGTTTTATATCGCCGCCATCTTTACTAAAACTGAATGGCGGCCACTCAAACGTTCAAAACGTAAAATCAAATAACGACTAACCAAATCATCCAATCTCTACCAAATTTGGTAACAACATACCTTCGTATAGGATGCGTCTTGTGACCAAACTACAAGGTCGTCCGCCATACCATTTCAGGATGGCGGCCGTGCGAATTATGCAAACTTTATAATCCATATCATGGGACCCACCAGTTCCGATTATCGAGCCGAGAATCGTTTTAACTGTTCTAAAGGAAGAGGCACGTTCGAAATTAAAAGTTTATTTTGTAATACTATAGTGCAGACGTGATTTTAAAAAGCTGAGCTGATTTAGTAATAAGACAAGATGGCAGCGGATATCTTGTGCCTGACTTATATTTCACTAATTTGAGTATTGCATGCAATATAGCGCACTGATATAAAATAAATAAACTTTGTATGAAATGCTTTATGTATAAATAATATACTCCAGTGATGAAATCGTTCAGTATAAATCACTATTTGCTAACAAGTACTATGTAAGTCATTTTATATAGAACGATATTCGTTGACACAATTAGCTCAGTGGTAAGTTGGTCACTGGTCGTGGCCGAGTGCGGTACGTGTGTGCGCGCTGTGTGACCGCATTGGAAGAGGTTACGGTTCCTAATACCGGTGCTTCCTTAGTTCCACGTGTGTACTGACCTTCCGTGTGTCATTCGGACAATATTTTTTTAAGTAGTGTTCCAGATAGGACAACAAAACCAGAAACCCAGAAAACCCCGCTGAAAATCATGTCCGGATACCAGAGAAAAAACACCGTACGCTGCCAATGGGACAGGCAGAGTTCTCGCCCCTCACCAGGAGAAATTCACCGCTGGATTGGCGATACCCTCCGGTTGACTGTCGACCAAGTAGAAGCCATCCAGTTAAATGCGCACGAAAAAACCATGTACATCAAGGTAATCACCATATCTATTTATCAGAAATTGTTAAATACTTTTGCAGATCCTATTAAATTTCAGTATGATTCCGGCGAAATGACCAATGTTAAGCTCTCCACAGCGGATTCCAATTTTACCACAGTGCGTATATTTAATGTCCCACTCGAAGTACCCCCTGAAATTTTCAAATCCGTCCTGTCGAAATATGGCACTGTGAGTGACGTCAGGAAAGAACAATGGTCTTCTGCTTATCAGTTCCCGGTGTATAATGGAATACGTGCCGTAACTATGGAAATCAAGCAAGATATCCCCTCCACTGAGGCTTTTGGTGGCCATTCTGGCTATATAACGTATAATGGACAGAAACAGACCTGTTTAATTTGCAATGCTACCACACATCTCCGTATTAACTGCCCAAAGAAAATGATTCCCCTCGGTATAACTCCTACACAACAACGACGTGTACAATACTCGGAAGTTGTGACGCAGCAAACGTCATATGAAAACATGATCATTGATCAGTCAGCTGGGACAACACCAGGAGTGACCTCGGATACATCTGACGCAGAACTGATACCTTGCCCTGACCAGAGCTGCGAGACACAGAGTGCCCCTGTGCTCTCGGCAACCTGTATCGCAGCCTCAGAACCAACTCTGCCGTTACTACAGGCTGCCACAGAAATTTTGTCTTCACTGCCCCAGACTTCGCTGGTCCCTACCGACTCACTTAAGACTGTTGATCGGGGATCCGAGAACGTCTCTAAGAAGATTAAAACAAATGCCTCGATTGCCGTACCAGCCCCGAAGAATAAAACTGGCTCCACAAACGTTTCCGCAGCTGTGAAAAAGAAACAAAATCTTCTTTCTACGTCATCTAGGGACCCACGAACGCTCTCAACCGCTGACAGCCGGCCTATGAATGGCAGTCAAAAGGAATTATCTCAACCTAATTTGACATAGTGCACCAGGATAATTCTCACCTGTGTCTTCTTTCGAGTTTCCAGTATGTCTAGCACAGCTTTTATACTTCTCGTAATGGCGCAATTTCTCACTGTGGCCACTGTGAATATCAATGTAATAGAATGCCCTCTGAAATTTCAACTGTTGGAGAGATTCCTTCGAGATGCTGACATTGACATTGCTTTCCTTCAAGAAGTTGCTATACCGTGTTTACCCATATCTGCCTTCTACAAACAATACATCAATACCGGCAATACGAATAGAGGGACCGGATTCCTCATAAGACATGATATCCCACTCGCAGGTGTGCTATGTCATCCATCAGGACGCATAATATCTGGACACATAAACAATACCACCCTGATAAATGTATATGCCCCATCCGGGTCTAATAAACGTGTGGAACGGAAAATGTTCTTTCAACAGAGTATACTGCCTCATCTGCACGACGTTAAGGAAAAACTTATTCTTGCAGGGGATTTCAATTGTATTCAACGCCCAGAGGATTCCACTAGTTCATACAGAGGTGTCAACCCGGCTCTCAGGACCCTTCTTACCTCCCTACACCTCATTGATGCTGTGGATAGTTTAAGGGTGCCCCTGCCCCATTACACCTGTATAAGTCACAACTCCTCATCACGACTTGACCGCATCTACTTTTCACAGGAACTCATCCAGCCTAGACGATATGAAGTGATTCCTGCCAGTTTCACTAACCATCATGCTGTCGTATGTACAATCTCTTACCCCCATCCCATATTTCACATAGGAAGAGGTTATTGGAAGCTGAATTGCTCGCTGTTACTGGAGGAGGAATGCCAAGATATTTTCAGACAACACTGGATTCGATGGGTCCAACAAAAAGGCAAATTTCGCGACTGCGCAGACTGGTGGGATATTTTAGTTAAACCAGGGATCCGCCGCGTCTTTAAGAACATATCTTACCAACGAGGTCGGGAAAGACGGGAAACAGTTGAATTTTACTATCGAGTTCTTCGCCAGCTCCAGCAAAGATCTGATGCTGGGGAGCGTATATATGACCAGATCCGGGAAGTTAAAACCAAGCTCCTGTCTCTACAGCAACGAACGCTCGCTCATATCAACGTGGCTTTAAAAGATCGTACAGTGCTCCCGGACGAATGTGCAAGTGTATACCATATCGCCAAAGGACAACGTGAGCGGCAACGTAAATATATCCACCGCCTCCGCACCAGTACTGGAAGTGTCGTCACCTCCCCTGACGCTATACGTAGTGAAATATCATTATTTTATCAACGGTTCTACGCTAAGGCTCCCATTGATCCACAGCAGGTGACCCTATTGCTGTCATCTTGCAGTACCAAACTATCTCCGGACAACAAAACTCTGCTCAGCGCGGATATTACGGATGAAGAGATTCACTCTGTGGTTAAACGACTCCCAAACAACCGCTCACCTGGCATTGATGGACTGCCATATGAAATGTATAAACACTTCTGGCCTCTCATTGGCAAAGAATTTTGTCATGTCCTGCGTACCATTCTCCAACGTCGTGCTCTTTGTCAATCACATCACGAGGGTACCATAGTCCTCATACCAAAAACATCCTCTCCCATGGCAGTTGGTGACTTCCGACCAGTTACTCTGCTCTGCAGTGACTATAAAGTCCTTACCAAAGTACTTGCATGCCGATTGAAGACTGTTCTACCTGATATCATTGGTGATGAACAATGTTGCAGTATTCCTGGAAGAACTCTGTTAACAAACTTAGCGATACTACGGGACCTACACCTAAAAGCCGAAATGCTCCCCACTGAGCCAATGAGTTTTCTCACCTTAGATCTTGATAAAGCTTTCGACCGCATCAGTCATGAATACTTGTACATGGTCTTGCAACACTTCGAATTTCCTGAAATCCTTATTGACTACATTCGTATGATAAATTGTAATGCTACGTCTAGAGTGCTCGTCAACGGTTTTCTTTCCCCTCTGATTCCAATACAACGATCAGTTAGGCAAGGATGTCCCCTTTCTATGCTACTTTTTGTAATTGGCCTTGAACCGTTCATTCGGACTACCCAGGTGAAGCTACAGGGTTACAAACTGTCCACACATGTCTTTGGAATGTGCGCCTATGCTGATGACGTATCAATATTGATCCGCAATGAAGAAGACATCTCCCACATCGATAGCGTCCTTCAGCTCTACCATATCGCCTCTGGAGCACAATCGAACCCCCAGAAAACTGCTTTGCTTCCGCTCAATACTAACTCAGTGATTACCCCACAGCCCTGGTTCCGGATAGTAAATGAGGTGAAAATTCTTGGCATTACCTGGAAGCAATCGCTTCTGGACACAGTGCAAGTTAACTGGACTAAGGTCATTGCCAAAGTTAGGGGAGTCCTGATCCAATTTGGTCAAAGAAACCTCAATATAGTGCAACGGGTCATGGTCCTCAACGTGTTTGCGCTCTCTAAAATATGGTATGTCGCACAACTTTTCCCACTTCCCAAAATGTTTGAGAGCCAATTGGCAAAATATACAGGTTGGTTTATATGGCAAGGATTTTTGCTCCGAGTACAACGGGAACAGTTGTATCTCCCATCCCAGCAAGGCGGGCTAGGGCTAACAGCTCATGGCATGAAATGCCGTGCACTCCTCTGCAAGAACGATATCACCATTCTTTCCCAACATGACACTTTTACGAAAGCGCTATACAAAGATATTCGAAACACAGCCCGTGGTTGTGATAGAGCTTTGCCGAAGATATTTAGGGACCATCAACAGCACCTTCTGGAAACTGTTCGCCAAATGCCATCAGGGATTGTTCCAACGACGAAAAGTATCTATAACATGTTGCGGCAAGTGGTACACTCCAAACCGCGAATAGAGGCCACCACCCTCTATGTCCATTGGCCCACTGTTTGGAAAAATTTTGGGGCTATGTCCATTTCTTCTGCTGTACACTCCCAAGTTTTTATCTTCCTCAACGATCTCATCCCAACCGCTCTACGGCGATATACCATCCATCTTGAAGCTTACCCATGGTGTACTATATGTGGTCAAACTGATACGGCGATACACCGCTTCACATCATGCACGCGAGTTGCCTCCACGTGGCTGTGGTGTAAGGGAAAAGTATGTCAACTATTAAATGTGCCCTCGAATGACCTTGATGACAGGAAGTTGGTTCGTTTGTCGGTGACCGCCTTCCCCCAAATTAAACAGACTGCCATTGTGTGGATAATGGGCCAATATGTACACTTCGTGATGGACAATGATCAACATTTCTCTTTCCTGGATCTCAGGTATCACCTGCAAAAAGAGCGTTGGAAGCTTAGTGAAAGTGGACAATTATACGATGAATATGGACACTATCTGGATTTCTTGTGATGTATTAGTCTGGTATTTATCATATCTGAAAATTCTGTAATTCTGTAAAGAGCTAATATTAAAAAAAAAAAAGTGGTAGAGCGTTAGCCTGTCGCTCAAATGCCTATGGTTCAAACCCGGTCAGAGCTAGTTTTTTTGCTTGAAATTGTATATGTTTATTGTTTTGTAATGACTCAGATGTTTTAAAATTAAGCGTTATATTGTGCATATTATGGTGTAAAATATAAATTTAATTAAAACATAATTCGCCAGCAGATTTACTCGAGACATCTAGCTGCCAAAAAGGTAACTGCCCGCCGACCAGATTTTATTGAAAAGTTTCTTCTTCTGGCCGCTAGAATGCACTCGCTCTGTTAGGATTATATTGTTCGATATTTCACCACTAGATATCACGACTAGTCTACGTGGGGCTCCATTGATTACTATACCATTTGCATTCTATGCGCATCGAATTTGAAGAATGACAAGATGATACTACGATACATTTTTACTTTCTATTTTAAAGGGTTTGTAACAGCCTATTGTGCGTTATTTGAAAATGTTAATTGAAGTAAAGAACAAAACGATTTCACATAGTATCTGAACTCTATCGTTGGTGCTAGTTCAGGATATTAATTAATACTTCTATTTCAGCCAAATAGCAATCGAAAATATCCACATAGTTGGTATACACACGTCTCTGTAGGGTCATGGAAAGATTTGTTAATTAAATTAGGGTTGTGAAAGTCATACGCAGCCAGACGTGTAAAGACATGCCTCAACTCAAAGTTGGATGTTGCCCGCGTCAGGCCGATTATGTAATAATAATAATAATAATAATAATGTTATTGGTTTTACATCCCTTTTAACTACTGTTGCTTTTAGAGACGCCGGGGTGGCAGAATTTTGTCCCGAAGGGTATCTTTAACGTGCCAGTAAATCTACTAACACGGCTCCCTCGCATTTGTGCACCCTCAAATGCCAGCTGACTGCGCCAGGATACGAACCTGAAACATACGGTCCAGCAAGCGAGAACGTTACCGCTGAGCCACGCCGCCAGTCCGGTCGATTATGTCTCCAGATCCATAACATTCTTTAGATACTTCTTATCTTTCTTTCTTCAATGATGGTAGCAGTTTTTATCTAGGTTGTGGCGTTTGGTAGAGGTAAATCGTTTCTAAGGTCTTCAACAAAGAATAGTTCTATTATACTCTTTGATAATAACAACGAGTTATAACTATACTCATACATTTAGGAGAAAGTAGGCTATATGTTCTTTACTGAACATCTTGTTGTTTTTGAGATTGTTTGTTTTCTGATTTTGCTTTTTTGAATTTTGCTTCTTTCTTTCCCTTTTCGGTTTTGTGTTTGTTTCCAGCTATTGCTTTTGAATTCTGCTTTTTGTTTTCTGTTTTGGTCATGTGTTTTGTTTTGCTTTTTGCTTTGTTTTTAGGCAAAATATGACAATAATTAAAGCAAACCTACTAGATTGTATGTTTAATCTCGATAGCATTTGATACGTTTTATTTGCACCTCTGAAAAGCTCGGAAATGAACAGTATTGGTTGGACTAACACTAAATATTTTACACAAGTGATGATAAATGTTCTCAAATTATAAACGTTCATAATCAAATCGTTTGTCAACAATCCAAAAAATGCCTTATTTTTAATAGAAGTTTCATCAAATTACGGTCTTTCTTTAAATTATTTGGCTCTGTTGGGAGTATTGGTCCCCCTAATAACCCGTAGTTACGCCACTGGTAGTATGGACCTATTGCCTTGCACCTCAGTGCGTTGAGCTACCGTGGTTGGTCGAGCTCATATTGTAAGCGTAAATAACTATACATTATTTGTGAGAATTCTGGTCGAGACTCAGCAATTCTTCTAAGTTTGTGCCGTGTCTTGTGTGGGGTTTCGTCTAGGACACCAAGCTGGCTCATCGGCGGGCTCTTGGTGTCCCCGCCCGGACCCCCACAGGAGTGACGAACTGCGCGCCACCTCCCTTTATATTAGGTGCAACTGCACCACTTGACTGCGAGAAATAAAAGCTCAAGCAGCCTTAACCTCCCTATGAAGGCTTCCAAAAAGATGGTATATTGGCTTTCACGGCCGGTGAGTTAAAACTCAGCATTTTTTCTAGGTTTGTGCCGTGTCTTGTGTGGGGTTTCGCCTAGGACACCAAGCTGGCTCATCGGCGGGCTCTTGGTGTCCGCGCCCGGACCCCCCACAGGAGTGACGAACTGCGCGCCACCTCCCTTTATATTAGGTGCAACTGCACCACTTGACAGCGAGAACTAAAAGCTCAAGCAGCCTTAACCTCCCTATGAAGGCTTCCAAAAAGATGGTGTACCTGGTTGAGGTTTGTTCACTTCATGAACGATCCCAAAGGGTCAGATAAAGGAAATGGCATCCCCTCGCATAGTTCATTTAACTTTATCGTGCATCTCTTACCCGTATTCTGTCATCCTCAATCTCCGTGTTCTGCACGTCGACTTTAAATTACACATTATCTATCTCATTTGCTTCACCATTTCACTCAATAATATTCTTGTGGTTGCTGCTAATAGTGCAAGCTTTATTATTCGACGGATGTTTTATTTGCTTGTCAAATTTGGTTGTTCCTTTGAGCGCCATGAAAGTCAAGGAGGTAAGAGATGTGAGCTCCTTGACACTACAGCGCTTTCTAGTAGAGAAACGAGGACCTTTTATGTTGCCGGAAAATCCTGAGATTAATTTTGCCATTATGAATCGGCCTACTGAATTCAAATAGGTTCCCCCCAGGGGCTCACATCTAGTTGGACGTGGGTTGGCGACCATGGGGCCCCAGCTGAGTCCGGAATTGCTTCTACTTACTTGTGCCGGGCTCCTGTCCGTCTTCTTTCCAGTCGACCTCACTTGGTCAACTCTTGTTCTCTTCCGACCCCGACGGTATAAGGGTATCCGAGGCCTAGGTAGTCTCTTCCTTTCCCGCCTTAATTGGCCCTTGTCTCATATTTTCTGATACCCTCCTTCTGCGAAGGGTCAGCCTTCTTTTTCTTTTCGTTACCTCCTGCATTGTGCTCAAGGTCCTCAAGGAGGCAGGGTGTATGTAGCCCCACCTCTTCTGGTGCACCCAAGATATTGCTACACCCTCAGGGGCTCACGGCTAGTGAGTTCGGGAGTTGGTGACCCCGAGGGATTCCTGAGCTGGGTCTGGTTTTCCCCCTTTTATCCAATACCTGTAGGGCAAACCCTCTCCTCTTTCACTTTTCTATCTGCCTTTCATGGCTCTCTTTCCTTCCAAGTCCCTCAATCTGCATTCTTCGAGGGTTGAGGGCATTTCTTTTCCTCCTGTCCTTTATTTGCCTTATTCTCCTTTTGTTTTCCATTCTTCTTCTAGTATATAAGTTAGTAGTTAGTTTTAGTTATAGTTTACAATTCATTATCATCTTCCCGATCACCCAAACCATTAGGGGCCGATAACATAGATGTTAGGCCCCTTAAAACAACAATTATTATGATGATCATCATCATCAAATAGGTTCTTTAACATACCAACAACGTATGACATTCGAGTCGTGATTTTTGTCGCCTTTCAAAAATCACTTACCATGGCCAGGAGCGAAGGTGCAAGCTTGGGGTTGGTAGTCCGACACGATAACCACTCACCCACCGTGGCAAGCTGGTTGCTGCTATATGTGCTACATGTCTAAACTGATTTCGTCCAGCTGTCACCGCACAGGCCCGGGTTCAATTCCCGGCTCTGCCAAGATATTTAATTCTAATCTGAGAGCTGAAACGGGGTACACTCGACCTCGTGAGGCAAAACGAGAAGAGGCGGGTTCTATTCCGTGGTTTTCCGCTTCTACTCCAGGCAAATGTCGGAATGGTACCTAACTTAAGGCCACGGCCTCTTGTTACCTATATCCTTACAAATACACACACATCACAGAGACACAAGTAATCTGACAAATATTGTACACTCGCACAAGAACATGGGGGCTACATGACCACATAAAGGCCCTAAAAGAATCAACAACAAAAACTTATCATCGTGAGTCTGAGTGTACTCAATTTCAACTCTCAGGGCAAAAAACAAATTCTTGGCAGAACTGGGAGCCTTACTTCGCCAAGACATTGGCCAGCACATATGAATATAAAGCTCTGCAAGCTATAAGTAGTAGTTGTTGATTCAAGGGGTTTTGCAACCTAATGGTCTAGTAACCCAGTGTATATGGCTGTGTGTGTGTGTGAGAGAGAGATTTGTCAGATAATCTGTGTTATTGTGATGGCTGAATTAGTATATTTGTAATTCAGATGATGTTTGGGAAGGAGGCAGCCATAGCCTTAAGTTATCAACCAACCAGCCATTTTTCAGGAGTAGAAGTGGGAAAGCTCAGTAAACCACTTCTAACATGACTGAAATAGGGCTCGAGCTCATCTCTTCCCACTTAGCCAGGAATCGAACCCGATCCTCAGAGGCGGAAGCCAAGAATGCTACCCGCTGTACCACGAGCAGGTCGAGTAGAGCTTATTGTAAGTAGCACAAGCAGTACGCTACCAATGCACTCTGGAAGAACTACTTCGTTCAATTCAATTGCCTGTCTGGTGGTTTAAAACTTTGAAAGAAAATCTATGTTAACAGAGAATACCAGCATTTTTGCACAGAAATTGAGAATATTAATTCAGAGAAATTCAGATTGTGACATCCGAAAAGCATTAGGCATTGCCTTATTAGTGAAGCGGCAGACGATGAAATACAATCATATGAAACACATTAATTGTGATTAGAATTAATTACCACACTTACTGAGTTTCTGACAGGATTTTCAATTATTGTTTCTGGAGGGCAGAAACTATCTGTGGGTGAAACTGGAGGTTTGGTAGTGTTATGTCGAGCCATTTTTCTTCAATAGTTTATAACAATATATTTAAACAGTACATCACATGTTATTATTACCCATTGAGGGTTATTTAGCTCAATCCGAAGATTGGTTAGCTGAGAGGCGCGCACCTGGGAAAATTCAGGCTTTGTAGCCGAGAGCATGTCCGGCTCCGTGGTTCCCAGCTAGCCCAGGAGCAGTGAACTGCGAAAAATCAAAATCAAAATTAGGTAATTTTGTCCTCAGAAGGAGGGCGAGCTATCTCCCTTTCATGAGGCGCAGCTGCGAGAGCCAAAAGCTCAAGCAGCCTTAACCTCCCCATGAAGGTTTACAAAAAGAGGGTATATTGGCTTTCACGGCCATTGAATTTATCTAGGTTTATGCCATGTCTTGTGTAGGGTTTCACCTAGGAACACCAAGCTGGCTCATCAGTGGGCTCTTGGTGTCCATGCATGAACCCCCACAGGCATAAACCTAGAAAAATTGCTGAGTTTTAATTCACTGGCCGTGAGAGGCAATAGGCCTATACTGTCCTAGATGTTATCCCCACACACATTGAGCCCTCCACTGATCCATCGGCTGGTGGCAAACACAAAATAGTTTTACGCCCCTTTTTACTAATGCGGTTTTTAGAGACACCGAGGTGCCGGAATTTTGCCCCGAACAGGATCTTAAACGTGCCAGTATATCTCCTGACACGGCTCCCTCGCATTTGGGCACCCTCAAATGCCAGCTGACTGGACCAGGAGTGATCGTGCAAATTTGGGAACAGCAGGCAAGAACGTTACTGGTGAGCCACGCAACCAGTCACTAACACAAGCAACAAGAGCAACAACAAGAACCTATGGTTTGCTCACTTTATGTACACCACAGTGAGTCAGACATCTACTCTCATAGCTCATTTAATTTTATCGTGAATCCTCTACCCGTCTTTCTTTATTCATTTCCCCGTCTTGTACATGTCGAGTTGAGATTGCACATTATAATGTCTCATTCGTCTTATTTGCGTCCCCATTTCACTCATTAATATCCTCGTAGTTGTCTATGTCACTACCTTCTCATTTCGTCGTCTTCTTTCTTCAGGGTGGAATTGCGCCTGGGGGTTGCTCCGCCAATAAAGGTGTACCGTATTCTCGCTGGTGAACACTTGTCGGGGGACGGACGGACGGAGTGTCTGTCTGTCTGCCTGTTGTTTTGCTGGCTCAGAATGCGCACGAGGCTTGTCTGGGAACCGTGAAATGAGAAAACTACTCCATTTGCTGGCTGGAGAGATATAGCAGCAATACCGTGTGTGTGTGGCTGGCTATTGCTGTGTCTCACACTTCCTCTGTTTCTTTTTCCTTCCCATTCTGTGGTTTCTTCTGCTTACTTCTACCTAGCTCAGATACAATGTAGAACTCTCTCTTTAATTTTTCTTTCTTTTACTACTGACCGTAATGATAGCATCTCAACGATCTCTTCAAGGTACAACAAACGGACATCGCCTACAAACTATTCAGTTTTAGAGAAACTGGAGACCCGAGTTCAAGTCCCGAAGATATCATTATTTCCTCTTTCATATTTCCTATTTAGTCCAGTTCTGTCTTGTGGAGAGAATTCATGATGAAAATCAATAAATGTAAAACAAAAATATTGGAATGCAGCCGAATGAAATCAGAAATCCCTATGGGCAGGTCTGTTTGTCTTTCATCATAAAGCTATGATCTTTCAACTTCCTAGTGTAGCAGCTAGCTTTTTTGGCTGTCACTCCGGAGACCCGGGTTCGATTCCTTGCTCTGCCAAGATATTAATTCTGGCCTGAGGGCTTAAGTGGGCTCCACTCAGCCTCGTGGGGCAAAACTGAGGAGAGGCAGGTTCGATTTCCACCCAAGCCATCTGGAAGTGGATTTACGTGGTTTTCTACTTGTACTCCAGGCAAACGCCGTGATGGTTCATAACTTACAGCCACAGTCACCTCCCTCGTAATCTTCACCTTAATTACAAATACACACATTAATACAGCCATTATTATAAACACGGGATATCAGACAAAATGTCATACACACCCAAGTACACAGGGCTATATAACCACAATGCCTAAGCCACTCAAATGAAATAATAACTAAAAACCGATGATCTTAAAAATGATTGTGTCGATTTTTCTTAAAATGTTATGTGCCATAGAATTAGCCTAATATGATAATGTTTGGTGAGTCAAATGTCAGGCTATAGTCATATAATAATTGTTGTTAAGGAATCTACATTATCAACGTTAGTCTCTAGGTCAGGAAAACTAAGATGAACGGCCGATGGGGCCCGACAAGCTGTCAACGCATCACCCCGCAATGTGCAGGCCAAATGGCTGGGCAGTTTACAATTTACATTGGTAGGCCAAGTTCCTACATGGGCTGTGGTGCCACGGTGGGGAGGAAAGTTATTTAGATATTTCACTTCCATGCTTTTCCCATTTAAAAGTCTTCATTTCCGGGATGGTCGAACTGCGCTAATTGGGTTAATCCAGTGAGACCAGTCAGCTTACGCTAATGGGTATGGGAACACAGCGGAGGTAAGCAATCTCTCCTGAAATGTTGGTTAAGCCATGAGTTGACTGACAGCTACTGTACGTACACCTAGACCCCCTGGAGAATTGGGACCTATAGGAAACTATAAATTTCGTAAGAGTGAACAGCCACAACGGGGCCAAAGGAATGTTCTGCCTATTTATTTGCGAATGCACCTTGTTTTACAGCAGAATACATATACGCATTTTGGTTCCCACGACATCATTTTAAAGCTCATAGAGAGGGCTATAACTTGCTTACGAAGACATTTTTATGAGGCTACAACATAAAATATACAGAGTTGTGCAAATTATTAGACTCAACGCCAGTTCTCCAAAATTGCATTCATACTTTTCATGATTTAATGAGCGGCTTCGGTGGCGTAGTTGGTAGCATGCTGACCTTCTATGTCCAAGGTCGTGGGTTCAAACCCGGCCGAAGTCGTCGGATTTTTAAGAGCATTAAAAATCCGTCAGTATGCCTTCCTTCGGAGGGGAAGTAAAGCCGGCGGTCCCATGTCATAGATTTATGGCATGTTAAAGAACGTTCCACAAATTACACCTGCGTGAAGCTAAATTATATAGGTTAAGAATGTAAACAACGCTCCTTGGTTCCTACGTTCGTTGCCAAGAGCCGACTGCGGTGGCGTCTAGTAGCTATGTTCTGAACTAGTAGTCGTTGACGGTGGCGTTTGGCGGCAAAAGTGGGAACTATTTGAAAAATTCAAAGTCTGCAGTCCTTACTTGGATTAAAAAAACAGATACACACACTAATACAGTCATCACAATTAACACCGGTTATCAGACAGATTCTACACACACCCAAAGTACACGGGGCTACATGACCGCGTTGTCGCAGTCCCTGAACTGAAGAACCAACCAACCATTATTTAATGCACGAAATATATTTATAAGGCGCTGCAATTATTTCAAATATTTAACCAACAGTCTTAAATACATTTCATTTTAAGAAAATCATAGTTAAATGATTTTATAGAATTTCCACTAACAGAGGAGCCTTTTTAATGCAAAATGCCACTCGTTTTGTTTTGATTAACTTATTCTACTTTTCGTGTGATTTTAGAGCGGAGGAACTCCAAGTCTTTTTACTGATCATCCACTGTTGAACTATTACAATATCGTGGACCATGGTTTGAATTCGCCTGATTTAGGGGGTACATTTCAAAGTTATGAAACAAGAAGAAAGCGGACCCAGATCAGGTGTCCCTTGGAATACCCAATTCCTACATTTTCCAGAAGCAATTCCAAATGGGAAAATATATAAGTCTACCGGGGAGAAGACATTACTAGGTAGGGTGATAAAATATATCAGCAGATGGTCAATAAAATTATTTTGAATAAAACATTCTGGCTGATTTAAATGTTTTATTTTTTAAAATAATTTACACACCTCTGTACAATATGCAGATCATCATCATCATCTTGAGCAGTTTCCAACCGCTGGTCGGGTCTGCTTGGAACATAAGCCTCTCCATCGATTCCTGTCCATCCACCATCTCTCGTCATTTACTGTGTCCCAGCACACTCCTCTTTCCTCCACACTCTTCTTAACTCCTTTTGTCCATCTGTCCCTTGGTCTTCCCCTTGGCCTCCTTCCCGTCATTTCCATTCCAAACATCTTCTTCGGTATCCTCTCCTCTTGCATCCTCCTCACATGTCCATACCATTGTAGCCTAGATCGCTCTATTCTATTTTGCAATGGTTCCTCTCTTACCATCTCCCTGACTCTCTCATTCCTTACTCTGTCCATTCTTGTCACTCCTACCCTACTCCTCTGGAACTTCATCTCCACTGCTCGTATTTTATTCTTGTCCCTTTCCTTCATCACCCATGTTTCTGAACCATATGTCAAAATTGGCACAAAGTAGGTCTTGTAGATGATTCCTTTACATTTTTGTGGTACATCTTTATTCCATATCATCCCCCTAACACTCTTGAAAAATCCATCTGCGCACCTTCCCCGCTCATTTATTTCCATCCTATTGCCTCCCTTTTCTTCAATTATGCTTCCCAAGTACTTGAAGCATTCTACTTTCTGCAACTGCTGTCCTCCAAGCGTTATGCCCATATCCAGTCTGTTCTTCTTCCTCGTTGTGATGACCACTTCACTCTTTTGTGCTGAGAACTTCATCCCATATGATAACACTACCTTCTCCCACTCATCTAATTGCTCTTGTACTTCTTCCTCATTCTCTCCCCATACCAGAAGGTCATCAGCAAACAACATTGCCTTCATTTTTCTTTCCCCAATGCTATTTACCACTTTTCGTATGATTTCATCCATCACCATTATAAATAACAGGGGTGAGAGGGCACTTCCCTGTTTCAGACCACTCTCCAGTTGAAACCATTCCATTCTCTCTCTTCCCACCTTTACACAGCTTTTGCTTCCCTCGTACATTGCTTTCACTCTTGCCACTGTCTCCTTGTTCACTGCTTTTGCTCTCATTGCTTCCCATACCTTGTTTCTATTAATACTATCATATGCTTTCTCAATATCCAAGAAGGTCATCACCAAATCTTTCCCATATTCATAATGGTGTTCTTGTAGCTGTCTTACTGCAAAGATGAGGTCAACTGTTGACCTTCCTGGCCTGAATCCATACTGTTCTTCCCTCAGCCCATCTTCAACTTCTGTCCGAATTCTTCTCTCCAGTACCTTCTCAAATATTTTGGCGCAGTGGCACATGAGTGTAATTCCCCTGTAGTTCTTGCATTCCTTCCTACTTCCCTTTTTAAATATGGGTATTATTATCCCTCTTTTCCAGTCCTCTGGTATTTTCTTCTCCCTCCACATCACTTTCATTACTCGAAAGTGCCACTGTGTTCCTATCACCCCTGCTGCTCTCACCATCTCCACACTCACTTCGTCTATTCCCGGTGCCTTTCCCCCTTTCATCTTCTTTAATGCTTCCTCCACTTCTTTCCATGTCAATTCCTTCTCTGAAATGTCTTGGTCACTGTCTGTTTCTTCCTCCACAATGTCCACTACGCTGGTTTTAGTTGGATTTAGGAGTTCCTTGAAGTATTCTCTCCAGATAACCTTTACTTCTTCCATATTTTCGACCTCCTTTCCATTCCTGTCCACCATTCTGACATTTTCCCCTGTATCTCTTCTCTTTGCCTTTATCATTCCATACAACACTTTCTTACTGCCATCACAGTCCTCCTCCATCATTTCTGTCCATTTCTCCAGCCATTTCTTTTTCTCTTCCTTCACTACTTCTCCTGCTTCTTTCTTCCGCTCTTGGTATTCTTCTCTTGTTCTGTCTGTCCTCTGTTGGAACCATTTCCTGAATGCTTCATTTTTCTTTTTCACTATTTCCTTAGTTCTGGGGTACCACCATGGTGTTTCCTTCCACCTTTTCTTTCCACTAGTTCTGCCACACACGACTTCCGCTGCTTCTACCAACACGTCCTTGAACCTATTCCATTCTTCTTCACCTGTTTTCGGATCATCCTTCGGTAATTTGTTTCTCACTAATATCTGGAACTTCTCCTTATTTCCATCCTCCTTCAGCTTCCATGTCCTTATTCTTCTTTCTTGGTTTTCAGTTCTCCTCTTTTCCTTCAGTCCTCTCACCTTGGCAACCAGCAGACGGTGGTCACTGTCCAGGGCTTCTGAAGGTATTACCCTTATATCCGTGATACTCTTCTTTGTCTCCTTCCCGCATAGAATATAGTCCACCACTGATTTCCTAGTCAAATCCCTGTTGTACCAAGTAATTTTATGGCTCTCTCTCTTCTTGTACCATGTGTTTCCAACCCTTAGCCCATTTATCTTGCACAGTTCCAACAATCTCTCTCCTTCCTTATTCCTGTTTCCCCATCCTTCACCACCAATCACTTCCTCAAAACCTCTTCTATCAGTTCCGACATGGGCATTTAGGTCTCCCATGACTATCAGGTCTCTCCCCACTAACTGCTTCTGCAACTCCACTTCAAACTCGTCCTTCTCGCCTTCTGTGCATCCCACCTGTGGTGCATAGACTTGCAGAATGTCTAGTTTTCTACCTTTCACAGTGATTCTGGCTCTAATTATTCTATCACTTACCCTATTTACTTCCTCCCTCAGCCCTTCTCTCACCACCATTCCCACTCCATTTCTCTTCCCCTCCTCATTTCCTATCCAGTATAGCTGCAAGCCATTTCTCAGTTCTTTTCTTCCTTCCCCTCTCCATCTGGTCCCTGCTAGTCCGAGTACATCCAGTTTTCTCCTCTCCATCATATCCACAACCTCCTCCACTCTTCCCGTCAATGCCGTTATATTCAAAGTTCCGATTCGTAGTCCATTTCCATAGCCAGGTCTGCTTCCTTTAGATCTGTCCTTTCCGAAGCCCGTTCCCGTTTTAAAAGCAGTTTCATATCCACTACTGGCTTGCTAGGCCTAACGTAGCTTCACCATAACCCTGGCCAGGGGCCTGCTTTTGGTCCGCGAGAGGTATTTTATTTCCCTCAAACCCTCCGGACAAGTCCGGCGAGCCCCCCTATCCGCCACCTGGGACGCGCCCGATAGAGGAACAGGCAAACCCCCACGGGTAATAGTAATTTTGAAACTCAAATAAAATGACCAAACTTCATCTTTAAGTGCAAAGCTAAAGAAATCTAGGAATCTGGAATAATGCCAAAATTTGCTAATGTATCTTTGAGATAACACGAGTGGATAGTGAAGAGCACCGTGAAGATCAACACAGGTTGACATATTCCGACAATATTTACTGTACCTTAATGTCCAATTTGGAGTGGAGGACAGTGAAAAACGCCTCAGACAACGTCCCCTGATAGAATTTTACTAATTGAACTCCGTGGAGAGAATCCTATAACGCAGCTCAGTATCACCCTTTATTTCGAGTCCTTTTGAGAAACGTATAAGTGAGGATCGACTACAGTAGTGTCAATGTCAATCCCATACTAGTTCTAAAGTAAGAAGTAAATCCTCATTAATATTCGCACTTGAAGAGTCTATGCTAATAAACACCTCAACCATTGTGTAAGACTGTATTGGAGGCACTACCATTATAAATTTCAGCTTTGATTTAATGTGACTTGGGAGATCTTAATGTTCCAAGAGCTTAGAACCTTAATCTTCTTAGCGCGCGCCGGAAACCGTTTACAAACACCCGCACAATACCGAATAGTCACCTCAAATCTCGACCCATATTCTCGGCATGTTACACTAAAGCAGCAGGGTAATAAAATGAAGCCTCTGTAAATAGATGTTTCGTCTTATAATGACTTAAGGTGCAAAGCCTATGACTATGGGGACTCGAGGTATAAAATGTTAATTTATCTCAAAGCTTGGATCGGGGTGCTAGTGGCTGTAAACGCCAAGCCAACACGATGATTTATGACTTAGACAGTTATTGTCCAGGAGTCTTTACGGCTGCTTCGCGCGAGCGCTGATGCTTCTTGTCCGAATCAAGTCGTCTACACGGGTTAAACCCGCCCATTACATTACTGAATATAGTTGTAAAAGTGCAAGAAAGTATTAACGGTCATAAATCAAGTGTTCAGTTAACTTTAAGAGCCTCGCAGTTTTAACGTTCATTTGCTAGACATTATAAAAAGGATGAGGGACGATGTGATTGATCGCTTTGCAGACGACAGGTTTCCATGACATAAACTACGGGTATAAAGTTAAATTTTATGGTCACAATTGAGATAATGTTTTAAAGTAATAAATTTGCCATCCCACAAGTTATTAAGTGTTAATGAAAAAGTAAGAGTCCTCTCCCCAACTTTTTGCAACATGAAGTTTCCTATATCTGAACCCTTCAAAGCCCAAGTGGTATAACTCATTTGGGAATCACAGATAGTCTAACGCCGGCATTCTCAACCTGCTGCTCGCGAGGAACACGGTGTTCTTTGAGTGAAATTTGGTGCTCTAGTTATGTCCCTTGCCCGGTATAAAACAAGAGACTATGTTTCCTTAGAGATTCAACTTGTGAATCTTTATATTATTATTATTATTATTATTACCGACAGCAGTGGCTACGCTGGCTAAAGTGCACCGTTAGGTCATGGGGCCAAGCTCTCTGCTGACTCGGTAGACGCGTGGGTTCGAGACCGAAGGTCGGCCGTCCTTGAAATGGTTTTCCGTGGTTTCCCATTTTCAACACCAGGCAAATGCCGGGATGGTACCTTCTGATAGTCCACGGCCGCTTCCTTCCACATCCTTGCCCAAATGCATTCATCCTCATCCATTCAATCACTCATACCGACGAGCAGGTCGCCCACGGGCGTCGACTAGAAAGACCTGCACTCGGCCTCTCAGGAGGCCAGACGACAAATATATATATATATATATATATATATATATATTATTATTATTATTACTCCTTACTACTCTTGAAATGAAGACAATGTGGGAATTCACCACAAGTCGTGAGAATGACTTAAGGAATGTAACCAGTCCTTTAGTTCTCTTAGAGAGCCATGTATTGTTATCAATCTTAAGTGAAACATCTTATGACAATAAAGGTTTGGTGAATCGTTCCCGGAATGGCTAGGTAGAAGCAATGTTCTTATTCGTATGACTTTATGTACAGTAGTTTGAGTAAAATGAATGTAATACCATTAGAGGTTTCACAGAAATTGGGAGCAGGCCTACCTTGTAAACAAGGAAATATCTCCAACTCCACTACTTTCCGTTTAACAGCATTACAAATACAGCATTCCTAGTAGAATACTAGGATCAGATTGGTTGACCTATGGGTGTTCTCGAGCATAAAGAGGTCAAACACGCCCATAGAAGAATATTATTTATGAAGTAGTTTTAGAAGAAAAATATCTCTTATTCTTAAAGTCGTCAAGACACGATGACGTGACTTTAGCTAGCCTCACGGCTCCTGTAACAAACTGTATATACATGTTCTAACTTAATATATAACAAGTATTACTCCAAGTTGGGCTTCTGCATTTCTATTGCATAAAATAAGTTACTACTCAGCGCGAAAAGAATACAAAAGGACCTTAGCTTAACAAACAAAACGAGCTAAGTACGCACGTTGAGTACAAACGTAACTCACTCACCATACGAGCCAAAATCTACTCGCTAGCACCAGCTATTCTGAGATCCAATTTTAAATTTGAATGTTGTTGCACGAACCAGATACAGTAAACATAATTGCACTCGACTGTCCACACATAATGCGTCTTATCTGCATGAATCATGAACAGTTGCAGCATGCCTGATGAGTGGTGATTCCCTAGCTATTTGCTATTTCAACACTTCAGAGGGAGAGAGAGAGGTAGGAAAATGACAAATTAATATTTTCAGGCTTGTTACATTATTATTAGTAGTCTATTATTATTACAATTATTAGACCCAATTATAATTCTTATTATTATTATTATTATTACTACCAACCCGACCCGGCTTCGACCGAGAACAATTATGAATGCATTACGTGATAAGCGCTTTTTTTTTCAATGCCAATGTGCAACGACCAACATCCCTTTTACGTCTCGGCATGATGGGTTAAAATCACTGACTGGACTATTAATTATATTATCATGGAGATGCATGTGCAACAAATTCTTGTCAGACGTAATTTAAGAATGGCGAGGTGCATGATACACAAATCCCCCTTCCGTCCAATCTTAACTTGACTATGAATTTTGCGGAACGAAAAGTTCACGGACGAAATGAAGAAAAGGCGAGTTGTACTTCCTGAGAAACTCCAAACACAACCACTCTTCTCTAAAGTTTTTAACTCAACACGACTCGACAGTTTGCTGCTGGCTGTATCTGGGACAATAAGCTCGTACGCTAGCTAAGCTGTAACTGGGGTGATAGACTCTCCCCTAGCTAGCTCGTAAACTGTCGCCTCAGTAACTGAATGGAGATTGTTGGAAGAAATCAAATCGTAAAAACACTCATAGTAGGCGATTTATTGAAGATAGACATATGCTCTCCCGGGATTTTTTGTAGAACTTTTCATGCTGAACAATTCTTACACTCATAGTATATAGATATTTTAAACGGTTTGCCCGGCGTATGCTTAAAAAGCGCACGGACGCCAGTTTTTTTTTTCGACCATTTCACTGAAATCGTTAGTGCTTGACTTCATTTGGTCATAAATAAATTATTTTCTACAGAAACCTTCCTCGAGATATCCTTTACAGAATGGTGAAAACCGCATCAAAATACATTCAGGGGTTCTCGAGATTACCCGTGACATCCAAGAATCGGAGACTTTGTTTTATACGAAGTAGAGATTATAGGCCAATCAGTATAATTTAGTATAATATAAACCCCCGATAATAGTTAAGATGGCGGAAGAGGAAAGTCGTGATGTTGATAGTGCTCTAGAAAGTATCCTCGTTGTCGTGCATAACAATAAAAATCTGAAGAAGCAATCGAAGACGACAATATTAGAATCAGTAAGTACTATCAGAAAACTCTTTTATGATCTAAAATAATAAGAGAGTAGACGATTTGACACGTGAAAATAGTGAACTGCATATAGACGTTATTAATGTCAAAGAGAAGATTGACAGACTAGACACATGCATGGCGGGACAAGTGGCGCAGTCTACAGGCCTCGGACGTAAACTGTATTTTAACAGCAAGGACGATGCAAGCAGGGAGGGTAAGTGTCCATCTGGTGACATAAATAAGAAATCATTTGCAGATGTTGTTGCCACTAAACGGAAAGAGAGTAAGTTCAAGCTTACAGTAAAGACTAAAGGAAATCATTCTGCGGAAACGATAAAGAATATTCTAAAAACAAACCTTAATCCAGTAGAGATGAAAGTCGGCATCAGCGCATTCAAGACTCTTAAAGATGGAAGAATATTAATAGAAACATGTAGTAAGGAAGATATAGAGAAAGTAAACAAATCTGTAGAAGATAAATGTGGGAGAGAAATGGAAGCTACGGTACAGGAACTACGTCAGCTGCGATTAGTTATATACGATATTCCTGAAGAAATTACAACGGAGATTGCATCTAATGTAATAATAAATCAAAACCCAGAATTACAATCAGTAGAAGTTAAGATCACGCCTAAATTCGTATTTAACACTAAGCGTAATAAAAGGAATCTAGTGATAGAAGTTAACTCTCAAACCCGTCGGTGGATCCAAACAATAAAGATGAGATTAGGTTGGTTGATTTGCAATCTTGAATATTATTTTCGAGTTAATCATTGCTTCAAGTGTAGTAAATTCAATCATAGACATACAGACTTTAAAGGAGAAGTAGCTTGCCCCATATGTACAGGTCCACATAGTTTAAAGGAATGTAAAGCTTCAAATGAAGAATACAAATGCATTAATTGCTTAACCTACAAAAAATATAACCCTAATCACACAACGTGCATAAATCACACTTCCCTTGACAGGAATTGTCCAAGCTTGCAAGCTGCAATTATGAAGCAAATTCAGAATACAGACTATTAATATGTATTCAGCAACCAATACCAAGAAATTAACAGGTATTAAAAACTCAAACAATTATGACAAGATCAACTGCCTACAGATTAATTTACAACACTCGATAGCTGCAACTGATAGCTTGATGAATCTGATACTACAAGAAGGAATAGATGTGATATTTATACAAGAGCCACGAATTATCAACAATAGGCCCACTGGTATTACAAATAGATATAGGAAGTTTGCTGCAAGTGAAGGCCGATGTCGTACAGTCACGTTGGTGACAAACCCTCAGATTGACGCTCTACTTATAAATGAATTGACTGACAAAGACACAGTAGTTGTGGAATTAACATACAGGAGTTCAAAATTGTATTATGTTAATATGTATCTTGATAGTCAAGAAATATTAGAAAGTGACTTTAACAAAATCAACAACATTTTGAAATATACATGTGGACAAGGGCTACTCATTACTATGGACAGTAATTCCAGATATACAACATGGCAGGATATATTAACCAATGAAAAGGGAAAGAATTTAGAGGAATTACTAATAATAAATCAGCTGTTTGTTCATAACGAATACAGTGAATTAACCACTTTCCAAAGTAGTAGAGGAAAAAGTAACGTGGACTTGACCATCAGCAGTAATAAACTCCTCAAGGAAATATATAACTGGAGGATAAGCGAAGAAGAGAGTTGTTCAGATCACAGAATTTTGCAATTCTTAGTAGCACAAAACTTCTGTTATGATACAAATGAAACCAGATTCACCGGTATCAAATATATAACGAGAGAAGAAGATCGTGAATTTTATCAAGAAATGTTAAAGAAAGAAATAGCAAGACAGTTCTGGGGAATAATACAGGAAGAACATACTGAAGATATTGACAACAAACTATCAGTGTACATAAATAATTCTGCAGATATGGAGGACATAGTAAATAAAGTTAGCTCTGCCCAGACGAAAGTTTGCATTCAGGCTTTCAAAGTTAGTAGACCTTCTGGCAAAACCATCAGCCTAAACCACAGAACAGTGCCTTGGTGGAATGAAGAACGTACGATAATGCGGAAGAAAGTAAATGCATTCAGAAGAAAATTCCAGAGAACGTTAAATAATAATGACCTCCGAGATCAGCGAAAAACTGAATACTTTGCTGAAGAAACTAAATACCAAGCTAAAATCAGAAATGCAAAGATACTGTCTTGGAAAGAATACTGTAGTAATATTTCTTCAAATCCCTGGGACATAGTCTATATATCAGCGTCTGGAAAAATTAAGAATACTCAAATTGTATCAACTCTTATTAACAATGAAGGTCACTACACAAGAGACTTAAAGGAAACAATGCAGTGTATATTAAACCATCTCATTCAGAAGGATGATGAAATGGAAGATACTGCTCAGCAAAAGCAAATAAGGAAGGAAGTAGAGGAACCAATAGACACTCTGGACGACTGGGAATTTACAGAAGAAGAAATTAAATCTGCAATCAAAGATCTAGGTCATAAAAAGACACCAGGTGAAGATGGAATCACTAGTAAAATACTATGGTGGACGTATGAAAGTATTCCTAGAACTAAGACATCATTATATAATGAAGAATGCTTGTTTCCCGAAGCGATGGAAAAATGCGAGACTTATACCAATCACAAAACCAGGGAAAGATAAGATTCAGGATCCCTCTAAATTCCGACCAATAAGCCTGATAAATGTGGCGGGCAAAGTATTAGAGAAACTTCTAATAAGTAGAATAAATCACTACCTCTATACCAATAAACTACTGAACGAAAATCAATATGGCTTCACAGTTCAAAGGTCTACTACTGATGCAGCTATGGCACTTCAGGAATTTATAACTGAGGCGTTCAAAAATGGTCAAATTACCGTTATAGTTAGTCTTGATGTCAAAGGAGCTTTTGACTCTGCGTGGTGGCCATGTGTCCTAAAGGCCCTAAAAGACTTCAAATGCCCGAGAAATTTGTACTACCTGATTAAGAGCTACTTCAAGGATAGAACGACGTTCATGAATTCCAATAGTATCCAAGTAGAAACAGTAGTTAATAAAGGATATCCTCAAGGTTCATGTTGTGGACCGGGGTACTGGAATGTACAGTATAATTCACTGCTCAGTTTGGAATACGGTAAAAACACCAAAGCTATAGCATTTGCTGATGACCTCATAATTGCAGTCAGGGCTGAAACTGAAATTGAAGCAGAAACTATTGTGAATATGGAATTACGGAAAGTTACTAAGTGGTCAACAGAAAACAAAACCCGTTTTAATGGAAGTAAGTCAAGAGTTATTCTAATATCAAGAAGAAGAAAAGCAAAGAAGACAGTTGATATCATTATGAATTGGAAACGTCTTGTACAAGTAGATACGATGGAATATCTAGGAATAACTATAGACTCTCGCTTTAAGTTCAATGACCACATCAATAAAGTTTGTGAAAAATGTATTAAATTAATAAACGCATTATCAAAATCGGCTAGAATAGGATGGGGTCTAAAACACCAGGCTTTGGAAACAATTTATAAAGGAGCAATATTGCCAATGCTGTTATATGCTGCTCCGATCTGGATTGAATCCCTAGAAAAGAAATGTAATATGATTAAATACGTGAGAGTGCAAAGACTTATTCTCTTGAGAATAGCAAAATCGTACCGCACGGTATCTCATGAGGCACTGTGCATTATTACAGGAATTACTCCTATAGATATAATGGCTAAAGAGATTGTTACTCTATACAAAATCAAGTCAGGAAAAACAACTATGAACTATGTCATTGACCACCCCGAAAAACCTATGAGATGGCTCCATCCAGCCTATTTTCCTGGTACCGAAGATCCAAGAATAGCATTAAATGAATATATCCCATGGAAATTTACACAGATGGAAGCAAAAGTGAAGAAGGAGTGGGAGCTGGCATAGCTATATTCAGATTGCACGAATTAGTAGACCAATTGAAATATAGACTGCAAGAGAACTGTTCGAATAATCAGGCGGAGCAATTAGCTATACTTAAATCTCTGGAGTTCTTAGATACTACTAGGACAGAGGATGATGAAGATAAGAAAGTAATTATTTACACAGATAGTAAAATAGCAATTGACTCCATTGCGGACTTCAGAAATCATAACGAACTAATTGATAATATACGAAGGACTACAGCTATTCTAAAAAGAAAAAAATGGATAATAAAATTTAAATGGATTAAGGCACATACAGGTGTTGCAGGCAATGAACTGGCTGATAAAATTGCAAAGGAGGCTACAAAATTAAGCGAGGTTTGTTTCGATAGAATACCCATCTCAACTTTTAAAAGAAATCTCAAAGAAGAATAAATTCATGAATGGCAGCAAAAATGGGAACAAACTTCAAAAGGCACACTTACAAAAGAATTATTTCCAACAGTTGCAGGTAGATTAAAATCCAAAATCACCTTAACACCTAATATGACTACAATACTGACTGGACATGGAAATATTGCTTCGTACTTACACAGACTTAAAATTATACGTAATCCCGAGTGTTCCTGTAAAAGCAGCCCTCAGACTATAGATCATATAATTTTCGTGTGCAGTGAAGTGAAAAATATTAGGCAATTCTTGATCAATAGTGTTAATAGAGATGATAACTGGCCGATTCAGAAATCTGTGCTATTAAAAAAGTATTTGAAGGAATTTTCTAAATTTGTTAATGCTCTGGATTTTCAAGCTCTAAGGAAAAACGATGAATAATATTGTTTGATATTGTTAAGACTAAGTCATCTAGTAATTATTGAATTATTATAATGTAATTTATTCTGTTCATTTATAAAATGTAATGTAAGTGCATGTAGTACTACTTATGTAGTGGAGCATGCAGAGAGTATGAACAATAAAATATATATATAATCCCCCTTCCGTCCAATCTTAAATTGACTGTGAATTTTGCGGAACGAAAAGTTCACAGGCGAAATGAGAGTTGCACTTCCAGGGAATGGCGAGGTGAATCAAACTCAAATCCCCCTTCCGTCCAATCTTAACTTGACTGTGTTTCACAGGCGAAATGAAGAAAACCTGAGTTGCACTTCCAGGGATACTCCTAACACAACCACCCTTCTCAGAAGTCTTATCTCAACACGACTCAACGGTTTACTGCTGGCTGTATCAGGGGCAATAGGTTCGCTCACTAGCTAGGCTGTAACAGGGATGATAGACTCGCCCTTAGCTAGCTCGTAAACTGTCGCCTCAATAGTAGAATGGACATGGTTGGAAGAAATTAAAACCTAAAAACACTTATAGTGGGCGATGTATTGAAGATAGACATATGCTCTCGCGGACTTTTTTGTAGAACTTTTCATGCTGAACAATTCTTACACTCATAGTATTTAGATATTTTTAACGGTTTGCCCAGCGTAAGCTTACAAAGCACTCGGACGCCAGTTTTTTTTCGACTTTTCCCCTGAAATCGTTACTGCTCGGCTTCCTTTGATCATAAATAAATTATTTTCTACAGAAACCTTCCTCGAGATATCCTTTACAGAATGGTGAACGCCGCATCAAAATCCATCTAGAGGTTCTCGAGTTTACCCTTAACATCCAAGAATCGGGGACTTTGTTTTATACTAAGTAGAGATTACATTGTATTTAACGGTGCTCGGGTACTTTGTACTGTATGGCATGAAGGTGGTGCTCACGAACTCAAGAAGGTCGAGATGGCCTGGTCCAACCCCTATGGCAAGCAGGCGTGGCTACAAAGGTTAGACTTGCATATTATTCCAAGAGAGCCACCTCCTGTTGCAGCGTCTAGTGTTCTCGCCTGTCACCTCGGAAGTCCTGGTTCGATCCCAGGCTCTTGCAAGAAATTGAATTCTGCTCTAAGGGTACACTTAGCCTCGTGAGGCAAAACTTTGAAGAGGTTCGAATCCCATCTCAGCCATGCTGGAAGTGGTTTTCCCTGGTTTTCTCACTTCCATTCCAGGCAAATGTAGGGATGGTTGCTAACCTATGGCCTCGGCCACCTCCATCCCAGTCCTCAACCGAATTGAAATTACACACATTACTACAGACACCACAGAAACACAGGTTATCAGACAAATTATATACACACTCCCAATGGCCTCGATGTTAAACATCCTGAAATAAAACAACTATTCCGAGAGGAGTTATTCACATCGGCTCGTTTATCCATTCCTTGTAAAATTTAAATAAAAAGGAAGGAATTATGTAATGTTCTTGACAGTTAATCTCGCATTCATAAACCACAAGACCTCCTTTTTACATGAAAACTGAACCACCAAACGAGAAATTCCATCCTGAAAATCCCACATACGTTAAGACTTCATAGTCCAAGTGACTCATTGTGTGCGTGTTCAATAATAATGGAAAGCTTCTGAGGATCATGCTTTTTAAATAAAATCGATAACAGAACCACTGGCACGTTCTTAGATCAGAATTGTCTTGACGTAAAACGGGCAGCGGGGGAGACCGTGAACGCCATCCCATCGATTGCCGCTTGGATTCCGCATCGAACTGGCACACCTGTTCTCATCCTCAGTGACGATTGTTCGCCAAATTGATGGATCTAGGCACACGTGGTAAGGAAATCTCCCGAGAGTTCTAACAGAATGCTTTCTGCCAGCTTGTGGAGCACAAACCAAGAAAGGATCTTCCGCTTACCTAGATTTTAACGGAAAATGGTGAGAATCCCGTGATTACTAATTGAACAATTCTCCACCATCATTCAAAGCGTCAGCCTTCTATCTTGCACCAGAATTTACCTCCCTCACTTGAACATGCATGAATAACGTGGCCAAGGTTGTGGGAATCATTCCCGGCGCAGTCATTGATTAAATGAAAAGAATCCGTGTCAGTAAATATACTGGTGCGTTGAAGGTCCCCTTTGGGGCAATGTTATGACACTCCGGCATCTCTAAAAGCCGTAGAAGTTGAGAGAGACGTCAAACAAACAACGGCATTATAGTTATTCTTCATAATTGCCCTTATTCTATCTTTTTCCACATTTTTTATTCTGGTCTGCAAGTTACAAGTGGTTAGTTATTATTCGTATTCTTATAATCATATCCTTATGGGACAGATGGCATTGATGTTTTCCCCCTTCAAACAACAAAGCTTACCACCACCAATATCGGGAAGAGGGCGTATGATGATTCCTAAGTGAAATACATGGTGTAGGAACACTGGTATTAAGACAAGAGCTATTTAGGCTATTAAGATATTCTACCAATGTACGCATCAAAAGCTGCCAGATAACCCAAGGGAAATGAAGTAGGATGAGCTAGCAAGCGTCGCCCATCCAAGAGTGGCTGAAGGCAACTCATGATCTTGATCTCCTGTACTCCCTGAGTGAAAGGAGACTAATTGCATTCATGTCTCCGAAGTTCTAAGTGTAAGAGTATTTCAATTTAAAATGCGAGTTAAATCACGCTTTTCGATTGCAATCGGGAGCTAATCAATAGTCAGCGATCCGAAATCTCGATCTTGCCGAAGACAGCGGCCTCCGTATATGTGGTTTTACCCACGTTCTTTCCACACACCGTCCACGAAAACGCCGATATGAAACCTCATTACAAATCCTTGAACCCCTGCCCAATCCTTGACCCTAGGCTATCAGAAAATACAATACACACCCAATAACACGAAAATCGACCAACATTTCCAAATCCTTTAAATGAAGTAACAACAACAAACAATTTTAATTTCAACGAATAAATGTTACTAAATATGTTATTCATGTGATACGTTTCAACATCTTAGGATTGAGAATTTCTGCTACTTGGGTCATTTCACATTTCACAAAATAAAAGCATGCGTTTGATGAGGCCATTTAAGTTATGGTAGGGCGATGATGCGATTGTTCAAAGGAAAATTACCTATGATACAGTCATTTTTGAAAGGGCTTTATTCCAAATGTTGACAAAATGAGTTAAGAACGGTACCAGAATCTATAGACATAGGTACATCTTTCTGCATGAATCGGGCGTTATTATACACATTGTAAATGTGTGTTTGCGACTTCATTACAGCGACGTCATGTTTGAAAGGGCTTTACTCCAGTATTTTTTTTTTAGCGTATGGCTTTTAGTGCCGGGAGTGTTCGAGGACATGTTCGGCTCGCCAGTTTTGTAGCTGCTTCGAGACGGACACCCAATGGGTGAGCTACAAGTACCGTTGGGGAGGAAAGTTGGAAGGGAGGGTCGAGGAGTTGGAAGGTAGCGGCTGTGGCCTAGAGTTAAGGACCAACCCCGGCATTTGCCTGGAAGGAAGATGGGAAACCACAGAAGACCATCTTCAAGGTTGCCGGCGGGGGGATACGAACCTCCTCGCCTCCCGGATGTGAGCGACTGCCAACAGTCATGCCGCAACGACCTCGGCTAACTCACCCGGTTACTCCAGGAATAATAATATATAAGAGGATTACAGAAGCATACATTCGAATTTTTATTTCCCGGAGGGTCTGCTGTTTTTAAATTTGAGAAGGACCAGTGGCTATTAACATGAACGAAATGGAAGACATTCAACGTTTACTTGATTATATTCCCCATGAATATAGGTATTTCTACGATGATTTGATGAAATGGCCTGTACTTACACTTCTGCTTATGATGATCGTAATGATCATGATGATGATCAATGAAGCCATTTTGTATGTAGGATGATTACAGTTACAATCAATACTCTGACAATGTATGAGTAAAGGAAGGAGCAACATGACCAAGCGTATGAATTACTTCCTCAAGGAAAGGATCTTATTCCAAGATTTCAGACTTATTTTCTTCAAAGAGATTGCAAAACCTAGGAACTGCAGTCATGACAAGATATCCATTTTATTATGTTCTTTAAACATTAGAAAGCCCATCCTGTTACATTCCACGTACTCATCCACAGAATGTCATTCTTCGCTCCTGAAAACTTAAGATTTTGGAGTATGGCCCTTTCAAAAATGACTGTATCAATATTATTTTTCAGACGTAACTCATTATTTACCATACGCCCACGTCTAACCCTAACGACAGTTAGTATATTAGTCTGTTTTGCATCTATAACGATCTCCAGTTTTCTTATGATTCAACCTTAAAATCCTTCAATATAAAATAGATGCCTCCACGATTCCCTATTACTTTCAGCCCTTTCTCCACCCGTAAATGGAACTCGACATTTGTAATGAACCGAATTCAATCAGTAATTGACAAGTCATATAGGGTAAGAGAGGACAAGCAGACCGAGAAGATGATTGAATTCGGTTCATTACAAATTTCGAGTTCATTTTATGGGTGGAGAACAGGCTGAAAGTAATAGGGAATCATGGAGGCATCTAGTTTTTATTGAATGATTTTAAGGTTGAAACAAAAGAAAACTGGAGATCGTTATAGATGCAAGAAAGACTACTATTCTAACAGCGGTTAGGGTTAAACGTGGGCGTTTGGTAAATAATGAGTTTAGTCTGAAGAAGAAAATTGGAATCGACTTACAGATGCAGAATAAACTAACATACTAACAGCTAACAGGCAATCATGTAGGCACCTAGTTTGTATTGAGGGACTTTCAAACTGATAACTGCTATATCCTACACTTGTGATTGGCCTCTGAGAACGAGAACTTCCTGACTGAGCAGGTCTTTGCGGGATGATTGTCCTTCCCCTTCTAATCTTCTGGAACTCTGTGTGCTGTGGAGAGGGCCGGTCATGGAGCGCCTCAAGGGACCGGCCAGCGCAAGACTGACAAAGAGTACGGCGCTCGACAGAGGAGCGTCAAGGGGGCAGTCATTGCAGATCACACCTCGCTCAATGGCTGCCCTGCTACCTGTGGATGGCATCACTCCAGACTCCTTTTACTTGCAGTCTTACTCCAACTACACAGCCAATTCCAGAAATATGAAGTTAAAGTCAATTCGAGACAAGTCACGCGATAGTGAACACAGAAGTTTTAGATTCACTGGTGGCGATGTTATTTAAAAGTTATTAAAATACTTGTAATTTTAAATAAATTGAAAAAATAATTGATAGATCTGTAATCGAGATAGCACCGCAGTCTAATACAGTATCACTGGTAGTATAAATATCTCTACCTAATATAAAACAATGTCCCCAATTCATGGTTGTAACTGGTAATCTCTAGAAGCATTGGATGTATTTTGATGTGCTTTTCATATTTCTGTAAAGGATTTATCGAGGAAGGTTTTTGCCGAAACATTCATTTATGACCAAAGGAAGCCGAGCAGTAACGATTTCAGAGAATCGAGTCGAAGAAAAACCTGGCGTCCATGCGCTGGGTAAACCGTTTAAACTATCTCTTTACTACGAGTGAAATAACGTTCAGCATGAAAAGTTCTACAAAAAAGTCCGGGACAGCATATCTTTAATACATCGCTCACTATAAGTGTTATTACGTTTTCATATCTTCCAACAATCCTCATTCAGTGGAAAAGTAAATTACTAAGCTTCGGAGCAAGCGAACTTATCACCCCAGCTTCGGCCAGCATCAAACTGTCGAGTCGTGTCTAGTTAAGACTTCAGAAAAGAGTATAGTGTTTGGAATTTCGCTGTTCACCTCGGCTTTTCTGAATTGCGTCTTGAACCTGCCGACCGTGCGCCTTTTAGCTTACGCTGGGTTAACCGTTAAAGATACCGAGCGGAGCCGGGGTGGGTTGCTAGTTAGAGAATAAAATAATCTGCACAGGGGAATGCAAGTTACTGCCGATAAAATGAAAATATTTTAAATACAAGAATGTCCTAATAAATTCATGAAGACTATTGTTGATCTCTAGGTTTATTCAGGAATAATGAAAGGTACAGAATAGTGCATAGACCTTACACGGAATCCATAATAACGTAAACATGTTGGGAGACTAATAAGCAGGCAAGTAGGTCCTATCTTATAGGTTAATGATAATACTGCTCTACCATTTAAAATTAAGCTTATATTCAGATAACTCCACAAAGATATACAGTATGACTGACTTAACGTGTATTACTAATCAATTAACCAGTGAAATCAAAACTAGAGTGTCTTCAAAGTTACAATAACTCTTCTCCAAATATTTGACAATATCACATTAACCCATGATGACTTCTCGTTCAGACCAGTCCTGATTACTGAACTGAAATCTAGGATGAGAAAGGAGGCAGACGTGCCCTTTAGCTGTATATCTTGCAGTATTTGATAGGAGAATGAGTGGAATACCATGGGAAACTTGGATTGGGAAAGAGGAGAACGTACCCTTTAGCTTTCTATTGTTCAGCATTTGCTACGAGAAGAAGTGGAAAACCCCGGATAACTAGGATTGGGGTAACAAGTAGACGTAACCTTTAATTGACTTGCAGTATACCAGGTGAATCAACTGCCCCTAATAATATTGTTTTATAATAATAATTTTATTAATGCTGCCAATGGCCATGTACTTTTCTTTTTAGGACGGGTCAGGGAAGGGATATTGGATGGAAATCGGCCGTGGACCTATTGAAAGGAACCGTCCCGGAAGTTGCCTGGTGGTGAAAATGGGAAACCACGAAAACCATTTTCAGGACGGCCGAGGTGGGATTTGAACCCACGCTCTCCCGATGCCAGCGAGGCACGAGGTAGCGCGTTAGCGCTCTCGGCCACCGCGCCGGTAATAATAATAATAATAATAATGTTTTATGCAGCCCCACTAACGCGTTTTGTCAGGAAGGTCAATAATTCTCTGCTTGCATCCCGTGTGGTACTAATGCACTGCAATCTTGTACCCGCAAACGATACTGACCACTATTATTTTCCCCCGTATTAGACTGTAGGCACATTGAGGGAAAAATAATAGTGTTCGGTATCGCTTGAAGGATATGCTTGCAGTGCATTAGTGTCATACGGGATGCAGCTGAGAAATATCGATCTTCCTGATAACAACGCTAATTGGGCTGCATAAAACAATATTATTAGGGGCAGCTGATTAACCTGGTATACGGGGAGTAAAAGCAGGAAGCCACAGAAAACCTGAATTTATGATGGCTGAAGTAAAATTTAGAGTCAGCCCCTTTCAGTTTTACTCATGATACTGAGCACAATTGTTAGAGCAGAAATAAACTGTTAGCACAGCTGAGATTTTAACCCAGGACGTATACAATTAAAGTAGAATGCATTATTTGGAAGGAAGAAAATCTTGATGCCAAAGAAAGGTTTCAAGATTAAATACGAGTGTTTTGTTTTTGAGTATTTTGACTGGTTTGATGCAGCTTTCCATACCTCCCTGTACTGAGCTGATTGTTTCATCTCTGCATAGCTACCACACCCTACATCCGAGGCAATCTGTTTTACATATTCTAACTTTGGTCTACCCCTGGAGATCTTTTCCTCGACCCTTCCTTTCATAACTAAATTTGCTGTTCTTGGGTGCCTTAGTATGTGTCTTACCAACTTATCTCTTCCCTTCATTAGCAGTCACCAGAAACATATCTCCTCTCCCACTCGACTTAATGCCCCTTCATTTGTTACTCTATCTACCCATCCGATCTTTATTATGTAACACCACATTTCAAATGGCTCTAATTTCCTCTTTTCCGCTGGGCTAACAGTCCAAGTTTACCTTCAAAAAGTGCCACGCTCCAGAGAAAGGCATTCAAAAATGACTTCCTAATACCTAAATCTATTTTTTTTAGCGTAGGGCTTTTAGTACCGGGAGTGTCCGAGGACATGTTCGGCTCGCCAGTTTTGTAGCTGCTTCGAGACGGACACCCAATGGGTGAGCTACAAGTACCGTTGGGGAGGAAAGTTGGAATGGAAGGACGAGGAGGTGGAAGGTAGCGGCAGTGGCCTCTAGTTAGGGACTAACCCCGGCATTTGCCTGGAAGGAAGGTGGGAAACCACAGAAGACCATCTTCAAGGTTGCCGGCGGAGGGATTCGAACCACCTCGCCTCCCGGTTGTGAGCGACTGCCAACAGTCATGCCGTAACGACCACGGTTAACTCACCCGGTACCTAAATCTATATTTGGTGCGCGTAAGCACAAGATATCTCGAACCAAATGATAATAATTAATCAAGGTCAACAACAACAATTAATAGAAATTAGTACAATGAGGTAAAAGAGGTATTGGTAAAGCAAACCCTGTGTACATTGTTAAGGTTGATATTTCATTGTAGACTAGACCCCAAGCATTGTAAATAATAAATATTAGTGAAAACGATTCATGTTTAAATTAATTCCTTTTTTTTGTTTTGTTTGGACGATTTTAGTATGGTCGGCACGTCGCGACTGCTGCTAAAAATACGTGTCTGGTATTTATAAATCAAATCGATCGGTTCGGCGTTGCTGTGTACGAATAATACATAAAGAATTCCTCACGGATGTTCTCTGGTTGTTACACAGCAGGAACTACCCCAACAAAGGCAAAGACAGGTGCTAACAACAGTGAATTAGAATATGCTCTTATTTTCAGTTACATTAGAGATCAGAGTCTAATTCATGGTGGAATGAGTAGCATTCTTGGCTGATACGACGGAGTTCAGGCTTCGATTCCTAACTCTGCCAATAAATGTTATGCTGTTCTGAGGGCTGAGGTCTCAAGCGGTGCTCACTCAAGCGCGTTAGGGAGAATTGATAAGAGGTGGGTTCGATTCCTAATTCATCCATCCTAAAAATTGTTTACCGTTGTTCCCCACTTCTGCTGCAGGCAAAGGCCGGGATGTCCTGATCCAAATTGCATATATACAAACTAGTACCGCAATCACGACGATACAGTTTATTGGACACATTTCACATATACCCAAGTATATGGACCACCATACCGATAAGCCCAAGTATAAGTTTAAAACAAATACAGATTACGAGGGGTGATCAGAAACTTAGGTTATAAAGGCTGCAGTGAAACGTGTACATTCTTTGTTTTCATACAACCATTACAGCCAACTGATAGTACTTTCACTGTTCATTTTCTTTGGTTATTTTAGGTTAGGAGCATGGCTACCTTTTGCTGGTGGGCCATTGCATTGCAGGCCTTAGCGGCTGAGCTAAAGAGATCCCTTGTAATGGTCCAGCAGTAAGGTAGGGGAGGGGGGGGGGGGGGGAGGGGAGGGGCGCATGTTCGTTTAAGTGGCATATCTGCATGCTGTTCTGTGTATATTTTTTGTTGTTGTTCTGATTTGGATTAGCAAGAATGAAGTTGGTTATGTGAGAGATTGTAGAGGTACTGAATGTAAGAATTGAGAAGATTAGAAGATCTTGTTGCAAATAGAAATATTAGGTTATGAAATGTGTTTCCTTATGGTACTTAATACCACCCCACCCTCAAATGAAGTTTGTACAGTTACAGTACATTAGGTTATTTTTCGACATAGTCTCCATAGTCTCCGGTTTAGGCACTTGTCTCATCGTGGGCTGAGTTTCAATATTTCCTCATGGTAAAAATCTTGTTCTTGCGTGTTCAACCTCGTTGTCGCTAAGTGTTTCACCTCCTCGGCTGAAGCGAATCGTTGAACTCCTAGGCGCTCCTTCAATTGAGGAAACAGGTGAAAGACGCTTGGAGCGAGGTCCAGGCTGTATGGAGGGTAGTCAATGATGTCCCAGCGAAACCACTTCAACAGCGTGGTGAGTCATGGCAACCTATAAATCGCTACAACTCTGTCAAGTGCACATTTATTTACTTATCGTTTGGCTTTTAGTGCCGGGAGACATGTTCGGCTCGCCTGAGTCTGTAGCTGCTTCCAGCGGACACCCTTATTAGGGTGAGCTACAAGTTCCGTTCAATTTCAAGTAGTTCCAACTTTCGCTACCTGGTATCAATGATACCTAGTGCTGAACGTTGGAACTTTGATAGAGCGTTCCGACGAAATCTAGCCTAACAATTTAGCTTTACACAAGTTTTGTCTGACAAAAGGATCTTTTACATGCCATATATCTATGACATGAGTCGCCTCCGTAGCGTAGCGGTCAGCATGGTTAGCTGCCGCCCCGGAGGTCCTGGGTTCGATTCCCGGCTCTGCCACGAAATTTGAAAAGTGGTATGAGGACTGGAACGGGGTCTACTCAGCCTCGGGTGGTCCAAATGAGTAGAGGGGGTTCGATTCCCACCTCAGCCATCCTCGAAGTGGTTTTCCGTGGTTTCCCACTTCGTCTTCTGGCAAATGCCGGGATGGTACCTACTGTCAGGCCACGGCCGCCTCCTTCCCTCTTCCTAGCCTATCCATCCCAATCTTCCATCCCTTCCCTCATGAGGCCCCTGTTCGCTTTGCAGGTGAGGCTGCCTGGGCGAAGTGCTGATCACACCTCCCCAGTTGTATCCATACCGACCACATGTTCCAAGCTCCAGGACACTGCCCATAGAGGCGTTGGTGGTGAGTTCCCTCGCTGAGTCCGTGGGAACCACCAACCTGGAGGGTAAATTGACTAAATAAAAAACAACAAAAAAAACAACATGTTCAGTAAAGAACATATAGCCTACTTTTTCCTAAATGTATGAGTATAGTTATAACTCGTTGTTATTATCAAAGAGTATAATAGAACTATTCTTTGTTGAAGACCTTAGAAACGATTTACCTCTACCAAACGCCACAACCTAGATAAAAACTGCTACCATCATTGAAGAAAGAAAGAAAGAAAGAAAGAAAGAAAGCTAAGAAGTATATCAAGAATGTTATGGATCTGGAGACATAATCGACCGGACTGGCTGCGTGGCTCAGCGGTAACGTTCTCGCTTGCTGGGCCCTAGGTTGCAGGTTCGTATCCTGGTGCAGTCAGCTGGCATTTGAGGGTGCACAAATGCGAGGGAGCCGTGTCAGTACATTTACTGGCACGTTAAAGATCCCCTTCGGGCCAAAATTCCGGCACCCCGGTGTCTCTAAAAGCAGCAATAGTTAAAAGGGATGTAAAAACAATAACATTATTATTATTATTATTATTACATATACGACCTGCCGTGGGCAACATCCAACTTTGAGTTGAGGCATGTCTTTACACGTCTGGTTGTGCATGGCTTTCACAACCCTAATTGAAAGAAAAAGGAAGGAAGATTGTAGTTTTACGTGACCGTGAATCTTGTGATTATGAGCCACGGGACCTCCTTTTTACGTGGAATCCGAACCACAGGACATGGCATTTCACTTCGAAAATCTCTCATGCATTGACCGGGAATCGAAAACCCTAATTGAATTAACAAATCTTTCCATGACCCTACAGAAGTGTGTATACAAACTATGTGGATATTTTCGATTGCTATTTGCCTGAAATAAAAGTAGTAATTAATAACCTGAACTAACATCAACGGCTTGAATTCAGTTACTATGTGAAATCGTTTTGTTCTTTACTTCAAATAACATTTTCAAGTAACGCAAAATAGGCTGTTACAAACCCTTTAAAATGAAAAGTAAAAATGTATCGTAGTATCATCTTGTCATTCTTCAAATTCGATGCGCATAGAATGCCAATGGTATAGTAATCAATGGAGCCCCACGTAGACTAGTCGTGGCATCTAGTGGTGAAATATCGAACAATATAATCCTAACAGAGCGAGTGCATTCTAGCGGCCAGAAGAAGAAACTTTTCAATAAAATCTGGAAGTTAATAAGTATGTCGGCGTGCAGTTACCTTTTTGGCAGCTAGATGTCTCGAGTAAATCTGCTGGCGAATTATGTTTTAATTAAATATATATTTTACACCATAATATGCACAATATAACGCTTAATTTTAAAACATCTGAGTAATTACAAAACAATAAACATATAACATTTCAAGCAAAAAACCTAGCTCTGATCGGGTTTGAACCATAGGCATTTGAACGATAGGCTAACGCTCTACCACTTTTTTTTCACTTTTTTTTAATTAGCTCTTTACAGAATTACAGAATTTTCAGATATGATAAATACCATACTAATACATCACAAGAAATCCAGATAGTGTCCATATTTATCGTACAATTGTCCACTTTCACTAAGCTTCCAACGCTCTTTTTGCAGGTGATACCTGAGATCCAGGAAAGAGAAATGTTGATCATTGTCCATCACGAAGTGTACATATTGGCCCATTATCCACACAATGGCAGTCTGTTTAATTTGGGGGAAGGCGGTCACCGACAAACGAACCAACTTCCTGTCATCAAGGTCATCCGTGGGCACATTTAATAGTTGACATACTTTTCCCTTACAATACAGCCACGTGGAGGCAACTCGCGTGCATGATGTGAAGCGGTGTATCGCCGTATCAGTTTGACCACATATAGTACACCATGGGTAAGCTTCAAGATGGATGGTATATCGCCGTAGAGCGGTTGGGATGAGATCGTTGAGGAAGATAAAAACCTGGGAGTCTACAGCAGAAGAAATGGTCATAGCCCCAAAATTTTTCCAAACAGTGGGCCAATGGACGTAGAGGGTGGTGGCCTCTATTCGCGGTTTGGAGTGTACCACTTGCCGCAACATGTTATAGATACTTTTCGTCGTTGGAACAATCCCTGAAGGCATTTGGCGAACAGTTTCCAGAAGGTGCTGTTGATGGTCCCTAAATATCTTTGGCAAAGCTCTATCACAACCACGGGCTGTGTTTCGAATATCTTTGTATAGCGCTTTCGTAAAAGTGTCATGTTGGGAAAGAATGGTGATATCGTTCTTGCAGAGGAGTGCACGGCATTTCATGCCATGAGCTGTTAGCCCTAGCCCGCCTTGCCGGGATGGGAGATACAACTGTTCCCGTTGTACTCGGAACAAAAATCCTTGCCATATAAACCAACCTGTATATTTTGCCAATTGGCTCTCAAACATTTTGGGAAGTGGGAAAAGTTGTGCGACATACCATATTTTAGAGAGCGCAAACACGTTGAGGACCATGACCCGTTGCACTATATTGAATTTTCTTTGACCAAATTGGATCAGGACTCCCCTAACTTTGGCAATGACCTTAGTCCAGTTTGCTTGCACTGTGTCCAGAAGCGATTGCTTCCAGGTAATGCCAAGAATTTTCACCTCATTTACTATCCGGAACCAGGGCTGTGGGGTAATCACTGAGTTAGTATTGAGCGGAAGCAAAGTAGTTTTCTGGGGGTTCGATTGTGCTCCAGAGGCGATATGGTAGAGCTGAAGGACGCTATCGATGTGGGAGATGTCTTCTTTATTGCGGATCAATATTGATACGTCATCAGCATAGGCGCACATTCCAACAACATGTGTGGACAGTTTGTAACCCTGTAGCTTCACCTGGGTAGTCCGAATGAACGGTTCAAGGCCAATGACAAAACGTAGCATAGGAAGGGGACATCCTTGCCCAACTGATCATTGTATTGGAATCAGAGGGGAAAGAAAACCGTTGACGAGCACTCGAGACGTAGCATTACAATTTATCATACGAATGTAGTCAATAAGGATTTCAGGAAGTTCGAAGTGTTGCAAGACCATGTACATGTATTCATGACTGATGCGGTCGAAAGCTTTATCAAGATCTAAGGTGAGAAAACTCATTGGCTCAGTGGGGAGCATTTCGGCTTTTAGGTGTAGGTCCCGTAGTATCGCTAAGTTTGTTAACAGAGTTCTTCCAGGAATACTGCAACATTGTTCATCACCAATGATATCAGGTAGAACAGTCTTCAATCGGCATGCAAGTACTTTGGTAAGGACTTTATAGTCACTGCAGAGCAGAGTAACTGGTCGGAAGTCACCAACTGCCATGGGAGAGGATGTTTTTGGTATGAGGACTATGGTACCCTCGTGATGTGATTGACAAAGAGCACGACGTTGGAGAATGGTACGCAGGACATGACAAAATTATTTACCAATGAGAGGCCAGAAGTGTTTATACATTTCATATGGCAGTCCATCAATGCCAGGTGAGCGGTTGTTTGGGAGTTGTTTAACCACAGAGTGAATCTCTTCATCCGTAATATCCGCGCTGAGCAGAGTTTTGTTGTCCGGAGATAGTTGGGTACTGCAAGATGACAGCAATAGGGTCACCTGCTGTGGATCAATGGGAGCCTTAGCGTAGAACCCTTGATAAAATAATGATATTTCACGACGTATAGCGTCAGGGGAGGTGACGACACTTCCAGTACTGGTGCGGAGGCGGTGGATATATTTACGTTGCCGCTCACGTTGTCCTTTGGCGATATGGTATACACTTGCACTTTCGTCCGGGAGCACTGTACGATCTTTTAAAGCCACGTTTATATGAGCGAGCGTTCGTTGCTGAAGAGACAGGAGCTTGGTTTTAACTTCCCGGATCTGGTCATATATACGCTCCCCAGCATAAGATCTTTGCTGGAGCTGGCGAAGAACTCGATAGTAAAATTCAACTGTATCCCGTCTTTCCCGACCTCGTTGGTAAGATATGTTCTTAAAGACGCGGCGGATCCCTGGTTTAACTAAAATATCCCACCAGTCTGTGCAGTCGCGAAATTTGCATTTTTGTTGGACCCATCGAGTCCAGTGTTGTCTAAAAATATCTTGGCATTCCTCCTCCAGTAACAGCGAGCAATTCAGCTTCCAATAACCTCTTCCTATGTGAAATATGGGATGGGGGTAAGAGATTGTACATACGACAGCATGATGGTTAGTGAAACTGGCAGGTATCACTTCATATCGTCTAGGCTGGATAAGTTCCTGTGAAAAGTAGATGCGGTCAAGTCGTGATGAGGAGTTGTGACTTATACAGGTGTAATGGGGCAGGGGCACCCTTAAACTATCCACAGCATCAATGAGGTGTAGGGAGGTAAGAAGGGTCCTGAGAGCCGGGTTGACACCTTGGTATGAGCTAGTGGAATCTTCTGGGCGTTGAATACAATTGAAATCCCCTGCAAGAATAAGTTTTTCCTTAACGTCGTGCAGATGAGGCAGTATACTCTGTTGAAAGAACATGTTCCGTTCCACACGTTTATTGGACCCGGATGGGGCATATACATTTATCAGGGTGGTATTGTTTATGTGTCCAGATATTATGCGTCCTGATGGATGACATAGCACACCTTCGAGTGGGATATCATGTCTTATGAGGAATCCGGCCCCTCTATTCGTATTACCGGTATTGATGTATTGTTTGTAGAAGGCAGATATGGGCAAACAGGATAGAGCAACTTCTTGAATGAAGGCAATGTCAATGTCTGCATCTCGAAGGAATCTCTCCAACAGTTGAAATTTCAGAGGGCATTCTATTACATTGATATTCACAGTGGCCACAGTGAGAAATTGCGCCATTAAGAGAAGTATAAAAGTTGTTCTAGACATACTGGAAGTTGGACTCGAGAAAAAGAAAAAAGAAAAAAAAAGACACAGGTGAGAAATATACTGGTGCACTATGTCAATTTAGGTTGAGATAGTTCCTTTTGACTGCCATTCATAGGCCGGCTGTCAGCGGTTGAGAGCGTTCGTGGGTCCCTAGATGACGTAGAATGAAGATTTTGTTTCTTTTTCACAGCTGCGGGAACTTTTGTAGAGCCAGTTTGATTCTTCGGGGCTGGTACGGCAATCGAGGCATTTGTTTTAATCTTCTTAGAGACGTTCTCGGATCCCCGATCAACATTCTTAAGTGAGTCGGTAGGGCCCAGCGAAGGTGGGGGCAGTGAAGACAAAATTTCTGTGGCAGCCTGTAGTGACGGCATAGTTGGTTCTAAGGCTGCGATACAGGTTGCCGATAGCACAGGGGCACTCTGTGGCTCGCAGCTCTGGTCAGGGCAATGTACCAGTTCTGCGTCAGATGTATCCGAGGTCACTTCTGGTGTTGTCCCAGCTGACTGATCAATAAGCATGTTTTCATATGACGTTTGCTGCGTCACAACTTCCGAGTATTGGACACGTCGTTGTTGTGTAGAAGTTATACCGAGGGGAATCATTTTCTTTGGGCAGTTAATACGTAGATGTGTGGTAGCATTGCAAATTAAACAGGTCTGTTTCTGTCCATTATACGTTATATAGCCAGAATGGCCACCAAAAGTCCCAGTGGAGGGGATATCTTGCTTGATTTCCATAGTGACGGCACGTATTCCATTAAACACCGGGAACTGACAAGCAGAAGACCATTGTTCTTTCCTGACGTCACTCACAGTGCCATATTTCGACAGGACGGATTTGAAAATTTCAGGGGGTACTTCGAGTGGGACATTAAATATACGCACTGTGGTAAAATTGGAATCCGCTGTGGAGAGCTTAACATTTGTCATTTCGCCTGAGTCATACTGAAATTTAATAGGATCTGCAAAAGTATTTAACAATTTCTGATAAATAGATATGCTGATTACCTTGATGTACATGGTTTTTTCGTGCGCATTTAACTGGATGGCTTCTACTTGGTCGACAGCCAACCGGAGGGTATCGCCAATCCAGCGGTGAATTTCTCCTGGTGAGGGGCGAGAACTCTGCCTGTCCCATTGGCAGCGTACGGTGTTTTTTCTCTGGTATCCGGACATGATTTTCAGCGGGGTTTTCTGGGTTTCTGGTTTTGTTGTCCTATCTGGAACACTACTTGAAAAAGTATTGTCCGAATGACACACGGAAGGTCAGTACACACGTGGAACTAAGGAAGCACCGGTATTAGGAACCGTAGACTCTTCCAATGCGGTCACACAGCGCGCACACACGTACCGCACTCGGCCACGACTAGTGACCAACTGCCACTGAGCTAATTGTGTCAACGAATGTCGTTCTATATAAAATGACTTACATAGAACTTGTTAGCAAATAATGATTTATACTAAACGATTTCATCACTGGAGTATATTATTTATATATAAAGCATTTCATACAAAGTTTATTTATTTTGTATCAGTACGCTATATTGCATGCAATACTCAAATTAGTGAAATATAAGTCAGGCACAAGATATCCGCTGCCATCTTGTCTTATTACTGAATCAGCTCAGCTTTTTAAAATCACGTCTGCACTATAGTATTACAAAATAAACTTTTAATTTCGAACGTGCCTCTTCCTTTAGAACAGTTAAAACGATTCTCGGCTCTATAATCGGAACTGATGGGTCCCATGATATGGATTATAAAGTTTGCATAATTCGCACGGCCGCCATCCGGAAATGGTATGGCGGACGACCTTGTAGTTTGGTCACAAGACGCATCCTATACGAAGGTATGCTGTTACCAAATTTGGTAGAGATCGGATGATTTGGTTAGTCGTTATTTGATTTTACGTTTTGAACGTTTGAGTGGCCGCCATTCTGTTTTAGTAAAGATGACGGCGATATAAAACATGAAACTGAGGTGTCCTTTGCTAGTGCTACCTTTGTACCAAATTTCGTTCAATTCGCATTCACCGTGTTCGAATTGATAGGGGGGGACAGACATTCAGAGTACACACACTCACACACACACACACACATACACAGACTCACACACACACACATACACACACACACACAGACTCACACACACACATACACACACACAGACACACTTTTTTCGCCCTGTGTTGATCTCATAAGTCTACTTTCATTTTTTGCAAAAATCGAAAGTAGGCTAATATCTATGACATGAGACCGCCGGCTTTACTTCCCTCCGAAGGAAAGCATATTGAAAGATTTTCAACGCTCTTAAAAAAACGACGACTCCGGCTGGGTTTGAACTCGCTATCTTGGGCACAGCAGTTCAGCATGCTACCAACTACGCCACCGAAGTGCACACATTTCGATAGATACACTGTTGTGTAGGAGTAGCTTTCCAAGGGATGTCATTGCACTGATTGCGTGTTCGTTCTTTTACTTAAGGCTTTTTTTTAAGTCAATTTACCCTCTAGGTTGGTGGTTCCCACGGACGCAACGAGGGAACTCACCACTACCGCCTCTATGGGCAGTGTCCTGGAGCTCGGAACATCTGGTCAGGATGGATACAACTGGGGAGGTGTGATCAGCACTTCACCCAGGCGGCCTCACCTGCAAAGCGAACATGGGCCTCATGAGGGAGGGGAGAGGATGGAAGATTAGGATGGATAGGCTAGGAAGAGGGAAGGAGGTGGCCGTGGCCTTACAGTAGGTACCTTCCCGGCATTTGCCCGAAGACGAAGTGGGAAACCACGGAAAACCACTTCGAGGATGGATGAGGTGGGAATCGAACCCCCTCTACTCATTTGGGCCACCCGAGGCTGAGTAGACCCCGTTCCAGTCCTCATACCACTTTTCAAATTTCGTGGCAGAGCCGGGAATCGAACCCAGGACCTCCGGGGCGGCAGCTAACCGTGCTGACTGCTACGCTACGGAGGCGACTTTACTTAAGGCAAGAAGATATAATAAGTGGCGGAAGCATTGTTATTGTGTACATCCGAAAACAGCCAAAGTAATTAGTCAAAGCTTATGAATGGCCAATTTCAGTTATGTAACACCCTACGAAATACTCTAATGGGAACATCAGCATCAATCACCTTCTGTAGATACGTTGTCAAAAGGAAAATTGACATCACGTTTCTACAGTGTTTTGCAATGACAATGAAACAAGACTCAGTTAGTACTGCGACTAAATTATCACCAGTGGGTGCATGTTATGTTTGTGTGATTCATTGGGGGTATAACAACAGTAGCGTTGCAGCAAAATAGACATCAATTGACTTTCTCTTTATCGCGGCTTCGGTGGCGTAGTTGGTAGCATGCTGAGCTTCTATGCCCAAGATAGCGGGTTCAAACCCGGCCGAAGCCGTCGGATTTTTTAAGAGCGTTAAAAATCCCTCAGTATGCCTTCCTTCGGAGGGGAAGTAAAGCCGGCGGTCCCATGTCATAGATTTATGGCATGTTAAAGATCTTTCCACTAATTACACCTGTGTGAAACTAAATTGGATAGGTTAAGAATGTAAACAACGCTCTTAGGTTGCTAGGTTCGTTGCCAAGAGCCGACTGCGGTGGCGTCTAGTAGCTAGTTCTGAACTAGGCTTAGTAGTCGTTGACGGTGGCGTTTGGCGGCAAAAGTAGGAACTATTTGAAAATTCAAAGTTGCAGTCTCTACTTGAATTAAAAAACAGATACACACACTAATACAGTCATCACAATTAACACCGGTTATCAGATTCTACACACACCCAAAGTACACGGGGCTACATGACCGCGTTGTCGCAGCCCCTAAACTAAGGAACCAACCAACCTTTCTCTTTATCGCCGCGTGTGTCTGGGCGCGAGTGTTTAAAACAATGAGTTTTATTTTGCGACTGAACAATTGCGCAACTAGAAATCGCTAGTGATGACCTAGCTTTACGCCGATGAAATGCGACATCTTAAGAGGATTTTAGGCATAGGAAAGTCCGCCCCTTCAAGGTTGACATATGTATTAACTAAGGAGGACTACTTCATCGACGACATCAAAATACAGTTTTACCTACCAAACACCAAAGCCTATGAGAATGCACGCCGAGCCTTAAATGAAAAACGAAATTTCATTTGGTCCGACTTTTACTCCACAGATGCCATAATGACAGAAGAGTGGAAGCAAGCAAATTACGAGCTACGACACGTAATAACACGTTACGCCACCCGTGGATTTCACTATAGATTTTGCAAAACCAAGAATTTCCACCAACCGAATGAAGACTGTGTATGTGACCTGTGCAACGATCATTGTGAAAGGTACCACGCACAAAACTGCAAAATGAGGACAACCTCAATAATAAAACTGGCTTTAGCATAATTGATCATTTCTGTACAAATATGTATTTGCACATTGTGCGCTTTTCTTTTAATAATAATAATTTTTCCAACACCTGAATGCTGTTGAAGCACACCCAGTAGGAATATTAACTCACACAATATCTTCAAGTAGCTTATGAACGCAGCAGGCAAGTTGTATGTGTCAGCGCCAGAGTTGCTCTTTTCGTTTTGCGTTGACGCACGAAACAATAACTGGCTTAGACGGGTGAGAAGTTGTACAATAAACACAGGTCTGAATGTCAAATGGAGCAGTGACATTCTACCTCACTCAGAGTAACTTATGAATGTAACAGCCTTCCGCTAAGCGACCGTCAGTGCTGACTAAATAGCCCCGTACTTGCAATTAGAAACTTCAAGCAGATGGAGTTAATAATAAAGCTGACTTCCGAGTTATTAATGGAAATGTTGGCGGGAATAATAATAATAAACGTAATAATAGTGATAATAATATTTATTAATTTTATTGGAATACGTAAGCCTCCGTGGCTTAGGCGGCAGCACGCCGGCCTCTCACCGCTGGGTCCGTGCTTCAAATCCCGGTCACTCCATGTGAGATCCGTGCTGGACAAAACGGAGGCAGACAGAATTTTCTCCGGGTACTCCGGTTTTCCCTGTCAAAATTTCATTCCAGCAACACTCTCCACTATCATTTCATTTCATCTGTCATTCATTTAATCATTGCCCCAGAGGAGTGCGTCAGGCCACGGCAGCCGGCACAGTCCATATCCTCGCCGCTAGATGGGGGCTTCATTCATTCCATTCCTGACCCGGTCGGAGACTGGGAGCAGGCTGTGGATTTTCATTTTCATTGGAATACATCCCTTTCAACTACAGCGGCTTTCAAAGACGCCGGGGTGCCGAAAATTTGGCCCGAAGGCGATCTTAAACTTAACAGTAAATATATTTACACGGCTCCCTCGAATTTACGCACCCTAAAATACCAGCTGACTGCGTCAGGATGTGATCCTGCAAACTTGGAACGTTACCGCTGAGTCACTGATAATAATGTGTCCACCTGGTGAAGGGGTACCATGCTTGCCTCTCACCTAGGAGGCACCGGATTTGATACCCGGCTTCAACAGAAATTTGATATCTGTTGTGAGTGCAGGAACAAGGTGCACCCAACCTCGTGAGGGCAATTATATAGCTGCTTTTAGAGAGAAATAGCTCCCCATGTCTTAAAACCAAAGTAATACGGCGAACAGCATCATCGCATTCGGCCCCACGCCACCATTCTAGCAATAGTTTAGCTATACCACTGCGCATGGCCAGGCGGCGGTCCACGTCCTTGGACTATTCCGCGTACGCAGGCCGAGCGGTGAGGAAACCAGCAGTCAGTGTTAATAACAATGTAAGTGCAGTATCCGCTGCCTCTCCTAACCCACTGGCTATTTCCCCTCTTGCGCATCGAGCTAAAGCTCATGCTAGAACGGCCTAAGCGTAAACGCCACCCTTGATGCATCTTTGCAATCACTTACTGATATTAACAGAATATGGCTGAAGTTTGGTGGTATGTTGTCTCACCAGTAAGGTTCAGTGTAGTAATTAGAACGCTGCCTCTTGTGGTCTGGGGACGCTCTTGCCAGTTAGTTATTGTTATTTTAAGAAGCCAATCAGTGAGGTCATCTTCCCCTCGCACCTTTGATATAAATGACCTGAATTCAATTCCTGGCTCTGCCAAGAAATGTATTGCTATCTGCGGGCAGGAACGGGGTGCACTCAGTTTCGTGAGGAAGAACGGCAAAGAGATAGATTCGATTACGACCTCAGCCATCCTAGAATTAATGTCCCATGGTTTCTCATCACCTCAAAATAAACTCTGAAATGGTTCCTGTATTAGGGTCATGGCCACCTCTTTCCAATTTCTTGCCTTAATTACAAATACAACTCTCCTATAGGCAGCATAATGGCGCAGATTATCCGACAGATTCCACGCAAAACCAAGTAAACGAGGCTACATATCCACGATGGTGCTAAGCCTCGACATGACTCAACAGCAACAACAACAATACGGTATAACCGTAGGAACCTTAGCAACCGAATCATCCCCAAATGACTCGCATATATTGGGGTTCCGTGGCTTGTGGCTTAGTCTGCTTAATAAATTGTGCACTACGGCCGAGAGGGCAGCTGCAACAATTCAAGAGATTTCAGGATCAAATCCGGGCGCTGGCATCGCTACCCTGAGTATAGTTTTTACCCGGCTCTTTTCACCCACCCTCCAGGCAAATGCCTGGATAGCACAGTACCTTACTTCAAATGCCAGGTCACCTCATCTCGGTCCCTAACACAGCTACACACACTAGTCACCACAGGTTATCAGACAAGTTCAACACACACCTTACTACACGGGCTGAGACCAAGATGTTTAAATCCCTTAAAATGAATTACAACAACAGCAACAACCCTGTATTTGGGCTCCACTACTGTAGTGCTACCTCTGTACCAAATTTGATTCAATTAGGTTAAGTTGTCCCGTTTCGAAATTGATAAGGGGGGATTTTCACACATACAGAGACCAGCGTTCAGCTATGCACTTGACTTTGAGAGCTCAGTGGTAGGAGCTGGGTGTAGAATGGTGCGGGGAGCGGGTTGAATACTTCCCTTTCTGAGAATATTGACGCGCGTGACAGTATGTTCTCAAAATCAGACACAGACACGCTCAACGTGGCAAATGATTTACGCTGCAGTAGTACACTGAGGGAGTGGGATGGGGAAGTGCAGAGCTAACTGACAGTAACTGTACACATATAATACATATACACACACACGGATATTTTGCCCGTGCAGATCTCAAAAGTCCACTTTCAATGCTTTCTTCTTACAAAGATCATAAGTAGGCTAAACCTTCGAGCATAAATACAAAAAGGGCGCATTGCTACACTTCGCCTGCACTGTGACGTGAAACCAACATCTCGATCAGCTGACTAAAGGGTAAACAGAGGAACTCGTAATGGAAGGTGATAGGAGTAGGTAGGGAAATGCTTTTTAATGAGGGTTTAACACACATTTTCGTAATTTCTACGACATTGGGAAAAGCATCGCATGTTTCTTTACGTACCGGAAGGTAGCAAAGGTAAGGATGTAACATATTTGGCGTTAAATGTGGCTGTCGTGTTCCGTAATACTCATACATCCAGGAGCCCCTCTTGTAAATTAATAGCAAATCCAACTCTGAAATAGGCCTACTGATTTTTGAACAGAATTGTTTTTGTGTTCATAATTTCCTAATTTATTTTCCATCATTAGAAAATGTATTTTGGCTAATTTCAGTACCGGTACTTAAGAAAATTTTACCGTACGATGAGCTCTCATTCAGCGTTACCTTCCATTTCAGTATTTTATGAAAGTGAACAAAACAACATGGGCAAATGGAAATAAGGAAGTCTATCGAATTAGTAAGCGTTGCTTTTCAACAACTATGCATTACATTTGCTACATAGGAAAACATTTTAATCAATGAACTGTTTCCTTTTAAATTCCATTTTTCATGAATCATAGAAACCTTCGCAAAAATAACCCATAACTTTGAAATTCTACGAAGAATTGACTAATAAGGGATGCAATGTGTCCTAGAAGAATCTCAAAATTTCCTCAACCAAACACACTGTCCATACGTTTAATAAGATGACAAATATTAGCTCAGCGTATTTATTATCGAAGACTACACCGTCACATGTGTAGCATAACCTGCGATTTGACACTGAACATGATTGACGACTGCATTGTGTAGTCCACACTACATTTAATCCAGCATAGGGACATAAAGAGATGCATTTACTAGCAGGCTCAACAAAACACCAAGACAAAAGTCTATGGACATATAAATATTTGGTACCTTCGAACATAAATACAGGCCTGTTCAGTGGAGTAAGGGATACGGTAAATTATAATACTTTATGTATTTACATGTATAATTATTTTTCTTTCAAGTTTTGGAGTTAAGAGGAAACGTAGGCTAAAGAAATGCAAGTAGATAAGTCTAGAAGTTTAGGGTTATTTTGCAATGAATTAACTTACCTATGGAAATAAATGCCTGATCCCTTTTAAAACGTATCCTTACATCCATACGCGACACAGTAACACACCATTTTGGCTTAGTAATGAATATTACTCACTTTAAATAGCCCGATTCTATCATCACGTGTAATATTTCAGTGCTCCAAACTATCCGCAGTTCCCTTTAGTCAGCTGATCGAGATGTTGATTTCAACAATGTGGCGTCATCAGCCATCTATTGGATTTATGATCTAAGGGCTAAACTATTCGTCACCTAGGAAACCATCTCACCTCATCCCTGACTCCATGGAAACTATAGATAGGCCCTAGCTTTGAAGCCATCTTTTAGTGTTGCCTTATTGATAATATAGCGGCTTCTATGCCCAAGACAGCGGGTTCAAACCCGGCCGAAGCCGTCGGATTTTTTAAGAGCGTTAAAAATCCCTCAGTATGTCTTCCTTCGGAGGGGAATTAAAGCCGGCGGTCCAATGTCATAGATTTATGGCATGTTAAAGAACTTTCCACTAATTACACCTGTGTGAAACTAAATTGTATAGGTTATGAATGTAAACAAGGCTCTTTGGTTGCTACGTTCGTTGCCAAGAGACGACTGCGGTGGCGTCTAGTAGCTAAGTTCTGAACTAGGCCTAGTAATAGTTGAGGGTGGCCTTTGGCGGCAAAAGTGGGAACTATTTGAAAAATTCAAAGTTGCAGTCCATACTTGAATTTAAAAAAAACAGATACACACACTAATACAGTCATCACGATTAACACCGGTTATCAGACAGATTCTACACACACCCAAAGTACACGGGGCTACATGGCCGCGTTGTCGCAGCCCCTAAACTAAGGAACCAACCAACCAAAAGCCAGCGGGCCTATGTGATACATTTATGGCACGTAAAAAACCTACCACTACAATTGGTAGTGTGTAGCAAAAATTGTACGTTATATTTGGCTACATAGAAACGTTCCATCGAGTTCCAATGTTCGCTGCTAGGTGTTAGTGACAGTAGCATCTGGTTGCCATAGTTGGAACTGCTTGAAATTGATCTTGTGGGAGTCCTCGGGCGTTCAATCAAAAATACTCAGCTATGGCATTTGTCTGCAATTCATATATAATTTATTGATAACTGATAAGTTATTACAACTTTCGAGTCAGAAATGTCACAATGTCGGTCCCAATTACCGAGACATGCGTAAAATAACTTGAAAATAATATTAAGATACATGGGATTAAAACATATATATATATTTCCCTCTCCTGTACTCAATTTTTGCAAATAATGAAAGTAGGCTAATAACCTAAAAGGAAATATAATTACGATTTATAAGATCTACACGGGCAAATAGTTGTCAAACTCTGTGTGTGTGAGTGTTTATATCTGCCCCCTACCACCTTATCAATTCAAACACGACGAAAAAACGAATTGAACGAATTTACGTAAATACAATCATTAGGTAGCACTAGCAAAGAACACCTCAGTGTGATGTTTTATATCACCGCCATCTTGACAGAAACGCAATGGTGGCCACCCAAATCTTCAAAGCTTAAATCAAATTACGACTAATCTAATCATCTGATTTCTACCAAATTTTGCAACAACATACCTTTATGTGGGAAGCGCCTTTTGACCAAACTACACGGTTATAAGCAAAACAGATTGAAGATAGTGGCCGTGTATATATGCAAATCGATCCTCCCTATCAATTCAAACACAACAAAACCAAATCGAACCACCTTTGATACAGCAAGGAACAACTCAGTGTCATGTTGTATGTCGCCACCATCATAACAAAGGAGAAATGGTGCCCACCCAAATGTCCTAAGCTTAAATCAAGTTACGACTAACCTAATCATCCAATCACTACCAAATTTCCCAACAATGTACCTTTGTGTAAAAAGTGTATTTTGCCTAAACTACAAGGTCATCAGCCAAATAGTTTGAAGATGGCGGACGTATGAATCATATAAGTATTATAGCCTAACGGTTACATACTATTAAACATGGGCCGGCCTCACCAAATCCGTTTATCATACAGAGGGTAGTTTAAACTGTCCTCAAGGTGGTGACCCGTTGGATAGAACATCTTATAATAGAATATTATACCATAGAAGTAACTTACAGTTCAGGCCGACCGTGACGTATCGTGCTGGGCCGTGCCATGCTGTTGGGTCAAAAAGGAGGCTATTATTTGCTTGCTAGTCCATATTTTAGTAGCTTGGTAGGTCTTCCACGAGTGTACTGAACAAATTAATTGAAATTTAGTATCAAATGGTTTATACAAAATGGAAGAAAACGCTACTGAAATCGTTCACTCAAGGACAAAACATATATGCCATGCAGTTATACTAAAGCTGTTGTTAACGTTGCTACCTTTAGTTGGCATGTGTAGCAGCGTGACAGCGTCCTATACTCCGAGACTTAAGATTAGATGTTCAAATCCCAGCGGTTTCTGTTTTTTTTACTTCAGGTTTTAGCCTATTTTCATTTATGAAAAAACATAGGCTTATGAGATCACCTTTTCTCCGTGTGTGTGTAATACACACTGTGTATATATGTGTGTGTGTGTGTGCGTCCGTGTGTGTGTTACCCTCCCCCTTATAACTATTAAACAGCCAAAGCAATTTCAATGAAAATCGGTAAGGTCATTGTACTATATTGGACGACCCCGTTCGTGCCATTCATATTTTATTATATCTTACCAATCCAACATGGCGGCTGTGCAAAATATTTGGCCGGCATTCTATATCTCTGAAACTATTACCCATATTACACTGATATTTTGTACGGTGATAAAGTGCACCACTAGATGTTCACCTTTGTAACTTTCAGAAACCTGTTAACTACAAAACGAACTTGATGGCCAAGCGAATTAGATAAATTAAAATAGACATTTCTCGCGATTTAAGCATCCGAACGCAGTGAAACATGGTACAGCAAATGGTAATACTCATTGCAATTCAATGACATGCGATTTTGTTCGATTGTTTACATAACCTCAAGATGGCGGCTGTGCGAAGTTTTGAAATTGAGTTTTCATTTCTTGTGAAAAAATCATGCGATCTACAGTAAATCAACGTTTGAATAATGATCGTACACAATAATCCTCATCTAATAGTAGTCTACATAACTCTATGGCCTACATATATTAAAATCCAACATGGTGACCATCCGAATTATTAAGAAGGTTCTCAATATAAATTAATCTATGACAGCAATCGAACTGACATTTTGTATGTGTATAGAGGCTGTAAACGTAAGTTCACTTATTGGACGTTCAATAACCTGGTGAGCACAAATCCAACATGGCTGGGACGCGAAATTTAAATATTCAAAAGAACGTTTCTCGCGTTTGAACCACCCGAGCGCAGTGAAACTTAGTACAGAAGCGTATATGCTAATATAAATTTTAATCCACTGGCATCTAATTCATTTAAATTATTTTCATAACCACAAGATGGCGGCTGAGCGAAATTTTAAAAACCTCGTTTTTATTTCTTGTGTCTTAATCATGCGATTGAAGTTTGAATAAAACACCAACACAATAATCTTCTTGTAATAGTACATAACTCTAAGGCCTATATATAAAAATGCAACATGGTGACCATCGGAAATATTTAGACGGTTCTCAATATCTACGAATCTATTACAGCAATCGAACTGAAAGTTTGTATGTTGATCGAGGCAATTAATATAAGTGGGAGATATAACACGATAATCGGTAAGGAACATATAGCCTACTTTCTCCTAAATGCATGGGTATGGTTTTAACTCTTTGTACTTTTCAAGGAGTATAATTGAATGTTGGTTGTAGTAGCTTGTTGAAATACAACGTGCTATACGGATATTAAACATGAATATGAGGTGCCCTTTGCTAGTGCTACCTCTGTACACAATTTCTTTCAATTCGGTTTCACCGTGTTTGAATGGATATGTTGAATCGATTTGCACACATACATGGCCACTATCTGCAAACTATTGCCCGTATGAATTTGTAGTTCAGTCAAAAATAGCTTCCCACAAGAAGGTATGTTGTGGCAGAATTTGGAAGAGATCAAATGATTAGGTTGGTCTTAATTTGTTTTAAGCTTTTACATTTGGGAGGCCGCCATTCTGTTTCCGTCAAGATGCTACCTCTGTACCAAATTTCGTTCAATTCGGTTTTACCATGTTTGAATTGATACGGGGAATCGATTTGCATAATACATGGCCGCCATATGCAAACTATTGGACTGATGACCTTGCAGCTTGGTCAAAGAACGCTTCTCACATAAAGGTATGTTGCTGCAAAATTTTGTAAAGATCTGATGATTAGGTTAGTCGTAATTTGATTTAAGCTTTCAACATTTGGATGGTCGCCATAACGTTTTCGTCAAGATGGCGGCGATATAAAACATGACAATGAGGTGCCCTTTGCTAGTGCTACCTCTCTGCCAAATTTCGTTTCGCCGTGTTTGAATTGATAGGGGGAATCGATTTTCACACATACATGGCCGCCATCTGCAAACTATTGGGCTGATGACCTTGTAGTTTGGTCAAAAGATGCTTACCATATAGAGATATGTTATTGCAATATTCAGTATAGATTAGATGATTAGGATGGTCGTAATTTGATTTAAGCTTTCAACATTAGGGTGGCCACCATTACGTTTCCGTCAAGACGCCGACGATATAAGATATGACACTGAGGTGCCTTTGCTGGTGCTACCTCTGTAGAAAAATCCTTTAATTCGGTTTAACCGAGTTTGAAGAGTTAGGGGATTCGATTTGCACTCATACATGGGCGCCATCCGCAAATATTTGGTCTGATGACCTTGTAGTTTGGTCAAAGAATTCTTCATACAAAGAGGTATAAAGTTGCAAACTTTGGTAGAGATCAGATGATTAGGTTGGTCGTAATTTTATTTAAGGTTTTAATATTTGGCCATAACGTTTCCGTCGAGATGGCGGCAATATAAAACATGACACTGAGGTGCCCTTTGCTGGTGCTACCTCTCTACCAAATTTCGTTCAATTCGGTTTCGCCGTGTTTGAATTGACAGGGGGAATCGATTTGCACACATACGTGGCCGCCATCTGCCAACTATTGGGCTGATGACCTTGTAGTTTCGTTAAAAGATGCTTACCACATACAGGTATGTAGTTGCAAAATTCAGTAGAGATTAGATGATTAGGTTGGTCGTAATTTGATTTAAGCTTTGAAAATTTGGGTGGGCGCCATAACGTTTCCGCCAAGATGGCGACGATATAAAAGATGACACTGAGGTGCCTTTACTGGTGCTAGCTCTGTAAAAAATTTCATTCAATTCGGTTTCACCGTGTTTGAAGAGTTAGGGGGATTCAATTTGCACACATACATGGCCACCATCCGCAAATTATTGGGCTGATGATCTTGTAGTTTGGTCAAAATTATCTTCATACAAAGTGGTATTAAGTTGCAAACTTTGGTAGAGATTAGATGGTTAGGTTGGCGTAATTTGATTTAAGCTTTTAACATTTGGGTGGCCGCCATTACGTTTTCGTCCAGATGGCGGCGATGTAAACAATCACACTGAGGTGCCCTTTGATAATACTACCTCTGTACCAAATTTCGTTCAATTTGGTTTCACCGTGTTTGAATTAATAGGGGGAATCGATTTGCACACATACATGGCCGGTATCTGCACACTATTGGGCTGATGATCTTGTAGTTTATTCAAAAGACGCTCGCCATATAAATATATGTTGTTGGAAAATTTGTTAGAGATCGGATGATTAGGTTAGTCGTAATTTGATTTAAGCTTTGAAAATTTGGGTGGCCGGCATCATAGTCAGGTAGCCCCGTGTACTTGGGTGTGTGTATAAATTGTCTGGTAACGTGCGTTACTGTGATGTCTGTACTAGTGTGTGTTCATGTACAGCAGGCTGTTCCAAATCCACGAGTTTGAGTATGCGTACAGTGATGCTCGGCGCACGGTGGGAGGGGGACTGGGGGTGATACCCAGTACGTCACTGGGCGAAGTACAAGTCCATGCGCTTCCTTAAGTCTTGATGTATCCACCACTTAGTAACGGCCGCCCTTACAGCAGAGCTGTATTGCATATTGCAGGTTTATTCACATAAGGCGGTGAGTACTCAGGTGCTCACGGCCGAGCAGCTCGGCTGGAACAGCCTGATGTACAGTAAATGAGAAAGGATTTGTGTAAGAAGCTGTCGTTGATCCGCGGTAGAGTCTGCTGTTTGTTGTTCCTGTTGTGGATACTTCAAGGGCTTTGCGGACTCTTGATCATGTACCCCCGTGTACTTAGGTGTGTGTAGAAGTTGTCTGACGACCTGTGCCACTGTGATGTCTGTGTGTGTACTTTTAAATGAGGAAGGATTTGGGTAGGAAGCTGTTGTTGTTTTGTTTCATTTGAGAAGTTTGGACATCATGGTCATTTAGCCCCGTGTATTTTGGTGAGTGTAGAAAATTGTTTGCTAATCTGTGTAATTGTGATGGCTGTATTAGTGTGTCTATTTATAATTCACATGAGGATTCAATCAATCAATGTATAATATAGCACGTTGCTATGCAACAAGCTACTACAACCAACTTTCAATTATACTCCTTCAAAATGACAAAGAGTTATAACTATACCCATGCATTGAGGAGAAAGTAGGCTATATGTTCTTTACTGGACATCTTGTTTTTCATATGCCCCAGTAATTGGAATTACATTGCGTTCATTGACTGAAAAGTTGTAATATCATTTATCCATGGACTGGCTGCTTGGGTCAGCGGTAACGTTTCGCCTGCTGTGCTCAAGGTTGCAGGTTAAGATCCCGGCGCAGTGAGTTGGCATTTGTGGGTGTGCAAATGCGATGGAGCCGTGTCAGAAGATTTACAGGCTCGTTTAATATCCCCTTCGGAATAACATTCCGGCACCCCGGTATCCCTGTTAGCCAAAGTTGTTTAAAGGGGCATAAAATCAATAACATGACTATTATTATTATTATTATTATTATTATTATGTCGCCTCCGTAGCGTAGCGGTCAGCGTGGTTAGCTGCCACCCCGGATGTCCTGGGTTCGATTCCCGGCTCTGCCACAAAATTTGAACAGTGGTATGAGGACTGGAACGGGGTCTACTCAGCCTCGAGTGGTCCAAATGAGTATAAGGGGTTCGATTCCCACCTCAGCCATCCTCGAAGCGGTTTACCGTGGTTTGCCACTTCGTCTTTGGGAAAATGCCGGGATGGTGCCTACTGTCAGGCCACGGTCGCCTCCTTCCCTCTTCCTTGCCTATCCATCCTAACCTTCTAATCCCTTCCCTCTTGATGCCCCTGTTCACTTTGCAGGTGAGACCGCCTGGGCGAGATGCTGATCACACCTCGCCAGTTGTATCCACTCCGACCAGATGTTCCCAGCTCTAGGACACTGCCTGAAAAAGGCGGTAGGGGTGAGTTCCTTAGCTGAATCCGTGGGAGCCACCATCCTGGAGGGTAAACTCGATTTTTAATATATATATATTATTAATATTATTAATATTATACCAGGAAATTATTAAGCAATGGTCGCCTTTCTGAGTTGTTGTTCCATTTTAGGGGCTGGGTCATCGTGGTGATTTTATCCATGTAGCCTACTTGGGTGTGTGTGCAGAATTTGTCTGATAACCGTTGTTAGTGTGATTTCTGTATTAGTGTGTAATTGTAATTCAAGAAAGGACTTGGAAGTAGGCGACCGTGGCCTGATGTTAGGGACCATCCCAGCATTTGCCTAGAGTAGAAGTGGGGAAACCACAGAAAACTACTTTCAGGATGGCTCACGAGGCTGAGTGTACCCCATTCCAACCCTCAGACCAGAATTACATTTATTGGCAGAGCCGGGAAACAAACCCTGACCTCAGGAGTGGCATTGCCTTTGTGAGAAATGCAACTTTGTTTTGTTCGTGTGGGCGATTCAATTAGAGATAGCAGCATGTCTAACTGTTTCATCTCAATATTTGCTTCGAGGGAAAAGTAAACTGCTTGCTTAAACGTGTTCTATTTGTTTCCCAATACTAATCATTCCTAGCCACGCGTTTAACCTTGCCTCGGGTATTCAGCAATGAGAGCTTAACATTCAATCAAGATGTAATGTAATGCAGGCTCGGTCTACTGTAGCGCTGCTGTCTGATACAGCGGCGGGCACGTGGAAAGGAAAATAATCTTGGAACGAGTGGTCTGATACGATCTATGTGAACTAGCAAACCAAATGGATCCCATGTCGCTTATGAAAACCTCCTCTGGAGATGAAATGGGAGCCAAATGGTAAGTGTCTAAAGTCAGTTTGCGATCCCAGCGTTAACATTTTCTTCGTGGTGTGCTTTTCCTTAATGTGTAGCTCACTCGTAACTTACATTGATTCTCAGCAAGTTTCTTCCAAAGAGAAGAAATAAGGAGCAAAGAGGCTTTCAAATTATGCCACTTTTGGTACATACAAAATATGTTAGGCTGTGATTTAAAGTGCCATTGACTCCACTGCGTATTACTTTACTCAGTGCGCTGAGTGAACATGCCGTTAATATAGTCTACTTTTGCGTGGTGGTTAGCGTTGTTGTATACCATCCCCGTAAGCCAGGTTGCTGGAACGGTATTGTTGACATGTAAATCACCCAAGTTGTATGAATTTAAAAGCCTCGTATTAGCCTAACGATTAAAATAGTAGGCTATTGATGTTATTAATTATCCTCCTTGATCGGCTTCGCCTATGAACTATGCGAGAGATCATTCTTCTACCGTAGTAAGGACGGTGTCAGGGACTGGATACATTTTGTCAGTAGATACAACTGGGTATGGTGACAGGCCGATCACCCAGGTAACCGCTAACATGGGTCTAATTAAGAAAATATCAGGGAAGGGGTTTAGGAACGAAGTCGGTAGTGGTCCTGTTGAAAGGAACCGTCCCAGTCTTTGGGCAAATTCATGTTGACCGACTGAAGAGTTACAACTGACACACAATCATTCATGTACTGTATGCCTCTTTCGGACATTTTAATACAACATCCAGTTCCATGATGTTTCGAAGGGTGAGGGTATTTGCTTGGGTGTAGCCTCCTAATCATCTGTTACAACGGATAAAAATACCCCTTAAAGTACCGGTACTTTAAAGCTTCAGTCATATTTGTCATCAGTTTCATTATAATAATTATTGTACATACATTTCAAGAATATGGTTTTCGGGACTATGGCGAAATAATACGCAATCTATTTTCTTTAAATAAATAATCCCATATAATTAATACATTTTAGTTGTGATCCATAGTGATTTGTCAGAACTATAGCCTACGGAGAATGTTTCTAAAGTAATTCTCATCTGCACTGCCTCACTGGGTGCAGGGTTTCGACTCATACGACCACATGAAGCGTCCCTTATTAAAGTAAAGAAGGAGAGGATACTCGATAGTGTTCGTGTAATGCTAAGAGAAGGGGTTTGTATTATACAGGAAGCGACCCAATAAAGGCGAGCCCCAGCTGTCTCCAATATCTTCTTGCCTGCATCGTGCTGTACAGAGGAATAACATAAAAGAATGCGTCAACTTTAATATTGCTGTACATAAGATATGTAGTAGTTTCTACTATGTGATGGCTGTATCAGTATAATAGCTTCAATAACTGTCACACATACTCTTGAGGGGTCGATTTATGGAACTTCTACAGTCCATAACGTTCGGCTTCTAGGCTAAGTGGCTAGAACGATTGCCGTTGATCCGAAGGACTCTGAGTTCGCTTCCCGTCTGCGTCGTAGGGCTTTGCCTTCCTTTGTTTACATTCCCTGACTTGGGGACTGGATGTATTCCACGGAGTAGCCATGCGCGTTAAATCATTCACGATGCTCGTGACGGGGAGCTGCAGAAAGTCCGGGAAAGGACGATTGAATCCCGACGTTGATAGCGACTATCCTGAGTGTGGTTTTCCTGAACTTTTTCCAGACTCCCTCCAAGCAAATGCAAGGATAGTACCATATTTTAAATCCTGGGGCACCTGTTCCATTTCCAACCCTACACACACTACTACATACACCACAGAAACTCAGGTTACAAGACAAATTCAACACACACCCAAGTGCAGGGCTGATGGCCAACGATATTCCAAGTCCTTATAGGAATTAACAATAAATATAACAGAATTCGATGCATGTAAGGTCATCATAATTCATTTAATTTTCAAGACGACACGCAGGTCAACCACAGGCGTCAACTCTTTATGACATGCACCAGTCCCCTCCGGAAGCCACACGCTTTAACTCGAGGCATTAATCCCCATTATCCTGTTAGCGTATCACGGCACGGGAACAAAGAGATTTACTAGCCACACCACCAGCTCACTACACTACTACACGCGCTGTATTCAGTGTGTTGTTATGGTTCATTTTAGGAAAGTCCTAAGACCTACACTTAGTGGCCAAATGTCACGATAAGGATAGTTCCATGAGAAAATGTCGAGTAGTGAAGTCTATGCGGTGCAGGTGCCTCCTTACAGTCCTGGTAGAAATGGGTTCCTGACTCCCAACATTCAACTGGACAGAGATCTGACTCACAGTAGCCCTTCGATTGCCCCGTATGTTCTGCTGAGGCAACGTTATGTCCATTCGTCAAACACCTGCCATCGTCTCATACGGCGGTTTACGCGGATGTAACATAATCTCTGCGATATCGATGATCCACCCTCGACACTGTTGACCTCAGAAACCCGAATTTGTGTGTAATCTTCGAAATGCTATGGCCCATGCACCGTGCGCCGAAGAACATCCCTCGTTCAAAGTCGGTTAACTCGTGACGTGTTGCCATTTTCATTACACTAGTTTTTTTTACAGACTGCTCTGCTCCACCGCAGCTAGCCGCAACGCTCAGCTGTCATACACGACACATATTCTCATGGGACTACCCTTCCCGCAGTATTTGGCCACTCAGTGTATGTGGTAGTCTTTGTTACTAAGTTTCGTTTTAATAGTCGCTGTTATTTTGGTTTGGGAATACGGTACCACATATAAGTTTCTAGTTTATCACTAATTTTCGTTATTTTAGCTGTGAAACATACACGGTAATTTATTTTTAAATTGTGATGTATCAAGATAACCATTTCGCGCTATATCCAGTGTGATAAGGATATTCCTAATGCTAGTAACGTCACATATAGTACTCCTCTTATACTTAAGTTTCGACTCACTTGTGCAATTATTCCTTAGTATTAATTGGTACATTTTAATTTTAATTTGAATGCATGGATTCACTGTTTTTTTTTTTTTTTTTTTTTTTTGGTTTGCGCATATCAAGCAACTTATGATTCTACCTTGTAACTAATCTTATTTTTAGCCTATTTTCAATTTTGAAAAAATAGGCTTATGAGATCACCTTTTGTCCATGTGTGTGTGTGTGAGAGAGAGGGGAGTGTGTGTGTGTGGGTCCCCCCTCTAATAATTTCTAAAAGGCTGTAGCGATTTCAATGAAACTCGGTACGTTCATAGCATTATTCCGGACGACCCCGACCGTGCCCTTCAAATTTTGTTACGTCTCACCAATCCAACATGGCGGCTGTGCGAAATATTTCACCAGCATTCAATATCTCCGAAACTATTCCCGATATCACCCTGGAATTTTTTACAGTGATAAAGAAAACTACTAGAAGTTCACCTATGTGACCTTTGAAAAAATGGTAACTACAAAACCAACATGGCGGCCACGCGAATTGGCGACTTTTAAATAGACTTTTCTCGCGATTTAACCAACCAAACGCAATAAAACTTGGTACAGTATATGTTTATACACATTGTAATATATCGACATCTAACTTGGTTCAATTGTTTACATAACCACAAGATGGCGGATGTGCAAAATATTTCCCCGGCATTCTATATCTCTGAAGCTATTAGAGGTATCACCCTGAAATTTTGTACGGAGATACAGGGCACTACTGGAAGTTCATCTATAAGACTTTCAAAAACCGATCAACTACAAAACGAAGCGACCAAGCGAATTTGAAAACTTTAAATAGACCCCTCTCGCGATTTAATGTTCCAACCGCAATGAAATCTGGTACAGAAAATGTTTATACACATTGTAATACACTGGTATCTAATTTAGTTCAATTGTTTACATAGCCTCAAGATGGCAGCTTTGCGAATTTTAAAATTAAGTTTTTATTTCTTGTGTCGTAATCATGCGATCGATGTGAAAGTTTGAATAATGAACATACGCAATAATTTTCCTTTAATGGTACATGACTCTATGGCCTATACATTTAACAATCCAACATGGCGACCACCCGAAATATTTAGACGGCTATGAATATCTACGAATCTATTATAGCAATCAAACTGATTTTTTTATGTTCATAGGGGCTATGAACTTAAGTTCACCTATAGGACTTTAAATACCTGGTCATCACAAATCCAACATGGCGGCGACGCGAAATATAAATATTCACATGGACGTTTCTCGCAATTTAACCATCCGAGTGCAGTGAAACTTGGTACAGTAAATCCTTATACGAATGTTAATCCACTGGCATCTAATTTATTTCAGTTGTTTCCATAACCACAAGATGGCAGCTGTGCGAAATTTTAAAATCTACTTGTTACTTCTTGTGTCCTAATCATGCGATTGAAGTTTGACATAACTCTAGGACCTACATATATAAAATCCAACATGGCGACCATACGAAACATTTAGTCGGTTCTCAATATCTACGAATCTATTACAGCAATCGAACTGAAATTTTGTATGTAGGGGAGGCAATTAACATAAGTAGGATATATGAAAATAGGCTGTATAGTTCTTCACGGAACTACTTGTTTATTGTCTAAGATTCACAGAGTTATTAGTTTTTTTAAATTTCAAAATGGTCGTTGTGCGCTATATTCATTTTGAATAACGCTTGTGAGAACCCTTATATGAACTTCATCCGCTTCCAAGATACTTCTTAACTGCCCAATTGTATTATTAGTTGTCAATTTCTATGTTTTAATAGTTCGCGCTGCTACCATTTTGAATGAATTGAGACTCTTCCTTTTCCCTTGGCCATACATGGCCACATATACGTTGCTATCTTAACACTAATTTTCATTACTGTGGTTCTTAGGGTTTGGATGTTATATATTTATTTTATAGTTTCAAGATAGCGACTGAACGTAATGTTCACTCTCATATACAGTAGTCATGTTGGTAACAGAAGGTCCTTCTATTAAAACCCATGGCGTCCCCCAAAAAATATAGCTGTAAATGCAGCAAGTCTAGAGATCGTAGTTTTGAATCTCGGCTCTGATAGTGGATATCCTGAATGTGGATTTTCCACACTCCCTCCAGGCAAATGCCAGGATAGTACCTTATTTCAAGTCCAGGAGCTCATATCCCATCCCTGTTCCTAATACTGTTACACACACTACTACAGTCATCACATAATATAGGTTATCAGGTAGGTTCAACACACACCCAACTACACGGAGCTGATATCCAAGATGTCCCAAGTCTCTAAGTTGAATTTACTATAAACATCAACGAACCTCATATGAAACTACTTGAAAACCACGTTTTGTTAGCATTGATTCATTGCATGATGAGTAACGATGCAATACTTGCATGATTCGCGCGCCCGCGATCTTGAAAATATTCAGCTAATGGCCGAGTAGTTCAGACCTACGAGACTTCTCCCACATAAGAGTTTGTTATTCCAAATATTGGTACACATCCAATGATTAGTTTAGTCGTAATTGAATTTAACCATTTATTGGGAAATAGACTGGGGGTATAATTTTCCTTTTTGCACATTTTTAATTGGGCGTGATAGATGAGTATTAATATGCAACAATTGCATACGTGTGGATTCTATTTTATGAAATATGGGGTGGAAAATTATTATCCCACAGTATGTTTTCTTCAATGGGCAATGGGAGAATAATTTCCCACCTCCAAATTATGATGATACTGTGTTTATCACTCAATAATGAGGTTTATTTAACATGATATAGCACAAACAAAACACACATCACGCTCTATAATTTTAAAAATACATAACTCCCACGCAACACACATTCAGTGACCTATAATATCTGTGCCAAAAACTGCACGAAAATATAACAGTGATTTTGGAATGTTAAAAGTTAGTAAATTTGAAACATAATTCCAAATAGTATTTACTAAAAACACAGAAAATTAATTTAAAAATTATTTTATTCTCTGGCAAACACCTTTAACATGATAATTATTTCCTTTCTAGCTAAAATATATTTACTCAAGTGACCAAACTCATTATTAACATTATATTTCAATGAATATCTATGACTTTAGTCATTTTTCAAGTTTTTCCGTATTGATTTTGATAAGTTATACACTTGTCCACTTTACAATACAAAAATATCTTTTTATTTATACATTTTGATACATGTTTCGGCCCTGTGAGCCTTCTTCAGTCAAAATCAATACAATTCTCCTAGATCATTCTAATGGTTGGTCTCTCATATAAAAAATTTGTAAATCCATTTTTACATCGTCAAGATGATTAAAATACATGGATATAAAATGCTTAAACACTTATTATATTTCAATTAGGCTATGCACCAACTTTTACAAATCTCCTATCATCAATAAAGACACCTTCCGGAAAACAATGCATTTAATTCACTCAACACAACCGAACTGGCGAGCACGTGCACTGTGGACACCACTGGGATATATGCTTCCCATCTTTGGTTTCTGATGGCAGTATACACCAAATTACCTAATGGGTTTTCAATATTTCTGTGCATCTAGCTTGTGGAACTGCTTGTTATGAAAGGGATGAGAAGAATATCTCCTTAACACCGTTCTATAAATACATGGTGGGATGATATTATCCCATAGGATCAAACACTCGGGTGGCCGCCATTCTGTGTCTGTTAAAATGGCAGCGATATAAAGCATAACACTGCTAACTAGTGCTACCTCTGTACCAAATTTGATTCAATTTGATTTCGACCTTTTTTTAGAAATTACAGGTTGTGAGAGACATACACACGGACATTTGATCTCATAAATCTACTCTCATTCTTTTACAAATTTCGGATGTAGGCCAAAATATCGCAGGGACTCTAAAGGTCGCTTACCAGCCGTGAGCACTCGAGGGAGTACACTGCTTAGAGTAAGCCTGTGGAGCAATAGAACACACACTCGTTGCTATTTTCGTCACCTCTTACAACAGGCAGGAGCGTATGAAGACCCGACCTCATCGGGGAAGTAGAGACTTAACACCTCCAAAGACGCTTTACGGGAAATAATGTCACTATTTTCCAAATGAAGAAACGACAGTAACAGGCCTTAACCTACGTGAGTTTTAACAATTCAAGTGGCACAACTTGCTTTTATTTATTTATTTCACACCGTGCCTGATTTCATTCTGTTATGTTTCCTGATGTAAGTAGTGATAAAGAAATTATAGAATAACTAGCTGTAACCGGCATGCGTTGCAATGCCAATCAAAGAAAGTTTTGGCGTTGTTGTTTTGTTTCTTGAAGTGCTTTTGGAAACAATCTTTTTTCAATTTCCGATAACTGCCTCTAAACTGTCGTAAAATGGATTAACTAATTTAGAAACATTCGCCGGAGCGTGCACAACAATTCACCAAAGTTTCATCGCAATCGGACGAATGGGATATGAACGCATACGGATTTCTTTTAAACGATTCGTGCGCTGTCACTCATTTTTTAAATTTACCTCTGCGCTACCTACTGTGAAATATATTTACTAAGTTAGAAACCTTCACGTAAGTGTACACAACAACTCAACAAAGTTTCATCGCAATCGATGTATGGTATATGAACGCATACACAATTTTGTTGAAACGCTTCGTGCGTTGCATCTACTCGTACACTACCTATTGTAAAATTGATTTACTAAGTCGAAAACCTTCCCAGGCGTGTACACAACAACTCATTAAAGTTTCATCGCAATCAGAATAATGGCATGTGAACGCATACGGGATTTTGTCTTAACGATACGCGTGCCGTCACGCAATTGGAGAATCTACTCGTACGCTACCAATTGTAAAATAAATTTACTAAGCCTGAAACATTTCCTGGAGTGTACTCAACGATTCACCAAAGTCTCATCGCAATCGGATGAATGGTAGGCTATATGAATGCATATGGGACTCTTTTGAAACGATTTGCGTGCCGTCGCTCATTTTTTGAATCTACTCGTGCGCTACCTATTGTAAAATGGATTTACTATGCCAGAAAACTTTCCTGGAGTGCACATAACAATTCACCAAAGTTTCATCGCAATCGGATGAATTGTATATGAACGCAAACGGTACTTGGTTGAAACGATGCACGTGCCGTCGCTCGTTTGTTGAATAAAATTGTGCGCTGCCTATTGTAAAATGCATGTACTAAGCCAGAAACCTTCCCTGGCGTGTACACAAAGACTCACCCAAGTTTCGTCCCTTTCGCCCGAATGGTATATGAACGCATATGGGACTTTGTTGAAACGCTTCGCGTGTTGTCGCTCATATTGTAACGTGTTTTTCGAGGGGTTTTTGTGCAACTGGCATAAGTCAGTAGGAAGCCATTCTATATTTATTTACGCGGCATATTGTTCAGCCAAGAGAATTTTTCATGTTAATTTATTATTATTATTAATTTATTATAATTATTATTAAGATATTTTCGGAGCATTTTATAAAAATTATAAGCATACAGATAGGTTTTCTATGTCTTAGAAAACGCTATCAAGCAAATTATTACGAACGACAATATCATAGGAAATTATGTGATTACGGAATTTAACAGAGTTTCGTCAGTTAGGGTATATTATGAGAGACATGAGTCACTGGAAATTCAAATACAAGCTTAATCTTGTCGGGAAGCATGACGCAAGCTTGGGTCGCATCGTCAAGAAAAGGCGAATTGTTGGAACGGAATACGACTTCCCCTTACCGCCGAGTGTAATGAGGCAGAGGAGGGGAGTATAGCGCGTGGGGTGCAGCCAATCAGTGGAGACGACGTAAGCTGGAAGACGGCTCCGGAGTGGGGAGCCAACGTGTGCATATATCGTTCGACGCGCCGTGGAACGAGAAGAATCTGTGTAGAACTTGCCGAGTACGGTTGCAAGTGCGTGTCGCTCCGATGTTCAGTGGAGTTAGCGACTATCTTTGTGAAACTTAACCGTGGTGGTTGTACGGTTTGGGTCCGATATACGGACCATAGAATTATCTAATCTACCAGAATATCATCAAATAACGAAGAAGATGGCGACGTCCAGGAGACTGTGGGAAGCACACAGCATCATCCAGTACGAGGGAAATGCTTTAGCAATTTCCAGTGGTAAGCGCAAATGACGCAGAAATACGCAATCTCTCATTTTTCTTTGTTTTACATTTCATATTTCAGTAACTTCATAGCTTGGAAATAAGAGTAAAATCAATTTATCAGACTCCGTTTTCACGTAATTTTCTATCGGTAATATTAAAATCGCAACGCTCCAATTTAAATTTTAAACTTATTATTATTATTAATTTTGCTATACTTGTTTTATATAATAAATTCATTTCTTTTACAATGCAATCTTTGCTTTCAGTAGGTAGCATTAGATATAGACCAACTCCTTCTCCTGATACAATTGTTTGTTGGGTTAATGATCAAATCATACCACGATCTGAGTGAATAGATTCTTGAAGGTGTTCTCCCAGAGCTAGACGTTGTTAAATACAAATTTAGATTTCAGCATTGCATTGAGGTCTTGGCGCCCATTAAAACAACATAGCTTAGGCAATGGTCAACAATTACAATTCTCACCCAACAGTTAAGGGTTGGCTAGCGAAGCTGCTACAATATGTTGAATCTACTCGTGCGCTACTTATTGAAAAGTAGATGATCTAAGTCAGAAACCTTCCCTGATATATACACAACATCTCACCCAAGTTTCATCGCTATCGGAAGAATGGTATATGAACGCATACGGTACTTTGTTGAAACGCTTCGCACGTCATCGCTCGTTTGTTGAATCTACTTGTTCGCCACCTATTGTAAAATGGATTTACCAAGTCTGAGACCTTCCTTGAAATGTACACAACATCTCACCCAAGTTTCATCGCTGTCGGACGAATGGTATATGAACGCATACGGGACTCTGTTGAAACGTTTCACGCATCGTCGCTATTTTGTTGAATCTGCTCGTGCGCTACCTATTGTAAAATGGATTTACTAAGCCAGGAACCTTCCCTGGAGTGTACACAAAATCACACCCAAGCTTAATTGCAATGGGATGAATGGTATATGAATGCAGGTGGTCTTTGTTGAAACGAATCGCACGCCATTTTGTTGAAGCTACTCGCGCGCCATCTATTGAAAATTGGATTTACTTTGCCTATAACTTTCCCGGAATTGTGCGCAACAACTCACCAAAATATGATCGCAATGGGGTGAATTGTGTATGAACGCATAGCCAGCACTCATTTGTTTAAACTACAAGTGCGCTATCTATTGTAAATTGGATTAACTATGCCTATAACCATCCCGGAAGTGTGCTAAAAACCACCAAAATTTGGTCGCAATCGGATAAATTGTAGGCTATATGAACCCATCGCCAACAATCATTTGTTTAAACTATTTGCGCGCTATCTATTGTAAATTGGATTAACTATGCCTATGACCATCCCGGAAGTGTTTACAACAACTCACCAAAATTTGATCGCAATCGGATGAATGGTTTATGAACGCATAAAAGACGAACAAACGAACATTCATTTTTATATATATACTAGCTGTACCCGGCATGCCTTGCAATGCCAACCAAAGAAAGTGTTGGCGTTGTAATTTTGTTCCTTGAAAAGCTTTTGGAGACACAATATTTTGTTCAATTTCCGTTAACTGCCTCTAAGCTATCGTAAAATGGATTTTCTAATTTAGAAACATTCGTGGGAGCGTGCACAACAACTCAACAAAGCTTCATCGCAATCGGATGAATGGTATATGAACGAAGATGGAACTTTGTTGAAACCCTTCGCGCGTCGTCACTCATTTGTTGCATCTACTCGTGTGCTATCTAATGTAAAATGGATTTACTAAGTCGAAAACCTTTCCTGGCGTGTACAAAACAAAGCATCAAAGTTTCAACGCAATCGGATGGATGGCATATGAACGCATACGGGATTTTGTTTAAACGATTCGCACGCCGTCAATCATTTGTTGAATCAACTCGTGCGCTACCTATTGTACAATGGATTTACTAAATCATAAACGTTCCTTGCAGTGTACACAATAACTCACTCAAGTGTCATCGCAATCGGATGACTGGTAGAACTATATGAACGCAGATGGAACTTTGTTGAAACTATTCGCGCGCTGTCACTCATTTGTTGAAACTACTCGTGTGCTATCTACCTATTATAGAATGGACTTACAAAATCATAAACGTTCCCTGCAGTGTACACAATAACTCGCTCAAGTTTCATCGCAATCGGATGAATTATATACGAACGCATACGGGATTTTATTTACACAATTCGCTCGCCGACATTCATTTATTGAATCTACCTGTGCGCTTCCTATTGAACAATGGATTTACTAAGTCAGAAACCTTCCCTGCAGTGTGCACAACAACTCACCCAAGTTGCATTGCAATCGGATGAGTGGTATATGAACGCATACGGGATTTTACTTATACGATTCGCGTGCCGTCATTCATTTTCTGAATCTACTCGTGCGCTGCCTATTGTAAAATGGATTTACTAAGCTAGAAACCTCTCTTGGAGTGTACTCAACATCGCACCCAATTGTCATCATCGGACGGATGGTATATGAACGCATACGGGTCTTTGTTGAAACGCTTGGTGCGTCGCCGCTCATTTGTTGAATTTAATCATGCGCTACCTATTGTATCGTGGATTTACAAAGCCAGAATCCTTCCTTGGAGTGTACTCAATATCTCACCCAAGTTTCGTCGCTATCGGACAAATGGTATATGAACGCATAGGGGACTTTTTTGAGGGGCTTCGCGCGTCGTCGCTCATTTGTTGAATCTACTCGTGCGCTACCTATTGTAATGTGTATTTACTAAGCCAGAAACCTTCCTTGGAGTGTACTCAACATCTCACCCAATTTTCATCGCTATCTGATGGATGGTATATGAACGCATTCGGTTCTTTTTTGAAACGCTTCGTCACTCATTTGTTGAATTTACTCGTGCGCTACCTATTGTATAGTGGATTTACTAAGCCAGAATCCTCCCCTGGCGTGTACTCAATATCTCATCCAAGATCCATCGCTGTCGGACGAATGCTATATGAACGCTTACGGGACTTTGTTGAAACGCACCACGCGCCGTCGCTCATTTGTTGAATCTACTCATGCGCCACCTATTGTAAGATGGAGTTACTAAGCCAGAAACCTTCCTTGGGGTGTACTCAACATTTCACCCAAGTTTCATCGTAATCAGATGAATGGTATATGAACGCATAGGAGACATACACACCCACAGACAGACAAACTATCACGTAACATTGATTTTTAGCCTACTTTCGATTTTTGCAAAAAATGAAAGTAGACTTATGAGATCAACACAGGACGAAAAAAAGTGTGTCTGTCTGTGTGTGTGTGTGTGTGTGTGTATGTGTGTGTGTGAGTCTGTGTGTGTGTGTGTGTGAGTGTGTGTACTCTGAATGTCTGTCCCCCCTATCAATTCGAACACGGTGAACGCGAATTGAACGAAATTTGGTACAAAGGTAGCACTATCAAAGGACACCTCAGTGTCATGTTTTATATTGCCGCCATTTGACGGAAACGTAATAGCGGCCCCACAAATGTTCAAAGCTTAAATCAAATTACGACTAACCTAATCATCTGATCTCTTCCAAATTTTGCAACAACATACCTTTATGGGGGGAGCATCCGTCGACCAAACTAATCGGTCATCTGCCTAATAGTTTGCGGATGGCGGCTATCTTTGTGTGAAAATCGCTACCCCCTAATAATTTGAACACGGTGAAACCAAATGGAACGAAATTTGGTACAGAGGTAGTACTAGCAAAGGGCACCTCAGTGTCATATTTTATATCGCCGCCATCTTGACGGAAACGTAATGGCGGCCACACAAATGTTCAAAGCTTAAATCAAATTACGACTAACCTAATCATCCGATCTCTACCAAATTTTGCAACAACATACCTTTGTGGAGGGAGCATCCTTTGACCGAACTAATAGGTCATTAGCCTAATATTTTGCCGATGGCGGCCATATTTGTGTGAAAATCGATTCCCCCTATTAATTCGAACACGGTGAAACCGATTGGAACGTAATTTGGTACAGAGGTAGCAGTAGCAAAGGGCTTTTCAGTGTCATGTTTTATATCACCGCCATCTTGACGGAAACATAATCGCGGCCACCCAAATGTTAAAAGCTAAAATGTAATTACGACCAACCTAATAATCTAGTCTCTACCAAATTTTGCAACAACATATCTTTATGTGGATAGCATATTCTGACCAAACTGCAAGATCATCAGCCCAATAGTTTGCAGATGGTGGCCAGTATGTGTGCAAATCGATTCCCCCTATCAATTCAAACTCGGTGAAACCTAATTGAACGACATTTGGTACAGAGGTAGCACTAGCAAAGGGCACCTCAGTGTCATGTTTTATATCGCCGCCATCTTGACGATAATGGAATGACGGCCACCTAAATGTTAAAAGCTTAAATGAAATTACGACCATCCTAATAATTTGATCTCTACCAGATTTAGCAACAACATGCCTTTTTGTGGAAATCAGCTTATGACTGACTACAAGGTCATCAGCCCAATAGTTTGCAAATAGCGGCCATGTATGTGTGCAAATCCATTCCCCTTATCAATTCAAACACGGTGAAACCGAATTGAATGAAATTTTATACAGAGGTAGCACTAGCAAAGTGCACCTCATATTCATGTTTAATATCCCTATAGCACGTTGCATTTCAACAAGCTACTACAACCAACATTCAATTATACTCCTTGAAAAGGACAAAGAGTTATAACAATAGCCATGCATTTAGGAGAAAGTAGGCTATATGTTCTTTACTGAACATCTTGTTATATATATATAGATTCCAAATGCTGGAAAAGAACATAGAAGAGAATATGCTTAATCCACTTTCTGTAAATACTACCGGGTGAGTAGCCGAGGTCGTTACGGCGTGGCTGCAGGTAATCGCTCACATCCGGGAGGCGAGGAGGTTCGAATCTCCCCGCCGGAAACCTTGAAGATGGTTTTCTGTGGTTTCCCATGTTCCTTCCAGGCAAATGCCGGGGTTAGTCTCTGACTATAGGTCACAGCCACTACCTTCAAAATCCTCGTTCTTGCACTCACACGTTCCTCCCCAGACAACACTCCACACGCGACGGTACTTGTAGCTCACCCCATGGGTGTCCGCATAAAGGCAGCTACTAACTCTGGCGAGCCGAACATTTTCTCGGACACTCCCGGCACTAATAAGCCATACGCTAAAAAAAAAAAAAAAAAAAAAAAAAAAAACTGTAAATACTGCAATGTGAGAAATATTGCACGTACACTTTAGTGTACGTTCGAGAAAAAAGTTCGTCTCGTGGCGTTCTAATATTGTAATCGTAGTTATTCAAAATTATGTGTTGTAAAGCATCTATTTAATACCGACAGCGGTGGCTACGCTCGCTATAGCACAGTGTTATGTGATGAGGCTAAGCTCTCTGCTGACTTGGTAGACGCATGGGACCAAGCCCCACCGTCGGCCGTCCTTGAAATTATTTTCAGTGGTTTCCCCATTTTCAACAAGAGGCAAATGCTGGGATGGTACCTTCTGACAGGCCACGGCCACTTCCTTCCACAGCCTTGTCCAGTTTCATTCATCTTCATCAATTCCATCTCTCATCCCGGCGCGCAGGTCGCCCACGGACGTCGACTAGAAAGACCTGCACATGGCCTCTCAGGAGGCCACACGACAAAAAATAATCTATTCAATCTCCATGACTGTCTGCTTATTTTCTGAAGTCAAAGTACGTTAGATATCAAACATAAAAGTATAGTTCTTTTTGCTAAATTACCAAGAATTACCATGGTTGCTGTTGTTAATTTGTTAGGGGTAGCTTAAAACATCGTGATCAATTAGCCCTATGTACTTGGATAACCCGTGTTTTGGTGGATTCTATACTGGTGTAAATATTTGTAATTGGGACTAGGTTTGGTAAGGAGGCGGCTGTGGCCTTACGTCAGGAACTATCTCGGTATTTGACTGGAGTAGTTGAGGGAATCCACGTAATATCACTAGGGTGACCAAGGTAGGAATCGAACCAAATTCTTCTCATATTTGCATCATGAAATCGAGTGTACCCCATTCCATTCTTCGAACAAGAACTTAATTTCTTGGCAAAACTGGCAATCAAACACAGGATTATTGGGACCGGTGTTTCAATACGTACCGGGAGATTGGAGAAGGCGGCACAATGCCATTTTGAGCTAGTCTTCTCCTCTTATGGTAAAAATCAATCAGTTATAAAGCTAAATCCTTGGGATTAATTTTCGCAACCCCCTAACGTGCTGCTTGAGAGGTGGCAACCCTCCCCCCCCCCCCATTAATACCAGCACTGCAGCCCCATCCTTGTTTTATAGGCCAATTATTCAATAGACCTATTCTAATAACGTGATAGTGGATCATAGGTAAAGAGTCTGCCTCACTGTTTCGGTAGGCTACCAGCTTAGGTGGTCTGAATTTCTGAGTTTCTGTGTCCGGTCCTGCCCAGGTGCCAGTTATCGTAGTTACCAAAGAGAAATGTATTCCTATCACCCTACACATTTTGTCGACTTGTTGAATGAAGTGTCGCTAAGACTGGAGTGTTGTTCTTGGCTCTGATACTCCAGCTAACAGCAGAGAACAAAGCTACTTACTCATTTACTGCGGCTCGCCGGTCTTTAGTCCAGCAGGCTAATGGCAGCTAGGAATTACGACATAATTTCATTGTCAGCTTCTCTCAAGCACTGCTGTTATAATAACATGACCCTTAATTAACTAAAAGTTGTGTAAATACCACTGCTGGCAATATAAATATCCACAATCTGCGTTCACGAAATTAACTGCTGGTCAGATTCAAATGGATTCAAAATGCGTATATCTAGCTTAAGGATTTCAAATATACAAACCTAAATTTCTTAAGTTATAATAATAATAATAATAATAATAATAATAATAATAATAATAATAATACGATTACATTATACTATATGAATAATACATAAGTAACATTCCTGGAAAAATGCATGTATAATATTTTTATCACTATTATAATGCGGCAATTAAAGGATTACACGTTTCGACTTTCAAACGATCATCATCAGATCTTGATCACTGGATTGAGGTTTAAATGTATATACAAAATATTACCAAACTACAAATAAAATAAACGAACTACAATTTTTGGTCATCGTCGTCGGCCGTAACTCGATTGCGAGTACACATACTTCTTCCTGCGTAGAGCTTTTCAAGCGAGCTTGTAGATGTGTTTCAGTAGTTAGATAATATTTGTGTATACATTTAAACCTCAATACAGTGATCAGGATCTGATGATGTCCGCTTGAAGGTTGAAATGCGTAATCGTAAAATTGTGCCTTTATAATAATGATGAATACTAATACAAGTAATATTTTTCAAGAATTTTATTCGCTTATTATTCATATATTATATTCATTGTACCACGCCCAGTCAATAAACAATTTCGTGTTGACCGACTGAACAGTAACAAATGACAGTTTATACAGCCAGCACTGAAAGAATGACTTCAAAAATTCACATTTCACTGGTGTATTAGCTATTACACTTGCGCCCCCACTCAGTTAAGCAACATTCCCAGTAAATAGCAATAGTTATGTTGCACCACCAATTAAAAGAGTAGAATAAACGAGCATGGGTTCCTTTATCAACTACTGGGCCGCGCTATCAACCAATGCCTTAATCAATGACGGGGTGATTATTCAATCCGAATGCTAGGCTGTATCCACATGGACGTAGATGACCCAATAAAAGCCGATATAACATACAATTTAACTTCATGTAATTTGCCAATTTAATAAGTTATCTTATTAAACGTTGCTCAAACCAGACGGACTAGAGGCCAGTCTCTGCAATTGCAAGTGTTGAGGTTATGCACTTCATAAGCATTCTATTTGCATGATATAATTTCAGCGCAGTGACGTAATAGGTTTTATTATTTTTTATATTTTTCTACTGAGCCCGTATTCGCTCATGCTAGTGCTAACTTTTGTAAGAAACATGGATCGTAATCTCTGAGAATTTTGGAACGCGTCCCGAAAGCATGTCTCTGCTTCATACGCACTTTTGACTTCGTTCCGATGGATGAAAATACATTTCTACAAGATTAAAGATTTATTCTTTAATATGCAAGTTGGACTACTCATATATTGTAATTCTGCATCATTTGCCAGTTGATTTTGGCCTAATATTTATTAATTTATTTATTTATTTATTTATTTATTTATTTTGCACAAGGGTAAGGTATTACATCGCAGAAATTCGAAAGGAATTTAATTAGTCGCTACATGACTCGAGAAGTAGTCGACGCCGGAACCTATAATTCCTGGCCACCACACACCCTACCGTGCGTTTGACCTGTTAGGACGTACATTTCTGTTGGTCTTGAAGATCTGGGTGTAAGTCTTTGTGAAGTAGGACCATCGAGTCCATTATCAACGAGTATAATAGTCATCAAGATTGATTGTAGCACTTATGTGCCTGCCCGGTTATTAAAACCAGTTTTCAGCAGCGAGTGATAAGTATTTTCACCGAAATAAGTGAATTCAGCATTTTTGTGCCAAAGCACATGGTTTATGTGAATGCCACATGGTTACATGCATGTGCATCTGAAATCTACAAAGTGCAGAAATATCTGCGTAATACTGTGTGAAAGTGAAGTAAAACGCCACTACTATTCTATTAAACCGTGCTGTGTCAAAGCCGACATTTTTCTCCCAAGATTACTTTGATATTTTGGCGATTACCATACACCACGTGTGTAAAATCTGTGAGCAAAATTAGAATCTGTGCGAAGACACATGTCCAATTTGTACGTAGTCTGCAATAAGTGTAACACCAGTGATTGTTAGCATAATCGAGCTAGAATCACTGATTTACGATACTTTGCTCCATTCTACAAGAATTACCACTATGAAGTTACTTCTACACCACGTGATGCATATTTCAACTATCACCATGATGTCTCATATGGCCTAAATCATCACAAAGAGGGGATGTCGACTGCCTAATATCACTATACCATGGAGGTGCACTAGAAGATTATTGGGAATCATGGATAAGGATCCGAAGACCCTTGCCAAAGTCCTGAGGGAAAGGACTAACCCCTCAGAATGTTCTTTGGTGAACGAGGTGAACAACTATGGTCATCGTGAGTCATGATTCCGTTTTTCTTGTCTGGTGATGGGTCTGTGGTGGATTAGATTTAACAACCGTTACTCAATAACAGTCATTCAGGTAAATTTTCATTCTTGTAGTTACTACTCTTGGTAATTTCATCTTCGATTGGCTTCAACACGTTTAGTGTCAAGACCCAGCTCAGAGTTAGACACCTCAGATGTGCTATAACATTGGTGCACAATCTCAAACTATGTAAATTTCCACATCATGGTACATGAATTTGACGAGGAGCATTACTTTTCACTTTTCAGCTCTCTTTTTGAACAGATGTTTTATTTGAGTTCCTTTATTGTACTTTACTAGTACGTCACTGTTCGGGCGTATAGTTTTTGAATTGGGAGTGGTTTATCCATCTTACAACATTATTGTAATTAGATTTTGAAGGTCTTAGATCCTTGTGACAGATTCCAGATGAATCATATTTAAGTGGAATGAGTGCTGTAGGTCATAACTCACTCTTAATCCCAAATTACACTACTACGTATCAGTTTACTTATCACCTAAAGTTAAGGTGTTTTTACAATGCCATTCATAATTGTATTAGTGCCCGAAGAGCACGTTGTGTGAACTTTGAACTCCACAGTTGAGTGGAATATCTTTGTCAAAGACAAAACATGTGATAGGATTGTCTTCGAGTTGCTACTCTTTGCTTTGAGTAACGCAACACATGTCTGTCAATATTTTTACGAGGCCAATTTCAATGCCTTCTACTACATTATACTATTCTGTTGGGTAAAAGTGCAATACAATTCACCTGTGGACTGAATTTGGTGAATCTACGTCTTTTTCTGAATGTGAAATTGACTTTGCTAACGGCATTAACTCACTCTGTTTGAGGGACACTAGCCAAGGCCAGACACATGACAGGTGTCGCTTTCAAGGCCAGCCTACCGTTAATATTATCCACAACGCCAAACTGCGTGATTCTCAATGCGAGACGACAAATGAATGACATAACAATCTTTACATTTTCTGAAGGGATATTTTCTGACGGAGCTGTTGTTGCAGTCTCGATTGTATTTTGATCAAGTAAACTACCGGTTACTAGTATGGGTGACATGGAAAGTCACGAGCTCATGTTATATTTTTCGCAGTTATGTAAGCGAATGAATGATGTTTTTAATCACTAATGTGATGTTAGTTGAGCTATTATTTGAATGTACCAGACTGTATGTTATTATTCTCACTGTTAAGTGAATGTTTATTCCGTGCGTAGACACGATAGGGTTGGTTACCATGTTTGTTGTGAATTGCCGGCCAGATTCTAAACTGAGCGCTAGACTTTGCCGAGGTACTTTCTGAATGTGATCCATGTGGATACACAGATTACTTGTAATGATTGGTTTTACGGACCGTGGCAACGTCCGTGGTGTTATTGTGAATTATGAGGCTTGTATTTTGAGGAGATTGTACAAATTTCTTGTTAGCTCCATGTTTAAGCCTGCATCAGACAGACGGTCATTCGACATAAATAAGAACTCGCAAACCTACGATAATAATAATAATTGTTACTAAATCATGAACGCTCATTATAATTAAAACAGCCGAAGTTAAAACGTCAGTTAGTTAATAACAGTCAGTTAAACCTTGATCATTATTGCTGAGGCTGACCGATGCATCGTGCTAGCCAGATTTTCATTCCAGAAGGAATGATATTGGATAAATACACTTTGTGACTTTGACATGAGATCACCGGCTAACCGAGAGTTCGTAACTACGGGGCCGCGTGTCCTTTTCAGTTGGATCACTGTGTTGACAGCGGATTCCATTCATTGAATTACACGATAGATGACAAATAGGAACAAACAGTTCTCTATTTTTCTGAAGGCAGGTGAATAATATGCATTTTGTGTGTACTATTGTTTATTTGAAATGTATAAACCCATTTGTACCCTACTGTTTTTATTGTAATTACTGTTTGTAAAGCTACCTTTTGTATGCTTAGAAATGTATTACAATGACTATTATTAACCTCGTATCTAGTTTTTGCTAACACGGACGCCTAGCGCCGTTGTTGTTTGTGATAGGATTTATTTAGCTGAGTTAAACTTAAATGTAAATAAGGGGTGGATGCCAGCTTCCTTTAGATTTTTGTCGACATGTTGTTTTTCTTATAATGTTTTCTCCCAAAAACATTTGTACATTTGTACTTTTTCTTGTAATTACTGTTTGTACAGCTATCTTTTGTATGCTTAGAAATGTATTACAATGATTGTTATTAACCTCGTAACTAGTTTTATCCCGAAAACATTATTCATCTTTGCTTGTATTCATTATATTAGGGTTTTCGCACCACTTCCTAGCTTTTCCATGATCTTTCTCTTGTAACTAGGAATGATCGAGGGGGTATTCCTTCAAATTAGGGTTTGTTTTTCCTGTTTTTTTTATTGATTAGCTATTTGTGGCTTAGCCGATTTTGATCCTCAGATCTTAGGCTAGGGGTCTGAATTTCTGAATAAATTATTCAACGAAATTGACTTAAGCCTGGATATTTGTTGTTTAGTAGTTTGTTCTTTTGGGGGTGCATTTCTTTCGGGGTCTTTGACATTTTATCATGATGGGGACCTGATCCTTAGTGATGCGGAGTCTTGTGCCGGCTAGCCCAACAAGGAGTGCATTCCGATCCTCTTCGGCCATGTGTCTCGAGGGTGAGGTCATTAGGGAGGCCACGCAATGGTTGGTGGTAACCAGATAACCTCCTCTGACGGGCACACTACATTGCTGGTGAAGTATTAAAGTATTAAGCGTTTTCATCATTATTGCTTGATTCCGACATGTTTCATGGTGTTCTCAACTGTTGCTTCCGTACTGAACCGGTGCATTTGTGTTTCATTATCATCTATAGACCACAGTGAGACGTGTATTCAGTGTCATAGTAATTGTCTCGTCGATGAGCTTTTCTGAAGATTTAAACTGATCCTATTGAAAGTGTTCCTAGTTCCTCAGACGTTTTACATAATTTTGTATTACTTTAGGCATTAATTTTTTCAATCTATCTTTATGGTGCACCATATAAGATTTAGTTTTAAGGGACTTTTTAGCATTACGCTGAACAATTATCTTGTGTCGTATTCATTCATATCGGCTGATGAAGGGGCCGAAACTAATAATTAGGCCTCGAAACATGTCCCACTAATGACTACACTGTGATCATATTTGATAAAAGTGTTGATCAGGCGAAACTTCAAACCTGTTTATACTAACAATTAGTTTATCAATACGGAACCAGTTTGAACCTTTTGAGTTCTAAAATTGATAGGGAAACTCTAAACAGACGTCGTGAATCAAAGTTTACTTGCGCTAACGTAGCAACACCTTTCCACTCTCTTCCTGTAACGACATCTGTCAGGTTCCTGTTGGACATCACTGGAGTTGGAGAGCCCATACAATACCATAATATACCATACCAAACCAAAACTTTTAAATTATTGAGACCTCGGGGAAGTGCGCAAGTACACCGTGAGGTAGTCAAGGGGATTATTAATGAATGTTTATTATTATTATTACTCATTCTTATAATAATAATCATAATTATTATTATTATTACTACACGCTTACACACTTATAATCTCTAGGTCATGGTTTTGATTCCCGGCTGAAGCTGTTTGATTTCTTAATGGCAGGAGAAATCAGCAGCAATCTGAGAATACGATGTTGGCTTGCATAAGGCATTTTGTATCATATTTAGGGATTGCAAGAGAAATACGAGTATAATTCAATATCAACCACATGTATTCCACACAAAGTGTCAGTTTCTCTGCTAGAAGGTAGCACAAACGGAACGTGAATATTTGATAGTAGTTTGCTTAGATGCTCACACTTAAAGTACAGTATATACACCAGGTAGATGACGACATAATATTATAATCATAATCATGACTAGTACGGAAACAAAACGATATTTCCATGAATACATTTTCATAAACTGGCGGTTTCCATTTATTTTATTTCATGGATTATATTATCTAGGGCTCACGGTTTATTTTATTGTGCTTCGACTTTAATGCATGAAGTTCAGACGTATGTCAAATGAATTGGCGTAGCTCAACATGACTGACACTGAATAATGTGGCATTTACGTAAAGTTCTCTTTCAATTCACAGAGGAATTCTAAACTTGTGAAGGGATAACAGATCCACATAAAACATTATGGGACTGTACTGGATAGTGCACTGAACTAATATATTGTAAACAAGAGCAATTTATCATTGTCGAACTTACGAATTAAAATTTTAAAAGTCACAGGTGAAACAGAATTGAAGTTCAACCAACTACCGTTGGAAGGAAAGAACAACGTTTTTAGTTTTACGTGAGCGTTAAGCTCGCATCATGAGCCATGGGATCTCCATTTTACATGGAATCGAAGCCACAGAACGGTTTATTTCAATTCGAAAATCTCACATGCCTCCGTGGCTTGGGCGGCAGCATGCTGGCCTCTCACTGCTGGATCCGTGGTTCAAATCCTTGTCACTCCATGTGAGTTCTGTGCAGGACAAAACGGAGGCAGACAGGTTTTTCTCCGGGTACTCCGGTTTTCCCTGTCAAACATTTCATTCCAGCAACACTCTCCAATATCATTTCGTTTCATCTATCATTCATTTAATCATTGCCCCAGGGGAGTTTGACAGGCTTCGGCAGCCGGCACAGTTCCTATCATCGCCGCTAGATGGCCGCTTCATTCATTCCATTCCCTGACCCAGTCGGTCGACTGGAAGCAGGCTGTGGATTTTCATTTTCACATGCATTGATTGGTAATCAAATCCGGTCCATCTTGGCAAGAGGCAAGACGCGTGACCACTGCACCACCATGCCTCCAAACTACCGTTGGATCCTTAAGTTTAGGCCAACAGAATCGATGAGTCAATCAACACAAGAAACATAGGTTGTGAAACAAATTCAGCACACACTTAAGTACATGAGGCTGAAGACCCACGATGTTGCAAGCCCCTAACATGAATTAACTTCACCAATGACAACATTGACAAACAAAAGAAGAGAAATATTATCCTTGTAAGAGCAGCTTTTACATGCCTGGATAAGATCTTCAAGTGTTCCGATGTTTCTTTGCCTACTAAAATTAGAATGGTTAAGGCACTAGTCTTTCCCATAGCTACATATGGTAACGAAAGCTGGACCATAAGGAAACGAGATAGGAAGTATATTGATGCTTTTGAGCTCTGGTGTTGGAGAAGGATACTGCGTATTCTTTGGACAGCCAAGAAGACAAATGTATGGGTGGTTCAAAAAATCAAACCAGATCTGTCTCTTGAAGCATTAATAACACGATTACAGCTGTCATATTTTGGACACATTATGAGGCGTTCTGATACGTTGGAAAAGACAATTATGCTTGGAAAGATGGAAGGGTCTCGGAGACGAGGGCGGCCAGCATTGAGATGGATCGACTCCATCAAATCCAACATGAATATGCCACTGAAGGATATGAAGTATATTGAGATGGATCGACTCCACCAAATCCAACATGAATATGTCACTGAAGGATCTGAAGTATATGGCTGAATATCGAATCACACGGAGACAATCCATCCATGCAGTCGCTAGGAGTCGATCCCGACTTGCTGGCACCTGATCATCATCATCATCAACAGCCCTCGAATAAGGGAAGTATTTCAAATAAATATATAGTTGTTTCACACGCTCTGTTTCAGGTGACCTTCGCCTCCTGTGCCCAAGATTGTGGGATCAAAAGCTGGTGCAGTCAGTTGGCATTTGAGGGGATAAATGTGCGAGGGAACCGTATGAGTACATCTACAGGCACGCTAAAGATTCCCTCCAGCGCCAAATTCTGGCATGCCTTTGTGTCTAAAATGAACAGTAGTTAAAAGGGTCGTAAAAACCAAAAGACTTGTATTATTTACTCAGACGGGGAATCCAATTCCACCAAAAATAATCTCTATATATGTAAAAATCAATGTTACGAGATAGTTTGTCTGTCTGTCTGTGGGTCTGTGGGTGTGTATGTCTCCTATGCGTTCACATGCCATTTATTCGAATACGATGAAAATTGGGTGAGATGTTGAGTACACTCCAAGGAAGGTTTCTGGCTTAGTGAATCCACCTTACAATAGGTAGCGCACAAGCAGATTCAACTAATGTGCGACGACGCGCGAAGCGTTTCAAAAAATCCCGTTTGCGTTCATATATCATTCGTCCGATAGCGATGGAACTTGGGTGAGATATTGAGTAGACTCCAAAGGAAGGATTCTGGCTTAGTAAATCCACTTTACAATGAGTAGCGCACGAGTAGATTCAACAAATGAGCGACGACGCGTGAAGCGTTTCAACAAATTCTCGCATGCGTTCATATACCATTCGTCAGATAGCGATGAAATTTGGGTGAGATGTTGAGTACACTGTAAGGAAGGTTTCTGGCTTAGTAAATCCAATTTTACAATAGGTAGCGCGCGAGTAGATTCAACAAATGAGTGACGACGTGCGAAGCGTTTCTACAAATTCCCGTACATGTTCATATACCATTCGTCAGATAGCGATTAAACTTAGCTGAGATGTTGTGTACAGTCCAGGGAAGGTTTCTGGCTTAGTAAATCCATTCTACAATAGGTAGCACACGAGTTGTTTCAACAAATGAGTGACGGCGCGCGAATCGTTTAAACAAAATCCCGTATGCGTTCATATGCCATTCATTCGAGTGCATTGACACTTTGATGAGTTGTTGTGTACACGCCAGGGAACGTTCTCGACTTAGTAAATCCATTTTACAATAGGTAGCGCACGAGTAGATGCAACAAATGAGTGACGACGCGCGAAGCGTTTCACCAAAGTTTCATCTTCGTTCATATACCATTCATCCGATTGAGATGAAACTTTGGTAAGTTGTTGTGCACACTCCCACGATTGTTTCTAAATTAGTAAATCTATTTTATGTTAGCTTACAGGCAGATAACGGAAATTGAACAAAAATTGTGTATCCAAAAGCACTTCAAGAAACAAAATTACAACGCCAACACTTCCTTTTTGGCATTGCAATGAATGCCGGGTACAGCTTGTGCTAAACAAATTTTAAGAAATTGTAAGTTTTAGTTTTCTAACTTGCCGTTTACGATAAAACTGTACTTCTTTTGTCCTAGAGACCACTAAACAAATTCCATATTATAACATTCGCAAATTGTCATATGGAGACGTTTTAGAAATATTTTGCTTTATGTTTAATTACAATACTTTGAAAGAATTGCTGTCAGCGTGACGTTATCAATCACAAAACCTAGCACGATGTACTGAGATACCATTGCATTAAGTACGGCCTCCAGACTACAACTTTGAAAAAAATGCATTCGTTGCCTTCATTAAAAAGTGTTATGTCCCTGTGTAGTTATAAGTCGCGATGCATAGCGCGAGAAAAGTCGCTCCTGTGTTAGTTCACGAGGAGTAATTAGTGATTAGACACTCCTCTGCGAGTAAGATTACACCTGAAGCACTTCTGGCTGGAGTTGTACGGGAAACAAGCTTACTCTAACACAACACGTATAAACGCAAACACAGCAGGAACAATTAGAGGATTTCATGCAAGTTTTAAGGTACCACAAAGAGCTTATAAAAGGAGATAGTACAACACAGCCCCCTGCATTATTAACTAGATTTTCCTCATAGCTGGTGCTCAGAAATAAATGAGGCTTCCATTAGCTTCGATTGCAAGAAACTTTTTTTTTGTTTGTTATTTACTTCATCGCTTATCTTCCAGCTTCGCTTCATCAACGGATTCTGCGAGGGATCATTCCTCTACCGTCGAAAATGCTTGTCTGTGAGGTGAACATACCTGGTGGTAGATACAACTGGGGATGGTGGCTGGCCAATCGCCCAGGCGACCGCTAACTCGGGTCAAATTGAGAATAGGTCGGGGAAAAGATTTAGTAAGGAAGTCGACCGTGGACTTGTTGAAAGGAAACATCCCTATAGGCTATTTGCCCGGTGGTGAAAATAAGAAACCATGAGAATCATTTTCAGGATGGCCAAGGTGGGATTTGAACCCATGCTCTCCCAGTGATGCACGAGCTGGAGTGTTAACTACTTTATTAACGGAAATACTTTGCAGTCGGTCAACATGATTATGCCCAAATGGAAAATCCACAGCCTGCTTCCAGTCTCCGACCGGGTCAGGAATGGAATGAATGAAGCCCCCAACTAGCGGCGAGGATATGAACTGTGCCGGCTGCCGAGGCCTGACGCACTCCTCTGGGGCAATGATTAAATGAATGACAGATGAAATGAAATGAGAGTGGAGAGTGCTGCTGGAATGAAATTATGACAGGGAAAACCGGAGTACCCGGAGAAAAACCTGTCTGCCTCCGTTTTGTCCAGCACAGATCTCACATGGAGTGGCCGGGATTTGAACCACGGACCCAGCGGTGAGAGGCTGGCGTGCTGCCGCCTAAGCCACGGAGGCTTGATTATGCCCACATATTTACTTTTATTTTATGTATTCTAAAACCCATTTGCTGAAACAATTTACATGAATTATTTGTTGTTATTTTATTTAGGGGCTTAGAAACATTGTTGTTATTTAGCCCCATGTACTTGGGTCTGATATCACCGACAATGGTAGCTACGCTTGCTAACACGCAGCACTAGGGCCATGGGGCCAAGCTCTCTGGGACTCGGTGGAAATGGGTTCAAGCCCCAACGTCGGCCGTCCTTGAAATGGTTTTCCGTGGTTTCTCCATTTTCAACTCCATGCAAATCCTGGGACGGTACCTTCTGACAGGCCACGGCCACTTCCTTCCACATCCTTGCTCAGTTTGATTCATCTTAATTAATTTCAACTCTCATTAACTCCTCTCATGAGGTTGGTGTCAGGAAGGGCATCCGGCTGTAAAAAGATCCGCCACAAAGACTATGATCGCATCTCATCCCAAACCCCGTGTGAAAACGGGACTAATGAGGGGTAGACATACACTTGGATCTGATAACCTGTGCCAATGTGTCTCTACGGTATTTATGATCGATGTGAGGATTGGGAAGGAGGCGACTGTGGCTTTAAGTTAAGAAGCATCACAGTTATTTATTTATTTAGCGTATGACTCTTGGTTCCGGGAGTGTCCGAGGACATGTTCGACTCGCCAGAGTTTGTAGCTGCTTCTATGCGGACACCCAAAGGGTGTGCTACAAGTACCATTCAATTTTAAGTAGTTGCAGATTTGGCTACTAGATGTCACTGACACCTAGTGGTCACCGTTGAAACTTTATAGAGTGTTTCTAAGGAAATATAACGAATAATGTTAGGTACACACTACCAATTGTATCGGTAGGATCGTTTTTATGCCATAAATCTATGACACGGGCCTGCCGGTTTGACTTCCCCTACGAAGGAAGGCACACCGAATGGTATTAACCTTCTTAAGAATTCCGACAACTTCGGCCAGGTTTGAACCCGCGACCTTAGTCATAGCAATTGAGCATGCTACCGACTACGTCACAGAAGTCGCTAGCATCAGAGTATTTGCATAGAGTAAACATGGGAAACCCCGGAATACCATTTCTAGGATAGTCGAGATAGGGATAGAACCCGTCTCTTCTCAATTTGGACTCACGAGATTGAGTGTAACCCGTTCCAGTCCTCAGACAAGAATTACATTTCTTGGCAGATCAGGGAATCGAGTCCCGGACTCCAGGTCGTCAGCCACGTGGTGGTCATGAATAATTTACACACATATTGACAAACTTCTCGACCTTCCTTCTCGAACAAATTTAAATCCCCCCCTAATTTTTTTGTGTTAACCGACTGAATGTTGCCATTTAATTAATTTTTATTTATCGTATGGCTTTTAGCGCCGGGAGTGTCCGAGGACATGTTCGGCTCGCCAGAGTCTGTAGCTCCTTCTAGCGGACACCCTGAGGGTTAGCTACACGTTCCGTTCAATTTCAAGTAGTTCCAACTTTCGACACCAGACGTCAATGATACCTAGTGGTGAACGTTGGAACTTTGATAGAGCGTTCCAACGAAATCCAACCGAGAAATTTAGCTCCAAACAAGTTTGGTCTGTGGAAGGATCTTTTACATGCCATAAATCTATGACATGGGACCGCCGACTTTACTTCCCCTCCGAAGGAAGGCATACTGAGGGATTTTAACGCTCTTAAAAATCCGATGACGTCGGCCGGGTTTGAACCCGCTATCTTGGGAACAGCATTTCTGCATGCTACCAACTACGCCACCGAAGCCGCACTTAATTATTAAGAAGGCAACAGTGAAGATTGGCTTCAAATCTTTATATTCTCTGGAAATATATCTGCATAAAGCAAGTCGTTTCTTTGGAAAAATGTGCTTAAGCAGCCTAAGTTGGCATTTACAGTAAGTTGAGTCGTAGTAATTCCTTACAGGAACATATCATAAAGATTCTACAACGTGTAATACTTTTTATAGAAATAACATTTGTATGAAATGAGATGAAACATCATTATAAAGTTTAGCAGGCGCCTTAACGAGTGCTGCGCATTTAGTAAGCAGCTTGTTATCTACCTGCTTCTCAAGCACCGTCTCGAGGATTTCTAAAAAGTCTCTTGCTGGGGTATTGTACCCACACATGGCATAGTCTAGACGTTTCCTTGCTCTATTGTTTGCATGATTATAAAAATAATGGTAGTCATACCGTGTTTCAACGTTGTTCGTGAACGCGTTGTGGCATCATGGTCAAGTAGCCCCGTGTACTTTGGTGTGTGTGTAATTTGTGTGGTAATCTGTGTCAATGTGATTACTGTACTACTGCGTGTATTTGTAAATTGAGGATATGATTGTGAAGAAGATGGCCGTAGCTTTAAATTAGGAACCATCCCAGCATTTGCCTGTAGTAGAAGTGGGGGAACCATGAAAATCCACTTCCAGGTGGGAATCGAACCCTCCTCTTCTCAGTTTTGCCTAACGAGGCTGAGTGTAGCCGGTGTCAGCCCTCAAACAAGAATTGTTCTTTTTGCCAGAGCCGAGATTCAAACCCAGACTTTCAGGGTGACAGTCAAGGGAAGAATCATAAGCAAGGGACAACACCCAGGCCCCAAGCCACTGGAATTAACCACAGGAAATTAAAATTTCTTATGTTCTGGCCAGGAATCGAATCCGGGACACGTCGGGTCAAAACCTAGCACGCTAACCATTTAGCCACGAAGCCGTAGAAATTAACAGTTATTGTCTTGAATATTTTGGTTATCAACCCTCTAAATTTGGGGTTGTCTTCAAATTGTCTGATAGTATTTATCGGACAGCCGTGTATGCGTGTTCTAAGATTAAGGGAGGTGCATCGGGAATTTACATAATTCGGGCGTTCGCCTGGAGGAAGTGTGGAAAACCCCAGAAGGAAATCAGACTCGATTTGGCCACAGTCAGATCAGGGATTCGACTCTCTGAACTCAACACTTCTAGCTCCTTGTGGCAATCCTGGTACACGACTTAACGCGCACGGCTATCAAGTGGATACAAGCTACGATAAAATATAATTTATAAACATTTCAAAACCACATTTTTAGGGAACTACACAAGATCGTTGGAATTTATTAAAACTTATTTTCTTTCCTATGGTATAAGTTACTTTGTATGTCCACCTCGTGGCGTAGTGACTCCTAAGTCGGAGTTTATATGCAGTAGGATGGCCAAATCCTTTCCACTTCTCCTCTTGCCACAGCGTCCTACATACTCCCTCTGAGCATCACGAGGCTAAGAGACGCCTTACCAGGCTATACCAAGACTTTTACTTTCTTGCCAGAACCGGGAATCGAACTCGGTGCTACTGAGGTGGCAACGAGCAATCCTAGCCACTCGGCCACGTAGTGGTCCCCAAAGGATGCCCATGGTGAATTTGTTATTTTATTTTTAGGGGCTTGGAAAATTGTGGTAATCAGCTCACAGTAGGCCTAATTGAGTGTGTGTTGAATATCTGAAAATCTGTGAAGTCTGTGGTGACTGATATAGACTACTGAGAGTAACTGTAATGGGTTCAAGGGTTCAGCCAGGTGTCCCAGGGATTTACGCGGAGACTATATGGAATAAACCTGGAGATAACCACACTCAGGCTAGCCGTTGTAATCACTGAGATTTGAAACTCCCATCCCCAGATTTGTTGCTCCCTCGTGCAGTTCTTGTGTGTGAGTTAACCCCCTCCGCAACACTGTGGGTTCTATTGTCGAATCTGAGAATGAACGTCGGAAACAATGGCTTGCTATGCGAGCAACGTGCGAAGCTCAACAACTTTCCTTAACGATTGTAATTTTTAGCTCTGCAGTCGGCCAACACGAATTTTCCAAATGACTGGGCGGGGATAATGTATAAAATAAGTAAATAACACTCCTGCAAAAAAATACATGGATTAGTTAATTGTCACTTGGGCAATAATAGTGATAATAGTGATAATTTATTTCCGGCCGTAGTCAGTTTACCCTCCAGGTAGACTTTTTACACATACTCGGCGAGGGATCCCACCTTTACTGACTCTACGGGCAGTGTCCTGGAGCTTGACATCATGTCGGGGGATAAAACTGGGGAGGCGGGACTTACGCCTCGCCCAGGTGGCCTCACCTGCAAAGCGAACAGGGGGCAACATGAGGGATGGGACGGGATGGGAAGAATGGGAGGGATATACAAGGAAGAGGGAAGGAGGCGGCCATGGCTTTACGGTAGGTACTGCCCCCGTAATTGAATTATATAGAGACCACGGTGGCTATTTTTGAAAATTATGAAGAAAGTTATGGCTGTCATAGTTATGACATGGATAGTCATGACGTCAGCACGGATGACGCAGACGTTATGCGAGCAGGCTACATGAGCGAGATTCTTTATGACGTCAGCATTTATTCGAGAAAGATCCGAGATTTACGACGCAGTCGCAGGAAACGTGGAATTCTGCTGAGGAAGAAATTATGCTATTGGAGGGGAGGCTCGAACCAATGAACGATAGTCTGAAGGAAGACGGAGATTGCTGAAACTATGGTATTTGTATTACTTTTTGGAATGCAGAATTGTGGAATTCCATTTGCAGTAGAGGCATTGATCTGGAATTTTGGTGAAGTTTATTTTCAGTTTTTGAATTTTGAAAATCCGTCATGTATTGACGAAGTTGGAACTTCTAGCGATGACGCAGAAACACGCTATGGAAGGGATGGATACGCCCCTTATGAAGTTTATAAAAGGCCTTGCGCAGAAGAGAGCAGTCTCATATCTCATGTCTCAAATCGTCATAGCTGATACCTCTGATATTCAAATTGTCAGATCTTCAGTTCTTATATAGTCGTTTTGGTGAGACGTCGAGTGATAGTAGAAAGAGTCGTCTTTATAACGCGTGGTGAAGCCACCGCATTAAACGAGATTCGAGCAGACAAGCAGTGCAAGTTTCCAGTGTGTAAAACTAGGTGAAGTTAAAACGCACATTATAACGCGTCTACAAGAGTGGCTATGAACAGTTAGCGTTTGCCTATAAGCTAATTCTATTGTGCGGTGCTACATTAAGGAGTGTAGGAAATTTGAACAATTTCAAGGAGTTATTTTAGAAGATATTGGCAATTTTAGACGACTGACAAAAGTGATTTTCTCGCCACCTGAGAAGCACTTTATATCGTCAGATTCTACGCCACGGCTGACACTGCTAGTGCAATAGGGAGACTTCAGGTTACTTGTGTGACACAACGCTACAGTATTATGGAGCAGTTTAATATGGCAGTTTGTTCTACTATTACCATAACCGAAGAGAAGATGGAAGGCTAAAGGACTTTAATGCGATTGGGACATATATCGTTGGAGTAAGATAGCAGCATGGAACTTCGCTAATTACCATTCTATACAAGCGAACATGTGGTGAACAACCATCTACACCCATGTTTCGTGGTTCAACGCTGAATACTATCAAACAGCAATGGAAACGATTTCATACTCACTGAATATGAATATTTCTTTGGAAATTACTACAAAAACTTCATGGCGATTTTCTACAAGATCTTCAGGGATTTTTCAAGAGAGGTCAGGGTAGTCCCGACTCACAAAGAAGAATTTTGCCGGAAGGATGTCTTTCGTCTTCACGGAGCAGTGCAATTTCGGGAGGAGGAAGCAGTTCGATTCTCCGAGGGTGCTGTTTCCTGTTTCGAGGATGGAGCTCAGCTTTAACTTGGTGAAATGGATCCATCAGCAGTCTTCTTTGGGGAATTTTCCTCTGGAACTTCAATCGGCAGATAAGGTAGTCATGAACGTTTATTGTATTTGAGTTTTTTAGCGATATCTGAGCAACCTTTGTCCCATATTTTCTGTCCTCATGTATTTTGCCCTATATTCTTGTTTGAGATTCCTATTCTCAGTACACCTTGATGAGTTAAGCCTTTTTCGACGATTTATTAAGACATTGTTATGTCATGGGCATAGTTAAATGATTTTGGATCAGTTGAGACTGACATTTAAATTTTCAGTAATTTGCTTACTTTTGTAGTCACGATTTGACTATAAGTTAATGATTTTCATGGCAGATTTAAATTCAGACAGCGTGTCACTTTATTAAAGTAATTCTAAATTAATTGGTATTCTGCCCGAAGGCAGGTCCGAGCCTCCGAAGAGGCTACCCCCAGCCGGAGTTTACTTGCGGTAGGGTGGCCAGGGCCTTTCCGCTCCTCCTTATGTTGGCCAACAGCGCGCAGTGCCTAGAACCGACATACCATCCAAGTTCTGACTGCGCCCAATGTTGCTTAACTGCGGAGTTCTCATGGGATCCGGTGTTTCAACACGGCTAGGCCGTTCCCCAGTTTAATTACTTTGACCAATTTTCTGTCATCATCAAGAAGGAAGAACATTTAAATGAATTTAGAGCGTTAAAATCCATTACGTTGTCGACGATCTAGGAAATATTAGTCGTTATTTGAAATGATTGCAACACAGACATTTATCGTCAGTTATGAACGACCATTGCATCATAGACAATTTTATGAAAGATGAACTTAGATTATGAATTATTGAATGCATTAAAGTCATGAACTTTTGTTAGGAGTTTTTTCTCAATTAGAGAGTTGAATAATAATGTTTGCATCCCCCAGTCTAATTGGATTCTATTCGACTATTTTGCAGTTTAGTCGCACTTTGTTTGATGATAGTATTTTTATACTACAATACTTTGAAGATGTTAATCTTAAATTTTGATAGACCAGAGAGGCGTATATAAGCGTATTCACTATTAAATTTGTTTGTGATTGGCAAATTTTTACTTCATTTCGATTCATAAATGAAATCCACGAAGGTTTAAGATAACAGTTTTGAAACAATTAATGATTATAAGAATTTTTGAAGTGGAATTATGAATGTATAATCGCTAGTGCAGCGGACGTGTTGAAAGTCGCTGATGTATAATGCCCTTGAATTAATGAAGGAGGTTCCCACAGTAATTAATGATGTTGAAGAATTTGTTAGTGGAGGTTTTTGTAAGTTCTGTGGAAGATTTTGATGCCGTATATATTAATATATGATGAATTCTGGGTCTATTTTAATGCAGTTTTGTGCATTTTTTCTGTAAGCGAAGTATTTTCCGCCGGAGTGTATTGTCCTAGTCCTTTGAAAATGAATCAAGTGAATTTACTGTTATGATTAACAAGAGTATTGAAAGAATTTGAGATAAGATTTTGAATGAAGATTACCGTCACAAATAATAATAATAATTATTAAACCTTTATTAAACCAGGTTGTGACATTAACATGTATAACTAACCTTCATTGGTCGATTATATTGACACGATTATGAAATTACCAACCGGTTGAACATGTGGTTAAGTGTATTTCTCAAATTAATAATTTGAATAATTTAAATGTTAATATTGTAAATAATGATGTAAATATCTTTGACAATAATGTGGAACGATAGTAATGTTAAAGGCGTGTTTAAAATTTTTTTTATTGTCTTCGACAATATTATAAACAATTTCTAATTGTTATAAACATTTATGAGTTTTTGTTATAAACATTTAAGAGTTTGTTTTATACTCTAAACAATGCTTATTAATCATTTGGATAATAATTTAACAAGTTTAGGGATTGTCAGAATAATCCAGTGGTATGTGAGTAAAGCATTTGAAGATTTGCGTAACAATATTTGTGTTGTCTTGCGGACATTTAGAGCGTTTGAGAAGGAGCTGAATTCTTACGCAATGTGGCATGACAAGTGAGCCCATTTGACAGGTGTGCGTCAGGTTGAAGTGTAGACCGCAGCTGGCCAGACAACTGGTTATCAGCGGGCAAGGTCGTCTTCATTGTGGCCTTGTGCCTATATATAAGTGTGATGTTTATTAAAAGAAAACAAATGCTCTATATATGTGTCTCGCCCTGACTTCCTTTTCCAGTCCAAATGTGTTATGAATATTACGTTATTTTGAGCTCGTGGGAGCTAACATGTTGTATGATAACTTTGCAAGTCCTACAGGAGGACATAGTCAGATTGACATGGGCTACTGATAGCCACATTTATTTTGTTGAGTTTGTTAAAATCATACCCTTTATTTGAAATAAAATTTTTGTACAGTTCAAAGTTCTTGCCTTCGTTCTGGTTCATTTTTAAATGTCATGGTGGAGGTTATTGTGGGAGCATACTTTAGTGATCCTGTTGTCAACCCAATCCCCGAGATTATTTTTAAGAGGTAAGTGAAGGTAAGTATGAACCCCCGTCTATTTTGGTGTGTTCCACAATAATTTTCTTGTTAACTTCTGTGCTCAAATCTCGGTAGTATCTGTCAGTGCCATTTTCATTGGTGTAGCTGAGCCGGTGCGGTTGATTATGGGCAATCCGATTGAGGGGGCGGATATCTGACAGCCTACTATCCGGGTAAACGGGGACAGAAGGATTGGCGCAGTCAACGTATGGGGCTTGTTCAACATAAGTGGATCACCAGGTTGAACGCCAGTAGGATTGGCAAACCTAAAACGTGTGGCTCGATTAGACTCAAATAAAGAGGTTGATTATTTGTTAGATGTCTTGGCCAATTGTAGTATTTAAGAAGTGTGATTATATAGGAATTAAATGTTGTATTGTGTTAGGAAAATTACACTCAGAAAAGATCAGATCTTATATAACTTGAGAAAGGTTAAATAGGCTGGAAACTTAGAAAGATCGCCTATGATCTGGAATCTTATTTTATTTGACCGGCTTATGACATTTTAGTCATATTAGAGATAAAATTAAATTATTTGGATTGTAAATGTAAATTATTTGTGTTAGGATATTTTAAAATGAGCCAGGGAAATTTGGACCTGTGCTTGAGTTTGTTTCAACATGAAGTGTCTTCGAAGGTTAATTATAAGGTAATTATAAGTTAGATTTAAGACAGAAAATTGATCAAATTTATATATGGTGAAAAGTGTTGCTCAGATGTTGTTATTTTGCTCTATTGATGTATGTCCCTACAGCAGTCTATTTTTGAATTAATATTGTAATGGCAGACGAAAGTATGAGGATGATGTTAGAAGAGTTGAAAGCTAGCATGAATGAAAGTGCGAGGGAGATGAAAGCTAGCATGAACAGCAGTATGAAGCAGATGATGGAGGAGAATGCTAGTAATTTGAAAGCTAGCATGGATGAAAGTTTGAAAGTTCTTCAGACCAGTTCTGCTAACTTAGAGGATAATATGTCGCGTTTACAGATTAATACCCAAGGAATCGAGAATACTGTAACTGACATGCGCACAGACGTGTCCAATGTCCATAAAGATTTGTCAAATGTCCATAAAGATTTATCTAATATGCATAAGGATGTTTCTGATGTTAAAACTGATGTTTCTAAGGTACAGAAAGATCTTACAATGTTGAATCTAGATGTGGCTAATGTCCGAGGTGATATTTCTTGTGCTAGGGCTGAAGTAGTTGTTGTTAAAAATGATGTTGCGACTGTCCAAGACAAGGTTGAGGAAGTCCAAAGAGAAATCCAAAATGTTAGAACTGATGTGTCCAATGTTCAGGTTGATATTAATAACATTCATTCGGATGTAAATGAGATGCAAAGTGACATAAATAAAATTCAAGTAGAAGTCAACACAGTTTTCGTAGATATTGCTAAAGTCCAAACTGATGTAAATAAAGTCAGGGAAGAAATAGAAATTTCGAAAACACTTTGTACGCGTAATATGAGTGCATTAACGACTAGGCTAGTTGATGAGTCAGTTAGAACGACAGCGTCTTTCGCAGGTTTAAGGTATGATGTAGAGGTCATGAGAACCCAGGTATTAGACCATAATAGATTACTGAAAGAAGATATCGAAGTAGACATAGCAGAAATGTTAACGGCAAATGTAGCAGTATGGAAAGGCGAGTGGAATAGGTCAAGTGGGGAACATGTAACCCAAATTCAGGAACGTATTGAAAGGAAACTTGCCAGTACTCAAATAGATATTAACAATGAAGTAGTACAGATTAGGAAAGATTTAAGCGTCAGGATGGATTCGCTATCCGAAAGACAAGTAGAAGATAGAACACAAATAGGTCAGGATGTGCAAGCATTAAAATCTGCATTAGAGGAACAGATTCATAAAGTTGTCTCTGATGTGAATGAAACGACGAGTAAACTGCAAAATTTGAAGCTAGGAGAAGCCAGTATGATGGAGACCTATAAAGAAGAGTTAATCAAGAAAGTCTTAACGGAAATCACTGACAAGGATACAGAAGGCTTGACTTGCGAAACCAATAGGAATTACGCCAGAAGATATAACCTAGCTCCAGAAGAGAGGGACGTGACTCCTGAAGAACGTATATCCAGATTCAGGGAGGAAGATGACGAGAGGAATATGGAACCTGAGTGGAACTATCGAGATAGTGGGAAAAACTACCCGGATGCATATCCGAGGAACGTGACAGTCATCAGGAATTTTGAAGACAAACCACAAAAATGCAGCAACACTGATAGTTTAACGCCTATAGAATATGTCAGGAACCTCAAAGATTATTTCATCGAAGCTCACATTCCCAGAGAGAGAGAGATGAAGATAGTGGAAAGATTTTTGATTGGAGGACCCCTTGAATGGTTTTGCGCATTTAGATACACATTCAGTAACTTTGACGAGTTTGCAGAGGCGCTAATCAAACGATTTTGGTCCATCGAAGCGCAGAATTCGTTAAGAGCGGAGGTTTATTCAAGAAAATACTCAGGTACTCTTCCAACGCGGTACGCTGATTTCTTTACGAGCCAACTGTCCCGCTTGAGATTTTTGCAACCCCCTTTGTCAACGGAGCAATTAATTGATGCGATTTCTCGTATGCTGCCTGTGGAGGTGAGGAGACTAATCATTTCGTCAAACATAAGGGATTTGACCAGCATGGATGAATTACTGAGGAGGTTAGACTACACAAGTCCAATGCCTAACGTGGTACAGAAAGGTCAAAGGCATGACTTCAAAGAAATAAATACTGTATATATGGACCAAGTCCAACAAACTGACAAGCCAGATGAAGAGAAAACTGACAATGTAGGTCCCCACAGGAATAATCAGTTTCGAAATAACAGATCGCAAGGTTACCGTCCGTAACAAAAGAGAAGAGGCTGGAACTATAATCGAGGCAATTACAACAATGGAAGAGGCAGATACTACAACAATAATGGTTATAACAGAAATTATAATAGAAATAACCAGAACCAAAATAGAAATCAAAATCCTCAAAGTCAGGTTACGACACCCGATCAGTATCAGGAAAGAGAGAGGGAAAGCCAGCAATACCTGAAGGAGTTACGGGAAAAAGAAGCCGAAAATCAAAAGAAAAGGCAGGATGTTGTAATCGATCCTGGGCCTTCGACAAGCCAGCAGAATTTTGAGGTCGATAACACACAAAAAAACCGCCGATTTCTCAACGACAATGAGAACTTGTAAATACATTGCCACACCACACCTAATTACAATTAATGAGATATATGAAGTTACTGATGAAGATTTGCTGGAAGAGAGGGGAATCGTCAGAGAGGAAAGACCATGTGCCTTACCTATTATTTCAGTACGGATAGATGGCCAACAGTACAAAGCCCTGATGGATACTGGTGCAATTATTTCCATCATTTCAGAGGAATGTTATCAAAGTCTGCTAAGAGGAGAGACCATGACAGTTCTACCTGTTTCTACCGTCAAAGTGAGAGGGATTTTCCAAGATAAGGCAGTGAAGTGCAAGATTCAAGTGTTATTGAACTTTGAGATCAATGGAAGGAATTATGAACAGATCTTCATTGTGGTGAGCAAGATCAATTTTGATATGGTGCTTGGAATCGATTTTATATCGAAGGTCGGAGCTATTATTGACATGAAGAACAGAAGTATTAGCTTTAATGATGGGTACATGATCACAGAAGAGATAGAAAAACAGGACGTGAAAAACAGTCTGGAAATAGACCTTAGGGAAGAAATTTTGAATACCATAATTAATGAAGTGGAAAATTTAGCAGAAATACCCAGTAGAAAAACTGAAGGATTTGAAGAAATTCAGGGGGAATTTGAGGATCTGATAAAGGAATTCCAAGATATTTTTGATGAAAAGCCTGGATTGATTAAGGATTATAAGTACAAGATAAGGCTGACAGATGAAACCCCTTACCAGAAGAGAATATACCCCATTCCTGAGAAATACTATCAAGAAGTACAAGGGTTAATCAGAAAAATGGAGGTAGACGGGATTATTAAAAAACAGGCGTCGCCTTATATAAACCCCATCACAGTAGTGAAGAAAAGTAATGGTCAGATACGTCTTTGTCTCGATGCCAGGACCATCAACTTGAAGATTCTTCCTGAAAATGACCGACCACCCAAGATTAGAGATCTGCTTCGAAAATTCAATGGGAGAGCATGTTTCAGCGTTCTTGACTTGACATCTTCATTTTATCAAGCTCAACTAGAAGAAGAGAGTATGCAGTACACTGGATTCTTATTTGACCAGACGTCATGGGTCTTTGTCAGAATGCCTTTTGGTATGGTTAACAGTGGACCAGCACTTATTCGAGCACTTGATAGTAAGCTCACTGATGAAGTGAAAGAAAATGTAATCTGCTACATTGACGATTTAATCGTATCTTCACCCAGCGCCGCAGAACATTTAGTGCACTTGAGGAAGTTGTTCGAGAATTTAAGGGAGGCCAACATCAAGGTGAATTTTGGAAAATGTCAATTCTTGAAGAAGGAGATAAATTACTTGGGGCATACTATTGATAAAGATGGATATCATCCAAACATGCAAAAAGTAGAGGCGATCACGAGATTTCCAAAACCAACTAAGGTGAAACAAGTCAGAGAATTTGTAGGCGCATGCCAATTTATTAGCAGCCACTGTCCGAGATACTCTGAAATTATGGCTCCTCTGTATGACTTACTCAAGAAGAATAATAGATGGAAATGGAGTACCGTAGCAGTCGAGGCTTTTGAGAAAGCAAAAGAGATGCTCAGAAATAACGTGAAACTGGAGTACCCAGACTTCGAGAAGGTGTTTTATATTGAGTCTGATGCATCAAGAATAGGCATTAGTGCAGTCTTATACCAGAAAGACGAGGCAGGCAACAAGCACTACATTGCATTCACTAGTCGGAAGTTGAAGAAACACGAGGAAAACTACTTCACGACTGAACTTGAAGCGTTAGCTTTTGTGACAGCTTTGCAAGCGTGGAAGAAAATCCTGCTGGGACATAAGGTCATCATTATTACTGACCATAAAGCACTACAGTTTATGCTGCAAACTGACATGTCAAGTGACAGACTGACACGTTGGGCTTTGTTCACCCAACAGTTTAACGCCACTATCGTCCACCAGCCTGGGAAAGATAACTTACTGGCTGATGCTTTATCACGTAACCCTATTAAAAATGTGCAGATACACCATGTACAATTGGAGCAAGAAGATCAAGAAACCGTTAGGAGGTTAGCCCGAATCGGTGTGTCACAGAAGAGACACGCTCCAATAAGGAAAATGTACAGGTTCCTCAAGGGTTACATGGACAATACGGATGTTGACTATGCAGCTACACGGAGAAATTCACGACACTTTGTCTTGAGTGGAGACATCGTATGCAAGTATGCTGACTCTGCGCATCCAAAACTCCGAATAGTCGTGCCACCTAAACTTGTCAATTTAGTGTGGGTAGCTCATCACGCAACTGGACATGCCGGTTTAGATAAAACTCTTAATACTCTTAAAGAGAGATTTATTTGGACTAACATGCGTTCCAGCATTGCCAAGGTCATTCGATCATGTGACAAATGTCAAAGAGCAAAGTATGCCTCTGCTTTATTAAAGGGAAAACCGAAGGCTATGATTCCTTCTAATCCAAACGAACTTATGGCGACGGACATATTTTGCCCCTGTCCGAAGGGATATCAGGGTAACCAGTACCTGTTGGTTACCGTGGATGTTTTCTCAAAATTTGTAACAATGAGTCCCATGCAGAAAGCTAACACGAGGAACGTTGTAAGCAGACTGGAAAATGCTGTATTTCCTAAAGCTGGTAAACCAGAATATCTACTGTCAGATCATGGAACGCAGTTTACATCCGTGGAATTTGCAGCGGATATGGAAAGGCTTGGCATTAAGCACTTATTTTCAAGCGTGCGTTATCCAGAATCGAATTCCTCAGAGAGATATATGGCTGAATTTTCGAAATTCTGTCGAATTTTCTGTCCAAATGATCATTCTGGTTGGGTGAGATTTGTACCCCTTATTGAGGAATGTCTGAATTCTACAGTGCAGGAGAGCACAGGAGAAGTGCCAATGCGACTTCATCTAGGAAGAAACCCAGAAAGGCCGTGGGATAATTTTTTCAACCACGTTCCTAGAGATCCCGACCTAGGAAGGCAGCAGAGGATTGACAAGGCGAAGGAACAACTCCAGAAAGCAGCAGAGAAACGATTGAAAAGAGTAGCTGGAAAACGTTTTGGTGCACCCTTAGCAGTCGGAAATCTTGTATTACTCCGCAGACCTGTCAAGGCTGATATGAGCAAGAAAATCTATCCCAAGTTTGGAATTGTGTTTATGGGTCCGTTTAGAATTACGAACGCTTATGGAAACAACTGTTATGAACTCTACGACGATGAGAATAATGTCATTTATGGCAAGTTCAATGCTGGAAATTTGAAAAGATACTATCCTAGAGTAAATCAGTAATAATTCAATTTCGTGTTCAAGAGAGTTGAGGTACTTGTAACATTGAGTTTAAAAACAATTTGCAACTGTTTTTAAAACGTGGTGAGGGGAGAATGCCCCCGTAATTGAATTATATAGAGACCACGGTGGCTATTTTTGAAAATTATGAAGAAAGTTATGGCTGTCATAGTTATGACATGGATAGTCATGACGTCAGCACGGATGACGCAGACGTTATGCGAGCAGGCTACATGAGCTGAGATTCTTTATGACGTCAGCATTTATTCGAGAAAGATCCGAGATTTACGACGCAGTCGCAGGAAACGTGGAATTCTGCTGAGGAAGAAATTATGCTATTGGAGGGGAGGCTCGAACCAATGAACGATAGTCTGAAGGAAGACGGAGATTGCTGAAACTATGGTATTTTTATTACTTTTTGGAATGCAGAATTGTGGAATTCCATTTGCAGTAGAGGCATTGATCTGGAATTTTGGTGAAGTTTATTTTCAGTTTTTGAATTTTGAAAATCCGTCATGTATTGACGAAGTTGGAACTTCTAGCGATGACGCAGTAACACGCTATGGAAGGGATGGATACGCCCCTTATGAAGTTTATAAAAGGCCTTGCGCAGAAGAGAGCAGTCTCATATCTCATGTCTCAAATCGTCATAGCTGATACCTCGGATATTCAAATTGTCAGATCTTCAGTTCTTATATAGTCGTTTTGGTGAGACGTCGAGTGATAGTAGAAAGAGTCGTCTTTATAACGCGTGGTGAAGCCACCGCATTAAACGAGATTCGAGCAGACAAGCAGTGCAAGTTTCCAGTGTGTAAAACTAGGTGAAGTTAAAACGCACATTATAACGCGTCTACAAGAGTGGCTATGAACAGTTAGCGTTTGCCTATAAGCTAATTCTATTGTGCGGTGCTACATTAAGGAGTGTAGGAAATTTGAACAATTTCAAGGAGTTATTTTAGAAGATATTGGCAATTTTAGACAACTGACAAAAGTGATTTTCTCGCCACCTGAGAAGCACTTTATATCGTCAGATTCTACGCCACGGCTGACACTGCTAGTGCAATAGGGAGACTTCAGGTTACTTGTGTGACACAACGCTACAGTATTATGGAGCAGTTTAATATGGCAGTTTGTTCTACTATTACCATAACCGAAGAGAAGATGGAAGGCTAAAGGACCTTAATGCGATTGGGACATATATCGTTGGAGTAAGATAGCAGCATGGAACTTCGCTAATTGCCATTCCATACAAGCGAACATGTGGTGAACAACCATCTACACCCATGTTTCGTGGTTCAACGCTGAATACTATCAAACAGCAATGGAAACGATTTCATACTCACTGAATATGAATATTTCTTTGGAAATTACTACAAAAACTTCATGGCGATTTTCTACAAGATCTTCAGGGATTTTTCAAGAGAGGTCAGGGTAGTCCCGACTCACAAAGAAGAATTTTGCCGGAAGGATGTCTTTCGTCTTCACGGAGCAGTGCAATTTCGGGAGGAGGAAGCAGTTCGATTCTCCGAGGGTGCTGTTTCCTGTTTCGAGGATGGAGCTCAGCTTTAACTTGGTGAAATGGATCCATCAGCAGTCTTCTTTGGGGAATTTTCCTCTGGAACTTCAATCGGCAGATAAGGTAGTCATGAACGTTTATTGTATTTGAGTTTTTTAGCGATATCTGAGCAACCTTTGTCCCATATTTTCTGTCCTCATGTATTTTGCCCTATATTCTTGTTTGAGATTCCTATTCTCAGTACACCTTGATGAGTTAAGCCTTTTTCGACGATTTATTAAGACATTGTTATGTCATGGGCATAGTTAAATGATTTTGGATCAGTTGAGACTGACATTTAAATTTTCAGTAATTTGCTTACTTTTGTAGTCACGATTTGACTATAAGTTAATGATTTTCATGGCAGATTTAAATTCAGACAACGTGTCACTTTATTAAAGTAATTCTACCCCAGTTTAATTACTTTGACCAATTTTCTGTCATCATCAAGAAGGAAGAACATTTAAATGATTTTAGAGCGTTAAAATCCATTACGTTGTCGACGATCTTGGAAATACTAGTCGTTATTTGAAATGATTGCAACACAGACATTTATCGTCAGTTATGAACGACCATTGCATCATAGACAATTTTGTGAAAGATGAACTTAGATTTTGAATTATTGAATGCATTAAAGTCATGAACTTTTGTTAGGAGTTTTTTCTCAATTAGAGAGTTGAATAATAATGTTTGCATCCCCCAGTCTAATTGGATTCTATTCGACTATTTTGCAGTTTAGTCGCACTTTGTTTGATGATAGTATTTTTATACTACAATACTTTGAAGATGTTAATCTTAAATTTTGATAGACCAGAGAGGCGTATATAAGCGTATTCACTATTAAATTTGTTTGTGATTGGCAAATTTTTACTTTATTTCGATTCATGAATGAAATCAACGAAGGTTTAAGATAACAGTTTTGAAACAATTAATGATTATAAGAATTTTTGAAGTGGAATTATGAATGTATAATCGCTAGTGCAGCGGACGTGTTGAAAGTCGCTGATGTATAATGCCCTTGAATTAATGAAGGAGGTTCCCACAGTAATTAATGATGTTGAAGAATTTGTTAGTGGAGGTTAGTAGGGAGGCTGAGGGGTTTTTGAACCAAATACCGTTATTTATGCAAATTAGGGGGCGTGGCAAGGTCAATGACCTTGAGGTAGGTCATGATCAATGACCTTGAGGTAGGTCATTGACCCCCAAGGTCGCCGGGACCCCGGAAGGTAAACAAACCTTGGAGGGTCCAGGAACCGGTTTGAGGGGGTGTGGGTGGAGGGGGAGGAGTGGGGGTGGGGATGGAGGGGAGTGGGGAGGGGGAGGGGGTGGTGGCGAGGGTGGGGGATGAGGGGGAAGGATGGAAGAGGCTCTGCACGAGACCCTCCTCGACCCAGTCTCTCTCTTGGACTGAGCGCCTTCTCTGATATTATTCTGGGCTATATAGCTTTGCTTTGATCCCGACGAGATCCGAGTGTTGCCGAAGGTTTCCGAATCTTTGTCGGTGAATGAATCGTCAGAGAATTGAACGGTCAACTGGTGTGTGTGTGTGACGTCACAGCAGATTACGGGATGTGAGGTAGGTCATGAACGTGAGTGTTTTGAATGGAAAACATTAGTGTAACTGCTGTGTGTGACGTCACAGCAGATTACGGGATGTGGGGTAGGTCATGAACGGGAGTGTTTTGAATGGAAAACATGAATGGCTGTGGATGGCGGTGGTTGTTTGGACCCTGACGTGGTAGGTTGGTTAGGTGTGAATGGGTCTGAGAGACAAACAAGATGGGGTTGAAAGCGCTCAATGGTAAACAAACATCGATGGTATCGGGAGTAGTGAATGGAATTGAGAGAGAGGGGGAATGAACTGGTTGTTGAATGTGCTCAATGGTAAACAAACGTCAATGAATCTGGAGTAGTATTTCCTGTAAATGGTAGGGTGGGGGTAGGATACAAATCGCATGGCATGTTGAGTCGGCCAGCTCGACATGAAATAAAAACAAGAAGGTGTACACCAGATCTGATTTATTAATCCATGAATTATATGTGGCATTAAAACCTAGCCACTTAACAAAAAGTTTATTGCCACGTTTTTGTGGTGTTTGATTGTTGTGGTGTTTGAAGCCATATTTTCAGTGTTGCCTTAGTAAACAAGTAAACACTTGCCACGTTTTTGTACAATTTTTTCAACAAGATAATGCTTGGGATATTGCGTCCTTTGCAGTTCCTCCATGTAGAATCCTCCTTGGATTGGCTGCTTGTTGAGGTCATCAAGTAAATAAACAACTGGATTAGAAAGTTTTACCTTGCGAATACGAAATATTTCTGTGCTCCAGTTTGGTGTGTATCCTTTGGCGAAGATTGATTTATGTTTACTGATGCGCACATAATCACCAATACGTAATTGATGACGTCGTGGATCTACTGTTTTGATTTTGTGATGAATGCGATCCAATTGCGCAATGTTCTTGGTTACAAGGCGTGGTTTCATTTTGATGGTTCTATGTTTAGTGTTGTTGTAACGTGTCACCAGGTCGCCTACAAGTTCAAGCCAGCGATAGGATCCTCTTGCTGTAAATTGTTCCCACATGCGCGTCTTGAGTGTGCGGTTGAAACGTTCTACAACACTTGCCTTTAGATTGCTAAAAGTGGAATAGTGATGGATGTCAAGCGATTTGAGATAAGCGGAAAAAGTCTTGTTGAAAAATTCTTTGCCTTGATCTGTTTGAAGCAAACGAGGTTGTCGTCTTGACCGCTGAACGATGGTCTTGAATGCAGCGGTGACCAGTTGTGCAGATTTATTCCGAACAGGTTCAACAAAGGCCATTTTGGAATAAACGTCGATGACGGTGAGCAGATAGTTGACCCCGTTGTTAGCTTTGGCATAGGGAATCATTTCAACCAGATCAGCTTGCCAAAGATCGTCAACGCCCCGTGTGATGACACGACGACGATGGTAGAGACGACGAGCTGGTCTATGCAACTCGCGAGCAATGGCAGCCTTAACAGGCGAGGGTGTGTGAACACGTTGACTCATTAGACAATAATGCCAGCATGACGAAGCTCCTCTTCTATTTCTAAAACTTCCGCCTCGTGTCCGGTATGACCGGCCTGTTCCGATGCACGCAACAGTTGCAGACGTTTAACCAACTTATTTGGATTGTTCCAATAGGCGAAATCGATGAATGGTTTCAAAGTATTAAACGTGATACCGGACGCTGAATTTGCACGGCGAACACTTGCATAGGTGGGAAACAATTTTGATATGATGGTTTTATATTTGAAGCCCTTATTAGCATTTATTGCTTCAGAACGTTTATAATTACGTCTAAAACCATTTGTAGCCATCAAGATGTCTTTATACTTTTAAGATCTTCTTTATCATAGTCCTCGGTAGAAGGTGTACGTGAAAATAAAAGTTCTAAAAGCCCTGGCGTCAATTTGTAACGAACTGTTTTAACAATCAAAACATTGTCACTTATCTTGATTGCTGAATCGCCAATTCGAAATCTATTGTTTTCATAGCGAACACCATAGGTAGTATCAGTTTTCTTAGTAAAAAGATCTTCAAGGAAGGGGGTAACCAACGCACCATAATTTTGTAGTAAAATGGATTTTAACCGCACATATTGTTCGGGCGTATTCAATATTTCTTTAAGAGTAGGCTGCTTTTCTTTGGCTCTAGTGGGTGTTTCAGCAATTATTGATGTTTTCAAAAACTGGGGCAGCGGTGATTCTTTGGAGTCAGAAGACGGAAACAATGGAGAAAAAACATCCTCAGGTTCTTCATCATCTTCTTCCTCCTCTTCAATTGTTTGTGTTTCTTTTGAGCGTGTACTAGGCTTTGTTGTTCCTTTCAACACAGCTTCCAGAGGTGATTTCAAATGTTTTTCGACAAACAGTTCACTGTCGGCATGTGCACGTTTTAGATAGCGAAACTTTTGTCGAATGCTATTTCGCGCACGGATTATGTGCTTTTTTAATTGACTCCCTGTTGTCGCCATGACATCTGAACTAATGATGTTCAGAAAAGCGATGCAGCTACTTAAATACGAATGAAATGATCAAATCCCATGCGGTAGCGCCCATTGTTGATGTTGCTCTGCTTATCAATAACAAGACAACTGTGGTGATGAGCGTTCCAACACATGGCACACAACTGTGTAAAGGCTTGAAAGGTCATGTCTGGGTTCACGTGATCATCGTAGACGTGATGCATGTTGCGCTCATCCTGACGGAAGAGAACAATCACGTTGGCATTGTCACGAATCAACTGTTTTGGTATTCGCGAATAGGTTTGAGCGAGATAAAAACAATCAATATATTTATGACGTCCCATGCTAAAGTAAGCCTGAATAATGCCCTGTCGTTCTGTGGCCACATCGTCAAAAATCATAAGCGAATGGGGGCGAACATTGTCCGGAGAAATGACATCTTCGTGTGCTGCGAATGTGAAGTAGCCCATGTTGCGCAGACCTGACATGACCTGTTCCAAGAACACATACAGCGGTTGATACAGCGATTTGGCGAAAATATAGATATTTTGAAAGCGCACTCCGTTTAAGGAGGTGATGAGGGTAAGCAGAAGATTGGTTTTTCCACATCCCGATGGGCCGGCGATGAGACAGCGAATGGAGGATGGGAAGAGTGATCCATGACGTTGTTCGGACGATGTTGAGAAGAGGTGTGAAACCAAGTCTCCCACCGGAAGTGAATGTTGTTGCTTAATAATCTGCATATCAACTAAATGTGAAAGGGGAAGAGCTGGTCTCTATATACATGAGGCAAACGGGTGTTTCAGTTCCAGTGTAACCATGGACGCCTTTGGAAGAACTCTCAAAACAAATGAACGATTTGCTTTGACAAACGATCCAAAACATGATACAGATCCGGCTACTAAACGATATGTCGATGCTAATGTATTGTCACGCACTACAGATGGCAATTACGACTTTAATGGAAAGCGATTGACCAATATAACAGAACCCGTATTACCCTCGGACGCATGTTCAAAAAAGTATGTAGATTATTATCGATTACGACGTATCAAAGGAGATTATGAGGCTCAGAATAAACGTATTACAGGCGTTGCAGATCCTGTGAACGATCAAGATGTGTGCACCAAAGCCTATGTGTTAACCAATGCTGTGGTGTTAACAGAAGCAAAGGACTATGACGTACACCAACGTCGAATCACTCAGCTGGCTCTTCCAACAAACAACACGGACGCTGCTCGAAAGGACTATGTAGATAACAAGGTGAAACAGGTGCTCAGTATTGTGCCCACCCTAACTGTAAAGGGCTATACAGCAAATAATGCACGCCTTGTGCATGTGGCCGATCCTGAAGATGATCAAGATGTTTGTACAAAACGGTTTTTAAACTCTGAAATGGAAAAGGTGTGGGAAATTAAGGAGAACGCTCTACAGATGAAGCGAAGACGAATAGCCGAAGTTGCTGATCCTGTGCAACCTCACGACGTGACGACCAAACGATTCTTGGAACAACGGTTATCGCTTTTTATTAAATCAATACCCTCTATATTTCTGCTTCACATTGTAAACCAACAACCGGTAAAAGATCCCAATAACCTCGCCTACATACTACGTTCGGGGTATGACAATTACCGTTTAATGTATGATGGTGCCATTCGTGTAATTGAGTATGCACCAGATTTGAAACATTTAGAGGTACGATTAAACGGTAGTGTTCAACCACTTATTGATCAACCGGTGAAAGCCGGAGACAAATTATTCTTTCACTTGAAACTCTCGTCTGAAGAAAAAGAGGCGGGGAAACGATGAACGATTTTCCTCTGTATATAGAACTTGAATATACAGCCACCATTGAATAAATAACTACAGGTTCTCTTCCTGAGGAGTGTTAGTTGTGTTCTATACTTTGCGGTGTGAGGTTGTCATGTTCTTTGGTCGCGATGGTGAAACAGAGATATGTGGTGAAGAAGAGGAAGAAGTTGTCCAGAAAGGGAGGTTTTAAAGCTATTCTTCATGCGGCACGTCAAGCTTCGCGCGGAGAAACAAATAGTGAGTTGGCTATTAAGAAAGCATCCGAGCAGCACGATTGCACGCGAATCCCAAAAGTAAACTACGTTTTAGAAAACGTGCCCGAGTTATTCCTGTGCCGAAACGTGGTGGATTTTTACCTGCACTGTTTGCTGGACTAGCAGCCCTGGGTTCACTTCTTGGAGGAGCAAGTGCGGTAGCACGAACGGTAAAAGCTGTTGAGGAGGCGAAGCAACAGTTGAAGGAAAGTGAAAGGCATAATAAAACTATGGAGGCCATAGCACTGCGCGGCAAAGGTGTGAACATGAAACTAGCACCCTACAAGAAAGGACTCGGCATTTACATGTCGCCAAAAAACGGTTAATCGATGCACTGCCACGACGAGCCATGACGCATGAGGAAGTTATAAGATATGCAAAACAGCTTAAGATCTCCCACTTTCGAGGCGTGTTTATGCGCAACCAACTACCGTCTCGACCACGGAGCCATGAAAGTGCAGTTGTCAATTTGGATGACAGTCATGGACCGGGAACGCATTATGTGGCCTACATAAAGCATGGGCGAACCGTGTGGTACTTTGACAGTTTTGGAAATCTTCCTCCTCCGACAGAGCTTGTTCGCTATTTTGGAAGCAGTGCAACAATACACTATAATGTGAAACGAGTGCAAAATTTTAACACGCAACAGTGCGGTCGTCTATGTTTGACTTTTCTATATAAGACCGAGCACGGCGGGTGACGTGGTCATTATGACAACAGAAAGTAGAACGTTTACAGTGCACGGACAAGGTGCGGAAGTAACTGTTGACTTTTATCCTCCTATTGAATTGGGACGACGACCCTACGTGCTGGGACTTGTTTCGTTTGAAGGCTATAATAGAATCTGCAACATAATTGAAGACGTCAATGATAAGTTCTACTACGATGACTATGTGTTAACTCTACCGTCTGGCAGCTACACCGTAGATGATATTCACGATCACATCTACACAACTCTCACCAAAGAATTTAGTCTAAAAGCATTTCTGGACGGGACACGCAAGTTTGAACTCATAGCCAACAACGTGACACATCGCTGCAGTATTCTTTCTTCTTTTAGGATTGATTTTAAATCTCAACCAGATTCGATTGGGTCATTGTTAGGCTATTCACCACAAGTGTTAGTACCAAACGTGATACACAAGTCTGACCAACCGGTGAAAATAATTGAAGATCATCACGTATCTGTCACGTGTAATATTATTACAGACGTCTACACCAATCAAGATCCCTCGCATTCGCTTTATGATTTTATTGTTACTTCACCTGGTGGTTATATCATCCGCGAAAACCCGTCGGTGGTGCTCTATCATCCTGTGAGTGTGACCAACATCAGGAATATTACCTTAAGACTGGTGAATAGAAACCAACGTCTCATCCGGTTAGACCCTCATACACCTGTGACCTACAAACTGTATCTGAAGCCAGCATGAAACAAGTGTATAAAGCGGCAACGCTGTCAAGAGTAGGTGTTAGTTGTGCTCAACACGTGTACAGGTTAACACGTGTCAACAAGCAGATCCTACAACAACTTGGTTACATCTTACGTCATGAATTCGATTCTAGACGTGACAAACCCTGTCGAAGTACAGGAGGGCATTGTAAGAATTGAACACCATTCCTACCAACCGTATACTCAGGGACTAAATAATAATGATGAGATTCGAATTACTATTAACCAACAAGATATCTACACGCTTCCACATGAAAGTTACATCCAGATTGAAGGGCAACTCACCAAATTGGATGGTACCATTCCAACAACGTCAAAGTTGGCCAACAATGCTTTGGCCTTTTTGTTTTCTGAGGTTCGCTACGTGATCAACGGTATTGAAGTGGATACTACTCGAAATGTTGGCATAACAAGTGTCATGAAACTTTATCCCTCGTACGGAAGCGAAGAGAGTAAAGCTTTTTGTATGGCTGGTTGGTGTCCCAACTCAACCAACGACTGGATGATTAACGATGATGGTACATTTACTGGACATTTACCTCTAAAATTAATACTAGGCTTTGCAGAGGATCATAAGCGCATTGTTGTGAACGCAAGACAGGATCTGATTCTTGTACGAGACAGGAGTGATTATAATGCGCTAAAGGGAGCTGATACAGCGCCAATAGATACAAAAATTCTACTGCAACGAATTCTATGGAAAGTACCGCACGTTACTCTATCAGATCAGAAAAAATTGAGTCTGCTCAAGATTGTGGAGAAGGATACAGCTTTACCCATTCAATTTAGAAGCTGGGAGCTGCATGAATACCCGGTATTACCACTCTCCGATACACATACTTGGTCTATAAAAACCTCACGGTATACAGAGCGGCCACTCTACGTCCTGGTTGGATTTCAAACAGATCGCAAATATCAACAGAATAAAGATGCATCAAAATTTGATCACATCCAATTACGAAATATACGACTCTTTTTGAACGGAGTTACCTTTCCCTATGAGGGAATGGATTTAAACTTTAACAAGAACAAATATGGTAAGCTCTATGACATGTTTGTAAACTTTCAGTCTTCCTATTATCAGAAAGAGGCATGTCCGCTATTATCGCCACAAGACTTCAAGTCCAAGGCGCCTCTGGTGGTGATGGACTGTTCGTATTTGGAGGAGTCGATGAAGGAAACAACAATTGATATCAGACTAGAATTTGAAACATCGACAGTTATTCCAGAAAAAACAACAGCCTATTGCCTTATTGTTCACGAGGCACAAGTGTTTTATCAACCGCTGTCCAATATGGTGACCAGAGTATAAATAGCATGTCTTCCTGTATTGCCCTTCACAATCATGGAAAGCTACGATGAAGTCACAACCCCCTCTGCGAGGTGGGTCTGCAAATGTGAAAGTGATTCACCAGGCTCAGATGAAGATTCAAGGTTTACCATTTATCGCGCCCTAGTGAGTGAAGCTATAACTGCCTATCACAAGAATCATACTGTGCTTAGAATGCCGCCGCATCTGGTTCACTATTTACCAGATGGATTCATGTCTACGTTTGGTATTCATGACAGGGGCTACAACAACAAGCCCATCGCTAATGAAACAAATAATGTGGACGATGGCGTTGCCAAAGCTTCATCTTGTCATGTTGGAGAGCGGGTAGATTGCATGGACTGCAAATGCGATCGTTGCTCAACAAGTCGAGACGCTGATGCAGCATTTGAGATTTATCGCACCCTGGTGAGTTTAGCAATACGCGCCTACCATAAAGCACAATTTCTTCGTGAAATGCCGCAGCATCTGATTGCCTATTTACCAGCTGGATTTCTGACCGCGTACGGTGCACACGACATTGACCTTAATTGGGATAAGCTACCATTACACCTCCGTATGTCGGCGGATGTTGCAGCCTGTCGTCCTTGTCGTAGACACTTTATGCATCGAGGAGATTCTCACTGTGATTGGGATGGTCCAAATCCTATGATAAAAAATTGTAAGCGATGTACCGATAACTTTATGAATAAAATTGTGTAATTGATTCTTTGTGTGTATATTACTTTCCCGCTCCTATCCAATCAGTTAGTTGTTAATAAGCAGCGGTGGTGGAAGGTGTGATATACGTCGCCATGCCGAAAACATTGATTGTCGACGTGCAGGGTTTCAAGGTGAACGGAAACAAGTTTGTATTTAAAGAAGTAGGAATTATTGACTGCACAACCATGTGGGCACCAAGAGTGACCAGTTTTGTCTTTGAACCACCGTTTCCATTGCATTTGCAGTCAGACGAGGACAGAAGACAAACAGAGTGGTTGCAACGCAATTTGGGACTAGTCTGGAAAGAAGGCGACATTCCTTACCAGCATCTATCACTTGTTCTGAAAGCTCACTTGTTTGGTGCTGACCTTGTATTTGTAAAGGGAAGTGAAAAAAAGGAATGGTTGCGTCAGTATGTTAATTCAACATGTCAACTTGTTGACCTTCATGATCTGGGATGTCCTGCACTGTACAACCTGTCCGTGCCTGATGAACCTCTACAAAATAAAACACTTCAAAATGTTTGGAAGCTTTTTGATTGGCTAGCTCGCAGAGCATGTCAAAACTTGCATGTTGAGTGCAAAGCGTCGTAACGTCAGCTTCAGTGTGAGACATACCAGTGATCAGTGTGGACGTGTAGTAATATGGCAGCAATTGAAGGTTTGGACTCAAACCCCACAGAGCGAGCTATTGTCAAGTTTTTTGCCTGTAAAAAAAGCTTGACAGTTTCACAGATGAGGAATTGAACGCTTTGCCCAAGGCGTTCCTTTTTCATGTTGCTTCAAACGCGGTGAAAAATATTTGGCACAGTGTACCTAGTGAATGGAGCAGAGATCCTGGTCTGCGTGAACTACAACCATGCACTGACTTTAGTCATCACCAGCAAGTGTCTATTACTAAAATGCCATCCATTAGACAGTGTGGAACGTGTCAGCTCATCAAATTGTACCACGGCCATACAAATATACCGTCCTGTAAAGACTTTGCTTCATCATTCCATGGTTGCGATGAAGAAGAGGAAGAAGAGACAGCAGCGGCAGTATCGCCAGCACCAAAAAGTAAGACAACGATTGAAAAAGATATATCGGACCTTTGCTGGTCATGGTCTAGTTAACAAGGCCATTGATGTACTTCCCATTGAACTGCATATTCCCGGATATCAATTTTGTGGACCTGGAACTAAACTAAACCAACGTCTAGCACAAGGTAATTCTGGAATCAACAAATTGGATGCTGCGTGTAGAGATCATGACATTGCTTACAGCGACAAGAATGCAGAAGTACGTCGAGTTGCAGACCACATTCTTCTGAGAAAGGCTGTGCAGCGCGTGACATCATCTACTGCTTCCATTGGTGAAAAGATTGCAGCCTTGATCGTGGCAGGAGCTATGAAGTCAAAGCTAATGATTGGTGGTGGTTGTGGATTAGCGAGGAAAAGGACAAAGAAATAACCTTGAATCAAATATTGTTAAGTATTTATTTGAGAGTCAGTCCACCAGATTACAGCATTCACAAAAGATGTTTTGGTTTCTTCTTGTAAAAACATACAATTGTAATAAAAAAGAATTGAAAAATTAAAGTGTGTTCTTATTGACTATGTGTGGAAATGTCCAAAAGGCAAGCTATTTACACCATCCCACAACCGTTTATTGTCATATGTAGACAGCGATGTTTTATTTTGATTTACTGTAAATATATTATGGTTCTTTGAAAGAATGCGTGTTTGCTGGTACAAGCGAGAGGTGTTTGTGTAGAGTACACATCGATATTCCTCAACATTGAGGAATTGTGTGACGCTACGAAGAACACCCTTCGCTTTGCATTGACCTTTATTCTTTTGTGTTGAAAATGCGTACATTTTCGGCGCCAAAGCCACAAATTCCGTCATAACATCGCCAGCACACTCATCCTTAAATAGGCCAATGTGTTTTTTATTCATGGGAATTATGCCAAACATATTGTTAACTTCATAGTTTGAGGTATCAAAGTAACTTGGATGTTCTCTCATCACAGAGTAAATATCCGTCTTATTGGTTTGATAAATAAGACTGTCTGTATCCATATACAGTAATTTTACATCTCCAAACTTTTGTTTGGCAAACTCATAATGAAATTGATACATTACAAATTTTGAATAGTCAAGTATTACCATTCCTAAGTAAATTGGTTTGTTATACATGATTTCTGTCTTTGACAATTCAATGGTTACTAAATCAGTTTCAATAACTCGTACTGAATGGAAATTGGGCATAGCAATATATTTTCGTGCGCCATATCGACCATCCCAGTGGTTTACCAAATGAATAGTTCTTTGCTTTCTAATATTTTCCATAGATTTACCGTAGCATGCATTGTTCATTAATTTATAAAAATTTGACTCGAATGTAGTCTTGGCGTGCTGCCGATAATGAGTATTTAATTGCATGTACGGTTGTAACCATGGTTTCTGGTCAAAACAAATAATGCGGTGAATGGTTTGTAGCTTCAAACCGTGTTTCAAACATTGCATTAAATTTTCGATGTGTATGACGTAGCGATTTTTCGGATTTAACGTTGCCAGCAACTTTTTATTGTTGGAACGTGAACTGGGAGGTTGTAGTTTTTCAACACAAAATGGTAGATCAGAATGATCATTGTGTATCTCGCGGGGATATAATATGTCAACTTCTAGAACATAGCCACGTGTGTTATTGCTCAACGCGTCCTGTAAATTAAAATTTGAAACTTCATCTGAAGTCAGCCATCGAAAATTTTGATACGGAAGCGGTTTTTCCATAGCATATCCGTATAAATTGTTACAATCCAGGTAGGTGAGGTATGTTGTAGGTTGCTTTGGTTTGTATGTATCCATATATGGATTATTTGCTTTGGCATGCTTTTGCACAAGCGATACAAGCCCGCCACGTATCCCGCGTTCAAAAAAGAGCAACATGTCGATGTCAGTTAATAGTTCCAGTTCTATTTCAGTCACCTTCAACATACAGTCCCAACTGTATCCGGCAAGGGTGTAGTAATGGGCTGGATCTAGATTGTAGATTTCAAGACACAGTTTGCGAAAGTGTTCAAACACGTCTGTCAAAAGTAGTGTATCAATTTTGAGGTATAAATCAGCATACTCGCCCAAAGTTGATATCTTGAACACGTCCCATACTTTTTGGGCGTGTAAATAGTCTTCTTCAGAAATATGACTTTTTGTTAAGTCATTGTAAAATTTATCCTTTGAAGGGAGTGCAGTTTCCTCCAAACATGCCCAATTGTTTACATGATTATAGGGAAACACCCCTTTTCGAATGCATAATTCAAATTGTTCGTCACCAGTAAAGTTTTGACGTACAGAATTCAAATTGTTTGGGTGAAGCCCTTGAACCAGCGCATCCAATGATGATGCGAGGAATCTATACGAATCTAAAAATCGTATACTAATTCCATTTCGCCATTTTGTAAACGAAATAAAATTTTCATGATTTTGTGGAATTAAAGAAAACTTTTGGTTTTCAAGGTTAACAAATTCCTTAATAATTAGATGACTGTCATACCGAGACATGTTGTGCAAGAAACAAGAAATATAGCGTGCTCTTTTATAGGCCAAATTACATGCACTATGAGCCGCTCCTCTAAATTTGCCAGTGTACCGATTATGGTCTCGCACTGGCGTGTCACAAGTTGCTATTGGTTTTTGACAAATGTGGCAAGTGGTTGCTGTTGCAAAAGCCACCTCGTCTGCATCCAACATTTGAAGCGGAATTGGGTTTTCCAGGATATTGTACACCCGATCTGCCAAGGCGTCCAATTCATTTAAAAACCAAGCAGCAGCATTTGCATCGCGATAAGATTTGAAGTAAGAAAGCGAAGGGTCATATGAGCAAATCACGTTTAGAGCACAACTGAATGGCACATGTTGCTGTACTTGTTGAGTGTACGGGTGTGCTGGATCCGGGTTACATGTGTCAATGGGTGTGGTTAAACATTCAAAATCTGCATATACTGTAAATGGAAGCGGTTCTTGACGAGACACATTTTGAAATTTCATACTGGCTTTATCCTTTTCTGGGAATGTAATTTTTACAGCTGGTTGTGTAATGCAATCAATAGTATGGGCTGTCAACTTTTGATTGCTAGTAAAATATTGCAAACAGCGATCACATATATATACCCTATTTTTACTCTTTGTAACTTGTGAACGAACTAGTCTGGAAATATCTTTGATATAACAATAATGGTTGCACAATTCCCCTACAATGTACAATAAATTAAAATGCTTTTCTTTTTTTTCCTTTGTCACATAGAGTGGCCCAATAACTTTATCTCCTTCAACTCCGTATACATTAATGGAGTAAAGCAGATTTTTAGATTCAAAACTAGAAATGGCGTTGAGGTCCATTGGGAATTCTATGTCTGCTAAATTTAGACTGATCATTAATTCCATAAATTTCTGGTGATATTTGCCCATTCTGTGAACATGTTTACTTGCAGAACATAGCCCAGCAGCCAGGGACCAGATAAAGCAGAAAACATCATTATTATTCACATTGATAACTGCGTGACGGTTTTCCAACTGTTTAGGCAAATTAACATGAGATGACCCACTATTTATGGGATCAAAGGTGCATACATTAATTTTAAGATGATTGATAGCTTCCAGCGATTTGCCGCTTTCTAATTCTTGAAACTCAGCAAAGCGTGTTGTGAGTTTATCAACAATGTTTTTACTATACCAACTGTGTATATTATCAGTGCGGTATAATTTAGTCATGTGTGTGTGTAAATAGATCGGCTGAATAATTTCGACACCTTGTTTCAAAATAGCAAAGTCACATAATAATTCAGCGTTAACCTTTAACGCTACATGTTCTCTTAAACAGTCTTGTATTTTGTTTTGAAAAATGATGTAACTAGTGTTTAAATATTCATTGAGATTTAAAATGTTTGCATCATTATTGACTTTAGTGGAACAGATATTGTTATTGAAACAACTATCCACATCTTCCCAACTTTGTATCGGTGACGACATGATGTCCCTTAGTACTTAACAATTACAAAAACTGAACGGTTTGCAGAGAGAGTGAACCAAAGTTTATTTTCCCTGCAAATTCCGTTTTTACATAAACTAATTTTAAATTTTATTTTTTTCTTCTATGAATTCAACAAGACATCTTTTGTTTTCCAGTCCCATGTATTTTAAATAGATGGTCCCTTTGTTGAGATCGGCTACATCTTCCTCGCTGAGTTCCTTGAATCTCGACGGTAGAAATACTACAAAGTCCTCCAGTTCACAAAGAATACGCTCCCCAAATTTCGTCTTGACTCGACGTACAGCAGTTACCAAATAAGACTCGTTTACCTGCAGATCCTGTAGTCGTTTAGTCTCTGGTCCAGCATCTTTCCCTATGGAATTCGCATTTTTTATTGCCGACATTCTGAAATCGAATTTGATATCTATAATAGTGTTTTAGTATACCTAAGCCATTAGCAAATATGTATATACACACAAAAGTTATCAAAACCCATCTACACACCCATTATCGCTAGCCACTAATTTAATTGTCAGCAGCTTGCGTTCACCATTTTCCTACTTCTCCTCATTCCATTACAAGAACACAGGTTATCAAACAAGTTATACACCCAGGTGCTACATGGTCAGGTGCTGGTCATGACTGTACTTTGGCGAAACCGGGTCAGATTGTTTGTATAATTTATCTGTTCCCTGACAAAGCCGGGGCAAACTGCTTGTGTAATTTAACTGTTCCCCGGGCGAAGCCGGTTTACAACTGTTCCCGGGCGAAGCCGGGGCGGATTGTCTGTATAATTTAACTGTTCCCGGACAAAGCCGGGGCAGATTGCATGTATAATTTAACTGTTCTCGAGCGAAGTCGGTGCATGCTTTTGGTATAATATAACTGTTCGCGGGCGAAGCCGGGTTGGGTTTCTGGTATAACATAACTGTTCACGGGCGAAGCCGGGTCGGGTTGTTTGTATATTATATCTGTTCCCGGGTGAAGCCGTCGCAGGTTGCTTAAATAATTTATGTGATCAATACACCCAAGTGCATTGGGGACTACATTGGTCGGGAGGTAATGATTTAAATGTCCTTAACTAAATAGGTTACTTGACTTGGAACTAAAGTATAAAAGTGAATCCATGTCTCGGAGCTAATGTTACATAAGAGATCATTATCTATTCCGTGAATGCCTCGAGCACCGTCATTATCTCGCGGGGCAATGCAGTGAAATCGGCAACATTTAATTGGATAATAACAGTAATTATATATAATTGAGCTGCATTCATTTTATATATCCCCGGCAGCTAGCGGTTTAAGATGCAAGTCACGTTAAAACCAATCTTATTACATGCTATGAATTCTGCTCGTTTCATACTTGAAGTAATTATTGCTTGTCTGATTCATACCGTCTGACTTTTAAACCAGCTTTGTCAATAGGCCATTATACTATTAAAATTCTAAACATCTTCATGTGGATTTAAACATACCATCTCATCATTTACAAGTACTGTAATGTACAGTTGTTGTTTGAGTCTTCAGTCTTTTGACTGGTTTGATGCAGCTTTCCATGCCTCCCTGTCCTGAGCTAATCGTTTCATCTCTACATAGCTCCGACACCCTACACCCGACACAATCTGTTTAACATATTCTAACCTTGGTCTACCCCTACAGTTTTTGTCCTCGACCCTTCCTTCCATAACTTAGCTTGCTATTCCTGGCGTCTTAATATGTGTCCTACCAATGTATCTCTTCTCTTCATTAGCAGACGCCAGAAACATCTCTCCTCTCCCACTCGTCTTAATACCTCTTTATTTGTTACTCTCTCTACCCATCTGATCTTTATCATTCTCCTGTAACACCACATTTCAAATGCTTCAATTCTCCTCTTTTCTGTACAGTACAATCACTTATTTTGTAAACCATCTGAATGAGTTAGTCTCCCAGTAGCACATAGTCAAATATATACACTAGGATATACTTTAAAGTTATATACTTAAGTATGTTGAATATTACCTGATAGACAAGGATCCAATTACAATCTGGTGTGAATGCTGTAAGCTCCTAGCCAACTCTACCTTCATTTCAATTCTGCTCGAGTATTTATACCCCTCCGAATACAGGAAACGTCTCTGGATTACCGTTCCTTTCACACAAACATGACCTCCATACGGCATTACCCTGCGTTAATACAGGAATCGTTACTGACCTTCCTTTCACCAGAAATATCTCCATGCTGTATAACCCTGTACAACTAGTTTAAACACTTCTAATTAATCCGCCTTTCACCAGAAACCACACAGTATATAAGGAGAATGTTCCTTTTCACAACATATCATTCGCTACAATGTCTGGGGACAAGATTAATGAAGTCATGGAGATGGAAGGAGAAGATAACGAGGAGGAGCTGACGCTGGATCTGTTAATGTAAGTATTATTTATTTACTAAAGCCTTATGTAGCAGCACGCCAGTCTCTCACGGCTGGGTGCGTGGTTCAATTCCAGTCGCTTTATGTTAGATCTGTGCTGGGCAAACCAAAAGCAGACAGGTTTTTCTCTGGGAACACCAGTTTTCCCTGTCAAAATTTTCTTCCGGCAACACCCTCCACTATCATTTCTTTTTATCTGTCATTCATTTAAACATTGACTCTAAAAAGTGAGACAGGCTTTGGCAGCCAACACAGATCTTTCTCGCCGCTAGATGGAGTTTAATTCATTCCATTCCTGATCTGATCAAATACTGGAAGCAAGCGGTGTTTTTTTTTCTTCTTCAAAATGATTAGAAATACTGAACGTAGTTACCGCCTTTGTAGCCCATGTTTACTTGGGTGTGAGTAGAATTTGTCTGATAACCCGTGTTATTGCGATGAATAAAAAAAAGGATTGGGAAGGAAGTCAGATTTTTTTAAGTGTGTTAAAATCCTTAAGTATGCCTTCCTTTGGAGGGGGAGTAAAGCCAGTGGTTACATGTTCTCACTTTATGACATGTAAATGATCCATCCACAGACTAAACTTGTATGAAGCTACATTGACAGGTTAGATTTTGTCAAAACAAGTTCCAACATTTACCACTAGATGGCATTATTATCTGGTAGCAAAAAACTTGGAACTTGTAGCTCACTCTAATGGCGTTCGCTGGAAGCAGCTACATACTCAAGTGAGTCACACATGTTCGTGAACACTGCCAGCACTGAAACCCATACTCAAGTTCGAACATTCACCACTAGGTATCATTAATATCTAGTAGCAAAATTTTGAAACTACTTAAAATTGAACAGAACTTGTAGCTCACCCTAAGAGCGTCCGCTGGAAGCTGCTGCAGACTTAGGTGAACTGTACTTGCTCTCACACACTCCCAGCAATTCACAGCACCTACATACTCAAGTGAGTCACACATGTTCGTGAACACTGCCAGCACTGAAACCCATACTCAAGTTCGAACATTCACCACTAGGTATCATTAATATCTAGTAGCAAAATTTTGAAACTACTTAAAATTGAACAGAACTTGTAGCTCACCCTAAGAGCGTCCGCTGGAAGCTGCTGCAGACTTAGGTGAACTGTACTTGCTCTCACACACTCCCAGCAATTCACAGCACCTACATACTCAAGTGAGTCACACATGTTCGTGAACACTGCCAGCACTGAAACCCATACTCAAGTTCCAACATTCACCACTAGGTATCATTAATATCTAGTAGCAAAATTTTGAAACTACTTAAAAATGAACAGAACTTGTAGCTCACCCTAAGAGCGTCCGCTGGAAGCTGCTGCAGACTTAGGTGAACTGTACTTGCTCTCACACACTCCCAGCAATTCACAGCACCTACATACTCAAGTGAGTCACACATGTTCGTGAACACTGCCAGCACTGAAACCCATACTCAAGTTCCAACATTCACCACTAGGCATCATTAATATCTAGTAGCAAAATTTTGAAACTACTTAAAAATGAACAGAACTTGTAGCTCACCCTAAGGGCGTCCGCTGGAAGCTGCTGCAGACTTAGGTGAACTGTACTTGCTCTCACACACTCCCAGCAATTCACAGCACCTACATACTCAAGTGAGTCACACATGTTCGTGAACACTGCCAGCACTGAAACCCATACTCAAGTTCGAACATTCACCACTAGGTATCATTAATATCTAGTAGCAAAATTTTGAAACTACTTAAAATTGAACAGAACTTGTAGCTCACCCTAAGAGCGTCCGCTGGAAGCTGCTGCAGACTTAGGTGAACTGTACTTGCTCTCACACACTCCCAGCAATTCGCAGCACCTACATACTCAAGTGAGTCACACATGTTCGTGAACACTGCCAGCACTGAAACCCATACTCAAGTTCGAACATTCACCACTAGGTATCATTAATATCTAGTAGCAAAATTTTGAAACTACTTAAAATTGAACAGAACTTGTAGCTCACCCTAAGAGCGTCCGCTGGAAGCTGCTGCAGACTTAGGTGAACTGTACTTGCTCTCACACACTCCCAGCAATTCACAATACAATATTTAGATAAACAAGCGTTATAAAACAATTTTGTTGTACTCTTTATTGTATACATTTTTTTTTTATAGCTTTGGAAATGATCCAGTGTTGGTCGAATTTTTTACACAGTTAATGACGGCGATGGAAGGGTGTGAGAGAGTAGGAGAGGATGAAGAAGAAGAAGATGATGATGATGATGAAGAGGAAGATGAAGAGGAAGAAGAATAAGGATTAATAAATCAGATCTGGTGTACACCTTCTTGTTTTTATTTCATGTCGAGCTGGCCGACTCAACATGCCATGCGATTTGTATCCTACCCCCACCCTACCATTTACAGGAAATACTACTCCTGATTCATTGACGTTTGTTTACCATTGAGCACATTCAACAACCAGTTCATTCCCCCTCTCTCTCAATTCCATTCACTACTCCCGATACCATTGATGTTTGTTTACCATTGAGCGCTTTCAACCCCATCTTGTTTGTCTCTCAGACCCATTCACACCTAACCAACCTACCACGTCAGGGTCCAAACAACCACCGCCATCCACAGCCATTCATGTTTTCCATTCAAAACACTCCCGTTCATGACCTACCCCACATCCCGTAATCTGCTGTGACGTCACACACAGCAGTTACACTAATGTTTTCCATTCAAAACACTCACGTTCATGACCTACCTCACATCCCGTAATCTGCTGTGACGTCACACACACACCAGTTGACCGTTCAATTCTCTGACGATTCATTCACCGACAAAGATTCGGAAACCTTCGGCAACACTCGGATCTCGTCGGGATCAAAGCAAAGCTATATAGCCCAGGATAATATCAGAGAAGGCGCTCAGTCCAAGAGAGAGACTGGGTCGAGGAGGGTCTCGTGCAGAGCCTCTTCCATCCTTCCCCCTCATCCCCCACCCTCGCCACCACCCCCTCCCCCTCCCCACTCCCCTCCCTCCCCACCCCCACTCCTCCCCCTCCACCCACACCCCCTCAAACCGGTTCCTGGACCCTCCAAGGTTTGTTTACCTTCCGGGGTCCCGGCGACCTTGGGGGTCAATGACCTACCTCAAGGTCATTGATCATGACCTACCTCAAGGTCATTGACCTTGCCACGCCCCCTAATTTGCATAAATAACGGTATTTGGTTCAAAACCCCCTCAGCCTCCCTACTGAGGTTTTTGTAAGTTCTGTGGAAAATTTTGATGCCGTATATATTAATATATGATGAATTCTGGGCCCATTTTAATGCAGTTTTGTGCATTTTTTTTGTAAGCGAAGTATTTTCCGCCGGAGTGTATTGTCCTAGTCCTTTGAAAATGAATCAAGTGAATTTACTGTTATGATTAACAAGAGTATTGAAAGAATTTGAGATAAGATTTTGAATGAAGATTACCGTCACAAATAATAATAATAATTATTAAACCTTTATTAAACCAGGTTGTGACATTAACATGTATAACTAACCTTCATTGGTCGATTATATTGACACGATTATGAAATTACCAACCGGATGAACATGTGGTTAAATGTATTTCTCAAATTAATAATTTGAATAATTTAAATGTTAATATTGTAAATAATGATGTAAATATCTTTGACAATAATGTGGAACGAAAGTAATGTTAAAGGCGTGTTTAAAATTTTTTTTATTGTCTTCGACAATATTATAAACAATTTCTAATTGTTATAAACATTTATGAGTTTTTGTTATAAACATTTAAGAGTTTGTTTTATACTCTAAACAATGCTTATTAAACATTTGGATAATAATTTAACAAGTTTAGGGATTGTCAGAATAATCCAGTGGTATGTGAGTAAAGCATTTGGAAGATTTGCGTAACAATATTTGTGTTGTCTTGCGGACATTTAGAGCGTTTGAGAAGGAGCTGAATTCTTACGCAATGTGGCATGACAAGTGAGCCCATTTGACAGGTGTGCGTCAGGTTGAAGTGTAGACCGCAGCTGGCCAGACAACTGGTTATCAGCGGGCGAGGTCGTCTTCATTGTGGCCTTGTGCCTATATATAAGTGTGATGTTTATTAAAAGAAAACAAATGCTCTATATATGTGTCTCGCCCTGACTTCCTTTTCCAGTTCAAATGTGTTATGAATATTACGTTATTTTGAGCTCGTGGGAGCTAACATGTTGTATGATAACTTTGCAAGTCCTACAGGAGGACATAGTCAGATTGACATGGGCTACTGATAGCCACATTTATTTTGTTGAGTTTGTTAAAATCATAACCTTTATTTGAAATAAAATTTTTGTACAGTTCAAAGTTCTTGCCTTCGTTCTGGTTCATTTTTAAATCTCCTGATGGAGGTTATTGTGGGAGCATACTTTAGTGATCCTGTTGTCAACCCAATCCCCGAGATTATTTTTAAGAGGTAAGTGAAGGTAAGTATGAACCCCCGTCTATTTTGGTGTGTTCCACAATAATTTTCTTGTTAACTTCTGTGCTCAAATCTCGGTAGTATCTGTCAGTGCCATTTTCATTGGTGTAGCTGAGCCGGTGCGGTTGATTATGGGCAATCCGATTGAGGGGGCGGATATCTGACAGCCTACTATCCGGGTAAACGGGGACAGTACCATCCCGGCATTTGCCCGAAAACGAAGTGGGGAACCACGGAAAACCACTTCGAGGATGCCTGGGGTGGGATCGAACCCCCGCTACTCATTTGGACCACCCGAGCCTGAGTAGATCCCGTTCCAGTCCTCAAACCACCTTTCATATTTCGTGGCAGGGCCGGGAATCGAACCTTGGATCCCCGGGGTGGCAGCTAACCACGCTGACCACTACGCAACGGAGGCGACCGATAATTTACTAATACATTTTTTTTCCAGGAGTGTTCTTTACTTATTTCATGCATTGTACCCCACCCAATTGTATTGACCGAATGAGGAGTTACAACTGACAGTTTCTACAGGCAACACTGAAAGAATGGCTTCAAAACATTATGTACATTTCCTTAGCGAAGTGATTGAACCCTGAGAGCTATTGCTTCGACGACTAAGACTGCACGGAAGGCAATGGAAGGAACCCCGATGATGGTTTACCTTAAATGTTACGCTTCAGGCTCACCTCATGGTGCAGTGGATAGCAATCTTGGCTGTCACCATTGTGTTCGATTCCAGGCTATACCAATAAATTAAATTCGTGTCTGTGGGAAGGAGTAGTCCTGTGAGGGCACAGCTGAGAAGAGGTGTGTTCAATTCCCACCTCAACCATCCTAGGAGTGGTTTTCTGCGGTTTCTCACCTTTACTCCTGGCAAATGTCAGAATGGTTCATAACTTAAGGCCGACTGTCCCGTTACATAGGGGCTAGCATTCTCGGCTGCCATCGCGGAAGCCAGGGTTCGATTTACGGTTCTGCCAATTAATTTAATTCTAGTCTGAGGAATGGAACGGGGTACACTCAGCTACGTGAGGCAAAACTGAGAAGAGGTGGTTTTGATTCCTTCCTCAGCCATCCTGGAAATGGTTTTGTTTCGTTTCAAGGCAAATACCGGGTTGCTACCTAACACAGCCGCTTCCTACCCAAATCTAACCTCATTTACAAATACACTCACTGGTACACAAATTAAGTTTGTCGTCCCGAAAGGGTCTTTAATTAAATATGTAGATTCCCTTTTCTCAGCTTCCAAGCGGGACAGCAGTTAGAACATGGTCCACTCAGGTTCTCCTCGAGACTGGTATTTCTTGAATCAACTGAACACGAAGATACCCAATTGAATGTTATTTATTATAAGTCGACCGACAAATAATACATTCACAATAATTTATATACAAGGCATGTAGCCTGACTGCTTCGCAGTCTAGTTGAACAGAGTTACATTACTCAAAGTTACAAGTGATGAAGAGGCCGAGCTGCCCTTGTGCACCAAGTTAAATACTGGACGATCCATAGTGGGGGTTGAGAGTTTCTCTGAAGGACTAGCCAATCAGAAGTTTACTTCGTTTGGGAGGGAGTTGTCTCTCTGAGTGGGAGAAATAATGATACGTAAAATATTGAAGGTTAGTTAAAATTCCTTCTAGAAGCTTCAGAACTCCGTCATAAATGACTCTCAAGGTTTTCTTATGAAAGAGAGATGTTTACTGGAGGTTTCCATGTCTTTAAATGGAGACAGCTTGTTTTAGATTATCTGACTGGGATATCTTGTTTTTAAATGGTTAATGCTTGTAAAGGAAACGAGGGATTACAAGATTTGGCTTTTAGCTTTATGACTTGGTGAGGCGCTTTCATCAATGGTATGTCAACAGGTTTCAACAGGCTGGGCTTCCAATAATAATAATAAAAATATAACTTAGAAACCAAACTCATTGGAACCCATAGTCCTAGGTTCAGTATTGGACAGGGAACATGATTCCTCCCCCCTTAGTGTTTTGCTGTCCTCAGCAACATTTACATTTTTCTTACTTCTAAGTTTTACAGATTTACATAAATGACAAAGTTTTTGTCTAAATATAAACAAAATGATACATATTATAATTAATACAAAAATTATATTAATGGATGTAAATTGCCTCTTCGTGATATAGGTTGTAGGAATTGGCTTCAAGTCTAATTTCAATTTGGTTATATCAAGATGGGAATTAAGGAAGTTTACTTCACTCTTTATTATGGGTGTGTCATGAATATTCAGGATTGGGAAGTTGTGAACATAATTAGTAGGTTTTTGTTGCAGCGTTATGCCTATACTAGACATGGGGCAAGATTCGTTTGAAAACACTATTTGTGGACCTGAGAGTTTCAGAGAGCTTTGAGTCTCTTTGCATGTTTGTAAAATTATCTCAGGTGTTCTGCTAAAGAACAGAATGTGTTCCTTATTTATAGGTTGGAATATTCTTATATCATTTCTTATGGAAGCATATTCACATCCGGCAGGATTTGTTAGATTACAATTGGTAATTCTAATATTATAGTACATACATACATATGACTGTGTGTTTTTCACACAAGGTGAACTGGACCATTTTAATGTGGGTCCCTGTAAATAATATTTTTCAGTCGGGATAAGTATTGCATTTTCAATGGTTGGTACAGGGGTGACGTCATACAATTGATATTGGCTTCCATCCGTGATTGGCATGGAGAGGATTACAATCATTTCCTCGTCCATTATAATTACCTGGGTTTTTGACAATTTTAAATTTTCGAATTGATGATATTGATCTGCATGAATCATACTTTTGACAGGGTAAATAGATAGCAAATGTTTTACCAAGTTTGTTAAGTCTTTTCTGGAGAATAATTTTACATTTGTCATTTCGTTAAATGAGAGAGAAATAGTTTCTTGCAGCACTTGCACTATTTTGTTATATTTATTGATGCACATTAAAACATATTGAAGGTCTTCCAGTAGGTTGATCTTGAAATCTTCTGTCTGGAGAATACCCTGAAGTACCCTCATGTTGCTGGTAACATGATTCATTTCATCGTAAAATTTTTGAGCAATTGAGTTTGCAAAAGATACCAATTTATTTATATGTTTAATCTCATTATTACGGCTTTGTATTGAAGTGTCTAATTGACTTTGTAAATTATCCAAATCATCTTGGTCCAAATTACCAGAGATGAATTTAATTACTTTTCCTAAACCGTTAATTAAACCTCTCCTAGTTCTATTAGAAATGTTTGGTATTAATTTATTTAAATCCTTTTTAGTTTCTTTAGTTACTTCAATTAATTAATTTATTAAATAGGGAAAAGTATTATTACTTTTTAATACTAAACTGGAGACAGTGTCATCAATATTGTTATATGCCTCTTTTAAAGTAGTAAGGTTGAAATGAAACATGAATTTGTGATAGTTGCTAATTATTACAACGGGTCCCATAGGATCGGCGTAGAATCCTGGAGTTTTTACGGGTTCTGTGTGGATGATGGCATACCCTGGTAGGAATCTGCAATGGGAAGAATTTTCCTCTTAGGTTTTATATCACGGAAGTTTCAGACATGAGTTTTACCCTTTTTCATTTTACAATAAACTCGGTTTTCCTCGATTTTGGTTATTGTGCCTTCATTATATAAATTTTTTGATTTCCTATTTCTGGTTAGGGGATCCAAAACATAAACTACCTCACCTATTTTATAGGGATGTTCAAAGGTGGAATCTCTTGGATCGGGCTTTCTTTCATTTAAAACTTTAATTTGGTTTGCCTGTCTTTGTATGTATTCATTGATTTTTGGTGACGGGGAGAAAATGTGGTCCAATGCTTTGTAGTATGGGCCATATAGGACATTAAATGGTGGTTGCTTGGTTGCTGTGTAAATTGAGGAATTGTAGTTTGTGATTGCAGTGATTATGAGCTGTGGCAACGGGGTAAATTTATCATTATCTCTCGAAATTCTTAATTTTTCGAGGAGGGTGGAATTCAATCTTTCCACAGGTGAATTTGAGGTTGAGTTCAGAGGTGTGGTGGCATGGTACTCAATGTTCATAGCTTTACAGTACTCTGTAATTAAGCTGTTTTCAAATTCTCCTCCTTGATCATGAGTGATTCTTTTGGGATACCCATGGTGCGAAAAATAAATTTGTAATTGGTTCAAAACTGCCATAGCTGTACCATTAGCTAATACGTAGGCTTGTCCGTATTTAGAAAATACGTCCAATATCGTTAAAATGCGGTTCTGTTCAAAATGAAATGTGTCAATGTGAATCTGGGCAAATGGGTGGTCTGCTACAATAGGTCCTTGATTTGGTACCTCATTAGGGTGCCTCTCATACTTATTTCTTTGACACAAATTGCATTGGTCAATTAGATTCCTGATCTGTTCTTTTAGATGTGGCCAATAGTACTTGGTTCGAAGGTGCTCATGTGTTTCAATAATACCATTGTGATTTATTGAATGGTATTGCAATATCAACTGTTTTTGAGTTTCTGAACATTCTGTGTCCTCTAAAAATTTTGATGTCCTGATTATTATCAATTCTGAAGTGAATAATCTCTGGCATACTCTGATAAACGGAATCTCAAGTGTTACGTCATCAAAGTAGGCGGCGTACCTATTTGAGGTATTTATGACTTTAAGAAGGTGTCTCTTTAAATCGTCATAGAGATTTTTCTGCGTTACAATCATGACGTGGCGGGTAAATTTCTTAAATAATTTCTGTTCTAGAATCTTTGGAAATTCTCCGTATTTTACTATGATCTGGTTACGGTTCTGGTTCAAATTTCTTTCTGATATCTTTAAAGTGAAAATTGGGTCTTCCTGATTGGAATGTACAGTTTCATTATCCATTTCATGTTGGTATGTATCATCTCCTGGGATGGCTACATTAGAAACTGTTTCCTCATTTATATTCACTTGTATTCGTGAAAGTGCATCCGCGACATAATTAGTTTTTCCCTTGACATATTTTATGTCAAAATCAAACTCTCCTAACTTTATTTTCCAGCGATAGAGTCTTGAACTGGGATCTTTAAGAGAGAACAGCCATTGGAGCGGACGATGATCACACTCTACAGTGAAGTGTCGTCCCCATAAATAAGGCTTAAAATGTTTGCTACTCTCTACTATGGCTAACAGTTCTCTTTCTATTGTTGAATTATTTCTTTCGGCGGGATTTAAAGTTTTGGAGTAGTAGGCAATAGGATGTCCTTTCTGTGTGAGAACACTGCCTAATGCGAAGTCTGAGCTATCCGTGGTTAACACGAATGGTTCTTCAAAATCTGGGTATGCTAATACTGGCGCATTTATTAACAGGGTTTTTAGGGTTTCAAATGCAGATTTGTACTCGGGATTTTCTGCATCTATTTTGGTTCCTTTTTTCAAGCAGCGGGTTATTGGATATGCAATTTTGGCAAAATCTTTCAGGAATCTCCTGTAAAAGCCCGCAAGGCCAAGAAATTGTTTAATTTCTCTCGTGGTCTTGGGAATAGGGTAGTTTTTTACTACTTTAATTTTGTCAGGGTTTGGTTTTACACCTTCTTGTGAGACAACATGCCCTAGGAAAGCTACTTCCTTATGAAGAAATTCAGTTGTATCAAGCTGTATCTTCAGGTTCACCTCTCGTAATTTTTGCATTACAAGGGTAAGGTGTTGTCTATGTTCCTCTAGGGATTTGCTGTATATGATGATGTCATCAATATACACAAAACAGAACTTGTAAAGAAAAGGGCGTAGGACGTTGTCCATTACACGCTGAAAAGTGGCAGGAGCATTTTTAAGACCAATCGGCATTCTACAATATTGTAGATGGCGATTATCTATAGTAAATGCTGTCTTTTCTATAGATCTAGGATCCATCTCAATTTGATGAAATCCTTGCGCGAGGTCCAGAGTCGAAAAATAGGAACTGTGTCCTAGGTTATCTAGGATCTCTTCTATCCTAGGAAGAGGATATTTGTCTTCAACGGTCTTTTTATTTAGCTGCCTAAAGTCTATGACCAATCTCCATTTCTTTTGTCCTGAAGCATCTAGCTTCTTTGGCACTATCCATACTGGATTACTATATGGAGATTCACTATGGGTAATTATCCCCTGCTTAAGAAGTTTTTCTACTTCTTCGCTCAATACTTTCTTTAGCGCGGGAGGATATCGGTAATTTTTCTGATATACCGGATCCTCATCGGTAGTTCGAATGAAGTGCTTTACTGCATTTGTGAATGTTAGGTCACACCCTGGATAGTAAAACACGTCCGCGAATTCAGAGCATATTTCTGATATTACACTTCTTTCTATGTCATTCATATGCTGCGTGCGGAGATAATCTTGAATCTCGCACTCCGAAATAGAATTTATTTCTAATGGTTGTATTGAGATATTTTCCAAAGGTTCAACTAACACTGGTTTACTAAACTCTAATTTTAAATTCGTTTCTGCAGGATACAAGACAGATAATTCTCTGCATGTAGGATTGCATCTGCAAAATACATTCCTTCATGTTCGAACTTTGGGATGTATACATCTCCTTGTTGAATGTTAACAGGGATTGCAATTTTGTGCATGTCTGATGAGGGTTGAAAATTTACTTGTTTGTTGCCTGAGTGAAAATAAAATGGTATGTCCTTATTATTCAGGGTAACTAGGTTTGATTTATAATCTATTTTTGCACCTAGCTTTACAAAATCTGCTGTGCCAATCAGCGCATCGAAATAATCGTGCCACTGCATGACTCTAAAATTTATGGGCGTGTCAATTTCGTATTCTGAAAAAATAGGGAATTGTATGTTATCTTCACCTATAGTTTCAGAGTGAACGGATTGTATGCAGAATGGTTCTTGGAACAAATATTCTGCGAAATATTCATATGCTATTGCGGGATTCATTATTGAGTTGCAAGCACCACTGTCTATTAGGATTTTAAATCCGTATAGGGTGATGAACGGTAATTTTGGGGCATTTTTTATATTATTTATGTCTTCGCATGAGATGACTGGGCCAAGTGAAAATCCTGCTCTTGTTCCTCGGGATTTTCATAACTATCCTGAAGTAGTGATGGGTGGATTGAGTCGTATTCGAACTCATACTCTTGGGGTTTAGCTTCTTGAGAATATTCCACCGATTGTGTTTCTGGGGAATATTCTTGTGGCATATACCTTAGCTCATCGGTCTCCTCTGCGTGTGCATTCACGTTCCCTCTTATAGTGGACACTCCTGACATTGGTTTCGGATATGTCTGATTATTGGGCGTGAAGCGCCGGGCAATGTTATTTGGTGAAGGATAAGGCCTACTGAATTGTTTGAAGGGTTGTTGGTTCTGTGGTTTCAAGATGTGTGGGTTCGGTCCCTGAAAAGGTCGAAAGTTTGGTTGAGGATTAGGGTTCCTAAATTGTGGATTCGGTTGGGTAAAGAAAGGTCGGGCTTGTGGAAAGTATTGATTTTGAGGCTTGGGAAATGCAAATGGATTGTGAATGGCATGGTTTAGTGGTTGTATTGGACCAAAAGGAGCAATCCGATTAGGTGGTGTTAGTGGTGTTTGTTGGGGTGGCTTATGACTGGGACCAATATTGGGAGGATACTTCAGTGTTCCTCTCAACTGATCCATATAGCTCTCGTGAGCTCTGTCATTATCGTAAATTCGGCAAGTCCTCAATGCATGGCTAAGGTCGGTTACTTGGGCGTAACGTAAGTAGGCTCGGTATGGATCTAGGATACCGGCTTTAAAGGTGTTTAGGCTTAAATCATCTAATTCTCGTAATTTAAGCTCCAATATCTGGTCATGATAATTGAGTTTACACAAACTCTTACACTGTAAGACTAGAGCATCTAGCCTGTCATGGTATTCAGTGTAGCTTTCGCTTCTTTTCTGAAAGCAGTTTGATATTTCCTGCACTAGCAATCTCTCATCTTTAACGTCTCCAAATTTTCTAATTAATTTCTCTTTAAGTTTTTCATAGCTACTGTTCGCGTCATGATCCAAAATACTACTTGCTTCCCCTTTTAATTTTGACTTTATGACGTTAAACAGAAATTCGTTAATGATGTTAGCATTTGTAATAGCAGGAGCTCTCTTGTGTGTGTTTAAAAAACTATCACATCTTGCTAAAAAGTAATCCAAGCTGCAAGATGCGCTCCCATTAAATTCAGGTAATAACTGAATCTGGGCATATTCAAATTTTGATAACAATTCCGTCTCCGGCATTGTTAAGTCAGTGATTAATTGCTTAGTTTAATTTAAAATAATTTAAGATTATTTATTTATTTATTTATGTATTATTAATTGGTTAAATAAAATTATTTATTATTATTATTATTGTTTATGAATTATGGATTAATTCAAAAGAATAATGACATGCGACACTTGTTCTAGTTTTAAAAACGCGCACTCACTTTCTTTTGAAAGGCAAAATAAGTTATTATTAGTGCTCTTCTTTAAAATTTGAGAAATGAACTATGTTGTATACAAGCAATATGAAAGGTACACAAAAAAAACAGGGTATTATGAATGTACTCACAGCCAGGAAATAATGATCAGCATGGATTGCATTCCGGTCTGCGTAGTCGGTTGGCTTCCTTCTGCGATGTCGTGCTATCGAAAGGCCCCTCTCAGAGTTGTCGATGCGCACGTACAGCAGCTACGGATGGCGATAGATGGCGGTCAGAAGGCGCTTGTTTCAGCGTTGCCGGCTCACCTCCTCTCGTTCCGTAGTCAGTTGGGTTTCTTCAGTGTCGTTCGAGCGACCGAAAGGCCCCTTAACAGAGTTGTCGATTTACTCGGACGGCGATGGCGGTTGGTTACTGTCGAAAAGCGCTTATTTCAGCGTTGTCGGCTAGCTTCCTCCCTTAAAGCTGGCTGGTTAGTTATGGACGAAAAGCCTCCAGTAAGGTTTTCAGTACCACTTCTTTCCAGTCGGCTTGGTTCAGATGATCAAGATGACTTCAGTATTTTCGGGATGATACTGGCTTTCTTGGATTAGTAACGAAAGGCGCCACTTGAAGTCTTGGCTTCTTTGAGCGTTGTCAGTATACCTGGTCCAATCAGCACGTAGATATGGTGGTGATCATGTATCAATCGCGGCCGGGCCCCCAATTAAATACGTTATCCCGGATGGAACCACAATTAAGTTTGTCGTCCCGAAAGGGTCTTTAATTAAATATGTAGATTCCCTTTTCTCAGCTTCCAAGCGGGACAGCAGTTAGAACATGGTCCACTCAGGTTCTCCTCGAGACTGGTATTTCTTGAATCAACTGAACACGAAGATTCCCAAATGAATGTTATTTATTATAAGTCGACCGACAAATAATACATTCACAATAATTTATATACAAGGCATGTAGCCTGACTGCTTCGCAGTCTAGTTGAACAGAGTTACATTACTCAAAGTTACAAGTGATGAAGAGGCCGAGCTGCCCTTGTGCACCAAGTTAAATACTGGATGATCCATAGTGGGGGTTGAGAGTTTCTCTGAAGGACTAGCCAATCAGAAGTTTACTTCGTTTGGGAGGGAGTTGTCTCTCTGAGTGGGAGAAATAATGATACGTAAAATATTGAAGGTTAGTTAAAATTCCTTCTAGAAGCTTCAGAACTCCGTCATAAATGACTCTCAAGGTTTTCTTATGAAAGAGAGCTGTTTACTGGAGGTTTCCATGTCTTTAAATGGAGACAGCTTGTTTTAGATTATCTGACTGGGATATCTTGTTTTTAAATGGTTAATGCTTGTAAAGGAAACGAGGGATTACAAGATTTGGCTTTTAGCTTTATGACTTGGTGAGGCGCTTTCATCAATGGTATGTCAACAGGTTTCAACAGGCTGGGCTTCCAATAATAATAATAATAATATAACTTAGAAACCAAACTCATTGGAACCCATAGTCCTAGGTTCAGTATTGGACAGGGAACATGATTCACACACCGCAGTGTCATAGGTTATCAGACAAATTCTACACACACCCAAGTAACCGAGGCTAAATGACCGCGATGTCTCAAAACCCCTAAAAGAATCAACAACAACTAACTTAAGGCCAAGGACACCTCCATTTCAAACATCGCCTCAATTACAGATACACATATTACTACAGCCATCGTGATGACACAGGTTAACAGACAGAAACAAAACACCCCAGTACATGGAATTGCATTACTATGATGTTCAAAATATCGTAAATGAAGCAACAACAACGTTATACCTAAACGAATGTTTTTCAGTCGGTCAACACGATTGTACCCAAATGAGATGGGTTATCCCCTAATCCTGGATGACCAAGTGTATTTATGAATCTCATGTAAATATTTTTCAGGATTAGGGAATAACCCATCTCATTTGGGTACAATCGTGTTGACCGACTGAAAAGCATTAAACTTTCGTTTACTAAGGCAACACTGAAAAAAAAGAACACTTCCTATTTTCGAATATGGATCAGTAGTGCATAACGACTTATCAGAAACACTTCACATAAAACTACAGAGAGTTAAAAATGCATGCATTCGTTAAATTTTAGACGTCAGGCGTGATGTACACATCACACCTTATGTGCAAATGCAGTGGTTGAAACTTCGTGAACGTAGGCAACTGTCAATTGCTATCCTAACCCAGAAAATATTGAACACCACTGGTTATCTCTATAATATGTTTAAACCAATGAACTCCGTCCACAACAGAGGAAATAGATTTACTGATTATACTCTACAGATTCCCGTCCACCGTACAACTAAATACACTGAATCATTCCTTGCACAGCTTCACGGCTCTTTAACACATTCCATCTTCACTCGTTTACAAACTCTGTTCACACTACACAACTCAAGAAATACCTAATGTCAAGATTCCTGAAGGAATACGAAACACCTCAGTTGTTGAATTCGTAGGACACCTAATACAAATAGTTCATACAAAATTTTTGAAATACATCCGTGCCATACAGCTTTTTTATAATATTTGTAATATCCAAGATACAACTTCCGTGGAATTGATAGTAGTTCGAGAAATCATGTCACTCATGTACTTGTTTCAATAATAGATCATATCGTAATTCAGATAAAGAATGTAGTCCTTTTTTAACGTACATTTTTTTCAATAGGTTTGATAATACATTAGGTAGGTTATTTGTTTATTTACTATATTCTAATTTGCATTATTCATCTTGTATAAAATGTTTGCTAATTGGTTTGTTTAATAATAAGTGTATTCTATATTTTGCTCTGTTAGTTGTTAAGTTATGTTTAGATTCTTATTACAAAATTTCTGGCCAGAACATTGCATACGCTACATAAATTTATGGCATGTAAAGAAACATTTCACAAACTACAATTGTGTGAAAGTAAATTTGTAGGTTAGATTTGATTATCGCTATTAAGTTCCAACGTTCGCCACCAGGTACTGATTGCGGTGGCATCTAGTAGCCAAGTTCACAGCTAGGTGTTGTTGACGGTAACATTTAGTAGCAAAAGTAGGAACTACTTGAAATTGATCGTCTGCAATCCTTACCTGAATTACACATAACACACACTAATACAGCCATCAAAATTAACACCGGTTATCAGACAGATTCTACACACGCACCCAAAGTACACGGTGCTACATGACCGCGTTTTCGCAGCCTCTAAACTGAGGTACCCACAAACCGACCTAAAGCATTATTCATCGCTCGCTCCGTCTCGAATAATTCCTCTTCAGAAATTTAAAAAGTACTTCATGTGGCTGTATGCCTCTCACCAAGGCGGACCGGGTTCGATTCCCGGTCAATGCATGTGAGATTTTCGATGTGAAATGCCATGTCCTGTGGTTCGGATTCCACGTAAAATGGAGGTCCCGTGGCTTATGATCGCGAGATTAACTGTCACGTTAAACTACAAGCTTCCTTCCTTTACTTCATGTGGTTTCGAAGAGAGTGTGATAATTTGATGTACAGTACTTTCAGTTGACTACGTGGCCGCCGATAATCCAATTGAGCAGCCTCCTCTGCTTGGCCGATACTTGCACCCAACTTACCAGTAATATTCTGTTCAAACATTTACCCAACTCCTTACTTTCCGAGATGAATGTGCGCTTGGAATGTAATAACGAGAGAAAACTCAGTCTTCGCCGAGGCTAATAAAGACCTTGTATAATCCACTGGCTGTGGTTTGGAATCTCAATCTCTTTTAACACGCACTTTGACTAAGAAAGTGTTTCTAATGGCTCCTGCTATATGTTAATACCCTACATTGTCCAAGTTAATGTCCTTCCTAATGTTCCGTTAAACTGACGGTTAAATTACCGGAATCTGAGGTTCATTTTATTTTTGTCACTTTGGTGTTTGTATTTAGCAATTTTATTCAATCAAAAGCATGAGAATATGCGTGATAAATATATTTAAATATTTATCAATTTCAAATTTAAACTAACTTAGAATTGAAGAAGAACAAAATACTTTTAATATACACTCACTCAAATATACTACATAGCAGCTTACTGGACCTCCCATAGAAAATGTATTTCATTCACTGAATATAGATTTAATCTTAATAAAAAACGGACGACACAAATTAAAATTCCGTTACATTGGGAATATGTAGTACTTGGGAGTATATATTTTCAATATTTCTGGTATAGTCTAATTTTCAACACTCACACGCATTCCCTCAACACGTATTGAAATACTACACAACTACAAACATTCAATGAAGAACGCGATATCCATTAATGGAAATAGCATCCCAACTATTCATGTACGGTAGTTTATTAGAATAGGTAATGACCCGCGGCGAAGCCGTCCGCATTAAATCGTGCACCATGGCTGCTAGGGTAGCTGCACCAATCAGGAGATTGCAGGTTCAAATCGCCGCGCTGAAAGCGGCTATCCTGAGTGTGGGTTTCCCTCGGTTTTTTTTCCATATTATGACTCCAGGAAATGTCATCAAAATATCTCAAAACCTGTTCCTCGCATTGATAAGTTTAACGCTCGTTCCCCAAACTTTAATTTTTTCTATTGTTTGCCTTCATAACTCAAACAGTTTTGGGGATATTTTGATGAAGTTTCGTAATCACAGATATCCTTTGTGTCCTAAGAATGAGAACTAGAACCATTGCTGTAACATTTAGCTTTCTGTATTTTCTGAGTGAACATACCTCACTAAAATGTCAAAAGAATCAACTCCTATAAAAACGAGAGACAATTCAAAGGATAGGAAAAACATGTTATTTCACATTGTTAACACGAGCAATATGAACATTCTAACACAATAATATTCCAGAAATGTGAAGTTTTGTAGAAATTATCAGGGATAAACATGATCAATATATAAATTAGTCCATTTGTTAATTCTTTTTTATTAAATAAGGAAAATTAATTGCAAATATACAAGTTGAAAACTAAAGTTACAGGGCAGTACTAGGAGTGTGCAAGATTTCATATCAAGAGAACAAAGGTATGCCGAGGAAAACTATCATATCATACTAATATATAACAAGAAGTTCCGTGACGAACTAAAGAGCCTACTTTTCTTAAAATTAAGTTTCATGCCAATGATTAATCTACAGTAGGCTATATGAACCTATCTAGAATAATCACGAAATTAAGTTGGTAATATCGAAATGTCTAATTAGTTCGAAATATACCTGGTATAATATGGCCTAATAGAGCATTACAGTTGGCAGCCTTGGTGACTGAATATATTCTTAGTTCCATCTCTTAAGGTACAGAATAAAAAAAATTGTTGAAGTCCAATGGACGTTACATGCAGTTAGACATTGGATCTATCAGCACGCGTAAAAGCATGTTGGCAACAATGTCATGCGTGTGCTGGTCAAAAATAGCCTAATCTGAAATTTTGGACGAAATCCATTTGTTAGTATAGAAGTTACATTTATTTTAAAATTGGACCTATCAGCAGGCATAGAATCATGTTGGCAGCATTGACTTATATTAATTATTCCAAATTAATCTGGAACGCCAGGTGCTATACGTGTGCAAAGAATAGGGCTGTTGGCTTGCATACTTCCTGATTTATTGATCTTAGGTTAAAACAATATAGACGGCATTTATTAGCAGTTGGCAGCCCTGATTGCTCCTAAGAATACTTATAGTCATATATATTATGTTACACATAGCACATACGAAATTTGGTTGAAATTCAACTGATAGTATAGAAGTTACATGTATTTAAAAATTGACCCTAACAGCAGACTTAGAATCATGCTAGTAGAACTGAAGTATATAAATTACTCCAAAATTAATCTAAAATGTCAGGTACTATGCGTGTGCATAGTTTAAAGCTGTCGGCTTGCATACTTTCTGATATATTGGTATTTGGATAAAAGAATAGATAGAGCAATTATTGACAGTTGGCAGCCCTGGTGGCTCTTAAGAATACGCTCAGTCATATCTGTTTATGTACCATTTTACATACAAAATTTGGTTGAAATCCAATTGATAGTGTAGAAGTTATAGGCATTTAAAAATTGGATCAAACAGAAGGCTTAAAATTATTTTGGCAACACTGTCATGTATGACCTCCTGGAAATCAAACTGAAATAGTGTTATCTACATGTGTGCCAATTTTGGAATAGCTCCCATGTATACCTTCCAAGATATCCAACATGGAGGTAAAATTTCTAGAGCGATTTTTCAGCAGTTGGTAGCACTGACTACATTTTCAAATATGGACGTGAAATATTCCGGTATAGATCTTTACTCATACTAAATTTGGTTCGATTTCTGCAGCCATTTAGGAGTTGATAGCCAGACAGACAGATAGACAGACAGACCGACAGACACACACACATTTTCCCGAATCGATCTCATAAGTCTACTTTTTCCTAATTTTTGCAAAATGTGAAAAGTAGGCCAAAAATGAGATGGTGTGTGTCTGTCTTTCTGTCTGTGTGTTACTCAATAACGCAAGAACCACTGGTCTGATTTAAATGAAATTTTGCATGGATGTAGCTGATTTACCAGGTTTACATACTTACAGCAGTGGCTACGCTGGCTAAGGCGCAGCGTTAGGTCAAGGGGCCAAGCTCTCTGCTGACTCGGTAGACGCGTGGGTTCGAGCCTCTCTGTCGGCCGTCCTTGAAATGGTTTTCCGTGGCTTCCCATTTTCAACACCAGGCAAATGCTGGGACGGTACCTTCCGACAGGCCACGGCCGCTTCCTTCCACATCCTTGCCCACTTTCATTCATCTTCATCCATTCCATCTCTCATCCCGACGCGCAGGTCAACCACGGGCGTCAACTAGGAAGACCTGTACTCGATCTCTCAGGAGGCCACACGACAAAAAACCCAAAACAAAACAAAAAACAGGTTTACATATACAGTAGGATACTTTTGATTTCGAAATATTGCACTATTAAACAAGATGTTCAGTAAAGAACATATAGCCTACTTTCTCCTAAATGTATGAGTATAGTTATAACTCGTTGTTATTTTCAAAGAGTATAATAGAACTATTCTTTGTTGAAGACCTTAGAAACGATTTACCTCTACCAAACGCCACAACCTAGATAAAAACTGCTACCATCATTGAAGAAAGAAAGAAAGATAAGAAGTATATCAAGAATGTTATGGATCAGGAGACATAATCGACCGGACTGGCTGCGTGGCTCAGCGGTAACGTTCTCGCTTGCTGGGCCCTAGGTTGCAGGTTCGTATCCTGGCGCAGTCAGCTGGCATTTGAGGGTGCACAAATGCGAGGGAGCCGTGTCAGTACATTTACTGGCACGTTAAAGATCCCCTTCGGGCCAAAATTCCGGCACCCCGGTGTCTCTAAAAGCAGCAGTAGTTAAAAGGGATGTAAAACCAATAACATTATTATTATTATTATTATTATTATTATTATTATTATTATTATTTATTTATTTATTCGTTAATTCCCCATAAGGAGAGCGTTACAACACAATCAATTTTCATGTTTCATTCTGGACCTTTCTTCTTTTTTCCCAAAAACCTCTCATATACACACTATGTTTCCTCTTTCTCTCTTCTGTCCACCTCTTTGCTGGTTGTCTCTCTTTGGGAGTTTGCTCAAACTTCTGTAGTCTAAGTTTTTCTCTGTATTTGTTCCTGTCTGCGATGTCTTCTGTAGAGATGTTTAGTTTCTTAAGGTCTTCCACGGTTTCCTTTACCCAATTGGTTTTTAGTGTGCTATTCGTAACTATATTAAAAATTTTCTTGGTCAGTCTGTCTTCGGTCATCCTATGTATATGTCCATAAAATTTTGCCCTTCTTTTCCTTATGTTGTTTGTAATCGTCTCTGTCTGTTTGTACAGTTCTATTGTCGGTCTCTTCATCCATATTCCCTCTTTCTGAACTGGCCCGTAGATCTTTCTCAGAATTTTTTTCTCTTGTTTTTCTAATTCCTTGATTTTTGTTCGTCCCTTGATTGCTGTCGTTTCTGAAGCGTATAAGGCCTCTGGTAAGACTACTGTACGATAGTGTCGTAATTTGGCATTGATGGAAATACATTTTTTATTGTAGTGGTTCCATGTAAGTCGGTATGCTTTCTGCAATTTAGCGATCCTGTCTTAATTGGATGCCAAGTTCAGTCCTGTTTTCTGTATAATCTCTCCTAGATATTTGAAACTTTCCACTTGTGTTATTTTTCCATACTTGGTTTCCAGTGGGTGCTTGTCTGTAGATTTTGTGTCCATGAACTGTGTTTTTTCGTATGAGATTTGTAACCCTGTTTTGGCAGAGATTTCGTGTAGCGTCTCTAGAGCTTCTTTGGCTTCTTTTCTGTTATTTGTTATAATCGCTACATCATCGGCAAAGGCCAGACACTTAATGTTGACTGTTCTTTTCTGGTGTTTTGCCATTTTTATGCCTTTGACTCCTTTTTCCCATGTCTTGATTATTTTATCCAAAACTGAGTTGAATAGAATGGGTGATAAACCATCACCTTGTCGCACTCCTGTATTAATTTTGAAGGGTTCCGAGATCTCTCCCATGAATTTAACTTTGGATATTGTATTTGTTAATGTTTCTTGGATTAGTTTTCTGGACTTATTGTCGACCTTCATTTCTTCTAATGTGTTAAAAAGTGTTTCTCTATCTATGGAGTCGTACGCTTTTTTGTAGTCGACAAATGTGATTGTTGTGTTCCTGGTTTTTCTCGTTGCTAGTATTGTTCTCAGGCACCAAATCTGCTATTATTATTATTATTATTATTATTACATATACGACCTGCCGTGGGCAACATGCAACTTTGAGTTGAGGCATGTCTTTACACGTCTGGTTGTGCATGGCTTTCACAACCCTAATTGAAAAAAAAGGAAGGAAGATTGTAGTTTTACGTGACCGTGAATCTTGTGATTATGAGCCACGGGACCTCCTTTTTACGTGGAATCCGAACCACAGGACATGGCATTTCACTTCGAAAATCTCACATGCATTGACCGGGAATCGAAAACCCTAATTGAATTAACAAATCTTTCCATGACCCTACAGAGACGTGTGTATACAAACTACTATGTGAAATCGTTTTGTTCTTTACTTCAAATAACATTTTCAAGTAACGCAAAATAGGCTGTTACAAACCCTTTAAAATAAAAAGTAAAAATGTATCGTAGTATCATCTTGTCATTCTTCAAATTCGATGCGCATAGAATGCCAATGGTATAGTAATCAATGGAGCCCCACGTAGACTAGTCGTGATATCTAGTGGTGAAATATCGAACAATATAATCCTAACAGAGCAAGTGCATTCTAGAGGCCAGAAGAAGAAACTTTTCAATAAAATCTGGAAGTTAATAAGTAGGTCGACGTGCAGTTACCTTTTTGGCAGCTAGATGTCTCGAGTAAATCTGCTGGCGAATTATGTTTTAATTAAATATATATTTTACACCATAATATGCACAATATAACGCTTAATTTTAAAACATCTGAGTCATTACAAAACAATAAACATATAACATTTCAAGCAAAAAACCTAGCTCTGATCGGGTTTGAACCATAGGCATTTGAGCGATAGGCTAACGCTCTACCACTGAGCTAATTGTGTCAACGAATATCGTTCTATATAAAATGACTTACATAGAACTTGTTAGCAAATAATGATTTATACTAAACGATTTCATCACTGGAGTATATTATTTATATATAAAGCATTTCATACAAAGTTTATTTATTTTGTATCAGTACGCTATATTGCATGCAATACTCAAATTAGTGAAATATAAGTCAGGCACAAGATATCCGCTGCCATCTTGTCTTATTACTGAATCAGCTCAGCTTTTTAAAATCACGTCTGCGCTATAGTATTACAAAATAAACTTTTAATTTCGAACGTGCCTCTTCCTTTAGAACAGTTAAAACGATTCTCGGCTCGATAATCGGAACTGGTGGGTCCCATGATATGGATTATAAAGTTTGCATAATTCGCACGGCCGCCATCCTGAAATGGTATGGCGGACGACCTTGTAGTTTGGTCACAAGACGCATCATATACGAAGGTATGTTGTTACCAAATTTGGTAGAGATCGGATGATTTGGTTAGTCGTTATTTGATTTTACGTTTTGAACGTTTGAGTGGCCGCCATTCAGTTTTAGTAAAGATGGCGGCGATATAAAACATGACACTGAGGTGTCCTTTGCTAGTGCTACCTTTGTACCACGTTCAATTCGCATTCACCGTGTTCGAATTGATAGGGGGGGACAAACATTCAGAGTACACACACTCACACACACACAGACACACACACACACACAGACTCACACACACACATACACACACACACACAGACTCACACACACACATACACACACACAGACAGACACACTTTTTTCGCCCTGTGTTGATCTCATAAGTCTACTTTCATTTTTTGCAAAAATCAAAATTAGGCTAAAAATGGCGACCATTTAAGTGACGTCACTACACCCTTTGGTTTCAAAAGTTCATATTTCCATATCAAATAAAAAGAGAACGCAGGAAATAGAAAACTTTTGATGGCACATACGAGTTTTAAAATTTAATTTCCAATCCGAAGGGTCCTTTTAAATTAATTTTGGAGTAACTTATAATTTCGTGTATCTCCAACGGTTAGCGAGTAAAACCCACATATGTGATGTCACAACACCCTTTGGTTTCAAAAGTTCATATTTCCATTTCAAACAAGTAGTTCCGTGAAGAACTATACAGCTTATTTTCATATATCCTACTTATGTTAACTGCCACTATCAACATACAATATTTCAGTTTGATTGCTGTAATAGATTCGTAGATATGGAGAACCGACTAAATATTTCGGATGGTCGCCATGTTGGATTTTATATATGTAGGTCCTAGAGTTATGTACTCTTACATGAAGATCAGTGTACGTGTAGCATGTAAACTTTAATCGCATGATTAGGACACAAGTAGTAACAAGAAGATTTTAAAATTTCGCACAGCTGCCATCTTGTGGTTATGGAAACAATTGAAATAAATTAGATGCTAGTGTATTAACATTTGTATAATGATTTACTGTACCAAGGTTCATTGCCCTCGGATGGTTAAATTGCGAGAAACATCCATGTGAATATTTATAATTCGCGTCGCCGCCATGTTGGATTTTTGATCACCAGTTTGTTTAAAGTCCTATAGGTGAACTTATGTTCATAGCCCCTATGAACATAAAAAAATCAGTTTGATTGCTATAATTGATTCGTAGATATTCAGAGCCGTCTAAAAATTTCGAATGGTCGCCATGTTGGATTGTTAAATGTATAGGCCATAGAGTCATGTACCGTTAAAGGAAAATTATTGTGTAGGTTAATTATTCAAAATTTCACTTCGATCGCATGATTACGTCACCTGAAATAAAACTTAATTTGAAAATTCGCACAGCCGCCATCTTGAGGTTACGAAGAAAATTGAACTAAATTAGATACCAGTGTATTACAATGTGTATAAACAATTCCTGTACCAGATTTTATTGCGGTTGGAACATTAAATCGCGAGAAAAATTTATTTAAAATTTTCAAATTCGCTTGGCCGCCATGTTAGTTTTCTAGTTAACCAGTTTTTGAAAGTCTTATAGATGAGCTTCCAGTAGTGCCCCTTATCTCCGTACAAAATTTCAGGATGATACCGCTAATAGTTTCAGAGATATAGAATGCCGGTGAAATATTTCGCACATCCGCCATCTTATGGTTATTTAAACAATTGAACGAAGTTAGATGTCGGTGCATTACAATGTGTATAAACATATACTGTACTACGTTTTATTGCGTTTGGTTGGTTAAATCGCGAGAAACGTCTATTTAAATGTCGCGAATTCGCGTGGCAGCCATGTTGGTTTTGTAGTTACCAATTTTTTTTTAAAGTCACATAGGTGAACTTCTAGTAGTTCCCTTTATCACCATAAAACATTCCAGGGTGATATCGGGAATAGTTTCGGAGATATTGAAAGCTGGTGAAATATTTCGCACAGCCGCCATGTTGGAGTGGTGAGACGTAACAAAATTTGAAGGGCACAATCGGGGTCACCCGGAATAGTGCTATGAGCTTACCGACTTCATTGAAATCGCTCCAACTGTTTAGAAGTTATTAGGGGACACATACACACACACCTCACACACACACACACACACACGGAATAAAGGTGATCTCATAAGCCTATTTTTTCAAAATTGAAAATAGGCTAATAAAAATAGAACGCTAAGAAATAGCAAACTTTTGATGGCATAAATTAACTTTAACACTTAATTTTCTATCCGAAGGGTCCTTATCACCTTTCGTGTATCTCCGACGGTTAGCGAGTAAAACCTAAATTTGTGCAATAAAACACGGTCAACACCGAGCGGTGCGGTATATCTTTCTATATATAAAATTGTAAGTTTGTCTATTTTTTCCTGAATTTCTACGGATATTTGAGTTGTTTACGCGTTTCAAACTGTTTTATGATGGATGCGCGGGAAAATAAATTTTTGTCTGTCTGTTTGTTTTTTGTTTGTTTGTTTGTGGACAACTTTGTTCCCTTATAACTCGAGAACGGCTGGGTGTATCAACGTAAAATTTGGTACAGTTATCCATCAGAGGCACGACACTAATCATTGATGTAACTCTTCTCCGTACCTCCCATAAAAGGGGGCCTACCCCCTTAAAATACATTCTGAAATTGCGTAGAAGGACGAGACAAAGCTCATTTTTAGCCCCTCAATGTGAGAGACAAAACTTGGGGGCCCTAAAGGATCCCCGAGAACCACATTTTAGGGCCCTAAAACCAACCGTTTTTTTAGTTATTCCCAGAAAACTAATTTCATTTCATAAACTAATGAACGAATAAAAGCTGATAACCATGGCAACAGATTCTCAGAGGTCCATCTATTGCTGTAAGACGCAATGCAATTCCATTAATTACATTGGTGTGAAAGTTTGCAAAGGCTAGAAGGTTATCACGGAACCAAATTAAGCCGCAAAATTCATCAATACGTACAATGCGCTTAAGGGGGTGAAGGGGTACTCTAGAATTTGTTCACGCGATTTACATCTGCGGGTGTGGTACGGCAGGTCTATTATATTCATATCCCTATATTATATTATTATTCGTAGTATTATATTATGGCGTACAACGATGAGGCAAAGCCCCTCGGTGCCAGAAACAAATCTCGGGGGCCCTAAAGGGTCCTCGAAAACTACATTATAAGACTCTAATTCCAACAGTTTCTGAAATATTCCCAGAAAACTAATTTAATTTAATTTAACAAACAAATGAAGGAATGCAAATCGGTAACCTTGACAACATTATCTCAAGGGGTGGCCTCCAAATTTCCATCTATTTCCGTTTATTACATTTCTGTGATAGTTTGCAAATGGATATAAGGTTATTACGGAACCAACGTAGACTATAATTCAGCAATGCAATTAAGGGGGTCAATGTGTAACCTAGAATTTGTTCATGCAATTTTCACGTTCGACATATAGTACAGAAGGTCTATTATATATCCAAACAGCAACATTATTTTCAAAAATTCCTGAATTGAATCAGCATTCTTTGCGGCTATAAGGAATTTGGGTCATTTGAGGCTAAAGAACCAGAATTTTCTTGCACCACAAGACTTTATAATTTATGAAAGGGGTCGTCCTGTGTATGGGGACCTAACACAGCGTAGAGGGTCAGTTTTTATGTGACGTGTATTGCGTTTCGTCTACATGTTTTTCAATTCTATTTCACGTCACGAAGTACACGTTAGGTGAATTCAGTCTGAGAGCACATTTTAACTAATCTTTTTTTTTTCGATACACGGGTTCATTGTAAGGATGATTTTGTTTGATACAGTGTGGTAGATATACCCACATTTGGATATCTGGGTGATATGTTGTAGACAAGAGAATTGTCTGTCTGTCTTTCTGTGTATCTTTATGTACGCCTAAAACTCATGTTCGGACGCTTGGTGCATCGTAAAATTAGGTATGGTAACCATGAGAGTCAATACCTCAATCATTAGCCTACTTTCGATTTTTGCAAAAAATGAAAGTAGACTTATGAGATCAACACAGGGCGAAAAAAGTGTGTCTGTCTGTGTGTGTGTATGTGTGTGTGTGAGTCTGTGTGTGTGTATGTGTGTGTGTGAGTCTGTGTGTGTGTGTGTGAGTGTGTGTACTCTGAATGTCTGTCCCCCCCTATCAATTCGAACACGGTGAATGCGAATTGAACGAAATTTGGTACAAAGGTAGCACTAGCAAAGGACACCTCAGTGTCATGTTTTATATCGCCGCCATCTTTACTAAAACTGAATGGCGGCCACTCAAACGTTCAAAACGTAAAATCAAATAACGACTAACCAAATCATCCAATCTCTACCAAATTTGGTAACAACATACCTTCGTATAGGATGCGTCTTGTGACCAAACTACAAGGTCGTCCGCCATACCATTTCAGGATGGCGGCCGTGCGAATTATGCAAACTTTATAATCCATATCATGGGACCCACCAGTTCCGATTATCGAGCCGAGAATCGTTTTAACTGTTCTAAAGGAAGAGGCACGTACGAAATTAAAAGTTTATTTTGTAATACTTTAGTGCAGACGTGATTTTAAAAAGCTCAGCTGATTCATTAATAAGACAAGATGGCAGCGGATATCTTGTGCCTGACTTATATTTCACTAATTTGAGTATTCCATGCAATATAGCGTACTGAAACAAAATAAATAAACTTTGTATGAAATGCTTTATATATAAATAATATACTTCAGTGATGAAATCGTTTAGTATAAATCATTATTTGCTAACAAGTTCTATGTAACTCATTTTATATGGATCAATGTTCGTTGGCACAAATGGCTCAGTGGTAAAGCGTTAGTCTGTCATTCATATGCCTATGGTTCAAACCCCATCAGAGATATGTTTTTTGCTTGACATTTTACATATTTGTTGCTTTGTAATGACTCAGACGTTTTAAAATTAAGCGTTATATTGTGCATATTACGGTGCAAAACATATACTTAATTAAAACATAATTCGCCAGCAGATTTAATCGAGACATCTAGCTGACAAAAAGGTAACAGATTTTATTGAAAAGTTTCTTCTTCTGGCCGCTAGAATGCACTCGCTCTGTTAGGATTATATTGTTCGATATTTCACAACTAGATATCACGACTAGTTTTTATATTTATTGTTTCTTGAGTACTGAGACGTTATAAAATAAAGCTTTATATTGTGCTTTTTGCAATGGAAATTATATATTAAAAAAAAACGACATTCTCCACTGGAGTGACATCTTCCAGCCTTCAGTTGTACTATGCAGAAACTATAGATTCGAGCAGCGCTCTATACCGGCCAGTTAGTGAACCCAGTCTTAACGACTGCTAGGAGTAATAAGACAGTAACATTCGCTTATTCCTTGTGCACAGAGGCGTTGTTGATAATCTCAAAACTTGCAATATGGATGATTTGGAGATGGATTATTTTGTTATACCGTGTATTTAAGATTAGCCTATAAATTAACGGGTTGCGAAGTTACTTCACTTAGTTCTATATCATTCGTACACGACACAGAACAACAACGTGACGTCAGTTTCTGATCTGCTCTGATTGGCTATTACATTGCTGCAGTCGGGTAGTTGGCAGTCAAGGATAAAATTCTCGACTGCCAACTGCCAGCTACCAACTGCAACTTCATGTTGTGTATGGTGCCTATAGTATACACGGAGTCGATCGCGACTGCCGACCGAGGACTACCAACTACGGACTGCCGACTGCGCATTGTAGATGGGCCTTATTAGAGCAACGAAGTTTCAATTATTGTAAGTAGTCGGTGTTTGGAGTGTTTGCTGATGAAATTGCAAAATGCTGGGGTAAATTATAAACTATGGTTTGAACGCCACTGTTCAAATCCTGTGTGCCAATTTGCACTTCAAATAGGAAGAAATTAGGAGATGATAAGGACAGAGAGTTATAACTATACCCATACATTTCGGAGAAAGTAGGCTATATGTTCTTTCCCGAACATCTTGTTTATAAAACTCTTCACCGTACTTTTCATACAGTAGAAGGGTGGATATACGGAAAAACTTCTCAAAATACATGCTAAAATAGGCGAAATATAAAAATTATCCTAGAGGGACAACCAAAGCATATGTTGCGCTTCTCAATGTGAGACACAAAATTCGGGAGTCTATGAAGGGTCTCCGAAAACCAAATTTTAAGGCCCTTAAATGAACAGTGTGTGTGATTTTCCCAGAAAACTAACTTTGTTCTGATAAACTTATGAAGGAATGACAAACCGCTAACCATTGCAACAGTAGCTCAATTGATAATTACTGGTGTTAAAACCGAACACCGTTCGAAGAACGGGTACTTCTGCTAGTTATAATATAATAATAACAATAATAATAATAATAAAGTAACAACTTGAGGCAAAGGCACAGAGATTACGTCGATATAAAGAATCGAACGAACGAAAGCAACAGAAGAAGCTATTTGTTACCAATGAAAAACGGTTCTATAGGAATCTTGACGATCCTGGAACTCAAATGGGCAGTTCACGGCAAAAAGAAGAGGTAGAGAATTTCTGGTCATCCCTATGGTCGAATACTGGAGATTATATCAGCAGCGCTAAATGGATTACGGAGGAGGAGGAGAGAATGTCAGAAATTGAACGATGAGTGACTCTTCGGTATCAACTGAAGATGTGACCCGTGTGGTTAAGGAGACCCAAAATTGGAAAGCGGTAGGACCAGACAACCTCCACAACTTTTGGATCAAACGTTTCACTTGTACTCATGAGCATCTTGCCCACTGCTACACAGATTTCATCCAAAATCCACAGCTTATCCCCTCTTACTTGATGCGTGGTAAAACATACCTTCTGCCAAAAGGTGATAGAACCAATGATCCTTCCAAATATCGACCTATCACCTGTCTGTGCACCCTGTATAAGATATTTACATCTTGCATTGCACGTAAGATTTGTGAACACATAAATCTTAATAACATCCTAGCTGAAGAGCAGAAGGGGTGCATGAAGAAGTTTCAAGGTTGCAAAGAGCAACTTTTAATCGATGCAGTTACTATGGAATAAGCAGGAAAGATGATGCGTAACCTCTACATGACCTTTATTGATTACAAGAAAGCTTTTGATTCAGTGACACATTCCTGGTTAATCGAAACCCTGAAGATACATAAAGTTGATCCTGCCATCATTATAAGTCTGCAACATATGATGTCCCATTGGAGGACCAATTTATTAATGCATAATGGAGACACATGTATGGAATCGGGATTTATTCAATTCAAAAGAGGTATCTTTCAGAGTGCTTGATCCCTCTATGGTTCTGTTTGGCGCTCAATCCACTATCATCATTGCTGAACAATGCAAAGTGTGGTTTTCCAATTAAGCACCATGGTATAGTCAAATACAAAATTTCTCATTTGATATATAAGGATGACAATAAACTATATGCATCCTCTGAGAAACACATCGACAATCTAATTGCAATTACTGCTTCATTTTCTTCTGATATTGGAATATCCTTCGGATTAGATAAGTGTCGCACCCTCACCAATCGGCGTGGAAAATTAGAGGCACGAGCATTTCAACTTGATGACGATTGTTTCATAAAGCCTATGGAAGGTCATGAGACCTACAAATATCTTGGTCTCCTGCAATCTAATCGAATTGATCATAAATGTATTAAAGATAGAACCGTAGCTATTGTGACCCTCAGCCGGGTGGCGACGGCACATATTTGTGAGTGACCTTCAGAAGTCCTCCGGTAAAGCTGTCGGGACAGCCAACAACCGCGATGACTCTCCTAACATCTCCCCCGTCGGACCTTTAAAAGTTTGCCGTGAGGATCAGGTGAACTTCCTAACAATAGGCCAATGCGGTACGAGGTTCTATAGTCCACGGGGAGCGTGGTACATGGTTGCAATGGTCAAAGACGGCATAAAGAAAGGTTCACCTCAAAAACTAGACAGTGAAATTAAACATCCAGGCTTATGTAAAACACCGTGAAAATTTATTGTAGATTTCCACAAACCCCTATCCTAGTTCGGAGGGTTATATTCGGCTAATCCGCAAGCTAAAAGTTAATGATAATAAAAGTTCAAGTCCCTAACAATGAAGTTACATTAACCCTCGCGAAAGATCTAATACACAATAAGTAAGCAACAGCAACAACGCTGGGTAAATGGTACGACGCAAAATCTCTAATACAAGTTACATGATCAAGCTAATATGAAGTTACATTTAAGTGAAGGAGCAAAGCAAAGCTAAGTTATGGTGGTACCATTTCCACATTTACATTTAACTTTTCTAGCTAAGTCCTATCAGTTAACATTCAAAGTTACGGCGGTGACGTCCGTAATAGCAAAACAGTTACAATACAAAGCTAAGTGTACAGCCATTTAAAAACAATTAATCTAATCAACAATCATGTGCTAAATAGCACGCAATATAGGTAACATGGGAAAAAATACAGTTTTATGACATCAATAATTATAGTACAACACAGTTAGGTAGATTTCTTTAGAAAGCTAACTATTGCAATGGGTCCCATGTTTCGACTTCCGGAAAATTTCGACATATCTTCGCGTTTCACATCCCCCAGACCCCAAAACCACCGTCAGTTCAAAAGTTTATATATAATTTATGTATATATGTATCTATCTATATATATATATATATATATATATATATCTATATATATATATCAGTTTCTTGTGGACACGATAACTGCCGTAATTTTGCACCAATCACTTTGAATTTTTTACATAATATGTATCCCTATAAAATCTCGGTCGAGTTCGTTAATGGGCAAAATCGGTCAAAGGGGGTAAAAATGGGGGGCTTTTTTTCGAAAAAGTGAAATATCGCTATAACTCTCTTAATACATGAAATATCGAATCCCTTCAAAGATCATAATATGTGTCGGATAAGTGCCAAAAATTTATGTCAAATAAGTTTTTTGATAGCACCAACCATTGACCAAAGGGGTGGGAAAAAGTGGGTTTTTCGGGAAACATTAATCATATCTCTGTTAATAGGCACAATATCAAAACCGCACAAAATGGACAATATTCCTCCAATAATTACCTAAAACTTTTGTCTGAAATAATTTTTGATATGACCCACCATTACGCCACGGGGTGAACAAAATTATTTAAATTATAAGAAAATGCCAAGTGCCAAGAGAGGTTGCCATGACAACTTTACTTTTAATTGATAAGGGATGACCATCAGCAGTTGCTATGACAACGCCACTGCACGAGATCACATTCAGTTTTCATATGTCAGTGGGAAGCGACTTCGGTATCGGAACTGGTAGCATGCTGAACTTCTATGCCCAAGGTCGCGGGTTCAAACCCGGCTGAAGTCGTCGGATTTACTAAGAGCGCTAAAAAACCTGAGTTTGCTTTCCTTCGGAGGGGAAGTTCCAACGTTCATTGCGAGATGCTGATTGAGGTGGCATCTAGTAGCCATGTTCACAGCTAGGTGTCGTTGACGGCAGTATTTTAGGTAGATTTCATTAGAAAGCTAACTATTGCAATGGGTACCATGTTTCGATTTCCGGAAAATTTCGACATATCTTCGCGTTTCACATCCCCCAGACCCCAAAACCACCGTCAGTTCAAAAGTTTATATATAATTTATGTAATATATGTATATATATGTATATCAGTTTCTTGTGGACACGATAACTGCCGTAATTTTGCACCAATCACTTTGAATTATTTACCGAATATGTATACCTATAAAATCTCGGACGAGTTCGTTACTGGGCTAAATCGGTCGAAGGGGATGAAAATGGGGGACTTTTTTTTTTTTCGAAAAAATGAAATATTGCTATAACTCTCTTAATATGGGAAATATCGAATCCGTTCAAAGTTCATACTATGTGTCGGATAAAGCTCAGAAATTTATGTTTGAAACGTTTTTTTGATAGCACCAACCATTGACCAAAGGGGTGGGAAAAAGTGTTTTTTTCGGGAAACATTAATCATATCTCTGTTAATAGGCACAATATCAAAACCGTACAAAATGGACAATATTCCCCTAATAATTACCTAAAATTTTGTCTGAAATAATTTTTGATATGAGCCACCATTACGCCAAGGGATGAGAAAAATGATTTCGGAATTGTAAGAAAATGCCAAGAGCTATCAGTGGTTGACATGGCAACACTACTAAATTGATGAGGGATGAGCCATCAGACGTTGCCATGACAACGCACTTGCGCGAGATCAGATTCAGATTTCCATCTGACTAAGTGTGATGCGGCTTCGGTGACTTAACTGGTAGCATGCTGAACTCCTATGCCCAAGGTCGCGGGCTCAAAGCCGGCCAAAGTCGTCAGATTTTCTAAGAGCGCTAAAAATCCCTCAGTATGCTTTCCTTTGGAGGGGAAGTTCCAACGTTCGTTGCGAGTTGCTGATTGCGGTGGCATCTAGTAGCCAAGTTCACAGCTAGGTGTCGTTGACGGTAGTATCTGGTAGCAACATTAGGAACTACTGCTTGAAATTGAGCGTCTGCATTCCTTACCTGAATTACAGACTAATACAGCTATCACAATTCACACCGTTTATCAGACAGATTCTACACTCACCCAAAGTACACGGGGTTATATGACCACGTTGTCGCAGCCCCTAAACTGAGGAACCAACCAACATCTCTGCGGGAGATATAATTTTGCGTGAAGAAGTAACAGACCGTTACATAGTTACACATCAGTGTCGAAACTTTGCATAAGGACAGTGTGACCACAAGTATAAAAATGGACTCCAAATGACAAGAAGGTTACCGTCATCATAAGACAATAGAATGTTTAAAATATGCATAAAATGACGAAAAACAAAGTTAATTAATCTCCAATTATAAAATACTTTCACGCAATAAATGTGGTCTGATCCTTCTACGAAAACCTGCATATTCTGCCTATTTTCGACTATCCCCAAGTTTGTCCGGTGAAATCTACCTCCGCCTTCCGGCGTGCCGAGAGGACTTTTTTAAATACATGTCTCGTATGGATTTTTGTCGATTTCAGAAATATGTTGGCAAAATTACAGACCTATGGTGTTTAGATCTTCCATATTTTTCATAGGTACATGGAAAAGAAGTGCGCTACTATGCAGACGTATAACGTAACACGTATATTATTATCCCGTTCATTTGAATTTTATTGAATACTATATTTTTCCAGAATTGTCAGGCAAAGACTTAGACTACTGTCGACCAAAGTATTATGTGCACTCGAGTTTGAAGGTTGTTTGTGAAGTTACCAATATACCTACATGACATCCAATAACATAATCATTTTCCTCGTTCTATTCTACGTTAGTTCATGTAGGTTTGGATTTTAGGTAGATCTCTTTAGAAAGCTAACTATTGCAATGGGTCCCATGTTTCGACTTCCGGAAAATTTCGACATATCTTCGCGTTTCACATCCCCCAGACCATAAAACCACCGTCAGTTCAAAAGTTTATATATAATTTATGTATATATGTATATATATATATATATATATATATATATATATCAGTTTCTTGTGGACACGATAACTGCCGTAATTGTTTACCAATTACTTTGAATTTTTTACATAATATGTATCCCTATAAAATCTCGGTCGAGTTCGTTAATGGGCAAAATCGGTCAAAGGGGGTAAAAATGGGGGGCTTTTTTCGAAAAAGTGAAATATCGCTATAACTCTCTTAATACATGAAATATCGAATCCCTTCAAAGTTCATAATATGTGTCGGATAAGTGCGAAAAATTTATGTCAAATAAGTTTTTTGATAGCACCAACCATTGACCAAAGGGGTGGGAAAAAGTGGGTTTTTCGGGAAACATTAATCATATCTCTGTTAATAGGCACAATATCAAAACCGCACAAAATGGACAATATTCCTCCAATAATTACCTAAAACTTTTGTCTGAAAGAATTTTTGATATGACCCACCATTACGCCACGGGGTGAACAAAATGATTTAAATTATAAGAAAATGCCAAGTGCCAAGAGAGGTTGCCATGACAACTTTACTTTTAATTGATAAGGGATGACCAACAGCAGTTGCTATGACAACGCCACTGCACGAGATCACATTCAGTTTTCATATGTCAGTGGGAAGCGACTTCGGTATCGGAACTGGTAGCATGCTGAACTTCTATGCCCAAGGTCGCGGGTTCAAACCCGGCTGAAGTCGTCGGATTTACTAAGAGCGCTAAAAAACCTGAGTTTGCTTTCCTTCGGAGGGGAAGTTCCAACGTTCGTTGCGAGTTGCTGATTGAGGTGGCATCTAGTAGCCAAGTTCACAGCTAGGTGTCGTTGACGGCAGTATTTTAGGTAGATTTCATTAGAAAGCTAACTATTGCAATGGGTACCATGTTTCGATTTCCGGAAAATTTCGACATATCTTCGCGTTTCACATCCCCCAGACCCCAAAACCACCGTCAGTTCAAAAGTTTATATATAATTTATGTAATATATGTATATATATGTATATCAGTTTCTTGTGGACACGATAACTGCCGTAATTTTGCACCAATCACTTTGAATTTTTTACCGAATATGTATACCTATAAAATCTCGGACGAGTTCGTTACAGGGCTAAATCGGTCGAAGGGGATGAAAATGGGGGACTTTTTTTTTTTTCGAAAAAATGAAATATTGCTATAACTCTCTTAATATGGGAAATATCGAATCCGTTCAAAGTTCATACTATGTGTCGGATAAAGCTCAGAAATTTATGTTTGAAACGTTTTTTTGATAGCACCAACCATTGACCAAAGGGGTGGGAAAAAGTGTTTTTTTCGGGAAACATTAATCATATCTCTGTTAATAGGCACAATATCAAAACCGTACAAAATGGACAATATTCCCCTAATAATTACCTAAAATTTTGTCTGAAATAATTTTTGATATGAGCCACCATTACGCCAAGGGATGAGAAAAATGATTTCGGAATTGTAAGAAAATGCCAAGAGCTATCAGTGGTTGACATGGCAACACTACTAAATTGATGAGGGATGAGCCATCAGACGTTGCCATGACAACGCACTTGCGCGAGATCAGATTCAGATTTCCATCTGACTAAGTGTGATGCGGCTTCGGTGACTTAACTGGTAGCATGCTGAACTCCTATGCCCAAGGTCGCGGGCTCAAAGCCGGCCAAAGTCGTCAGATTTTCTAAGAGCGCTAAAAATCCCTCAGTATGCTTTCCTTTGGAGGGGAAGTTCCAACGTTCGTTGCGAGTTGCTGATTGCGGTGGCATCTAGTAGCCAAGTTCACAGCTAGGTGTCGTTGACGGTAGTATCTGGTAGCAACATTAGGAACTACTGCTTGAAATTGAGCGTCTGCATTCCTTACCTGAATTACAGACTAATACAGCTATCACAATTCACACCGTTTATCAGACAGATTCTACACTCACCCAAAGTACACGGGGTTATATGACCACGTTGTCGCAGCCCCTAAACTGAGGAACCAACCAACATCTCTGCGGGAGATATAATTTTGCGTGAAGAAGTAACAGACCGTTACATAGTTACACATCAGTGTCGAAACTTTGCATAAGGACAGTGTGACCACAAGTATAAAAATGGACTCCAAATGACAAGAAGGTTACCGTCATCATAAGACAATAGAATGTTTAAAATATGCATAAAATGACGAAAAACAAAGTTAATTAATCTCCAATTATAAAATACTTTCACGCAATAAATGTGGTCTGATCCTTCTACGAAAACCTGCATATTCTGCCTATTTTCGACTATCCCCAAGTTTGTCCGGTGAAATCTACCTCCGCCTTCCGGCGTGCCGAGAGGACTTTTTTAAATACATGTCTCGTATGGATTTTTGTCGATTTCAGAAATATGTTGGCAAAATTACAGACCTATGGTGTTTAGATCTTCCATATTTTTCATAGGTACATGGAAAAGAAGTGCGCTACTATGCAGACGTATAACGTAACACGTATATTATTATCCCGTTCATTTGAATTTTATTGAATACTATATTTTTCCAGAATTGTCAGGCAAAGACTTAGACTACTGTCGACCAAAGTATTATGTGCACTCGAGTTTGAAGGTTGTTTGTGAAGTTACCAATATACCTACATGACATCCAATAACATAATCATTTTCCTCGTTCTATTCTACGTTAGTTCATGTAGGTTTGGATTTTAGGTAGATCTCTTTAGAAAGCTAACTATTGCAATGGGTCCCATGTTTCGACTTCCGGAAAATTTCGACATATCTTCGCGTTTCACATCCCCCAGACCATAAAACCACCGTCAGTTCAAAAGTTTATATATAATTTATGTATATATGTATATATATATATATATATATATATATATATATATATCAGTTTCTTGTGGACACGATAACTGCCGTAATTGTTTACCAATTACTTTGAATTTTTTACATAATATGTATCCCTATAAAATCTCGGTCGAGTTCGTTAATGGGCAAAATCGGTCAAAGGGGGTAAAAATGGGGGGCTTTTTTCGAAAAAGTGAAATATCGCTATAACTCTCTTAATACATGAAATATCGAATCCCTTCAAAGTTCATAATATGTGTCGGATAAGTGCGAAAAATTTATGTCAAATAAGTTTTTTGATAGCACCAACCATTGACCAAAGGGGTGGGAAAAAGTGGGTTTTTCGGGAAACATTAATCATATCTCTGTTAATAGGCACAATATCAAAACCGCACAAAATGGACAATATTCCTCCAATAATTACCTAAAACTTTTGTCTGAAATAATTTTTGATATGACCCACCATTACGCCACGGGGTGAACAAAATGATTTAAATTATAAGAAAATGCCAAGTGCCAAGAGAGGTTGCCATGACAACTTTACTTTTAATTGATAAGGGATGACCAACAGCAGTTGCTATGACAACGCCACTGCACGAGATCACATTCAGTTTTCATATGTCAGTGGGAAGCGACTTCGGTATCGGAACTGGTAGCATGCTGAACTTCTATGCCCAAGGTCGCGGGTTCAAACCCGGCTGAAGTCGTCGGATTTACTAAGAGCGCTAAAAAACCTGAGTTTGCTTTCCTTCGGAGGGGAAGTTCCAACGTTCGTTGCGAGTTGCTGATTGAGGTGGCATCTAGTAGCCAAGTTCACAGCTAGGTGTCGTTGACGGCAGTATTTTAGGTAGATTTCATTAGAAAGCTAACTATTGCAATGGGTACCATGTTTCGATTTCCGGAAAATTTCGACATATCTTCGCGTTTCACATCCCCCAGACCCCAAAACCACCGTCAGTTCAAAAGTTTATATATAATTTATGTAATATATGTATATATATGTATATCAGTTTCTTGTGGACACGATAACTGCCGTAATTTTGCACCAATCACTTTGAATTTTTTACCGAATATGTATACCTATAAAATCTCGGACGAGTTCGTTACTGGGCTAAATCGGTCGAAGGGGATGAAAATGGGGGACTTTTTTTTTTTCGAAAAAATGAAATATTGCTATAACTCTCTTAATATGGGAAATATCGAATCCGTTCAAAGTTCATACTATGTGTCGGATAAAGCTCAGAAATTTATGTTTGAAACGTTTTTTTGATAGCACCAACCATTGACCAAAGGGGTGGGAAAAAGTGTTTTTTTCGGGAAACATTAATCATATCTCTGTTAATAGGTACAATATCAAAACCGTACAAAATGGACAATATTCCCCTAATAATTACCTAAAATTTTGTCTGAAATAATTTTTGATATGAGCCACCATTACGCCAAGGGATGAGAAAAATGATTTCGGAATTGTAAGAAAATGCCAAGAGCTATCAGTGGTTGACATGGCAACACTACTAAATTGATGAGGGATGAGCCATCAGACGTTGCCATGACAACGCACTTGCGCGAGATCAGATTCAGATTTCCATCTGACTAAGTGTGATGCGGCTTCGGTGACTTAACTGGTAGCATGCTGAACTCCTATGCCCAAGGTCGCGGGCTCAAAGCCGGCCAAAGTCGTCAGATTTTCTAAGAGCGCTAAAAATCCCTCAGTATGCTTTCCTTTGGAGGGGAAGTTCCAACGTTCGTTGCGAGTTGCTGATTGCGGTGGCATCTAGTAGCCAAGTTCACAGCTAGGTGTCGTTGACGGTAGTATCTGGTAGCAACATTAGGAACTACTGCTTGAAATTGAGCGTCTGCATTCCTTACCTGAATTACAGACTAATACAGCTATCACAATTCACACCGTTTATCAGACAGATTCTACACTCACCCAAAGTACACGGGGTTATATGACCACGTTGTCGCAGCCCCTAAACTGAGGAACCAACCAACATCTCTGCGGGAGATATAATTTTGCGTGAAGAAGTAACAGACCGTTACATAGTTACACATCAGTGTCGAAACTTTGCATAAGGACAGTGTGACCACAAGTATAAAAATGGACTCCAAATGACAAGAAGGTTACCGTCATCATAAGACAATAGAATGTTTAAAATATGCATAAAATGACGAAAAACAAAGTTAATTAATCTCCAATTATAAAATACTTTCACGCAATAAATGTGGTCTGATCCTTCTACGAAAACCTGCATATTCTGCCTATTTTCGACTATCCCCAAGTTTGTCCGGTGAAATCTACCTCCGCCTTCCGGCGTGCCGAGAGGACTTTTTTAAATACATGTCTCGTATGGATTTTTGTCGATTTCAGAAATATGTTGGCAAAATTACAGACCTATGGTGTTTAGATCTTCCATATTTTTCATAGGTACATGGAAAAGAAGTGCGCTACTATGCAGACGTATAACGTAACACGTATATTATTATCCCGTTCATTTGAATTTTATTGAATACTATATTTTTCCAGAATTGTCAGGCAAAGACTTAGACTACTGTCGACCAAAGTATTATGTGCACTCGAGTTTGAAGGTTGTTTGTGAAGTTACCAATATACCTACATGACATCCAATAACATAATCATTTTCCTCGTTCTATTCTACGTTAGTTCATGTAGGTTTGGATTTTAGGTAGATCTCTTTAGAAAGCTAACTATTGCAATGGGTCCCATGTTTCGACTTCCGGAAAATTTCGACATATCTTCGCGTTTCACATCCCCCAGACCATAAAACCACCGTCAGTTCAAAAGTTTATATATAATTTATGTATATATGTATATATATATATATATATATATATATATCAGTTTCTTGTGGACACGATAACTGCCGTAATTGTTTACCAATTACTTTGAATTTTTTACATTATATGTATCCCTATAAAATCTCGGTCGAGTTCGTTAATGGGCAAAATCGGTCAAAGGGGGTAAAAATGGGGGGCTTTTTTCGAAAAAGTGAAATATCGCTATAACTCTCTTAATACATGAAATATCGAATCCCTTCAAAGTTCATAATATGTGTCGGATAAGTGCCAAAAATTTATGTCAAATAAGGTTTTTGATAGCACCAACCATTGACCAAAGGGGTGGGAAAAAGTGGGTTTTTCGGGAAACATTAATCATATCTCTGTTAATAGGCACAATATCAAAACCGCACAAAATGGACAATATTCCTCCAATAATTACCTAAAACTTTTGTCTGAAAGAATTTTTGATATGACCCACCATTACGCCACGGGGTGAACAAAATGATTTAAATTATAAGAAAATGCCAAGTGCCAAGAGAGGTTGCCATGACAACTTTACTTTTAATTGATAAGGGATGACCAACAGCAGTTGCTATGACAACGCCACTGCACGAGATCACATTCAGTTTTCATATGTCAGTGGGAAGCGACTTCGGTATCGGAACTGGTAGCATGCTGAACTTCTATGCCCAAGGTCGCGGGTTCAAACCCGGCTGAAGTCGTCGGATTTACTAAGAGCGCTAAAAAACCTGAGTTTGCTTTCCTTCGGAGGGGAAGTTCCAACGTTCGTTGCGAGTTGCTGATTGAGGTGGCATCTAGTAGCCAAGTTCACAGCTAGGTGTCGTTGACGGCAGTATTTTAGGTAGATTTCATTAGAAAGCTAACTATTGCAATGGGTACCATGTTTCGATTTCCGGAAAATTTCGACATATCTTCACGTTTCACATCCCCCAGACCCCAAAACCACCGTCAGTTCAAAAGTTTATATATAATTTATGTAATATATGTATATATATGTATATCAGTTTCTTGTGGACACGATAACTGCCGTAATTTTGCACCAATCACTTTGAATTTTTTACCGAATATGTATACCTATAAAATCTCGGAAGAGTTCGTTACTGGGCTAAATCGGTCGAAGGGGATGAAAATGGGGGACTTTTTTTTTTTCGAAAAAATGAAATATTGCTATAACTCTCTTAATATGGGAAATATCGAATCCGTTCAAAGTTCATACTATGTGTCGGATAAAGCTCAGAAATTTATGTTTGAAACTTTTTTTGATAGCACCAACCATTGACCAAAGGGGTGGGAAAAAGTGTTTTTTTCGGGAAACATTAATCATATCTCTGTTAATAGGCACAATATCAAAACCGTACAAAATGGACAATATTCCCCTAATAATTACCTAAAATTTTGTCTGAAATAATTTTTGATATGAGCCACCATTACGCCAAGGGATGAGAAAAATGATTTCGGAATTGTAAGAAAATGCCAAGAGCTATCAGTGGTTGACATGGCAACACTACTAAATTGATGAGGGATGAGCCATCAGACGTTGCCATGACAACGCACTTGCGCGAGATCAGATTCAGATTTCCATCTGACTAAGTGTGATGCGGCTTCGGTGACTTAACTGATAGCATGCTGAACTCCTATGCCCAAGGTCGCGGGTTCAAAGCCGGCCAAAGTCGTCAGATTTTCTAAGAGCGCTAAAAATCCCTCAGTATGCTTTCCTTTGGAGGGGAAGTTCCAACGTGCGTTGCGAGTTGCTGATTGCGGTGGCATCTAGTAGCCAAGTTCACAGCTAGGTGTCGTTGACGGTAGTATCTGGTAGCAACATTAGGAACTACTGCTTGAAATTGAGCGTCTGCATTCCTTACCTGAATTACAGACTAATATAGCTATCACAATTCACACCGTTTATCAGACAGATTCTACACTCACCCAAAGTACACGGGGTTACATGACCACGTTGTCGCAGCCCCTAAACTGAGGAACCAACCAACATCTCTGCGGGAGATATAATTTTGCGTGAAGAAGTAACAGACCGTTACATAGTTACACATCAGTGTCGAAACTTTGCATAAGGACAGTGTGACCACAAGTATAAAAATGGACTCCAAATGACAAGAAGGTTACCGTCATCATAAGACAATAAAATGTTTAAAATATGCATAAAATGACGAAAAACAAAGTTAATTAATCTCTAATTATAAAATACTTTCACGCAATAAATGTGGTCTGATCCTTCTACGAAAACCTGCATATTCTGCCTATTTTCGACTATCCCCAAGTTTGTCCGGTGAAATCTACCTCCGCCTTCCGGCGTGCCGAGAGGACTTTTTTTTTTATTATAATGCCTTCCTGCCCCATGGTTAACTCTTTGTAAACCATTGTCATCTAGCTTGATAGTAATGTCGGTGATAGCGTAGTTAAAACCACGTCTGACAATCACATGGCCTGCGCTCCACACACTATGAACTAATGGTTCATGTGTGCGCCAGGTCACAACAAAAATGTCTACAGTGTTCGTCGTTTCCAATAAAGGAAATCCCTTCATCTGCACGGCCATGTCAGCAGGTTCAAATGTAAGAATGTCAAAGTTTAAATGGAAACAATATGTTAGTTAGATCCTGTTTAAAACAATTATGCGGATGATGTTTATTATGTCGGTTTATGTTCCTTCCGTAGGTTTATGGCGTATTCTGACAAAGGCCTGACAAGGAGTAGTCTTCTAAAGATCATTCTCCCGCAGCAAAACATCGACTCAATAGTCGGAAAACTCAACGAGCAAACTCGGCTCGGACTCACAATAACACGAGTTATCAGCGGTAAATACCTCGCTTTCAACAACTCTCATAATAATGCCTCATAACAACAACAGATGCGCGACTTACAACAATGGCACGTCTTACTCACTCAAGGCACATAATATCATGGGTTACCTGCGGCAAAAACTTCGCATTTAATAACCAAATTGCCTTCATTATAATTTGCCTCTCTCAAGAGGATCGCCAACAATGCATAAAGAAACCTGACAACCCTGGACATGTCGAAATGACATTCCTCGCAGCAAAATATCTAACTAACAGTATGAAAATCCAAGAAAAACAAATGAACAAAAATACAGTAAGAAACACTGGGTTTCATGAGCAATAACTGCTTTGAAAGAAAGAGATGAATGAAATCAACATTCTGTCCTATGTTATGGTAGTTCTGTCTCGCTTTCAAGCATTTGTTTTCAAGGTTACTGGGTCAACAAACCAGTTTATTGGTGACAACTTCACAAATTGCAGTCCTTCACTGACCACATTTTTCGACAGGCAAGGCCGGCTAGTTTTAACATTATATAATACCGTAATATTTGGCCTTGTCATTCTTAGCATATGCTTGGTTCAAAAACCTTATAGAATCCGTGTGCTAAACACGTTACAATTTAACTGTACAATAAAGTATCGCAGTCCTTCATTTCAAAGAATAGTAAATCACAGACATAACAGCATGTCTCACGAGCTTCTTTGCTCATCAAAGATATAACACTTATTAAGTTCTCAGTATAACATTAACACCTGTGTCCTCATGACAGAAACAAAGTAGTAACAAATTGATAAATATGGCACAGATCTGCAACTCTAGACCTGCATAATGATGCGATAGTGCACTTAGTTCGATGCTTGACATCTACACTTTCTCCAAAATAATAAATCTGTCAGTATTTGACTATAAATTGGCTTCTGAGCGCTTTCAAAAATGAAAATACAGCATATTTTCATAAAACTGGAAACTACAGTTGGTTTCCTAACGATACGACCTATCTAACGAGGTCATAAGTCTCAACAGACTGGACGCAAAGATTGCAGTTAAATAAAGTGACGATGACATCTGAATGAAACCATGGATAAATATCCTACACATGGCTGAGCAAAATAGCTGCAAATGATTACAGTCATGTTTGGCAGTGGGTCGGCTATAACGTGGTACGACGTCCATCAGGACGGCACCAGGGTTAACCAAAACTGGTCTACCCCACAGGGTGACTCACAATGACTGAAATAAACAACAATTATACTAATTACAACCCTACCTAGCAAATGGCTGACACATAAGTGCGGTTGATTCACAAAAAAAAAAAAACTACGATATCTAAATATACCACCGCGGACTATTACAAAAGAAAAGGTGCCCAAACTCACGACTTTTGGTAGCTCTCACATCGGCTCAGACATTCATCGACCAGGGTCGCGAAAAACTCTGCTTGGCTCTCCAGCATGGTCCTGTCCTCCACGGATTCACCAATCTGGACCTCCCAAGCAACCAGGGTTCGTTCGCCTCCGGATGATGGTCTCCCAAAAAGGTCTGGAATGTGCCTGGAAGTCGGCATCCACGTTCCTTCGTCTGCGTCCTCGGCATCCTGACGTTCCATCAAGCTGGTGGTCTCCATCACGACGTCCCCCTCATACCGGAATGGTATTAGCCCATAATCGTCTTCTTCACCATGGCGTGGAAAAGTTCAATGTCTTGCATGATGTCGAAAATGTCGAAATATCTCGTTCCTCTCGGCGTTTTGGCGTGATTATTGTGGACGATGCAAATAATAGTGTTCTCCACAGTATTTTGTAGTTTTCAGCCTGTTGATCCTCAAGATTCAACACGATGCGATGCTTTGCTTGTTAGCACGTGCAATTGTATCACGTTTTATCAATCACGTGGCATCCGCGATAAAATTGATATTTTCAATTCAGAATTTCCGTAGCAATAATGTTGTGATCGTTGGCAGTAATAATCACGTCGTCTTGGCACAATTATCAGACGATAACTCTTATATTTTCGGCGTGGCACTTTGCCCTCCCACTTACACGTGGGAAAAATATCTGGCGTATGGCACCAATTACAGTTTGTAGAAAATATTGCCTAATATGGACTTTCGTAGAACAATAATATGTCCACAATGTGTGACAACGTTAGTATAGTTATTTTCAACACACGATGCAGTCGGATGCTCACTTGAGCACAAAAATATTTATAATGTCCACGTCGCGACGGACGGATACTCGAAACACGCCTGTCTGGCGTCAGATCTCCAGATGTAGTGTCGTCACTGACTTTCACTCGGAAGTAGGTCGCCAAAACGAAGTCATTGAGCGACTACTTTCATAGCTCCTTGCGTATCTGCAAGTGTTATACCTTACCAAAAACGTAATAATCATTCACCAAAATGATTCAATAATACAGAATGACGAATTAGAATATTCTGAGTCTTATGAAAGGATAAAAGTGATTAACAAGACCTCCAAAGTAAAAAATGCAATTGAGCGCTACTTCAAAGAGTATAGCATGAGCTCTCTGCTCCACGTGGTATTCTGGGTATGTTCAAAAGTACTACATCCCATAATAATTATTCCGTCACAAAAATATCACATGAACCATAGCTCAGCGGGTTCACTATCTACAATCAACGCCTTAACAAGATTTTAAAATCAAAGTTGAATGGAAAGAACACCTTTAAGGCTATTAATACCTATGCTATTCCTGCTCTGACATACACTTTCGGTGTTATCAAATGGACGTAGACTGACTTGGAGAACATCCTAATTAGGACACGTACCATCTTAACAAAACACAGATGTCTCCACCCTAAGTCATCTGTTGAGCGATTGACAATCCCGCGTCAAAGAGGTGGACGATGGCTCACGGACATTATCCAATTGCATGCAAGGCAAGTGAGGAACCTTCAGAGATATTTTCTGGGAAGACATGACTCTCCCATACATCAAGCCGCTGTGAAGGCAGATGACAAGTGCACACCGCTGGATCTTCTTCACGTAAGGGATATACAGTTAGCCACTGATGAGGAATGTTCAGCCATCAAGCTTCAGCAGTGGACGCAGAAAGCTCTGCACGGTCGTCATCGGTATGATCTCAACCAGAAACATGTCGACATTGAAGCGTCGAACAGCTGGTTGACTCATGCGGACCTATTCACTGAGACTGAAGGATTCATGGTTGCAATCCAGGATCAAGTTGTGGCTACCAAAAACTACCTTAAATATATAGTTAATGCAAATATTCAGGACGATAAATGCAGAAGATGCCAACTAGAACCGGAAACAATTCAACATACCACAGGAGGCTGCCAAGCAATCTCCTGTACTGCTTACATGCAAAGGCACAACCAAGTGGCCAAAATAATGCACCAACACCTTGCTCAAAAGCATTTATTATCTGATAATATTTTGCCTTACTATCAGTATGTTCCTGACGCCGTTTTGGAAAATCCCAGTCACAAGTTGTTATGGGACCGATCAGTTATTACTGATAAAACCATACCAGCAAACCAGCCAGATATCGTTCTTGTGGACAAGGTGCAGAAGAGAACCTTCCTAATTGATATTGCAGTGCCCAATTCCCATAATCTGCAACAAACCTGCTGTGATAAGATCACCAAATATCTGCCTTTGGCTGAGGAAATACGGCAAATGTGGAGACAGGAAAGTGTAGTGGTTCTGCCCATAGTAATTTCTTCTACCGGCATCATCCCCAAATTATTGGCTCGCAATCTACAACTATTGGGAATACATCCTGGTCTAGATATCACCATGCAGAAGGCCGTCATCTTGGAGACCTGTTCCATTGTTCGCTCGTTTCTCAATGTGCCACCTTAAGAGAATTAGCCATACCGTCTTGCAAACAAGCCGACGATATGTTGGTATGTCCCACTTATGTGGTGAAATGAATGTAGAAATAATAATATGAGATGTAATAATTAAAAACAGATTACATACGCATAATAAAATCTAATATCTACATAGGTAGAAATATACACGAACAGGATCAAGCAGCTGGGATTCTAGGAATTTATCTCCATTGTCCTCTTGAAATGTTGCTGTTCGACAAAGCACGCAAGGCTATTACAATGAAGAAAAATAAATTCATTGGCCCTTAAAATGTATGGGTAAGTTAATAATGAATACTAAGATTAAAATACGCTCCTTAAATATTCAGTTATGTTAGCGAAATTTCAGGATTAATCTCCTACTTAACAATTTCAACACAATTTATGAGCAGAAAAAAGCAGGCACAAGGACCATGAGTGGCATTAATATTGCTCATTATAACAACCACCTTCCTCCGGGTTGCACACTTTTCGAGTATTTAAGGTGGACAAGCGGAAACCTAGAATTTTTTCATGCAATTTTCACGTGCGAGCAACATTATGAAAGGGGTCTTTCTGTGTATGGGGACCTAACACAACGTAGAGGGTCAGGTTTTATGTGACGTGTATTGTGTTTCGTCTACAAGGCTTTCAATTCTATTTCACGTCACGTACACGTTAGGTGAATTCAGTCTGAGAGCACATTTTTAACTAATCTTTTTTTTCGATACACGGGATCATCGTAAGGATGATTTTGTTTGATACAGTGTGGTAGATATACCCATATTTGGATATCTGGGTGATATGTTGTAGACAATAGAATTGTCTGCCTGTCTTTCGGTGTATCTTTATGTACGCCTATAACTCATGTTCGGACGCTTGGTGCATCGTAAAATTAGGTATGGTAACCATGAGAGTCAATACACCAATCATTTATAAAACTCTTCACCGTACTTTTCATACAGTAGAAGGGTGGATATAGGGAAAAACTTCTCAAAATACATGCTAAAATAGGCGAAATATAAAAATTATCCTAGAAGGACAACCAAAGCATATGTTGCGCTTCTCAATATGAGACACAAAATTCGGGAGTCTATAAAGGCTCTCCGAAAACCACATTTTAAGGCCCTTAAATGAACAGTATGTGTGATATTCCCAGAAAACTAACTTCGTTCTGATAAACTTATGAAGGAATGACAAACCGCTAACCATTGCTACACTAGCTCAATTGATTATGTCTGGTGTTAACACCGAACACCGTTCGAAGAACGGGTACTTCTGCTAGTTTTAAATATTTGTAGTTTTTACACGTGTAAGGATGTACTTACTTGACGATCGAAACTGGTCACCCTAGTGTATTTATTAATCTCATGTAATTTTTTTCAGGATTAGGGCATAACCCATCTCTTTTGGGTAAATTCATGTTGACCGACTGAAAAGCACTAAACTTTTGTTCCGTCAAATGCAATGCATTGTTGTTTTTGTTGATTCATTTAGGGGCTTTGTTACATCGTGACCTTCGGTATTTGTGTGTAATTTGTCTGAAAACCTGTGTTATTGTGATGGCCGTAATGGTGTATATGTTTGTATCTGGAGCTGATATTGGTTAGGAGGTGGCCGCGGCCTGAAGATGGGAACCATCCAGGTATTTACTTGGAGTATAAGTTGGATACCACGGAAGACAGCTTCTGGATGGCTGAAGGGGATATTGTACTCACCTCTCCGCAGTTCTGTCTCACAAGGCTAAGAGTGCCCCGATCCAGCCCTCAGTTCAAATTATATATCTTGGCAGATTTGGGAATGGAACCCGGACCTCACGGGAGACATCCAAGAATGCTAGCGCCCGCGCTACGAGGCTAATGCAATGCAGAGGTAACAATAATGTAAAAACAATTGGTAGAACATTTCAGCTGAAGATTAACGGTGAGTGAATTTGAGGGTGCCTGTGACGGCCACTAGTTTATTGAGAGGGGTTGAAAGAGCTGTGTGTTGAATCTTTTATCACCTCTAACACTTTCTTCATGGAATGCCCATGATTGTTTTAGTATGCACGTACCACCTTGCACCCATGATACATGGAGGTTTAATTTCTCACAGCTTCTATCGGGTGCTACCGAACACGGCTTGGGGTGTTCTCTCATCTACTGGCACATACCATCTTACTAATGATCTTTACTGCACAGTGGTAACATTTCACACCTGCTGTGCACAAAGCTGCTGGATCGAATCCTGGCGCAGTCAGTTGGCTTTTGTGGGTGAGCAAATGCAAGGGAGACGTGTCAATAGATTTACTGGCAAGTAGAAAATCCCCTCTGGGGCAAAATTCCAGCACCCTGGTCTCTAAAAGCTTCAGAAGTTGAAAGGGACGTAAAACCAATAACATTATTATTACTATCGAACTTCTATTTAGATTAGATAGATTTACAATGGATCCAACTGAGCCGAAATGCATATTTTCATCGTAACACCAAGGAATATATCGTAGCCTACTTTTTTATTTGGGAGCAAGGTTACAATTCAGTAATTTAAATTGTATGAATACACTGCCTCATACTAGTAACGTATGATTATACACTCAACAAAACAGAACATAGATTTTCTTTCTTTATTTATTGTATCAGGTTATATGGAAGTGAAAGCAGGTCACTGAAAAAACATTGGTGCAATAGCGAATTGCGTATGGATAAAAATGAAAAAAAAAACGAGCTGAGGGGAAGAAAAACAAATCAAGAAATACTAACAAAGATCAACGAGGAGTGGAAATTGTAAAAAAAATGGAAAATAGAAAATAGTACATTATGCAATAATGGAAATAATTAAGACACGAGTATGTATATAATTTCCATACGAGTGTCTTAATTACCATGATAGGCGAGTTGCATAAGACTGTTTATGTTCGACTTTATTTTATGTTCGAACAAAAATATTCAAAAATCTGTTGAAATTTCGTCAGTCGCATATTCTGAACAGAGCGCATGCGCTTGGTTCCCAGTTCCAGATCAAAAACTTTGACAATGTCATAATATTTCCAAAGCTTTGAAACATTGTTTATTGTATAATAGGGATATCCTCAACTATCGCCAACAGGTAGCGCACAGGTACTATGTGAAATCATTTTGTTCTGCATTTCAAATAACATTGGCAAATAACAAACGAAAGGCTGTTACAATCGCTTTAGAATGAAAATTTATCGTATTATCAACTTCTACAAATTCGATGCGTATAAAATGGCAAGGGAAGGCAAATCAATATTGAGTCCCACATAGAACAGTCATGACATCTAGCGGAAATGTTTCACATGGCTTCAAACACCACAATAATACAACCCTATTGGTGAAGTAAGTTTGCGGGAATGTGCCGTGTAGTTATGGAATATTGGAAGTAGAAGATGGATTGATGTTATTATGTGTGTTTTGTTCTTCTACTGAGTTTAATATTGTTTTGCAGATTTCAATTATTTGGGACTGATTCTTCAATTTATCCTTCGGTCACAGTAGTGGATTTCCAGCTTTCATGACGTTTTGGTGTGGTTATATCACCACCAGCATTCACTAAAATTGTCGCCGATCTCCTACGAAAGCAATGCCCTGTGTACGAATTGGAGTTGGGTTGATTAAGGTACAGTACAATTTCTATTACCATATTCCCCAGTTTATTTATGCCAACATTTTGGACGGTGCACTTTCCATGTCAGTAATTTATAAAAAAGAATCGACTGTTGCAAACTTCTAAACGTAGATTCATAAATTTCTTGCATATTTCGTAGTATTTTTCTGTTACTGTGAAGGTTCGTGCTGATTTTGTATGTTTGTTTGGGATTATAACTACAACGATTGATCCGATATGCTTTGCCAACTTTCAAATCATGTAATTCATGTCCGACTTGTTTGATTTAGAGAGGGTTGAGCGCATGTGGGAAGCTATCCTAACCCAATTGGTCAAACAGCTGTATCGTAATGAAATTCTTGAGCTTTGTTTGGTGGAGAACCTGTGTCATAATGAAACTTAACTAAGATGTAGTTTTCTGGCATATAATACTTATATTTTGGCAAGGTCGAACATAATTTTTTATAGGACATACAGAAACATTAGACACAATACTTTCATCACCAGATTGCTTTTAAAGGGAAGGCTAACCAAGAAGCTCACCAAGGAAAAATGGCTTGCAAGATGCATCAAGGGCTGAATGTGATTCGACAGATACAGAAATAGAAACGAGCTGATGTTGGTGACTCATTTAGGGCTTTTTGACATAGTATTCATATATCGCTATGCACAAGGTTGTGTGTGTATTAACCTGTTTGATAAGCAGTGTCATTGTGGTGGCTGTAATAGAGTGTGCATTTGTGACTGAGGCTAGGATTGGGAAGGAGGTGACCATGACCTTAAGTTAGGGACAATCCGGCATTTTTTGGAGTAGAAGTGCTTCTAGGGCAGCGGAGGTGGGAATCGACCTATCTCGTCTTACAAGGCAGTTACAACACTCAGATCAGAATTAGACTTTTGTCAGAGCATTTGTCCTTTATTGAACGTGAGTAAGGGCACCTATCCCCATACTGACCCTTTTATGTGCAGTTACACACCCTACTACAGTCACGATAGAAGCACAGGTTATAAGACAAATCCAATACACGCTCAAGTATACGGTACTGATTAAGAAGATTTCTTAAGCCCCTTGAAATTAACATGAGCATTAGGATTAAAATACATTTTAATAGATTTATTTTGTCTGACGTGATTAGACCCTGTCTTCCATCTAACCAAATTATGCCAAGAAAACGGTGTATACAACCTCTACTTTGTATAAAGAAAAGTCCCTGATTCTTGGATGTTACGGGTAAACTCGAGAGCCACTGGATGGATTTTGATGCGGTTTTCACCATTCTGTAAAGGGTATCGCGGGGAAGATTTCTGTAGAAAATAATTAATTTATGATCAAAGGAAGCCGCGCAATAACGATTTCAGTGGGAAAGTCGAAAAAAACCTGGCGTCCGGGCGCTTTGTAAGCTTACGCTGGGCAAACCGTTAAAAATTTCTAAATACTATGAGTGTAAGAATTGTTCAGCATGAAACGTTCTGCAAAAAAGTCCACTATAAGTGTTTTTACGTTTTAATAACTTACAACCATGTCCATTCAACTACTGAGGCGACAGTTTACGAGCTAGCTAAGGGGGAGTCTATCATCCCTGTTACAGCCTAGCTAGGGGGCGAACCTATTGCCCCAGATACAGCCAGCAGCAAACCGTTGAGTCGTGTTGAGTTAAGACTTCTGAAAAGGGTGGTTGTGTTTGGAGTTTGCCTGGAAGTGCAACTCGGGCTTTCTTCATTTCGCCTGTGAAACACAGCCAAGTTAAGATTGGACGGAAGGGGGATTTGAGTTTCATTCACCTCGCCATTCCCTGGAAGTGCAACTCTCATTTCGTCTGTGAACTTTTTGTTCCGCAAAATTCACAGTCAATAAAAGATTGGATGGAAGGGGGATTATATTATATTAAATTATACTGCTTGGCCTATAATCTCTACTTAGTATAAAACGAAGTCCCCGATTCGTGGATGTCACGGGTAATCTCGAGAACCGCTGAATAGATTTTGATGCGGTTTTCACCATTCTGTAAAGGATATCTCGAGGAAGGTTTCTGTAGAAAATAATGTATTTATGCCCAAAGGAAGTCAAACACTAACGATTTCAGTGAAAAGGTCGAAAAAACTGGCGTCAGTGCGCTTTTTAAGCTTACGCTGGGCAAACCGTTAAACATATCTATATACTATGAGTGTAAGAATTGTTCAGCATGTAGAGTTCAACAAAAAAAAAGCCCGGGAGAGCATATCTCTATCGTCAATACTTCACCTACTATTAGTGTTTTTACGTTTTCGTTTCTTCCAACAATCTGCATTCAGTTACTTAGGCGACAGTTTACGAACTAGCTAGGGGCGAGTCTATCACCCCAGTTACAGCTTAGCTAGCGGACGAACTTATTGCCCCTGATACAGCCAGCAGCAAACTGTCGAGTCGTGTTGAGTTAAAAACTATAGAGAAGAGTAGTTGTGTTTGAAGTTTCCCTGGAAGAGCAACTCGGCTGTTCTTCATTTCGCCTGTGAACTTTTCGTTCCGCAAAATTCACAGTCAAGTTAAGATTGGACGGAAGGGGGATTTGTGTTTCATGCACCTCGCCATTCTTAAATTACGTCTGACAAGAATTTGTTGCGCATGCATCTCCATGATAATATAATTAATAGTCCAGTCAGTGATTTTAACCCATCATGCCGAGACGTAAAACGGATATTGGTCGTTGTTCATTGTCATTGAAAAAAAAAAGTGCTTATCACGTAATGCATTCATAACTGTTCCCGGGCAAGGACAGCAGAGAAGGGATTGGAACTCACGCTCTCCCGGTGTCAGCGAGGCACGAGGTAGCGCGTTAATGCTCTCGACCAACCTGGTAGGTAATAATAATAAGTATAATAATAGTAATAATAATAATATTAATAATAGAATAAAATAGAATAAAATGGACTACATAGAATAGTGAATAGCATAGAACAGAATTGATTTATTTTGTCTGGCAAGGTACTTAGTAGCATGCAGAGCTTCTATGCCCAAGGTCGCGGTTTCAAACCCAGCCGAAGTCGTCGGATTTTTTGAGAGCGTTAAAAATTCCTCAGTATGCCTTCCTTCAGAGGGAGTGTAAAGCCTGCAGTCCCATGTCATAGAATTATGGTATGAAATAGAACCTTCCACTAACTACACTTGTGTGAAGTCAAAATTTGTAGATTAGAAACGATAACGCTATATTAGTTCCTACGTTTGCCGCCAGGTGCTGACTGCGAAGGCATCTAGTAGCCAAGTCCGCAAGCTAGGAGTCGTGGACGGAAGTATTTGGTAGCCAAAGTAGGAACTAATTGAAATTATCGTCCGCATTCTTTTCTTGATTTAAAAAAAGAAACCACACACTAATACAGCCATCACAATTAACACCGGTTATCAGACAAATTCTACACACACCCAAAGTACGCGGAACTATATGACCGCGTTGCCGTAGCCCCAAAACTAAGGAACCAACCATTATTGCATTCTAAGCAATATAAATATGAACATAAATATGCTAATGAAAACTACAGTGTGCCCACAAAGTCTCTCCGCAGCGTGTGTCTCGCCTTGTGGGACGTCTTGGGTTGGCACTACATTCAGCTTATGTTGTTACAAGGAAAACAATTACATTAAATTAAGTAATGCAGTACAGTAATACAGTACTCACCACTATCACCCTATGCTCCGTAAAGTTCCCACTAGCACGGAAAACCTCTTACACTAAAAACACGCTCTTCAGTAATAAGCAATCGTACTAGACTCAGCTTACACAAGAACTTGACAATGACACTGCGTATAGCGTCAACACTGTCACGCACGGGCACTCATTGTTAGCAATAACGAACCAGTATTCCCCAATCTATCACTCCTGTTGAAAGTCAACACGGAACAAGTACATGCTTATGCCAGCCGCTGCGGTGAGACTTTCCGTATACAGCGACATGAATGTGCTGTCAACCTATCACGTCTCGCAAGGTGAGACCCGCGTTGCTCGTCGCTGCGGAGACACTTTGCGGACGCTCTGTAAGAATACAGTTTTACTGAAATAAAAATACATATGCAATTAGGTAAGCATGGTTCTGGCAAAATATTTATGTTAATAATTATTTGCTAATAATAATTAAAATGATAATAACACTAATAACAATAATAATGAAATGAAAATCCACAGCCTGCTTCCAGTCTCCGACCGGGTCAGGAATGGAATGAATGAAGCCCCCATCTAGTGGCGAGGATATGAACTGTGCCGGCTGCCGAGGCCTGACGCACTCCTCTGGGACAATGATTAAATGCATGACAGATGAAATGAAATGATAGTGGAGAGTGTTGCTGGAATGAAATTTTGACAGGGAAAAGCGGAGTACCCGGAGAAAAACCTGTCTGCCCCCGTTCTGTCCAGCACAGATCTCACATGGAGTGACCGGGATTTGAACCACGGACCCAGCGGTGAGAGGCCGGCGTGCTGCCGTCTAAGCCACGGAGGCTTTAAACAATAATAATAATAATAATAAATCAGTTGACGATGATGGTAAAACATTGTATTGTTAATAATTTATTACCTAAGTAAACAAGCAAGTTTTAAAAAAATACGAGTAGGCCTACAACAAAATGGAGGCAGAATTTATAATTCTAATAAAACAAATGCTCCTGTTGGTTATAATGCTTATGACTGCTATTATGACTATTATGACGCCCTTAAATTATTTCCAAGAAAATATTCATGTTTAACAACATGAAATCAATACAATTTTGTGCTTTAAATTGCGAATATGGAGAAAGGTAGTTAGTTAGTTATTGCTGCTTTAAGGGGCGGAACTACGAGGTCATCTGCCCCTATATGGAGAAAGAACCAGGCCATGTACGATGTATATTCTTCTCTTGTGTACTGCGTTACAAAGTGAAACATCTGGTGCCGACAATCAAGTCGTGGAGTATTCCTAGACTGCTCGGCTACGCTGTTACCTGCGGTAGGTAAGTAAGTAGAGACTGCTGTAAGCTGTTCACTGCCGCGGTGATATTCACTGTAGTGGTGTTGTAAACAATAGCGGTATGCAGTCCCAGGAGAATCGGGACGGGTCCGCGATGGCTCATAAGTTTTCAGCCCCCGGGCTTCACGTCGAGGCGGTAAAGTGTTTGCCTGCATACGCTGCATTCTTTTACTCATAGAGGCGCCACATAAAACAACCTTTTTACTTCCACATTCTTTAAAATGTGAATTTTAAGAACTCGTTTTGAATTGTTATTTGGTTTACTGAATTAACCAACGTTGTACTTTTGTAGATGAGGTGGAATTTTAACTCTGCTTGGACCACTCGTAAAGGCTGAGATTTACCTTCAACGTAATTGAAATAATAATGTACTTTTACAAACGTGGTGGATTCCAAACCGTAGCCAATTGATATTGTACATTTTTCAGTCGGTTAACACAATAATTCAACTTACTGGATTATGTGAAAACATTATCTGAAAAGAATTATATGTGATTAAGGTATACCGTAACCAGGTGGCACATTTACCCTGTACAATCTACCCATAAGAGCCCTGCATACACTACTGCTGCATTGGATGTCTAATAACTGATTTCCAGAGGAGTCACGCAGCATGCTGATAGATTACGTCAGAATACGAAGGAAAAACAACCAAACAGCCACTCACTACGAGCATTACCTGTCTAATGCGCCCCATTGCATTTAGAAACCCCGTATTTGAGAGCGTAATAGGCACATGTGTGGTACAATAACACGACAGTTGCTGGCAGCATATTGACAATGGCTGGTGTATTCAGCAACAACCAATACATGGACATCGTACAAATCAATGGAGAAGTTGGTCGTAATGCCGACGAAGCTTGAGGTTTCAGAACGCAATGGGGAGCATTGGACGAGAGCACTGAGGAACATGTAACGAGCGGCCGTCTGCTTGTTATCTCTTCGCATTCTGACATAACCTGCTTGCATACTCCTTCTGAATTGAGTTATTAGATCTCCCGTTCATCGCTAGTACATGCAGGACACCTAAAAGTGGATTGTACGGAACAAATGACCCACCTGTTATGTAAATTTGTAATGGACTATAAATGAAAGAGAAAACTAAGAGATGACATGTTTCACTCGTCAAGTGAGCATCATCAGATCCAAATATACACAAGACAAAATAGCTCTAGAAAACACTACCAAACCTACAATAACACCCACTAACGGTGACTGCCCTACATATACTGTACAAAGAAGCACGTCAACAACTTAGAAAGTGTTTAAGACATTAGTTTCCGTATGATAAAGGGTCTGTTAAAGTCAGACTTTACTGTACAATCTTAACCATATGGTGGCTGCAAAAGTTGACTTGGAATGTTTCAGATTCCAACTCTTCATTTGCTGACTAATTAATATTAATTATTGGACCTCAGCAAACAAAGATCATAAGACAGAAACACTTCTTACAATTTGACATCAACTGATGTTATCAGATGAAAGAAGTGTTGGTTGGTTCTTCAGTTTAGGAGCTGTGACAACGTGGTCATGTAGCCCCGTGTACTTTGGGTGTGTATAGAATCTGTCTGATAACCGGTGTTAATTGTGATGGCTGTATTAGTGTGTGTTATCTGTTTTAAAGTCAAGTGAGCACTCCAGACGTTCAATTTTTCAGGTAGTTCCTACTTTAGCTACCAAGCGCTTCCGTCAACGACAACATTTTCTGAACCTTGTTACTCGATGCCACCACAGTCTGTTCCTGGCGACGAACGTTGAAACCTAAGGGCGTTGGTCAAATCTAACATATAATTTAGCTTTTCACAAGAAAATGGAAGTGAGCTCTGAGACTGAGCCACTCGTCACTTCCCGATATCGTTTGTGAACGTCTGTTGTAAACCAATGAACACAGCATATAATCGTCAAATCTGTGCAATGTGCACACAAACTCTGGCGAGCTTCGTGACCCCAGTAACAGAATACCTGTCAGCCCCTGACTAAAACACCACGTGATATATCATAAATCACACTCACACCCCTCTCTCACACTGTATGCCATATGTGTGGCCAAAGACCGCTCGCATCTTCTTCAAACAATAGCCAATTGAATTGCCTCATTTGTTACTCTATATTAATGGTGTTCAGACAATATTCTGGATTGACGGAAAGCTAATTTCCAAGTCTTTAGAGTAACAAAGCATCCGCTTTTGTTCAATGATTTGAAATATTCGATAGCGTTAATCGCCATCTCCGTGAAGTGCATCCTTTCCCTTTTTTACTTGATATCATTAAGGCCATTCACATTCTTTGCGGAACAGATTCATCATTAAGAGTGATTTATTGCAATTTCCGAAAATGAATGAGGTTTTCCCTTAGCAGAAGGGGATAAAGAGAGCCTAGCTCAGTGAGTCATCTACAGGGCATAATTAATTACTACTATCACTGTATTCCACAGTTTCATAGCAAGTAAATGAAGTGAGTTGTTACGTCTAATCAGATGCATGGGTGATCGAGAGGCCGTATCCCATATCCCGTCCTACATCAAGAAATCAAACATATCTCAATACTTAACTGTTTAATTTTGTTATGTGAATTCACAAGAACGTTTAAAATGTCATCTACACTGCTCATTCATTTCATATTTTGGCCTACAGCATAACTAGTAATAATAATAATGAAATGAAAATCCACAGCCTTCTTCCAGTCTCCGACCGGGTCAGGAATGGAATGATTGAAGCCCCCATCTAGCGGCGAGGATATGAACTGTGCCGGCTGCCGAGGCCTGACGCACTCCTCTGGGGCAATGATTAAATGAATGACAGATGAAATGAAATGATAGTGGAGAGTGTTACGGGAATGAAATGTTGACAGGGAAAACCGGAGTACCCGGAGAAAAACCTGTCTGCCTCCGTTTTGTCCAGCACAGATCTCACATGGAGTGACCGGGATTTGAACCACGGACCCAGCGGTGAGCGGCCGGCGTGCTGCCGCCTAAGCCACGGAGGCTTAATAATAATAATAATAATAATAATAATAATAATAATAATAATAATAATTCAGTTTCTAAGCCATTTGGAAAGAATGAATCCTACCAGACTCACTTTTCGAATCCACAAATTTTTGCAAATCAAACGCACAAGACCAAAATGGTATAAACAAATAGAGAAAGACCTTATTGAATTGGGTTCACCAAATTTACAAGATAGAAATATGATCCGGAAAATTGTTCACACAAGGGGATTTGAGGAAGATGAGAAGAAACCACAGCGACGTACCTGGTCGGAGGAACATAAATTACAGCAATCAGTGAAAATGAAGAACTATTGGGCAAGGAGGAAAGCTCAGAAAATGTTGATTCCGCGTGGTCCTAAGTGACCCATTCGCGAATAATAATAATAATAATAATAATAATAATAATAATAATAATAATAATAATAATAATAATAATAATAATGTTATTGGTTTTATGTCACTTTAAACAACTGGGGCATTTACAGACACCGGGCTGCCGGATTGTTTCCACGAATGTGATCTATAACGTGCCAGTAAATTTATTGACATGGCTCCCTCGCATTTGCGCACCCTCAAATGCCAACTGGCTACGGCAGGATTTGATCCTGCTACCTTGGAAACATCAGGTGAGGACATTACCGCTGAGCCAAACAGCCAGTCTACAGCATAACTACACATGTTTCTTACAGTATTGCATTTATTTGGTCAACTTTTCAATACTTACTATTTATTATTAGGCTACATAATACGAAGGCTGATCGAAAAGTTTTGCCTGTAATTTTTTTTAGCAAAATATATACTTACAGGTAATTACAAAATATATCCTACGTACTGTTTTACGTACATTACACTATATTTAGCATATTTTCCTTTATGAAAAAATAGGCTTATGGCATCACCTTTTGTCCGTGTGTATATGTGTATGTGTGTCCGTGTGTGTGTCCCGACCTAATAAAATCTAAATGGCTGGAGAGATTTTAATGAAACTCGGCAAGGTCATAGTACCATTATGGCCGACCCCAAACGTGCACTTAAAATTGTATAACGTCTGACTAATTCAACATGGCGGCTGTGCGAAATATTTCACTGGCATCCTATATCTCCGAATCTTTTTTTAGACGTTTCGGCCATCGATGGACCACGACGTTCTTCACTCATATGATCACTGTAATGCTTGTCTGCCAGTAGATCTTCATTCTTGGTGAATGTTCTGCTCTCCTTTCTTCCGTCCACTTGCAGTGAGGGCGAGGCTTCACAGATGTTAAAGGGTGTAGATTACTGGTTGATTTAACCATCTTTCTGAACAGGTTCCTATCCCAAACTGGAGCTTGATTGATTCGAGCTTCTGTTAGGTCCTTTTTAACTTGCATCGACCATATACAATAGGATTTTTTTTAGATATTGATGAGTGGATTCGATATGAAATTCGATGATGCTCCATCCGCTCCAAATGTCCAAAGAAAGACATTCTCCTTTTTCTCATCAAACTCACCAAATCTTCCATATGTTCAAATAATTCATTGTATTGTTATGTATTCTTCTGTAAGTACCATTATCATTAACAGGTCCTAATATTTTCCTTAGAATTTTCCGATCCTTAAGTTCTAATTTTCTCAATGGACCTTTGTTTGTCATTTGTAAGCATTCTGTGGCATACAGTGCTGACGGCCTAATTACTGTGTTATAATGACAAAGTTTGACATTCCGGGACAAGCTTTTACTTTTGTAAATGATTTTGCAGGTTTGAAAGGCACCTTCCAATTTGTTACATCTGCTCTCATTGGCAACTATTTCTGAATTATTAGGGGTAATCCATTCCCCTAGGTATTTAACTATTACTCATATCAACCTAAAATTTTGAACGGTGATGAAGGGAACTACTAGAAGTACACCTATGTGACTTCCAAAAAACTGTTAACTACAAAACGCACATGGTGGCCAAGCGAAGTTGAAACATATAAATCGACTTTTCTTGCGACTTAACCATCCGATCGCAGTGAAACATGGTGCAGCATATATTCATACAGGTAGCAATGCAATGACGTGTAATTTAGTTCAATTATTTACATAACCTCAAGATGACAGCTGTGTAAACTTTTAAAATTAATTTTCATTTCTTGTGTTCTAATCAGGCGATCGAAGTCAACGTTTGCATAATGATTGTACGCAATAGTGTTCATCTAATCGTACATAACTCTATGGCCTAAATATATTAAAATACAACATGGCGACCATCTGATGTAATAAGACGGTCCTCAATATATATTATTCTATGACAGCAATCAAACTGAAATTCTGTATGTTGATATAAGTTCATCTATGAGACTTTCAATAGCCCGGTGAGCACAAATCCAACATGGTGGTGACGTGAAATTAAAATATTTAAATGGACGTTTCTCGCGATTTAACCATCCGTAAATATTAATTGTTGTTTTAAAGGGCGGAAAAGCAAGGTCATCTGCCCCGATTTAACCAACCGATCTCAGTGAAACTTGGTACGGTATATTCTTATACACATTTCAATCCACTACCATCCAATATATTTCCATTGTATTCAAAACCACAAGATAACGGTTGTGGGAAATTTTAAAATCTCTTTTTTTTTATTATTTCTTGTGTCCTAATCATGATTGAAATTTGAATTTGTCCCATCACAGCACTTAATTTGAGATGCCCCTGTAGTAGAACTCAGACTACTGTCTTGGCGACATCGTTGCACGTGAATCGCTATCCTCCCAGGATCTTCTTTAGTGAACCATGGAAATGCGAGACCACATGGGCCATCCAGAACCGCCAAAAAGCTCCGGTCATTTCACATGGAGAGTCTGGGCCACCCACCAAACCGTCCGGACCTCGCCCCTAGTGATTAGCACGTTTTTGATCCGCCGAAGAAATTCCTGACACGACAGTGAATCAAATATTGAAGTAAGGAAACATAAAAGAAAGAATAACGTAAATGAGTTTATTTAGTTAGGATTTGAATTAGGCTAAAATAATACGAGTAAAGAAACAAGTGTTTTTAGAGTGTTTTTCCGCAACTGAAATCAGGCCAGAAGTGATTTTAAAAAAATTGTTTCTCTAATTTGATAAATCTTCAAGACCCAAAATGTAAATCCATTCCGGGCCCTTTAGCCCTTCAACGTTTGCTACAATAGAGAAAATTGCTTAATTGTACGTTTTTGCTAAAATGAGGACCCCTTTTTTATCTGCTAAGAAATGTTTTCAACATTAAACAAGTAGTTCCGTGACGAACTAAAGAGCCTACTTTTCTTAAATTTTATGAATTAATCTAAAATAATATGATCGATAATTGTGCTAATTTTGGATGAAATCCACTTGTTAGTGTAGAAGTTACCTGTATTTAAAGATTCGACTTATCCACAGACTTAAATAATGTTGGCAGCACTGACGTATATTGGTTACTTCAAATTAATTTAGAATGTTAGGTAGTATGCGTATGCAAAGTTTTCAGCTGTTGGCTTGCATATATTCTGATTTATAGATATTAGGGTAAAAATAGAAATAGCATTTATTTACAGTTGGTAACCCTGCTGGCTCAAAGAATGCGCGCATTCATGTCAGTTATGGTTCAAAAATCACATACGAAATTTGGTTGAAATCCATTTGTAAGTACAGAAGTTACATGCATTTAGAACCATGTTGGCAGCACTGACGTTTACTAGGTACTCCAAATTAATGTGGAAGGTCATGTACTATACGTGTGCAGCGTTTCGAGCTCTTGGTTTGCATATTTTCTGATATATTGGTATTAGGATAAAAAAGTGAGCATTTATTAACAGTTGGCAGCCCTGGTTGCTCTTAAGAATAAGCATAGCCATATCGTAGTCGTACACATTGTACATATGAATTTTGGTTGAAATCCAATTGATAGTGTAGAAGTTACTTGCAATTAAAAATTAGGCCTAACAGCAGGCTTAGAATCATGTTGTCAGCACTGCCATGTTTGGTCTCCTGGAAATCAAATTGAAATATTATTATGTATATGTGCTCCAATTTTGGAATAGCTCCCATGCATACCTTCCAAGATATCAAACATGGAGCTCAAATTTCAAATGCGATTTTTCAGCAGTGGGTAGCACTGACGTCATTTTCAAATATGACCTTGAATATTCCGTTATATATCTTTACTCATACCAAATTTGGTTTCGATAGCTGCAGCCGTTTAGGGGTTGATAGGGGGGACACACATAGGCAGATAGCAGACAGACAGACATTTTCCCGGATCGATCTCAGATGTCTACGTTTTCCTCATTTTTGGCCTATATTCATTTTATGAAAAAACAAGATGTTCAGTAAAGAACATATAGCATACTTTCTCCTAAATGTATGAGTATAGTTATAACTCGTTGTTATTATCAAAGAGTATAATAGAACTATTCTTTGTTGAAGACCTTAGAATCGATTTACCTCTACCAAACGCCACAAATTAGATAAAAACTGCTACCATCATTGAAGAAAGAAAGATAAGAAGTATATCAAGAATGTTATGGATCTGGAGACATAATCGACCGGACTGGCTGCGTGGCTCAACGGTAACGTTCTCGCTTGCTGGGCCCTAGATTGCAGGTTCGTATCCTGGCGCAGTCAGCTGGCATTTGAGGGTGCACAAATGCGAGGGAGCCGTGTCAGTACATTTACTGGCACGTTAAAGATCCCCTTCGGGCCAAAATTCCGGCACCCCGGTGTCTCTAAAAGCAGCAGTAGTTAAAAGGGATGTAAAACCAATAACATTATTATTATTATTATTATTATAATTATTATTATTATTATTATTATTATTATTATTATTATTATTATTATTATTATTACATATACGACCTGCCGTGGGCAACATCCAACTTTGAGTTGAGGCATGTCTTTACACGTCTGGTTGTGCATGGCTTTCACAACCCTAATTGAAAAATAAGGAAGGAAGATTGTAGTTTTACGTGACCGTGAATCTTGTGATTATGAGCCACGGGACCTCCTTTTTACGTGGAATCCGAACCACAGGACATGGCATTTCACTTCGAAAATCTCACATGCATTGACCGGGAATCGAAAACCCTAATTGCATTCACAAATCTCTCCATGTCCCTACAGAGACGTGTGTATACAAACTACTATGTGAAATCGTTTTGTTCTTTACTTCAAATAACATTTTCAAGTAACGCAAAATAGGCTGTTACAAACCCTTTAAAATAAAAAGTAAAAATGTATCGTAGTATCATCTTGTCATTCTTCAAATTCGATGCGCAGCCAATGGTATAGTAATCAATGGAGCCCCACGTAGACTAGTCGTGACATCTAGTTGTGAAATATCGAACAATGTAATCCTAACAGAGCGAGTGCATTCTAGCGGCCAGAAGAAAAAACTTTTCAATAAAATCTGGAAGTTAATAGGTAGGTCGACGTGCAGTTACCTTTTTGTCAGCTAGATGTCTCGAGTAAATCTGCTGGCGAATTATGTTTTAATTAAATATATATTTTACACCATAATATGCACAATATAAAGCTTAATTTTAAAACATCTGAGTCATTACAAAACAATAAACATATAACATTTCAAGCAAAAAACCTAGCTCTGATCGGGTTTGAACCATAGGCATTTGAGCGATAGGCTAACGCTCTACCACTGAGCTAATTGTGCCAACGAATATCGTTCTATATAAAATGACTTACATAGAACTTGTTAGCAAATAATGATTTATACTAAACGATTTCATCACTGGAGTATATTATTTATATATAAAGCATTTCATACAAAGTTTATTTATTTTGTATCAGTACGCTATATTGCATGCAATACTCAAATTAGTGAAATATAAGTCAGGCACAAGATATCCGCTGCCATCTTGTCTTATTACTGAATCAGCTCAGCTTTTTAAAATCACGTCTGCACTATAGTATTACAAAATAAACTTTTAATTTCGAACGTGCCTCTACGTTGAGAACAGTTAAAACGATTCTCGGCTCGATAATCGGTACTGGTGGGTCTCATGATATGGATTATAAAGTTTGCATAATTCGCACGGCCGCCATCCTGAAATGGTATGGCGGACGACCTTGTAGTTTGGTCACAAGATGCATCTTATACGAAGGTATGCTGTTACCAAATTTGGTAGAGATCGGATGATTTGGTTAGTCGTTATTTGATTTTACGTTTTGAAAATTTGAGTGGCCGCCATTCAGTTTTAGTAAAGATGGCGGCGATATAAAACATTACACTGAGGTGTCCTTTGCTAGTGCTACCTTTGTACCAAATTTCGTTCAATTCGCATTCACCGTGTTCGATTTGATAGGGGGGGGACAGACATTCAGAGTACACACACTCACACACACACAGACACACACACACACAGACTCACACACACACATACACACACACAGACTCACACACACACATACACACACACAGACAGACACACTTTTTTCGCCCTGTGTTGATCTCATAAGTCTACTTTCATTTTTTGCAAAAATCGAAAGTAGGCTAAAAATAGGCTTATGAGTTCACCTTTTGTCCGTGTGTCTGTGTGTGCATGTGTGATTCATGTGTGTGCGTGTGTGTGTGTCCCTAATAACGTTTAAACGGCTAGACCGATTTCAATGAAACTCGGTAAGATCATAGAACCATTCTGGCCGATCCCGACCGAGTCCTTCAAATTTTATTGTGTCTCACCAATCCAGCATGGCGGCTGTGTGAAATATTTCACCAGCATTCAGTATCTCCGAAACTATTACACATATCACCCTGAAAATTTGTGCCGTGATAAAGGGCACTACTACAAGTTCACCTATGAGCCTTTCAAAAACCTGGTAACTACAAAACCAACATGGTGATCAAGCGAAGTTGAGACATTTAAATAGACTTTTCTCGTGATTGAACCATCGAAACGTATTGACACTTGGTGCAGCATATACTTATACACATTGTAATGCACTGGCGTCTGTTTTGGTTCAATTGTTTACATAACCTCAAAATGGCGGCTGTGCGAAATATTTCACTGGCATTCTCTATCTCCGAAACTTTTACAGATATCACCGTGAAATTTTGTACGGTGATAAAGGGCACTGCTATAAGTTTATCTATGTAACTTTCAAACACCTGTGAAGTACAAAACGAACATGGCAGCCAAGCGAAGTTGAAACATTTTAATAGACTTTTCTCGTGATTTAACTCTCTGAGCGCAGTGAAATGTGGTACAGTAAATGATTTTTACATATTGTAATGTACTGGCATCTAATTCACTTCAATTGTTTACATAACCTCAAGATGGAGGCTGTGCGAAATTTTAAATTAAGTTTTTATCTCTTGTGTCGTAATCATGCGATCGAAGTGAAAGTTTGAATAATGAAGCTACGCAATAAATTTCCTTTAATGGTACATAACTCTATGGCCTATTCACATAACAATCCAAAATGGCGAGCATCCGAAATATCTACGAATCTTTTACAGCAAACAAACTTATTTTTTTATGGTCATAGAGACTATGAACGTATGTTCACCTATAGGACTTTCAGTAACCTGGTGAGCACAAATCCAACATGGCAGTGACGCGATGTATAAATATTTAAATGTACGTTTCTCGCGATTTAACCATCCGAGTGCAGTGAAACTTTGCACGTTAAATGCTTATACAAATGTTAATCCACTGGATTCTAATTTATTTCAATTGTTTTCATAACCACAAGATGGCAGCTGAGCGAAATTTAGAAAAATAATTTTTACTTCTCGTGTCCTGATCATGCGTACACAATAATCTTCATGTAATAGTACATACATAAAAATCCAACCTGGCGACCACATGGAATATTTAGACGGTTCTCAATATCTACGAATCTATCACAACAATCGAACTGCAATTATGAATGTTGATAGAGGCAATTAACACGTGTAGGATATATGAAAATAGGCTGTATAGTTCTTCACGGAACTACTTGTTACAAAATGTGAAAAGTAGGCTAAATATCAATCACATCTTTGTATTACATAACCATTGTTTACCCTAGTTTTGTGTCACGGATGCCATCTACTTAAATTCAAATTCTCATGGTAGTCGTCCCAGTAGTTTACAAACCGACAAAATATTAAACTGCGGGTATATTTGGTCACAATATAGGCACACCTAATCCGGATAAATACAAAGTTTGAGCCGATAATTGAGAATACCTACCACCTATTGAAAAATGGATTTACTAATTCAGAATCCGTCGCGGGAGTGTGCACGAGAACTCATCAATTGAAGCGATAGAAGCAATTTTTTCACTGTCACTTAATTCTACTAAATAAAGCTTTTCAGTCGGTCAACACGATTATTTTACTCCCAATTACATTAGGCGGGAGAAAATGTATTTATTTTATATGCCCTAACATGCATGGTTGGTTGGTTGGTTCCTCAATTTAAGGGCTGTGACAACGCGGTCATATAGCCCCGTCTACTTTAGGTGTGTGTAGAATCTGTCTGATAACCGGTGTTAATTGTGATGGCTGTATTAGTGTGTGTTATCTGTTTTAATTCAAGTAAGGACTGCAGACATTCAATTATCAAATAGTTCCCACTTTTGCTACCAAACGCCACCGTCAACGACAACTGGTTCTGAACTTGGGTGCTAGATTCCACCGCAGTCGGCTCCTGGCGACGAACTTTAGAACTTAATAGCATTAATTTTAGTATTTGAATGGTTCATTATGTTTCCGTATTGATGCAACAATTAGTATTAATATTTTGAAAAGTTCCACCTAATCAATACCTTTAATGCACTAAATATAAATGATCACTTAGTGGTCATTGGTAAATGTTTCGGGGCCTAATTGTTTTGGCCCCTTCATCATCCTGTGTAGATAAAAAGTCAAGGCAAACAGGTGGTCGGACAGCTTAACACTCATAAAATATTCCCTTCAAAAAACCCTATTACGGTGCACCATAATGAAAGGGGAAAGATGTTTATCCAAAGAAGCATAAGGAAATAAAATACATAAATAACAAGAAGTTCCGTGACGAACTAAAGAGCCTACTTTTCTTAAAATTTAAGATTCATGCCAATGATTAATCTATATGGATCTATCTAGAATAATTACGAAATTAAGTTGGTAATATCGAAATTTCTAATTGGTTCGAAATACTGTATACATGGCATAATGTAGCCTAATAGAGAACTACAGTTGGCAGCCCTGGTGACTGAATATATTCTTAGTTCCATCTCTTAAGGTACAGAATACAAAATTTGGTTGTAGTCCAATGGATAGCATGGACGTTACATGCAGTTTAACATTGGATTTAACAAAGCGCGTAAAATCATGTTGGCAACAATGACATACATGTATTGGGCAGAAATAATCTGAAATAATATGATCTATTGTTGTGTCAATTTTGAATGAAATCCATTAATTAGTATAGAAGTTACATGCATTTTAAAATTGGACCTATCAGCAGGCTTAGAATCATGTTGGCAGCACTGGCGTAGGCCTATATTAGTTATTCCAAATTAATCTTGAATGCCAGGTACTATACGGGTGCAAAGTTTGGAGCTATTGGCTTGCATACTTTATGATATATTGATAATAGGGTAACAAAAATAAAGACAGTATTTATTAACAGTTGGCAGCCCTGGTTGCTCTTAAGAATACGCATAGTCATATCTGTTATGGCACACATAGCACACACGAAATTTGAATGAAATCCATATGATAGTGTAGAAATTGTATTTAAATTTGGACCTCCCAGCAGGCTTAGAATCATGTTGGTAGCACTGATGTATATACGTTACTCCAAATTAATATGGAATATCAGGTACTATACGTGTGCATAGTTTAAATCTGTCGGCTTGCATACTTTCTGATATATGGGTATTTGGATTTAAAAAATTGAGAGCATTTATTAACAGTTGGCAGCTCTGGTGGCTCTTAAGAATATGCTCAGTCATATCTGTGTATGTACACATAGCACATACGAAATTTGGTTGAAATCCAATTGATAGTGTAGAAGTTATATGCATTTAAAATTTGGACCTCTCAGCAGGCTTAAAATCATTTTGGCAACACTGCCATGTATAGCCTCCTGGAAATTAAACTGCAATGTTATTATCTATAAGTGTGCCAATTTTGAAATAGCTCCCATTCATACCAACTTGGGGCTCAAATTTCAATTGCGATTTTTCAGCAGTTGGTAGCACTGACATCATTTTCAAATATCCCCGTGAGATATTCAGGTATAGGTCTTTACTCCTAACAAATTTTGTTTCGATTTCTCCAGCCGTTTAGGAGTTGATAGGGGGGGGGGACACACACAGCCAGACAGACAGACTGAAGGACAGACAGACAGACAGACACACATTTGCCCGATCGCATAAGTCTACTTTTTCCTCATTTTTAGCCTACTTTTCACATTTTGCAAAAATGAGGAAAAAGTAGACTTATGAGATCGGGCAAATGTGTGTCTGTCTGTCTGTCTGTCTGTCTGTCCGTCTGTCTGTCTGTCTGTCCTTCTGTCTGTCTGTCTGGCTGTGTGTGTGTCCCCCCCTATCAACTCCTAAACGGCTGCAGCAATCGAAACAAAATTTGGTAGGAGTAAAGATCTATACCTGAATATCTCACGGCCATATTTGAAAATGATGTCAGTGCTACCAACTACTAAAAAATCGCAATTGAAATTTGAGCGTCATGTTGGATATCTTGGAAAGTATGAATGGGAGCTATTTCAAAATTGGCACACGTACAGATCATAATATTTCAGTTTAATTTCCAGGAGGCTAAACATGGCAGTGTTGCCAAAATGATTATAAGCCTCCTGATAGGTCCAATTTTTAAATGCATATAACTTCCATACTATCAATTGGAATTCAACCAAATTTCGTATCTTGTATGTGTACATAACCAGATATGACTGAGCGTATTCTTAAGACCTACCAGGGCTGCCAACTGTTAATAAATGCTCCTAATTTATTTTATCCAAATACCAATATATCAGAAAGTATGCAAGCCGACAGCTTTAAACTATGCACACGTATAGTACCTGACATTCTATATTAATTTGGAGTAACTTATATACGTCAGTGCTACCAACATGATTCTAAGCCTGCTGACAGGTCCAACTTTAAATACATGTAACTTCCATACTATCATTTGGATTTCAACCAAATTTCGTATGTGCTATGTGTACCATAACGGATATGACTATGCGTATTCTAAGGAGCAACCAGTGCTGCCAACTGTTAATATGTGCTGTCCCTATTTTTGTTACCCTAATATCAATATATCAGAACGTATGCAAGCCAATAGCTCTAAACTTTGCACACGTATAGTACCTGGCATTCTAGACGAATTTGGAGTAACTAATATACGTCAGTGCTGCCAACATGATTCTAAGCCTGCTGATAGGTCCAATTTTAAAATGCATGTAACTTCTATACTAACTAAAGGATTTCATTCAAAATTGGCACAACAATAGATCATATTATTTCAGATTATTTCTGACCAATACATGCATGACATTGTTGCCAACATGATTTTACGCGCGCTGTTAGATCCAATGTTTAACTGCATGTAACGTCCATGCTATTCATTGGACTTCAACCAAATTTTGTATTTTGTACCTTAAGAGACGGAACTAAGAATATATTCAGTCATCAGGGCTGCCAACTGTAGTGCTCTATTAGGATACATTATGCCAGGTATACAGTATTTCGAACTAATTGGAAATTTCGATATTAGCAACTTAATTTCGTCATTATTCTAGATAGGTTCATATTCTGTAGAATAATCATTGACATGAAAAGTAGGCTGTATAGTTCTTCACGGAACTTCGTGTTGAAAAATGTGAAAAGTAGGCTAAAAATAAAAATAAAAGAAAGAAGGAAAGAAAGGAAGAAAGAAACATTTGAAATTTGGAAAAAACAAAAAATATAGTGAGAACACACTCTAAAATTTGACCCTTTCTTGTTGATCACAGAAATTGTGCATTCTTCAAGTGGTCCCAAATCTTCTGAAATACAGTATGTGGACGACAATAACACATTTGAAATAAACCATACGCAATACCGTGGCTTGTAGATGGTGCACCGTAATAGGTTTTTTTTGAAGGGAATATTTTATGAGTGTTAAGCTATCCGACCACCTGTTTGCCTTGACTTTTTATCTACACAGGCTGATGAAGGGGCCAAAACAATTAGGCCAGGAAACATGTACCAATGACCACTAAGTGATCATTTATATTTAGTGCAATAAAGGTATTGATTAGGCGGAACTTTTGCAAAATATTAATACTAATAGCATTAGTCAAATCTAACCTTTAATTTAGCTTCACACAAGTGTAATTAGTGGAAGGTTCTTTTTCAGTCCATAAATCTATGACATGGGACCGCCGGCTTTACTTCCCCTCCGAAGGAAGGCCTTATGAGGGATTTTTAACGCTCTTAAAAAATTCGACGACTTCGGCCGGGTTTGAACCCGCGGCCTTGGGCATAGAATCTCAGAATGCTACCAAATACGCCACCGAAGCCGCCTAATCCTAACATGAAAAACACTACTTAAAATATTTAACACAACTCCCGAGTGATTAGTGAACTGGGGCGGACGCATACGACTCATGCTTCGTATAACAGATAAGTTTATACAACATACTGTATTTCCATTTTAGTGCTGTGTACAAAATTTGTGCATTATAACCACACATAATAAGTCACCAGTTTAATAAAGAAACGGCTGATTTACAACATAATTAACAAATTAGTGTAGACATCATTTCTGAATCTGGTCACAATAATAATTCGATGGAAAATAGGCCTAGTCATTTTGGCCGATACGCCAGAGGATTTGAATGAGTTTTTGAATGGTAAGGACTCCGTCTTGAGGATAGAATTCAAGATGAAAATTAATAAATGTAAAACAAAGCTATTGGAATGCAGTCGAAATAAATCAGAAACCTCTATGGACATCAAATTGGCAGGTGAAAAACTAAAGTAAGTAGGAGACTTCTGTTACTTAGGAAGCAAAATAACCAGTGATGGTCGAAGCAAATAGGATATAAAAAGTAGGTTAGCTCAGGCAAGGAAAGCATTTCTACAGAAAAGGAATCTGTTGACATCGAATATAGATTTAGGTATTAAGAAGTAATTTTTGAAGGTCTTTGTATGGAGCGTGGCACTCTATGGAAGTGAAACTTTGACTATTGGTGCAGTGGAAAAGAGGAGAATTGAAGCGTTTGAAATGTGGTGTTACATGAGAATTATGAAGATCAGATGGGTGGATAGGGTTACAAACGAAGAGGTATTAAGTCTAGTGGGAGAGGATAGATGTTTCTGGCGACTGCTAATGAAGAGAAGAGATACTAAGACACCCAGGAATAGCAAGCTTAGTTATGGAAGAAAGGGTCTAGGACAAGAACTGTAGGGGTAGACCAAGGTTAGAATATGTTAAACAGATTGCCTCGGATGTAGGGTGTGGTAGCTATGTAGAGATGGGACGATTCGCTCAGCTCAGGGAGCATGGAGGGTGCATCAAACCAGTCAAAAGACTGAAGACGAACAACAACAACACAGGTTAACATACTTTAAGTACATTAATATTAACGCAACAACCATAGTAGTGAACAATAACATATGTAAATATGATTGATGAGTCACACAAGTTTTTACGAATGTATGTAATCTGAACATTGTATATATATTTGTGCGTAAGTCTATTCATTAATTAATTGAGCCTACGTGAGCAGGATATCAGGATGAACGCTTGGCGTTCGAAACATGTCATCCATTTTAAGTAGCCCCATCTTAGTTAGTGTTTTTCATGTTAGGGCACTTCCCATAAACGGAAAAAAAGTATTCTTAAGACATTTATTCCATTTCAAAATTAATAAGTGATCAATTCACATACATTACATTACAATGTTAGTACAATGTTAGCCACCTTAGGCTTTCCTGCATGCTGAAACACGCTGCACCATAGAGTCAATAAGGCTGTGGCTGAGTCCGGCGTTGCTTCCTCTTACTTGTGCCCGCTCCTCTCCGTCTACTTTCCTGTCGACCTCGCTTGGTCAACTCTTGTTCTCTTCCAACCCCGATGGTATTAGGGTATCCGAGGCCTAGGGAGTATCTTCCTAGCTACAATTTTCCACTTTATTTCATCTGGAACAATTCGACGACCCATTTTATTTCAACAAATTCCTGAACTCGACGAAGTACGCACTTATCCTCAAAAATATCACAAGCTGTTCAGAAAACAAACCAATCAGCTGTTCCCAAACATCATTTCCCGCCTAAATAGACATGTATCGAGTAGGCTGTGATAACATTTGAGCACTGGTGCCAAACATAAAGTTTTAAAACGACCATAAAAAATTGGGTCTTTTCCTGAAAATTTCAAATAATTCAAGAGAAATATATCACTCTCACACTCATCCTCACATTTTTCCTTAATAATTTTACACTACCCGTTTGATAGGTCTTTATGAGGTGTATTGATATGCCAAATTTCAAATGTGTACGTGCCCCCGTTTTCTCTTAGGATGGGGGTTTCTGTGCATACGAGTGTTAATTTTTGTGCCATACGGTACTTAAAAATTGCCAATAACTTTCGTATTTTTCAAACAAAATCCATGTGTTTTTACTAAACGCCTTCTCTTTCTCTGTAGGTAGTATTAATAGTTACGAAAATAGCGCATTACCAATACATTGAAGGCAAGTGGCAAAAGTTACTTTATGGGTGGTGTCCTCATTGTTTTGACCAGCAATTTACATACTTGTTTTCCCGCCTAATTTAATTGGGCACAAAAAATGTGTTGACCGACTGAATAGCTTTATTTATTGCAACTCATTAAAAGTTTCATCGCAATTGGATGAATAGTATATGAACGCATATGACACAAGCAGACAAACAAACTGTCGAGAAACATTCATTTTGTTATTTATAGATTGTATAACCTACCTGAGTGAAGTGGTGACGGACAGTGCTGCTATGAGAACCACAGTTGGGCTGTATCTTCAGCATGTTATTGTATTCCCAGCATGCCTCGCTGTAGCTGCGTTTTTTGTAACAAGCTCAGCAGGTTTCGATGAATAATTATCACAATGCGGTTGACCGATCGATACAGACTCAATCATAATTAACATAGAATTAATACTTTTAAATTATTCATTCGTCGCGGTGATTTATGGGTAATGCCAGATGCCACAAGTTGTGATTACAAATTCAACTTTGAAATTAGCTGACTGTGACGTACAAATTGAAAAGTGTGATCATTATTCTGTTTAAGTTGAAAATTACTCTAACTCGTGGTCTACGTTATCCGATATTCCTTGACTCGTTTTAAGTAATGTGTGCTCACCTAATGAAAATAAAGAAATACTGGATCGAAATCGAAGATAATTGGCAGTGGTGAGTTGCTATCATTCCAAATATATCAGCAATGCGAGACACATCTACTGAAAAAAATAATCATCACGTACAGTAATGCCAGCATAGGCTAGCGGCCTCTTTTGCGATATAATTGAGTTATCAGATTTTCATTTATAATCAACATTTTAGCAGGTTCGTCATGCTCTTATATTTTATTCCCATTTGTCGTAGCGTATGACGAACTCTTCATAGAAGTCTGCCGCTGATACGGAAATCCATTTCCAAACGAACGATTACACTTCATAAGTGGTACTGAAGCGATTGTCACCCAAAAAGAACTTGAGAAGAGGAGGTAATCATGACACAAAAGTCCCGGGCATTCTCAAAACACATTTGCTGTAGTAATGTGCGCTAGGATTATCTCATGCCTCAGGCCCCTTAAGTTAAGCAATAATAACAACATCGGCGTTCCGATCACTAGCAAATATGTAGGATCTGGCGTGGCTACTTCAGCTATTTTAGACTTTGACGAACAAGGCCCCAGTTTGGCCTCTCTGATATTAAGCATTGCAGTTACACAGAACGATACGTGTAGGCCTATACCGGGTGAATCACCTGCCCGTAATAATATATATTTTTTGCAGCCCAAGTAGCGTTATTATCAGGAGGGTCGATATTTCTCTGCTCCATCCCGTATGGTACTAATGCACTGCAAGCATTTCCCGCGAACGATACTGAACACTAGTATTTCTCCCTCGTATTAGGCTGTAGTCACATCCAAGGAATCATCCAGCTTCAGTCTGGATTGGGTCCATGATTTTCCGTAGGATTTTCCTTTCCATGACCTCCAACTTCTCTAGCTTGTAGTTTATCGAAAGGCATTCTCTGGTGTACATACATTCTGTTTTGACCACAGTGTTGTAGTACTTTATTTCGGCGTTCCAGAATATGCATTTTTTGTTGTAGATGTTTTTAGTAAGCCCATATGCTCTCTTCATTTTAGAGAACCTATCGCCTACCGCAGCATTTTCTAGACCATTCTCCTGTATTGTTTCACCGATATATTTACATTCTTTATCCTCCCAATCCGCATTATCTCTGTTTCATGGACTTTCGGTCCTTGTTTGTCATTCAACATTGTTTTTTCCTTCATTTATGCCAGCTATAGACCACGTCATTTCAACTGCTTCCGTCTTTGGGCCTTGTTCTTAGACCAGTGTTCACGCATTCGCTGCCTGAGAAACTCCTTTCTTTCATCAGACCACTTCTGGCCGGTTATTAAATTCGCTTTTTCTTGGAATTGGTGGTGTGCTCCAAGCCTTTCCTTCAAAAGATTACGTTCCATAATGTCTGCCTGGATGATCCTTACTTCTTGAAAATCCTTGTCTACCGCACAAAAACAGGGGCCCTTGTTTTTGTTGTTGTTAGGAAAATAGGTAAATATCCGATTGGCGATTTTCTCGGGTTTCATACGAGTTATGTGGCCATAGAAAGATATTCTTCTCTTCCGAATTACTTGAGATATCCTTTCTACATAATGGTACAACTCATTGTTATGCCGTCTCATGTATTCACCATCGTCTCTAAACGTCCCTAAGATCTTCTTCAGGATCTTCCTTTCCTTGGCTTCCAATTTATCAACCAGACCGTCCCATTCATTGCCAGGCATTCTGCTGCGTACAGCGCCTCAGGTCGGATAACTGTATGGTAGTGTCTTAGTTTGGCATTGCGGGACACTGTTCGCTTGGTGTACACTCCTTTCGTTAGCTGGAAGGCCACTTCCACCTTGTTCATTCCTGATGCGAAGGTTTCCTTCTCTGATATGTTGGGCTCAATCTCTCCAATCGTTATTATTATTAGTATCTATATTATTATATTTCTCTAGCTGCAAAGATATAGTTCATTTACAATTTAGTCTTTTGACTATAATGCTTTTTGTTCGAAGACAATCCTGCAGTGTAACCAAGCGTATTAAGTCACGAACTACCATTGCAAGGGGAACCTGGAGCTACGGCCTCCATAATGCATCATAAACCATTTCCCTAATACATGGACTTCCACTATTGATTCCAGGAATTGTATGAAGATCACTGTTGATATTTTGTTTAATGTTTGTTCTATGTCTCATTATTATCAACAATAACATAATACGCGAAAAAGTGCATACTGTCGAATTGTCGTGGGAGGGAAACATGCGCGTGTTTTATGTCACCTTGTGCTCTAGTTAGCGTGGCGTGGTGAGCTGAAGTCTTACTCCCCGCAGTGGTAGTCATTATTGAGATATCCACCTCAACCATTGGATTTTATCAGGTATTACTCGTATTTCTGGAGTAAAACACGTTTTGTTCCAATATTAGAACTTCATAAACGCACAGAGAAGGAGATGAACAATTTAGAAGATCGATAAAAATAGAAGAGTGATTAGTTGCTCTATATCAGTCTGAAAATAACAGAGATTGTTGTTAATTCATTTAGAGGCTTTGCGTCATCGTGCCCATGTAGCTCCGTGTTAAAATGTGTCTGAAAACCGGTGTCATTGTGATAGCTGTACTAGTGTGCGTGTTTGAAACTGGGCTAGGAAATGGAGAGCAGGCGCCATGGCATTACTTTGAGAACCATCCCGCAATTAGCCTAGAGTTGAAGTGGGAAGCCACGGAAAAACTCTTCTAGGATTGCTGAGGTATGAATCGAACGGTGTTCTTTCAGTTCTTCCTCACGAGGCTGAGTGGAACCAGTTCCTGCCCTCAGATCATAAATAATTTCTTGTCAGACACAGGAATCAAACCCGTGTCTGCGACTGTCAAAAATGCTAGCCAAGACGTTACGGGATGTAGAGTTATTAAGAAATGCCTGGTAGATACACTAGTATGTTTTAATCAAGGGGTGGAACTCCATTAGGGAAATTTTATTTCTACAATTATACGTGAAACCCCCTCAAATATGAACTAATTGGGGCTGTAGCTTGTTCGGATTTCAATTTGTTCAGATTAACCGAAAAATATCGATAACATAATAACCAGCCCTCGTTACGGTATAGGACTCTACATTGGGCGAGGTAGGCTGGGTTGGCGCACGACGAGCGAGGTTGTCTAGAGCAGTGTTTCCCAAACTTTTTTGTGTGTGTACCACTTTAAGGGATGAGAATCTCTAGCGTACCACCTAATGGTTGGGAGATATAGTAACTATAACCCAACCACCACTACCACTACCACCACCACCACCACCACTACCACCACCACCACTACGTAGTAGTCCAAAAGACGGATTGTAAATTGTGTTTGTTAGAGTTAGACTGTTTGAGTTCAAGTTCAAATAATAACAAGTGTGTCCAGTTGTTCAACATTCAGAAATGACACTGTACAAATAATATTAATAAGAAACTCTAAATAATTAAACATAAAAACCAAAGTTCAACTAACAACATCAGTGTGAAGGGTGAGCTTGAAGATTCAAAGCCAGCTTAGGAATATCTGGTTTAAGATTACCGAGTCTCAAACGAAGATCGTTTTCCACTGTAAGGAGCCTATTCCGGTATTTATTATTGAGATAAGCAACTGAAGAAAATTCAGTCTCACACAAGTACGAAGTAGTGAAAGGCAGTAAAAAATCTAACTGTTTTGTCAGCTATGTCTGCATAGTGTGCACGCTTCTCAAACCAAAAGTTCACAAGAGTCATATTTGAAAATGTTTGCCTTAGTTCTGAATCACAATTCAATTCATAAAACTGCTCCTTGTTTTTGGCCTTCAAGTCCTCCGGCAACAAATCATTGTTTTTATATTTATATATTTATCGTAACGTATCTATTATTCTTTATATTTTTCGTAGCATCACCGCGTGCCACTGTAGCAGTACGAGCGTACCTCCAGTGGTACGCGTACCACAGTTTGGGAAACGCTGGTCTAGAGGAGTGGGCAAGAGTTGATGTCAATGAAGAATGCAGTGAACATGAAATAGTGAGTCTGTTCCAAAGTCAGCATGACGGCAATGTAGCTAGTGACAGTGAGGAACCCTTGCTTTTTGTTTTTTACGTGACCGTTGATCATATGATAATGAGTCACGGGACCTGCTTTTTACGTGGAATCCGAACCACAGGACATGCCATTTCAATTCAAAAATCTCACATGCATTGACCGGGAATCGAACCTGGTCCGCCTTGGTGAGAGGCCAATAGCTCGACCACTGCGCCACCACGCCCCCAATCAGTGAGGAAGAAGAAACATCGACAGACAATGTGACTTATGAAGATGCATCATCGCATCGCGCTTCGAGGAACAACACGCATTAGTCACGCCAAACGATGTCATGATCATGAGACACTGGCGCGCAATTGCCTCAGTGGGAAGGTCTTCGGCACTTCGAAAATTGAAGATAACTTTTTTTTTAGCGTATGGCTTTTAGTGCCGGGAGTGTCCGAGGACATGTTCGGCTCGCCAGTTTTGTAGCTGCTTCAAGGCGGACACCCAATGGGTGAGCTACACGTACCGTCGCGTGTGGAGTGTTGTCTGGGGAGGAAAGTTGGCATGTAAGGACGAGGAGTTGGAAGGTAGCGGCTGTGGCCTATAGTTAGGGACCAACCTCGGCATTTGCCTGGAAGGAAGATGGGAAACCACAGAAGACCATCTTCAAGGTTGCCGGCGGGAGGATTCGAACCTCCTCGCCTCCCGGATGTGAGCGACTGCCAGCAGTCATGCCGTAACGACCACGTGTAACTCACCCGGTTGAAGACAACTGATTTCAAGTGAAAGATTAAGTGCTATTTTGTGTAATTCTATTATTATTTCATTGTTTTAGCAAAGTGATTAACCTAAGGAATTACAATAGCACACTTTTTCCGTTTTTCAATTCTGGATGAGATAAGTATGTAGGCACATTTACACTTTGCTAACTGTACTTCTCTGTTAATTTATCAACTAATTATGTAAAATAAAGTTACAATGTTGGATATATAATTGTTTTATGACTAAATAGCTTCTTTTTTCATTTTTGCGTGTGTTTTTCAAACTTGAAATTGTCGAAGAAAACTCGTTCTGATTACCTGGGATTTCAGATTTACGGGGTTCGCATTTGAGGGGTTTCACTGTAATAACAATAATAATAATATTATTATTAATAATAATAATAATAATAATAATAATAATTCTGTTCTATGGGCACATCTTCCGTATGACTGACTGACTAAGAAAATATGGAATTTCAAAGAGCCAAATGGGGATGGCTCCAAGAATGTCAGTGACCTGATACAAATTGGAATCCAGAAAAGAAAATCTACTACAGATTTGAATTTCGAGAAATTATTAAAAGCTATCAGTCACTGTTAGATGAAATCAAGAAATACTGGGAGGATGTCAAGGCGGATAGAAGAACACGATATTGATACAAATGAAATTGGTTGTTAGCATGCAGTCCAGAATGGCTTAATTCAAATTTAAAAATTATAATAAAATTAATATTCATAATAATAATATTTATTATTATAATTAATATTATTATTATTAGTTGTAGTAGCTTAGTAGTAGTACCGTATTTGATTTTTCTTTAGTTTTTCTTAGCGTATGGATTATAGTGCCAGGAGTGTCCGAGGACACGTTTCTGGCTGCTTCTATGCGGACACTCATGGAGTGAGCTACAAGTACCGTTGCGTGTGGAGTGTTGCCTGGGGAGGAAAGTGTGAATGTAAGGAGGAATTGGAAGGTAGCAGTTATGGCCTATAGTTAGAGACCAACCCCGGTATTTGCCTGGAAAGAAGATGGGAAATCAAAGAGGACCATCTTCAAGGTTGCCGGCGGGGGAATTCGAACCCCCTCGCATCCCGGATGTGAGCGACTGCCAGCAGCCACACCGTAACTACCACGGCTAACTCACCCTGTAGTATAATTTGATATAAACAAGCTATGTAGGGAAGGGTTATTGACCAAAGAACTACAAGTATAGTAGCAAATAGGTCACACATTACTCTTGTTAATAAACTGCACAAGAATATCCTTCAAATAGACATCGCAACCATTACTCGCACAACAGGTTGAGAAAGCGAACAAGTACCGTACATGCCTGTGTCTAATGAGATCCGAGAAGTGAATTGTTATAAAAAAATACTGCTCCGTACATACATTCCACGATACCACATTAGAATGTAATTCCAGTTTAGAAATATATATTAATATCTAGTCCTATATGGCCACATCTAGGCATGCACTTTTCTCTATGTGTGGAACTTCAGTTTGTCTGTTATTGATGTATTATAACAATTATACTCCCACTTTTTGTGTTGTCCACAAAGTCGACGTATAGTTTGTTTTGAGGAGTGTCCCATTTTCATCACGGTGAGTGCTCTCCAGTTTTCATAAAGCTTTAGTGGAGATACAGTTCGTAAAGGAGGATATGCTAGAATATCTGACGACATCTTCTGTTTAGTTCTGCCGTTAAGTTTTAAGAGACGTGTAGTGCAATCTCGTTAGCTGAGCTTTTAATTGAACTGCAAATTTTCGAATTTGTACATTTCAGTGCAGAAATAATGTAGCCTAAAATGAAGTTTAAGTGAAAACCGAACTTCGTATTAAACATCACAGTGAATTGTATTCATTCGTGATGAAATACAGGGCGCCAGGGAATATTCTCCGCAGTGCCTACAAGCTGCTGCGAGAGATTACGTCACCAGTTACGTTGGCAGCATGGCTGTCGCTTGTATCATAACAAACAAACAGTAAACTTTATACTCACCACAGCAATTCATAACATACTGTTACGTGCCACACCCTAGGGGCACTTCCGTTAACTGGATTACGGTGGGTGAAAGCACAAACAGAATTGTTCCTTTAAAGAGAAGTTAGCTTTATTGCTTGCAGGTCAGAAATATACACCGTACAATAAGAAGATAGAAACAATTAGCTGTCTTACAGAAGCTCTCTCCTGTATGGAGCTCGACTCACCCTTTCACTCGGCCTTGCAGTTAATCCTCTCGCTAATGAGGTGGTCCCGTGCGCTGGCTGGAAATAGCTGCACTAAGTCTGTCACTCACTATTTCGCAATTCACCACAAAGATCTCTGTCGCACTGGAAAGCACACACTCTTCAATACACAGTCTCTCTCTATGATTCACACTCCTTCTCTGTCAAGAGAATCAGCTTCACTAGGGTTTCGCAAGTCACGTCGCCAACAACTATCGCTCAAGGTAAACGCTCGCACTAGCTCGAAAAACACACTCTCCACCCCGCTTGACAGGTCGCTCTTATATAGCAGGCCGGTGACTCAATAAATGCTTCAAGACCCATCCAGGATTCACGGCTTCTCGAGGTTTCCATCACTGGCTGGGTCACGAATATTCTGGACCATCCCTTTGTCCTAGTAGCCCTGTTGCGTAAGGCTCACGTAATACACTGAGGCAGAGCCCAGCCCGGGGCAGCTGTAACTCAACTGGGGAGGCGACGAAACAACTCACAGCATGCTGTAACAATACTTTTGCACTCTTCCAATAATCTAACTATACACAACGACGATTTCGACAGCCCACAGCCCACACATGTGGCCTTCACACTATCAAGGACACTGTGCCGCCAACTAAACTGATGACGCAACCTCTCGCAGCTGCACGTAGCCACTGTGGAGAACATTCCCTGGCACCCTGCATAAAGCACGTCCGATCGGATTACAGGAGATTTTGATTCGTGTACCAACCATTGACTCATTTTTAAGTCTACCTCTACAAATAACTGAATGGTTTGGATTTCAAGCTATTATGAAATATTACATTTGTTGTAAGACACTACCATTGTGCCATGTTTTAGTAGTTAGTATAAATGATAAAAACTATGATAAAGAGTTTTAAGTAGTTGTGAATAAATATTTACATTAGATGATTCCGACTGTAAATATTGGGGTAGTGTTTTCGTGTTCTTGAAAATGGGCAAAGCAATATATTTATTCTCTCTTGTATCTGGTATATTTGAATACATTTATACTTAAATGTTGTAAACACCTTAGAAGTGGTACTTAAATACAACTATTTTGGTAAGGTGGCAGGTTGTAAGTCATGAATAACCACTAAAATCCAAAATCTTCAATTTAATTATTTTTCAGTGCTATTAGGCCTACGTGAGTAAATGCAATATGACGGCGTATTCAGTGCCTGCATTGAACCGATTTCTGTTTACGAACTACAAAATTTAAAAACTTTTAGTACTATATTTAGGCCTATGTGAAGCAAAATAATTAACCATAACGGAGATTGTTTTTAATAGACCTATTTTCCTATTAATAGCCTTTATTCGAGCTCAAATACATGTTTAACTATTTTCATACATACTTTTGTAAGGACGTCCATTAGACTTAAATATTCAAAATTGGATTCTTAGGGTTTAATTTTAGATAACACACCCTAATACAATCATCACAATTAACACCGGTTATCAGAGAGTTTCTACACACACCCAAAGTACGCGGGGCTACATGACCGCGTTGTGGCAGCCCCTAAACTTAAGAACCAATCAACCAAACAACCAGGGTTGAATTTTATTTATTATGTTATCTTTTCATAGAAATCTAATGCAACCTAGGGTGATGATGACCCTAATGAAGGGGTGAAAACGTGTTTCATTGAACATTATAGAACTAACAGGTTAACTCATTAATGATATTTATGTCATAAAACCGAGCATTAAAACAAATACGTTTCTGGATCTTCAGATTTTTGGCGAATTTACAAGTTGCAGGCAATGTTAGGGTGATCTGATAAAGAGTATTGATAAATGACAAGACTGCTCGGAATTGCAATTGGAATCGTTCTGTGCGCTGGGCTAACCAGCAAGATGAAAAGCATGGGCCATGTATTCGCTCTCAATCGGAGGCCGGCATTAATTCTCGCCTGTATTTATACCATCCATTACGGCTAAGAGGGTATTCCTAGCCAATACACACCACAAACACAGCTCGAATAATTCTCCCCACTAGAATGTGTAATACAATCAACTACAAGAGAGGAGCAGTGTTTCTAACTTAAACAGTATCTAGCAGATTTGAGAGGTCTTTTCAGGACAGAATTTAAGGCAAATAGACTAGCAAATTCCCTAGTATTATGTAGCGTATGGCAAGAGTCTAATAAAGAAAATACAAAATACTAACTACTACACCACCAGATGCTCTCTGATGTAATTAACTCGTGGTCTCTCCAACGTTACTTAAGAGGTTCAAAAATACTGAAAATCGTCAGCATTTTCAAAATCGCATTGTAAGTTATATTAAGCTACGGGCCCTTGGCTATATAACGGTCCTTTCTGTCTTTCATGGCTTATTTCAAGAGTAAAATAACCCCTGGCACTACAGCCCATGAGGGGCCTAGGCCTACCAAGCGACCGCTGCCCAGCCATTTGGCCTTCAGATATTGGGATGACGCGTGATCAGAGCACCGGGTCCCCTCGGTCGTAAATCTTGGTTTTCGTGATCGGGGCGCTGCCTCACTGTCCTCACGAGGCTGAGTGCACCACGTTCCAACCCTCACGTCAATTTCTAAAATTCTGACAGAGCCAGGAATCGAACCCGGGGCCTATGGGTGAGAGGCAAGCGTGCTACCCCAACACCACGGGGCCGGCTTTTTTCTCTCAACCATACGTCCTATTAGTAACCCACAATTTTTATTTTTCGCTTTATTTTTCACTGCATTTCTCTCACGATTCTTAGTATTCTCCTTAGTAGACAACAGGCATAAACACATTTCTAATAAAGCAAAACAGGCGTTATATTGTCGGAGCATTCCTGGCACTAAAATAAAACTGTCACTCTTTCCTCATTTAGAAGAAAAATCTTAGATTCCAGTTTCTTGCTAAAATACATTTCTCAATTCAAAACTTTCCTTTTTCCCGTAACTTTTCACCAAGCAAAACAGAAAGATTTACAAGTAATTTCTCTTGATATATTATATTAACAGATATTATCTGTTTCTGTGAACCTTCTAAAATAGCTCAAAACGAAGAGGATGCAAATATGGAGTGACTCTTATTTAACAGCCGCATTGATGTCCAATGAGTGGAAACATCCATGTTACGACCTGAGACAAATAATCACTAGTTTCGCAATACATGGATTCCATTTCAAGCTCTGCAAAATGGAAGGGTATCATGAGCCCAGTATAGAAACGTAATCATTTTTAAGAAAAAAGTTATCGAATCTTGAAAATATTCCGGTTGAAACATACTTGTCATTATCATATTTCCTTCAAATTATTACGTATTTACCACATCATTGTAACTGGAAGCTACATCCTACAGCAGCGACGTCCGATTCACTATATTTGAACCATATTGTAGATTTGTGACGCCCGATTAACTACAGTATTTAAACCGTACTGAAGGATTGTGATACAGATAGCCCACTATGGTAGATTAATTCACTCTATTATTGTTTATATTATATGCTTTCTAATTCATTTTTGTGAACTTTCTTTTTATTTAAATGTCTATTGGTTTTTGTAAATATATCCGTTTTCTCTTTTGTGTTCGTAAATATACACACATCAAAAAAAGTTTTGCATCACCTCGGTTCCCAGATCTCCGGCATATAGACGTTGACTGTGTATATTGTATCAAAGATACAGTCCCTTTGACTGTTCATAGATGTCACTAAAACTGCTCAAAGATGTAAACAACCATGCATGAGCAGGGCCTATTAGACGGAGGGGGTACGACAGCCGATCAGTTCCAGGCATTCCACCAGGACGAATGTACGCTGCTCATGTTGTCTGTAGTTCTACCATGCCTAGAAGGTCAATACCGCAGTTCGATCGCGTCCGCATTGTTACTTTGTGTCAAGAAGGGCTCTCAACAAGGGAAGTTTCCAGGCGTCTCAGAGTGAACCAAAGCGATGTTGTTCGGACATGGAGGAGGTACAGAGATACAGGAACTGTCGATGACAGGCCTCGCTCAGGCCGCCCAAGGGCTACTACTGTAGTGGATGACCGCTACTTACGGATTGCCGCTCGGAGGAACCCTGACAGCAATGCCACCATGTTGAATAATGCGTTTCGTTCAGCCACAGGACGTCGTGTTTCAACTCAAACTGTGCGCAATAGGCTGCATGATGCGCAACTTCACTCCCGACGTCCATGGCGAGGTCCAGCTTTGCAACCCCGACACCATGCAGCGCGGTACAGATGGGCCCAACAACATGCTGAATGGACCCCACAGAATTGGCATCACGTTCTCTTCACCGATGAGTGTCGCATATGCCTTCAACCAGACAATCGTCGGAGACGTGTTTGGAGGCACCCTGGTCAGGCTGAACGTCTTAGACACACTGTCCAGCGAGTGCAGCAAGGTGGTGGTTCCCTGATGTTTTGGGGTGGCATTATGTGGGGCCGACGTACGCCACTGGTGGTCATGGAAGGCTCCGAAACGGCTTTACGATACCTGAATGACATCCTCCGACCCATAGTGCACCCATATCGGCAGAATATTGGAGAGGCATTTGTCTTCATGGACGACAATTCTCGACCTCATCGTGCACATCTTGTGAATGCGTTCCTTCAAGATAACGACATCGCTCGACTACAGTGGCCAGCATGTTCGCCAGACATGAACCCTATCGAACATGCCTGGGATATGTTGAAAAGGGCTGTTTATGGACGTCTTGACCCACCAACCACTCTGAGAGATTTACGCCGAATTGTCGTTGAGGAGTGGGACAATGTGGACCAACAGTGTCTTGATGAACTTGTGGATAGTATGCCACGACAAATACAGGCATGCATCAATGCAAGAGGACGTGCTACTGGGTATTAGAGGTAGTGGTGTGTACTGCAATCTGGACCACAAATGCTGAAAGTCTAGCTGTATGATGGTACAACATGCAATGTGTGGGTCTCATGAGCAATAAAACGAGCTGAAATGTTGTTTGTGTTGATCTCTATTCCCTTTGTATTTAAAGGTTCCGGAACTCTTGGAACCGAGGTGATGCAAAACTTTTTTTGATGTGTGTAGTTTAAGATTAATTTAGTATTCAATCCACGCTGACGAGGATGTCATTGTACACCGAAACATGTAAGTGTAATCATTAATTAAAATACATTCTATAGTGTTTGAGAAGGCGGTTTTCCATTTCATAGTACTATCAGTCTACACGGATTGTAATTATTACCATTGTCATAATGGATAATATTTACGCACTTTGACTTTATGGAATTCCAGATTTTCTTAGTCAGTTGGTCATCAGACATACGGAAGATGTGCCCGTAGAACAGCAATCTGTTTTTTATGGACAACATTATCGGCTCTATCTTAGTGTATCATTTTTCATTGGATCTCAATTGTACCAGCCCATCAAAACATCTGTTGCCAAAAAATCTCCGCAATAACCATAGGTCTCGTTTTTTTTTCATGCACTTCGGAACATGCAACAACTCTTTATATCTTTCTATTTTCCTTTGCCAGGAGTTTCCACTGTGTCCAATATTCCTTCATGCGTTCACTGGCGTGTGTCCTTTGATCTTCTGTCCAAGTTCGTCCACTTCTCTTAGGCCTTCCTTCATCTTGAATCCTTTCCAGATTTTTCACTTTACTCTTAAATTCACTTCTTTCGAGCATCTGAAACTCTGTGATGTTCAACTTTTCAGAATCATTCCTAACTTTCTTAGTCCACGTTGGAGTGGTCTTCTTCTTCCAGAGTTAGTCGAATATTTGTTTGGTTAATCTACTGTATGTTTGTGCGTTCTGTGCGGAATGTCAGCCTCCTCTTCCGCATAGTCTCTGAGATTCTTTCCATGTTCTGTTAGACTTCTCTGTTGCTTCGCAGTTTCCATCCGTCTTCAGTTCGAACTGCTCCCATGATTTCCCTTAGAATTCTCCAATCCAGGACTTCTAGATTTTCGAGGCTATAGTTCATCGGGAGGCATTCACTGGTAAAGAGACATTCTGTTTTTACGACAGTGATTTAATGCCTTATTTTGGTATTCCAGGAGATGCACTTCTTCTTGTATGTATTTTTTGTTAATCCATAATATGCTCTTTCCATTTTTATTAGCCTACTTTCGATTTTTCCAAAAAATGAAAGTAGACTTATGAGATCAACACAGGGCGAAAAAAGTCTGTCTGTGTGTGTGTATGTGTGTGTGTGAGTCTCTGTGTGTGTGTGTGTGTGTGAGTGTGTGTACTCTGAATGTCTGTCCCCCCCTATCAATTCGAACACGGTGAACGCGAATTGAACGAAATTTGGTACAAAGGCGGCACTAGCAAAGGACACCTCAGTGTCATGTTTTATATCACCGCCATCATGACGAAAACGTAATGGCGGCCACACAAATGTTCAAAGCTTAAATCAAATTACGATTAACCTAATCATCCGATCTCTACCAAATTTTGCAACAACATACCTTTATGCGGGGAGCATCCTTTGACGGAACTAATAGGTCATCAGCCTAATAGTTTGCAGATGGCGGCCATCATTGTGTGAAAATAGATTCCCCCTATTAAATCGAACACGGTGAAACCGAATGGAACGAAATTTGGTACAGAGGTAGTACTAGCAAAGGGCACCTCAGTGTCATATTTTATATCACCGCCATCTTGACAGAAATGTAATGGCGGCCACACAAATGTTCAAAGCTTAATTCAAATTACGACTAACCTAATCATCCGATCTCTACCAAATTATGCAACAACATACCTTTATGGAGGGAGCATCCTTTGACCAAACTAATAGGTCATTAGCCTTATATTTTGCGTATGGCGGCCATCGTTGTGTGAAAATCGATTCCCCCTATTAATTCGAACACGGTGAAACCGAATGGAACGAAATTTGGTATCGAGGTAGCACTAGCAAAGGGCACCTCAGTGTCATGTTTTATATCACCACCATCTTGACGGAAACGTAATCGCGGCCACCCAAATGTTAAAAGCTAAAATGTAATTACGACCAACCTAATAATCTAGTCTCTACCAAATTTTGCAACAACATATCTTTATGTGGGAAGCATATACTGACCAAGCTGCAAGATCATCAGCCCAATAGTTTGCAGATGGTGGCCAAGTATGTGTGCAAATTGATTCCCCCTATCAGTTCAAACACGGTGAAACCAAATTGAGCGAAATTTGGTACAGAGGTAGCACTAGCAAAGGGCACCTCAGTGTCATGCTTTATATCGCCGCCATCTAGACGGAAACGGAATGACGGCCACCCAAATGTTAAAAGCTTAAATCAAATTACGACCATCCTAATAATTTGATCTCTACCAGATTTTGCAACAACATGCCTTTTTGAGGAAAGCATCTTATGACTGACTACAAGGTCATCAGCCCAATAGTTTGCAAATAGCGGCCATGTATGTGTGTAAATCCATTCCCCATATCAATTCAAACACGGTCAAACCGAATTGAATGACATTTTTACAGAGGTAGCAATAGCAAAGGGCACCTCATATTCATGTTTAATATCCCTATAGCACGTTGTATTTCAACAAGCTACTACAACCAACATTCAATTATACTCCTTGAAAAGGACAAAGAGTTATAACAATACCCATGCATTTAGGAGAAAGTAGGCTATATGTTCTTTACTGAACATCTTGTTTAGAATTCGATCTCCAACAGCTGCTTTTTCTAACCCATTCACCTGTATAGTCTCTCCCAAGTACTAGAACGTGTTGGCTCCGTCCTATCTCCGTGTCAAGGAATTTTGGTCCATGCTTGTCATTTGTCATAAATTTTGTCTTTTCAACTGAGATCCGTAGTCCTGTCTGGCTAGCGATCTTTTCCATGAGGTTGAACAAGCAATGAAGGAAATTGGAGAAAAATTTAAAGTGGGAGTGAAGATTCAAGGAGAACTAATTTCAACTCTGAGATTTGCCTATGACATAGTCATCTTGGCCGACAAGCCTGAGGATTTGAATGAGTTTTTGAATGGTATGGACTCCGTCTTGAGGAAAGAATTCATGATGAAAATTAATAAATGTAAAACAAAAATACTGGAATGCAGCCGAAATAAATCAGAAACCTCTATCAAATTGGCAGGTGAAAAGCTGAAGGAAGTAAGAGACTTCTGTTACTTAGGAAGCAGAATAACCAGTGATGGACGAAGCAAAGAGGATATAAAAAGTAGGTTAGCTCAGGCAAGGAAAGCATTTCTACAAAAAGGAATCTGTTGACATCAAATATACACACATCAAAAAAAGTTTTGCATCACCTCGGTTCCCAGATCTCCGGCATATAGACGTTGACTGTGTATATTGTATCCAAGATACAGTCCCTTTGACTGTTCATAGATGTCACTAAAACTGCTCAAAGATGTAAACAACCATGCATGAGCAGGGCCTATTAGACGGAGGGGGTACGACAGCCGATCAGTTCCAGTCATTCCACCAGGACGAAGGTACGCTGCTCATGTTGTCTGTAGTTCTACCATGCCTAGAAGGTCAATACCGCAGTTCGATCGCGTCCGCATTGTTACTTTGTGTCAAGAAGGGCTCTCAACAAGTGAAGTTTCCAGGCGTCTCAGAGTGAACCAAAGCGATGTTGTTCGGACATGGAGGAGGTACAGAGATACAGGAACTGTCGATGACAGGCCTCGCTCAGGCCGCCCAAGGGCTACTACTGTAGTGGATGACCGCTACTTACGGATTGCCGCTCGGAGGAACCCTGACAGCAATGCCACCATGTTGAATAATGCGTTTCGTTCAGCCACAGGACGTCGTGTTTCAACTCAAACTGTGCGCAATAGGCTGCATGATGCGCAACTTCACTCCCGACGTCCATGGCGAGGTCCAGCTTTGCAACCCCGACACCATGCAGCGCGGTACAGATGGGCCCAACAACATGCTGAATGGACCCCACGGAATTGGCATCACGTTCTCTTCACCGATGAGTGTCGCATATGCCTTCAACCAGACAATCGTCGGAGACGTGTTTGGAGGCACCCTGGTCAGGCTGAACGTCTTAGACACACTGTCCAGCGAGTGCAGCAAGGTGGTGGTTCCCTGATGTTTTGGGGTGGCATTATGTGGGGCCGACGTACGCCACTGGTGGTCATGGAAGGCTCCGAAACGGCTTTACGATACCTGAATGACATCCTCCGACCCATAGTGCAACCATATCGGCAGAATATTGGAGAGGCATTTGTCTTCATGGACGACAATTCTCGACCTCATCGTGCACATCTTGTGAATGCGTTCCTTCAAGATAACGACATCGCTCGACTACAGTGGCCAGCATGTTCGCCAGACATGAACCCTATCGAACATGCCTGGGATATGTTGAAAAGGGCTGTTTATGGACGTCTTGACCCACCAACCACTCTGAGAGATTTACGCCGAATTGTCGTTGAGGAGTGAGACAATTTGGACCAACTGTGTCTTGATGAACTTGTGGATAGTATGCCACGGCGAATACAGGCATGCATCAATGCAAGAGGACGTGCTACTGGGTATTAGAGGTAGTGGTGTGTACTGCAATCTGGACCACAAATGCTGAAAGTCTAGCTGTATGATGGTACAACATGCAATGTGTGGGTCTCATGAGCAATAAAACGAGCTGAAATGTTGTTTGTGTTGATCTCTATTCCCTTTGTATTTAACGGTTCCGGAACTCTTGGAACCGAGGTGATGCAAAACTTTTTTTGATGTGTGTAGATTTAGGTATTAGGAAATCATTTTTGAAAGCCTTCGTCTGGAGCGTGGCGTTCTATGGAAGTGAAACTTGGACTATTGGTGCAGCAGAAAAGAGGAGAATTGAAGCATTTGAAATGTGGTGTTACAGGAGAATGATGAAGATCAGATGGGTAGATAGGGTTACAAACGGAGAGGTATTAAGACGAGTAAGAGAGGAGAGATGTTTCTGGCGACTGCTAATGAAGAGAAGAGATAGGTTGGTAGGACACATACTAAGACACCCAGGAATAGAAAGCTTAGTTATGGAAGGAAGGGTCGAGGACAAGAACTGTAGGGGTAGACCAAGGTTAGAATATGTTAAACTGATTGCCTCGGATGTAGGGTGTGGTAGCTATGTAGAGATGAAACGATTAGCTCAGGAGAGGGAGGCATGGAGAGCTGCATCAAACCAGTCAAAAGACTGAAGACTCAAACAACAACGATTTGTATGGTTGTTTCGTCCGTGGTTTCCGATAATACTGAAAAATCATCTGCAAACGCCAGGCAGTTGACTTCCGTTCCTACCGACTTTCTCCTGAGGCAAATTGGGTTTATTCCTCGACTCACCAGTTCCGAGTTCCAAATTCTCTCAATCTTCTGTAGGAAACATTTGAATAGGATTGACGATAAGCCATCCCCTTACCACACTCTTGTCTTCATTTCGAACGGACGAGAGAACTCTCCCATGAGGTTCGCCCTGGAAGTTGTATTTGTTAGGGTATCTTTGAATATATTTGCCAGCTTGGATTTGGTTCCAAATTCCCTTATGACCCTGTCCAAGGTCTCTCTGTCTACTGAATCAAATGCCTTTTTAATGTCTACGAAGGATACCACAAGTTTCTTAATACTCAGCATTCTATGACCGATTATTGTTTTTAAGTTGAAGATCTCCTCAACACAGGATCGTCCTTTTCTAAACCTCTTTGGTATTTGCCTAGTTGTTTCTCCAGCGTATCTTTTGTTCTGTTTAGAAGAATCTTCGAGAGAATTGTACTGCATAAGCAATTGAAAGGAGGGAAACTCCTCTCATTTACAAGCCAAACTACAGGTGGTAAAAATTTGAGACTTCTGTGATAAGTAACAACTGAAAAATATGGAACATTTATGTGTAAAAAGTAAGTTCTGAGAAAATGCCTTTGTATGTTCTAATTATCAATGTTTTCTAACGCGCACTGCATTATTTAAATAAATATTAGACATGTTTGGCAAATAACAAATATAAAGTGTTACACATCATTTTAAACATCAAAGTGCCAGCTTTTACATCGTATACAAATCCAAAAATTGAAATTTTATAATTTTTATCCATTGGAACTCCCCTTAACGAAGTCGCTCTGATTATTTTATAACTGTGCTGTTTCAAATGTACGCTTAGTCCTACGGAATATACTGGATGTTTCTTTCCTTTGTTGCCTGAATTGTTCCTGGTGGTTTTTTTTTTCAGAGGATTTCCATCTGCTCCATTCCTCAGTCCTCTTACTGAGAGCTTCATCGTAGTCTTTGTTCCACCAGATTTCTCTTTTCGTCTTTGCCAACCCTAGTGTCTTCTTTGCGGCGTCATTGATTCCTGTTCAGAGTTGTAGCCAGCTTTCCATTTTGGTGCTGCGGATTTCTTCCCTAATGTTCTTAACTATGCCGTGGGTAATGATCCATTTGAACATGTTATATTTGGTTATTCTAGGTGGGTTTCTCTTTTGGCCTAGCGGAACGAAGCGGGTTTTGACTTTGGAAAGGTTGTGGTCTGAATCGAAGTCACCGTTTCGAATCACCTTGACATTCATTACCTATTTTGCGTTTTTCCTTGATATCGCTATATGGTCCAGTTGGAATTATCCTAAATTTGGATTTGGGGATACCCAGGTTTTTGCTTTTCTTGGGAGTTTCCTGACGTTTTTTGACATTATTCTAAACGGGAATGCTCTGCAAAGTCCTATGAGCTTGTCCCCATTCCTGTTTGTCTTTTTATGCGCTGGAAAATCTTCCACGATGTCTCTGTATTTTCTCCCCTTTCCTAATTGTGCATTAAAATCCCACATGAGAATTTATACGTTTTTCTCGGGTATCTGCAAGATTTCCTTGTCCGATAGATCCCAGAAATCGTCCACTCTCTGTGGATTCTTCTTGTTTTCTTCATTAATGGGGGATAGCAGTCGATAAGTGTGTACTTTTTTACTCTTGATTGTAAGTATTACTATTATTACTATAAACATTTTTATGATTATTATTGTTATTATTACTATTCAGGAAACGTAACATATATGGGAGCATCATGAAGCCTGCAGGTAATCCACTATTACTGTATGTATTTCACAAATTGTGTGGAATAATAATGCTTAAAATAGGCGGAGCTGTGAAATACATTCCATCATTCTGTCAATAGAACATTATAACCCCCGTCATAGTACAATATCCAACTAAATCATTCATTGCACCAGCTGAGTATTCTAACCACTGAAGTTAGGTTAATCAAAATACAGTTACTATCCAGTTCCTCATGCCTGCAGCACTATGTAGCAGAGTAATATCGTTATTGTTTCTTCATTCACGGTCTTGGGGTATCCTGGTCATCAGCTCCACGTAACTGCGTGGGTATGTATGAAGTTTGGCTAATAACCAGTGTTTTCATTATGACTAATGATGATAATTGTGTCTTTAAGGAGCATAAATCTAGGTTATCGGACCCTAATGAGGTGGTTGGTTGGTTCCTTAGTTTAGGGGCTGCGACGACGCGGTAATGTGGCTCCGTGTACTTTGGGTGTGTGTAGAATCTGTCTAATAACAGGTGTCAATTGTGATGGCTGTATTAGTGTGTGTTCTCTGTTTTAATTCAAGTAAGGACTTCAGAGAATAGTTTCTAGTAGTACCTACTTTTGCTACCAAATGCTACCGTCCAAGACACCCAGCTTGGGAACTTCGCTACTAGATGGCATCGCAGTCAGCATGTGGTAGCGAACGTTGGAATTAATAGAGCGTTATCAATTCTAACCTACAAATTTTGGCTTCACACTAGTGTAGTTAATGGAAGGTTCGTTTTGATGTGTAACATCTTTCCGCTCGGTTGCTGGATATTTTTAATGTGTAACATAATTCCACTCTGTTGCTGTATGTTTTTGTTTGGGGGGGGGGGGGTGATTTTGTAAAAAGGGACGGAAGTGGGACGGAAATGCAACGGAAACAAGTAGTTCCGTGAAGAATTATACAGCCTATTTTAATATATCCTACTTAAGTTAACTGCCACTATCAACATACAAAATTTCAGTTTGATTGCTGTAATAGATTCGTAGATATGGAGAACCGACTAAATATTTCGGATGGTCGCCATGTTGGATTTTATATATGTAGGTCCTAGAGTTATGTACTGTTTCATGAAGATCAGTGTACGTGTAGCATGTAAACTTCAATCGCATGATTAGGACACAAGTAGTAACAAGGAGATTTTAAAATTTCGCACAGCTGCCATCTTGTGGTTATGGAAACAATTGAAATAAAATAGATGCCAGTGGATTAACATTCGTATAATGATTTACTGTACCAAGTTTCACTGCACTCGGATGGTTAAATTGCGATAAACGTCCATGTGAATATTTATACTTCGCGTCGCCGCCATGTTGGATTTGTGATCACCAGGTTATTTAAAGTCCTATAGGTGAACCTAAGAACATTACCCCTATGAACATAAAAAAATCAGTTAGATTGCTATAATTGATTCGTAGATATTGAAAGCCATCTAAATATTTCGGATGGTCGCCATGTTGGATTGTTAAATGTATAGGCCATAGAGTAATTTACCATTAATGGAAGATTATTGCGTAGGTTTATTATTCAAACTTTCACTTCGATCGCATGATTACGACACAAGAAATAAAAACTTCATTTTAAAATTCGCTCAGCCACCATCTTGAGGTTATATGAAACAATTGAACTAAATTTGATACCACTGCATTACAATGTATATAAACACTTTCTGTACCAGTTTTCATTGCGTTTGGAACATTAAATCGCGAGAAAGGTCTATTTAAAATTTTCAAATTCGCTTGGCCGCCAGGTTCGTTTGTAGTTAACCGGTTTTTGAAAGTATTATAGATGAACTTCCAGTAGGGCCCTTTACCTCCGTACAAAATTTCAGGGTGATACCGCTAATAGTTTCAGAGATATAGAATGCCGGTGAAGTATTTCGCACATCCGCCATCTTGTGGTTATGTAAACAATTGCACAAAGTTAGATGTCGGTGCGTTGCAAAGTGTATAAGCATATACTGTACCATGTTTTATTGCGTTTGGTTGGTTAAATCGCGAGAGAGGTCTATTTAAATGTCGCAAATTCGCCTGGCCGCCATGTTGCGTTATGTAGTTACCAGTTTTTCAAAGGTCACTTAGGTGAACTTCTAGTAGTTCCCTTTATCACCGTAATAAATTCCAGGGTGATATCCGGAATAGTTTCGGAGATATTCAAAGCTGGTGAAATATTTCGCACAGCCGCCATGTTGGATTGGTGAGACGTAATAAAATTTGAAGGGCACGGTCGGGGTCGCCCGGAATGGTGCTATGAACTTACCGAGTTCCATTGAAATCTCTCTAGCCGTTTAGAAGTTATTAGGGGGACACTCACACACACACATACGCACACACACACACACACACACACACGGACAAAAGGTGATCTCATAAGCCTATTTTTTTCAAAATTGAAAATAGGCTAAAAATGAGCCCGCGCGGTGGCGGAGATTGTTACAACAACATACTGTCGGCCTTGTGGCTATGTGGAATGTAAATCGCATAAGGTTTACTTCAAGGTTTGGAGGCCCCATTACAGATATTATTACAATAAATCATCTTCAAACTGTCGTCCTTTAGTGTGAAAATATTCATTAAATCATATTTGCTGAAAACAATTATAATTTATTAAATCTTACTACTTTTGTTGTGTTTTTATTTAATGTAAGCACTCGAGGTACTGTCGGCCAAAATACAGCAGTATTTTATCATATTTGCTGAAAGGATTTGTCACTGGAGTTTCACAAGTAGTTATTGCAGAATTAATAGTAATGAGAACTTACCGACACGAAGGAATCCTTCAGGTTGCTGGCACAAGTTAGCACTTAGAATTCATTCTCTGAACAAGTAGTTCCGTGAAGAACTAAAGAGCATATTTTCATATATCCTACTAATGTTAATTGCCTCTATCAACATACTAAATTTCAGTTTTATTGCTGTAATAGATTCGTAGATATTGGGAACCGTCTAAATAATTGTTGGTCGCCATGTTGGACTTTTATATATTGTAACGTGTTTTTCGAGGGTTTTTTATGCCACTGGCATAAGTCAGTAGGAAGCCATTCTATATTTATTTACGCGGCAAATTGTTCAGCCAAGAGAATTTTTCATGTTAATTTATTATTATTATTAACTTATTATTATTATTATTATTATTATTAAGGTATTTTTGGAGCATTTTATAAAATTGTAAGCATACAGATAGGTTTTCTATGTCTTAGAAAACACTATCAAGCAAATTATTACGAACGACATTATCATAGAAAATTATATGATTACGGAATTTTACGGAGTTTTGTCAGTTAGGGTATTATGAGAGAGATGACTCATTGGGAATTCGGATACAGGCTTATTCTTGTAAAGAAGTATGTCGCAAGCCTGGGTTGCAGCGTCAAGAAAAGGCGAAATAGTCTGGAACGGCAAACGACATCATCCGCGCGCCGTGTGTATTGAGCCTAAGGAGGGGAGTATAGAGGGGTGCTCAGCCAATCAGTGGAGACCACGTAAGGTGGAAATCGGCACCGGAGTGGGGAGCCGACGAGTGCATATATCTTTTGGCGCGCCGTGGAGGCGAGGTCTTTCTGTGTAAAACTTGACCAGTATGGTTGCACGTGTGAGTGGCTCCGAGGTTCCGTGAAGGGAGGACTATCTTTGTAAAACTTAACCGGTGTGGTTGTACGAGTGTTTGGCTCCGATGTTCGGACCATAAAGTTATCAAATCTACCAGTATATAATCAACTAACGAAGAAGATGACGACGTCCAGGAGACAGTGGGAAGCTCTCTTCATCATCCAGTACGAGGGAAATGCTTCGCCAATTTCCAGTGGTAAGCGCGAATGACGCAGAACTACGCAATCTCTCGTTTCTCTTTGTTTTATACTCAATGTTTCAGTAACTTCATAGCTTGGGAATAAGAGTAAAATCAGTAATTTATCCGAATCCGTTTTCACGTAATTTTCTAGCGGTAATATTCAAATCGCAACGCTCCAATATAAATTTTAAAATTATTATTATTATTATTAATTTTGCAATACGTGTTATATATAATAAATTCATTTCTTTTAACCATGCAATCTTTGCTTTCAATAGGTAGCATTAGATATAGACCAATTCCTTCTCCTGATACAATTGTTTGTTGGGTTAATGATCAAATCATACCACGATCTCAGTGAATAGATTCTTGAAGGTGTTCTACCGGAGCTAGATGTTGTAAAATATAAATTTAGATTTCAACATAGCGTTGAGGTCTTGGCGCCCATTAAAACAACATAGCTTAGGCAAAGGTAAACAGTTACATTTGTCACCCAACAGTAAGGACCAGTCAAAACGTTTCACTTGTACGCTCAACGTGGAGCAAAGAAAAACCGTTACAATATGTAGGGCTTAGATTTATGTACTGTTACATGAAGATTATTGTGTACGTGTAGTACTCAAACTTCAATCACATGATTAGGACCCAAGAAGTAAAAAAGAGATTTTAAAATTTTGCACAGCTGCCATCTTGTGGTATGGAAACTATTGAAATAAATTAGATGCCAGTGGATTAACATTTGTATAAGGATTTACTGTACCAAGTTTCACTGCACTTGGATGGTTAAATTACGAGAAACGACCATGAGAATATTTATACTTCGCGTCGCCACCATGTTGGATTTGTGATCACCAGGTTATTGAAAGTCCTATAGGTAAACTTATGTTCATAACCCATATGAACGTAAAAAAATTCAGTTTGATTGCTTTAGTAGATTCTAAATATTCCGGATGGTCGCCATGTTGGATTGTTATATGTATAGGCCATAGAGTCATATACCATTAAAGGAAAATTATAGCGTAGGTTCATTATTCAAACTTTCACTTCGATCGCATGATTACGACAGAAGAAATAAAAACTTAATTTTAAAATTCGCACATCCGCCATCTTGAGGTTATGTAAACAATTGAACTCAATTACATACCATTGCAATACAATGTGTATAAACATTTGCTGTACCAAGTTTCATTGCGTTTGGATCATTAAATAGCGAGAATTCTATTTAAAACTTTCAACTTCGCTTGGCCGCCATGTTCGTTTTGTAGTTAACCGGTTTTTTAAAGTCTCATATATGAACTTCCAGTAGTGCCCTTTACCTCTGTGCAAAATTTCAGGGTGATACCGGTAATAGTTTCAGAGATATAGAATGCCGGTGAAATAATTCGCACAGCCGCCATATTGAGCTTATGTAAACAATTGAACGAAGTTATATGTCGGTGCATTACAATGTGTATAAACATATTCTGTACCTAGTTTCATTGTGTTTGGATGGTTAAATCGCGAGATATTCTATTTAAAAGTTTCAACTTCGCTTGGCCGCCATGTTGGTTATGAAGTTACCAGGTTCTCAAAAGTTACATAATTGGACTTCTAGTAGTTTCCTTTATGACCATACAATATTCCAGGATGATATCGGTAATAGTTTCGGAGTTATTGAATGCTGGTGAAATTATTCGCACAGCCGCCATGTTGGATTGGTGAGACGTAACATAATTTGAAGGGCACGGTCGGGGTCGCCCGGAATAGTGCTATGAATTTACTGAGTTTCATTGAAATCGCTACAGCCGTTTATATTTTATTAGGGAGGAGGGGGACACACACACGAATCACACACGCACAAAAGGTGATCTCATAAGCCTATTTTTTCAAAATTGAAAATAAGCTAAAAATGCGCGTATGTAATATGGAATTATCCGAATAACATGTCAGATGTTACACATCATATGCGACTACTGTATTTTCTTTCATGCCATAAATCTATGACATGGTCACGCCGGCTTAACTTCCCCTCCAAAGGAAGGCATACTGAGGGATTTGTTATAACACTTTGTCCTTTCAAGGAGTATAATTGAATGTTGGTTGTAGTAGCTTGTTGAAATGCAACGTGCTATACGGATATTAAACATGAATATGAGGTGCTCTTTCCTAGTGCTACCTCAGTAAAAAAAAAAACATTCAATTCGGTTTCACTGTGTTTGAATTGATATGGGGAATCGAATTCCACACATACATGGCCGCTATCTGCAAACTATTGGGCTGATGACCTTGTAGTACAGTCAAACGATGCTTCCCACAAAAAGGTATGTCGTTGCAAAATTTGGTAGATATCAAATGATTAGGTTGGTCGTAATTTGATTTAAGCTTTTAACTTTTGGGTGTCCGCCATTCCGTTACCGTCAATATGGCGGTGATATAAAACATGACACTGAGGTGCCCTTTGCTAGTGCTACCTCTGTACCAAATATCGTTCAATTCGGTTTCACCATGTTTCAAAAGATAAGGGGAATCAATTTTTCACACATACATGGCCGCCATCCTCAAATTATTGGGCTGATGACTTTGTTATTTGGTCAAAAGATTCTTTATACGAAAAGGTATAATGTTGAAAAATTTGGTAGTGATCAGATGATTAGGTTGGTCGTAATTTTATTTAAGCTTTTATTATTTGGGTGGCCACCATTACGTTTTCGTCAAGATGGCGGCGATATAAAACATGACATTGGAGTGCCCTTTGCTAGTTCTACCTCTGTACACATTTTTTTCAATTCGGTTTGTCCGTATTTGAATTGATAGGGGGAATCGATTTGCACACAAACATGGCCGCCATCTGCAAACTATTGGGCTGATGACCTTGTAGTTAAGTCAAAAGACGCTCGCCATACGAGTATAAGTTGTTGCAAACTTTGGTAGAGATCGGATGATTAGGTTAGTCACAATTTGATTTACGCTTTGATCATTTGGGTGGCCGCCATTACGTTTCCGTCAAGATGGCGGCGATATTAAACATGACACTGATTTGCCCTTTGCATGTGCTACCTCTGTTTCAAATTTTGTTCAATTCGGTTTCACCACGTTTTAAAAGATAGGGGGAATCTATTTGCGCACATACATGGCCACCATCCGCAAAGTATTGGGCTGATGGCATTGTAATTTGGTCACATGAATCTCCATACATAAAGGTATATTTTTGCAAAATTTGGTAGAGATCGGATTTTTAGGTTGGTCGTAATTTGATTTAAGCTTTTAACATTGGGGTGGCTGTCATTACATTTTCCTCAAGATGGCGGTGATATAAAACATGACACTGAGATGTCCATTAATAGTGCTACCTCTGTACCAAATTTTGTTCTATTCGGTTTTAGCGTGTTTGAATTGATAGGGGGAATGGATTTGCACACATACATGACCACCATCTGCAAACTAATGGGCTGATGGCCAGGTAGTTAAGTCAAAAGTTTCTCGTCATATAAATATATGTTGTTGCAAAAATTGGTAGAGGTCTGATGATTAGGTTAGTCGTAATTAGATTTAAGCTTTGAACATTTGGGTGGCCACCATTACGTTTCGGTCAAGATGGCGGCCATATGAAACATGACACTGAGGTGCCCTTTACTAGTTCTACCTCTGTACCAAATTTCGTTCAATTCGGTTTCACCATGTTCGAATTGATAGGGGGGGGGGGGGGGGGGCAGACATTCAGAGTACGCACACTCACACACACACAGACAGACACACATTTTTTGGCCCTGTGTAGATCTCATAAGTCTACTTTCATTTTTTGCAAAAATCGAAAGTAGGCTAATAATCTGACAACTTCGGTCGGGTTTGAACCCGCGACCTTTGGCATAGAAGCTCAGCATGCTACCAACTACGCCACCGAAGCCACCCTAATGAAATGAGTGTTAGCGAGAAACGAGAATGAATTGAAGCTAATGCTGCTGCCTGCCAGTAAAACTAACTACTGACCTATTCACTAGAAGAAGAAATGGAAAACATTACAGGCATAAGATCAATTAAAAAGTACAGGGAGAGGAAATGCCCTTAAACCTCGAGCAATGAAGATTGAGGGACTTGGAAGGAAGAAGAGCCATGAAAGGCAGATAGGAAAGAGAAAGAGTAGAGGAGGCTGTTCCAACCGAGGAGCTCGCTCGTGAGCAGTGGAGTACTCGCCGCCTTCCGTGAGTAAACCTGCAACATGGAACAATACAGCTCTGCTGTTGGGGGCTGCCGTCATTGCGCGGTGGATACATCAAGACTGGCTGGAAGTGCATTGATTTGTGTTATGACCTTCGCCTAGTGACGTATTGGCTATCACCCCCAGTCCCTCTCCAACCGTGCTCCGAGCATTACTGCTGAGTACTCGCGTGTACGCATACTCAAACTCATGGATTTGGAGCAGCCTGGAGTAGAGGGTCAGGCACCGAGTCTGTAAAAATAAGGAAACTCAGGAATACCTCAGTGTCTCCAACTTCCAAACTCACCAGCTGTGAGCTCTTGAGGGTGCAGTATTATTCAGGGTGCACAATACGTGATGGGGCTACCCAACCCCTGCCTCCTTTAGGGCGTTGAGCATAAAGCAGGAGATACCATGACATGATAAAGAAGAGGTCTGACACCTCAAAGAATGAGGACATCACAAATGATGAGACAAGGGCCAATTAAGGTGGGAAAGTGTAAGGCCTTAGATATCCTAATACCGTCAGAGCTGGAAGAAAACAAGTATTGACCAAGGAAGGTCGACAGGAAAGATTATAAAGAGGAGTCCGGCACAAGTGAGTGATAGCAATGTCAAACTCAGCTGGGGTCCCGTGATTGCCTACCCACGTCCTACCGGTTGTGAGCCCTGGGGGAGTTTTAACGAGTGTAGCAGTGTGTGTAATTGTAACTATTAATGACTAAGATATGAGAAGGTGGTCTAAGACCTGAGATAATGTACCATCCTAGCAACTGCTGAAGTGAAATCCACATACCGTGATTCAAACATCGAATCCCCGACTGCCAACTACTTACCGTATTTAATTAATTGTGTATTGTAGTTAGCGAATATAATACGTGAGCTCTTTTACAAGTCGACATTCTACAACTCAGTGTGGCGTGGATTCTTCCCGCTCTTCGAAATGCAAACATTTTCAGCTGTAAATTGGAGCAGTGTTCGTGGGTCAGACACACTACAACTGATGACCGAGTATTCTCTTCTTCTCAGGTTTATAATCCAGAGATAAGAGGTTTGAATCTCAGCACTGACAGCGGTTCTTGCGAGCGTTTTTCCCAGGGTCATTCCGCACTTCGTCAACGAGAATGCTGGTATAGCACCGTATTTAAAATCCTGGGGCACCTACCTCATACCCTAAATTACTACAGATACATTTCTACGTTCACCACAGCAATTCTAGGTATCGGAAAATTGAATACATACCAAAGTACACGGGCGAAGGGGTTGATGACCAAGATGTACGAAGTCCCTCAAAATGAATTAACAACTGATTAGTATTGCTTTGAATATCGTCATATTGCCATGTGCCTTTAATATTTTCTTTTAAATTTGTCTACAAAATAGAAATTTTCCATTATCTTCTAATACCTTTTATTTTTTATTTTACCTTTTGTGTACACGTTTTTGTTCTTTCTTTCATGAAGACTTTACAAACACACTGTGTCCTAGCCAGAGGCATCAACTGTAGGAGATTAAAATCTCCACGGGCCAGCCTGGAATTGAATCCAGGACCCTTCAGACCAATGTCTAGCATGCTAATTAATTAGCCACGGGGCCGGACTAATTCCCCGTGGTGGGGAACTGTTACAGATCCGAAGATCACTGGTTCAAATCCTGGCGCTAAAAGCGCCATCCTGAGGGTAAATTTCTCCCGGGTGTTTTCACACATCCTCCAGTCAAATGCTGGGTAGTACCCCATTCCTGACAATGATAAAATTATAGTTACACACACTACTACAGACACCACAGATTCACAGTTTATCAGACAGGCTCAACACACACCGAAGTACAAGGCGTCGATGACGAAGAAGACCAAAGCTTCTCTAAAGTGAATTAACAACAACAACAACAACAACGACGACGACAACAACAAGCAGAATTATAACTTTAATTCACTGGAAATCGCATCATGGCTTGAATTGTTAAAATTTTCCAGTATCCTATCCCATCTGGAGGCAGGAGATTTACAGCTGGGCAGTGCGCGCTGGTTGTAATTTGCACCTCACGCGTGACAGAAGGGCTTGATATGAAATGTGATAGCTGTCTATATTGTTATTGCCGGTTCGTATTTACTGATACAGTAGGGATCTCTCTCCCTCAGTGATTTATTTTCAGACTTTTTGCGATTTATATTATATTCACGAAACCTCAATCAGTGCACAATCATTCTATATACACTACAGTTCCGCTTGTATTATCCAAAGAGATCCGGGAACGATATTGAATCGTCCTGTCTCTATCAGTGTATCATACATATCTAGTGCTACAGACATGAGTAAATTATTAGGCTAGACATTTTACATCAGTACTTATTTTTTGCTATATCTGGGATATTTCTACATTAAATATACATTCTCCTTATAAACGAGTAAAATTTAACTTGTAAAATCGAAGTGAAAGTATTATTATTATCAGTAGGCTATCTATGCAATTACAATAATAATAATAACAATAATAATAATAATAATAATAATAATAATAATAATAATAATAATAATAATAATAATAATATTAATAATGATAATAATAATAATAAACAGCCTCGGTGACCAATAACGCTAACGCACTATCTCTTGCCTCGCTGGTATCATAAAAGGGTGGGTTCGAATCCCACCTCATCCGTCTGGAAAACAGTTTTCCATGGTTTCCCATCTTTACCTCCAGGCAAATGCTGGGACGGTTCCTTTCAACAGGTCCACGGCCGACTTCCTTCCCACTCCCTTCCATGACCCTTCCTTAATTAGAACCTAGTTAGCGGTTGCTTGGGTAATCAACCACCCCAAGTTGTGTCAGCTGACAAAGTGTGTCCAGCTTCAAGGCGGTAGAGGAATGATCCCTCGCAGAAGCCATGTGTAAAGCTGACCTTACACAATAAGAGATTAAAATAATAATAATTCACTACATAAAAATTTTGAAATCAGAAATAGAATGTCCTAAGAAAGATCAATGGCCCAGTAAGCATGGCTGAAAGGGAGGCCTCATGATTTATACCAATATTTCGAGAAAATATCAGACACTACACTATTAAAAAATAAACGATTGCAAGTTTATGGACTTATTCAAAGAATGGACAATGAATGACCTGCTAATAGGATATTTTGTCATGATTCCTGAGTAAAAGTCAAGTATAATTGGATCATCGAAATTGATCTTCAAGAAATAAACACAACAGACGAAATTTTATGGGACAGCACTTTGGAGGACAAATATCGTACTGTAAACCCCCGGATGAGAGCCACCACTGCATGGACAGAAAATAGAATAAACAAGGTGTTCAGTAAAGAACATATAGGCTACTTTCTCCTAAATGCATGGGTATAGTTATAAATCTTTGTCATTTTCAAGGAGTATAATTGAATGTTGGTTGTAGAAGCTTGTTGAAATACAACGTCCTATACGGATATTAAAAGTTGATTGAATACTCACCTGAATTATATATACACGCACTAATACAGCCATCACAATAACACAGGTTTTCAGACAAAATTCAACACTCACCCAAGTACACGGGGTTAAATGCTCATGATGTCCATGCTTCTCAAATGAAACAACAACAGCTTCCTAACCAAATCCTTCCTCGTATAAAAGTACACACACTAGTAAGCCTACAGACGTCACAGTGACACAGGTTATCAGACAACTTCTACACACACCCAAGTAAGCGGGGTTACAAGACCATGATTCCGCAAAACCCCTAATGAATCAAGAACAAAAACAACAACAACAATATTGTCTTTACCGCGGATCAAGGTCAACGAATATTAATTGCTGTATTCGAGTGTTGAAATATGTAGTGTTATAAGTACATATCGATTGCAAATACACACTACAGTATATATGCTTAACATTATAACGAGTTAGTAGTTATACATCAATAAATACGAAAAAGAACGAAGTAAAGAAATTTTGAACCTGCAGGGATTTGATCCACGAACCTCCAAACTATGAGCCCAAGTCGCTATGATTACGCCACGGATGCGCTACGATAATACTTGATAAACAACTGACTTAGTATAACTGTATCATATTTTGTGTTGAAATCAACGATTTCATTAGCGATTTCTGCCGTTTCTATAAACCATTTGATACTAAATAGTCCTATGTATTATTTTAATCAGTACATTCCTAAAAGGATATAAACTTAGGAAGTTACGGAAATATATGTATTTACGAGCAAAAATAGCGGCCATGTTGACAACGGGACGGCACGGGCCCACAACGATATGGCATGGTAAGCCTACGTTTACATATTCTGTTATAATATGCTAAAATCTTACCGGACACCTCTTTGAGGACGGATTACATCTCCCTATGTACGATAACTGAATTGTTGAGGCCAGACCTTATTTAATCGTAAGTTACGGTTAGGCTATAATACTTGCATGATTCATACATCCACCACCTTGAAACTATTTGGCTAATGACCTTGTAGTTTGGGTAAAAGACGCTTCCCACACGAAGGTATATTGTTGCAAAATTTGGTAGAGATCAGATGATTAGGTTCGTCGTAATTTGATTTAAGGTTTGTAAATTTGGGTGGCTGCCATTACGTTTCCGTCAAGATGGCGGCGATATAAAACATGACACTAAGGTGCCCTTTGCTAGTGCTACCTCTGTACCAAATTTCGTTCAATTCGGTTTCACCGTGTTTGAATTGATAGGCGACACACACACACACACATACACACTCACAGATACACAGACAGACACACAATTTTTGGCCCTGTGTTGATCTCATAAGTCAACTTTCATTTTTTGCAAAAATCGAAAGTAGGCTAAAAGAATCATAGAGAGGTAATACAGATAATTTTTGGAAGACCAAAAGAGAGCAATTTCATGTAAAATAGGTTCAATTCAATTGTACTACATAGTTGCGCATAAATAATAATAATAATATTTTTCGAAAGAAGGTGTTAAGTATGGAAGCATTCCAGGGAAGAGTGGAATGAAAACCTGGGGCGAAGGGGTTTGAGGTCGGAAAGAAGCAGCATAGTCTAAGAATGAAGAAATATTGGGAAGAACGGAAGAGATAACAACAATGAGCGAAGAATTGAAATTGGCGTGTGGTCCATAGCAAGCCATATCTGAATGAATAACAATAATTACAATAATAATAGTCTACATATAATATGTGTATTTATACCAAAAGCAGATAAGTTTACTATATTATATGGACGTATAGAGTATAGGCTACTGGACAACAGCAGGAAATAATGTATCTCGTCACCCGGATAGTCTAGGTACGATTATCAGCTCTAACATATGGGTTGTTGTTAATTCATTTTAGGAGCTTGGGACGTATTTGTCATCAGCCTTGTGTATTTGGGTGTGTGTAATTTATCTGATAACCTGTATTTTTGTGATGACTGTAGTAGTGTGTGTAACCTGTATTAAGGGATAGGGATGAGGTAGGCGCTCCCGGAGTTGAAGTAAGGTACTACCCCGGCATTTTTTCTGGAGAGAGTGTGGTAATAAACGGGAAAGAACACACTCAAGATAGCCACTGCCAGCGCCAGGATTCGACCCTGCATTCTCCGGAGTCGTGATGGGCAATTTAATTTAATTTAATTTAACGTCGCGAGTGGGAGTAGAAAAAATAATTGCAACTCACTAGGGGTAGGTAAACCGTGCTGTTGTTGTTGTTCTTGTTGTTTTTAATCATTTTAGAAGTTTGAGACACCTTCATCCTCAGCCCCTTTCACTTGGATGTGTTTTGGATTTGTCAGATAATCTGCTTTTTGTAGCGACTGTAAGAGATCTGAATCTGTAATTATTAGGATTAGTAGAAGCCTCTGTGTTTAAATTAAGGCCCCCATTTGAATGCAAGGAGTGTGGAAAAACTCACTGCTAACGTACACTCAGAATTGTTGCCATCAGCGTGGGGATTCCAACCACCAATCTCTGTATTCTGTGCAGCTCCCATCATAGTCCTGGTATGCGACTTAACGCTCACGGCTACAAATAAATAGTTGGTAAAAACTCGTAAGTCCATTGGGTAACAAACAAAAAAAGACCTACGAATATTCCCCCTAAAAAGTAATGAAGTTCAGGCAATATGATGTAAAACTACCACTAATTGATTTATTCTAGCGGGAGTATAAGCTTATATTAATAATAACCATCACAGTATATTTCACACTTAACGTGTAGAATACGGCTCGTGCGTGACATATGCTGGAACATTTAGGATTTCTATCTCAGTGGTGCCGTCTGGTGAATTAATTATTCGTCCAAAATTACAGCGCTGAGATACACATATTTCATTCTCGTAATAAATGGTAGCCACAAAAAATACAATTCATTTTAGATAATAACTCATGCCTCAAGCCGTTTACTAGATCAATACTGTATATTAGCAAATACCTATGAGAATAATCTAGAAGTACGTAAACCAACAGTGCCACAACTTGTGGGTCAATATGTGACGTATCACGAGCGTAACTCAGCGGCCTAAGGCACGTTACAATCAGAAAATCTATTTTCAAATCCCTGCACGTGTGTAGTTCTGGACTGTTTCAATTAGCAGGGTATCTACCACAACCTGAAATTATTATTACAGTTACACACACCTTGCTACGGTTATTACAGCAATACAGAATATATCAGACAAATTCCACACACGGCCCAAATACATGGGGCTGCTAACCACAGCCCCTGAAGCCTCTAATTAAGGGAACCATTCTCAGCAGAAATGTGAAAAATATGACTACTATGAAAAGTAGTGTAACGCTTTGAAGCAATGTTTTTCAGTGTTGCCAAATAAATGAAAAAAAAAACATGTGATTGAATAGTAATTTAATTATTTTCAAGTTATTTTTGCATGCCCCAGCAATTAGGAATACACTGTATTGACTGACTGAAAAGTTCTAGCATTAATTTAATTATTTTGACATTTCTGATCAAAATGACGTAGGGCCTACTGTATATCCCAAGTTATGGAAAGAGGTCCATTTAGAAATATTTCATTTAATGTTTTACAAGTGTATAAAATTACATTTTAAACTTACACATATTACACTCCAAAACTCAACTTCCGTACTAAATTACACAAGTGATAATCTATGTTATTGGGGTGTCTGTACCTCAGAGTGTATTTGAAATTGAGTCGGGGATTGGTACTGCAGCTGGCGTGGCCTATTGAAAGTACACAAACATGTAACAGATAATTTTAATAACTTCCATCTTTAACTTTGACCTCCTTTACTGAACAATGGCCCTTCAACACTAGAACCAGAATACTGAAGCTTCAGAAATGTATTATAGCACTTCAATAACACTTTCTTACATACACTGAACCTCTAAAGCAGGTAAATATTTGAAAATATAAAATAAAAAGATTTAATAATTTAAAATGCAGCCAAATGGCCAGTTATGTACATAATCAATAAAGGAACTGCGCAAAAATGAGCATAAAATTTTAGATTAATCCAATAAGGAAAGTGTTCTCTTAGAACATTCACAAAAATACACACTTCAAAAAAAGTTTTGCATCACCTCGGTTCCCAGATCTCCGGCATATAGACGTTGACTGTGTATATTGTATCCAAGATACAGTCCCTTTGACTGTTCATAGATGTCACTAAAACTGCTCAAAGATGTAAACAACCATGCATGAGCAGGGCCTATTAGACGGAGGGGGTACGACAGCCGATCAGTTCCAGTCATTCCACCAGGACGAAGGTACGCTGCTCATGTTGTCTGTAGTTCTACCATGCCTAGAAGGTCAATACCGCAGTTCGATCGCGTCCGCATTGTTACTTTGTGTCAAGAAGGGCTCTCAACAAGGGAAGTTTCCAGGCGTCTCAGAGTGAACCAAAGCGATGTTGTTCGGACATGGAGGAGGTACAGAGATACAGGAACTGTCGATGACAGGCCTCGCTCAGGCCGCCCAAGGGCTACTACTGTAGTGGATGACCGCTACTTACGGATTGCCGCTCGGAGGAACCCTGACAGCAATGCCACCATGTTGAATAATGCGTTTCGTTCAGCCACAGGACGTCGTGTTTCAACTCAAACTGTGCGCAATAGGCTGCATGATGCGCAACTTCACTCCCGACGTCCATGGCGAGGTCCAGCTTTGCAACCCCGACACCATGCAGCGCGGTACAGATGGGCCCAACAACATGCTGAATGGACCCCACAGAATTGGCATCACGTTCTCTTCACCGATGAGTGTCGCATATGCCTTCAACCAGACAATCGTCGGAGACGTGTTTGGAGGCACCCTGGTCAGGCTGAACGTCTTAGACACACTGTCCAGCGAGTGCAGCAAGGTGGTGGTTCCCTGATGTTTAGGGGTGGCATTATGTGGGGCCGACGTACGCCACTGGTGGTCATGGAAGGCTCCGAAACGGCTTTACGATACCTGAATGACATCCTCCGACCCATAGTGCAACCATATCGGCAGAATATTGGAGAGGCATTTGTCTTCATGGACGACAATTCTCGACCTCATCGTGCACATCTTGTGAATGCGTTCCTTCAAGATAACGACATCGCTCGACTACAGTGGCCAGCATGTTCGCCAGACATGAACCCTATCGAACATGCCTGGGATATGTTGAAAAGGGCTGTTTATGGACGTCTTGACCCACCAACCACTCTGAGAGATTTACGCCGAATTGTCGTTGAGGAGTGGGACAATTTGGACCAACAGTGTCTTGATGAACTTGTGGATAGTATGCCACGGCGAATACAGGCATGCATCAATGCAAGAGGACGTGCTACTGGGTATTAGAGGTAGTGGTGTGTACTGCAATCTGGACCACAAATGCTGAAAGTCTAGCTGTATGATGGTACAACATGCAATGTGTGGGTCTCATGAGCAATAAAACGAGCTGAAATGTTGTTTGTATTGATCTCTATTCCCTTTGTATTTAACGGTTCCGGAACTCTTGGAACCGAGGTGATGCAAAACTTTTTTTGATGTGTGTAGTATCAACCACACCGTTTAGCACATAATAGGCTACGCGCACACACTGTACAGAAGGTTCGTGAAAGCCACATCGCACGCACAGCTTATGATGGAAGCCGTGTACAGCAAGTCTATTCAATCCACTCCTCATTTAATTGTTAGGGACGGTCCAATTTCTATTAGACAATCATAGCATCAGTACCATAGAATTCCAGGTCGATTTTCGCTCGCTTTCTTCGTCTCAACCTTAGGAACTGCTGTTCTTGACTTGTAGAAGGCAAATGTAGTCTAATTCTTAAATTATCAATAAGAAAAGATTCTCCAGCTAATTCATATGTTAGCCTGGAGGGTGATATTTTTGAGATTCCCAAAGTTCTTTTCATGAATCTCGCCTTGACATTTTCTACAACTCTGAGGTCAGATAGATTTAGACAAACCCATATCTGTTCCAACCCATAAGTTTCTTCAAACTTTTACCTGCCCTAAAAAATCTAAGTGTTCATTCCAACACATTTATTTTATATTTCTAAGGTTCAATATAATTTTAAGAGCCCTTTATGACGCATGTACGTATTTCAGATCACCATCTATCACGAAATAGGAGAAAAGTGACTCTGAATATGGCTCAATTAACATTATCGAGATAGGAGTAGCGTGGTAACCTTAAAATAACAATGATAGCAACAGTCTTAGAGATGGGTGGCATTTGCACTGTTAATTATATCGTAGGTGGTGGTATGGAGATTGTCATTTTTATGGGCGGAACATCGTGGTCATTTGTTTCTCATGAAGATGATTGGCTGTGTTGTAGCAAGGAGTCAGCAGTGGCCTATTAGCATGAGCGGATCTAGGGGAGGGCGAGGAGGGCGACTGCCGAGGGGCCCGCGCCATGGATTTTTTAAATTTAATTAATTAACTAATTATACTTTTCAAACTAATACATAAAACATATTCCATTTTTCATTTCAGCAATGACCTCCCGTGACCGTTTAGCAAGTTTAGATTTCAGTGAAATGATAGAAGACTTCAGCCGGGAAAAAAGTTGCAAAGTAATATTTTAATATTTCATAGTTTACATAATCCTCAAGGGGACTTCAAGGTTTCTATGATATTATTAAAAAAAATGTACTGTAGTGTATTCAAAATTCTTTATTTTATTATTATTACCAAACTATTTTCCATTTGATATTTGTTATTTCCTATTGTTGTGGGCTCCACCTTATCATACCGCCCAGGGCCCCGCAAGGCCTGGATGCGCCACTGCCTATTAGAAGATACCACTCCGGCCGACGATACGGCTTGAAGTCAACTAACGTACAAACTATGGGTATTTTGCAAAACGTGTGTTTCATTTCGTCCCTAAGTTTGAGTTAGTGCTACTGATATGCTATAACCTACAAATGAGCAGATTATTGTTAAACGAATTATTTGGTGGCCTCATTAAGTTCACTTTAGACAGAAAATACAACAAGGTTTAGAATGAACATTTCATTCTTGAATGAGCTGAGGTCTTCCTTCTGGGAATATCAGAGAGTGGTCATATAGAGCATTTTTCTGATAAGAATACCCAAGTCATATTCTGCTGACTGCATAAGATTCTCGCCTAGTGTGCCCAACGTTGTGGAATTTAAACTCGGAAGAGTCGGTTGGTATTTTAGGGTGCATGCAAAAGATCCTCGTCATCAACTAGTCTTACACATTTTAATAACCCTATTGGGGTAACGTTTTAGTCCAGGACTCTATAAGACGACACAAGATAGATGGGCATCTCTCTATATATAAAAATGAAAGTTTGTCTGTTTTTTCTGAATTTCCACGGAAATGTGCGATATTTTCGCGTTTCAGTTGTTTTATGATGGATGCGCGCAAAAATAATATTTTGTCTGTCTGTCTGTCTTGTGTGTCTATGGACAACTACTTCGAGTCCTTATAACTTGAGAAAGGCTGGGTGGATCAACGTAAAATTTGATACAGACATCCTTCAGAGGCACCACACTAATCATTGATGTAACTCTTCTCCGTACCTCTTATAAAAGGGGCCCTACCGCCTTAAAATACATGCTGAAATAGGCGTAGAAGGGTGAAACAAAGCTCATTTTTAGCCCCTCAATGTGAGAAACGAAAGCACATTTTAAGGCCCTAAAACCAACAGTTTTTGAGATATTCCCAGAAAACTAATTTCACTTAATAAATTAATGAAAGAATGCATGCCGGTAACCATGGCAACTGAATCTCAGAGGTCCATCTATTTCTGTAAGACGCAATGCAATTCCATTTATTACATTACTGTGAAGATTTGCAAACGGCTATAAGGTTATAACGGATCCAAATTAAGCTGAAATATTCATTAATACATACAATGCACTTAAGGGGTCAAGGGATACTCTAGAATTTTTTCACACGATTTACACGTGCGGGTGTGGTACGGAAGGTCTATTATATCCCTTCTCTATTATATAAAAATGAATGTTTGTCTGATTTTTCTGCATTTCTACGTAAATTTGACATATTTGCCCGTTTCAGACTGTTTTGTGACGGATGCACGCAAAAATATATTTTTGTCTGTCTGTCTGTCTGTCTGTGGACAATTTTTTGTGTCCTTATAACTCGAGAACGGCTGGGTGGATTAACGTAAAATTTGATACAGATATCCATCAGAGGCACGACACTAATCATTGATGTAACTCTTCTCCGTACCTCTCATAACAGGGGGCCTACCCCCTTAAAATACATGCTGAAATAAGCGTGACACAAAGCTCATTTTCAGCCCCTCAATGTGAGAAACGAAACTCGGGGGCCCTAAAAGGACCCCGAAAACCACATTTTAAGGCCCTGAAACAAACAGTTTTTGAGATATTCCCAAAAAACTAATTTCACTTAATAAATTAATGAAGGAATGCATGCCGGTAACAATGGCAACAGAATCTCAGGGGTCCATCTATTTCTGTAAAACGCAATGCAATTCCATTTATTACATTACTGTAAAGGTTTGCAAACGGCAATAAGGTTATAACAGATCCAAATTAAGCTGAAATATTCATCAATACATATAATGCGCTTAAGGGGTCAAGGGGTAATCTAGAATTTTTAACGCGATTTACACGTGCGGGTATGGTTCGCAAGGTCTATTATATCCCTATCCCTATATTGTTAAATTATTATTATTATTCTTTTAATTATTATCATTATTAAGGCGTACAGCGAAGAGACAAAGCTTATTTTCAAACCCTTCGTGTCCGAAACAAAACTCGGAGCCCCTCAAGAGCCATAAAGGGTCCACGAAAACTATATTTTAAGGCTCTAAACCCAACAGTTTCTTAGATATTCCCAGAAAACTAATTTCATTTAATAAACTAAAGAAGGAATGCAAGCCACTAACCATGACAACAGTATCTCAAGAGGTGGCATCCAACTTTCCATCTGTTTCTGGAATAAGGAATGCCACTCCATTTATTACATTTCTGTGAAAGGTTGCAAATGGCTCTAAGGTTATCACGGAACCATCTAAAACTGTAAAATTCATCAATGCGCTTAAGGGGTTCAAGGAGTACCCTAGAATTTTTTCACACGACTTACACGTGCGATATGTCGTCCAGAAGGTCTATTATATCTCCAAACAGCTACATTATTTTCAAAAATTTCTGATTTGAAATAGTAGACTGTTTTTTGCTGAGTTTAGGAATTTGGGCCATTGGAGGCTAAAAAAACTGAATTTTCATGCACCACAAGCCTTTATAATTTATAAAAGGGGTCTCCCTGTAGTTGGGCACTTGACACAACGGTTAGAGTCAGTTCGTATGTGACGTGTATTGCGATTCGTTTACGAGGTTTTCAATTTTATTTTCACGCCAGGAAGAACACGTTAGGTAAATTTAGTTTGAGAGAACATTTTAACTAATAATTTTTCTTTGCCAACAAACAGGTTCCAAGCCCCTAAACATTGCAACAGTAGCTCAATTGATTTTTTTAGCGTATGGCTTTTAGTGCCGGGAGTGTCCGAGGACATGTTCGGCTCGCCAGTTTTTGTAGCTGCTTCGAGACGGACACCCAATGGGTGAGCTACAAGTACCGTGGGGAAGGGAAAGTTGGAAGGGAAGGTCGAGGAGTTGGAAGGTAGCGGCTGTGGCCTATAGTTAGGGACCAACCCCGGCATTTGCCTGGAAGGAAGATGGGAAACCACAGAAGACCATCTTCAAGGTTGCCGGCGGGGGGATTCGAACCTCCTCGCCTCCCGGATGTGAGCGACTGCCAACAGTCATGCCGTAACGACCGCGGCTAACTCACCCGGTGCTCAATTGATAACATCTGGTTATTAATATCGAAGACCGTTCGAAGAATGGGTACTTCTGCTAGTTGTACTCATAAGAACAACGGAGCACAGAGAATACGATAAATAAAGATTATTATAGCTTTTGAAAAATACATTCCTAGAAAATGATCACTTTCATCACCCAAGAATGTTGGTATTGTGGTGTAGTGGTTAGCAGTGTTGGTCACCAGTACGGAGATCCATGTGCAATTCCCGACACTCCCAAGTATTTAATTCTGGTTAGAGGTAGCCTACTGGAATTGTATCGTTGGCATGTCTAGTCAACCAAATAGTGTCAAATTCGAAGAATTGCATTAGGTCAGTGGTCAGCACGAAATTAGTATCTGTTGTCTGTATATGTCAAGGGTTCACTGGCAGTTCGATCCTAGTTCTCGGTAAGTCATACTACCTGGTGCCACACGCTTTTGATGTGATGCGATGTTACATTTTTCTACACACTAGTCACTTGTCACCTGGCCCCTCACAATGCACCCCACCGTGGACACAGGGTAGGTTTACTCCACTCCACAGGAATCCCCTCTGTCAGAATATACTGTAGTTTGCATTGCTGATTTTCAAGAAGTGATTCAGGCTCATACATATAACATGAAGTGCTGTATGATTTTCCTGAAGTTTCCGTCTGGCCGCAAGCCTTTGATGTATAATGTTAGCAACATCGTTAGACCTTAGGCGTAATTGGATTGAGTCGGAGGTGTCTCCAGAACCTGCGAGTGTGTTTTATCTTGTCTTCCCTATATTATAATTCTTATTATTAGTTTTACATCGCCATGCCCGTCTAAGGAGCGCGATTAAACCTATCTAGCTGATCTTGTTTTTCTATGGACGATGATACTTCTACATAAATAACTGTCAGCAGAAAGAAGACTACAAGGTTCATATATATCCATCTCTCAATTACTTAAATGACACAAAAAATAGGAGGCTTCTTGTTAGTTGTGTCAATTAAGTAATTGAGAGATGGATATATATGAACCTTGTAGTCTTCTTTTTTGTTTTTCTGTCCTCTCAAAATCTCTTCAATTTCTCACGATCGCTCTTTCTGCGCTCCTACATCCAGGTTATTTTGGATGCAATGTGTGGGTGTTCAGAAAATTGATGATTATCAACTAGTTCTCTGAATTTAAATCTGTATAGTACCTTATCACTTGAGATGTCTATTCCCTGAATTTCAACTTCAAGGAGTCATTTGATTTTAGCATTCATTGAGAGACTGTTATTGTTATTATTATTATTATTATTATTAACGTCACATATTCTCAGGTAACATTTGCAGGTGAGATTATACAATCTTACTATAAATTACGTGGAATACAATTCTATACAATTCTCCAGAATCTTCATTGCATTCCTTGATTACAGATCACTCACAGGTGGCGCAGACGGAATTAGGTGGTAAAAGTTATTTTTAAATATTAACAGTCTATCAATATTTCCTAAAACATACTTTTTAACAATGAAAATGACGTCTCAATCTCGTTTGCAAGTGTGGAACTAACAGCTTCAAATATACACTCTGTCAGAGATAAGTTTTAAAATGTTTCAAATTTAAATTATATTTTTGATGCATTAAAAAACATAATACTCTCTTTAAGTGTTATTGTAATACGAATCTGAGACACTTCAATACCCTATGAGTGTTTGTTTTAATTGAGCTCGTGAATACAGTATTTCAAGAAACACAGCTTGTGATCTGTGATGAGCTGTCTGTTGCTCTTAACAAATCACGTAAGTGGTGGTAAAATATAAGTCATTAAAACATACTAATAGATCACGAGGATTATTATCTTTGCACGTACGAATGTATCTTTTTCGTTAACGATATGTGTAGAACGGGATTTAAGACCCAAATTATCTACTGTGGGGGTGGCCTAGTAATCCCTATAACATTTAATTACGTCATCATTGTTAGAACGAATTTCATTTAACAGTATTTTAAGTATGAAGAACTTAAATCAATAAAGTGAGGACACTCATTCCATTAGCAACATTGTATTATCCACTATTCCATATTACATTAAATCCACATCTCAAGAAAATATAATTTCAATTTGTCCGCCTGGTGTTAAATTTTATTATTTGTAAAACTATGAATGAATAATGGCTAGGACTGATAGACCTGATAACATAAATGTATCTAATTTGGCACCAAAACTATTGAATACAAGATAGAATATGCGACTTGGTCACGCTTCTTCAAGAAACCATTTATCATGGAAACATGGAAAATTATTCTTATTAATTCAGGTTGCTTTGTACTAACTTGAATGAAACTTTAATCGTGGACTTCGTTTTTGACAGAACGGATAAAATAACTATGTTTTAAAGACTGGAAGTTTTGAAAGACATCATCAGTGTTCACTAATATCCAGACAACAATATTGCCTTAACAATACTTCAGTTAAAAGAAGATATCGGCTAATAAATTGTACGAAAGAGCGTGATAAATTATTTTCGAAAAAGTAATATGTAAGAAATGATTGTGTATTATTTAGTACATCAATCAGTCTTTCTGAATACATAATTTCTTTCCCTTTGAATTATCTATGGGTGTTATCATTGACAGCATAATACTGGAGAACATTAATTTTGATTACTAAGTCAACACTGAAAAAAGGTTTCAAAGTCCATTTATATAGTTAAGTTCTCCCTTACGGCATTGCATTTCGTACGGAAATACAAGTTCTGTTTTAAGGCCTGGTAAGATGAAGAGCTATTATGATTACGATTATGAGTTATATTTTTTTCAGAAGAAAATACTTTACTGCGATGCTTTTACGAAGTAAAATTCATGCTAACTCTCAAAAGGAATGGGAGTTTAGTAAGACATAGGAATACGCTTGTAGAATTCATCCGAGATAGCTTGAGGGCCCAGGTAAAATATGAATGTCTTTACTTACCGGTAGCTTGGAGGAAGAGCTGGAGTAAGACGGCTAGCACGCCGGAATTCGTGGATATCAGCATCGTAGCTTGGAAATGTCTTTTGAAGAGGAAAGGAATCTTCTTCCACAAGGATAAGATTTGCAGTATTCTGTGTATCACCTAAAGAAAAGGTTCTCACTCTAAGCATAACTTGTCACACGCAAAGAAGAAGTCATCATTTATTTTATCTGGCTATTATATTTGCTACAAAAATAACAACCGACTTGTTTACTTCCTACTTCTCCACTCAGTTCATACAACGTAAAGTCATCCCTGGAGTTGCTAGGACGTGCATGAAAACTCAAGCAACATTGCAGAGTTAATTTTCGATATTACGTTCATCTAAATAATTACTTTATTTTAAGGGACATTTATCCGTGGATACTTACTACAGTGGATTATATTTCGAAGTAAATAAATATCTTATGTTCTCTTTAGCTTATTCTCTGGTTGTACTAATGTAACTTCCTGTTCAATGGGAGACGATTATTTTCAATTATAATTTGAGTTACTTATAAAGCATGTTAATCACTACAATATATTGGTTGTGGTATTATATAGCGTTAGGAGTCTTAATATGTCACTCAATATTAAGTATTTTGTCGCACATTTCTTTGAGTAGTTTACTTGGGAGGAAATTCACACTTATTAGGCCAATTGTACATTCATATTTTGCATATTCCCGACACTCTTATTCCGTGTTTTCAAAACACTTTTCAAATTTTTTCATCTACAACTTTTCATAGAAATAAAAAGACAGAAACTGTAGTAAAAAGCACAGTGATAATTCTTCGCTACCGAGCCTGGCGTTGATTACGATAGCCCTACATCACATTAGGCCATCAACACCCCGAACGGTGCTCCTGTGGCACACGACGTCTAAGGACGTCGCGTGGTATCGCGTGACTTGCCGACAGGAGCTGGTCGTCGCTACCGAGCGAGCGTCCCGTGCTTGTCGGTCAGCCGACAACGTGTGCCTTGCCGCGCCGAGCAGGCCTGGTTAGCGGCGTGGTTTACCCCACTCCCCCAGCGCGGGGAGGGGAGGGTGCAACGCGTGCGCACCAGGCGCTTACCTCTGTCTGGTGTACCACAGTCAGGAAGGAGGAGGTAGTAAAAGAACTCTCAAGACACCACACTACGGCCCAGCAGATAACTGCTCAAATTTTTGGATCAATGTTGTCCTCCTTTTTCTTTCCCTTCATTACTATCTTACTTTGGTAATGCCCCTACTACTGACCCAGTTTTACATTTAAATTCATTCATCCATTAGTTTAGAGAGCTTAAGACTTGTTAACATAAATCCCCATACTACAATAGCATTTTATTTATTTATTTATTTATTTTATTTTTATCGTATGGCCTCGGTGCCGGGTGCAAGCTTTGTAATTTGACACCCATAGGGTAGCTTGCATTTCGAATTCCGTTGTTCCTTGAATCACTATGAAAGTCAAGGAGGTTAGATATCTAAGCTCCTTCAAAACTATAGCGCTTTATAATAGGGAAATGAGGAACTTTGTGTTGGCGAAAACTCCCGAGATTAATTTTGCCATTATGAACACGGCCTACTGAATTCAAATGGGTTCTTTGACATGCCAACATCGTATGACATGCGTGTCGTATTTTTGCCGCCTTTCAAAAAATCACTTACCATGGCCAGGAGCGAACCTGCAATCTTGGGGTTAGTAGACCGACACGCTATCCACTCATCCACCGTGGTTAGCACAATAGTATTTATTCCAATATTCATGTTACTTGTGAATCGTTTCCGGGGAAGTGGATACAAGAACGTTTGATACGGAGAGTTACAATTAGATAATTTAAAATAAGCAAAGTGATCGACACACATCATGACTGAACAGTGAAGATGTTGCTAAAACGCTTTAGCGGCTTGGAAAAAATTGATAATCCCCTCAGTGCACTTGGGTGGATATTCAATTTGTCTGCTGTGCTAACCCGTATTTCTATGTTGTCTGTGGTTGTCAAGCAAGGTTGCATTTTAAGTGGTCGTTAATCTCGCGATCATGAGCCACGAGACCTCAATTTATACTTGTAATCTCAACCACAGGACGTGGCATTTCACTTTGAAAATCTCACATGCATTAAATGGGAATCGAGCCTGGTCCACCACTGCACCATATCACCCCCTGACTGTAGTTGTGTGTGAAACTCTAATTATGGGGGTCGTGAACGAGGTAGGTGCCCCGGGGCTTGAAGTAAGATCCTATCCTGGCATTAGCCTGAAGGGAGTTTGAAATTAATCGGGAACAAACACACTCAAGAGCCGGAATTCGAACATCCAACCTCCGGGCTTGCTGCTGCTCCACATAGCGGTCATGGTGCGGTATATGGCGCGCGCGGTTATGCTGCGGGTTAGAGTGAAAATGAAACACGAAGATAACGAAGGGGAGTTCTTGTGTTTGTTGTCGATTAATTTAGGGGCCGTGTAACATCTTGGTCACGCAATCCCGTGTACTTGCATGATTGTGTAAATGGAATCTCTCCGATAACCTGTCTCATTGTGATGGCTGTGGTAGTGTGTGCATTTGTAATTGAGGTTAGGATTTAGAATGAGGTGGGCCTGGCCTTACGATCGCTGTATTTAGTTGGAGTAGATAGGCAAAACACGGATAGCCACTCTTTTTGTTGTTGATTCATTTAGGGGTTTTGCGACATCGTGGTCATGTAGCCACATGCACTTGGGTGTGTGTGCGCGCGTGCGTGGAATTTTGTCTGATAACTTGTGATATTGTGATGGCTATATTATTGTGTGTATTTGAAATTCAGATGAGGATTGGGAAGGAATAGGCCGTGGCCTTAAGTTAGGAGCCATCCATTTTTTTACATGGAGTAGACGTGGGAAACCACAGAAAACCATTTCCAGGACAGCTGAGGTGGGAAATGAACCCATCTCTTTTCAGTGTTTCCTCATAAGGCTGAGTGAATCCCGTTCCAACCCTCAGACCAGAAATAAATTTCTTGGCAATGGGCCTTATTATAACAAGTTTTATGCACCCTGATCTACCGGAGGAATTAAATTACAGTAAATGTAAAACTGGGTCAGTGAGAGAGACATTACCAAAATCTGATAATAATAGACTTAAGAATAAAAGAGGATCACATTGATCCAATGGCAGAGGTTATCGTTCAGACACCCAACTACAAGGGGACACATGACCATGACGTCAACAACAGCAAGAGTAAACACTTGTAACGTCCAAACTACATGCCACATAATGGATTTATACAAATGTTGACTCTTAGAGAATGTGGATCAAAATATGAAGTTATACAACATATTTTACATAATTTCTCCTAACGCTGTGTTATAATTTCAATGCATACTTGGTAAGTTGAATAATTGTCTTTTATAAATCGCTTATCCTCCCAGCTTGGCTTCACTTATGGACTCTGTGAGGGATCATTCCTCTACCGTCGCAAGGACGGTGTCTGGGAGCTGAATACACTTTGTCAGCTGTTCCAACTGGGGATGGTGACAGGCCGTTCGCCCGGACGAACGCTAAATTTGTATACAATTGAAATATATAAAAAAAACACTTATATCACAAAATTCATTAACGGTTTGATATGTTTGGAAATGCGAAGAGAGAATAAACGTAAATCTAAAATTGGTACCATTTTGAGGATCGTATTAAAGAGCAAATAATACTATTTTGCACAACATACCTAGGTATATGTGCTCGTTAAATCCCGCACCATGACTGCACGGGAACCTAGAAGTCCAGAGAACGAAGGTTTGAATCCGAGTGCCGATCCTGAGTCGGGTTAGTTCCCTGACTCTTTACATTCCTTCAAGATGAATGCCTTGTTGCAAGTCCCATGGTACCTGGCTCTAAAATCGAAGAGCTTATTTCCAAAGTGACGTAAATCCAAAATTGACGGTTTTGTCAGTCTCGTTCTTTCATAAGCAAGTTGGGAAGCCTCCGTGGCTTAGGCGGCAGCACGCCGGCCTCTCACCGCTGGGTCTGTGGTTCAAATCCCAGTCACTCCATGTGAGATCTGTGCTGGACAAAACGGTGGCAGACAGGTTTTTCTCCGGGTACTCCGGTTTTCCCTGTCAACATTTCATTCCAGCAACACTCTCGACTATCATTTCATTTCATCTGTCATTCATTTAATCATTGCCCCAGAGGAGTGCGTCAGGCCTCGGCCGCCGGCACAGTTCATATCCTCGCCGCTAGACGGGGGCTTCATTCATTCCATTCCTGACCCGGTCGGAGACTGGAAGCAGGCTGTGGATTTTCATTATAAGCAAGTTGATATGTTGTCTCAACTTATAGCAAAGGTTTTAAGTCGCAATTATGTCGTATATCCCATATTCACAGAGATCAAAAAACTAAGTTTATTTGAAAAGTGACGTAACTCCAACGTGTATTTATTTCCAATGTGTCTTATAACCATGTTGACCAATCCGATGGCTTTCTGGATATCACGTGATATCACGTGATAAATCAAGGCAATGGCTAACTTTGAAAAATATGTAGAACATCAGTTTGTGTCTGTTGTGTTTAAACCATTCAAATGTTTATAAATGTCACTCAAAGCGTATGTCAATGTATGAATTATTTCCAAAAGTCCTACCTCCAACTTACAGGAAACAGTTACCACAATAACTTTTGATGGAAGATTTTTAAAACACAGTGACAGCATGTGCATAAAAGTAATGAATGAAATTACATTGTACACATAATGATTATCTGAATTTAATTATACGAAGAAACAAATACTCGATTTCTGAAGTTTTGCATTTCATGGATATAGGTCACTTCGAAATAAGCTCTTCAATTATAGTTACACACACTGCGACGGTCCCTACAGAAGTACAGGTTACAGAATAATTAATCACACACCGAACTACATTGGGCTAGTGACCAAAATGTCCCTACACCTTAAACGAATTAACTGCAACAAAACAAACAACTCTCTCGGGTTTTGCCTTTGCCCTTTAGCACTGATGCATGGTGATGTCAACAGTGGCTAAACTTGCGTTGCATTGTGAAAGTCCATTGCACGCGTACGACATGGCTGCTTACGAACATTTCCGTAAATGACCGATCTCCTAGCATGCTTCCGCTGCCGAGAAATCAGCATCAAAACAAACACTTCATGGGCCACAGAAGGTGTCACCATAGGGTAGTTGTTTAGCCATGATTCTGTCATCTCGGAGGTCCGTGTTTAAGTCTAACTACAGGAAAAGGTTTTTCTTCGCTGGTGCTCCTAAGCCGGTCTCGAACCACGGCTAGAGGAGGCAATATCACCCAACAGATACAATTACGTCAAAACGATCTGATTGGCCAATACGATAACAGACCTGAATTTAACACTGCATTCTTATCAACCAATTAAGGACGATTGGATTATTGATGAATTGCCGGAGCACGTGTGTGGGCGGCTACTTAATTCAGAACGCAAAGCCATGAGGATTAGGAGAGTGGAACATCAGAATTTCAACCCAACGCCTATGGATGTGACCATCAAGGCTAAACTGTAACATGGAGTACAAATATATGACCAGAAGGGAAATGCAGAAAATTACAGAACGAGCCTGGCGTTGGTTACTAAGTCTATAACCTTATATCACATTAGGCCATCAACATCCCGAGCGGGGCTCCTGTGTCACACGAAAAGTAAAAAGGAGAAAGATGGCAATGCAATTTATCCTGCTTCAATTTTCTTTATTTTAACCCAATCAAAATCTTAGAATCATGATTTTTCTTCCGGTCGATGCTTAATAATACTCACAGAGGAAGCGCTACCTCGTGCCTCTCTGGAATCGGGAGAGCGTGGATTCAAATCCCACCTCGGCCGTTCTGAAAATGATTTACGTGGTGTCCCATTTTTACCAACAGGAAAATGCGAGGATGGTCCCTTTCAATAGGCCCACGGTCAATTTCCTTCCAATATCCCTTCCCTGTCCTGTCCTGAAAAGAAAAGTACATGACCATTGGCTGCATTCAAACCAAACAAAATATTATATTACTAACAATATTATAAATATAATTACAAAAGCCATTGTATAAGAGAAATTAGCTGGAAGAATCCGAATAATTGCGTTAATCAAGTTGACATGTGATTTTTCGTAGTTCCCAATACCTCCGTAGTCTCGCTCATATCAAGGCACTCCGTCATCTCATCCTGCGGTATGAATATATTTCAAATAGCAACCTGCCCTGGCTTCGCTCGGGAACAGTTATGAATGCATTACGTGATAAGCGCTAGTTTTTCGATGTCAATTAACTACGACCAATATCGGTTTTACCTCTCGGCATGTCGGTTTAAAATCAATGAATGGACTATTAATTATATTATCATGGAGAGGCATGTGCAACGATTTCTTGTCAGACGTAACTTAAGAATGGCGAGGTGCATGAAACACAAATCCCCTTCCGTCCAATCTTAACTTGACTGTGTATTTTGCGGAACGAAATGTTCACAGGCGAAATTATGAAAAGCCGATTTGCACTTCCAGGGTAACTCCAAACACAACCACTTTTTTCTTAAGTCTTAACTCAACACGACTCGACAGTTTGCTGCTGGCTGTATCTGGGATAATAGGCTCGCCCGCTAGCTAGGTTGTAACTGGGGTGATAGGATCGCCCTTAGCTAGCTCGTAAACTGTCACGTCAGAAATTGAATGGAGATTGTTGGAAGAAATTAAAACGTAGAACCACTTATAGTGGGCGATGTATAGAAGATAGAGAAACGCTCTCCAGGACTTTTTTGTTGAACTATTCATGCTGAACAATTCTTACACTCATAGTATATGGATATTTTTAACGGTATGCCCAGCGTAAACTTAAAAAGCGCATGGACTCCCGGTTTATTTTTTCTACTATTTTACTGAAATAGTTATTGCTTGGCTTCCTATGATCGTAAATAAATAATTTTCTACAGAAACTTTCCTAAAATATCCTTTACAGAATGGGGAATACCGCATAAAAATCCATCCAGTGGTTCTTGAGATTACCCGTGACAAGTAAGAATCGGGGACTTTGTTTTATACAAATAGGGATGTCACGTCAAAGTCGTCTGGCAACATTCAATATGTGTTTATAACGGGATAAATACGTAGTATCTGCAATTGAGCAACTTCATTTGTTTTAAATATTGAAAACATTTTTTAAATGACACTAAGATCACTCAGACTATAAGGGTCCAGTTAAGCAAAAACGTAAAGTTAAGCATTTTCACAATTGTGGCAAAAGTTGAAAAGCTAGAAGTCTTCGGAAAAGTGTCAACATGCGTGTTTTGAAAATCTCTCTCATATCTCTACTTAGTATAAAACTAAGTCCCCGATTCTTGGATGTTACGGGTAAACTCCAAAACCACTAGATGGATTTTGATGCAGTTTTCACCATTCTGTAAACGATATCTTGAGAATGATTTCTGTAGAAAATAATTTATTTATGATCAAAGGAAGCCGAGCAGTAACGATTTCAGTGGAAAAGTCGAAAAATAAACTGGCGTTCGAGCGCTTTGTAAGCTTACGGTGGGCAAACCGTTAAATATATCTAAATACTATGAGTGTAAGAATTGTTCAGCATGAAAAGTTCTACAAAAACGTCCGTGAGAGCGTATGTCTATCTTCAATACATCATGCCCTATAAGTGTTTTTACGTTTTCATTTCTTCCTACAATCGCCATTCAGTAACTGAGGCGACAGTTTACGAGCTAGCTAGAGGAGAGTCTATCACCCCAGTTACAGCTTAGCAAGCGGACGAGCTTATTGCCCCAGATACAGCCAGCAGCAAACTGTCGAGTCGTGTTGAGTTAAAAACTTTAGAGAAGAGTGGTTGTGTTTGGAGTTTCCCTGGAAGTGCAACTCGGCTTTTCTTCATTTCGCTTGTGAACTTTTCGTTCCGCAAAATTCACAGTCAAGTTAAGATTGGACGGAAGGGGGATTTGTGTTTCATCTTAAATTACGTCTGACAAGAATTTGTTGCACATGCATCTCCATGATAATATAATTAATAGTCCAGTCACTGATTTTAACCCATCATGCCGAGACATAAAACGGATATTGGTCGTTGTTCATTGACATAGAAAAAAAGCGCTTATCACGTAATGCATTTATAACTGTTCCCGGGCGAAGCCGGGTCGGGTTACTAGTTTCAAAATAAACTCTTGATCAATGATATTTTGAAGCAAGATATTTTTAAACGCTTGTTTTTAAAATGGAACTTGTACGGATTTGAATGAAGATATAGTTTGATTGTTTTAATTCTTTCTTTACTTCTTCATCTTCAATCTTTGGGAAGCGGATTTTTGAATTTCTCAAAACGGAAGTAGATTTATTGCTTTTGATTTTACCATGTATGGGTCGACACTAGCGCTTGTAGTGATAGATTTAATAAACTTTTAAATGTAATTTAAGATTGATTGTTTAAAACTATTATTTGATTCTTTATCTTTTGTTAGCCTAAAATTGTAATTTCCAGGTCATGTTATCAACAATAAGTCCCTAACCTAAAGGTTTTTTTTTTTTAATTGCTGATCCTCCATGCTCGGCTTCTCCCACAGGTTCTGTGAGGGGCCAATCCTTTAAAGCCCAAAGGACGGTGTCTGGGAGTTGAACACACTCTGTCAGCTGATAAATCTGAGGATGAAGGTAACCGCTAACTTTGGTGTAATTAAGGAAGGGTGAGGAAAGGGATTTTTTAAGGACTTCTGCTGTGGACCCGTTCAAAGGAACAGTCTCGGCATTTTCCTGGTGGTGGAAGTTGGAAACCACGAAAACCATTATCAGGACAGCCGAGGTAAGATTCGAACTCACACTTTTCCGATGCCTGTGAGGCACGAGCATGCATGTCAGCGCTCTCGGCCAACATGGATGGTGATAATAAAAATAATAATAATAATAATAATAATAATAATAATAATAATAATAATAATAATAATAATAATAATAGAATGGATCCAGCAAAATGGCATTGACAATGAAGCCATAGAAGCAAGAATCAAGAAAATGGAGGTCGCTTTCCAAACCACTCGCAACATATATAACAAAAAGTGCTTTTCCATGAACACAACAATTTTTCACTACAACACTGTCATCAAACCAGTACCGCTATATGCATCTGAATGCCTTATCCTATCAGATAAATGTTTGCTCGCGAATTTAGAGAGAAAAGAACGAAATATCCTACACATCATACTTTGCCCGGACTACAAAAATGGCATCTACATCACAAAATCCAGACAAGAAATATACTCGAAAATAGAGAAGCTCACAGGCACAATGCGAAACCGCAGATTTTGCTTCTACGGTCATATACGACGGATGATCGACTCCCGATGGACGAAATGTATCTTCAGTATATTCAACTCAAAACCAAAAACGACAATGCCATGGTATGTTAACGCCCAGAAAGATCTGAAAGAAATGGGGATACGAGCAGAAGATGCACAAGACCGAAATCTTTACAGAGCAGCCATCAAGACGTTTGGTACATTTCGGGACGAAAAACGGACAACGGATGCGAAATGGACAGAAGAACGTCGTGCTAAACACAGTGAGCTCATGAAGACAATGTGGTTCAAGCGATAAATGAACAAATGCCAGAATGTAAAATGAGGCTTATTTTGGTCCCTAGTTGGCCGATTAGCGAAATTGGATGAATGAATGATTAATAATAATAATAATAATAATAATAATAATAATAATAATAATAATAATAATCTGCAGATATATATTGAACTACAGAAGTCAGTTCTGTTAAACACCTGCCATATTGTCAGGAAGTTCCTTGGTGACAATAACCTGGCCGAACACTCAGCAAGGCTCGATGATTCAGATGGAAATTTAGCTCATCCTATAAATGAAGGAGACTCGTGAAGAGTGCGGCACGACATGGATGTGCAGTAATGTGAAGTCTCTGAACAGTGTAATCTAAACAATTACCTCAGAACAGATGGTTCCTTGCTAAGGCCGAACCAGGCTGTAACATAAAATGTAGTCGGTATTTGCCGTGATAATTTTTCTTTGTCATGTGGCCTCATGAGAGGCCGAGTGCAGGTCTTTCTTGTCGACATCCGTGGGCGTCGTGCGCGTCTGTATGAAGATGGAATGGATGACATTGAATGAAACATGGCAAGAATGTAGGAGGGAGCGGCAGTGGCCTGTCAGAAGGTACCGTCCCAGCATCTGTCTGGTGTTGAAAATGGCAAACCACTGAAAACCATTTCAAGGACGGCTGACGGTGGGGCATGAACTCACGCGTCTACCGAGTCAGCAGATAGCTTGGCACCATGACCTAACGCTGCTCTTTAGCCAGCGTAGCCGCTGCTGTCGGTGCCATGATGAAATGAAAATCCACAGCCTGCTTCCAGTCTCCGACCGGGTCAGGAATGGAATGAATGAAGCCTCCATCTAGCGGCGAGGATATGAACTGTGCCAGCTGCCGAGGCCTGACGCACTCCTCTGGGGCAATGATTAAATGAATGACAGATGAAATGAAATGATAGTGGAGAGTGTTGCTGGAATGAAATGATGACAGGGAAAACCGGAGTACCCGGAGAAAAACCTGTCTGCCTCCGTTTTGTCCAGCACAGATCTCACATGGAGTGACCGGGATTTGAACCACGGACCCAGCGGTGAGAGGCCGGCGTTCTGCCGCCTAAGCCACGGAGGCTTCTCGGTGCCATGACAATGATGTCAAACATAAAAATAAAATAAAAACATATTGATAGTAGTGCGATTCGGTAAGCCCTGTATTCTGAACTCCTGCCCAAACGGGCCCATGAGCCACCTATTTCAGTGAACTCAATATACTCATGATCAGAGGTCTTGACGCGATTAGGTAGCACGGTTCAACCGCAGGAAAAGCTGGTTACCATGTTCGTAGGGAACATGTTAAGGAAGTCATAGTTGAGAGATACAACTCATCACGCTGGAGATACGTCAATAATGTTCCTCGAAAGTATTGGGCTGAGAGGTGACCCAGAAAGGTAGAGGTCATGTCACAGTGCAGATACGGCTTGACACGCAACATGAATATCACACGAGTGATGTGCAACAGTACGGCACGGCGCAGCGTGGTTTGGCGTGACGTGGCGTCTCAGCCGTTGTTGATTCTTTCATTTGCAAGCAAGACCATGGAGCCATGTTATTTTCACCATCGGCCGCCCTTGATATGGTTTTACGTGATTTAAATTTCAACTCCAGGCTAATGTCGAGACGGTACTTTTTGATAGGCTACGGCCACTTTCTTAAAATGCCTTGCTCCCTTCATTCATTCATTATTTTGGCGTCAGGAAGAGCAACTTGTCATAAAACCAATGTCTCATAGAAACTCACCTTATCTTAAGATCGATGTCGCAGAAACGGGAATAAAAAGGAGAGGCATTCAAATTATTTATTTAGTTGCTCATATGTGGTTTGATTATACCAAATTTGAATTTCCCCGTTTCTATGTTTGACCTGCATCCTTGTCTTCTCCCATAGTCTATTATTAGTTTCAGGAAATATAGCATTATTTATTATTACTATTATTATAAATCTATTATTCCCTGTACTTGGCCTGACGATGCAGCTGTTGGGGTCAGAAATAGACGGATACGTACCTTCATTCTTTAAATAACGTACCATTCCTTAATTTTCCAAAAATGTGTGAAATGAAATTGGGGACAATTCTATATTTGGAATGTCCTCACAAAAGACTGGTTCCGAAGTCTATGAACCACAAGTGCTCATTCAGGACTGATGACCTCCACGTTTCACGTCCTAACTTAAACAAAGAATCATAACAGGCAGTACTTGATATCCACAGATGTTATCCGTGAACATATTTGGTTATGTGAGGTACTAAATGCAATACAAAATGAAGTTCCCAAAGAATCGTTATATCTTTTAATCTCTAAGGGTAACAGAATGTAGTGATAGGGAGAATGGCGAAATGTTATCTTAATTGTAGCTTTTTTAATTTTATTTTTTAGTCAATTTTATCCTGCAGGTTGGCGTTTCCCACGGACTCAGCGAGGGAACTCACCACTACCGCCTTACCAGGCAGTGTCCTAGAGCTGGGAACACTTTTTGGGATAGGATACAACTGGGGAGGTGTGATCACCACTTCGCCCAGGCGGCCTCACCTGCAAAGCGAACAGGGGCCTCATGAGGGATGGGAAGGGAGGGGAAGATTGGGATGGATAGGCAAGGAAGAGGGAAGGAGGCGGCCGTGACCTTACGGCAAGTACCATCCCGGCATTTGACCAAAGACGAAGTGGAAAACCACGGAAAACCACTTCGAGGATGGCTGAGGAGGGAATCGAACCCCCTCTACTCATTTGGACCACCCGAGGCTGAGTAGACCCCGTTCCAGTCCTCATACCACTTTTCAAATTTCGTGGCAGAGCCGGGAATCGAAACCAGGACCTCCAGGGTGGCAGCTAACCATGCTGACCGCTAGGCTACGGAGGCGACCCTTTAATTGTAGCTATGTGTCCATATCTTGTTTGGCCAGCTCACGTGTGATTTCGTAATTTGTATCCCGTACATTGTTCAGCTTAGAATTAGGTACTGAGAGGAAGAACAGTCCGATTCGAATGACATCAAAAAATTATAACATTTTTGAGAGATATGAACTTCAGCAAATTGTAAAAAGATGAAAAGTAAAATAAAAATGTTTTGGCTGTTGGCCTGCGCAACCAGCTCCTATTCATTTTTTCCTACCGTGTACTTTGTGTGTCTTATTAAGAAAGGTACGGACTCCGTCTTACGGAAAGAATTCATGATGAACATTAATAAATGTAAAACAAAAATACTGGAATGCAGCCGAAATAAATCTGAAACCTCTATGGAGATCAAATTGGCAGGTGAAAAGCTGAAGGAAGTAGGAGACTTCTGTTACTTAGGAAGCAGAATAACCAGTGATGGACGAAGCAAAGAGGATATAAAAAGTAGGTTGGCTCAGGCAAAGAAAGCATTTCTACAAAAAAGGAATCTGCTGACATCGAATATAGATTTAGGTATTAGGAAGTCATTTTTGAAAGCCTTTGTCTGGAGCGTGGCGCTCTATGGAAGTGAAACTTGGACTATTGGTGCAGCAGAAAAGAGGAGAATTGAAGCATTTGAAATGTGGTGTTACAGGAGAATGATGAAGATCAGATGGGTAGATAGGGTTACAAACAAGAGGTATTAAGACGAGTGGGAGAGGAGAGATGTTTCTGGCGACTGTTAATGAAGAGAAGAGATAGGTTGGTAGGACACATACTAAGACACCCAGGATTAGCAAGCTTAGTTATGGAAGGAAGGGTCGAGGACAAAAACTGTAGGGCTAGACCAAGGTTAGAATATGTTAAACAGATTGCCTTGGATGTAGGGTGTCGGAGCTATGTAGAGATGAAACGATTAGCTCAGGACAGGGAGGCATGGAGAGCTGCATCAAACCAGTCAAAAGACTGAAGACTCAAACAACAACAACATTAAGAAAAGGGATGATGATTGGGAATACCCAGAGCAGGTTAATTGTTTCGCGTTCTTCGTTTCATTTGTTACATTGTTCATACAACTGAACCCTCACTGAATGGCATTTCCCTCAAAACAACAATTTAAATTATTCATAAATCAGACCTCATTCGGAGTAGGTGTAGAGAACTCAGAGGGGAAACTACACTTAAGGTGACCTTTGTCAGCACTGCGATACGAAATATGAACCTCCAAGACCTTGAGTGGGACTTGACTGATCGGGCTCGACTACTACGACGGTAGAGAATCTTCTATGGATCTATTAATTTATTTAATAATGCCCTTGCTTGGTTTACAACCTTATTGTACGTAGTTCAAAAGTAGTGTTCTTGTGGTATATACAGTATGTTAAACTTTCTTATTCAACACTTTCGTACCTCTAGCCATTCTAAGATGTATTTCTAGTGTCCGCTGTCCATATAGCTTTCATGTAGCTACGCGTTTTGAATCTGTGCGAAGAAAAATAGAACAATTTTCTCTGCAAGGCATTAAAATTTCTCACAACATATTTTCTTCGCTCACACTGTTACTTTATGACGAAATTTCTATCGTCTTCTTATGATCGTTTAAGCATCCGCTGTACCATAAAGTTATCTTTTGATGAAAATGTTTTATTTTATTTTATATTTTTACTTTTGGCAGAGAATTCCAGGTGTCTCTCTATATTTGTGGAAGTCTGGGGAAGAACATGGCTTCTTACTAATGTAATGAGAGTGGAGTTGCTGTCTGTACATTCACTCCCATATCATGTTGTAAAGTTTCTTGATAACGATAAAAAGGTGATGTCTAGCATGTTTTACGTTTTGTGTGTGTTATTCGTTCTGAGATAAATTAACACAAAACCGGCAAACCGGTTAACTTATTTAATTGTTTTTTTTAGCGTATGGCTTTTAGTGCCGGGAGTGTCCGAGGATATGTTCGGCTCGCCAGTTTTTTTTGTAGCTGCTTCGAGACGGACACCCAATGGGCGAGCTACAAGTACCGTTGGGGAGGGAAGGAGGGAAGTTGGAATGTAAGGACGAGGAGTTGGAAGGTAGCGGCTGTGGCCTATAGTTAGGGACCAACCCCGGCATTTGCCTGGAAGGAAGATGGGAAACCACAGAAGACCATCTTCAAGGTTGCCGGCGGGGGGATTCGAACCTCCTCGCCTCCCGGATGTGAGCGACTGCCATCAGTCATGCCGTAACCACCACGGCTAACTCACCCGGTATTTAATTGTGATAATTGAATATATTGGCAAATTAACTATCATTCATGAGTCTATTTCTCGTATAATATTAGGTGTGAAAACATTTTAACATCAATATTATCAAGCGTTTGAGATACGATTGCCACTGAGTAAGGCTGCACCTTGGACTAAGGTCTATCTATCCTGGCGTTTATAGGCCAGATGGAAGAAGGGAAAACGCCTCGTTAATTCAAACTCAGCACTGGTTGTAAACAACGTTTAGCCGTCTGAAGCGTATCTCAAACGGGAAATCCCTGAATGACCACCTCGTGGTGTAGTGACTAGCGTTTTAGTCTGGGTTCGTTTCGCGAGTCTGCCAAGAAATTTTAATTCTTGCGTGAGGGCTGGAACGGGGTACACTTCGCCTCATGAGGCAAAACCGAGAAGACAAGGTTCCGATTCCCACCTCAGCCATCCCAGAAGTGCATATCCGTAGTTCTCCACTTCTACTCCAGGCAAATGCTGGAATGGTTCCTAACTTAAGACCACAGCCGCCTACAACCCAATCCTATCGGCAATTTACAATTACACACACTGAAACAGACATCCAAATAACACAGGTTATCACACAAAATCCCCACAGACACACACACACACAAATACACGGGCTATATGACCAAGATGTCGCAGCCTCTAAAATAAGCAACAACAACAACTTTGTCTGCATAATTTCACGTCGTAGTTGCATTAAAAATGAATTAGCCAGCAGAAAGATTACATTAGTTATGAATTTTTGCTGCTGTATATCAATTTCCATGCTATCTTCATTGCCATTCAACAAGGCGTAGCCTACTCTCTCCTGAAGCATTGCAATCTTAACCCTTTGACTTTCATGGTAACGATCTGTCGTTACGACCTGTTCGTGCCAAATCACTCAGGGTCTAGGTCCATCGTTACCTGCCTTTATTATTGAATATTTCTTTATTAGCCTGCTTTCGTTTTTTGCAAAAAAAATGAAAGTAGACTTATGAGATCCACACAGGGCCGAAAATTGTATGTTTGTCTGTGTGTGAGTGTGTGTATGTGTGTGTACCCTGTATGTCTGTAACCCCAACCAAACTCCCCCCCCCCAACCCCCCTACCCCGCCTATCAATTCAAACACGGTGAAACCGAATTGAACGAAATTTGGTACAGAGGTAGCAAAGAGCAACTCATTGTAATGTTTTATATTGCCACCATCTTTACCAAAACTGAATGGCGGCCACTCAAACGTTCAAAACGTAAAATCAAATTACCACTTAACTTATCATCCGATCTCAACCAAATTTGGTAACAACATACCTTCATATAGGTCGCGTCTTGCGCCCAGACGACAAGGTCAACAGCCGTGCCATTTCAGAATGGCGGCCATGTGTATTTTGCAAGCATTATAATTAATAGCTTAAGAACCATCAATTTCGATTTTCGAGCCAAGGGTGGTTTAAGCTATCCCAAAAGGACGTGATCCGTTATTTATTATAATTTAATAGTATACTGTATGTGTCATCACAATTAACACCAGTTATCAGACAGATTCTACACACACCCAAAGTACACGGAGCTACATGACCGCGTTGTCGCAGCCCCTAAAATTAAGAACTAACCAACCAACCAACCAACCAACCAACTGTATGAGTGACTTAAAGAGCTGGGCCATCTCTGTCACATGACACGATGGCTGCTGACGTCTTGTGCCTCTCCTATATTTCAGTAGTTTTAGTATGCTGTATGCGATATAGCCTACTGATATATATAATATAAACTTTGTGGGAAATGCTTTATATATAAGAATATACTGCACTGAAGAAATAGTTTAGTCCAAATCATTATTTGCTAAGACGTTGTATGTAAGTCAATAATAACGGCGAATTTTGATTGACTTGTTTGGTTGTGTGGTATAGCGTTAGCCTTTCATCCGTATGACTAGGGTTCAAATCCTATGAGAGTTGGTTTTTTTTGCTTGAATTTGTTTATTTTTATTGTTTTGTAATTACTCAGACGTTTTAAAATTAAGCGTTGTATTGCGCATATAACAAGGGAAATATACATTTAATTAAAACAAAATTCGCCAGCGGATCAGCACGAGACATCTAACAGCAACCAGGTAATCTATCATGGCCAACTGGTTGCGATCTGCACTCCGGCTTGCACGATGAGGCAGCTTTAATTGAAAAGTTTCCTTTTATGGCCCCTAGAATGCACTCACGTAATTAGGATTTTCTTATGTGAATCCTTTTCCGCCAGATGTCATGGTCTATGTGGGACTCCAATAATGGTTAGCCTACCGTTGGCATTCTATACGCATCGAATTTGAAGAATGACAAGTTGATAATACGATAATTCTTGATTTTAAAGCGTTTGAAACAGCCTATTGTGTGTTATTTATTTAAAAAGGTTATTTGAACTAAAGAACAAAAGGATCTCACATAGTACCTGTACTCTATTTCTTGGTGGTAGTTAAGGATATTAATTAATACTTTTATTGACACATAACAATCGAAAGTAAAGAATGAACATGAACACTAAAATTGCACTCTGGGTATTTGAATTGCATAGTCACTGATGGATTGTTTCGTTTTACTACAGAGCTCTAAGTAGTAGCGTTCACATGCTTGTCCACATAGTTGGCATACACACGTTACTGTGGAAAGATTTTTTAATTCAATTAAGGTGATGAAAACCATTGACAGTCAGACGTGTAAACACATGCCTCAATTCAAAGTCGGATGTTGCCTATATCCGATCGATCATGTCTCCAGTTCCATAAAATTCTTCAGATATGTCTTCTCTTTCATACTCTAATGATGGCAGTAGTCTTCCCAAAATTCTGGTGTTTGGTAGAAGTAAATAGCTTCAAAGGTCTGCAACCAAGAAATTATTCTATTATACACCTTGATAAAGACAAGGAGTAATAACTATACCCATACATTTAGGTATGGGGGTACCCGCCAGAGATATTCGTTCTCAGTTACGCCTACAAGTAACTTACTGGCATTTTGGAGAGTCAGTGGATAGCTGACCCAATGCCCACCCAGTAAATAGAGAGCGATCAAGGGAACTACTCGCGTGTGGCGGAGCTCTTTCCGGTGACGGAGGGAGTCCGTCATTTTGTGTAGACTAAGGATAGGTCATACAAGATCCACCCACTCGTACCTGATGAGAAGGGAAGACCCCCCACTTTGTACATGTGGAGTCGTTTTCACCGTGGCCCACATTTTCACCGAGTGTGTGGATCTTGCTGACTTACGAAGAAACCTTGGTTTGCAGATGACACTCAAACTTATATTAGTCGATGACGTGGTGGCTGCTGATCTCGTCATCCGCTTTATAAGTGAGAGTGGGTTAGGGCCAGCAATCTAAATTTTCCAGTGTACATTGTCTCAAAATACTTGTTCTTTTTTGAATTCTTATTTTTTTTTACTATCCCAAATTATAATAATTATAATTTTTGTTTTGTTTTATTAATTTTCGGTGTTTTCAAATTTGGGTGTCCACCTCTAAATTTTAAATTCCATTCCAAATTTGTATGATTTAATCTGTGTTAAGAGCGGCAGATGACCTCGTAGTTCCGCCCCTTAAAACTTCAATAACTAACTAATTAACTAACCTGTTACAAATGCGATTTTAATTTAACACTAATGTTATTTCAAAAGACATCTCTCATTTGTCAGATTTAACCAAAATTATATATTTGTTCTTCAAAAAGCTATAAAATGCTAAATTGCAAATGTATAAAAGCTACAAAGTTGAAATAAAAATGCTAAATTTCTGACTTCAAAATGCTAAATATCACCATCCCTAATATTATTTTTTTATTTATCGTATGGCTTTTAGTGCCGGGAGTGTCCGAGGACATGTTCGGCTTGCCTGAGTCTGTAGCTGCTTCCAGCGGACACCTTTAGGGTGAGATACAAGTTCCGTTCAATTTCAAGTAGTTCCAACTTTCGCTACCAGATGTCATTGATACCCAGTGGTGAACGTTGGAACTTGAATAGAGCGTTCCGACGAAATCTAACCTAACAATTTAGCTTCCCACAAGTTTAGTCTCACTTCACATAAATTTGTGTGCTCGCCTCGCCAGTATACGAAATGTTATGGACTGAACGATCTAGTATCAGACGCAGATTCTCTTATGAATTCACTCGTATAAAACACTGTTACAAACGTCAAAAACCAATTCCCGACTACACAATCCTCCTTATTTACCTTAATAGAGCCGAAATGAAACCATTTCTCACTTAGTGCAATTTTGCATACGTCCCCCTTAAATTGCATTTTGTGACAATTTTGAATCTAAATTATATTTTGTAAGTATTTTCTATCTAAATTGCATTTTGTAAATATTGTCAATTCAAATAAAAGTACAGTAAGTATGTAGTTATAGTTGTAAGTAGGTAGTTAGTTTGTCTATTAGATATATGTCATTGTTCTATTAGACTGTGGTGTGTGAGTGTGTCTGGTAGCAGTTGCATTGTTTATTAGTTATAGTTCATTGTTTCAGTAGACTGTGATGTGTGAGGGTGCATGTGAGTGTGCCTGTTGACAGACTGTTTTAGTGGTAGTATTTGTTGTTGGTGGAACTTAAGTTTTTTGTTAGTAGAGTTTTGGTATTTAATTGTTAGTACGGTAGAAGGTTAGTATTTTTGTTAGTAGAATTGCTCTTTACTTATTCTGAAAGGGAGTAGCAGCCTTTCAGAATAAATCAATTCTTTACTAGTCTTATAGACGGTTAAGATATTGATAATATAAGCCAATAATGGCTACACTGCGTCCTGCTGCACGGCTGAAAGCAACGGGAGACTACAGCCGTATGCTATTCCCGAGGATATGCACCTCTCTATGCATAATTACATGTGATGATGGCCTCCTCCCTTGTAAAATTTCAATCCGGAGGTAAACTAGTCCCCCGTTCGGATCTCCGGGTGGGGACTACTCGAGAGGGGGTTAACATCACAGAAGTGACAAAGAGGAAATCTGACATTCTACGGATCGGAGCGTGGAATGTTAGAAGTCTGCTAGGAAGTGGAAGGATAGAAAACTTAGAAAGGGAAATGGATATGTTGAGGTTGGATTTGGTTGGGATTAGTGAAATGCGCTGGCAGGAAGAACAGGACTTTTGGTCAGGAGACTATAGGGTCATTAGCACTAAATCAAACAATGGCCAAGCAGGGGTTGGCCTCGTATTGAGTAGGAAACTTGGACAGCGGGTGGAATATTATGAGCAATATAGTGAACGGATTATTGTAGCAAAAATCAATACAAAACCTACCTGCACTACAGTGGTACAAGTCTATATGCCTACCAGTCAAGCTGATGATGAGGATGTTGAAAAGGTCTACGAAGAAATAGACGAAATTCTGAGGTATATCAAGGGTGATGAAAATGTTATAGTAATGGGAGATTGGAATGCTGTGGTAGGAAAAGGGAGAGAAGGGAAGATAGTAGGAGATTTCGGATTAGGTGAAAGGAATGATCGAGGAAGCAGGCTGGTAGAATTCTGCACCGAGCATGAATTGGTCATAGCTAACACCTTATTCAATAACCATAATAGAAGAATATACACATGGATGAGACCAGGAGATACAGGGCGTTACCAAATCGACTTCATTATGGTCAAGCAGAGGTTTCGAAACCAGATTTTGGATTGTAAAACATATCCTGGTGCTGACATAAACTCTGATCACAATCTGGTTGTAATGAAATGCAGATTAAAGTTGAAGAAACTGAAGAAAAGTCAAAAGCCAAAAAGGTGGGCAATAGACAGACTGAAAGAGAAGGATGTAAACGAAAGATTCAAGAAGAGTATAAAGGAAGGACTAATGAAAAGCCCTAAACAAACTTCAATTGCAGACGAATGGGCACTTTTGAAGAATGAAATAACAAAATCCGCAGAAGAAAACATTGGTAGGAAAGAAAGAATAGGTAGAAAACCGTGGATCACTCAGGATATACTAGAATTGATGGATGAAAGGCGGAAACACAAGAATCTAAGAGATGAAAAGGGGAAAGCAGAATACAGACGTCTGAGAAATGAGGTTAACAAGAAGTGCAAGGAAGCGAAAGAAGAATGGTTGAAAGAGAAATGTGCAGGTATAGAAAATTGTCTGAAATTAGGAAAAGTAGACACAGCTTATCGAAGGATTAAGAATACTTTTGGGGAAAAGAAGACTAAGTGCTGTAATATTAAGGACACAAATGGAAAGCCTCTAACAGATAGGGAAGAAAAGGTTGACAGATGGAAAGCTTACATAGAGAGTTTGTATAAGGGAAAGGAGATTGAGAATCATGTAATGGAAAGGGAGGAGGAAATTGATGAGGATGCGAAAGGAGATTTAATATTGAGATCAGAATTTGATAGAGCATTGGAAGACTTAAGCAGGAACAAAGCACCAGGCATAGATGATATACCGATTGAGTTGCTACGCTGCATAGGAGATGAAGGTCTGATCAGGTTATTTCACTTGGTGTGTAGGATTTATGAGACAGGTGAGGTACCCCCTGATTTCAAGAAGAATGTAATCATCCCTATACCAAAGAAAGTGGGAGCTGACAGATGTGAAGATTACCGTACAATCAGCTTGATTACTCATGCTTCAAAGATCCTGTCTAGAATAATTTACAAGAGGATTGAAAGCCAGATAGAAACGGAGTTGGGTGAAGACCAGTTTGGTTTCAGGAGAAATGTAGGAACAAGGGAAGATGTACTAAGTCTTAAGCTGATTTTAGAAGGTAGAATAAGGAAAGATAAGAGAACGTTCATGGCTTTTGTAGACTTAGAAAAGGCTTTTGATAACGTTGATTGGACTAAATTGTTTGACATTTTGAAATCAATTGGAATTAAGTACAGGGATAGGAGGGTGATATACAATCTGTACAGAAACCAGACAGCAGTCATTCGAGTTGAAGGACATGAGAGAGAAGCTGGTATTCAGAAAGGTGTAAGGCAAGGCTGCAACTTATCACCCATACTTTTCAATCTTTACATTGAACAAGCAATGAAGGAAATTAGAGAAAAATTTAAAGTGGGAGTGAAGATTCAAGGAGAAATAATTTCAACTCTGAGATTTGCTGATGACATCGTCATCTTGGCCGACAAGCCTGAGGATTTGAGTGAGTTTTTGAATGGTATGGACTCCGTCTTACGGAAAGAATTCATGATGAAAATAAATAAATGTAAAACAAAAATACTGGAATGCAGCCGAAATAAATCAGAAACCTCTATGGAGATCAAATTGGCAGGTGAAAAGCTGAAGGAAGTAGGAGACTTCTGTTACTTAGGAAGCAGAATAACCAGTGATGGACGAAGCAAAGAGGATATTAAAAGTAGGTTGGCTCAGGCAAAGAAAGCATTTCTACAAAAAAGGAATCTGCTGACATCGAATATAGATTTAGGTATTAGGAAGTCATTTTTGAAAGCCTTTGTCTGGAGCGTGGCGCTCTATGGAAGTGAAACTTGGACTATTGGTGCAGCAGAAAAGAGGAGAATTGAAGCATTTGAAATGTGGTGTTACAGGAGAATGATGAAGATCAGATGGGTAGATAGGGTTACAAACAAAGAGGTATTAAGACGAGTGGGAGAGGAGAGATGTTTCTGGCGACTGCTAATGAAGAGAAGAGATAGGTTGGTAGGACACATACTAAGACACCCAGGATTAGCAAGCTTAGTTATGGAAGGAAGGGTCGAGGACAAAAACTGTAGGGCTAGACCAAGGTTAGAATATGTTAAACAGATTGCCTTGGATGTAGGGTGTCGGAGCTATGTAGAGATGAAACGATTAGCTCAGGACAGGGAGGATGGAGAGCTGCATCAAACCAGTCAAAAGACTGAAGACTCAAACAACAACATTTAGGAGAAAGTGGGCTATGTGTTCTTTACTGAACATCTTGTTTTTACCCTTGATATCAGCATTTTCAGGGAATAAGAAGACGGGAATTTCAACTACGTTTATATTCCGCGGGAACATCTGAGAATCTGTATTTACTGTAGCCTATATTAATTCTTAGAGTCTGAAACATGTGCTCATAGAGTTTCGTGTCTTGTTTACATCGTGGTTGGTGTAAAATTTGCGTGTAATTTTCTCAGTATTCGTTGGTAATTTTGGATTCTTGACATGTACCACGCTTTAAGATATATAGAGTTTATTTTAGCATGAATAATTGAACCGGCTAAGCACTGATTCATGTGATATTTTTCATCGCAACGCATTTTTGATGCATCACTTTAGAACGTACCCACTGACCGACCATGATGTCGCCACATGCTAACATTCTTTGGAGTTATAAATGGTTGATTTTTGACTAATAATCTGAGGCTAAATTATGACACTTCTATTTTCTACGAAGCTCAGATATTCTCATGTTGTAATTCTGTATCATCGAAACATTCTTTTGAATGTTATTTCTGCTTTTGGTAAGGTAGTAACATCGCAGATACGCGAACCGGAACCAGACAGTCGCGGCACGACTAGTGTATTCACGAGTTCACGCAGCGCAGGACTGAGCTCTTATCACATGTGTTTGGTTTACCATCCAAGTTGGATGTTGTTCTTGTCAGGTCCGTCTAAATGACGATGTAATAGTCCGCCTGAAGGCGAGGAAAGCAATCTCAGTGCATCGCACATTATTTAACTATGAACAGTACATAATATTAGGGAATATTACAGCCGGAGAAGGCTTGTGCTACGAATACTGTGAATTTTTGGAAAAGTGATTATAATTGTGAAATACCACATTTTCAACCACGTGTTCGAACATCGTATTTCGACATGGTCAAGTGGCGATAAAATATATCATTCACTGTGAGATTATCATTAACCTAGTTTTATTATTTAATAAATAAAATAAATTAACCTAGTGAATCATTTCAACACTCGTAACTACAAGTATTGCTTTAATCGCAAGTGCGATCCTTTTCTGTGAAACACAACGTCGATGCCACGTGATTTGTGGGCAAGTAAAATCTGCGTTAGTGAAGCAGATAATAGTGCATGGCCAATTTATAAACCATCTGCGCCGTGTAGTAGCAGTGAATTTAGTACCACATTAAAGCTAGCTTCAGTGCAACTGTGCTACGCTCATTTTTCGTATTTTCAAGTGGTAAATTCGTACTTCAAAATGTCACTTCTTGATAACCACATGTACGACGATCTTTGTTACGCATCACCAGTGGAGATGAGCTGTTAAGCTTCATCACGTGAAGGAGAGGACCGGAGAACTACAGCCGATGACGGGAGAACCATGACTTTAGCATCCGCTAAGCCAAGGAAAATGACTACTTTGGGGGAGGAGTCTGGTCATATTATCACTACAACGGCGAGGACGAATAAAGGCCGTGGAGATGGATAGAGCCTATGTGGAGGCCCAGATTGGACAACCCTTGTCCGGGGACCAAAGCTTTATTGTATCCCTCAGGTCGTTGGAACGACTGAGATGTAGACATCCTTTCTTGTGAGTCCGAATAATTCATTCCTTGTGAGGTTCTTTTGTGGTGTAGCTTAGTGTAGTTATTGTAGAATCAGCCAAAATTCTTGACAAGCCATAGGTATGTTTTGTACTGTTAGAATTAATCCTTGTAGTTCACGTTCAGTGATTTGTTAGTCACCCGTTGTAATTGAATTTCTTTTCGATCACGGTGCATTCTGATGGACATCGCTAAGACGTTATTTCTACCCCTGCTAAGCGTGACTGTAGTCTTTGTTACTACGCTTTGTTCAACCCTAGGTGGGTGATTTTGTGTACAGTTATATGGGATGACGATCAGACGTCATGGCCAGTGTTATTTTTATAACACCCCTTTCTAGTAAATGTTGTCACGCCACTGATTTAGTCAGAACAGTCCGTATCATTAGATAGCCGACTGAAGCTATCAGTTTTGTAATTCAATGCCATTTTCATTTTGATGTGCTATGAAGCCATCCAGTTCAAGTTATGAACACATTCAGGGTGTTACATTTTGTATGCAATCTAGCATCGAACCCTGCAATGAATGCCGTATCATTGGCAAACTTAGCAATTGTAAGATTTGCGCCTTTATGATGTTTATTTCGTGTCAAGTGTTTCGACACAGTTATTATTTTGGTTATGATTAGACAGAGCAGTTATGAACTGCTGTGGAATATCTGTATGTTTCATTTCTTTTACTTTTACAAACATGCCACGTCTTTTTGCATAGTTTTGAGGCGTGATTTTAAGCCTAATGCTTATGTGATTTTGTATTATATCTGGGACATGATAACGAGGCCAGTTTTCTGATAGGACTTTCTGCGAGAAAGCTGCCTGATTCAGTGTTATTCATTTTCTCAACTGTCCGTGTGATGATTGTGAGTAGCGAAGCTAGCTCGAATCATGGACAGGTGGTAACAGTTCCCAGCATGCAATGTACTAGAGCACCACTCACTCAGTGAGACATACTTTTTCAGACTCTTTGACAATGCTTATAGCATTACTAACATTTAAATGATGTGTCTCATATGTAGGTCAATGTCCAGGCCACCATTTTGTAATAATCAGATGATTTGCTACTTTGAGATGACTGGCAAGAGCCATATGTTTGCATCGCTATTGAAGCGACTATCTTTCTTCTCCATCTGAGAATGAATTCACGTTATGTTAAGGTTTATTTGTTGAAATTAAGAGGCTAGATGAGGCACCTGTATAGAGGCTATATTTATGTGTGTCCGGACTTCGATTCTGTTGACTGTGTTATTGTAGGGAGGTAACGGATTTTCATTCCAGGCCTTACCCAGAGGTAAATTACGTGAGCCGAGAGCCACTAATAACCTGTGTTATTGTTATATCCGAGCGGGAGAGCTCGTTGACGGTGTTTTATAGCAGAGATTGATCTCGCACGAGACTGCTACTGCTGAGTCCAAGGTATTCAGGATTGTCAGCCTATTCGCCATAAACCAACGATAATCTAAACCAACGATTCTAATAATCAGAACGTCATTATTATAAACTGATGATAATTAACTATTTATAGCATTTAACCTTGATTTTCTTGCATTTTGGACCTGCTGGCTGACACTTGCTTTGTGCACACTTCTTTTGTGGACGTGTGAGCCTCATGCGACGTTGGACGTAGTTTTTACTACGCAATCGCCACCGTAATTAACATGCACGTAGATGACACTGTTTACAAAGAGTAACCCAGGAAGAAGGAAGGAATAATATTGTTTATGGTCTTGTTATTATTTATTTAAGTGTATGATAACCCCATGTTTACCCTTTTTTAGATTGTAAGAGGGCATTTAATGTTTTTTTTTGACGGCTTGTCATGTAGATTTGTACTAACTGTTTTGCTTTACGGACGTCATCGCCGTAAATTTTGTATTAATTGTTAGGAATTAGCTAGATTATTTAAAAAGAAATGTAAATGAGGAAATGGTATCATCCTAACATAGACTTGCTATTGCTACCCTGTTAAATGTAAATTCCGTTATTAGCTTATTTTGTTACCTGACTTAAAGATTATTGCCGTACCATTTTCCCAGCGTTGTTGTTGTTGCTTTAATTTGTCAGATAGATCTTTCGCGAGGGTTTACAGTAGTTTACAGGTAGGGTACTGATCTTTTATTTTTGTTTATTTATTAGTTTGCGGATTTGCCGATAGAAACCCTCCTAACTAGTCTAGGTGTCTGAATATTTTGAATAAATATTTCTCTATGTTTTATTTAAGCCTGGAAGTTTATTTCTCACTCTAGCCTTAGGAGGTGTATTTTCTTGGGCTGTCTATGACCTTTTTAGCAACCATGTTACCACGGATCCCCTGGATCATGGATTCTCGTGCAGCTATGGCCTATAAGAAATTCACCTGATCCTCATGGCACATGGGTCCGACAGGTGAGGTGTTGGGGATGTCGTTTCGGCTGTTGACAACCCTGAAATCTCCTCTGACGAGCACACAACTACCACTCTTCTTTCTTTGGCGCCCAACTGTTTGTGCCGATATAGACATGGTGCCCTATTGCTCCATGCTCTTTTTATGAGGATTTTATTGTGATTAAAGATAAATTGACTGGACTGGGAAGAACTTAAGAAGTCGTACTGCAGATCAATTAACCGCATGGCATTCGTGCGTGATTTAAGTCCATGGGGTGAGGCTTTGTAGTATAGATAATTGGAGGATAGGTTTTTCTTTGATGATGCCTCATCCTAAGTAAATATAAGACTTTGCTTTGCTTGTTGTTGTTAATGTAAATGTAGAAGCACTTTGTTCGCATACTCCAGCAGTACTTGTAATATTTATTCAAGAGAAATCAGGCTGTTCTACACTGCAAAAGTAACTAGTCATAGCTGTAAGTTTTCTGGAATGCTCCTTCTGTTCTCTCATATATATTCTTGTGTCATGCATGAGGAGACGATTCGTCGTGTGATGGGGGAGATGCTGGTTGTTGTTAACACCAACCTCCAACAGATTAGAACTGATTTATGAACTGTAAGTGGAAATGTTGAACAGGTCCGGGGTGACTTGGGTGTGAATACTCAAACTATCAATGATGTTAGGACTGATATCACAGATGTTAGGGCTGATCTCGAAGCCAATACACAAACTGTTAATAACGTTAGGACAGATATAACGAATGTTAGGGCTGATCTTGAAGCCAACACTCATACTGTAAATAATGTTAGGGCTGATGTAACTCAGGTCAGGGCTGACATAGATGCTCATAGGGAAGAGGCTAGGAATAACCTTACAGCAAGTTTAGCCGCAGTTAGAGTTGATTTCTTGCGACCCCAACAGAATGCAAATGATAGGATAGATCATTTAACCGATCAAATGAACCGAGCGAGGGAAGATGTTCAGACCAGGTTAGGCGAACACACCACTCAGATTAAGGCGACCATAAATAGAGTTCAGATCGATATGAGGGCTGATTTGGATCACACTAGAGAAGAGTTTGGTAACCGACTCACAAACGTCGAGGGATTTATCGACAATGCCAAGAGGGATATCGCTGCAGTCAATGTAGGATTAACCTTGATGAGAGGAGCAGCATACGCCGTAAACGCTAATGTGAAAGCTATCGTTGACGACATAGTTGAATTGAGAGAAACACTAGCGACGAATACGAAGAACGTTATTCAGTTAACGGACACCGTGGGAGAGTTACGCGAAACCGTACACACTCACAGAGAAGAAACGAGAGTTGATATCTCATTATTAAGAGGAGATTTTAATGAACACAAAAATGTCGTAGAAGCTCAAGTAGCTCGTGTTCGAGACGAAGTAAGGGAACTTCGAGGGGACGTCACAGAGGTTAAGGAGGACGTTTACCAGGTCAAAGAGGACGTATCCAAATTCGAAACGGAAGTAGAATCCATGAAGTAAAGGTTAGAAGAAGTTGCACTGACAGAGCGTCCTCAACTTAGCCACAACCTTAGGACAGCGATTCGAGAGGTGGACACCAACCTGAAAGGGAAAATCGAAAGGGTCGAATTGCAATTAAACGATCTTGGAAGTAAAATGGAGGCAAAGGCTATTCCAGGCCTCGAAATTATTGAGAGACGTTTAGATAAGTTGGAAGCCCTACCGAGAGAGACTTGAACTTCCACATTGTCAAATAAAACGCAGAGTACACCAGGTCCACAATTCGTACAATCCACATCGTCCTGTATACAACCGAGCGCACCACCCGAAACACAACCATTCAGATTCGCAGATACCATGCACAATGAAACATCACCATTCACGAAGTCATACTTCGGTGATAACGCCAACGTAAATACTCAATCAACGCTGAATTACACTGCAAATCCATTTAGACCAGCATAAACTCAGCACAATCAAGGTAATGTGATGATCATACGATCAAGAGAAGAGCAACCAGCTCGATTCTCAGGTACTGGTAGCGGCATTACACCAGTCGAATTTTTGGCAAATGTAGAGAGTTATCTACGTGAAACTATGGTGACACCGGAAAGAGAGCTCAGGGTCATAGAGTGTCTTCTTGAAGGTCAAGCTAGCATTTGGTTCAGGGCCTTTAAATACTCTTTTACTGGATACCAGGACTTTAGAGAAGCTTTGTTACGTACTTATTGGTCAAGCGACATACAGCAGAGTATCAGAGCGGAGATGTAAACTCGCCAATACAGCTCAAATACGGCTATACGTTATGCAAATTTCTTTGCCACCCAGCTGACGAAACTCAGATGTCTTCAACCCCCACTATCAGAGCAGGATTTAGTGAACACTATTGTATGGCAATATCCAGCCGATGTTCAAAGAGTATTAATTGCTGCGGGAGCAACAACCTTCCAGCAATGTGACCAAATTCTGAGGCGATTGGACGCAAATACTGAACAATTTGCAAGCCACCGTCCAATCAAAGGAGAGACACGCCACGTGAACTTGACTACTGTGGATAAAGTTAGTCAGACGCCATAGCAAACTCAGACTCAGAACGAGAATAGAGGAAGTTACAACCCCAATGAATGTAACTGGAATAATACTCCATATGCGAGAGGGAGACAACAAGTAGTCAATAGGGGATATTGGAACCGATCTTTCAACCAAGGGACGAGCGACAACCGTCGTCACGACAACAACCGTCGTGGGACAGGAGAGAATCAGCGAGGAAGAGGAAGTATTCGTCGAGACTATCGCTACAGCGGAGGTTATCGACGCGATCGAGATCCTAGGTGGAGGGCCGATCGAGACTGGCGAGGACGTGCACAGGAGAGTCGAGAATACATCCGACAACTCCTCAATCAACAAGAAGAGGTGGATCAGAACCGTACACCGAGGGATGCACGCGAAATTCCAGAGGAAGATATTGAGCATGACCAGCCCAGTACTTCCCAGGGGAAAAAACCGCCGAAAAAGAAATAGATTCTGACCTGATTGTTCACAGAGTAACAGCCACTATCTTACTCTGGGAACCTATCCAGGAAGATCTTTTGGACGAAAGACGATCGACGAACCACGACTACGAATTAACACGTCTACCGAAAATAACGGCTACTTTGAACGAATGTCCAGTGACCATTCTCATTGATACAGGGGCTATGATAAGTGTCATTTCTGCTGATTGCCATGCCCGATTGAAGCAAACTCTGAGGTGACAGAGCTGCCAGTTTCTGCAGTAAGAGTCAGAGGAGTTATACCTGACCGTGCTGTAACGTGCAAAATCCAGATTTTGTGCACTTTAAAAATTTCGTGCCACATGTACTTGCACCAATTTTTAGTCATGAAAGGACTGCATCATGACGCCATTTTAGGCGCAGACTTCATACGCAAATACGATGGAATCATTGATATGGGACGTAATACTGTGGAATTTAAGCCGAACGAGCCCATTCAGATGAATTTAGTGGAGGATGATCCGGAAATTGAATCCGAAGTCAACATAGTTGAAGAGTTGAATGGCAAGCGAAATGGTAAGACACAAACCAATTATCAGCACCCGTACAAAAGAAATTAGAGGCACTTCTGACTGAATTTAAAGATATTTTTGATACCACACCTGGTGAGATACTTGATTATGAGTACGACCTGATTGTACTAGCGATTCTCCATTTCAGAAGAAAGTTTACCCTATCGCGGAGAAACACCAAGAGGAAGCTGCTAGGAAGATCCATGAGATGGAAGCAGCCGGTATTATCAAGAAAGCACCGACTTCATGTGTGAATCCAATAACGCCTGTAGTTAAGGTGGATGGCAGTCTAAGGCTTTGTTTAGATGCCAGGGCTTTGACTGAACGCTTAGCTCCAGAGCATGACAGACCACCGAAGATCAGAGATCGTCTACGAAAATTTTAGGGAAAACGGGTATTTTCATCGTTAGACTTGGTACAATCCTACTATCATATTAGATTGTCCGAGCATACTCAGAAGTATACGGGGTTTTTGTTTGATCAGACCACGTATGTTTTCCGAAAACTACCTTTTGGATTGAAGAATGCAGGAGCTGCATTAATTAGAGCACTCGATGCGAAGTTGACTCCTGAAGTGAAGAGGAAAGTCATATGCTACGTGGATGATATCATAACAGCTTCAGAGACGGAAGAGGAACATTTAGCCACCTTACGCCTTGTATTTGATAATCTTCGACAGGCTAATTTCAAGGTGAAGTTCGACAAGTGTCGATTCATCCGGAAAGAAGTTAAATTCGTGGGACACATAATCAACGGAGATGGATATAGGCCGAATCCGGCGAAGATCAGAACCTTCGCAGCATTTCCGACACCGACCCGTGTCAAACATGTGAGGCAGTTTTTGGGGATTCTCCAATTTTTTGCTGCTCATTGTGAGAAGTATTCCGAAACCATCGCACCACTTCAAGGTCTACTTAAGAAGAATTGCCGATGGGCATGGGACGAGAAGTGTGAGACAGCTTTTCAGATGGCTAAACAGATGCTTGTGAACGCAATCCAGTTGGAATATCCAGACTAATCCCGGAATATCATCTTGGAAACTGACGCATCTGCCGTGGGAATCGGAGCAATCTTATTGCAGGAAGACGATGAGAAGAAACGTTACTACATCGCTTTCTTAAGCAGACGTTTGAGAGCCCATGCAACTAACTATTTTACCACGGAGATCGAGGCACTTGCAATTGTCTATGCATTGGAGTACTAGCAGAAACTTCTGTTAGGCCAGAATATCATAGTGAGGACCGACCATCATGCGCTGACTTTCATATTACGAACAAGACTGGCAAGCGACAGGATTACACGTTGGGCACTGTTTCTTCAACAGTTTGATCTAGAGATTGTTTACCGTCCTGGCAGAGAGAATGTGTTGGCCGACATTCTCAGTCGGAATCCTGAAGCCACTGTGAATGCCATTGACGTCGAGGGAGAATGCGAAGAACACCTTCTCCGACTTCGTCATTTACCTGAAGGAAAACGACGTGAGGAGGAACTGAGGAATATCATTCGTTTTTTGGAAAACCGAATGGACGCCCAGGATGTCAATTATGCTCAGACAGCTGCTATAGCCGATGATAATTTGATCTACCATCGTGCTTTATATAAATTTGTCGATAAGGACCACACTCAATTGCGTGCAGCAATTCTACGAAGATACCAGAAAACTGCTATTTTTTGGTACATTTATCTATTGGACACGGAGGGACTGATAGGACCATTGCGACGATGAAAGAGTCCTTCACTTGGAAAGGGTTAGGAACCTCTGTTAGACAGTGCTTACGTGCTTGCGACGCATGCCAGCGTAACAAGTACACGTCACACTTGTTGAAAGAACCACCTAGACCCATACTCCCAACTCAACCGAGGGAACTATACGCGCAGGATCTTTATGGACCGATCCCAAAGGCTCGCCGAGGGAACCGCTTCATCTTTGTAACGATTTACGTGTTTACCAATACACGATGCTCCATCCTGTACAGAAAGCCAAATTATACAAAGGATAAGACGACAAGTGATACCGGAGGCAGGAAAACCACAATTCCTGTTGACTGATCACGGATCACAGTTTACCTCTGCTGAATTTGCTAACGCTATGATTGATTTGGAAATAGGACACCTACTATCATCAATTCGCCACCCCGAGAGCAATTCGACGGAATGCGTTATGTCAACTATTGCAAAATGTTGCCGTTTATACTGTCAGGAGGAACACTGGCGTTGGACTGAAGTCCTTGTGATAATGGCAAACTGTATAAATTCAACCGTCCATGAAAATACTGGTCAAATGCCCATGGTCTTGCATTTGAACCAGACGCCAATGAGAATATGGAACCAAGTGATTGTAACACCACCGTGTTTACAACCCTCACGCGCAAGCAGACTTCAAGCTGCGAGAGACACTTTGGACAGACAAGCTGCGAAACATTTGAGACGAACGAGACGCCAGAGATTCAGAGAACCATTGGTTGCTGGGGACCTTGTTCTTATATGGAGACCCGGAATATCAAATCCTATAGACCGAGTATACGGGAAATTCCCATCGATATATTATGGACCTAATCGTGTTCAAGAACCCCTGAACAATGGAAGTTATGTGATTGAAGTTCTTCAAACTGGAGAGCGCATTGGAACCTTCAACGCAGCTAATCTAAAAAAATATCACCAAGCTTGAGCTTGAATTGGAGACAAATAAAAATGCATTCCTTCATTTTTATTTGAAACGACGGAGAGGCAGATGAACCCGCTAAGCACTGGTTCATGTAATATTTTTCATCGCAACGCATTTTTGATGCATCACTTTAGAACGTACCCACTGACCGACCATGCTCTTGCCACATGCTAACATTCTTTGGAGTTATAAATGGTTGATCTTTTGACGATGGAGGAAACCATTATTAAATAATCTGAGGCTAAATTATGACACTTCTATTTTCTACGAAGCTCAGATATTCTCATGTTGTAATTCTGTATCATCGAAACATTCTTTAGAATGTTATTTCTGCTTTTGGTAAGGTAGTATCATCGCAGATACGCGAACCGGAACCAGACAGTCACTGCACGACTAGTGTATTCACGAGTTCACGCAGCGCAGCACTGAGCTCTTATCACATGTGTATGGTTTACCATCCAAGTTGGATGTAGTTCTTGTCAGGTCCGTCTAAAAGACGTTGTAATAGTCCGCCTGGAGGCGAGGAAAGCAATCTCAGTGCATCGCACATTATTTAACTACGAACAGTACATAATATTAGTGAATATTACAGCCGGAGAAGGCTTGTGCTACGAATACTGTGAATTTTTGGAAAAGTGATTATAATTGTGGAACACCACATTTTCAACCACGTGTTCGAACATCGTATTTTGACATCGTCAAGTGGCGATAAAATATATCATTCACTGTGAGATTATCATTAACCTAGTGAATCATTTCAACACTCATAACTACAAATATTGCTTTAATCGCAAGTGCGATCCTTTTCTGTGAAACACATCGTCGATGCCACGTGATTTGTGGGCAAGTAAAATCTGCGTTAGTGAAGCAGATAATAGTGCATGGCCAATTTATAAACCATCTGCGCCGTATAGTAGCAGTGAATTTAGTACCACATTAAAGCTAGCTTCAGTGCAACTGTGCTACACTCATTTTTCGTATTTTCAAGTGGTAAATTCGTACTTCAAAATGTCACTTCTTGATAACCACGTGTACGACGATCATTTTTAAGCATCACCTGTGAAGATGAGCTGTTAAGCTTCATCATGTGAAGGAGAGGTCCGGAGAACTACAGCCGATGACGGGAGAACCATGACTTTAGTATCCGCTAAGCCAAGGAAAATGACGACTTTGGGGAGGAGTCTGGTCATATCATCACGACAACGACGAGGACGAATAAAGGCCGTGAATATGGGTAGAGCCTATGTGGAGGCCCAGATTGGACAACCCTTGACGGAGACCAAAGCTTTATTGTATCCCTCAGGTCGTTGGAACGACTAAGATGTAGACATCCTTTCTTGTGAGTTCGAACAATTCATTCCTTGTGAGGTTCCTTTGTGGTGTAGCTTAGTGTAGTTATTGTAGAATCCGCCGAAATTCTTGACAAGCCATAGGTAGGTTTTGGACTGTTAGAATTAATCCTTGTAGTTCACTTTCAGTGATTTGTTAGTCACCCGTTGTAATTGAATTTCATTTCGATCACGGTGCTTTCTGATGGACATCGCTAATATGTTATTTCTACCCCTGCTAAGCGTGACTGTAGTCTTTGTTACTACGCTTTGTTCAACCCTAGGTGGGTGATTTTGTGTACAGTTATTTGGTATGACGATCAGACGTCAAGGCCAGTGTTATTTTTATAACACCCCTTTCTAGTAAATGTTGTCACGCCTCTGATTTAGTCAGAACAGTCCGTGTCATTAGATAGCCGACTGAAGCTATCAGTTTTGTGATTCAATGTCATTTTCATTTTGATGTGCTATGAAGCCATCCAGTTCAAGTTATCAACACATTCAGGGTGTTACATTTTGTTTGCAATCTAGCATCGAACCCTCCAATGAATGCCGTATAATTGGCAAACTTAGCAATTGTAAGATTTGCGCCTTTATGATGTTTATTTCGTGTCAAGTGTTTCGACACAGTTATTATTTTGGTTATGATTAGACAGAGTAGTTATGAACTGACATATCTGCACATTTCAAAGAGGTTCAGACTAAGTGGAATATCTGTATTTTTCATTTCTTTGACTTTTACAAACATGCCACGTCTTTGTGCATAGTTTTGAGGCGTGATTTTAAGCCTAATGCTTATGTGATTTTGTATTATATCTGGGACATGATAACGAGGCCAGTTTTCTGATAGGACTTTCTGCGAGAAAGCTGCCTGTTTCAGTGTTGTTCATTTTCTAAACTGTCCGTGTGGATGATTGTGAGTAGCGAGGCTAGCTCGAATCATGGACAGGTGGTAACAGTTCCCATCATGCAATGTACCAGAGCACCACTCACTCAGTGAGACATACTTTTTCAGACTCTTTGACAATGCTTATAGCATTACTAATATTTTAAATGATGTGTCTCATATGTAGGTCAATGTCCAGGCCACCATTTTGTAATAATCAGATGTTTTGCTACTTTGAGATGAATGGCCAGAGCCATATGTTTGCATCGCTATTGAAGCGACTATCTTTCTTCTAAATCTGAGAATGATTACACGTTATGTTAAGGTTTATTTGTTGAAATTAAGAGGCTAGATGAGGCACCTGTATAGAGGCTATATTTATGTGTGTCCAGACTTCGATACTGTTGACTGTGTTATTGTAGGGAGGTAACTGATGTTCATTCCAGGCCTTACCCAGAGGTAAATTAAGTGAGCCGAGTGCCACTAATAACCTGTGTTATTGTTATGTCCGAGCGGGAGAGCTCGTTGACGGTGTTTTATACCAGAGATTGATCTTGCACGAGACTGCTACTGCTGAGCCCAAGGTATTCAGGATTGTCAGCCTATTCGCCATAAACCAACGATAATCTAAACCAACGATTCTAATAATCAGAACGTCATTATTATAAACTGATGATAATTAACTATTTATAGCATTTAACCTTGATTTTCTTGCATTTTGGATCTGCTGGCTGACACTTGCTTGGTGCACACTTCATTTGTGGAAGTGTGAGCCTCATGCGACGTTGGACGTAGTTTTTACTACGCAATCGCCACCGTAATTAACATGCACGTAGATGACAGTGTTTACAAAGAGTAACCCAGGAAGAAGGAGGGAATAATATTGTTTATGGTCTTGTTATTATTTATTTAAGTGTATGATAACCCCATGATTACCCTTTTTAGGTAGATTTCATTAGAAAGCTAAGTATTGCAATGGGTCCCATGTTTCGACTTCCGGAAAATTTCGACATATTGTACAATACCCAAGGGGTATGCACCCCTTAGAGATCATCCCCCCCATCATCTGTCTAAATCTCATAAAAGGCAACCCTTTAAAAGCCTACCCAATATCCATCAATACTATAAGGGCAGCTGGCTACTCCATAAAGCAGCTCAACCCTTGCGTAATTATGACACACAGCGACATACTACAAACTGGTTCAACTATGCCACAACGCGCTGACAGAACAGAGGCTAAAGGTATAAAAGGTGCCTTAAGTGGGTCACGAGGATCTCTCCATCATCAGTGCTTCGACGAGACAGCCGGAGGCTAACGACAGTGTCAACCGAGGTGAGTCAGTCAGTCAGTGTTCAGAATCCTACTTTTGTAACCTAACACCCACAGTTTGTACTCACATTATAACATCACAAGATCCCTTAAAAGGGACTAACAGTTACTCATTGCTGACCAATAAACACTTGGTCAGTCTCTTACACTTGCATTACTGATCTACACTCTTCTTCACGTCCCAACGTCCTTCCTTACTCCCGTCACAGTCAGACGTGACACACCGTAGTAATAACGCCAACTCAGACGTCATTGTATTCCTCACAGCGGCTCGCGTGCTCAAGTGAAGCGCGTGCCGAACCGCTGACACTAGCAAGGTGATTATATAATAAGTAGCCGGCTGGGCGACTAGTACATCGACCCGCGTGCTAAGGCTACATCCCTTAAACCACATTTACAGTCTTTATAGGAGCGCCCCCTAGTTCCTAGCACACCACAACACACTACACTGGTCAGCTTGCCCTGTCAAGGGGAGCTACCCTTCTTTAGGCACAAACTCATAAATTAGTACAGCAACTCTCCCTTTTAGATCCACCCCCAAATAAGGGATCTAAAACAGATGGTGGAGGCGGGGTCCTACGCATAGAGAAAAGGGACTCAACCAACGAGCCCTCGTAGGTAAAACGACCCCTTCCGTACCGCAAAAAGCCAAGCAAATTAGTGAGAAAATTTTTTCCCCAGACAAAAAGCACCATTTTTTTTTTTTGTGTGCTCCAAATTAGCTACACAGGGGAACTTCTTAATAAACCAACCCCCTAACCCCATACAGAATCAAAGAAATATAAGAATACACTGTCAAACACGTACAGACTTTTTTTTATTCTTATTGTAGGCCCATACACTGCAGTCAGAATGGCACCTCATGCAGAGATTGCAAGCCATAGAGGCAATAGGGGTACGCCAATATTATTAACATTATTGTTCAGATGCCAAGGGCACATACAAGGCCGGCAAACACAAATACGGGCACTCCAAACAAAAATCGGGGCAATACAGGGCAAACAGCCATACACCCCGTCAGAGGGTAGGACAGCGCGATTAAGATGCGCACATAAGCACTTGCAAACAGGCCATATGCCTCAATAGGCAGTACACCCAAATTTGGGACGAATACCGTGAACTCCAAACCAACAAGGCCATTTTTGAGTTCATGGTAGGGCCACCAGCCCAGCCGAGAGAGGACATAAGCGTAGATACGCTAACTCGACAATTTGCGAGGATGTCCCTCTCGACAAGTACTGCCACGCAGTGGCAGGAGTTCGCCGTGGCCACAGTCCAGGAGACGGCCAGGTTAGGCTCCAACATACTAAAGAATACATCCTACACAGACACACGTCCTCCAGCTCCGGATCGGAAGGCAATTTTGCCAAGCCGAGGGGAAGAGCCTAGAACAATCCCCTCGGACCGGATGAACGAGAGGGAGTTGAAGCCAGGACCTTCAATCACACATAATACGACAGAGGGACAACAGGAGGTAACCTCGTCATGGGCTGACGACGTAGAGCCTGACCTACCACATATAAAGCCTACATACACTCACACAGATAGGATAACACAGTGGCAGGAGTCTGCCGTGGCCACGGGCCAGAAAGCGGACAGGCTACACGACACCACATTGGCAGGACAAAAACAGGCACTTAAGCGGCCCTCACCGCCAGTTCAAAGGGCAAATTTGCCAGAACGGAGGCGAACACCGGCATTAGTCCCTCAGGATGCACGGTACACGCACATACAGATTAAACAGGCATTACCATACAATACACGGGGATTAGGAAAGGTATTATTACCCACCCCACAAAACCTCGCAGTCAAACATACATACACTCCCGCAAAATCTGCTAAGATAGCGCCAAGCGCAATAACGCCCTTAAATACAGGTACACTTAGACCTAGAAACACGCGCTACGGTGGAAGTAGGGCAAGGCTTACTTTGCTAGAAATTCCGCCGGAAAACAGCAAAGAAACACCTCAATGGATTTCAGAGGCCTATAATATCGTAACAGGGCAAAACCCTTCACCTTTCTGAGCACTGAAGCTCGAAAGACGATAACGACTTCCACCAAGGCCAAAGAAATAAAATAACATCACTTCCCCCATCATAAATGGCCACACAAGTTCTTTCACGCGGGAGATATCAGAAAATAGACCGACAATTACATAGTAAACATAAACTGCGCATTTTTTTTTCTTTCTCGTATTTTATGTATATACAGGGCAACATGGCCAAATTAGAAGTGAGTAATTTTAAATCCTTCTGTGTTTTTTTTTTTTTTGGGAACCATGGCATCTTTCTATTAGGCCATCACTAAGCCAAGTGAAAGCCCATCAGGCTTAAGGCCGGAAAGAGATATTTTGAACACAACTTAGGCATAAAATCACAGCATAGAGCTTAAGGGAGTCTTTCTAAGTAGAAATGACTAGACGTTCTACGTTATGGTTCCACAGTTTGACAGATTCTCTTGTTGCGGGCAAAAACCGTAAGCATGGCAAGAATTAAGAATCTCAAACTAGTTTCAAAAAAAAAAAAAAAAATTTTGGGAGGTGTGCTTTAACCAACTAAAAAGCCCAATTGCACACCGGGATGAGACACTGTCATTTTGGTGAGTTACAATTACTTTGATAGGCAGGTTTGACTCCCACAGTGCACTGGCTTTGCTCGTGACGTGGATACAAGGGTATCAGTTACGTCTGGCGATGGCCTTCCTAAGGTGTACTAGACAGTGTCGGTAGATTCCCCTGAGACGTAACCAGATTACGGTAGTACTCACGTTACCAAAATGGTAAATACTACACTCCGGTCCCAATCACCATTTTTTTTCAAAAACATAGTGCTCACGACATAATTTTTAGAGACTAACGCCACCTACTATTATTTTCTTTCAATGTGCTCTCTTAATGCAGAGCGGGGCATAAATAATTTTTTTTTGTTTCACACATTTAGCCCAAGAAAGAGAAATGGCCAAATAAACTATATATATATTTTATACATAGGTATACATAACACAACACTCGGGGACACAAGTGTAGTCAATGGAAGGTTCTTTTGCAGACGGCCAATGCATATGAGATTTCCGAAGTGAAATGCCATGGCCTGTGGTTTGGATTCCAAGTAGAACGGAAATCCCGTGGCACATGATCTCCAGAAATGGTCACGTTAAACCACAAAATTCCCCTCTTGCCTTTTTATAATGCGAAGAGCACTAACAGAAAGCAGGCTGATTAAGAACACATGTTCGGATACACAGCGTTATCGAAACAAGTAAACAAGCGAGCGCGCAAGACATTGCAACCCGACACCATCATACTCAGCAGTAAAGCAGACCTCAGTGATAAACTGCGAGCCTTACAGACGACAGTTCCCAAAGCACACTGCACGGAATCATTCATAGCCAACCCAAGAACCCTATATCTTCAAAATTTACACTACGAGGAGAGGGCAAAAATAAGCAAACTCCTCGCAGGAAGGTATACTAGGGGTTGCGCATAGAAAAACACACAGCCCATTTGCCATAGTGTAGGCGGCACAGAAATGGCCACCAAATCTTTACAGACAACCGGCTTCGAACCCATGTCCACACACAAAAACCTCGTACCGAAAACTAACTAAACAACGGTATTTTCGGTACGAGAAACACAAACAAAATACAGACAGAATGCCCGCAGAACATGAACAACGCAGACATATAACACAGAGAATTACATAGAACACGGGTTCGAACCCCAGAGAAAATTGCACGCCAGGGAAAAACAAGCAGACGGCCTTCCAATCACACCAAAATTGGCCCATATAACGGCTTAGACAGATAATACTACATTCCTGCGGCCAAATGACAGGCATAAAATTCCAGAAATACACTTGACAGGGAAAATGGACTTTCCAGACAGAGACATATAAATTTCGTAAGACAACGGTCTTACGGAATAATGGCCACACAACGGCAATAGTAGCAGGGCGGATTACCACATCGGGCCGCCAGGAATTTAACACAATGACCACACTGGCATACGTGCAGAAAAACACGCAACAGTGGTTAACCTACATAAAATCCCGGCCTGAAGTTACACACACAAACTGATGACTTGCAGACTTAGCCACTTTGCAACACTGTCGATGACAAAACGCGATTGTGTAGTGGCAGTGACCATGAATAAACAAATGCAGAACAATCATAACACTATACATTTTTCAACACTGCGAAAGCATTTATCAACAAGCAGACGTCACAGACCAAAACTTGTCGCAGGCCCAGAGTAGCACGTTCGTAAAGACGTTGGCAGGCCACGGGCGCTTCCTACCCATACACAATATACACAGTAGGACTTGGCCCTACAGCAGACCAGGCGTCCGCGTGGTGTAGCGGAGCGTAGTCACACACACACACACAAACGCGCTCACCAATCAGGGGCGAACATAGGGACTTTGAGGACACGGGACCTCCCCTTAACAACTTCTTTTTGCGACCCTAGTCCCGAAACAAATCATTCCAGGCGACTAGGACTTAGCCCTACAGCGGACCAGAGTAGGTCGTGAAGCTTCGCTATCCCAAAGCGCGGATAGAAAACCAACATGGACCAAGGGAGGATGACAAGAGAACATGCTAACAGCGTCCCACTCTACTCCCTTCCCATAACCTTTTCACGTCCAAACATAAACAACGCAGACACATGAACACGACCAGCACAGCTACACTACACTACAAAGTATACATAAGGGTTGGTAGACTTCATGTGTTTACAGAAAGGGCATGCTACGCCTTGAGCCCCACCGCTATCACCTGAATGAGAGGGGTGCGTCGGCAAACACCAACTAAGCGTAATGCACATCTCCATATGAGAGATGAGGCCATAAGTAATAAATACTAACCATTTTTTTTAAATTTAAATCATCCCGCATGAGAGGGAAATATATTAGTATTATGCCTCAACCTACACCTATCCATACATGAGTGCAAACGCCTCATATCCAGACGCATGCATGTATATCCCATCCATTCACCAGGGGATATTGATATCAGACCGGCATGGATTTTTATTTTATTTTTTGCAACCCCGGGAATTACCTGCCCCGTTCCACTCACTGTAGGAGCATCCCAGCACAAAAACCGGTTCCAGGCCGCCACTAACGCGGAATTCGGAAGTGCGCAACCTCCTCCTACCCTGCTTTAACCCACTCTACAGATAACTACCCCCAGATCACAATAACAGGGTACCTGACGCCACAGACCCTACTAACACCTCCATCAAGGTTAAAAAAGAGCATTATCGCTGGAGAAGCTGATATAGCACAGGTAGCCTAAAGTAGTCTACGTATGTAGAGGTTTTACCAGCCCACCACACTGGAAGTATTTTACATTTGACACTTTTTACACAGGTTACACCTATATTTAAAAAAAAAAAAAAAAAAAAGGGAATCTGAAACACCCTGGCTGATGATACCGGCGTTAGCCAAAGGTCAAAAGCACAACACTAGGAGCAGAGCTGGGGAAGGCGATGTGGACCCTTACCCCAGTCGGCTCATCAAATTACTGACGACTAGACCAAATAGACGAACCACGTAAGGTCAAAGCATTCGTGGCCTGGTCGGGCAAGCTCTGGAATCCTAGGTGCGCATAAACCGCCCCTGGGAGGAAGGGATGCTAAACCCACTTTGAGCCACGGTCGTCGAAGCCAAGACCTGCAGGGAGACTTTCTGAGAATGGCGGGAGAAATAGCTCACTCCGCGTCGGCCTCGGGAGCTATCCCTAGAGACGACCATATTATGACTAGACTGTTAGTTAAATTTACGTAAGTAGGACTTCCATGGCGGGGAGTCAGACTCCTATTCGTCAGGAGTGAAGCAGGATCCAAGGGTTCAGCAGGACCAATCCTAGATCCGACAAGTCCTTACCCCGCGAGGTGAAGGTGAAGACCACGACGGTAATCAATAATGCAGAATGAAATATGAATATATATATATGGAATGTACGCGCTCATTCGGTCCTGCGCCCACGTAAATGGACGACAACGGGTCGCCAGAGTTCTTAAATGAGTAGCATAGCGGGCACTCAAAAGGGGTTCAGTGGGCCAACCCAGCAATGCCGATTAAGGCGAAGAGGACTCCCCGGACGCTCACTTCCCGGAGGACATATGAATACAAATATTGCGGCCGACACAGGCAAAGAGGACTCCCCGGACGCTTTTTTCCCGGAGGATATTATGCCATTGGACCACACTGTCCAATGCCCACATAAATGACGACGCATCGGGCAGTCAGAGGGCATTAAGAGATGGGGCATTGCGCGCCCCTCACAGGAGCCAAGTGGGCGGCTCACCTACGTCAAATAGGAACAGCACCCGGTTATGAACACGAAAGTTACAGCGGGCGAAACGGTTAGCTTAGTGGCACCGTAAGCGCCTGCGCATAGATTAGTCCTAGTAATAGACGTCGACACCTAGAGTTAAGGGGACGGAATCTAGCGACCCTAGAGACAACCGGTGTTTCTGGGGCTCGTGCGGGTGGTGATCTGGGGATTTAATTGCCCCAGGCGATCGTCCTAGGCCAAATTTAGTTATACACGGTTGCATTTGACACGCAACCTAGGATTAAGCAAATTTAATGAACACTGTTGCAATTCAGCACAGCATCTTTCGGCAATAGATTAAGGCAACCCTCTCGGCTTAGATGTAGTTTTTTTTTTATATATACCATAAGTAGAATAAGTAGTATAAGAGAACGCCGTTCGGCGCCTGATGACCCACAAATCCGTCATCAGGGTAAGTCCGATAACTCATGATAAGTTATTATAATGTAGCATAGTCTTACATTTAAGACAATTTTTTTTTAATACATATATTGAGGTAAAATTTCGGCGCCTGGCGGCCCAAATTCGTTGCCAGGGTAAGCCCAATACTACAACACATTAGGAAATGACGTCACGGCACCATATAGGGTAAGCCCGGCCATATATCGAGTAATAATAACCATGCCATTCTTTTCACAGGTAAAAAGGGGCTTCAGACTGTGGCAACGCTGCCACAGGAAGCGGCATATGGAATAGGGAATTTCAATGTTTTGTTAACCTCTCCATTTTTTTTTGCAGGCATTGTCACCTAGAATATGACACGTGTAATTATGATTTTGCTGCCAGATAGCAGCAACATGCTATTTAATGCCCCCTTATTGTAGTATTATACCTGTGCATACTAACCTCCATTTAACATTCATTCTCACTTACACACTCACTACATTTTTTTTTTTACAGCTACACGTCAATAATCTGCACAGCAGGAATGATGCCTGTGGGGCATCAGGCTTGCTGGCAGATCTGCATAAAACAAAAACACTTGAAGCGTCAAAATGCGACGCAGCTTACGGCGATGAGGGCGCAACCGGCATGTGGCGGCGACCCTCATGGCCAAGTGTGCAAGCATTCACCCACAGAGGATGCTTCACAGACTAGGTATTAAGAATACACTGCAAGCGGTACGACCACTCAACCGTGCCAAGAGGTGGCCGTATAGGATCAGCCGTGATACGGCAAGCGTACGTACAAACAGGTAGCGTGCACGCGAGGATCCAAACAAAAAACTAGAATTATAAGGGTTTAGCGCGCTTAAGTAGACATAAGGTCATTGTAGTTCATAATTTTAAAGAGTAAACTACATACATATTCATGCGCCCACGGGCAATTATTCCAATGGAAATTCCTAAATGTCAGCATCGCAACATAATACATTAAACACTATATATATTTTTGTCTGTTTATCAAGTTCACGTGTACACGATGTCTATATTTTTGTTTTGTTTTGTTTCGTTTGCTAAGGTAACACGTAACCAATGTCTGTGAATTGTTTTCTTTCATTTTTCTCTCTTCTAACTTCCCCATTTGTCAGGGTGTTCCGTTTTATCCCACACCAATAAATACATTTTAAATATTTCCTTTAAATTATACCCTGGAACACCCATTTTTTTCTATTCTCTCCTATCTTCTTTATTGCAGGGAGCACTTTTTCCCCAAGATAGGGCGGACGACGCAATCATCCGTTCGGCCCTGGGTTTTTCCTCCCTGCACAACTATGTAACCATGTATAACCATGTTTTTTTTCTTTTTTATGCCGACAACGGCAATGGCGATTGTGCCTCAATAGCAATTATTTTCTTTATTCAACAATGTTAATGCACATTTCACCATGCAATGTAAAATTTATATACATATATATCTATGTACACCCCATAACCCTCCCCTCTGAACACGGGCTGACCGCACACCTACACTTCTGCACGACGACACCCGTTCCATACGACGACGCTTACGACGCCACCACCAGAAGAGACGAGGGGGATTCAAAAACTACTACGACAACATCCCAACCCCAAGTGCCCTTCCCGGTCGCGAGGACGCGACCAAATGGAGGAAGAGGCTTGTACAATACCCAAGGGGTATGCACCCCTTAGAGATCATCCCCCCCATCATCTGTCTAAATCTCATAAAAGGCAACCCTTTAAAAGCCTACCCAATATCCATCAATACTATAAGGGCAGCTGGCTACTCCATAAAGCAGCTCAACCCTTGCGTAATTATGACACACAGCGACATACTACAAACTGGTTCAACTATGCCACAACGCGCTGACAGAACAGAGGCTAAAGGTATAAAAGGTGCCTTAAGTGGGTCACGAGGATCTCTCCATCATCAGTGCTTCGACGAGACAGCCGGAGGCTAACGACAGTGTCAACCGAGGTGAGTCAGTCAGTCAGTGTTCAGAATCCTACTTTTGTAACCTAACACCCACAGTTTGTACTCACATTATAACATCACAAGATCCCTTAAAAGGGACTAACAGTTACTCATTGCTGACCAATAAACACTTGGTCAGTCTCTTACACTTGCATTACTGATCTACACTCTTCTTCACGTCCCAACGTCCTTCCTTACTCCCGTCACAGTCAGACGTGACACACCGTAGTAATAACGCCAACTCAGACGTCATTGTATTCCTCACAGCGGCTCGCGTGCTCAAGTGAAGCGCGTGCCGAACCGCTGACACTAGCAAGGTGATTATATAATAAGTAGCCGGCTGGGCGACTAGTACATCGACCCGCGTGCTAAGGCTACATCCCTTAAACCACATTTACAGTCTTTATAGGAGCGCCCCCTAGTTCCTAGCACACCACAACACACTACACTGGTCAGCTTGCCCTGTCAAGGGGAGCTACCCTTCTTTAGGCACAAACTCATAAATTAGTACAGCAACTCTCCCTTTTAGATCCACCCCCAAATAAGGGATCTAAAACAATATCTTCGCGTTTCACATCCCCCAGACCCCAAAACCACCGTCAGTTCAAAAGTTTATATATAATTTATGTATGTATATATATATATATATATATATATATATATATATATGTATATCAGTTTCTTGTGGACACGATAACTGCCGTAATTTTGCACCAATCACTTTGAATTTTTTACATAATATGTATCCCCTTAAAATCTCGGTCGAGTGCGTTAATGGGAAAAATCGGTCAAAGGGGGTGAAAATGGGAGGCTTTTTTTTTGAAAAAGTGAAATATCGCTATAACTCTCTTATTATCTGAAGTAATGAATCCATTCAAAGTTCATTCTATGTGTCGGACAAGGCCCTAAAATTTATGTTTGAAAAGTTTTTTGATAGCACCACCCATTGACCAAAGGGGTGGGAAAAAGTGTTTTTTTCGGGAAACATTAAATCATATCTCTGTTAATAGGCACAATATCAAAACCGTACAAAATGGACAATAGTCCCCTAATAACTACCTAAAACGTTTGTCTGAAAGAAATTTTTGATATGAGCCACCATTACGCCAAGGGATGAGAAAAATGATTTCGGAATTATAAGAAAGTGCCAAGAGCTATCAGTGGTTGACATGGCAACACTAATAAATTGATGAGGGATGAGCCATCAGACGTTGCCATGACAACGCACTTGCGTGAGATCAGATTCTGATTTCCATCTGACTAAGTAATAATAATAATATCGTATGGCCTCGGGTGCCTGGTGCAATCTTTGTAATTTGACACCCAGAGGGTAGCTTGCATGTCGAATTTCGTTGTTCCTTGAATCACTATGAAAGTCAAGGAGGTTAGATAATAGATATCTAAGCTCCTTGAACATTATAGTGCTTTCTAGTAGAGAAATGAGGAACTTTGTGTTGGCGGAAACTCCCGAGATTAATTCTGCCATTATGAACTCGGCCTACTGAATTCAAATGGGTTCTTTGACATGCCAACATCGCATGACATGCGTATCGTATTTTTGCCGCCTTTCAAAAATCACTTACCACGGCCAGGGGCGAATCTGCAATCTTGGGGTTAGTAGACCGACACGCTATCCACTCACCCACCGTGGCAAGCTATCTGACTAAGTGTGAGGCGGCTTCGGTGACGTAACTGGTAGCATGCTGAACTTCTATGCCCAAGGTCGCGGGTTCAAAGCCGGCCGAAGTCGTCGGATTTTCTAAGAGCGCTAAAAATCCCTCAGTATGCTTTCCTTTTGGAGGGAAATTTCCAACGTTCGTTGCGAGTTGCTAGTTGCGGTGACATATAGTACCCAAGTTCACAGCTAGGTGGCGTTGACGGTAGTATCCGGTAGCAACATTAGGAACTACTGCTTGAAATTGAGCGGCTGCATTCCTTACCTGAATTACAGACTAATACAGCCATCACAATTCACACCGTTTATCAGATAGATTCTACACTCACCCAAAGTACACGGGGTTACATTACCGCGTTGTCGCAGCCCCTAAACTGAGGAACCAACCAACATCTCTGCGGGAGATATAATTTTGCGTGAAGAAGTAACCGACCGTTACATAGTTACACATCAGTGTCGAAACCTTGCATAAGGACAGTGTGACCACAAGTATAACAAGATGTTCAGTAAAGAACATATAGCCTACTTTCTCCTAAATGCATGGGTATTGTTATAACTCTTTGTCCTTTTCAAGGAGTATGATTGAATGTTGGTTGTAGTAGCTTGTAGAAATACAACGTGCTATAGGGATATTAAACATGAATATGAGGTGCCCTTTGCTAGTGCTACCTCTGTACCAAATTTCGTTCAATTCGGTTTCACCGTGTTTGAATTGATAGGGGGAATCGATTTGCACACATACTTGGCCACCATCTGCAAACTATTGGGCTGATGTTCTTGCAGTTTGGTCAGAATATGTTTCCCACATAAAGATATGGTGTTGCAAAATTTGGTAGAGACTAGATTATTAGGTTGGTCGTAATTACATTTTAGCTTTTAACATTTGGGTGGCCGCGATTTCGTTTCCGTCAAGATAGCGGTGATATAAAACATGACACTGAGGTGCCCTTTGCTAGTGCTACCTCTGTACCAAATTTCGTTCCATTCGGTTCCACCGTGTTCGAATTAATAGGGGGAATCAATTTTGACATAAAGATGGCCGCCATCCGCAAACTATTAGGCTAATAACCTACTAGATTGGTCAAAGGATGCTCCCTCCATAAAGGTATGTTGTTGCTAAATTTGCTAGAGATCGGATGATTAGGCTAATCGTAATTTGATTTAAGCTTTGAAAATTTGTGTGGCCGCCATTACGTTTCCGTCAAGATGGCGACGATATAAAACATGACACTGAGGTGCCCTTTGCTAGTGCTACCTCTGTACCAAATTTCGTTCATTCGGTTCCTCCGTGTTCGAATTAATAGGGGTAATCAATTTTGACATAAAGATGGCCGCCATCCGCAAAATATTAGGCTAATTACCTATTAGATTGGTCAAAGGATGCTCCTTCCAAAAAGGTATGTTGTTGCAAAGTTTGGCAGAGATCGGATGGTTATGTTAGTCGTACTTTGATTTAAGCTTTAAACATTCGTGTGGCCGTCATTACGTTTCAGTCAAGATGGCGGCGATATAAAACATGACTCTGAGGTGCCTTCTGTTAGTGCTACCTCTGTACCAAATTTCGTTCCATTCGGTTCCACCGTGTTCGAATTAATAGGGGAATCAATTTTGACATAAAGATGGCCGCCACCCGCAAACTATTAGGCTAGTAACCTATTAGATTGGTCAAAGGATGCTGCCTCCATAAAAGAATGTTGTTGCAAAGTTTGGTAGAGATCGGACGGTTATTTTAGTCGTAATTTAATTTAAGCTTTGAACATTTGTGTGGCCGCCATTACGTCTCTGTCAAGATGGCGGCGATATAAAACATGACACTGAGGTGCCCTTTGCTATTGCTACCTTTGTACCAAATTTCGTTCATTCGGTTCCACCGTGTTCGAATTAATAGGGGGAATCAATTTTGGCATAAAGATGGCCGTCATCCGCAAACTATTAGGCTAGTAACCTATTAGATTGGTCAAAGGATGCTCCCTTCATAGAGGAATGTTGTTGCAAAGTTTGGTAGAGATCGGATGGTTAGGTTTGTCGTAATTTAACTTAAGCTTTGAACATATGTGTGGCCGCCATTACGTTTCCGTCAAGACGGCGGCGATATAAAGCATGACACTGAGATGCCCTTTGCTAGTGCTACCTCTGTACCAAATTTCGTTCCATTTGGTTTCACCGTGTTTGAATTAATAGGGGGAATTGATTTTCACCCAATGATGGCCGCCATCCGCAAACTATTAGGCTAATGACCTATTCATTTGGTCAAAGGATGCTTCCTCTATAAAGGTATGCTGTTGCAAAATGTGGTAGAGATCGGATGATCAGGTTAATCGTAATTTGATTTAAGCTTTGAACATTTGTGTGGCCGCCATTACGTTTCCGTCAAGATGGCGGCGATATAAAACATGACTCTGAGGTGCCTTCTGTTAGTACTACCTCTGTACCAAATTTCGTTCCATTCGGTTGCACCGTGTTCGAATTAATAGGGGGAATCGATTTTCACACAAATATGGCCGCCATCCGCAAACTATTACGCTGATGACCTATTAGTTTGGTCAAAGGAAGCTCCCCCCATAAAGGTATCTTGTTGCAAAATTTGGTAGAGATCGGATGATTAGATTAGTCGTAATTTGATTTAAGCTTTGAACATTTGTGTGGCCGCCATTACGTTTCCGTCAAGATGGCGGCGATATAAAACTTGACACTGAGGTGTCCTTTGCTAGTGCTACCTTTGTACCAAATTTCGTTCAATTCGCATTCACCGTGTTCGAATTGATAGGGGGGGGGGGACAGACATTCAGAGTACACACACTCACACACACACACACACACACACACACACACAGACTCACACACACACATACACGCACACACACACAGACTCACACACACACACACATACACACAGACAGACACACTTTTTTCGCCCTGTGTTGATCTCATAAATCTACTTTCATTTTTTGCAAAAATCGAAAGTAGGCTAAAAATGGACTCCAAATGACAAGAAAGTTACCGTCATCATAAGACAATAGAATGTTTAAAATATGCATAAAATGACGAAAAACAAAGTTAATTAATCTACAATTATAAAATACTTTCACGCGATAAATGAGATCTGATCCTTCTACGAAAACCTGCATATTCTGCCTATTTTTCCGGTGAAATCTACCTCCGCCTTCCGGCGTGCCGAGAGGACTTTTTTTTTAGATTGTAAGAGGGCATTTAATGTTTTTTTTGACGGCTTGTCATGTAGATTTGTACTAACTGTTTTGCTTTACGGACGTCATCGCCGTAAATTTTGTATTAATTGTTAGGAATTAGCTAGATTATTTAAAAAGAAATGTAAATGAGGAAATGGTATCATCCTAATATAGACTTGCTATTGCTACCCTGTTAAATGTAAATTCCGTTATTAGCTTATTTTGTAACCTGACTTAAAGATTATTGCCGTACCATTTTCCCAGCGTTGCAGTTGTTGCTTTACTTTGTCAGATAGATCTTTCGCGAGGGTTTACAGTAGTTTACAGGTAGGGTACTGATCTTTTATTTTTGTTTATTTATTAGTTTGCGGATTAGCCAATAGAAATCCTCCGAACTAGGCTAGGTGTCTGAATATTTTGAATAAATATTTCTACATGTTTTACTTAAGCCTGGAAGTTTATTTCTCAGTCTAGCTTTAGGAGGTGTATTTTCTTGGGCTGTCTATAACATTTTCAGCAACCATGTTACCACGGATCCCCTGGATCATGGATTCTCGTGCCGCTATGGCCTATAAGAAATTCACCTGATCCTCATGGCACATGGGTCCGACAGGTGAGGTGTTGGGGATGTCGTTTCGGCTGTTGGCAAACCTGATAGCTTCTCTGACGGGCACATAGCAGACTTGACAAAAGAATTCCATTTCCCAAAATTACTCCAAAAAATTCAAATCTGAAGTTTGTATCTTATTCCTTTGCTTTTTTAAGATTGAAATCATATGGCTCAGCGACATCACTTATTTTCAGTAATAACAAGTGATTTATACACTCTATGTTTATAATATTTTTTAAATATCTTTATTGCTCTGTCGGCCATCTCATTTTAAAAGAAATGTGTGAACACTTTGGTAAATATGGCTGACAGTTTTCACACATCCATCAGATGAGAACTAGAAAGTGAAAGAACGCGTTGAATTTTGAAATAACTGCAAAGCTAAATTTTATTGAATAATCAACCTTATGCTAGAGATAGAAATTTGAATTGCTTCATTTAAGACACAAATATTGGCTCATTTTTTCAGTAATAAACAACACAACGTGAAAACAATAGAGGTTATTGTATGAGCCCCTCATTACTGTTGATCAGACGTTATTATTGGTTTACCTTGTACGTATTTTATAGGACTGGCTGCTTGGCTCAGCTGTAACGTTCTCACCTGCTGTTCCCAAGATTACAAGATTGAATTCTGGCACAGTCAGCTGGCATTTGAGGGTGCGCAAATGCAAGGAAGCTGTGTCAGTAGATTTAGTGGCACGTTTAGGATCCCCTTCGAGGCAAATTCCGGCACCCCGGCGTCTCTAAAAGCCAGAGTAGTTAAGTGGGACGTAAAACCAATAATATTATTAGATCGTATTTTATGGCTATATAATCATTGTGACAAACGGTATGGCCAACCTGAACTTAATAACTAAATATTCTTCCTGCTTTCCCACTACATATTATTGTAGTCCTTGGCCAGACAGATGCAGGAAGACACGGCACTGCGCGTCGATATTATTGCGTAAAAGGACGCAGATAGTTCAGCATTTATTATTGATCCGACAATGAGGTTCGAGTCTGACGCCAACCAACCCACTATAGTAGACGAAGAAGAAAAACGACTGTACAATCCAACCATTCCTTAATACCGAGAAAAATACAAACTAAAGGGGATTGCTATTCTTATTCACATGGTGCAAGGGGGTAATATGACATATCACTTCAAAATCACCACTCAGAGGTTGTGTATCTATTAATTGTTGTTGTTGTTGCTTATTAAAAGGGCTGCGGCATCGTGATCTTATATTATGTGTGTGTTTAAGTTGTGTGATAACTTGTGTTATTGTCATTTGAAGCCCTTCAGTCGGTCTACACGATTGTGCCCGATGATTGGGTGGGGTAAAATATATACAGGTATATACTTATGTAAATACACTCCTGGAAAAAATGAATGTATTATTATTCACAATTAAATGGAGCAATTTAAGATAGTAATTAACTAATGCATGTATTTGTTCCCATGATTGTATTTACATGTACTGTATATCTTTTACCCCACCCATTCAGTGGGCACAATCGTGTTGACCGATTGAAGAGCTACAAATGATAATTTGTATAGGCAACACTATAAGAGAATAGCTTCAAATCTCTGCGACTTGTGCTATTCTCTCAGTTTTTCCTCACGTTCCATCCCTCACCCCTGAATTAAAGTTATTTGGCAGAGCCGGGAATCAAACCCGGACCTCCAGTATGACAACCAAGAACGCTAGCTACACCACGGGGTGGTCGATAATAATATAATTGCTACCATTAACGGATCAATAGCAATAGAGTATTCAGACATTGTCTACACTGACAATAACTTCTCACTTTGCAAGTTTCATCGGTCATGTCCTATGACGCACGAACCCCTTTTGCTGGCATAAGTATGGAACGTCCTTAGTTATGTTTGGTGAATCTCAACCGAATTTTGTGTGCGTAATTGTCAAGTTCAATCAACCATTTTCATTCGTAAAGTACAGATATTTTATACAAGGTCGCATGCATCAGCAGATAAATGTGGGAAGAGTTTAAATCTCAGGCCACCTCCTGGTATTGTGGCTAGAATTTTTGTCTGTCTCCTGGGAGGTCCTGGTTTGAATCCGGCTCTGCCAAGACATTGTATTCTGGTCTAAGGGCTGGAATTGGGTATACTTAGCCATCTGAGCCAAACTTGAGAAGATGCGAGTCCAATTCCGACCTCTGCCATCCTATAAGTGGTTTCCGTCGTTTCCGATATCTCCTCTGGGCAAATGATGGAATGGTTCCCAACTTATGGCAACGTCCAGCTCCTCCCCAATCCTAGCGTCAAATAGAAATAAACACACTACAACAAATATCGCAGTAACCTAGGTTATCGGACTAATCTTACACACACCCAAGTACGCAGGGATAAATTATCATGGCGTCACAAGCCCCTAAATGAATGAACTACAAGAAATTGTGCTACCTATATGGTATCCATTGTCTGACCAATATGCATGACTATGTAAACAAACAAACAAACGTGTAGGCCTACAGTGTACCATTTCTCCCCTCCCAAGATGTTACTCAAATAAGACTTAAGATGTTTTGATAGTAAATCAACTTAGACTAGCATTCTGACGTAATTACAGCCATAAATCAGAGTGTAATTAGAGTTGCGTTTCAAATTAAATGTGGGGATTTTCATTAGGAAATTATATTCTTTCATTGTTAGTAGGAGGAGATACAGTGACCTTAATGGGTACAATACAGTCTAATAGGGTTTTAGTAAAACATTTGTTATCTGAGGTCTTGTTGGAGACTTTCGATTTGAGACTTTCAGTCGGTCAACACAAAATAAATCCAATTACTTGAATATGTGAAAAATGACCTGAAATAAATTACATATCTAATGTTATAGACTTTTGTTGTGTAATTAAATAATTTCCTAGTATCTACTGTAGGTCAAAACGGGTTTCAGATACACATACTATCAAACTGGTTATATGTAAACATTATTTTGTAATTAAGATAATCTTTCTCTCCTTATACCCCACAGCGTAGCCGTGCTCGTTATGTCGTGTACCATGGCTGCGAGGGCAGTTGCAGTAAATCCGGAGATCACAGGTTCAAATACCAGCGCTGACAGGAGCTCTTCTGAGTGTAGTTCCCCATCGTGTTTTTCCACCCTCCAACCAGGCAAATGCCGGGTAGTACCTTACTTCAAGTCCTGGGGTGCATACAACATCCCTGTCCTTAAAAACATGTTACCCCCACTTCTAAAGTCATCACAATAATACAGGTCATCACACAAGGTCAACTCACCTAATACAGTGTGTCCGAAAGGACTCTCCGCAGCGCGTGTCTCATCTTGCGGGACGTGTTGGGTTGGCAGCACATTCATGTTATGTTGTTACAAAGAAGACAATTACATTGAATTAAGTAATGTAATTATACATACGGTACTCAACACTATCACACTATTCTCCGTAAAGTTTCCACAAGCACCGAAAACCTCTTCCACTAAAATTACACACTCTTCAGTAGTACTGTAAGCATTCCCCCTAGACTCACTTGTCAGCTGACACAAGAACTTGACAAGAACACAACTTGCAGGGACAACACTGTCACGCACAGGCACTCACTGTCGGCAATAATGAACCGATATTCCCCACCCTATCACTCCATTTGAAGGTCAACATGAAAAAAATGCATGCTTATGCCAAACTCTGCGGTGAGCCTTTATTAAACAGCGACATGAATATGCTGCCAACCTAACACGTCCTGCAAGGCGAGACACGCATATTCGCCGCTGCGGAGAGACTTTGTGGATGCTCTGTACATGGGGCTGATGACAATGATGTCCCAAGACCCTGAAATGAATTAACAGCAATAAGATTGTCACTTAAGATTACGAAATATTGCTTATTGCAGACGAAGTGTGTAATTGCTAATTACAGCCACAGTCCTTACCTGTTAGTAAGTCTGTCAATAGGTTATGGGTTCACATTAAAGCTGCCAGAGTGCATAGCTTAGTAATTTGCATTTAATGAGAAGTTTCTTGTATAGAATTGGGGGGTGACGGACGGGGTTGTTAGAAACTCATTAGCTATTTTTCGCTCCTTTCTCCATGAATTGTGTAAAGTAAAATATGTATTTTATACTTACAAGTTTGAATTTCAGTAGAATGTAGCGTACACTGCTGATAAGCGGACCAGGTTCGATTTCCGGTTAATGTGAGATATTCGAAGTGAAGTATAACTTTCTCTTCTTTGGATTTCATGTGAAAATAGAGGTCCCGTGGCACATAATCGCAAGATTAACGGTCACGTAAAAAGCTTTACAAGCAGCGTAAACTGCAAACTTAAATCTATCATATTTTTTACTTTTTGTGTGCCATAATAATGATTTCACAGAAGCAAAATAAGTTTTGGATTATAAACTTCCTAATGTGAAAGAAGACTTTTTAGCCTACTTCTTAGTGGAACGTTTAGTTTGAAAATTTCAAAAATAGGCCCGAACGAAGTCGAAAATTAGAACCTAAAAGTTAGAAAATAGCGATGTATGAGAACGTGACTACGAATATTGTAGTATTAGAAGCCAATTCTCAGTCATGCCTAGTTCTATTTTTGAAATATTTTCAGTCGCTCAACAAAACATTGTGCCCAAATGGGAAAAAAGTATTTAAACGCCTTAACCTGAAAGATATATCACATGGGGTGTTTATGACAAAATAATATAATTTTATGTACTTTTGTACAAATGCCTAATGTAATTGGGTAAAATAATTTGTGTTGACTGACTAGAAAGCTTTCTATAAAAGTGGCTAAGAATGAAACTACTTACTTTAAGGGGGAACATGCAGCTTATGTACCACAAACAATATCGATTTCAATATTATAACTGTGTAGTCATAAATTGTGTTTAACCATGTTATACCTTTGCAAGGAAACACACACATCTTGATATTAGAAGCAGAGTTTCAAATTTTCAAAATTATAATCGCAACTATTTTTTTACCATTTTTCAAAATTTGGTTCTTACTTTGTGCTGATCTACACCGTTTCCCGCATATCTCCCGTGTTTTATAGCAATTTTTGGGCATTTTCCTCTTTTAATGTGTGTGATAAACCTACAGCTACAAAGTGTAGATTTTTTAAGGGATTTGCGACATTTTGGTCATGTAGCCTCGTGTACTTTGGTGTGTGTGGAATATGTATCTGTCGTATATTGTGACGGTTGTATAGGCCTAATAATAATAATGATATTGGTTTTACGTCCCTTTTTACTACTTTGGATTTTAGAGACGTCGGAGTGCCGAAATTATGTTCCGAAGGGGATCTTTGACGTGCCAGTAAATCTACTGACACGGCTACCTCGCAATTGCGCACCCGCAAATGCCAGCTGAATGCGCCAGACTTTGATCCTGCAACCTTGCGCACAGCAGGCGATAACGTTACTGTCGAGCCACGCAGCCTGTCAGTCTTTATTTGTAAATCAAATGTGAATTGGGAAGGAGACGGCCGTAGCCTTAAGTTAGGAATCATCCCGGGATTTGCCTGGAGTAGAAGTGCTAGAGCATGGAAAACTACTTCCAAGTTGGCTGATATGATAGTTGAACCCACCACTTCTCAGTTTTGCCACACGACGCTGACCGTAGGCTAACCTGTTCCAGCGCTCAGACAAGAATTACATTTCATGGTAGAACCGGGTATGGAACCTGAACCTACAGGTCGACAGCCAATCATGCTGCACCACGCACTGGTCCCCACAATGGCAATGAGAGAAACATAGAGCATACATTTATCTAGTAGCTGGCAGGCAGGCGGTAGGGTGCGCACGAGCGACTGTTTTGAAAGCGTGAAGCAGCGATAAACAGTCTCGTCGCTCCCAAATTGAGTTGATATCGCCCGCTCCAACCACGTCCTCACACGACGAGTGGCTCACAAGCTATTTCCAAAACCTTCGCTTGGCGATAAATCTTCCGTGAAACAACGTTTGCAATCCATCGTTATTTTCTGCGTGGTAATTCAGTGGAAGTGGGATTTTCTTATCAACTTTTACAACCAACAACGACGAAAGGCTGATCCTTTCAGTTCAGACTGGAATTGCAGGCATTTTTTCTTCTGGTCACTGAAATTGACAACACGTCACCATTTTCAGAATATGCTTCTTACCACTGGTGAATTTCTTAAAGAGAGAGCGGCAACAGTCTGGCCTCGCGTGATTTGTCATGTGTAGCCTATAAATTTTACCAAAACAGACCGCGGTAGCCGAGAGCGCTAGCGCACTGACTTGTGGTTTCCTGGCACCAAAAGTGGGTGGGTTTGAATCCCACTTCAACCGTCCTAAAAATGTTTTTCGTAGTTTCCCATTTTCACCACAAGTCAAATGCTGGGATGGTTCCATTCAATATTTCGACAGCCAAATTTCTTTCAAAATCCCTCTCTTTATTAGACTCAACTTGGCGGTCGCCTAGGCGATCGACCTGTCACCAACTGCAGTTGTCTCTGCTGATAAGGTGTGTTCAGCTCCCAGAGACTGTCCTTGCGACGGTAGAGGAATGATTTCTCGTAGAGTTCGAGTGTCAAGCCAAGCTGGAAGGATGAGCGATTAGAAAATGTATTATTATTATTATTATTATTATTATTATTATTATTATTATTATCAGTTCCAGTAGTATTGTATTGCCATTTCTTTTGTGGATGCACCTGCCCTGAAAAGCAAAAATAAATATCCATTGGCTACATTAATAAAGTAAACTTCATGGGATACATACTCAGACATTACACTATCCTCCAGATAATTTTTGAAGGAAAATGCACAAGCAAGTCGAAGCAATGTCAGACACAGCAGGGGTACCGTGGTCGCCAACCCACGTCCTACCAGATGTGAGCCCCTGAAGGATCAAATACAAGAACATTGCGATGAAATAACCAGCGCTTCTAGGCTGCGCACTGTGTCAAGCTAGTACACATTAAACCCTAAATAAACCGCATGATATTCGGCAAATGTGGCACGAATGTCCTTGTATATTATTCCCAAAGCTTAAAATGTAAATAAAAATATTTAGCGTTGGTGAGATTTGAACCCAGCTCCCAAAAACCTGGATGATTATCTTCTACGAATTTACACCGTTGCCCCACGGCTACTTGTCCCTCCAGTTTGCCTGAAAGCGAATGAGATGTGATACTGCTTTCCGCTTCGAAGGTTCATTCACGTTTTTTATCAGTAAGCCTCCGTACCTAGCGTCAATTTCGTACCCAACTGAAACCGTATAATCGGCATGTTCTTTGTACATGCCCGTATGACAGTTTGATGCTTTGAATTATCACTTGTTACACACATGTTTTTGTAAAGGTCTTGCTTCGATGTCGTCATAAATCTTGTAAAGTCGTTTAGGGTCATTGTGGCTTGGCTAACGACGGGGAACTGTCGACCATGTTGGCATCAGACGTTGGAAGTGTGACCGAAAACTAAAAAAATAAGGGGCAGCTGACTCACCTGGTATATAGTCATACCACCTAAAGAGTGTGTTGACCGCCTGAAAAGTATAAATTGATAAATGAAGTATTGTGTGGTACGTGTTCCCAATTTGTGACTTGTCGGCGAAAAATATTGAGAAAATGCTTCGTGGTTCAGAAAATATCACGATTCACTTCCAACTCCAAATTTGATTAGACAGAAGAACAAGTAGTTCAGTGAAAAAATGAATAGCCTATTTTCATAAATCCTCGTGTACTGGAATGTACGTGGTACTTGTACGAGGGGGTGTGGTGGCGGCGCAGCGGTCAAGCTGTATGCCTCTCTCCAAGGAGGACCGGGTTCGATTCCCGGTCAATGCACGTGAGATTTTCGAAGTGAAATACCATATCCTGTGGTTCGGATTACACATAAAACGGAGGTCCCGTGGCTTATGATCGCGAGATTAACGGTCACGTTAAACTACAAGCTTCCCTTGTACTTGTACGATAACCTGTGTTATTTTGATGCGTTGTAATAGTATTCGTATTAGTAATTGAGCTGAGGATTAGACAAGAGGTGGCTGTAGTCTTAAGTTAGGGGCCATCTTGTCATTTGTCTGTTTAAGAAGCGGAGAACTACAGAAATACACTTCCAGGATGACTGAGGCAGGAATTGAACCTACCTCTTCTCGTTTTAGCCTAACGAGGTTGTGTGTACCACATATCAGCCCACAGACCAGATTTGTATTTCTCGGCAGAGCTAAGGATCAAACCGAGTCCTCCGGAGCGACTTCCATGATAATTATCCTCTAGGTTACACCACGAAAAGGTCAAATTATAGAAAGCAACCAGGTGGTAACAAATTAATATTACGATATCAGGCCGCAATTCATACAACAATAATGGGGCGTGGTGGCTCAACGGTCAAGCTGTTAGCCTCTCACCATGGCAGACTGGATTCGATTCACGGTCAATGCATGTGAGATTTTCAAAGTGAAATACCATGTCCTGTGGTTCGGATTCCATGTAAAAAGGAGGTCCCGTGGCTTATGATCTCGCGATTAACGGTCACGTAAAACTACAATCTTACTTCTTCCTTTCATACAACAATACTACATAAAAATCCTTAATTTGTCATGGAAATCATCTAAATACCACCCATTTCTACAAATATGTATTTCAAAAAGCAAGGCTCAACTCACTAAATACATCGCAACAATACGTAGTTAAATTTTAGTGCTAGAAGACGGCGCTAACAACGTAGACTACCCCCATATCATTTCAGATTTAATAATAGATATCTATTAAGCCCGTTTATTATCATTTCTGCAACGACGTACCTCTCCATAACTCAACATAATCATACATATGCCTATACACAAATATGCTTAGGTGTATTAAAACTCAGCAATTTTTCTAGGTTTGTGCCATGTATGGAGTTTCGCCTAAGAACACCAAGCTGGATATCAGCAGGCGAAACCCCATACAAGACACGTCATAAACCTAGAAAAAATAGCTGATTTTTTCACTGGCCGTGAAAGCCAATATACCAGCTAAGGTGTATGTTTCATAAAACTCAAGCTCTAAAACGAGAGGGAATTAGGGGGAGCGGTTTGAACCAAAAACTTACAAATCGTCTTAATAGTACAGGAAAAATCTTACATTTCAACGGAATTATATTTATTTGTTTATATGTGAGTTTAAACAAATAGGCGATATCCCCTGTGTGAGCTCTGTCACCTGGAGCCCACATAGCAGTAAAGCAGGGCGAATGGTATATACACAAGGGGCGTTCACAAGTCTCCATTCATAACAAATGAGTAACAGTGACGTATTAATTGCACTCTGATTTCGTAAATCGACAATTTGTTTCACAAGTGGGTTTATTGAAGTGATAGAAGCCATTTCCTTTGTAGAGTTGCCTAGTTATATTAAAGAAGGATTTCCAGTCGGTCAACGCAAGTGGATTTAAACAAATAAATAAGAAGATAGCCCCTGCGAGAATGTGTCGCGTCAAGCGCAAAAATCAGTCAAACTGGGCGGGTGGTTTAACACATGCCCTTAAATATACAATAAAACAGCCGAAAATTGACAACAGCCAAATAGGCTGGTCACATTAGACCGCCATCTTTGCCAGTAAGCAGTGGGAGGAATAGTGGCTGACCAATAGTATACTCCGTATCTGTCTATTAATGTAGAGAATGCTTATATGCTGGCCGGACAGCGGTCAATTAAGTTTTGAATCCAGACTGCGGCCACGTGTTCAAAACATGCTCTACAGACATTGCTTGTGCAAGGTGAGTTATTCCCTGAAACCGTTTCTATGATTTTACAGGCAGCCGGAGGTGGCAGGTGGTAGCTGCGTGGAAACAGACCACATACCGCTTGAAACAAATAAGTGCACAAACCACAATTACCTAACCATTTAACACCAATCACATCGCATAGTCATACCAAGCAAGCAAACTTGAAGGTCAATCACCACTATCAGTATCTCAACAAAAAACACATTTCGACTACCTGTAGTTTTGCAGTTCGATCACTACTACAACTAAATAAGTGTATATATCGGAAATATCATAACCCATACTTGAAGACACAGATTTAATAGCCTAAGTGTAAAGGAAACTGGTCATCCAAGTGTATTTAGGTGGCTTCGGAGGCGTAGTTGGTAGCATGCTGAGCCTCTTAGCCCAATATCGCGGGTTCAAACCCTTCCGAAGCGTAGGATTTATAAGAGCGTTAAAATCCCTCAATATACCTTCCCTTGGCGGGGAAGTAAAACCAGTGGCCCTATATCATAGATTTATTGTATATAAAAGAACCTTACACTAACTACAATTGTATGAATTTAAATTTGTAGGTTAGATTAGATTAACGCTCTATTAGTTCCAAGGTTCACCGCCAAGTGCCAGTAGCAGTGGCACCTAGTATCCAAGTTCACAACTAGCTGTCGTTGATGGTAGCATTTCGTAGCAGAAGTAGGAACTACTTGATATTCATCGTCTGCAGTCTTTACCTGAATTACAGATAACACACACTAATACAGCCATCACAATTAACACCGGTTATCATACAGATTCTACACACACCCAAAGTACACGGGGCTACATGACCGCGTTGTCTCAGCCCCTAAACTGAGGAACCAACCAACCAAGTGCATTTATTAATTTAATGTATTATTTTTTCAGGATTAGGGAACCACCCATTACAATTGGGTACAAGTGAGTAGACCGACTGAAAAACAGTACTTTTCGATATATACATTAATTAATAGATATGTATTAGACAATTCTCTTTTATTTTTAATAACCTTCTTTTCATTATTGTGGTTTGTTTGTTACAGTTACGGTCTTTGTGCTGGTAAGGTAGGCAACTGTTTAAACATGTGGGCAGAGTGGTGCTCGTGAGGAATGCAATAGACGGCAAGTTGAGTCAACCAACCAACTTCCTGCCGTGTTTCTCCTCTACAGCTTTATCATTCCACACTTGGAGTACGTGTTGGTTTGTGGAAATAACGTAACACTGCATTCCAGTCCCCAAAGAATGCGCAGCTACAAGAAACAGACATGGAACCATTACTAACTGGAATACCACTTGGTACAGCGCTGGACAATGACATGTAGTCCGGTACAGTCACAACCACGATGGAATTCACACGAAATGACAAAATCAATAGTTGAAGGGAATGTCGTTAACTGGGTGACATGTATTCTCTGACAGAGGAGGTGCCAGAGTAAAGGACTTTGAATTAATTTCAGTTACTCCAAGAAATATTTTTCTATGAATTCAAAAGCCTTTCAATGTTTTCATTTTTTAAATTGCTATATTATCGCAATTGCAAGTTGTAACAAGATTTAAAATAATTAAGGTCCCATGGTGTAGCTGTGTTCCTTAAATCGTGCACAATGGCCATGAGGGCAGATGCAACAAATCCAGGTATCGGATGTTCAAATCCGGCGCTGACAGGAGCTATCCTGATACTCGTTTTCTGCGTTTTATTTCACACTCCCTCCAGGCAAATGCCGGGATAGTACCTTATTTCTATTCCTGATGAGATTAATAGATACATTGAGATGACCAGTTTCAATCGTCAAGCGAACATCATCATATCCATTACACTTAGGCTATTAAACCTGCTGTATGTCTACAAGCATGTGGGGATGGTAGTTACAATATACAGCCTCTGTCTGAAAAGTTCGGTGAATGGGTCTATATTACGAACGGATTGTTGGCTTACCTGAAACAGCCGTTACTATCCTTCGTAGTAATCCCCGTGGATGGTTATGCCCTTCTTAGAACGGCCCTACAAGTCCTGGAATAGTCTTCCGGAGGGATAGCCTTCAGTTGGGTCTTCACATTACGTTGGATGTACGAAATGTCCGAAAATCTCTGGCCCTTCGGGGCTTTTCGGTGACTCTGGACCCCGATACTCCATACTTTGACGCTTGCCTTCGAAGTCGTTCTCAGGCACCAGGTCTCGTCACCCGTGACGATGGTTTTCAGGACCATTCCATTCCACGGAACATTCACCCTTCTCACGCCACCCGTAGAACAGGTGTGCACGTTAGATTGCATAAATTCATTCTTCTCACTGCCGCCCGTCTATCAGGTGTGCAAGGCAGGTTGCATAAATTCACGCTTCTCTCTTGCTTTCAATTTAGAGTGTTGACGACCCAAACTGAAGGCTATTCCTAAGGAAGACCATGCCAGGAGTTTCCAGGGCTTATTCAGTCGTTCTCAGAAGTGCATAACCATCCACGGGGATTACTTCGAAGGACAGTAACGGCTGTTTCAGGTAAACCAACAATCCGCTCGTAATATAGCCCATTCAGGGAACTTTTCAGACAGAGGGTGTGTACAAACTTATACAGGGTAAATCAGCTTCTCTTAGTAATATTGTTTTATACAGCCCAACTAACTCGTTTTGTCAGCAAGGTCGATATTTTAGTGCTTGCATCCCGTATGGTACTAATGCACTGCAAGCGTATTTCACAAACGATAGCCTACTAAACACTAAATTTTCTCTCGTTGTGACTACAGACCGTTCGAATTATGATATACCTCCAGTCAATTATTGTAGTGCAACATATCATCTAAGTGAACATTTTGTGCCAAGTAGCTGGATATTGCAAATCATGAAACTAATGCTTAAAATTACGATAGGCCTATAGAGACGTGGATAGCGTTTGAAACAGCGAACTGGTAGGGTAACGCACTCTAAGAGGTTATTAATACCAGTTTCCAACAAACCTGAAGTGTAGGCCTATCACTTGTCGATAACTACTGGATTATCAAGTAATGGACTGGAGGAGAAAAGGTTCGAACTCCCCACAGGACAAAGTTTTTGCAATGTTATGACGCTTCACTGTTACTATCACTTTTCATTGTGTGCCACATACAAGCAGCTTTATGCAAAGCGTAGTTTAATATTCGCGCTGAAAATATCTGCTGCACACAGTCAACAGAATACAACGGATATATTTGCATTCACGCCCTATAAAATAATATAAAGCTGGTTTTCCAAGTAATATGCAAGAGAATCCACCAGTGTGCCCTCTAAGTGATTTAAGACATTAATTAAATATATGTGGATAGTGACAGGCCGATCATCCAGAAGACCGCTAACTTGGGTCTAATTAAGGAAAAGTTAGGGAAGAGATTTTGGAAGAAAGTCGGTCATGGACATATTGAAAAGAAGCGTTCCGGAAATTGCCTGGTGTTGAAAATGGGAAACCAGGAAAATAATTTTCAGGACGTCCGGGGTAAGATTCGGACCCACATTCTCCAGATGCCAGCGAGGCACGAGCAACCACATTAGTGCACTTGGCCACTGTGGCCAGTTTATCACCGTTGCGGTAAAGATAGTTAAGCAGTTTTATTTGCACGTATCGTATCGCAGTAGGAGTAGTTGTTACGAATTCATTTATCAACTATATATTTCTTCAATGTGATGTCGTTTGCAATACAGTGGTTGTTCAAACTGGTGCCCCAGTCTTAATGAAGTCAAGACCATGTCATGTAGATTCTGTCGGACTTGGTGGACAATTCCTGACGTCATTCACACGATGTCACAGGCAGTGAGCGTTTATACGAAGAACGTCACTTCGGTCTTGATAGGCGTCTTTTCGTATGACCTCACAAGAAGAAATGGAGTCAGACCAGGTGGTCAAGCTGGTCAAGCAGCAAAGCCTCCTCGACCTATCTGTAGACCCCTGTGCGGGTAAACATAATACTATTTGCATTTACCCCACATCCTCACGACTTTTATCCGCATCTAACCCGCATCCGTACAACTGTTATCCACATACGCCCCGCGGCGCACGTTCGTTATCCGAATCTACTGGCATTACAATAATATTTTTATGTAGATAAAGCAAACATTATGTGTCAGAGAACTGTATCATAATGAGGCTCATTATAGGACAAGTTTTCATTATGATACATTTTCTCCAGCCAATCAGAGCTCATTCATTGACCAATTAGGTAAGGATACCTTCGCGCATGCGCTCAAATTCGAACATGTCTATATAAATTACTGACATGGAAAGTGCACCGTCCATAGGTTCGCGTAAATAAACTGGCGAATATGAGACACGAAATAGCACTGTACCTTAATATCCCCAACTCAAACTTTTACACAGCGCATTGCTTTCAAACGACTCCGGTGTCAGTTTGACTGAACGCTGGTGCACATCGGGCAGGCTGTAAACATATGGCATCAAATAATACCGGTATGTATGACATTGCCAACCACACAGAGCGCATGCGTCGGTCGGTCAGAGAACTTGGCAAACAGAGATATCAAACCCAGAGCTTGCACTCCGATCACAAAATTCAAGCGACTGAATCTCAGCAGATATTTATGAATATTTATGTTAAAACATATAATAAAGTTATAATTATCGTCGAACATAAACAGTCGTATGCAACTCGCCTATAATGGTAACTAAGACACTCGCATGGAAATTATAAAACTCGCTTTTATAAACATACTCGTCTCTTAATTATTCCCATTATAGGCTCGTTGCATAATGTACTATAAAGCAACACATTTAGACATTTGAAGAGAAAGCCGTTCTCTTAGGATATGCGTGTCATGTGCTAGGTATGTTTAAAATGAATGTTATGCGCCCAGAATTGCAACAGTTTGAATTCAGTAAGTCAATTTTGCTAAATGGCATAATTTGAATGAGATTAGCTTAAATCATCATCTTACATTTGCCATAAAGAAAAACATATGGACAAGTATGATAATCCAGAAACATCCGGGTCCTAGTAATGATATTCAACAAGTTTGGATTGTATTCTAAATATTATTCGCAAATTTACTCCACACATTATCCGCAGCTTATCCGCTATCCGCACAGCCATGCGAACTATATCCGCATGGCGAACAGTTTTGCGGATATCTGCGGGTTTATACACGGATATCAGCATCCACGCAGGGATTTACCTAACTGCTAATCAAGGTACGTCTGATTGCGATTTAGTGATGATAAATATCAGAAGTAAACATAATTATTTGCAGGGTGTTCTAGGCAACGACACTGGATAATTTTAAGGTATATTCGGATCACGCCTAAATGTCTATAAATAAGCGTGATAAGACACGCACATCCAAGGTGGTATTTTCTGAAAATGACATTAGGATTCTTGAAAATGACTTTATAGTGTAACCTCCCATATGGGAAGGAGGCGGCAGTGACCGTAAGTTACAAACCATCGCAGCATTTTCCTGAATTAAAAGAGGGGAAACCGCGGATAATCTTTTTGAGGATGACTGAGATGGGAATCGATCTCCCCCCTTCTCAGTTTTGCCTCACGAGACTCAGTATTACTTGTTCCAGCCCTCAGACCAAAATTAAAATTTCTGATTAATACAAATTGATGATGAATCACATTTTGCTCTAGACTGTCATACACTTGCGAAACGTTGTGCTCATCAAAGGACTTCAATAGACTGCACCAGTATTCACCATGTATGAAACATGCACTTCGTTGCAGTGTAGGTAGTAAAACTATTCTGGTAGTTTCATGAAGGTCAGTGTAGCTATGCCGACGCCATTGAAATCAACTAATAGGATAGCCTTGAACAGGATATATAAAATGCATGATGTCTGCTGAATGACGGTGCACTCTACTTTACTATTCAGTAATACGGATAGACTACCGGCCGCGGTGGCCGAGAGCGCTAACGCGTTACCTCGTGTCTCGCTGGCATCGGGAGAGCGTGGGTTCGAACCCCACCTCGGCCGTCCTGAAAATGGTTTTCGTGGTTTCCCATTTTCACTACCAGGCAAATGCCGGGACGGTTCCTTCAATAGGTCCACGGCCGATTTCCTTTCATAATCCCTTCCCTGACCCGTCCTGAAAATAAAAATACATGGCCATTGGCTGCATTAATAAAAAAAAAAAAAAAAAAAAAAAAAAATACGGATAGACTACTAATACAGACCTTTACTCTTCTTCGCAAAATGACATAGCACCAAAGAGTGAATTGCATTTTATTCTATTTAACTCTTAATTACGTACCCCTATTTAACAGATTCTCCCTTTTCGGTCTCGCACATACATTCATTAGCGAAGTGAATATCAACCGAATTTACCTAATGGAATTTGTTTCAACCGTGGGGCATATCACAGGATTGAAATAAATTTTATGTTGTAGTTGTTAATTCATTTAAGGAGCTTTGCGACTTTGTGTTCATTCAACTCCATGTATTAGGATGTATGTGTATATTTATAGGATATGTCTGATAACCTGCGTTATTGTGATGTAAGTACTGTAATTGAGGCTTGGATGGGATGGAGGTAACCGTGGCTTTAAGTTAGGAACCATCCCGGAATTTGCCTGGAGTTGAAGTGAAAATCCACGGAAAACCACTTCCAGGATGGTTGAGGTAGGAATCGAACCCAAAATTACAGTTAATTTATTGATGTGTAACATCTTTCCACTCGGTATCTGGATATTTTTGTGGCACTCGGTAGCTGGACATTTTTTGTGGGAGTGATTTTGGAAAAGAGATGGAAGTGGATGGGACGGAAGTAGATGGGACGGAAATGCATGGGACGGAAACAATGAGCGCGCGCGGTGGCGGAGATCGCTACAACGACGTACTGTAAGCCATGTGATTATGTGGAATGTAAATCGCATATGGTTTACCTTAAGGTCTGGAGGCCCCATTAAAGAAATTCCTACAATAAATCATTTTCAAGTTGTTGTTCTTTGGTGTGAAAATATTCATTATATCATATTTGCTGAAAACAATTACGATTTATTAAATCTTCATACTTTTGCTGTATTCTTATTTAATGTAAGCACGCGATACCTCGAGTGCTATATCGCATCAACCAACACTCCAAACAACGTAGGAATTCAGTATATTAACACCGACTACTAACAATAATTGAAACTTCGTTGGTCTAAACGTATCACTGGGAGAAACCCATTTAATATACCTACTGCACACCTAATTTTTAATCGCGCCTATACTTGGCAGTGCGCTATATCGGCAATAAGAGGCCATTTTCAATAACCCCGCTGGCATAGGTTCACTAACTGGCCGGTATACAGTGCTGCTCGCATCAAGTAGGCAGTGGATTGCTCCCTTATACAGTTGCAGGTATATGTCACTACTGCAGATGCATTGGAGAATCCTTTCATGTTTGCTGGCACAAGGTAGCACTATGAGTTCATTCTTAAACAAGATGTTCAGCAAAGAACATATAGCCTACTTTCTCCTAAATGTATGGGTATCTTTATGACTCTTTGTCCTCATCCCTAAAACAATCACCCCAACCACAATGTATTGTTTGTTTTCTTTTATATTGATAATAAGCCAGTAGGTGTCAAGATCAATATTATATACTTTATGATGATTGAATAACAAAACTACTAACTTATTGTAATGCATTCACGTCCGTTAATCTCTATATTAAGCCAGCCTGCAAAATTAAGAATCTTCCGCCCCAATCACAGTAGGTGGTGCTGCGACCTATCAGTGAATTAATCTTTATCTTGCACGCCTATGCACTGCCATCGTAATGTACTACGATGGCAGTGTTCTATGGGTGTTGAATGAGTAGGCAGTTTAAAGTAGCCAAGAGGGAGGCGATCCAGCTGGCAGTGTTTAAAGGTATTCGGAGCGCGATCGTGGCTAATAGTTGAACTACCAGTATTACAAAATTGCCATACTTCAGGAGGCCAGCTCAGGCATTTACACAGCGTTATGTTTGGAACAATATTACCCACATAACCCACAAGAGGACAGCACCGTACAGAGGCATTAAGAAGGCTGTGGTTAATGACAACGTGTATCTAGTTCTTCTATTCTCCTTTTTCTAATGTCTTCTGTTTATGTGCGATGCTGGGACTGTGATTTTATTAATATACGAGTGTATACTTTATCCTCTCCTTTGAGCTAAATGACATTTTATTCACTATCTGTGGAAAAAGCTCGTGCACATCATTTGTAAAAGAATTCAAGAAAAAAAAACCTAACTGTAGCAGTACTCGATCCCCAGTCAACTGCGTGTCAGACTAACATGCTAGCCCAGAGCTAACCGTATCCATGACGTCAGGTGTTTTTAACTGGCATATTAGATACAAACTGTTGGCAAATAATGACTTTAAATAAACGATTTCTTCACTGCAGTACATCTTCATTAAAGATCATTTCATACAAAGTTTATATTATTGTATCAGTACGGTATATCACATACAACATACTAAAACTACTGAAATATAAGACAGGCACATGAGGACAGCTGCCATCTTGTGTGTGACACAAACGGCTCAGCTCTTTTAAGCCACTCATACTGTATAATATTATAATATTAAATTATAATAAATAACGGATCACGACCTTCAGGATAGCTTAAACCCCCCTAGGCTCGATAATCGGAATTGGTGGGTCTTAAGCTATTTATTAAAATGGTTGCATAATTCACACGGCCGCCATCCTGAAATGGCATGGCCGATGACCTTGGATTTTGGGTGAAAGACGCGTCCTATATAAAGGTATGTTGTCACCAAATTTGGTAGAGATCGGATGATTAGTTTAGCCGTAATTTGATTTTACGTTTTGAACATTTGAGTGGCCGCCATTCTGTTTGGTAAAGATGGCGGCGATATAAAGTATGACACTGAGGTGTCCTTTACTAGTGCTACCTCTGTACCAAATTTCGTTCAATTCGGTTTCACCGTGTTCGAATTGATATTGGGGGACAGACATTCAGAGTACACACACTCACACACACACAGAGACACACACACACACACACAGACTCACACACACACATACACACACACACAGACTCACACACACACATACACACACACAGACAGACACACTTTTTTCGCCCTGTGTTGATCTCATAAGTCTACTTTCATTTTTTGCAAAAATCGAAAGTAGGCTAAAAAATGCGAGTAAGTAATATGGAATTATTCGAATAACATGTCAGATGTTACACATCATATGCGACTACTGTAAGGCTCGTATTAGCCTACTTTCGATTTTTGCAAAAAATGAAAGTAGACTTATGAGATCAACACAGGGCGAAAAAAGTGTGTCTGTCTGTGTGTGCGTATGTGTGTGTGTGAGTCTGTGTGTGTGTGTGTATGTGTGTGTGTGAGTCTGTGTGTGTGTGTGTGTGTCTGTGTGTGTGTGAGTGTGTGTACTCTGAATGTCTTTCCCCCCCTATCAATTCGAACACGGTGAATGCGAATTGTACGAAATTTGGTACAAAGGTAGCACTAGCAAAGGAAACCTCAGTGTCATGTTTTATATCGCCGCCATCTTGACTGAAACGTAATGGCGGCCAAACAAATGTTCAAAGCTTAAATCAAATTACGACTAACCTAATCATCCGATCTCTACCAAATTTTGCAACAACATACCATTATGGGGGGAGCATCCTGTGACCAAATCAATAGGTCATCAGCGTAATAGTTTGCGGATGGCGGCCATCTTTGTGTGAAAATCGATTCCCCCTATTAATTCGAACACGGTGCAACCGAATGGAACGGAATTTGGTACAGAGGTAGTACTAACAAAAGGCACCTCAGTTTCATGTTTTATATCGCCGCCATCTTGACGGAAACGTAATGGCGGCCACACAAATGTTCAAAGCTTAAATCAAATTACGACTAACCTAATCATCCGATCTCTACCAAATTTTGCAACAACATACCTTTATGGGGGGAGCATCCTTTGACCAATCTAATAGGTCATCAGCGTAATAGTTTGCGGATGGCGGCCATCTTTGTGTGAAAATCGATTTCCCCTATTAATTCGAACACGGTGCAACCGAATGGAACGAAATTTGGTACAGAGGTAGTACTAACAAACGGCACCTCTGTGTCATGTTTTATATCGCCGCCATCTTGACGGAAACGTAATGGCGGCCACACAAATGTTCAAAGCTTAAATCAAATTACGATTAACCTAATCATCCGATCTCTACCAAATTTTGCAACAACATACCCTTATAGAGGAAGCATCCTTTGACCAAATGAATTGGTCATTAGCCTAATAGTTTGCGGATGGTGGCCATCTTTGTGGGAAAATCAATTCCCCCTATTAATTCAAACACGGTGAAACCGAATGGAACGAAATTTAGTACAGAGGTAGCACTAGCAAAGGGCATCTCAGTGTCATGTATTATATCGCCGCCATATTGACAGAAACGTAATGGCGGCCACACAAATGTTCAAAGCTTAAGTTAAATTACGACTAACATAACCATCCGATCTCTACCAAACTTTGCAACAACATACCTTTATGGAGGGAGCATCCTTTGACCAATCTAATAGGTTATTAGCCTAATAGTTTGCGGATGGCGGCCATCTTTATGTCAAAATTGATTCCCCCTATTAATTCGAACACGGTGGAACCGAATGAACGAAATTTGGTACAGAGGTAGCACTAGCAAAGGGCACCTCAGTGTCATGTTTTATATCGCCGCCATCTTGACTGAAACGTAATGGCGGCCACACGAATGTTCAAAGCTTAAATCAAATTACGATTAACCTAATCATCCGATCTCTACCAAATTTTGCAACTACATACCTTTATAGAGGGAGCATCCTTTGACCAATCTAATAAGTCATTCGCCTAATAGTTTGCGGATGGCGGCCATCTTTATGTCAAAATTGATTCCCCCTATTAGTTCGAACACGGTGGAACCGAATGGAACGAAATTTGGTACAGAGGTAGCACTAGCAAAGGGCACCTCAGTGTCATGTTTTATATCGCCGCCATCTTGACTGAAACGTAATGGCGGTCACACGAATGTTCAAAGCTTAAATCAAATTACGATTAACCTAATCATCCGATCTCTACCAAATTTTGCAACTACATACCTTTATGGAGGGAGCATCCTTTGACCAATCTAATAGGTCATTCGCCTAATAGTTTGCGGATGGCGGCCATCTTTGTGTCAGAATCGATTCCCCCTATTAACTCAAACACGGTGAAACCGAATGGAACGAAATTTGATACAGAGATAGCACTAGCAAAGGGCACCTCAGTGTCATGTTTTACATCACCGCTATCTTGACGGAAACGTAATCGCGGCCACCCAAATGTTAAAAGCTAAAATGTAATTACTACCAACCTAATAATCTAGTCTCTACCAAATTTTGCAACACCATATCTATATGTGGGAAACCTACTCTGACCAAACTGCAAGAACATCAGCCCAATAGTTTGCAGAAGGTGGCCAGGTATGAGTGCAAATCGATTCCCCCTATCAATTCAAACACGGTGAAACCGAATTGAAAGAAATTTGGTACAGAGGTAGCACTAGCAAAGGGCACCTCATATTCATGTTTAATATCCCTATAGCACGTTGTATTTCAACAAGCTACTACAACCAACATTCAATCATACTCCTTGAAAAGGACAAAGTGTTATAACAATACCAATGCATTTAGGAGAAAGTAGGCTATATGTTCTTTACTGAACATCTTGTTTTTCTTTTCTTTTCATCAATACCGAGGGTGCTGGAAGGACGACCAGGGTGCAGAGCGTTTCATTTACGCCTCGCTTACAGTCGATTCAAAGTTTATAGCCATTCCTTTAGGTTCCACCAAAGGCCTTGATTCAAATGGTATTTCGATTTCGTTGTGTTATACATTATGTTGTTTTCCTTGAAACGGGCATTTTTCCTTGATAAAAATCAGTGTTTTTATTGTTTTGAAGTTTGGAAGATTTCATGAGTAACGTGTTTCTCTCTTCCATACTTCATTGTTACAATACGATATCAAATGACTATCGCTGATCTATCATAACCATAAGTATTTTGGTGCCGGCATTTAAGTATCGAATTTAATTGATAAGCAATAACTGTATTGTTTGGTTGTAAATACCATAGACTGACCACAGAACGGGAATACATTCTAATACAACTTTTGCATTCTTTTAAATTTGAACTATTCGTTCAACTGTGGACTTTCAACTTCAACAATGGCTTTGGTAACTTTTCGTGATTATTCCGCTATCAGTTTGATCAAGTCCAAGGGCAAATTACCATTTATGGTATCTCCAAATATCCAGAAAAAATGTATATAGCATTAGGATTTATGGAGGATGGTGTTCCGGAATATAGCTGTAGGATGCTTTATTTTTCAGGAGTACACAACAGTTAGCGTGGGCTTAGCTTTATTTCCATCACAACAGGCTAGGAATTTTTATCGAATAATAGTTTATGGGCCTACTTTTATCTAAAATTTTAATTATAATGTTGATTTTGTACCTCGAGAGTACGCGTTTTCTTGGCTATCTTCCGACAACAACCATTATTTCCAGTACACCCCGAGTTCATTTACGTGCCCTGGGACAATTCAGAATATCCATACAGATCCTTCTGGTTCCTTCACTTCTGGAATATGGCTAATAGCAAGATTCTATAGCTGATGGACTGTAATTTCAAATAAATTGGGCTGTTTTTGAAATGATTTTCTCCGCCATCTGGGTCTCATTGAAGGAATTTATGGCTAGAGAGCAGGTTATCCGTGGCGATATCCATCAAGGACCCATTTGAAGCATATCTGGTAAAAGAGCGGTTTTCTGTGACGTGATCAATGTTGTGATAACCCGGGCGGGCTGGTAGCTGCAGTGATCGCCAGTTATTCTTGGTTATCCTACACCCATTACGTTATAAATCAGGCTATCTGTAACTATATCAATGTTATGACAACAGGGGTGAGATGGTACCTCTTAGGATCTCCAGAATGTGAAGTAATTCTTGGTTGTTTTGTGTGAATTTGGAGTAATGTCTGATAAGAAAACAAATTACGAGCCTTTCAGCAGTCACATATGATGTGTAACATCTAACATAGAAGAAACCTCACATGAAATTGTCGACAAACGGGTAGTTTATACTATTATTGGCACAAATATTGATCTATTGTAAAAGGGAGTGTTTTACAGATATTGTAGTTTATAATACGGAACTTATTTTATTAGATGATTTGTAGCTTCCACCAGCACTAGCCTAAATAAAGAATACGATATGGATCAACTAGATTAATAGACGTGACACCTCTCATAACCTTAAATTCCTTATAAACAGGTCCTCTTCATTCACAGACCAACACGTAATTTCATATGGATTCTGTAAAAATGAGTCATATTGATATGATAAATATCGTTTAAACTGATAATCTGGTAGCAAAAATATCTACTCCGTCCGGGATTCGAACCCATGATCTCAAGATTCACAGTCATAAGCACCAACCCCACGGCTATTGCAACCAAGCAAATTTTGTGCACAAGATGGTGACTTATTTCCACGTTCCAATAATACTGCGTTACGAAATTAAGTTTCATTTATATTTTGCTTGTTTCGATAATGTTCCAGCGTGAAATTGAGTTTAAATTGCCATATGAATAGGCCCTCTTGTGAGTAAAGAGAATGTATTCAGTAATAGTTCATGAAGGCTTGCTCAATTCTCGTATAACCACAACGATTATATTATATTGATGACTGCATTACCGTTATGTGGGTTAATATTTGAATAGCCTTTGTGCAGAAACACAATACCGGCAATGCCGACTACTTACAATGTTTGATATTAAGGAATTTTACCATTTAAATACTGATACGAAGACTTCGAACATGTCCCATGTCATTTGTTTCAATCACTTGACACCAGAGTTCGCATGAGCGTTTTCCGTTCAGTATGTGTACAATCCACATGGCCGAGAGTACGTCATGGTATCAATTTCCAACACCGCGCGTTAATTGTTTCTCGTACCACTGCCGGCTGGGTCTTACCACTGCCCGCTGGATCGATCGATCGAGCGGGCAGTGCATACTTCCGTTTTCCACCACTACCAGCTAGTACACTTCCGTTAGATCGATCAAGCAGGCAGTGCATACTTCCGTTTTCCACCACTGCCAGCTAGTACACTTCCGTTCGATTGATCGAGCGGGCAGTGCATACTGTACTTCCGTTTTCCTCCACTGTCAGCTAGTACACTTCCGTTCGATCGATCGAGCGGGCAGTGCATACTTCCGTTCGATCCACCACTGCCAGCTGGATCGTTCCGATCCACTTCCGTCCCCAATTTTCAAAATCACTCCCACAAAACTATCCAGCAACTGAGCGCAAAGATGTTACACATCAACAAATTAACTGTAATGAAATCAATGTTGTATCAACTGGAGGGGTGGTATCTCTTAGGATCTTCAGTATATTGGTTGTTCTATGCGGATTTTGGAGCAATGTCTGGTAAGAAAACAGGCTATCTGTGCCGAGATCAATGTTATGATAACCGGGGTGCACTGGTAGCTGCGGGCATCCCAAGGACCGCAGTAATTAAAGTGCCTCAGGCTCCCATGTCACAAGATTCATCCCCGCAGCAGTCCGACAATTGCTAAGCTGTGCTCTCACGTTCCACAGTGCTTCACAACACTTGCTTCTATCATACTTGTTCACACCAGTGCTACGATTATGGAAATTGTGATTACCTACATCACTAATCATAGATAGCATGAACGCCTATTCCTATAACATGAATTCATCGAAAGCGTTTTTTGTATGTTCTGATGTTTGTGTATCTTTCATAGAGATTCCATGATCAAGTCTAAATTTGCAGACATACATGTGCTTTTCCTACTTTTCACAAATTATAGATAGTGCATGTCGATTCATTATAAAATAATTCCTAATAAAGAAAGCTTTTCAGTTGGTGAACACGAATTATGCCCAAAACCATTAGGCTATTTTTACAAAAGAACTTTGATTAGTTGTCGTGAGCACGCCCTCGAAAGTTTCTGAATTAGCAAATCCATTTCACGATAGGTGGCGCGCGAGTCATTTCAACAAATGAGTTTTTGCACGCTAAACTTGGGTGAGTTATTGTGCGCACGCCCGCGAATGTTTCTGAATAATAGAAGCCGTTTTAAAATAGATGGCGCGCGAGTCATTTCAACAAATGAACTTTGGTCAGCTGGTATCAGAACTCGCCAAGATTTCTGTTTTAGTAAATCAATTTTACAATAGGTGTCTTATGACTCGTTACATAAAATGAGTGTATTTCAGACTCTTCAATAAACCAAATTACAACACAAACACAATTCTTCTTTGATTGGCGTTGTAACGCATGCCGGACACAGCTAATAATATTATACAAATGAGAAATGCATCTGTCCAGTTAGATGGAGATAGAGTGGGCTCGTTGTCAGCATTTACTCTTCAAGTGTGACTACTTGCAAAGAACTACACTACAAAGAATTCTATAACGATAATAATAAAGGAATGGCAGATGGGGATAATAAGAACAGTGCCTATCACCATCTACAGTAGTTCTGCGATTCAAATCTCACTACAGAATAGTCTCCGAGAACTGAAGTTGGACTCAGGCCTTTATAAATTAATGCGGAAGGCCGTTGATCGTTCTACGTGAATAATTGTTCAGTTATCAATGGAGAATCAGATAAAAGAAATGGAGGAGATAGTACTACAATTATTACTATTATTTTTTACCATAAATCAACAGAAGTACGACAGGCCTAGGGAAATAGGGCCGCGCAACATGTTTCACTGGCATCTACATCTACATTTGGTTTTGCAATATTTACATGTTTCACAATTAAATGTATTGTTCAAAGGGTTGAAGAAACTCATAATCATCCACTACTGAACATAATCCGTATGGTATATTGCATATCTGGGATTATGTTGATGTAATTCCAGAAAAATTGCTGCGAGATTGTATGAGCAATTGCAAAATACATAATAATACTACTAATGATAATAATAATAAGAACTAACGGACTCGTGCGAGAACTCTCGCATGTGTATAAACTACCCGCCTGGCTTTACTGTTATGCAGGCTTCCATAAATATATTTGTTTAAACGCACTTTTTAAACAAATTGTCGTTATTTATGAAATCAGAGAGAACTTCATCACTGTTGCTGGTTGCACAATGGGTTGTGTGCGCTCTATGTGTACAGACTACCCGCCCGGCTAGAGTGCTATGCGGCTGTACGCGACTCAGTTCTACCAGGGGCTATATCATCTTGTTTATTTGTTTAAAAACATTCATTAATACATAAATATATTTCCATTGACTTTTCAAGAAATCCAAGATTTTGTCTGTACTATTGAGACGATTTGGTAGACTTTGGTACAAACCACACCTTCTAATTCCCTCTGGTTTAGGAGCTTGAGTTTTGTGAAACAACACATTAGCGTATTATATACATAGATAATAATAATGAAAATGAAAATCCACAGCCTGCTTCCAGTCTCCGACCGGGTCAGGAATGGAATGAATGAAGCCCCCATCTAGCGGCGAGGATATGAACTGTGCCGGCTGCCGAGGCCTGACGCACTCCTCTGGGGCTATGATTAAATGAATGACAGATGAAATGAAATGATAGTGAAGAGTGTTGCTGGAATTAAATTTTGACAGGGAAAACCGGAGTACCCGGAGAAAAAACCTGTCTGCCTCCGTTTTGTCCAGCTCAGATCTCACATGGAGTGACCGGGATTTGAACCACGGACCCAGTGGTGAGAGGCCGGCGTGCTGCCGCCTAAGCCACGGAGGCTGCAGGTAATAATAATAATAATAATAATAATAATAATAATAATAATAATAATAATGTTCTATGTTGTCCTTCACATATATCAAACATTGTTTTCTTCTCATAATTCTATATCGGTACATACAGCATTATGAAACAAATAAGATATTTGTCAGAGCGCACACTTCATTTGCCGATAAGCGGGAAATATCACCTTTTTAGTTTATTTGTGATCCTGCAGTGAGTTCCTAATTAATCCATTGCACCATGCGTCAGGTGTAAGTATTAAGGTGTGACAACATCCAAAAAAAAAACCATAATTCCTCCAAAATTAAGTAGAAAGAAGTTCAGTAAAGCATTGAATTCAGGGAACCCTGTCGCATATTAATTGTAAAACCGAATACAAATCTTATACAAAAAATTCCTCTCGGCACGCCGGAAGGCGGAGGTAGATTTCACCGGGCAAACTAGGGGATAGGCTATAATAGGCAAAATATGCAGGTTTTCGTAGGAGGATCAGACCTCATTTATTGCGAGAAAGTATTTTACAATTGGAGGTTAGTTAACATTTTTTCGTCTTTCTATGCATACTTTTAACATTTTACTGTCTTATGGGGATGGTAACCTTCTTGTCATTTGGGGTTAATTTTTAAACTTGTGATCACACTGTCCTGATGCAAGGTTTGGAACTAATGTGTAACTATCTAACAGTCTGTTACTTCTTCACACAAAATTTTATCTCCCGCAGAGATGTTGGTTGGTTCCTCAGTTTAGGGGCTGCGACAAGGTGGTCATGTAACCCCGTGTACATTGGGTGTGTGTAGAATCTGTCTGATAAACGGTGTTATTTGTGATGACTGTATTAGTCTGTAATTCAGATAAGGTCTGCAGACGGTCAATTTTAAGTAGTAGTACCTAATTTTGTACCAAATACTAACGTCAACGACACCTAGCTGTGAACTTGGCTGCTAGATGCCACCGCAACCAGCAACTTGCAACGAACGTTGTAACTTCCCCTCCGAAGGAAAGCATGCTGACGGATTTGTAGCGCTCTTAGAAAATCCGGCGACTTTGGCCGGCTTTGAACCAGCACCTTGGGCATAGAAGTTCAGCATGCTACCAGTTAGCCGCTTCCCTCATAGTCAGATGGAACAAGAAGTTCCGTGACGAACTAAAGAGCCTACTTTTCTTAAAATGAAGATTCATGCCATAGATTAATCTACAGTATATGAACCTATCTAGAATAATGACGAAATTAAGTGGGTAATATCGAAATGTCTTAATTAGTTCGAAATAAGGTATACTAGGCATAATGTAGCCTAATAGAGCAATACAGTTGGCAGCTCTGGTGACTGAATATATTCTTACTTCCATCTCCTAAGGTACAGAATACAAAATGTGGTTGAAGTCCAAAGGACGGTACATTGATTTAGACATTGGATCTATTAGTACACGTACAAGCATGTTGGCAACAATATCATGCGAGTGCTGGTCAGAAATAATCTGAAATATTATATATTTTTGTGCCAATTTTGGATGAAATCCATTTGTTGGTATAGAAGTTACATGTATTTAAAAATTGGTCCTATCAGCAGGCTTAGAATCATGTTGGTAGAACTGACGTATATAAGTTACTCCAAATTAATGTAAAATGTCGGGTAATTTACGTGTGCATAGTTTAAAGCTGTCGGCTTGCATACTTTCTGATATATTTGGATACAAAATAGAGAGCAATTATTAACAGTTGGCAGCCCTGGTGGCTCTTAAGAATACACTCAGTCATATCTGTTTATGTACACATATCACATACAAAATTTGGTTGAAATCCAATTGATAGTGTAGAAGTTATATGCATTTAAAAATTGGACTTATCAGAAGGCTTAAAATTATTTTGGCAACGCTGTCATGTATGGCCACCTGGAAATTAAACTGAAATAGTATTATCTGCATGTGTGCCAATTTTAGAATAGCTCCCATGTATACCTTCCAAGATATCCAACATGGAGCTCAAAATTCTAGTGCGTTTTTTTAGCAGTTGGTAGCACTGGCATCTTTTTCAAATATGGGCCTGAGATATTCCGGTATACATCTTTACTCATACTAAATTTGGTTTCGATTGCTGCAGCCGTTTAGGAGTTGATAGGTGGGGGGGGCGGGGACACACACACACACAGCCAGACAGACAGAAGGACAGACAGACAGGCAGACAGAAGGACAGACACATTTTCCCGGATATATCTTATAAGTCTACTTTTTCCTCATTTTTGAAAAGTGTGAAAAGTAGGCTAAAAATGAATGTGATCTCGTCAATGGCGTTGTCTTGGCAACCTCTGATAGATCATCCCTTATCAATTTAAAAGCGTTGTTATGGTAACCTCTGATGGCACTTGGCATTTTTTAAAATTCCGAAATCATTTTTCTCATCCCTTGGCGTAATGGTCGCTCATATCAAAAATTCTTTCAGACAAAAGTTTTAGGTTAGGCATTTTTTAAAATTCCGAAATCATTTTTCTCATCCCTTGTCGTAATGGTGGGTCATATCAAAAATTCTTTCAGACAAAAGTTTTAGGTAATTATTAGGGGAATATTTTCCATTTTGTACGGTTTTGATATTGTGCCTATTAAGAGAGATATGATTAATGTTTCCCGAAAAACCCACTTTTTTCCACCCCTTTGGTCAATGGTTGGTGCCATCAAAAAACTTATTTGACATAAATTTTTGGCACTTATCCGACACATATTATGAACTTTGAATGGATTCGATATTTCACGTATTAAGAGAGTTATAGCGAAATTTCACTTTTTCGAAAAAAGCCCCCAATTTTCACCCCCTTCGACCGATTTTACCCATTAACGAACTCGACCGAGATTTTATAGGGATACATATTATGTAAAGAATTCAAAGTGATTGGTGCAAAATTACGGCAGTTATCGTGTCCACAAGAAACTGATATATATATATAGATAGATAGATACATATATACATAAATTATATATAAACTTTTGAACTGACAGTGGTTTTGGGGTCTGGGGGATGTGAAACGCGAAGATATGTCGAAATTTTCCGGAAGTCGAAACATGGTACCCATTGCAATAGTTAGCTTTCTAATGAAATCTACCTAACAGCGTGTTGTGTTGACAGTTTCATTCATTGTTCGCAGGAGTTAAAACACTGTTTAGTGGAGCTTATGGCTTCACAGTGCTAATTACTGAAATGAGTGAGCGGGAGCTAAATGAGCAGAACACGGCCACTACACGGGAAGTCCCTCCATCGCTCAGCAGCTGAATGACAGTGACAGATGGCCACGGGAGTCGAACCAACCCAAGGAAGTAATGGATCTATTTCCCTAGTACACGCATAATCGAATATAATAAAGGCGTCTGCTAAACTCAGCATTTCCATGAACAAAATCTTCTTTTAGCCCACGTAACAAACATTAAGCTAGTAGTTTAGGTTGGCACTTTGCATGGATATCCTGAATCCTCAACAAATAATTATAATTTCACTTAAGAGTGGAGGTTGTAAATGAGACCACAGCTTGGGAATCTAACCCGACCCTCCTGCTGTCGGGGCCTGCGAGTTTATGCACTCACGCCAATGCTGCCATGCCACATCCATAACTCGTTTGTAAGTCATAGAAGAAGGAAGTGCTTATATGTGGTTTTCCGGATATTTTAAGAATGACCGCACTTTAGTCGAAATATGAATTGCAGTTTAATTTTTTAAAATCTGTTTTCGGTTACAACTATGCTACATTGTACTTTTATAACTAAATATAAAATGTCCCGACTAAACATGAGAAAATGCTATATTTAACATTATTTTAACCCTATACTCAAAATGAGCAAATATTCGAACATTGCAAAAATTTAAATTATTGTAACTGCTACCGCCTGCCTACCCCTAGTTGGACCAGAAGGGTAAGAGACCATGTGGAAATTGTGCTTCCCAGTGTTTTCCCAGAGGTTAGTGAGACGATACCTGGCATAGAACTAAGATAATAGAAAACAACAAGATCAACTAGATTTAAAATATATTTTGACAATAAATAAAATACATCAACATTTGAACACTTGCCAAACGAACATTAATCAAATATGTAGAAGACGAGGAAACAAATTAAATAGGAAAACGACGATGTATCAGCTATCAGCTTATTAGATCATAATTCAATTAATTATTTCACCGAAGGTAGAATTAAATCATTAAATATCTGTTCAAAGTCTTTAAAAGACAAACAGTTATGAACGTCGAAAATATCGTAAGTTAAACCACGAAGAATAATCAAATACATACCTATTAATTAGGAGCCGAAGAGCAATACGTCTGATCATCAAAAGATCCCAAGATGGGGTTCTCAATATTCATATGTTTATCCGATTAACATATGTCAATAATAAGGTGAACAATAGAGCCTTAGGTTGTCAAGTCAACCAAATGACAAAGAAATAACATAAATTACATAATCGCAGATGTACTTACACAGACTCATAATAGTACACTTCATGTCGAGATACGAGGAAATAATTTAAGCAAGTTAAAATAAAATATAAGGTTAAGAAACTGTCTCGGCAACAAGCAAGTATGATCACCAAGTACAACAGAAAAGAGTGCCTGGGCCTGCTTAAGAAAATATAATAAGAATCCCCAAGAAATAAAACGTCGGCCAAAACATACCATTATTGACGAAATTGGTTACTCTCGTGCATAAGGAAAATGATGAAACATTCATAACAAACATCCACATTTACACGCCATGACACGAACATATGTTTCAGCTTAAACATGAGTAGATACTAGACAGTGCTACCAACTTTAGAAGCGTAACATGCTTTGCCGATAACATATCGTTCACGCCCAGGACAACCAAAAATACACACCGCAATGACGTGAAACACATCTCAGTAGTAAAATACAACATAATCACCAATGATTGAGTGTGATCAAAAACACTGCCAGACATAACCGAAAACCAGGACACACAGCCCACTTCACACATTACGTGCAACAACATCTGACAACTTACCAACACATACAAACCACATTCATCAAAAAGCTTTCAGTGCAATAACCAATCTAGTCCATAGTACTAAGAATAACCTACCTTAAATGTCGACACTGCTTGTTACATATTTAAGATATTAAAAATAAACCAATATCAAAAATTATTCGGCCAAACTGATTCCTGTATGTTTCATCGCTGTTATTGAAACATAGCCAGTCTAGGGCATAGCTCAAAGCTATCCTGTAGCTTGAAGATCTCCCAAGATGTTACCTACATCTTGCTCGTATGAAGTCTAGCAAAATAATCATTGTTCTCCAACAAAGAACGGGTTTATTCGTCAAGGGCAACTGTCATAGATCATCGTGAAACAGAGTCTATAGGTTATCAGCCCGCACAAGCTATCTAGTGGCCATTTAGTGTAACTAGTAGTTCCAAGTTACCCGCAAGGTGGAGCGGAGGTAACTAAAACACGTTCATAGATTATAAGTTTGTCCACATAGATGGCGTTAGGTCAAATTAGGTTAAATCAGGGTCGTAGACTTCACATTCACTAGGAATAAAATAGCGATGAGCTATATATAATCGTAACAACTCTCCCTGCCCGCAAATGTGATCATGGGGTCACCAAATGATCACTAGATCGTAGTAGAGTTTAGTAGTGGTCGATGAACGGAGTCTTTAAAGTATGTAGACAAATTAATCATTCATACATGCGCACAAAAGTCACTCCAAAATATGATAGCACAAGAGTAACAAATAGAGTTCATGCTTAGAATACAATTGTTTTACATAATGGGTCTTCTTTCTTCCAAATATTGAGTATTTCACTAGAAGATACTTCTTCCGACGGCAGGCATGTTGCACTACAGTGTAGAACAGGTTATGCCATCCGGGCGCCCGTGGATGACAAGCACAAGTCCACAACTGCAATGATGTACTGCTTCCAGCAATTCTTCAACAATCGTTTCTGTAACCAAATCGAACTGCGAACTGAATATTGTTCCTAGTTTTTCTTCCACACACCACAGCTGACCTTTTGTTAGCTACTAGCCGTTACCTTACAATTCAATGGTTAAGAAAAAACAGTGATCGACAGAAAAATGAAACATAACCTAAAATTAAAATAAGAATACCCCCTAAAGGTTTCCTGGTTTCCTTTACAAGTTAATTATAACATTTTTCTTTTTTAAAATTAACAATTCTTTTCTGAAATTTCACCACCTCTTTTAACTTAAGATAGGTGAACTCGAAAAATCCTTTTCCGTTGAGGATCGCTTACCAGGACAGTAACAGGAGTGATAAAATGAATCAACTTACATGGACCACGAAATTTTGTGAGCAGCTTACTCGATTGACTAGGTCCAGATTCCTTAATAATTCTTAATATAAACTTCATCATCAACTTGAAGTGATGTGGCACGGCGTCCTCTGTTGTACCATTGTCTTAATCTTTCGTGAGCAACTTTCATGTTAGTTTTAGCTTTATTCCAAACAGCATGAACGTCAAGAGATGAAGCATGATCGGGTAACAACTCTTTTATCGACCACAAGTTTGATAATGGAGAATTCGACAAAAAAGAAAATATTAGATTGAAAGGGGTTGCTCGATGAGCTTCATGGACTGATGTGTTAAACGCATAAGTAAGCCAAGGAATGCAATTATCCCATAATATATGGTCGTTGTGATGAAAAGCTATCAACGCTGCTTTATGATTCCAGGAGACTCTTTCTGCATATGACCCCTTACGATAATATGCAGTTGAAGTCACATGTGCCACAGGCTGTTCGAAAAAAAAATTCTAAAGATATGAGAAGTAAAGCATTTTGCGTTGTCGGTTACTAAAAACTGACACGGACCAAAAGATGAGAAGATTTGGTTAAGACATCTTATAACAGTTTGAGTAACTGCCTTCTTCGTAGGAAATATCCAATTGAAGCGAGTAAACCCGTCAATGCACACTAAGGAAAATTGGTTTCCGGTAGAGATCCCACCCAGTCAATAAATATCTTCTCCATAGGTTTCGTAGCAAGATCGGATGCTAACGATCCAGACTTAGTATTATTGGATGGTTTGCCAAATTACAGGCATTGCAATTCCTTACCATTTTCTTAATATCTTCATCCATATGTTTCCAAATAAAATTCTGTCTGATTTTCGACCTAGTTTTAAGCACGCCCAGATGACCACCGATTGGCGTTTCATGGAAGTATTTAAAAATTTCAGGGATTAACACAGTTGGTAGAACAATCTTAGACAACCTATCGTTACGTGAAGTACAACGCAAGATGGTATTTCTAACCGAATAAGGTTTTACGACTTCTCCCTTTTCAATTCTGTAACGATAACCTTCGGATTCGAGATTCGATAATCGAAACGTACATCTCTGGAATACGTTGCGCAACTATGTCAATTGTTAATACTTCAACATACATAATAAATGTTGGCACTAGTCTATTATGTTGTTAGTTATTATTTGATTACCCTATAAACCTGTATGTGAATGTTACATGGTGTCAGAAGTAATTGGTTTTTCTGAATTATAAAGCAGCAAAAAAAAAAAAAATGGCCAACGTAGAACAAAACGCCCAAAATCAGAGGCTAACTCATAGAATTCATATTCGACAACCTAAACCCCTGGAGTTTGGCAAAAATATGGCACAGGAATGGAAAACGTGGAAAGTGTCTTACAACTGGTACTCAAAAGCAATTCAGCTGGATAAAGAACCGCCCGAAGTCCAAGTCGCTACGTTTATGACAACAATAGGTTATGAAGCCGAAGAGATTTTTCAGTCATTTAACCTCACTGAGGCAGAACAAACAAACATGCAGGTAATCATGGACAAATTTAACAATTATTTTGTGCCTAAAGCTAATGAAACATATGAAGCATACGTTTTTCATAAAATGTTACAAGAATCAGACGAAAATTTCGAACAGTTTTTGATTCGCGTAACAACTCAAGCAAGAAAATGTAGTTTCGGTCAATCAGAGAAACGAATGCTAAAAGACAAAATTGTTAGTGGCATCAATAATGATATGTTACGTGAAAGATTGTTGGGTACAACAGACCTAACCTATGACATGTGTCAAGCAAGCAAGCAAGCGAGCTGGCACACAAACAAGCCATTGACATGAGTAAGAATCTTCACATTCTCTACTAAGTGTATCCGCAATCTTCAGTTCACTTCCTTTATGGTATACGATGATAGGGTTTCATCGTATACCATAAAGGAAGTGAACTGAAGATTGCGGATACACTTAGTAGAGATTGTGAAGATTCTTACGAAAACGATGAAGAAGAACTCGAAGTTCTAATGGTGTTATCAATGTCTGAAAGCGCCACTGAAGACTTCAAAAGATCAACGCTCCAAGACCCAACTTGCCAGGCATTAATCAAGATGATGAACAATGGTTGGCCTAACGATATCCTTCAAGTGCCGCAGATATTGAGATGTTTTTTCACTTTTCGTGATGAATTATCACATTGTGATGGACTCATTTTCAAAGGAGATCGCGTTTTTGTCCCAAAAAGCGAAAGACCTAGAGTTCTACAAGTTATTCATAAAGGGCATCCGGGTATACAATCAACACTGAGAAGATCAAGACAGTTAGTGTTTTGGGAAACTCTAACAAAGGACGTAACCAAATTGGTAGAATCCTGAAAAACCTGCCAACATACGCAGCGTAAACCTGTCAAGGAAACCATCATAATGAAGAAATTACCTAAATTACCATTTGAAATAGTATCTTCAGATGTCTTTATCTACAAAAGCAACAGCTATCTTGTTCTGGCAGACAGTTACAGTGGATACTACGAAGTGCAAAAGATTAACAAAACAACAGCAGCAGAAATAATTAATCAACTTAAAATTTGGTTTGCTACACATGGAGTTCCACAAGAATTTCACGCCGACAACGCAACATATTCGTCCAGAGAATTTGTAAAATTTTCAAAGGAATGGAACTTCAAATTAGTTACATCGAGTCCTTGTTTTGCAAGGTCGAACGGATTAGCTGAGAAGTACGTAGACATTGCGAAGCGACTGGTGAAGAAATGCGACATCAGCGGAGAATATGTACAACTGGCCCTGCTAATGTCGAGAAATACACCACGAGACCCAGAACTAGGCACACCAACCTCGAGATTGTTTGGAAGGAATACAAGAACTCCAATTTCCTTTTCTAATAACAATCTTCAGCCCAAACTACAAACCGATGTACCAATAAAACTTAAGGAAAAGCGGTCAAAACAGAATAAATATGCCGATCGCGGAGCCAAGGAATCACGACAGTATCAAAATGACGAGAAAATCTTGATCAGAGATCTAAACAACAAGTGGTACACGGGGAGAATTGTACATCCAGTAACTAATCGCTCATATGTGATTCAGAAAGATGATGGAACAATTTTGCGAAGAAATACCAGTTTCATCAGACCATCGAATATTGGAGGCACAATAACAAAAGAAACACCAATTCAGGCCGAGTTAAACGTTGAATCAAATCAAAGTACAAACGAGAGAATGCAATCGTCAATTCAAGATCCACTAACAGACATCCATGGAAGGTCACGTCTACCCATACATCCAGATGATCCCAACAAAGGAACATCTCCAGTTGAACCGAACGTAGAGAGGGAAGAAGCATCAAAAGCACCCTCATTAGAATCATTCAAATATACTACAAGACATGGCAGAACTGTAAAACCAGTAGTTAGGTTAAATCTGTAAATCTAATCAGCGTAGATAAATATTAATTTTATTTTGAGAAGAGAGATGTAACGATAACCTTCGGATTCGAGATTAGATAATCGAAACGTACATCTCTGGAATACGTTGCGCAACTATGTCAATTGTTAATACTTCAACATACATAATAAATGTTGGCACTAGTCTATTATGTTGTTAGTTATTATTTGATTACCCTATAAACCTGTTTGTGAATGTTACAAATTCTATTAAGAATTTCACAGAGTACTGGATCTTCTCTTTGATATTCAGATATATTTCTAAAGAGTTTAGGAAAATTGGATAGAATAGTGTTAATGGTTTTACGTCCTATATTTTAGTTGCATGTTTCCTCAACATTTTCATCAGAATCCAAATTACCATCATACATTCTACTCAAACGAACTGCGATAACGTTATCACTTCCTATGATATGTCGAACATTAAACTTGAAGGACAAAATACGTGTGGCCCATCTCGCTATCCTGCCAGTTTTCCTTGGCTCTCCTAGCACCCTACTCAATGCTTGGTTATCTGTCTCCTAATCAAGGGCAACAAGCTCCAAATGGATCTTAATATTTTCCAAAGCGAACAATACAGCCAAGCCTTCAAATTCATAAATTGAATACTTGGATTCAGCAGGGATAAGGGTCCTAGAGGCATACGCTATAGGTAATCCGCCATTTTCATGCTCTTGAAGCAACACGGCCCCTACATCCCTGTTGGAAGCCTCCGTTTGAACAATAAACTTCTTCGAAGAATCAGGAATGGCAAGAATCGGAGCGTTACTTAAGGGTAATTTAAGATCTTGAAAAGCTGACTTTTGACATGATCCCCAAGAAAACTGAGTTCCTTTCTTCCTCAACAAATTCATCGGTGCTGTACGGTGTGCAAAATTGGGAATAATTTTAAGGAAATAGTTTATCATTCCGACAAACCGAGCTACTTCTTTTACATCTTTAGGAGGGTTGAACTCACGAATAGCTTGTGTACTACCGTGAACAATAGAGATGCCAGAAGATGAGATGATGTGGCCAAGAAACGAAATCTCAGGTTTAGCAAAGGATACCTTGGATAATTCAACGGCAAGACCTGCTTGTCTCAACCTTTTTAAGACTTCTTTAACATGAAATAAGTGTTCTTGAAAGTTTCTACTAAAAATGACGTCATCAAGATAATGATAGACAAATTTAAAGTTAATGCCATCAAAATCGTTGTCCAAGAGACGACTTAATACTGCAGCAACGGTGGAAATGCCAAAAGGTAAACGCTCGAACTGGTATAAGTTCCAATCTGTAGTGAAGGCGGTAATTCCCTTAGATCTTTCTGATTATGTAATTTGATGATAATCCTTATTTAGAATAAAATCGTAAAATGAGCTCCTTGGAACCACACAAAGCATGACTGAAGGTCTGGGAGAAGAATGGATTGTAGAATGACCTTTGTATTTAAAGCCCGATAATCAATTACAGGTCTGAATTTACCATCAGGTTTTGGAACAAGAAAGATAGGGGAAGAATAAGGTGAGGTGGATTTAACAATAATCTCTTCTTCCAACATTTCATCAATCATTTCCTTCAAAACCTTTCGTTTTAGGTGGGGCGAGCCTGAATGGAAGTCCACGAACTGGAATGTTATCCTTTAATTCAATGTCATATTCGATAAGGTTGGTAACGCCAGGTTTATCTGTCAGGATATCTGGAAATTCATAACACAGATCTCTAATCCAGTTGGCTTGATCGTCAGATAAATAATTGAACTCTGAACTATCGATAGTAGTAACAGATTGATCCACGTTTGTCGAATTGATCCCAAGATTATAAGAGAATAAATTAAACTTCCATTTCCGATCAGGTCTAAAGCGAAACCAAAAGGATTTAGAACTTAAATCAAATAATAATCCAACATGAGTAATGAATTCCGAGCCTAAAATCACTTCACATGATAAGTTGTTCACTACCCACAACTTGAACCTCCATGTGAAGTCATGGATCTTGATTTTAGGAACTACACATCCCAAAACATCAAGGGAAGAACAATTCGCGGTTAAGAACTTCCTTGGTTCATTTACTAATTACCAAATTTACATACCGCAGACATTAATCTAAACCATCTGTAATCGATGAAAGAATTTATGCTACCCGAATCAATAAGGGCAGGAACAGGTTCATTAATTAAATAAATTTCAATAAAGGGGCAGTTATTTGTAGACACCTGTGAAATGCGATTACACGTTTCATAAATCACTTTGAGACGTCTATGATTATTAATCATAGTTCCAAACTTAGGCTTTCACGGCCGGCGTTAGAATCTGAGAAGTGATTATCCGGGCTGTTAGGCCGTGGTCCAGTAGGGCTGTTGTTTCCCGACGTTTCAGCGAAGACTGCGTTCGCCATTCTCAAGGGTCTTCTCTTTCCAATGGTCAGAGGTAGACTGAAGTTGCGCTTGTCCGCCACCGCTATATATAGTGTGCGACCGGGTCGGTTCACTGCGCGGTCCAGAACGTTCCGCGCCAGGAGTGGAGCGCGCTGATTGGCTGCCAGTACCGAGAGGTGTGCAATGCTCAGCCAATGGTTTGATGTTAGTTGATCTGAGGACGGGATGCCAGATTTTGATCACCCGTTCGCTCTCTTCTTTCCGGTTGAAATTGTTAGGGTGTTTGAAAATTTCAATAGCCTCTCGCTGCAGCCTCGCGTGGTAGTGGACGGTGCTGGACAGCACCTCTGTGCACCCGTAGTGAACATCATGGCCTTTAAGAAGGTAATGCTCTGCCACCGAGGACTTCTCCATCTGGCCCAAGGTGACTGACCGGATAGGCAAAATACTCCGCCATCATAACATCAGGACCGTATACAGGCCTACGAGACAGATACGCGATTTAATCAGATCTGCCAAGGACAAGCGCCATCCCCATTCCAGTGCGGGCGTCTACAGGGTACCTTGCAGCTGCGGCCAGGTTTATATTGGTACCACGAAGCGCAGTATTGCCACCAGGCTGAAGGAACACGAGCGACACAGCCGGCTGGGCCAGATGGAGAAGTCCTCGGTGGCAGAGCATTCCCTTCTTAAAGGCCATGATGTTCACTACGGGTGCACAGAGGTGCTGTCCAGCACCGTCCACTACCACGCGAGACTGCAGCGAGAGGCTATTGAAATTTTCAAACACCCTAACAATTTCAACCGGAAAGAAGAGAGCGAACGGGTGAACAAAATCTGGCATCCCGTCCTCAGATCAACTAACATCAAACCATTGGCTGAGCATTGCACACCTCTCGGTACTGGCAGCCAATCAGCGCGCTCCACTCCTGGCGCGGAAAGTTCCGGACCGCGCAGTGAACCGACCCGGTCGCACACTATATATAGCGGTGGCGGACAAGCGCAACTTCAGTCTACCTCTGACCATCGGAAAGAGAAGACCCTTGAGAATGACGAACGCAGTCTTCGCTGAAACGTCGGGAAACAACAGCCCTACTGGACCACGGCCTAACAGCCCGGATAATCACTTCTCAGAATCATAGTTCCTTTTTAACGCCATTTCCTGTTGGAACATGTTTAACAGACACATTAGACACATTAAAAGAACCATCAAGAGAAGAACGATATACCGAGGAGGTCTCCTTAACATGATGTCATTTCCTGGAATTAAATTTATTATTACAAGATTTAACAACATGACCTACCAAACCGCAACTGAAACATCTTCTTTCTGGTTTCACAACCGTATTCCTGAAATTGGGAGAATTAGTACTATTCCTAGGAACAGGTATACTGGCAATCCACAGGGAGTCACCGTTCCTCACTGTTTCAGCAGTCATGATAATTCTGTTTAAACCTGGAAAATCATTCGAGGTTCCTCTCATGGACAAATATGACCGATATTCTGGGTTGATACCATCTAAAATCTTATAAACCATCATTTCTTCACTCATCTCCAGACAAAATACCTTAGCGTATCCCTGAATATAAGATACATAATCGTTTATTCTTTCGTCATAACGTTGCACTCTATAAAAGTACTTGTTCTGAAGCATACTCAATGTGATACAAGGGAATAACGAAGATAAAATCTATAAATGAAACTTATTTAAGGAGGTACGTGACCTCATAGCCTTTAATAGCTCTTCTCTTAGCAATGCAGTAGTAAAAGGGAAGATCAATTGATAAATCATTTAAAGACGTTGATAAAGGATGAGGAATGTTAGAGTAACTAATTCCTTGTTGAATATTAGGAAATGCAGGAAAAATTTCATTAGGTGAGGCATTATCTTTTAAATTTACCAACCTACTTTCATATGAAGTTGGTTGGTTGTTGGTTGGTTCCTAAGTTTAGGGGCTGCGACAACGCGGTCATGTAGCTTCGTGTACTTAGGGTGTTTATAGAATCTGTCTGATAACCGCTGTTAAGTGTGATGATTGTAGGCGTATTAGTGTGTGTTACCTGTTTTTTTTAATTCAAGTTAGGACTGCAGAATTTTGAATTTCTCAAATAGTTCCTACTTTTCCGCCAAACGCCACCGTCAACGACTGCTAGTTCGAAACGTAGCTACCAGACGCCACCTCAGTCGGCTCTCGGCAACGAACATAGGAACCTAAGAGCGTTATTTACATTCTTAACCTATACAAATTAGCTTCACACAGGTGTAATTAGTGGAAGGTTCTTTAACATGCCATAAATCCGAAGGAAGGCATACTGAGGGATTTTTAAAGCTCTTAAATAATCCAACGACTTCAGCCGGATTTGAACCCGCGATCTTGGGCATAGAAGCTCAGCATTCTACCAACTACGCCATTTGAATTACCAGGCATACTAATATCGGTAGGAATAACGTTAGTACCATCAGTTCTATTTGATTTCGAAGGAACTAAACTCATTTCTTGGTTACTGGTCGTGGTGGTCGCAGACCCGAGCCTCACCACATCATTAGAATGGGTAGAATTGTTTATGTTATTCATGTATAAACTTTCCTCAACTAACGAGCAAGATTCTGAATTCTCAACCAAATCACTATTATTTCCACTATCAGAAGGAATAAAACACTAAAATCACTTTCTGCTAAGGTCACACTGTTACAAAAACCAAGTAAATTATCAGTATTGATGGATTCCACTTCAAGAAATATTTTACAGTAACAAAGAACAAGACGAGAACGTCGAATTATCAATGTAACACATTATTCAGAATCATGGCCCGAGCACACTTCAATTATATCCCCAACACGATAGAACCAATGAACAACACGAGCTAAATCGTCTCAACTGAGGAGCAGAATTATCACTAGCCCAAAAAATCCGGTATCCTATATTAATCAGGTTTTTAAGATCAGATACAACAGAAGACTTAGCGCTTACCCAAGGATGATCACTCTAGTTGCGAACGACAATAGGTAAAGATTTCAACTCCTTCAAAGTAAAAAGATCAATATCTCGATGATAGGCAGGAGATTGTCCTCTGACCAGCACCTCATGTGCTACTTCAGTTTCTTTAAATAGTAAGCTGCCACAGTATTTCTTCCTTCCATAGGAATATGCCTTGTATCACTCAGATATGTAACAGAAAGTTACAAGCATTAGAATTTTAAAAATATTTAACATACCTAATGATCCTACTGTCTTCCATTGCTCAACTCAATGCCAGGAATTCTCTTAAAAATTAAAATATTTTTGAAAAATAATCAAAAATGAACCATAGCTCATGCTACCAGTTTTCTACCGCCTGCCTACCCCTAGTTGGACCAGAAGGGTAAGAGGCGTGTGGAAATTGTGATACCCAGTGTTTTCCCAGAGGTTAATGAGACGATACCTGGCATAGAACTAAGATAATACGAGGCATGTCCCGAAAGTAAGTTCCGTTTGGTAATACAATTAAATAGTGTACAGATACAGAAAAATTATTTATTGCACAACATTCTACACCTCTTAAACTACTTTTCCACATAACTGCCGAACTTTTGCAGGCATTTGTCATAGGGTGGCACAAGCTTTTGGATACCTTCTTCATAGAAGTTTGCTGCCGACCCGTAAACGAGAGAGAAAACTCCCCTGTAAGATATCCTGACGTTTGGCCACCACCGTTAGGCAAATTGCGTGCTTACCAGGAGAACTGCGTATGTTTAGGAGTTCTCCTGACCACATATGCAATTTACCTAACAGAGGTGGCCAAATGGTAGGATTTCTTACAGGGGAGTCTTCACTCTCGTTTACGGGTTGGCGGCAAACTTCTATGAAGAAGGTATCCAAAAACTTGTGCCACGCTATGACAAATTCCTGCAAAAGTTCGGCAGTTATGTGGAAAAGTAGTTCAAGAGGTGTAGAATGTTGAGCAATAAATAATTTTTCTGTATCTGTACACAATTTAATTGTATTTCCAAACGGAACTTACTTTCTGGACGTGCCTCGTAGAAAACAACAAGATCAACTAGATTTATAATATATTTTGACAATAAATAAACATGTATAACAAGAAATTACGACACTGTAGTCAAAACAGAATGCCTGTACGCCTGTGAATGCCTTTCAATGAACTATAGGCTAGAGAAGTTGGAGGTTCTGGAAAGGAGAATCCCTCCGGAAAATCATGGGCCCAACCCAGACGGAAACAGTATGGAAACTTCGGAGCAACGCCGAAGTCTACCAGAATGTAGAAAAAATCTCGGCGACCATGAGGATACGGAGGCTAATATTTCTTGGACACATATACAGGTTGGACAAATCCAGATTAACCAAGCAGTTGTTTGACTACTTCTGGAACAAAAATACAACAACAACATCATGGATTAAAGAAACTCGGAAATACCTTGTGAGATCTAACATCCAGGAGGCCCAAATGTTGGAAAGGGATACGTTTCGAAACAGGATACACAATTTGGAAGGGTTTCATGACGAGAGACGAGCTACAAAGACCGAAAGAGCTTGGACGGCTGAACAACGCCAGCAGCACAGCGATCGGATGAAGGAGTACTGGAGACAGAGGAAATTACAACTAAAACAGTGAAATTGTAGTGTGATCCTAAGTGGTCAATTCGCAAGTAAAAAATAAATAAATAATAAAATACATCAACATATGAACACTTACCAAACTTACATTAATCAAATATATAGAAGACGAGGAAACAAATTAAATAAGGGAAACAACGATGTATCAACTATCAGCTTATTAGATCATAATTCAATTAATTATTTCTTAGAAGGTAGAATTAAATCATTAAATATCTGTTCAATGTCTTTAAAAGACAAACAGTTATGAACGTCGAAAAATCATCAGTTAAACCACGAAGAATAATCAAATGAATTCCTATTAAGTAGGAACCGAAGAGAAATACGTCTGATCATCAAAAGATCCCAAGATGGAGTTCTCAACATTTATATGTTCATCCGGTAAATATATGTCAATATTCACATAAGGTGAACAATAGAGCTTTAGGTTGTCAAGTCAACCAAATGACAAAGAAATAAAATAAAGTACATCATCGCAGATGTACTTACACAGACTCATAAAGAGTACACTACATGTCGAGATAGGAGGAAATAATTTAAGCAAGTTAAAATAAAATATAAGGTTAAGGAACTGATCATTAAGTACAACTGAAAAGAGTGCCTGGACCGGCTTAAGAAAATATAATAAGAACCCTCAAGAAATAAAACGTCGGCCCAAACATACCATGATAGACGAAATAAGGTAAATGATGAAACATTCATAACAAACATCCACATTTACACGCCATGACACGAACATATGTTTCAGCTTAAACATGAGTAGACACTAGGGCGAATAGAGGAATAAGTGAAGGAACTCCGGTAGTTGACCGTTTCCGCCGCTAGGTGGTACTAGCGTAACTTGGCCTGCGCGTTGCTGTCTTGCTCGTCTCTACTTAGTATAAAACAAAGTCCCCGATTTTTGGATGTCACGGGTAATCTCGAGAACCACTGGATGGATTTTGATGCGGCTTTCACCATTCTATAAAAGTAATCTCGAGGAAGATTTCCGTGGAAAATAATTTATTTATGCTCAAAGGGAGCCAAGCGGTAACGATTTCAGATTTCAGTGAAAAGGTCAAAAATTGAACCAGGCGTCCGTGCGCTTTTTAAGCTTACGCTGGGCAAACCGTTAAAAATATCAATATACTATGAGTGTAAGAATTGTTCAGCATGAACTATTCTCCAAAAAAGTCCGGGAGAGCATAACTCTATTTTCGATACTTCGCCCAATATAAGTGTTTTTAGTTTGGACGGAAGGGGGTTTTGTGTCTCATGCACCTCGCCATTCTTAAATTACGTCTGACAGGAATTCCTTGCACATTCATAACTGTTCCCGGGCGAAGCCGGGGCGCGTTGCTAGTTGTTAATTAAAAGAAGTATTGCACTAAACACTAAGCAAGTTGTGAATAACAGAAACAAATCTTCAAGGGAATACGAACATATTCAAATACAATCCAGAACACACTAAAATACATTTCTAAGAAGAGAAGAGCTTAACTTACCTCTAAACATAAGAGAACTTCATTATTTTTCTCTCTGATTTTTAAGACGATCTGGATCTCAGTTCGCTTGACATTTCTTTCGCCCGGAAAATGAACCGGCATTTAATGTAATGAAACACTATCCTAGGGAAATATAGTAGCAGATGATCCTCTGAGCGCCAGCCCTGTGGTGTTGGAGTAGCGCGCCTGCCTCTCATCCGGAGGCCCCGGGTTCGATTCCCGGCTTCGTCAGGAATTTTAGAAACTGACGTGAGGGCTGGAACGGTGTGCACTCAGCCTCGTGAGGACAATTGAGTAGCTGTCTGACAGTGAGACAGCGCCCCGGTCACGAAAACCAAGATTAACGGCCGAGGGGACCCGGTGCGCTGACCACGCGTCACCCCAATATCAGCAGGCCAAATGGCTGGGTAGCGGTCGCATGGTAGGCCTAGGCACTTCAAGGGCTGTAGTGGATTATTATTTTGATCCTCTGAGTAGCACACATTTCAGAACACAGGAAGTTCACAGATTATATCCACACAATCTGAAAAGATATCGCCCCACAACGCGCCTTCTTGCTCCAACTTTGCCTCCACTACTGCATCTACACGTTTCATTACACGTTGTATCACTTGAAATGTCCGGCTCCGTGGCTAAATGGTTAGCACGCTAGGCTTTGATCCGCCGTATCCCGGGTTCGATTCCTGACCGGGCCTTTGGTGATTTTAATCTCTTGGGGTTAACTCCCGTGGCTCGGGGACTGGGTGTATGTGCCGTCTTCACCATAACCTCATCCTCATTACGACGCGCGGGTCGCCCACGGGCGTCAATTAGAATGACCTGCACTCGGCCTCTCAGGAGGCTACACGATCATTCTTTTCATCACGTGAAATAAATATAAAGACGGGTATTTGCGAAATTTAGATTCACTTCCGCCAAAGTCTCTCAGCATGGTGAGGATACATACAACACCAACGGCATTAAATGTTTCGGAATCACTTTCAATGACCAAATACAGGAAGTACATATCACGATTTTCGTTGCTGCTGTGTGAATTAGGTAACCACTCAAATAATAAACAACGTTATCGCCTGCTCTCTCAGAACTCTCATCATTAACTGACAGGAATATAGGGTTCAATTTCTGTCAGTGTAATAGTTTCTTTAATTTGCTGACAAGTGTTATCCTTCACCTCTCTGCTCGTATGTATTTCATTTCTCGCCATTGACCGTATTCATTAAGAGAAGAAAGCTAATTGTCTATAACGTCCTCATAATTAGCTTGTGAAGAAAGGACCTCTTTCACTGGTAGGCCTATGCATAATGATAACAGAAGTTTAAAACAAGCATAGAAATAAAACGTAAGTACAATTTGCGCGTGGTAATGTATCACTGCTTGACTGTCGTCCCGTCATGTGCTTTAGACCATATGCACGGCGCAGCGCCTGGTGTTGAAATTTAGATCTACTTCATCTTAACCATTGACTCATACGGAAGTTCCACCACATATTCCTCTTTTCGCCCTGCACAAGAGAGTGCTACCAACTTTAGAAGCGTAACATGCTTTGCCGATAACATATCGTTCACACCCAGGACAACCAAAGATACACACCGCAATGACGTTAAACACATCTCAGTAGTAAATACAACATAATCACCAATGATTGAGTGTGATCACAAACACTGCCAGACATAACCGAAATCGAGGACACACAGTCCACTTCACACATTAAGTGCAACAACATCTGACAACTTACCAACACATACAAAACACATTCATCAAGAACCTTTCAGTGCAATAACCAATCCAGTCCATAGTACTAAGAATAACCTACCTTAAATGTCGACACTGCTTGTTACATACATATTTAAGATATTAAAAATAAACCAATATCAAAAATTATTCGGCCAAACTGATTCCTGTATGTTTCATCGCTGTTATTGAAACATAGCCAGTCTAGGGCATAGCTCGAAGCTAGCCTGAAGCTTGAAGATCTCCCAAGATGTTACCTATTTCTTGCTCGTATGAAGTCTAGCAGAATAATCATTGTTCTCCAACAAAAAACGGGTTTAGTCGTCAAGAGCAACTGTCATAGATCATCGTGAAAGAGAGTCTATAGGTTATCATCCCACACAAGCTATTCGCTAGCGGCCATTTAGTGTAACCAGTAGTTCCAAGTTACCCGCAAGTTGGAGCGGAGGTAACTAAAACACTTTTATTTATTTATTTATTTATTTATTTATTTATTTATTTCTTGACGGTACACAACAGGGCTCAGTGTGCGCCCCAATAACAGTGCACCTACACAGTAAAATACACTTTCTGATATTTCTACATTAAGTATTAATATTTAAATGTAATTATTAAAACTAGGAAGTTAACACAGAATGAAATGCATAGTATTAAAAAGCTTAATCTAAAGGTAATATAAAACTAAATCTAAATTTTACCTAATGTCAAATATAATAAAAAGCAGGTTTTGAAATTATTACATCGTAAACTAAAAGGTAACATTGATAACTTGGGTACAGGCCTATCCACATATATACATTGTTGATTCTGTTTTGTGTGATAATTTTATTTCAAGTATGAATTAGAGTGACTGGGTTATAATTTCCAAGAACGGTCTAATTGAGAGACAGAAATCTAGTTTCCAGTTTACACGAACCGCATCGTTGTAAATACTGCAAATCCTCCATACAGGTGAATTATTATGTGAAGTAGTATTGGTTATATCATTTTTGAATGTTATAGTTGATCTTGTAGTAAAGCGAGGGATGTAGAAATTTAGGAGCGATAGGAAAAATGAGTTATCAATTTGACCGTTAATAACTTTATAAAGGAATTTCATATCATTAACTTGCCTTCGAGACTCCAAACTAGTCATGCCGAAATTCAACAAAAGTTCATCGTAGGGTACCATGTGTGGGTAATTGCCCGTTATTTTGAGGTGTAAATATCTGAGGAATTTCTTTTGAACTTGCTCAATGGATTTAATGCATGTTTTCTGCCAGTCACTCCATACTTGGCTGGCGTACTCGAGCTTGGATCTCACCATGGCAATATAAAGGTTTATGCATGTACTGGTCCTAATGAATGGCTTAGTGTTTCTTATTATAAACCCTAACATGCGGTAAGCATCCCCGACTGTCATTTGCACATGACAAGTGAAAGCAAGCTCTCGGTCAAACAAGATTCCTAGATCTTTCTTCTCGCTTACTGTTTGCAATGACTGAGGTCCAATTCCATAAACAAATGTGATTGGGTTCTTCTTACGTGTAAAGGTCATAACAACACACTTCGGTTCATTTAAGTATAATTTGTTTTCTATACTACATTTGTGTATATTATTTAGGTCATTTTGTAGTAGAGTGCAGTCATTAGCGGAAGAAATTGGTTTAAAAGTTTGAAGTCATCTGCATATAAAAGACTATTTGAGTGTACTATACAACGTGGCAAATCTTTTATCATTGCTAGAAAAATCAGAGGTCCAAGGTTCGAGCCTTGGGGTATTCCGGAATGAACTATGTATTCCTTTGAGACAATTTTCTGGAACAAAACAAATTGTTTCCTGTCTCTGAGATAGGAGCTGAATAATTTGAGTAATGGGTGGGAGAATCCCAAAATACCCAATTTGTTAAGAAGGATATCATGATTTATTGTGTCGAACGCTTTCTCAAAATCTGTAAATATGACAACTATTTTTCCTCCTTTATCTAACTCTTTAGATATAATTTGAGTAAAATTAATTGCATTTGTCACCGTAGATTTCCTGGATAGGAAACCATGTTGGTTATCTGTTACGAGCGGTCTGAGAAATACTGATATTCTTCCGTGCAATATGAATTCAAATACCTTGGCTACTGCAGATAAAATAGATATAGGACGGTAGTTATTAATTAGTGATGGATCTCCCGATTTTAGTATAGGGCAGACGCGAGTGATTTTCCAGGCGTCAGGGAACGTAGAAGTTTGTATTGCTAAGTTAAATATAAAATACAACGGGTCCCTGAGACTTTCAGCACATCCCTTCACTACATACGGTGGAATATTATCAGGACCAGCCGACGACTTAGGTTTTAATTTTTTTAATGCATCTCCAACCTCTTCCTTTGAGACAAGTTTTATGTGAAGGATGTTGGGAGTATTCGAATTGCAGGCTGGGACTTTGTATTGGGCTGACTGAGAGTCATAAACTGATTTGAAATATGTCGCAAAACCTTCAACAATGGAATCACCCCTGTCCAATTCTTCATTATTATATTTAAAGGTGTCGCATGTGTTCCTATTTTTTCTTGTTTTTCATAAACGTCCAAAATTTCTTTGAGTCCCGGCTAATGATTTGTTCAATATTACGGATATATTTCTTATAAGATAATTGAATATCCTTTTTAATTTCTGATCTTAATTCTTCAAAACGTAGTCTATGATGATCAGAGTAATTTTTTCTCTTCCTATGGTATTCCTTCTCCTTCAATTTACTTTTTGTTTCCTTAGAAAACCAGACAGGATATGTTATGCCCGTTTGTCGTTTACAAATAGGAACGGTTTCGACAAGTACTGCGTTAAAAATTTGATAAAACAGGTCTACTGCAGTATTTACATCAGTGCACTCGTATATTTGACCCCAAGCGCCATTCCTCAACCGAGTGTACAGCTGCTCAAAATTGGCTTCCCGGAAGTTAAAGGTATCATTAGGCTGGATATGTACTTGGTGTCGACATATTATTAGAGATATTTCCACATCCAGGGCAGGGTGGTGGCGATCCAGCGGTAAGAGTGGATCAGTGTTTTCAGTTACATTTATGTTGGTTTTGTTGGATAAAACTAAGTCCAGCGTCCTCCCGTTACGGTTTAGTACTGAATTATAAGACTTAAGCTGAAGATAATTAATCAAATTTACGAGTTCTCTTGTTTGAATGTTGTCGTCTTTAATTAGTGTACTTTGTACTGTTGGGATGTTGAAATCGCCGAAGATTATTAAATTTTGATCATATATTTCTGTTCTGGATTCCAACCACTGATATAGTTCCCTGTATGTTTCTACTTTTGAAGCTGGTGGAATGTACATATTACAGACGTACCAAATATTTCCCCTAATGACCAGTTTCACTAATAGACATTCCAATGTGCCAGTCATTCTGTCGACCTTGAGTACCGTTAATCCGCTCCTGACCAAGACAGCCACCCCACCCCCTGCTCTGGCAAACCTCTCAGCCCTGTACACTCTGTATATATCAGAACAGACCTCACTGTCAGCGATTTTACTAGATAACCAAGTTTCTGTAATTAAAATTAAGTCATACTGTTTGGTGATCAGGTTTTCATTGAATAGATCTAATTTTGTATTCATTCCTCCTACATTTTGATAATAAATGCATAATCTAGGATTTGATACCATTAGAGAGTGTTCAGGTCATCCTCATTTCGAATTACGATGACCCGAGAACCATCAGATTTGCGTATTTTAATATGTCCATTTCTTACCCACAAGAAAGCATACTCTTTCTCTCTTCTGATGCTCCTAGCTTGTGCCAGCAACTTCCTCTTTTCCGGGGATAAACTCTCGTTCACATAAATTACATTATCGCCAGGAAGACCAACGTGACGAGTGGAGAGATTCCGTTTCACCCGGCGTCGCTCCAAAAGATGTTCCTTGTCGTCCCGCCGAACGAATTTTAAGATGATGCTACTGTGTTGATGATTAGGTGACTTAGGCAGTCGATGACAGGCATCCACCATTGTTTCAGTGATGACCACATCCAGAGCTTGACCTACTTTCTTCTCTGTTTCAATAATGTTTTCGTTAGGAACCTCCGGGACACCGTGTATTTCCACCGTATTCCTACGTGTGTACTGTTCAGATTCTCCTAGGCGGTTTTCAAGGGATTTTAGCTTCGCCATAAGATTGACATTCTGCTGAGTTAATGACTCAATGTGTCCTTTACATTCCTTAATTTCTATCTGCTGGTTTGAAATTAATGTTACACAATCGTCTAGTTTTTTATGGCACAATTCCATTGAATTACCTTGATCAGTCTCTCTCGCTCTTTGTTCGTCTTTTATGATTTTAAGTTGTTCTTTTAAATCTTTCAGCATTCCATAAATATTCTCCATTGATGGAGTGTCTTCGTTACTTACACTATCACTTATTGTTGCACTATAGTCCACACATTGCACACACAGCCACTCGGTGAATCTGTTCAATGTATTCACACACTTCTTGTGGAACCACTTTTTACATGAACCACACTGTACCTTTCCAGCCTTCCCCAAGCTACCACCACACTCTCCACAGTCGCCCATGTTGCCGATGCAAGTTAAAACTCCTATTTAACCAATTTACGAGGAAGTTAGTAATTGTAATTGATGATGTTATTAATAACTGGTCAACGTATACACTTATATTGTTTGGTGACAAATATGGTTTAGTTTCTTCCTCGAATACACTCTTAAATACTTTCGTAGATTATAAGTTTGTCCACATAGATGGTGTTAGGTCACATTAAGTTAAATCAGGGTCGTAGACTTCACATTCACTAGGAATGAAATAGCGATGAGCTAATATAATCGTAACAGTAACGTATGTATAAACACTCATTTACTAGTTTACGGACCACCTCGTGGTGTAATATCGCAGTAGCATTCTTTGCTGTCGACAGCCAAAACTTAATGGCAGCCAACCAACTGTTCGAAACTTAAAATCAAATCACGACCAAACTAATCAATGGATCTTTACCAAATTTCCTAAACGCATACATTAAATTGGGACGCGTCTTGCGCCCAAACTACAAGGTCATCAACCGTACCATTTCAAGATAGTGTTCGTTTGAGTAATGCAAGTATTATAATCCATAACTTAGGGCTCGCCAATTCCGATTATCGAACCGAGGGTGGTTTAAGCTACCCTAAAGGAAGTGATCTGTTGGATAATACAATTGTATGCTATAATATTATACTGTAGCAGTGACTTAAAAGAGCTGAGCCGTCTCTGTTACATGGCAAAATGGCAGCTGATCTCTCGTGCTTGACTTATATTTCAGTAGTTTGAGTTTGTTGCATGTAATGTAGCCTAGTGAAATAAATAATATAAACTTAGTATGAAATGGTATATAATAGAGATAAACTGCACTGGATAAATCGTTTATTCCAAGTTATTAATTGATAAAACATTGTATCTAACTCGATTGATAACACTGAGGTAGTATGGATTTCTGGCTCTGTGGAAGAGGTTTGGTTGCTCACGAAGTCTGCTGAGGTTCGAAATCTACAAGAGTTACCTTATTGTACTTGAGTTCCTTTATATTTATTGTTTTATAACTACTCAGACGTTATAAATTTAAGCGATATATTTTGAATTTTACAATGGGGAATATAGATTTTATTAAAACTCCCTGCTGTTGAAACTGACTTTTGATGGCGGCTGAAACCTCATTTAGCAGTGCTGTTTGATCACATATTGTGCATATCGTCTTTACCTAGAAGCTCCTAAAATATATAGCGCTTTCTGATATTAAGCAGCGTTAATACTGTATAATCACAGACTAGATATTACTGAGGTAGAGTGGGTGGCTTTGCAAATCCCGGGCCTCCTGAATTATATTACAATTTTGTAATAGTTCAACTTTTAGTAATGACCGTTCTCCCATTGCCATTGAGTGACGAAAAGAAGAGTGCGCTGTTCCTTGTATAAGAATGGCGGAAGTCGATCCTCGCTTACTACTGTCTCCTTGGTGTTTCCAAATATACCCAGTGAAGACTGGTTTAAGAACTAGCCAGAGAGCCATTTGTAGTAGAAGATCTAAGATTAAAGCACGCTTTGCCTTTTACGATGAACTGGAAGAAGATACTGGAGGACAGGACATCAAAGAAAATGGTTATCCGGATGGAGCTTTTCATGACAGAGATAGATTAAGGTCTGACGCGAATCAGGATTTATGGGATTTCGTGAACTCGTTGGCCGTTCACGGATATCATCACAGATATTGCAACGTGAAGTCCTTCCACGAACCTGGCATGAACTGTGTTTGTGAGCAGTGCGACCTGCAATGTGATCGGTATCATGCAGAAACCGTAGAGATTCTAACATAGACTTATGCATGAAGTGACGTTTACTTACCTAGTTTATCCTACTTTGCACACATTGTGCGCATTTATAAATTATTTAATGGCTCCTTTAGAGGCTACAGATCTATTTGTTTATATTGCTGCTAGAATTTCGACTATACTCTGTGAGCTGCCTGAATAGGATTGACATTTAGCCGGAAATTCCACGTCAGTCATCACCCCTCTGCCTCTTGACCAATCCATGTTCGCATAGTTGATGTCATAATACTCTGCGTTGCAATATTACAGCCCACGTGCTTCAGTGCCTGGTCAGCCGTATCTCTGACTTATACAGTTTGGCAACCTGTTTCTCATACCTCATGGCGATGCGAGAACTGTCAATCCCTTTCTGGTAGCTCACAGAGCATAGAAAGCAATTCGATTAGTTGTTGTACTCAATCTTCCATGAAAACTGCCGGGAAAATGGCTCCTGTTTAATTCTATGAGTTGCATAAAAGCTATCATGGAAGGCAGAACCTATCTTAGAAGGTTCAACTCGCACTGCAATAATGGCGTCATTATCAGCGAAGCTTCCATTTCAACGAGTGCCGTGTATACCGGCTTTAAAACCAAAGCCTATCTTGGCAACCAATTAGCTATGATGCTAGATGACCACTAGGAAAAAGTGCCACATTGAGTTCCGCAGTCGGTAATAGGTCCAGTAAGTACCGTAATGAGTGGAAATAAGGAAAATCAGTAGCATAGTATAACGTACTGTACAATACACCAAGTTGCATTTCATCAACGACTCCTTGATAAGGACAAAGAGTTATAACTATAACCATACATTAAAGAGAAAGTAGGCTATATGTTCATTGCTGATCATCTAGTTTAAGTATAGCATACATAGGTTCTGTCAATTCATTTTTGCAGTAACTCAGGTGACATTTTATAAATTATATTTCTCTTTCAAAAGCAGGGCAGTCGGAAATCAGATGATGTACAGTTTTGGGGGATCCACAAAATCATGTGTAGTCATTTAGAATAGTGATATCAAATCGATCAAACTATGACGTGAATTTTCCATGTACAGATAAGAATTGAGTGAGCACAAAGTTCAGAACTAGTATTTTACTTTGAAGTAGACGCTGAATCTCAGTATGAAAAAAATATTTCTCTCGTAACAAATCCTTTCGAAGTTGAGGTCCAGTGAATAATAGACAACAAATGTTCCGTCAAGATTCAGATTATGATATAACAAAGAACCATGGAATTAGCAATTCAAAGTTTTATTTTGTGGATAATTTCAATTTATCGCTACAGGAAGTTAGTGGGCTTGTTATTAATCTAATATATAAAAGTGAAAGTCTGTATGTATGTATGTATGTATGTATGTATGTATGTTGGTTCCGTATACAAATCTACACCGTTCCACCAATCTCAACCATATTTTGCATACACATAGTTTAGGACCCAGAAGGAACCGCTGGCTACATGAATTTTCGATAGTCTTTCTCATTCTTCTGATTTCGGCCCTTTTTCACTCAAAAACAGGCTAATCAAATCATAAAATATACTCATGAAGGAATGGCAAGGCAGATAGTTTCCATGGCAACATAGCTCAAGTCCAGACACGGCCGACTTGATGCCAATTGCGCTCAGCACTACCGGTATAGAAAATGAGGATCTTTACTTGAAATCCCGTTAGTTACTCAACTGCTCACACAGCACTGTCAACCGAGTTTAGCATAACAAAGACTTGACACTATCTTCTTTCTACTATATATTTTTCAAATACCACTCACTCACTCACTCACTCATTCATTCATTTATTCATCACGAAATCTCAGAAACCACCGAACGGATTGGAATGAAATCTGGTATGCAGCTTCCTCAAGGGCCACAAATGCCCACTAAGAGAGAAATTTTGGCTATTCAGGTTCTAAAGGGGTGTTAAGGGGGTAGACCTGCATTTAATTGAATAGCAATATCTCCCGATTGGTTTCATGGGGGGATGTGATACTCGGCATATAAACTCATCATTAAAAATAAGAAGACATGTGTCTGAGGGTTTTTCGATGTGGTGTATATTATGAGGTGAAAGGGGTGAAAAGTGGGGATTAAAAGATTCTTAACGGAGCGTGTGTCTCTTAAACGACATAGGCGAGGAGTTTGAAACACAGCGAAAAAAAAAATCAACATAAAAAAGAAGTAAATATGTGTTTGACAGTTTTTTCATAAATCCAATTTAAGGGGCCCATGGGGAGAGATGAAATTCTGGGGGGGGGGGACAGGAAAGAAAGTGTCCTAACTGAATGACTGACTGGCTCACTCATCAAACACAGGGGGGAAAAACTGCTTTAAAGTAAGTAAATAGCTGTTCGACAGTTTTTTTTTCATAAATCAAATTTAAGGGGTTCATGGGGAGGGGTGAACTTCTGAAAAAAGAAAATTGAAAGAAAATGTCCAGACTCACTCACTTACTCACACACTCATCATCGTCTAGCCAAAATTATTGAAGTTAGAAACATGACAGTTTGGGGATATGTTCATTGTATGTCAAAACCGTCTACTAAGGGAGGATTTTCGGATATTCAGGTTCTAAAGGGGTCTTAAGGGGATTAAACCTCCATTTCATTGAATAACAATATCTCCCGATTGGTTTCATTGGGGGATGTGATACACGGCATATAAACTTATCATTAAAAAGTAACAAGACACGTGTCTGAGGGTTTTTCGATGTGTTTATGAGGTTAAAGGGGTGAAAAATGGGGATTGAAAGATTCCTAACGGAGCGTGTATCTCTTAAACGACATAGGCGAGGAGTTTGAAACTCAGCGGGAAAAAAATCAGCATAAAAATAAGTAAATATGTGTTTGACCGCTTTTCCATAAATCCAATTTAAGGGGCCCATGGGGAGGGGTAAAATTCGGGGGGGACGGGACAGGAAAGAAAATGTCCTAACTGATTGACTGACTGACTCACTCATCAAACTCAGGGGAAAAAAACTGCTTTAAAGTAAGTAAATAGCTTTTCGACAGTTTGTTTTTCAATCAAATTGAAGGGGTTCATCGGGAGGGGTGAAATTCTGAAGAAAAAAAAATTGAAAGGAAATGTCCTGACTCATTCACTCACTCATCATCGCCCAGCCAAAAATATTGAAGTTGGAAACATGACATTTCGGGGATATGTTCGTTGTATGTCAAAACCGTACACTAAGGGAGGTTTTTTGGATATTCGGGTTCTAAAGGGGTCTTAAGGGGGTTAAACCTGCATTTCATTGAAAATCAATATCTCACGAGTGGTTTCATTTGTGGATGTGATACTCGGCATATAAACTAATCATTAAAAATACGCAGACATTTGTCTAAGCGTTTTTCGATGTGGTGTATTATTATGAGGTGAAAGGGCTGAAAAGTGGGGGTTGAAGGATTCCTAATGGAGCGTGTAGGCCTATCTCTTAAACGACATAGGCGAGAAATTTGAAACTCAGCGAGAAAAAAAAAACAGCGAAAAAAGTAAATAAATCGGTTTTCGACTGTTTTTTTTTCATAAATTAATTTAAGGGGCCAATGGGGTGGGGTGAAATTCTGGGGGAAAAAATGAGAGAAAGTGTCCTAACCGACTGACTCAGGGGAAAAAGACAGCTTAAGAAATAAGTTAATAGGTGTTCAAGCGTTTTATAATCAATCCAATTTACGGGGCCCATGGGGAGGGGTGAAATTCTGGTAAAATAAATGAAAGAAAATGACCTGTCTGACTCACTCACTCATCACGCCCAGCGAAAACTATTAAAGTTGGAAACATGAAATTTTGGGAATATGTTCGCTGTATGTCGAAAACGTTAACTAAGGAATGATTTTTGTTTATTCGGGTTTTAGAGACGTGTCAAGGGGGTAAACGTTTATTTCATTGAATAACGATATCTCATGAGTTGTTTGTTTGGGGATGTGATATTCGGTATATAAACTAATCATTAAAAATAATCAGACATATGTCTAAGGGTTTATCGATGTGGTGTATATTATAAGGTGAAAGGGGTGAAAATTGGGGGTTGAGGGATTCATGACGGAGCGTGTATCTCTGAAACAACATAGGCGTGAAGTTTGAAATTCGGTGGGAAAAAAACAGCTTAAAATACAAGTAAATAGGTGTTCGAACGTTTTTTCATAAATCCAATTTAAGGGACCCTTGGAGAGGGGTGAAATTATGGGGGAAAAAACAGGAAAGAAAGTGTCCTAACTGATTGACTCACTTACTCACTCATCAAACTCAGGGGGAAAACAGCTTTAAATAAGTAAATAGGTGTTTGACCGTTTGTTTCATAAATCCAATTTAAGGGGTTCATGGGGACGGGTGAAATTATCAAAAATAAATGAAAGACAATATCCTGACTGACTCACTCACTCATCATCGTCCAGCCAAAATTATTGAAGTTAGAAACATGAAATTTTGGGGATATGTTCGTTGTATGTCGAAAACGTCCACTAAGGAAAGAGTTTTGGATATTCAGGTTCTAAAGAGGTGTTGAGGGGGTAAACGTGCTTTCCATTGAATAACAATATCTCACGAGTGGTTTCATTTGGGGATGTGATACTTGGCACATATACTAATCATTAAAAATAAGCTGACACACGTCTAATGGTTTTTCGATGTAGTGTATATTATGAGGTGAAAGGGATGAAAAGTGGGGATTGAAAGATTCCTAACTGAGCGTGTATCTCTTAAACGACATAGGGAGGAGTCTGAAACTCGGAGGAAATCTATCAGCTTAAAAATAAATAAATAAATAAATGAATAAATAAACAAAATAAATAGGTGTTCGACCGTGTTTTCATAAATGCAATTTAAGGGGCATATGGGGAGGGGTAAACTTCTGGAAGAAAAACGTCCACTAAGGAAGGATTTTTGTATGTTTGCTCTCATCGACCAACCAAAACTATTAAAGTTAGAAGAATGATATTTTGGGGATATGTTTGTTTGTTGTGTGTCGAAAACGTCTACTAAGGAGGGATTTTTGGGTATTCAGGTTCTAAAGGGGTGTTAACGGGGTTAAACCTGCATTTCATTGAAAAACAATATGATACGACTATGACGCGAGCGAAGCGAGGATAAAATTGAGATGGTGTGTGTCTGTGTATTACTCAATCTCGCAAGTACCACTGGTCCGATTTACGTGAATTTTACATGGAAGTAGCTGATTTACCTGGTTAACATATAGGTTACCTTTGATTTCAATACTTTGCACTATTTAAAATGGCGACCATTTTAGTGACGTCACTACACCCTTTGGTTTCAAATTTTTATATTTCCATTTCAAATAAAAAGAGAACGCTAAGAAATAGCAAACTTTTGATGGCATATGCGAGGTTTAAAATTACATTTTCTATCCGAAAGGTATCTGCAACTGTTAGCGAGTAAAACCTAAATTTGTGCTATAAAACACGGTCAACGCCGAGCGGTGTAGTTGGACAAAATGATCCATCCTTAATCTCCCTCTGCGCAGCACCTCGCCTATCCCCTGTTTTAACTGTCACCTTCACATTTTAATTTATTTATGACGCGTAGCGAAGCACGGGTACTTCAGCTAGTCTAATATATAAAAGTGAAAGTCTGTATGTATGTATGTATGTATGTATGTATGTATATATGTTGGTTCCGTATACAAATCTACACCGTTCCACCAATCTCAACCATATTTTGCATACACATAGTTTAGGACCCAGAAGGAACCGCTGGCTACATGAATTTTCGATAGTCTTTCTCATTCTTCTGATTTCGGCCCTTTTTCACTCAAAAACAGGCTAATCAAATCATAAAATATACTCATGAAGGAATGGCAAGGCAGATAGTTTCCATGGCAACATAGCTCAAGTCCAGACACGGCCGACTTGATGCCAATTGCGCTCAGCACTACCGGTATAGAAAATGAGGATCTTTACTTGAAATCCCGTTAGTTACTCAATTGCTCACACAGCACTGTCAACCGAGTTTAGCATAACAAAGACTTGACACTATCTTCTTTCTACTATATATTTGTCAAATACCACTCACTCACTCACTCACTCATTCATTTATTCATCACGAAATCTCAGAAACCACCGAACGGATTGGAATGAAATCTGTATGCAGCTTCCTCAAGGGCCGCAAATGCCCCCTAAGAGAGAAATTTTGGCTATTCAGGTTCTAAAGGGGTGTTAAGCCGGTAGACCTGCATTTAATTGAATAGCAATATCTCCCGATTGGTTTCATGGGGGGATGTGATACTCGGCATATAAACTCATCATTAAAAATAAGAAGACATGTGTCTGAGGGTTTTTCGATGTGGTGTATATTATGAGGTGAAAGGGGTGAAAAGTGGGGATTAAAAGATTCTTAACGGAGCGTGTGTCTCTTAAATGACATAGGCGAGGAGTTTGAAACACAGCGAAAAAAAATCAACATAAAAAAGAAGTAAATATGTGTTTGACAGTTTTTTCATAAATCCAATTTAAGGGGCCCATGGGGAGAGATGAAATTCTGGGGGGGGGGGAACAGGAAAGAAAGTGTCCTAACTGATTGACTGACTTGCTCACTCATCAAACTCAGGGGGAAAAAACTGCTTTAAATTCAGTAAATAGCTGTTCGACAGGTTTTTTTTTCATAAATCAAATTTAAGGAGTTCATGGGGAGGGGTGAAATTCTGAAAAAAGAAAATTGAACGTAAATGTCCAGACTCACTCACTTACTCACTCACTTATCATCGCCTAGCCAAAATTATTGAAGTTAGAAACATGACAGTTTGGGGATATGTTCATTGTATGTCAAAACCGTCTACTAAGGGAGGATTTTCGGATATTCAGGTTCTAAAGGGGTCTTAAGGGGGTTAAACCTGCATTTCATTGAATAACAATATCTCCCGATTGGTTTCATTGGGGGATGTGATACACGGCATATAAACTTATCATTAAAAAGTAAGGAGACACGTGTCTGAGGGTTTTTCGATGTGTTTATGAGGTTAAAGGGGTGAAAAGTGGAGATTGAAAGATTCCTAACGGAGCGTGTATCTCTTAAACGACATAGGCGAGGAGTTTGAAACTCAGTGGAAAAAAATCAGCATAAAAATAAGTAAATATGTGTTTGACCGCTTTTCCATCAATCCAATTTAAGGGGCCCATGGGGAGGGGTGAATTTCGGGGGGGGGGGACAGGAAAGAAAGTGTCCTAACTGATTGACTGACTGACTCACTCATCAAACTCAGGGGGAAAAACTGCTTTAAAGTAAGTAAATAGCTTTTCGACAGTTTGTTTTTCAATCAAATTGAAGGGGTTCATCGGGAGGGGTGAAATTCTGAAGAAAAAAAAAAAATGAAAGGAAATGTCCTGACTCATTCACTCACTCATCATCGCCCAGCCAAAAATATTGAAGTTGGAAACTTGACATTTCGGGGATATGTTCGTTGTATGTCAAAACCGTACACTAAGGGAGGTTTTTTGGATATTCGGGTCCTAAAGGGGTCTTAAGGGAGTTAAACCTGCATTTCATTGAATATCAATATCTCACGAGTGGTTTCATTTGTGGATGTGATTCTCGGCACATAAACTAATCATTAAAAATACGCAGACATGTGTCTAAGCGTTTTTCGATGTGGTGTATTATTATGAGGTGAAAGGGCTGAAAAGTGGGGGTTGAAGGATTCCTAATGGAGCGTGTAGGCCTATCTCTTAAACGACATAGGCGAGAAATTTGAAACTCAGCGAAAAAAAATCAGCTTAAAAAGTAAGTAAATCGGTTTTCGACTGTTTTTTCATAAATTAATTTAAGGGGCCAATGGGGTGGGGTGAAATTCTGGGGATAAAAAGGAGAGAAAGTGTCCTAACCGACTGACTCAGGGGAAAAAGACAGCTTAAGAAATAAGTTAATAGGTGTTCAAGCGATTTTTAATCAATCCAATTTAAGGGGCCCAAGGGGAGGGGTGAAATTCTGGTAAAATAAATGAAAGAAAATGTCCTGTCTGACTCACTCACTCATCACGCCCAGCGAAAACTATTAAAGTTGGAAACATGAAATTTGGGAATATGTTCGCTGTATGTCGAAAACGTTAACTAAGGAATGATTTTTGTTTATTCGGGTTTTAGAGACGTGTCAAGGGGGTAAACGTGCATTTCATTGAATAACGATATCTCATGAGTTGTTTGTTTGGGGATGTGATTTTCGGTATATAAACTAATCATTAAAAATAATCAGACATATGTCTAAGGGTTTATCGATGTGGTGTATATTATGAGGTGAAAGGGGTGAAAATTGGGGGTTGAGGGATTCTTGACGGAGCGTGTATCTCTGAAACGACATAGGCGTGAAGTTTGAAATTCGGTGGGAAAAAACAGCTTAAAATACAAGTAAATAGGTGTTCGAACGTTTTTTCATAAATCCAATTTAAGGGGCCCTTGGAGAGGGGTGAAATTATGGAAAAAAAAACAGGAAAGAAAGTGTCCTAACTGATTGACTCACTTACTCACTCATCAAACTCAGGGGGGAAACTGCATTAAATAAGTAAATAGGTGTTTGACCGTTTGTTTCATAAATCCAATTTAAGGGGTTCATGGGGACGGGTGAAATTATCAAAAATAAATGAAAGAAAATGTCCTAACTGACTCACTCACTCATCATCGCCCAGCCATAATTATTGAAGTTAGAAACATGAAATTTTGGGGATATGTTTGTTGTATGTCGAAAACGTCCACTAAGGAAAGAGTTTTGGATATTCAGGTTCTAAAGAGGTGTTAAGGGGGTAAACGTGATTTCCATTGAATAACAATATCTCACGAGTGGTTTCATTTGGGGATGTGATACTTGGCACATATACTAATCATCAAAAATAAGCTGACACATGTCTAATGGTTTTTCGATGTAGTGTATATTATGAGGTGAAAGGGATGAAAAGTGGGGGTTGAAAGATTCCTAACTGAGCGTGTATCTCTTAAACGACATAGGGAGGAGTCTGAAACTCGGAGGAAATCTATCAGCTTAAAAATAAATAAATAAATAAATAAATGAATAATTAAATAAAATAAATAGGTGTTCGACCGTGTTTTCATAAATGCAATTTAAGGGGCATATGGGGAGGGGTGAACTTCTGGAAGACAAACGTCCACTAAGGAACGATTTTTGGATGTTTGCTCTCATCGACCAACCAAAACTATTAAAGTTAGAAGAATGATATTTTGGGGATATGTTTGTCGTGTGTCGAAAACGTCTACTAAGGAGGGATTTTTGGGTATTCAGGTTCTAAAGGGGTGTTAACGGGGTTAAACCTGCATTTCATTGAAAAACAATATGATACGACTATGACGTGAGCGAAGCGAGGCTAAAATTGAGATGGTGTGTGTCTGTGTATTACTCAATCTCGCAAGTACCACTGGTCCGATTTACGTGAATTTTACATGGAAGTAGCTGATTTTCCTTGTTAACATATAGGTTACTTTTGATTTCAATACTTTGCACTATTTAAAATGGCGACCATTTTAGTGACGTCACTACACCCTTTCGTTTCAAACTTTCATATTTCCATTTCAAATAAAAAGAGAAAGCTAAGAAATAGCAAACTTTTGATGGCATATGCGAGGTTTAAAACTACATTTCCTATCCGAAAGGTATCTGCAACTGTTAGCGAGTAAAACCTAAATTTGTGCTATAAAACACGGTCAACGCCGAGCGGTGTAGTTGGACAAATGTTTCATCTTTAATCTCCCTCTGCGCAGCACCTCGCCTATCCCCTGTTTTAACTGTCACCTTCACATTTTAATTTATTTATGACGCGTAGCGAAGCACGGGTACTTCAGCTAGTAACTTATATTAAGGGATTTCAACATTTTTGTTATCAACTCCGTGTACTTATGAGTTTGCTGAATTTATTTGAAAACCTGTCTTAATGTTCATTAGGGGAGGCATCTAAGTTTCCAACAAGAATCGAATTGGAAACTTCACAGTTATATCATGTGATGAGAGATGAACTAGTAACAAGTCGTAGGTTTTGGAAAGTCTCAGTACCAAACCATTAGAAAATTTACTATAGATATTCTTCAAGAAAATGCACGGATTCTTCCTGGAATAATGTTAATTCTAAAATGAACATTATAATTACAAATAGTGGGGGCCTGTTTCAGGCAAGCGGAGAGCGTAGCGTGAATTGAGGTTCCCTGCAAGCGCTCGGCGATTGCACTTTCCCTCCCGAGCCGGTATTTCGTTACTATGGGGACTGGTGGCAGTCGGGCAAGGCAAAGTAAGCCAAAAGGAAAAGACATACTAATTTTCACTTCGGAAAGGTTATTTTTAGCCTATTTAGCTAGGGATTAACACTACCCAAGGGATGATGATAAAAGAGAAACGGAGATGGGTTTCGGTTTGGAGAAAAGTATTGGTAAATAGGAAGAGAATCCACCACACAAATTTAAGTAAATTAATATATGGAACGACATTTCTCTGTACAAAACTTAAGAGGAACCTAAAATTAGTGGGGTCCTGTTTCAGGCAAGCGGAGAGCGTAGCATGAATTGAGGTTGCCTGCAAGCGCTCGGCGATTGCACTTTCCCTCCCGAGCCGGTATTTCGTTACTATGGGGACGGGCGGCAGTCTGGCAAGGCAAAGTAAGCCAAAAGAAAAGGACGTACTAATTTTCACTTCGGAAAGGTTATTTTAGCCTATTTTCAATTTTGAAAAAATTGGCTTATGAGATCACCTTTTGTCCGTGTGTGTGTGCGTGAGAGAGAGAGAGAGGTGTGTGTGTGTGTCCCTAATAACATCTAAACTGCTTGAGCGATTTAAATGAAACTCGGTAACTTCATAGCACTATTCCAGACGACCCCGGCCGTGCCCTTCAAATTTTCTTACGTCTCACCAATCCAACATGGCGGCTGTGCGAATTATTTCACCAGCATTTAATATCTCCGAAACTGTTCCCGTTATCACCCTGGAATGTTTACGGTGATAAAGGGAACTACTAGAAGTTCACCTACGTGACTTTTGAAAAACTGGTAACTACCAAACCAACATGGAAGCCACGCGAATTTGCGACTTTTAAATAGACGTTTCCCGCGATTAAACCAGACAAACGCAATAAAACTTGGTACAGTATATGTTTATACACATTGTAATGCATCGACATCTAACTTCGTTCAATTGTTTACATAACTAACAGATGACGGATGTGCGAAATATTTCACCGGCATTCTATCTCTCTGAAATTTTTAGCGGTATCATCCTGAAATTTTGTACGGAGATAAAGGGCACCACTGGAAGTTCATCTATAAGACTTTCAAAAACCGGTTAACTACAAAACGAACATGGCGGCCAAGCGAATTTGAAAATTTTAATAGAACTTTCTCACGATTTAATGTTCCAAACGCAATGAAATCTGGTACAGGAAATGTTTATACACAATGTAATGCACTGGTATCAAATTTAGTTCAATTGTTTACATAACCTGAAGATGGCGGCAGTGTGAATTTTAAAATTGAGTTTTTATTTCTTGTGTCGTAATCATGCGATCGAAGTGAAAGTTTGAATAATGAACCTACGCAATAATTTTTCTTTAATGGTACATAACTCTATGACCTATACATATAATAAACCAACATGGCGACCATCCGAAATATTTAGACGGCTCTGAATATCTACGAATCTATTATAGCAATCAAACTGACATTTTTATGTTCATAGGGGCTATGAACATAAGTTTATTTATAGGACTCAAATTAAACCTGGTGATCACAAATCCAACATGGCGGCGACGCGAAGTATAAATATTCACATGGACGTTTCTCGCAATTTAACCATCCGTGTGCAGTGAAATTTGGTACAGTTAATACTTATACGAATGTTAATCCACTGGCATCTAATTTATTTCAATTTTTTCCATAACCACAAGATGGCAGCTGTGCGAAATTTTAAAATCTCCTTGTTACTTCTTGTGTCCTAATCATGCGATTGAAGTTTGAATGCTACACGTACACAATAATCTTCATGAAACAATACATAACTCTAGGACCTACATATATAAAATCCAACATGGCGACCATCCGAAATATTTAGTCGGTTCTCTATATCTACGAATCTATTACAGCAATCAAACTGAAATTTTGTATGTTGATAGTGGCAGTTAACATAAGTAGGATATATGAAAATAGGCTGTATAGTTCTTCACGGAACTACTTGTTTATAATGCATTCAAGAATGCTGGAAGGATTTGAATTTGGTATAATAATTTTATTTCTGGTCACTGTTGGATCTCTGTCAGACCAACCGAATGCTCCCAGAGAGGGAAGAAAGGAAGTTATTTTAATGATTTTCGCGAAGTTGTTATTGTATTTAGTGAAAATCCTATGTAAATACCAGTTGTTGCACTTAAGGAAGGCTAAGCTTTTACCCAGAAGAGTGCCGACTAAAAGTTTAGGACAGAGGAAAACCTCAAACCAAACTCAAACAAAACTGAAATTTTTGGAATCGAACCATAAGTAAGAGAAAAAAATCTCAACAAATAGGAAGCTTGCAGAGATAGCTATACTTGCCTTAATGGCCCGCTAGAATTATCTATGACAGCTAAGAGAAACTTTAAAAATGTTTTTATTCGCAGTTTTAAGTTAAATGCAACAAGTAGTTAGAACTTTGTTGGTTTAGAGATTCGATAAAAGAGTTTAAGCTTAAAGGAAGAATCATGGATGTGAAGGTCCTGCCTAGTTAGAAGAATCTTTTCTAAGGTTAGTTCTACAAATCCAAAGGTCTCAGACCCAACAAGGTAAAAGTTTACTATGAACAATAGTGTACAAGTTTCGAACTTGTGAAAGCACCAAAATCTTTCAAAGATTTTAAAGGTTATGCTTTTGAATAAGAAATCGAGAGATAATTATAAAACAAGCATAATTTTGATAGTTTGATTATGTGCAATTCAAGCACTTTTAGAATGCCACTATGACAATATGAAAGGCTATAAACAAATCTTTGATTTCTGATAGTTACAAGAAAGAAGAAAACAAGATGTTCAGTAAAGAACATATAGCCTACTTTCTCCTAAATGCATGGGTATTGTTATAACTTTTTGTCCTTTTCAAGGAGTATAATTGAATGTTGGTTGTAGTAGCTTGTTGAAATACAACGTGCTATAGGGATATTAAACATGAATATGAGGTGCCCTTTGCTAGTGCTACCTCTGTAAAAAATTCATTCAATTCGGTTTCACCGTGTTTGAATTGATCTGGGGAATGGATTTGCACACATAAATGACTGCTATTTGCAAACTATTGGGCTGATGACCTTGTAGTCAGTCATAAGATGCTTTCCACAAAAAGGCATGTTGTTGCAAAATCCGGTAGAGATCAAATTATTAGGATGGTCGAAATTTGATTTAAGCTTTTAACAGTTGGGTGGCCGTCATTCCGTTTCCGTCAAGATGGCGGCGATATAAAACATGACACTGAGGTGCCTTTTGCTAGTGCTACCTCTGTACCAAATTTCGTTCAATTCGGTTTCACTGTGTTTGAATTGATAGGGGGAATCGATTTGCACACATACTTGGCCACCATCTGCAAACTATTGGGCTGATGATCTAGCAGATTGGTCAGAATATGCTTCCCACATAAAGATTTGTTGTTGCAAAATTTGGTAGAGACTAGATTATTAAGTTGGTCGTAATTGCATTTTAGCCTTTAACATTTGGGTGACCTCGATTACGTTTCCGTCAAGATGGCGGTGATATAAAACATGACCCTGAGGTGGCCTTTTCTAGTGCTACCTCTGTACCAAATTTCATTCCATTCGGTTTCACCGTGTTCGAATTAATAGGGGTATCGATTTTGACACAAAGATGGCCGCCATCCGAAAACTGTTAGGCTGATGACCTATTATTTTGGTCAAAGGATGCTGTCTCCATAAAGGTATGTTGTTGCAAAATTTGGTAGAGATCGGATGATTAGGTTAGTCGTAATTTGATTTAAGCTTTGAACATTTGTGTGGCCGCCATTACGTTTCCGTCACGATGGCGGCGATATAAAACATGACACTGAGGTGTCCTTTGCAAGTGCTACCTTTGTACCAAATTTCGTTCAATTTGCGCCCACCGTGTTCGAATTGATAGGGGGGGGGGACAGACATTCAGAGTACACACACTCACACACACACACATACACAGACTCACACACACACATACACACACACAGACAGACACACTTTTTTCGCCCTGTAGTGATCTCATAAGTCTACTTTCATTTTTTGCAAAAATCGAAGATAGGCTAAAAATTACAAGCGGAAATTACCGCTATTTTACACAGAAATTACTATGTTAAACATACAAGGTGTACAGGTCGTATTGACGAATCCTGAAGAAAAGAGATTGAGTACAAAATATTAATGATTAGAAAGTTAGCAATTACTGTACTAGCAGGATAAAAAGGAAAGAATAAAAAGAAGTTTCTACAACTTCTTATAATTTTGCAGAATGAATAAATTTTACATGGAGGAAAATGGGAGGGCGCCAAACTTAGGGCGAAGCCTCATAGAGAAATAACCAGGTACATATGTTAATTTAAATATTGTTAATAGAAGGTGTTTGGAACAGGAGGATGGGTATATAATATTCTGGCCAATTTTATTTTCTCTCAACCGAACGCGGCGCGGAAGATAATTTTCACACGCAGATTCGAAGCACTGATAGTTATTTGACAAGTTGAAAAACTTCGCTATTGCAATGTATGTGAGTTCGTAAAACAGGAGAAAGTTATTGTGGTTATGAACACTTAGTTTAATATTAGCTTGAACAGATTCATTGCGTTGTAGAGTTTAGAGGTTGCAGTAGAATAACACGGTAACGTTCCCACGGTGGCAAGCAAGTTAGGTGTTAACCAGCGGTTGATGTATCGTAAATTCCTCAGTGAGGACAAGTATTCCTAAATTTAGAGTGGAAAATACTAGATTTCTTGAATAATAGAAAGATTGGTTGCCTTAGAAAGTTCCAGATCAGTGATGACTGTTAAATGGGGCAATAGAAATCCCTCGGAGGAAAGCTAAGTTTTATAGACCGTGGGTAATTTGAATGAAATCCCTCGAAGTGAGAAAATTTACTCAGTTATTTGGTAAGAGAAGCACTAAATTTCATTTTAGAAAGTCAGCTTTGATATAGATAGCCTGACTAAGAAAGATCCCTGGAAGGCGGTAATTGCATAACATTTCGCAATTCCACACACTGTCTATAAAATTGGATTAAAAGCATTTAGCTATTTAAAACCATTAAAATCCTTTTAAAAACATTGAAGTTTGGTACTTAGCTTTCTGTGCATGTAGAGCTGGCGATGGTTCCTGTTGACGGTTGGTTTTATCTAGTAGACATAGCGTCCAATTTAAAATGTCTTGATAAGACAGAAGACAAGCCCGTGAGAGGACTTCACACTGTATGCTGAAAGGCTAAAGCAGAACTGAGAACGAGCGAACACGCACATGGCAGAGGAAGGTAAACGAGGGGAAGGGTAGGCGGAAGCAAAAGGAGTGGGGTTATTAGACAAGAAAGTGTACATCTTAATAACCAACATTACAAAAATAAAAGACTCTTCATAGATGCGAACTTTCTTCAGGAATCAGTCTTCATGGAGATGTTCGCTGGCGACAATGACGACGCCTAGTAGATTAGTGAGGAAGTCCTCTTGAGCTTGGAGATGTTGAGGAACTTCAGTGGTTAGCTGCTAGATGCCGCTAGGTAGTTCATGGGAGATATATATCAAGAACAGACTTACAAAAAACATAAGCAAGGGCACGGAGAAAATATAACGTAAGGAAATCAAGAATTGGAAGTTTATTGTGATACTATAGTTGTGTGCTGTAAAAAATTATCATAATTCTTTAACGTAAATAAATAAATACATAAATTCATAAATGAATAAATAAATAAATAAAACTTTGTGCGTATTTTGAGACACTACAGTTTGTGAAAATGCAGCACCCAGAAATAATTGCCCGAATGAATCCATCCTCGGATAACATGTACGGCAGTACGTGATGAAGATTAACCTACGGTGCTGATGATACGTACGCCCAGCAGAACCAACATCTATCTGAAGTGATGTGAAGAATCAGTGTAATACGCCAAGCTCAGTTGGTGAAGAGCCGACAGACGAAGTGGAAACATGAAAGCAAGTGTCGGTATACTTAGTCGTCATCAAAGGGTGCAATATCAGCATGTGAGTTAGAACGGAGGAGAATTGTCGGTCTGCTCGAAATGGGTTTGACATGCCGTGACATTTCGGCTCGTACAGAGCATGCTGCTACGACAGTAAGTATGTGTGAAGCCAGTGGATAGAAGGGGATCGTGCACAGCAACGAGCGAGTACTGGACCACGTACTGTGACCACAGCATGGGTTGACCGCTGTATTTGTCTGCATAGTTTTAACGGATCGTACTGCATCACCCATAGTGATGATGATCTACACTAATACTTGTGTGGGGTATATTTTCACTGTACAGTTAACTGTACTGTAAGAATACTTTTACATTATTAGTGTGGTTTTATAGAATAAGCATCATCATTATAATGTAATGTTCTGTATGATCCAAATATATTTATCTTTGTTATTCTAAAGACAAGTACAATCGAAACTCGTTAACTCGAATCGTACCGACAGCAGTGGCTAAAGCGCAGCGTTAGATCATGGGGCCAAGCTCTCTGCTGACTCGTTAAGCGCGAGGGATCGTTCCCCACCGTCGTCCGTCCTTGAAATGGTTTTCCATGGTTTCCCATTGTAAACACCAGGCAAATGCTCGGACGGTACCTTCTGACAGGCCACGGCCGCTTTCTTCCACATCCTTGCCCAGTCTCATTCTTCTTCATCCATTCCATCTCTCATCCCGACGCGCAGGTCGCCCAAGGGCATCGACTGGAAAGAACTGCACACGGTCTCTCAGGAGGTCACACTACAAAAAAATATCTCGAATCGTTACAGGATGTCTAAATGAATTCCAGTGATTGAAAATTTTAGTTGAGGAGACACGTAGAGAAAATGTTACATCTATACTAATATAATAAAGCTGAAGAGTTTGTTTGTTTGTTTGTTTGTTTGTTTAAACGCGCTAATCACTGGCACTACCAGTCGGATCCGAAAAAATATTTTTATACTGTATATGATATCCAGATTCAAGAGGAATAATTTAGGTTATGTAGCATTAGGCTACACCTCTCAGGTAACCTTAAAGATTGATTTTTGTTCAGAAAGTCGGAAGAACAAGGGCTTCCGAACAGCTTCAATAGTACCTAAGTATATTGTTGCCTGGCAATGCGGGCTGCATCACGTCGCCACCACCAGTTATCTGGTGCAGAATTACGAGCTGCTTATAAATTGCAGTCAAGGGGAGTAATTAGTGCAAAAAGATTTCTTAGGCCCCTTAAAACAGTTATCGTCATGACAATAGTATGCCTTTGTATAAGGGCGATGGTGTTGGTGCATTATACTGAGGTTATCAGCTGCAATAAGCGTTGGTGCTTTCCGATCCTTATCCTCGAGCGCTCCAGTTCTGTAGTAGTATTCATTATCATCCATAAAACAAATAAATTCACCGGGCGAAGCTGGGCACTACTGCTATTTTGTGATATACTGGTCGCAAAAGACAATGTGCTGTCTGTGACGTAACTGACGTGACGTTTAAACGCAACAATGTGCTGTCTGCAACATATCGTTTAAACGCAACAATGTGCTGTCTGCAAAATAACGTTTAAACGCGACAATGTGTTCTGTATTGAAACAGGCGTTTGAGAACAAAACGGCAACAATTGAAAAAAAGTGTTGTGAACTCAAATCAACCATATGCAACTTCCCGTTTTGAAGTGATGCCAATACATTATTAGCCATAAATGGCAGATGCTCCACCCGGAACAAGGGAAACATAACCTAAATTTCAGCCATATTGCGGGGTTTGAAGCCATTTTTTCAGTGTTGCCTTAGTAAACAAGAATATAGTGCTTTTCTGTCGGTCAACACAAATGTATCCAAAAGAGCTGGATATGCCCTAATCCTGAAATAAATTACATGAGATTAATAAATACACTAGGATGACCAGTTTCGATCGTCAAGCGATCATCAGATTCATTACACTTAGGCTATAAAATCTATGTTTGAAAATACAGGTGAAAATATTTACAATATGTACAATTATTTAGTTGCAGTATTGGTAATGCAACTGTCAGTGTATGCTAAATGTAGTATATTGAACCCATGTGCCATAGGGTCCAAGGAGGTCGAATCCATGTATTTGGGGAAGAAATGAAAGAAACGTACAGTTTCTAATGTAACATAGAGAAAGATCAAGCCAGGATTCTAGCCTAACATTGTGCAAGCAGCGCGAGCCAGGTGTTCGAGAGATGAGATCACCCCTCTTGACATTCAGAAGGAGCTGGTCATGAGTATTAATAACCGAGTGGAAAATTCCGACTGTTAGACAAGGAAGCCTGACTCGGAAATCGAGCTGAGCTGGCTGGAAAACGACAACACCGCTTATGCGCCAGAAGAAGAAGAATTAAATTTAACCCGTTTACGAGTATAAAAATAAGTAAACAATTACAGTACGGTGAATCATTTCGAATTAGAGATTTTTGTGTAAAGAAAAACCCTTTAATAATTGCACAGGAGAAAACTGCAAACGCAAGTAGACGTCATAGGGGATTTACCAAGGCCTGTGGAGAGGGGAGAATGCAAATGAACATCAACACCCACGCAGTTGAGGACGAGAAATTAATTAATATCTCCGAATTGCACGATCGATTCTTATGCGCAATGAGATTACTTAACATTGAGAAGACGAGCTTTTTGAAGGTATAATTTTTATAATGGTGCAACCATTATTTTAAAAGTTGGGCACGGAAAGGGCTAGAGTCTTATCTTTTTGTAGCGAAAGCGTATAAAGCTCCTGGCATCACCAAGCCAAGCATGCAGTTCATGACAGACTCCGTGAGGGGAGGTGCTGTATCATATCATGCAGTTATTCTGACAGCCCGTGAGGGGGTGTTACTACGCATCAGTACAAGCAGTTCCAAACAGCCCGAGGGGGCGTTGCTACGAATCAGTATTCAGACAGCCGTGTGGGGGTTACTCTGCTTCACACCGAAGACAGTTTACCAGTACTCCTTGAGGGGAGAAACGCTGTATTACACCGCAGAATTAATATCTGATAGCCATAGGCGTCGCAGTATTAACAACTTGCGTGCCTCCATAAGGAGTTGTAAAGAAGAAATATTAAAGTATCGCCGTGTTGAAAAATTAGGAAAATCCTAGTTACAGGATTTAGGTCCGACAGTACACAAGTTTACAGTGAAAAGTTCATAAAATATAGTCAGAGCAGGCTGCGAACGTTGGACTTAAGGCGATAGGTCTTTAAATAAACGACCGAAAATATCATAACGTACGGAAGTACCGTAATAGAAAGATAAACAGTTATCTAATTTAAAGAACCCAAATAGGGAAAAACAGAGTAAGGTTCGCAACGTATTTCAGAAAAGTAGGAGAGCGAGAACCGAATAAATAAAGAAGAACGGAGACTATAGACATTATCTCCAGAAAGCAGACGAACTATTCTAAAGCACTAGACTCGAGAAGTACTAGCTGCTATAAAATAAATCCATCGATCATCGATAGGTTATCGAGGGGACCTCGATCCGAACAGACTTTCACTAGGATCGATAAACTAGATCTAAAAAAGAAGCCGTGCAAGCTAGAGAAATAGCCGGTCATCCAGAATAGGATTCGAAGAATTAGGATTCCAGGGAAAAGTAGATGATTCGAGACTTTCGTATTCTGCAGGATAGGAAGCCGACATTGAATAAATTTCACCCTTGGAAACGGGAGATTAAGAGGTCACGTGTGATAGGCTAGGAAAATACGGCCTAGTGATCAAGAGTTGTGAAGTGTAAATCTATCAAGATTGTGTGTTAAAATAATATTTTTTAGTGTTTATTGTGTGTTCTAAATGGATACACCAGTGTATTAAAAATGTTGTCAATGTTAAGTGTATTGAATATGTGTCAAGAAGTGTTTGTACATGAGATGAATTTCTACAATATGGAATAAGTTTCAAAGTGGGCCAAAATGAAACACCGCACAAGGATAAAGGTCATGAGACGACCTTAAAAACATGTGAGTAATGAATTTCATTATATTTAGGTGTCAGGAAATGATTGTGTACAAATCCACCGGAGTTTTTGAGTAAAAGGGATGTGTTTAAATAAATAAATACTGAATAAACAAGAACGCGGTCTGAACAATAATAGAAATTTGAGAAACTATAAATAATTATGTAAAAGAATAAATCCAGTAGATGCAATATACACACATCAAAAAAAGTTTTGCATCACCTCGGTTCCAAGAGTTCCGGAACCTTTAAATACAAAGGGAATAGAGATCAACAAAAACAACATTTCAGCTCGTTTTATTGCTCATGAGACCCACACATTGCATGTTGTACCATCATACAGCTAGACTTTCAGCATTTGTGGTCCAGATTGCAGTACACACCACTACCTCTAATACCCAGTAGCACGTCCTCTTGCATTGATGCATGCCTGTATTCGTCGTGGCATACTATCCACAAGTTCATCAAGACACTGTTGGTCCAAATTGTCCCACTCCTCAACGACAATTCGGCGTAAATCTCTCAGAGTGGTTGGTGGGTCAAGACGTCCATAAACAGCCCTTTTCAACATATCCCAGGCGTGTTCGATAGGATTCATGTCTGGCGAACATGCTGGCCACTGTAGTCGAGCGATGTCGTTATCTTGAAGGAACGCATTCACAAGATGTGCACGATGAGGTCGAGAATTGTCGTCCATGAAGACAAATGCCTCTCCAATATTCTGCCGATATGGGTGCACTATGGGTCGGAGGATGTCATTCAGGTATCGTAAAGCCGTTTCGGAGCCTTCCATGACCACCAGTGGCGTACGTCGTCCCCACATAATGCCACCCCAAAACATCAGGGGACCACCACCTTGCTGCACTCGCTGGACAGTGTGTCTAAGACGTTCAGCCTGACCAGGGTGCCTCCAAACACGTCTCCGACGATTGTCTGGTTGAAGGCATATGCGACACTCATCGGTGAAGAGAACGTGATGCCAATTCTGTGGGGTCCATTCAGCATGTTGTTGGGCCCATCTGTACCGCGCTGCATGGTGTCGGGGTTGCAAAGCTGGACCTCGCCATGGACGTCGGGAGTGAAGTTGCGCATCATGCAGCCTATTGCGCACAGTTTGAGTTGAAACACGACGTCCTGTGGCTGAACGAAACGCATTATTCAACATGGTGGCATTGATGTCAGGGTTCCTCCGAGCGGCAATCCGTAAGTAGCGGTCATCCACTACAGTAGTAGCCCTTGGGCGGCCTGAGCGAGGCCTGTCATCGACAGTTCCTGTATCTCTGTACCTCCTCCATGTCCGAACAACATCGCTTTGGTTCACTCTGAGACGCCTGGAAACTTCCCTTGTTGAGAGCCCTTCTTGACACAAAGTAACAATGCGGACGCGATCGAACTGCGGTATTGACCTTCTAGGCATGGTAGAAATACAGACAACATGAGCAGCGTACCTTCGTCCTGGTGGAATGACTGGAACTGATCGGCTGTCGTACCCCCTCCGTTTAATAGGCCCTGCTCATGCATGGTTGTTTACATCTTTGAGCAGTTTTAGTGACATCTATGAACAGTCAAAGGGACTGTATCTTTGATACAATATACACAGTCAACGTCTATATGACGGAGATCTGGGAACCGAGGTGATGCAAAACTTTTTTTGATGTGTGTATGAATAAAATGTCAGTGTATTTGACGAATGTCATAAGAGCAAGCGAAATATTAATAATTATCATGAAAGATATTTAAATAAAAGTAAATTTGAGTTATATGAAAGAAATAGCTTTTGAGCTTTTTGTAAAAAAAATGAAGATATGAAATAATAATAATAATAACCAAGTAAGGAAATATTAAATTAAGATCAAATTAATTGATGTGAACATAAGAGCGTTATGAGCCTTAATAAAAAGTATAGACATAATGTTCAAATGCATGTTCTTTAAAAGAGAGAAAATTATTGTCAAAGGAAAAGAATAATATAAAAATTGAGATGTGTATCAATTGTTAATATGATATTATCAGTTCTTTGGATGACGCTAGGCTTGAAATAAAGTATAGCGCAAAGGAGCGCAATTAAAATAAAAAGTCACGCTAGGAACGCGTAAAAGTTAATGTACTTGGTAAATTACTTATGAGAGGTAGTTGATTGTAGCGAATTGAGAATTGGTATAAGTCCTCTATTTGTGACGTAGTATCACGAGGCATTGTGTATGTTGTATTTGAAAGGGAGCGAATGTATGGTATTGAGCGTAGGTCTTTTAGCTATAGGCTGACCCTAAATCGCATTTTGTATAGTCCTCTAAATGGGAATGGTTCCCGAGGCATGTGAAGAGATTCGAACTCAGAATCCTCTAATTGTGAAAGCCCCTTTATTATTCGTCGTAGAATGTGTATATCTCTTCCCCAATCAATGAGGACCTTTCATAATTAATAAATGCCAAGATTACGAATGTGGTTTATGAGCCCAATAATACTGTTGAATTTACACGAGGAATAGAATGCCAGGTCTCCCCAAAGAATTGAGAATGAACGAAAAGCTGTTTGTAAAAGCATTAAAGAGAGCTCAAGCTTAGACTAGACGGGAGGGTTCCCGCATAGTCATAAATAACGCTCGAGTAGCACGGTCAGACCCTTGGAGCAGGAGGGATGTCTGAAGGCCGTTTTGTAAGGAGTAATGAATACACCGTGAGTGTTTAAAGTTGTTAACGACCCGGGCGTTGAACCGAGGTCCTTGTAGATTGATATTTCCGCTTGCCTGTTCAGATCGTAGTTTTTTTAATGTGATAATGGTCTTATAAGACATATGAGATAAATAACAATCCCTATTGTAATGTTGTATGGAAGTAGGATTCCACGAGTTAATTGAAGGCAACTAGGTTCCGGGAGTGACCATAGTTTTTTGACTGTGTCAAGTATCTTCATACTCTGGAGTACACAAGTAATTTCCTGATTACCTTAAGGTATTTGTAAACCTAGTGAGAGATGATAAAAGCTGAAAACCTGTGAAAATGCCCAAATATTGAGTTAGATAATTAACATGTAATTTTAAATGTAATTATACAATTTGTTTTGTTGATTAAGAAAATATAAAAAAAAAATATTTGAGGTGTACAAAGAATGACACCATTATTACAGAAAGCATTGAGCCAAAAGAGCTCGGAGTTATATGAAACTTACAGTTGATGCTTTATGGAAGTAAAAATAATTAGGAATTGTTGGTTTATTGGAAACCAGATGTTTTAATACAATATTTGTTTTATTCTTATGTTATTCCTTGTTCATTTGGAACAAGTAGATGATTATGGGTCAGTAATGTCATTGTTTAATTGTTTGTAGTGCCATAATTTTTATTAATTAAATGTGTTAAAATAGGAGTTGATTTTGTTGTTATTTTTGCAAGTGTATCCTCTAATTAATCCAAAATATGTGAGTCACAGAGTGGGTGAACTTACCGCTGCCCCGAAAATCCCGATTTGAGCTACGCTGGTATACTGTGATTGGCATATTTCTTGCTAAAAGGGCACATGGGGGGCATAGAAGTAATGTGCTGGATTAATAACTAGAGGAACATTTAAGACGGTCATTTCATGTAAATTAAAGTAATGATAGGAATAGCTACAACGTAAAATATTAACTGACCGCATGGATCCCTGGAAACTCATACCGAGCAGCCCTGAATTATATCATAACAACCCCCCTAGCAACTATTTCGTGGCGCCCAGTACGCAGGGATGAGTTTTCCTAGGGAAATCCCGAGTTTTCTCGAAAAATCAAAATTTTCATTTTTTTTGAAAAAATGGTTTTTCGAAATTTTGAATTTTAAATACTTCCATAAAGGTTTATGAAATTGAATAAAAGTATCAAAAGGGTACGTTGTAGTAAATACCCGTACCAAAGTAAATTTTTAAAGAAATTGGGACACAATGATTCAGAGTATCATCTCTCAAGCATGTACTAGTGTGGTGGCATGAGTGGCCCACTGTATTCTCATAAGATGGCATTGAGTGAAGAAGTGCAACGGCTCTTGGAGGCCATAAACAATAAGTTGGATAGCCAACAGACTGAAAATAAAGAAGAGTTCAAATCCCTAAATGAGAGTTTGAATAAGTTGGATAGCCAACAGACTGAAAATAAAGAAGGGTTAGGATCCATAACTGAAAGTTTAGAGTCACTAAAAACTGATAGTGCTAACATGGGAACTAAATTAGAAGCTATCGAAACTAACTGTGTAACAATGAACGGTGAATTGAAGGTCGAGATAGATAAAATAAATGACAAGTTCCAAAGTTTTGACACTAAGTTTGGGGACAAGTTAACTGAATTAAAAGGGGAAATCGCAAGTGAGATTAAAAAGGAAAATGGAGAATTTCATTCAGGATTGCAAGCCCAATTAGATACTATGAACACAAATATGGTAGATTCCCAAACTAGGTGTCAAGAAAATTTTGAAAATTTGGAAACTAAATTAAGTAACATGGAAGGAACGTGCAAAAAGAATGTAGATGCGTGTAAAGATGAACCTGTAACCCAGATCCAAGGTGTGCAGACAGAATTGAAAGCTCAGATAAAATTTAATAGCGATATCTGTAAAACATCCCGGGATGAGATAAAAGTAAGTTTTAAGAAATTAGGAGAAGAATTTAAAGGGGTAAAGGACAAAGTAGGAAATCTTGAAGGAAAAATCGATGGAGTTCAAACCGAAGTAACTGAGATGAAAAATCAAAATAAAAAGGATGTTCAGGGTATGAAAGATCAGATTGATCATTTTACCGGGCAGGTAGATGAGAACCTGAAGAAGTACGAGGGGGAAATAGATAAAAGATTCGGTAGATACGAGAAGCATATCCAGAAAGAAAGAGAACAACGAAATAAAGAAAATAAGGAAAATACCCAGAAGATAGATGAAATAAGTAAGGGTATAAATGTGGTTAAGGAAAACGTGGAAACCTTAGAGGGGCAAGTAGAAAAAACAAATAATGAAGTGAAACTGATCAAAGATGAATTAACGGAAGTGTCTAAGAAGACGGAAGAAAAGTTGAAAGGGATTGGATTAGATATGGTCAAAGGACGAAAAGAAGTGGAGAAGCAAATAAAGGAGATACGAGAGGGCCTGGATACCATCGGTGATGTAAAGCCAGAAATTATAAATCAACAGGCCATGATCATTAAGAAAGAGGTAGAAGACCAACTAAATGAATTCAGGGATAGTTACAGGGACGAGAAATTCCAACTCAAAAAGGCAGAGGAAGATAGTAAAAGGAATCAAGAAAGAATTCAGAATGAATTAAGATCCCGATTGGAGAGGACTGAACATAAGAACAGACAAATGGAAATCCAACTCATGGCTAATGAAGAAAGTGCCCGAAGGGAAAGGAAGTTAGAATTTGAGAATCAGGAGGAGTTTCCACAGACAGGATGGGTAGATTCCCGTGAACAAGGCACAGATACGGAGAGGGACTTAGGAGGGGAGAGCCCTTATAAGAACCCAGGATATCCGATGGCGATGTCAACCCCGTACATGAATCAGACAAATGGCCAGATAATAAACATTATTAAATCGAATGAGGACAGACCAGTAAAGTTTACGGGTAATAACATGTCAATTACTCCAAAATACTGGCTAAAGGAAGTTGCAGAGTATTTAAACGAAATGAAAGTTCCTCAGGATCGGAGACTGAGAGCTATTGAAAAGCTCTTGGCAGGTGATTGTCTCACCTGGTTCAGAAGCTTCAGGTACACCTTTGATACGGTGGAAGGCTTTAGGGAAGCATTTTAAAACGATATTGGGCAGCAGACGTCCAAGAGAATTTAAGGCTAGATCTGTACTCTAGGAAGTACAGCACAAATGCACCTACTAGGTACTCGGAATTTTTCACCGCTCAGCTGTGTAAATTCCGCGAACTCGATATTGCTCCGGCAGAGAACGACCTGTGTGCCGCCATTGCAAGACAACTTCCGTATGAGATTCAGAGGCTGTTAATCTCATCCAAAGCCAGAAGTGCTGTGGAAGTGGAGAGTGTATTACGTCAATTAGATATGACGACTTCGCACGTAACTCCTCGGCATCAAAGACAGACTGAGCAAGTACATATGGCTAGCAGTCAGGAAACCAGAGAAAAACCAGCGACCAGGAATCAGTCCACTAGCACTGATACTCAGGGACTGGGTCGAGAGTATGGGCACCAGGAGCCTAGAGGGATACAGCCATATTACAGAGGAGGATATCGAGGAAGAAATCCTAGGAATACAGGTTATAGGCAACAAGAGAGCCGACCCTATAACAATAACCATCAAAAGCAAGAAAACAGAAAGGAATGGGAGAATTATCCCAGAAGGAACGTAAGGCCAGAGGATAGGGATGATGAATATCGGGCCGAAATAGAAGAAAGATATCAGGAAAGTCTTCGTTATATGAACGAACGACCAGATGAACCTGATAGGCAAAAAGTCCGTTGGAGTGAGGCAATCAAGAACCGGAAATCACCCGACCGACTAGACGGAGCTCAAAGCTTGGAACTACAAGCTCAGTTAAAGAATGAGGGGAAAGGAAGCCCTCAGGATAAAAAAAACTCCAAATTTAAATTGTCAAAAGGGGAAACATACCAGGAGCTGGGAGGAGGTAGAAAGTGTGAACTGGATAGCAAGACCAGATGAGCTAATTAACGAAGATGTGGAAGGAATCCCACCTGTTAAAAGAGAACTACCTATAATTATGCTTAGGATAGAAGGATTACTGGTCAGAGCATTAATTGATACGGGATCCACAATAAGTCTAATTACACAAACCCTTCTAAATGAACTGGAAATAAGGGGCCGAGTATTAAAGATTCCCACATCAAGTGTAAAGATTAAAGGGATTATCCCTGAAAAATCTTTAACATGTAAATTTCAGGTATATATCGATCTGATCATGGGTAACGCTGAAATTTCGCAGTGCTTTTTGCTGGTAAATCAATTACCGTATAATGTCATATTAGGTATTGATTTTATCCGTGAGAACAAGGTCATTATAGACCTAGCGCAAAACTGCATTAGAATTCAAAGAGAGGATGTGGATGAACAAAACATTAACCTACAGGAACAGGATGAGAAAATAGGAGAACAGGTATGGCATATGGAAGAAGTGATTGAGGAAGATTATGAGGACATAGAAAATATATTTGAAGTCCTCAACATAGAACTCGAAGATGATTTGGAAACTGAGTTCGAGACCAACCTGTCAGGAAAAGTAGAGGAAGCTAAAGTTAAACTCGAAAATAAGGAACAATTAAAGAAATTATTATTGAATTTTAGGGACGTATTTGATTCCAAGCCAGGGAAGATTGAAAATTTTAAATACGCGTTCCAAGTCAATGATTGGGCACCGTTCAGACAAAAACCATACCCGGTTGCGGAAAAACATTACCCACAAACTAAGAAAACACTGCAGGAGATGATGAATGCAGGTGTTATAGAAAAGATGGCGACACCATATGTTAGTCCATTAGTGATTGTGAGTAAACCGGATGGCTCAGTAAGGGTGTGTCTAGATGCCAGAAATCTAAATGCAAAAATCATACCAGAAAATGATTCGGCACCACCCATAAAAGAAATACTGAGGAAGTTCAAAGGCAAGAAGATTTTCACAAATATTGACATGACTTCTTCGTATCATCATCTCGAACTGGAAGAGAAAACCAGTTTGTTGACTGGGTTTCAGTTCGACCAACAAACATATTGTTTTAGAAGATGTCCGTTTGGATTGAAGACCGCAGGATCTGCCTTAATAAGAGCGCTTGATCGAAACCTGTCAGAGGAAGTGAAAGAGTGCACTATCCGTTATGTGGATGATATTTTGCTTACCTCGGAGAATATTGAGGAACATTTAGAAAAGCTGAAGAAACTCTTGGAAGATTTAAGGAAGGCTAATTTTAAAATCAATTTGAAGAAGTCAAATTTTTGTCAAAGGCAAGTAACATTTTTAGGGCATGTGATTGATAAGGATGGTGTTAAACCAAATCCATGCAAATTGGAATCGATAAGGGATTTTCCAAGGCCTTTAAAGGTGAAGAACGTTCGCCAGTTTTTGGGATTGATTGGTTTCTTCTCAGGACATTGTCCATCATACACAAAAACTGTTGCACCACTACAGGACCTTCTGAAGAAGGGGGGCAAGTGGAAATGGACGGAGGAAACAGAAAAAGCATTCGTGGAGGCCAAGGAAATGCTCTTAAATTACGTGAAGCTAGGATATCCTGATTTTAATCAGAGATTTATCATTCAAACAGATGCATCCCAGATTGGAATAGGGGCAATGCTATATCAGGAAAACCCGGAAAACCCTGATAAGAAAAACTATCTAGCTTTCACAAGTCGGAGACTGAAACCACACGAGAAAAATTATACGATCAGCGAAATCGAGCTGTTAGCGATATTGCACGCGCTGCAATATTGGCGAAAGATCGTATATGGGTTTCAGGTCATTCTAAGAACGGATCATAAAGCCTTAACCTTTTTGATGAAGACTGATTTATCCAGTCAAAGGTTGATGCGTTGGGCTTTATACATTCAACAATTTGATGTCAAGATAGAATACTGCCCAGGAAAGGAAAATATAGTTCCAGACTACTTAAGTAGACAGCCAGAGTCCATAGAAGAGGAAGTAATGGCTATAGATTTGGAAGACTGGGATCAGCGTACTCTAAATGAGTTAAGAAGCATTAGTCAACGGCAACGTGAGGATCCATGGATGAACATGCTCATATCTTTCCTTGAGGGAAGCTTGATAAGGGGAACACCAGCGTACACGGAAGCTAATAAGATAGCTCAAGACTACACGTTTTATAATGGATTATTATATAAGTTTGTAGACTCTGACCATACCAAATTAAGGATTGTTGTACCTGCAATTTTGCAGAGGAAAATAGTATGGTTAGCCCATAGATCGTTCGGACATATGGGAGTCGATAAAACAGTCTCGATGCTGAAAGAAGCATTTGTATGGCCGAGACTGAGAGAAACTGTAAGGGACACGCTAAAAACATGTGATTTATGTCAAAGGATCAAACCTAATGCATTTCTGATGAGACAAAAGCCTATACCATTGTTGCCCGAGAGGCCTGGCCAAATCATTTCTATTGATAATTTTGGACCTTTGCCCAAGGCAAGAAGAGGAAATCGACACATAATGGTGGCTATGGATGTCTTCACTATAATGGTTGTCCTTGCTCCCATACAGAAGACTAGTACCAAACAGGTGTTAAAACGACTAAAAGAAAAAGTGATACCGATTCTGGGAAAACCTGAGAATTTGTTGTCGGATCACGGCAGTTGTTTCACCAGTGTAGAGTTCAGACGAGAATTAGAAAGGCTTGGAATACGTCAGATTTTGTCAAGTATTCGCCATCCTGAGCCAAATCCTGTAGAAAGAGTGATGAGGGAGACGGCCAAGTACTGTAGAATATACTGTGCCGAAGAAAATTGGAAGTGGATAGATATCTTGGATATTATCGAATTTTGTATAAATAATACAATCCATGAATCCACGGGAGAGATACCCATAACGTTACATCGGAATGAGCAACCAGAGAGACCTTGGAGTCTGGTAATTCCTAGGCCAGCAGACGCTCAGCCTGGAAGAGATGTACGTATTAGAAGAGCCTTTGAGCATCTAAAAGCTCAAGCCGACCGGAGGCAAAGAAGAAATAGGCATAAGAGGTATCATCGACCATTATTAGGAGGAGAAATGGTGTTAGTAAAAAGACCAGCTATTTCGGATCCAGGGAACCGTGTGTACAAGAAGTTTCAGAAAATGTACCACGGACCGTATCAAATAATCAGAGATTTGAGGAATAACGCATATAGAATTCGGCACTGTGAAACGGATCACGAAGTGACCATGAATTCAGCAAATTTGAAATTATATTACCCTCCCGAAGATTTCGATGAAGCAAATGAACAAGCCCTGGTTATGGAAACATTTAGAGATGAATCCGCTTTTGACATAAACAAGAATAAGGAAGAAATAGAAAATAGAGCTCAAGCATTCGAGTGCGAATGCGAATTGGAGAAATTGTATTGGGAAATCAAAGAAATAATTGAGTTTGTTGAAGAAGAAAATTTCAATTTAAGAAAGGAGAATGATGAAATAAGGAAACGGGTAGGGGTAGACCAAACCCGTAAGGAAGAATGAGGTTCTGGAGATTTTTAGTCCAGACAAATAAAGGAAAAAGAAAGGGTAGGGACAGAGCATACCCGACCTACACAATCACCGGATACGACTTTAAAGAAATAAAAACGACGGAAGGTACGGACAACGTTATGATGGCTTCGACGAATAAAGAAAGATAAGATTAATTGAAATAAATTTCCTCAAAATTTTTCGAAAATTTATTTACCTAAGGAGGGGAGAGATGAACCCATGTGCCATAGGGTCCAAGGAGGTCGAATCCATGTATTTGGGGAAGAAATGAAAGAAACGTACAGTTTCTAATGTAACATAGAGAAAGATCAAGCCAGGATTCTAGCCTAACATTGTGCAAGCAGCGCGAGCCAGGTGTTCGAGAGATGAGATCACCCCTCTTGACATTCAGAAGGAGCTGGTCATGAGTATTAATAACCGAGTGGAAAATTCCGACTGTTAGACAAGGAAGCCTGACTCGGAAATCGAGCTGAGCTGGCTGGAAAACGACAACACCGCTTATGCGCCAGAAGAAGAAGAATTAAATTTAACCCGTTTACGAGTATAAAAATAAGTAAACAATTACAGTACGGTGAATCATTTCGAATTAGAGATTTTTGTGTAAAGAAAAACCCTTTAATAATTGCACAGGAGAAAACTGCAAACGCAAGTAGACGTCATAGGGGATTTACCAAGGCCTGTGGAGAGGGGAGAATGCAAATGAACAGCAACACCCACGCAGTTGAGGACGAGAAATTAATTAATATCTCCGAATTGCACGATCGATTCTTATGCGCAATGAGATTATTTAACATTGAGAAGACGAGCTTTTTGAAGGTATAATTTTTATAATGGTGCAACCATTATTTTAAAAGTTGGGCACGGAAAGGGCTAGAGTCTTATCTTTTTGTAGCGAAAGCGTATAAAGCTCCTGGCATCACCAAGCCAAGCATGCAGTTCACGACAGACTCCGTGAGGGGTGGTGCTGTATCATATCATGCAGTTATTCTGACAGCCCGTGAGGGGGTGTTACTACGCATCAGTACAAGCAGTTCCAAACAGCCCGAGGGGGCGTTGCTACGAATCAGTATTCAGACAGCCGTGTGGGGGTTACTCTGCTTCACACCGAAGACAGTTTACCAGTACTCCTTGAGGGGAGAAACGCTGTATTACACCGCAGAATTAATATCTGATAGCCATAGGCGTCGCAGTATTAACAACTTGCGTGCCTCCATAAGGAGTTGTAAAGAAGAAATATTAAAGTATCGCCGTGTTGAAAAATTAGGAAAATCCTAGTTACAGGATTTAGGTCCGACAGTACACAAGTTTACAGTGAAAAGTTCGTAAAATATAGTCAGAGCAGGCTGCGAACGTTGGACTTAAGGCGATAGGTCTTTAAATAAACGACCGAAAATATCATAACGTACGGAAGTACCGTAATAGAAAGATAAACAGTTATCTAATTTAAAGAACCCAAATAGGGAAAATCAGAGTAAGGTTCGCAACGTATTTCAGAAAAGTAGGAGAGCGAGAACCGAATAAATAAAGAAGAACGGAGACTATAGACATTATCTCCAGAAAGCAGACGAACTATTCTAAAGCACTAGACTCGAGAAGTACTAGCTGCTATAAAATAAATCCATCGATCATCGATAGGTTATCGAGGGGACCTCGATCCGAACAGACTTTCACTAGGATCGATAAACTAGATCTAAAAAAGAAGCCGTTCAAGCTAGAGAAATAGCCGGTCATTCAGAATAGGATTCGAAGAATTAGGATTCCAGGGAAAAGTAGATGATTCGAGACTTTCGTATTCTGCAGGATAGGAAGCCGACATTGAATAAATTTCACCCTTGGAAACGGGAGATTAAGAGGTCACGTGTGATAGGCTAGGAAAATACGGCCTAGTGATCAAAAGTTGTGAAGTGTAAATCTATCAAGATTGTGTGTTAAAATAATATTTTTTAGTGTTTATTGTGTGTTCTAAATGGATACACCAGTGTATTAAAAATGTTGTCAATGTTAAGTGTATTGAATATGTGTCAAGAAGTGTTTGTACATGAGATGAATTTCTACAATATGGAATAAGTTTCAAAGTGGGCCAAAATGAAACACCGCACAAGGATAAAGGTCATGAGACGACCTTAAAAACATGTGAGTAATGAATTTCATTATATTTAGGTGTCAGGAAATGATTGTGTACAAATCCACCGGAGTTTTTGAGTAAAAGGGATGTGTTTAAATAAATAAATACTGAATAAACAAGAACGCGGTCTGAACAATAATAGAAATTTGAGAAACTATAAATAATTATGTAAAAGAATAAATCCAGTAGATGCAATATATGAATAAAATGTCAGTGTATTTGACGAATGTCATAAGAGCAAGCGACATATTAATAATTATCATGAAAGATATTTAAATAAAAGTAAATTTGAGTTATATGAAAGAAATAGCTTTTGAGCTTTTTGTAAAAAAAAAATGAAGATATGAAATAATAATAATAATAACCAAGTAAGGAAATATTAAATTAAGATCAAATTAATTGATGTGAACATAAGAGCGTTATGAGCCTTAATAAAAAGTATAGACATAATGTTCAAATGCATGTTCTTTAAAAGAGAGAAAGTTATTGTCAAAGGAAAAGAATAATATAAAAATTTGAGATGTGTATCAATTGTTAATATGATATTATCAGTTCTTTGGATGACGCTAGGCTTGAAATAAAGTATAGCGCAAAGGAGCGCAATTAAAATAAAAAGTCACGCTAGGAACGCGTAAAAGTTAATGTACTTGGTAAATTACTTATGAGAGGTAGTTGATTGTAGCGAATTGAGAATTGGTATAAGTCCTCTATTTGTGATGTAGTATCACGAGGCATTGTGTATGTTGTATTTGAAAGGGAGCGAATGTATGGTATTGAGCGTAGGTCTTTTAGCTATAGGCTGACCCTAAATCGCATTTTGTATAGTCCTCTAAATGGGAATGGTTCCCGAGGCATGTGAAGAGATTCGAACTCAGAATCCTCTAATTGTGAAAGCCCCTTTATTATTCGTCGTAGAATGTGTATATCTCTTCCCCAATCAATGAGGACCTTTCATAATTAATAAATGCCAAGATTACGAATGTGGTTTATGAGCCCAATAATACTGTTGAATTTACACGAGGAATAGAATGCCAGGTCTCCCCAAAGAATTGAGAATGAACGAAAAGCTGTTTGTAAAAGCATTAAAGAGAGCTCAAGCTTAGACTAGACGGGAGGGTTCCCGCATAGTCATAAATAACGCTCGAGTAGCACGGTCAGACCCTCGGAGCAGGAGGGATGTCTGAAGGCCGTTTTGTAAGGAGTAATGAATACACCGTGAGTGTTTAAAGTTGTTAACGACCCGGGCGTTGAACCGAGGTCCTTGTAGATTGATATTTCCGCTTGCCTGTTCAGATCGTAGTTTTTTATGTGATAATGGTCTTATAAGACATATGAGATAAATAACAATCCCTATTGTAATGTTGTATGGAAGTAGGATTCCACGAGTTAATTGAAGGCAACTAGGTTCCGGGAGTGACCATAGTTTTTTGACTGTGTCAAGTATCTTCATACTCTGGAGTACACAAGTAATTTCCTGATTACCTTAAGGTATTTGTAAACCTAGAGAGAGATGATAAAAGCTGAAAACCTGTGAAAATGCCCAAATATTGAGTTAGATAATTAACATGTAATTTTAAATGTAATTATACAATTTGTTTTGTTGATTAAGAAAATATAAAAAAAATAGTATTTGAGATGTACAAAGAATGACACCATTATTACAGAAAGCATTGAGCCAAAAGAGCTCGGAGTTATATGAAACTTAGAGTTGATGCTTTATGGAAGTAAAAATTATTAGGAATTGTTGGTTTATTGGAAACCAGATGTTTTAATACAATATTTGTTTTATTCTTATGTTATTCCTTGTTCATTTGGAACAAGTAGATGATTATGGGTCAGTAATGTCATTGTTTAATTGTTTGTAGTGCCATAATTTTTATTAATTAAATGTGTTAAAATAGGAGTTGATTTTGTTGTTATTTTTGCAAGTCTATCCTCTAATTAATCCAAAATATGTGAGTCACAGAGTGGGTGAACTTACCGCTGCCCCGAAAATCCCGAATTGAGCTACGCTGGTATACTGTGATTGGCATATTTCTTGCTAAAAGGGCACAATATATGATGTAAGGTGAAATGATAAATGGTGATAGAAATCCGGAGTTTGTATATTTGCAGTTACTATATGGTTGTAAGGAAACAACTATGGTTAAACTGTAATATTACAGGCTACTACTTATCTGGTTGTCTTCCTAGCTGGAGCTACGAGCAGTTTCGTGTTCACTCTTACTCCAGGTGTGGTCGACTGAAATGGGCTGTTATCACTACGACACTGGTTTTTCCCCTTCTCCCCCCTGTTCCTATGTGCTGTGTGAAGTCAGTGCGATGTGATTTTGTGGGATGTGGCCAAATCTAGATAAGACGTATGTTATTGAATGAGGTGGGTCTACTACTATTAAAGACCGTGGAACATTCCTCGACACGCGTAGACCAATAGCCATTCAAACTAAGCGCTGCCCGGTCTTTGAGGACGTCCCGGCACCACAGCTGGGTAAACAACAGAACGAACGTAAACTTTTCTCAAGATGAAATGAATATATTAGACAAAGGTTTAAAATACTACTGCACAGACGCACACACGAATCACAATATAAAACAGTTAATCACAGATATTGAGATAGCCATCACAAGCTCCCAGCAGAAGACAGGGAATTAACCAAAAATCTTGCCACCAACGAAGCCAGAAAACTCCTCAAACGAGAAGGCGAAAGCAACAACATTCAAAACAATAAACAACTCAGAGAAATAAAGTCATTGAAACAAATAATAAAAGAACATGACTTAATCATCACAAAAGCAGATAAGGGAAACACTACAGTAATATTGAGCAAAACAGAATACATTGAAAAAAAAAACAGTCTAATTCCTAAACAACAATGAAATCAAGGAAAAAGCAAAAGACCCCACCAACAAATACCTAAAACAAGTAAAAAGTGCGCTAAAGGAAACAGAATACATACTGACCAAACCAGAAAAATCAAAACTAATAAACATGAACGCGAAAATACCGTCATTGAGGGGACAACCTAAAATACACAAAAAGGAGTGCCCAATGAGACCAATAGTCAATTGTAGAAATGCCCCTAATTACAAAATCAGCAAAGAGTTACTAAAAATCTCAAAATACCGTCTGTCCAACGACAAAAACCACTCGGTAAAGAACTCAATGGAACTAGTAACAGCATTGAACACCCTACAAATGAAACCCAGTTTGAGGCCAGTATCCTTCGATGTAACTAACATGTACACCAATATTTCTAATATTGAAGCAATCAACACCATCGAAAACAACTTAAAATCCCACAATTCGGCAAAAGAAACTGAAGAGATGGTGAGATTACTGAGGGTCGTTCTCAGCCAAAACGTGTTTCAATTCGACAATGAAATGTACACACAGAGAGAAGGCCTAGCGATGGGATCACCACTATGCGGATCAATCGCTGACATCTTCATCAATGCACTAGAAAATGCGTTCTTAGAAAAGACTTCATCAAAGGGAATAGTAATATGGAAAAGATACGTAGATGATGTAATTTGCATCTACGATACAGAACTAACAAGCGAAGAAACAATTCCCCGATCCATTAACAGCCTACACCACTCAAACAAATTCACTAAGGAATCCGAAACAGACCGAAAAATAAATTATCTCGACATAACTATTGAACGAAAAGACAACGAGCTTTCATACTCCATATTCCGAAAAGCCACACAAACCTCGCTTGCAATCAACAATCAGTCTAATCACCCCAGTACGCACAAATTAGCGGGGTTCAATTCAATGGTGCACAGGGCTTTAATAAGGAAATAAGAACCATTAAGAAAATAGCAAAGGAAAACAATTTCCCGCTAGGCAAAATAAACCAAAATATAACCAAACATAAAAATAAAGATAAAACGATTCCCAATCCGGACATTAATGTGGGAGCCGGATGAGGATCAAGAAGGCCGAGTATGGGATCTAGCGGGCGCAGGAGTAAGCTCAGCGCCATTGTCTGAGAATAAAAAGAAGAGAAGCAGTATTCCGAGTTCCGATGAGCCGCGAAACACATTCCCTTAATTCTCTACTGTATTTTAATCAGTTTCATTGTTATAATAAATAATTCAGTTCTATATTCGATGCTTGTGAGTGTCATGATCTGGAAACCGTTTCCCACAAATGGGGGCTCATCCGGGATGGACTGAAACAACGAGTTACGACGCAATCTACGACACGAAATACGACGCAAAATACAACGCTATTTTCGACGAAGTGGACGGCTAATCATATTTGTTGCTGTTACCTACGACGCTGACGACGAGACGACGTACAGTTTTGTGAGCCCACGAAGTGCGAATCTACGACGAGGATTCTTAGGCTAGCAAAATTTGTTCTTCAGTTTCGGTGACAATTAGTGGTGCCGTGACGACGACGAGGGTCGGAATCTAAACGACGACTGAGGATTGTGGATGTGGTAAGAGGATAGCGACTCGTCAGAGAGAAACGACGGGAAGGGGTATTCAACGATATCACCTACAAATATCACCGGTTTGGTGAATGAGGTAAAACAGGCTTGATAGCGAGGTTTTGAGGAAGCGATATTGACGGAAATCTACTTGATAGACGTGAGTAAACAAATAAGATGACTACACTCGGTGCAATAGAGAAAATAAATAAGAACATAAGTGATGCTCCGGTCAAAGCAATCAAAGTTTTACATAACCTCATTTTCGAGCATATACCAGACGACAGGAAGAATCGAAAGCGACTGCGAGAGTTTCCTGGATTCGATTTTGACGAAAATTCCATTGAAGAGGAAGCTAAGAAGAAATTAATCGAAGAAACATTTTCCAAGGCTGATCTGTTGCGTGTTTCTGAGATTCTTAATACCGAGATCGGGACAAAGGAGGTAATGATTAACACCATTTGTTATTACTTGAGAAAATTGGATGAACTCGCAACTAATATAGACGATGATGACGAAGACGAAGAAGACGAAGAAGACGAAGGGAGCGAAGAGGAAGACCAGCACAGAAGGTATAGAGAACAACATAAGTTTTCATTATCATTCCGCGACGTAGAGGGCGCTATGAAAACATTTAACGGTAAGGATGGTTACCCAGTGAAGAAATGGATCGCAGATTTTGAGGAGACGTCAATCTTGATGGGATGGAGTGAGCTGCAAAAGTTTATTTTCGCTAAGAAATCACTCGATGGTTTAGCTAAGCTTTTTATTCAAGGTGAGAAAGGACTGGCGTCCTGGACTGCACTGAAGAAGGCCTTGAAAGAGGAGTTTGACGTGGCGGCAAGCAGTGCAGAAATTCACAAGTTGTTAACCCAGCGACGAAAAAAGCACGACGAATCTCTACAGGAGTACTTTCTTGTGATGAAGGAAATCGCCAGTAGAGGTGATGTTGAGCAAGTTTCTCTGTGTCAGTACGTGATTGATGGGATAGAGGACGATTCAGGATCAAAACTTCTTCTCTATGGAGCAAAAAATTCCAAGGATTTCAAGGAGAAAATGAAAAGTTATGAGATGGCAGTGAAGACTTTGCCAAAGAAAAGCTCAAAGTATAATAACAGTAATTTTCAAGGAAGTGCCAAGAGTGCCAACGAGAAGGACGGAAAGTGCTGGGGCAGTACAAAGAAGAAAGAGGCGAGTAGTGGAGATAGATGTTATAATTGCGGTGGATTTGGTCATAGTTCAAAGGAATGTGAGCACAAGGATAAAGGCAAGAGATGTTTCAACTGCAACGAGTTTGGCCACATTTCATCCGAGTGCAAAAATGAGAGGAAGAACGATAAGAGGAATAATCAAGTTATCAATCTTATTGATGAAAAGAAAAGCTGCCTCAAGTTCAAAGAGGTTAGTTTGGGTCAGCAGAAACTTCAGGCACTTATCGACTGTGGCAGTCCTTATAACCTACTGCGACAAAACATCCATAAGACCATGGGTTCCCCAGGATTGAAGAGCACGGATCTTGTTTTGAAAGGATTCGGTAATGGTTTTGTTGCTCCTCAAGGTTGCTTCACAACATCGTTGAGGTAGACGAGCTGGAGTTCCAAACCAACGTTTATGTTGTTTCTGATGATACTATGGAGTGGGACATGGTTATTGGTAACGATCTATTAGATCAGGGTGAGGTCATCCTGAGCAAGCAAGGAGTTACCATCAAGAAACTAGAGGTCCCAATGATGTTGATCAGGGTAGCCGACGAACAGGAATTGGATATCGAGAACTGCGTTGATGAGGAAAAAAGGGAACAGATCCAGGATTTGGTAGCGAGATATGTACCAAAGAAGACGAAATCTACTGATGTCAAGATGAAGATCACATTGAAAGAAGAAAAACCGATATTTAGCAGGCCCAGTCGGATGGCACCGCCTGAGAACGAATTTGTCGATGAGCAAGTCGAGGCGTGGCTGGAGGAAGATATCATAGAACCGAGTCAATCAGAATATACATGCCAAGTGGTGGTAGTCAAAAAGAAAAATGGAATTCCGTTCAAGATTGTGACTGACTGTATGGCATTCCAAAAGACAATGCACAAAAGGGACCTGGTCCCACGAGTAGCTAGATGGGCTATGGCCTTGGAGGAGTTTGACTATACCATCGAACACCGAACTGCAACCAGGATGAAACATGTCGAAGCCCTGAGCCGATGTCCAGCAGTGATGTTTGGATTCCCTGATGGCCTTGCAGCGAGGATCAAAATCGCCCAGAGAAAAGACGAAGGAATGACAGCGATAAAAGCGACACTGGAGAAAGGGCCTTACGAAAACTTCATCGTCAGAGATGGACTGCTATTTAAATTTGTTGACGGGCGAGAGACGTTGGTGGTCCCGCGGGCAATGCACCATGAAATCATCAGAGATGCACATGAGAAGGGACACTACGCTGATAAAAGGACTGAAGAATACTTGAAGCAGGAATATTATATTCCAGACTTGGCCAACAAAGTGAAGCGAGTCATAGCCAACCGTGTGAAGTGTCTGGTGGTTAACAGGAAGGCACGTAAGAAAGAAGGTTGGTTACATCCGATGTTCAAGGAGAGTGTGCCTTTGCACACCTACCACATGGATAACATTGGACCACTTAAGTCTACACACAAGGGATATGAACACATCTTCTGTGTGATAGACGCCTTCACGAAGTTCACCTGGCTGTATCCTGTGAAAACTACCAAATCGGCAGAGACGATTGAAAAGATGGAGTTTCAGAGGACGAACTTTGGAAACCCAGTTCAAGTGATCACCGACAGGGGGCCATCGTTCACCTCCCATGAGTTCCAGGACTACTGTAAATCGCAGAGTATCAAGCACATCTTGATCACAGCTGGACTGCCAATAGCCAATGGTCAAATCGAGAGAGTCAACTCAACAGTGACCAAGATCATCGCTAAACTTACCATTGACGATCCGACAAAATGGTACAAGGTTGTACCATCTGTCCAACGAGCTATCAACTCTACGTTCCAGAGGAGCATCGGAATGTCACCTTTCGAGCTGCTGACAGGAGTCAGAATGCACAACCAAAATTATCTACGTATAGTGCAACTCATCGAAGAGGAGCTGATCGATTCGTTCAACGAAAAACGTGATCAGATGAGAGAAGATGCAAAAAAGCAGATAGAAAAAGTACAATCTGAAAATCGTGCTGAATTCAACCGACGACGTAAGGAGCCTAAGAAGTATCAGGTCGACGACCTGGTTGCCATCAAACGCACTCAGATCGGTCCATATCTGAAACTAAAAACCAAAAGTCTAGGACCTTATCGAGTGACTCGAGTAAAACTCAACGACACATATGACGTCAGCAGAGATGGAGACCATGCTGGACCAAGAATCACATCGTCCTGTGCGGAGTTCATGAGGCCCTGGCCGGGCAGATTTTCTTCATCCGGGTCGGATGAGGATCAGGACGGCCGACTGTGGGAGCCGGATGAGGATCAAGAAGGCCGAGTATGGGATCTAGCGGGCGCAGGAGTAAGCTCAGCGCCATTGTCTGAGAATAAAAAGAAGAGAAGCAGTATTCCGAGTTCCGATGAGCCGCGAAACACATTCCCTTAATTCTCTACTGTATTTTAATCAGTTTCATTGTTATAATAAATAATTCAGTTCTATATTCGATGCTTGTGAGTGTCATGATCTGGAAACCGTTTCCCACATTAATGAGAAATAATTTGGGCGTTTCAACTATGTGAATACGAATACATATAAAATCACTTAACTATTCAAAAAGCAAGGCATAACAAGTAGTTCCGTAAAGAACTATACAGCCTATTTTCATATATCCTGCTCATGTTAATTGCCTCTATCAACATACAAAATTTCAGTTTAATTGCTGTAACAGATTCGTAGATATTGAGAACCGTCTAAATATTTCAGATTGTCGCCAGGTTGGATTTTTATTTTTGTACTATTACATTAAGATTAGTGTGTACGTGTGGTATTCAAACTTCAATCGCATGATTAGAACACAAGAAGTAAAAACGAGATTTTAAAATTACGCACCGCAGCCATCTTGTGATTATGCAAACAATTGAAATAAATTATATGCCAGTGGATCAACATTTTTATAAGCATTTAACGTGCAACGTTTCACAGCACTCGGATAGTTAATTCGCGAGAATCGTCCATTTAAATATTTATACTTCGCGTCGCCGCCATGTTGGATTTGTGCTCACCAGGTTAATGAAAGTCCTATAGGTGAACATATGTTCATAGTCTCTATGAACATAAAAAAATCAGTTTGGTTGCTGTAAAAGATTCATAGATATTGAGAACCGTCTAAATACTTCGGAAGCCCGCCATTTAGGATTGTTATATGTATAGGCCATAGAATTATGTACCATTCAAGGACAATTATTGCCTAGGTTCATTATTCAAACTTTCACTTCGATCGCAGGATTACGACACAAGAAATAAAAACTTAATTTAAAAATTTCGCACAGCCGCCATCTTGAGGTTATGTAAACAATTGATTTAAATTAGATGGCAGTGCATTACAATCTGCAAAATCATTTACTGTACCACATTTCACTGCGCTCAGAGAGTTAAATCACGAGAAAAGTCTATTAAAATATTTCAAATTCGCTTGGTCGCCATGTTCGTTTTTTACTTTACAAGTTTATGAAGTATACATAGATAAACTTGTACCAGTACCCTTTATCACCGTACAAAATTGCAGGGTAATATCTGTAATAGTTTTGGAGATATAGAATGTCAGTGAAATATTTCGCACAGCCGCCATTTTGAGGTTATGTAAACAATTGAACTAAATTAGACTCCAGTGCATTACTATGTGTATAAACACTTGCTGTACCTAGTTTTATTACGTTTGGATGGTTAAATCGTGAGAAAAGTCTATTTAAAAGTCTCAACTTCGCTTGGTCGCCATGTTCGTTTTCTACTTTACAAGTTTATGAAATATACATAGGTAAACTTGTATCAGTACCCTTTATCACCGTACTAAATTGCATGGTGATATCTGTAATAGTTTCGGAGATATAGAATGTCAGTGAAATATTTTGCACAGCCGCCATTTTGAAGTTATGTAAACAATTGAAGTAAATTAGACTCCAGTGCATTACAATGTGTATAAACAATTGCTGTACCAAGTTTCATTACGTGTGGATAGTTAAATCGCGAGAAAAGTCTATTTAAAAGTCTCAACTTCGCTTGACCGCCATGTTGGTTTTGTAGTCACCAGGTGTTTGAAAGACTCATAGGTGAACTTCTAGTAGTACCCTTTATCACCGTACACAATTTCAGGGCGATATCGGTAATAGTTTCGGAGATATTGAATGCTAGTGAAATATTTCGCACAGCCGCCATTTTGCATTGGTGAGACGTAACAAAATTTGAAGGGCACGGTCGAGGTCGCCGGGAATAGTGCTATGAACATACCGAGTTTCATTGAAATCGCTCCAGCCGTTTAGATTTTATTAGGGGGGGACACACACACGAATCACACACACACACACACACACACACACACACACACACGCACACACACACGGACAAAAGGTGATCTCATAAGCCTATTTTTTCAAAATTGAAAATAGGCTAAAAATAGCATTCACAACGAAAAACACAACCGGTAGGCACCTACAAAAGAGTAATGTAAATAAACATGACCCGTATTCAAAGTCAGGGGTATATTCTATAACGAATCAAGACACTGGTTGTCAAGGTAGGGTAATTACATCGGACAGAGTGGAAGACGAGTAGACACACGTTATAATGAACATAGGACTGCGATACGATACGGAACAACTTCAGCCGTATGCGAACATATGGGTGGCGCGGGGCACAGCTTTACTAACATCGAGACGGACCTAAAAATAATTCATCACGAATCGAAAGGCAGAGACAGCTCTTGACATAAAGGAAGCAATCGAGATACACCTAGTCAATCGAAACAATCCCAACAATATAATTGAACACACTTTTATGGAGAGCTCACCCCTCTTCACTCTACAAAAAAAAACACACCCTGTCGGAAACATGACACAACTTAGCGATACAGCCAAGCTAGATAAAAAAAAAGGGGGGGAGGGGATTAGGGGGTTTTATTAGGTAAATGTTATCTGGATCAAGTGTACGATGTACTTTTTCTGCAATAAACCAAGGCCCGTATTCGCGGCAGTATTAAAGGTACCGGGACGTCCTCAAAGACCGGGCAGCGGTTAGTTTCAATGGCAATTAGTCTACGCGTGGCGAGGAATGTTCCACGGTCTTTAATAGTAGTAGACCCACCTCATTCAATAACATACGTCTTATCTAGATTAGGCAACATCCCACAAAAACACATCGCACTGACTTCACACAGCACTTAGGAACAGGGGGAGAAAGGGAAAACTCAGTGTCATTGAGATAACAGCCCATTTCAGTCCCTCACACCTGGAGTAAGAGTGAACACGAAACTGCTCGTAGCTCCAGCGAGGAAGACAACGAGATAAGTAGTAGCCTGTAATATTACAGTTTAACCATAGTTGATTTTTTACAATCATATAATCACTCCAAATATACAAACTCCGGATTTCTATCACCATTTATCATTTAACCTAACATCATATATACTACATTTAGCATACACCGACAGTTGCATTACCAATACTGCAACTAAATAATTGTACATATTTTAAATATTTCACCTGTATTTTCAAACGTAGATTTAATAGCCTAAGTGTAATGAATCTGATGATCGCTTCACGATCGAAACTGGTCATCCTAGTGTATTTATTAACCTTATGTAATTTATTTCAGGATTAGGGCATAACCCAGCTCTTTTGCGTACATTCGTGTTGACCGACTGAAAAGCACTAAACTCTTGTTTCTGCCATATGAAAGAAGCAAAACCCAAACCTCAGTACATACAAACACTGAGAGAAAGAAAATAAATTATCTTATATATAGCAATACAATACCACTTACAGTATAACGAAATTTACGAAAACCTGTAAGTTAAACGCGGAGACCATCAGCACCGCAGAGGGGTTCTCGGCAGATGAACTCGGAAGTTGGTGACCCAGAGAGATACCTGAGCTGTGTTTTACCCCCTCCGTCAATTGATTAGGGACGGATTCTCTCCTATTACTCTTCCATATCTGGTGTTCATGGTTCTACATTGAAAGTTCTTCATTCTTCATGCTTCGAGAGTTGAAGGTATTTATATTCCCCGTTTCAATTTCCAGTGTCCATTCTTCTTGTCATTTTTATCTTCTAGTATGCACGTTAGTTGAAGTCAGTGATTAGATCTGTTGAGACTTCGGGTCTAAAGATTCTGGTTTCAATTCGTGGCTCTGACCAAGTCCCGAAACTATAATCCCACTACATCCGTGGACCGCAGATATATAAGTGTGAGAATAATTATTCAAATAAACAGCAAGGTACCCCGATAGATCCATGATTTAAGGAAATACCTCCGGTGTGTATCAATCCAGATTCATGATGATCTTGACATCAGTTGGTGGAGCACACGAAGTCTTCATACAAATCAAGAGAAGCTTGATGTTGCACACGGCTCTCACGGAAGCAGATGATACAAACCCACGTCAAGAAGAGACTCAATACATGGTGCGCAGTGATTCGGTAAGATTCGAATCTTTGTTGTCCAAGCCGCTGCACAAAAGACATCGCAATGAAGTCATTGAAACTCACGTCAACAAACTAGCGTCAAACGTTTGGCTGATTTCTGGGCAGGTGTTTCGTGAAACAAAAGGCTTTATGTCAGCTATTCAGGACCAAGTTGTCCCCACGAGGAACGACCTAAAGTTGACAATCAAGGATTCTTCTGTGCAACATGAGAGACTCTTCAGCATATGATCTCAGAATGTCACCATTTCGAAAGCACAGTATATTGGAAGAGACATGATTTTCTTGCCATGATAATACACCTAGAAGTAGTGTGTCCGTCAGACGAGACCGGCAGAATACCATCAACCGCTGATGGCATTCCAGACGCCCCCATCCTCCAAACACACACACTGAGAGAATCGGATATGTTCCTCAGGCCAGCTCCGAAACGAGACTGATTACCCGGGCGTATCAGGTATAGTGAGGGGGGGGGGGGGGGGGTAAGGTTTAGACATGCCCGAGGGAACACACCCCAAAAACTATAGCTAGCAATAAAGAGATCCAAGCTTCGTTAAAATTCGTAAAAACATATTCAGTAAGGCACAAATCCCTATCCTTCTTTGGAGGGTTAAATATTGGCTAATCCGCAAGGCTAATAAGAATATAAACATAAATAGTTCTGACCTAAACTGAACTTTAGTTAAACCCTCTCAAAAATCAAACAGTAAGCAAGCTCGGAATGTAGCACAAACATAGATCCCTACGTAAAAATGTAGACTTTCACGACCGGCGTTGAAATAGGAATCTCCGTTTCGCGGGCTTATAGGTCGTGTTCCAAGGACATTTTGTCGTCCTGACGTTTCGCTGAATACTGCGTTCAGCATGTTCACAGGTTACATAAAGCGAGGTAAAACAAGTAAACAGATGATATATAAATAGTCAACAACCCACACATAGAGGCTACCATAGCAACGGCGTACCACATAAAAGTAATGCATCAAGGACAGGGCTGCTCGTCTGTTGCATCTTCTCGTCTACGACGGTCAATAAGGGCAGGCTTGAGGGGATTAAGGACTGGAAGCCAAGCTCTGTTCACACGTTCTGCTTCCTCCTTAAGATTGAAGCTGTTGGTATGCTTCAGGATTTCAATGGCCTCCCTTTGTAGCCTGGCATGATAAGACACCGTGGTGGACAGAACTTCGGTGTCTCCATATCTTATATCATGACCTGCAAGTAGCGAGTATGCTGCTACAGTGGATTTATCTGTTTGTCCCAGCCGGCTGTGTCGTTCGTGCTCCTTGAGGCGAGTGGCAATACTTCTTTTCGTTGTTCCAATATATACTTGGCCACAATCACACGGGATTTTATAAACCCCTGCCGCGGTATGAGGATGTCGCTTATCTTTAGCGGACCTAAACATGTCCTTAATTTTTCGTGTAGGCCTGTATATGGTCTTTATATCATGGGACTCGAGTAGCCTCCCTATTCTGTCCGTGACCTTTTTTATATATGGAAGAAAAGCTCTAGCCAGGGGCTGCTTGTCTCCAATTACCCTTGTAGTTGGACGTCTCGGATGGAGTGCTCGCTGGATATCTCTCTGGCTGTACCCATTCGCGCGTAAAGCCTCGTTGAGGTGTTCAATTTCTTGTTTTAGGCACTGCTTATCACAAATTCTTTTAGCGCGGTCAGCCAGTGTTTTTATAACTCCGTATTTCTGTCGTGGGTGGTGGTTGGACGTCTTATGTAGATATCGGTCAGTATGGATCGGCTTACGGTAAACTGTATGTCCCAAAGTTAGATCAGCGGTCTTCGTTACCATAACGTCGAGAAACGCGATTTTCTGTTCATTTTCTAACTCCATGGTAAACTGAATGTTCGAGTTCTGGCTGTTAAGATGTTGTAAAAACAGATTTAATTGATCTTTACCATGGCCCCATATTACAAAGGTATCGTCCACGTATCGTAGCCACACTTTAGGTTTCAAAGGTGCGGTCTCTAGTGCTATTTGTTCAAATTGTTCCATGAAGAAATTCGCGATCACCGGACTAAGGGGACTGCCCATGGCGACCCCATCAATTTGTTCATAGAAATCACCCTTCCACAGTAAATAGCTAGCGGTGAGGCAGTGGCGGAATAAGGCGGTGATATCATCAGGAAAAATCCGTGCGATGTACTCCAGGGCTACCTTTATAGGTACTTTCGTGAAAAGAGAGACCACGTCAAAACTTACTAGTAAGTCACCAGCTTCTAGTTGAATAGTTTTCAATTTTTCAATGAAATGGCCGGAATCTTTGACGAACGACTGTGTACCGCCGATATGTGGTTGAAGTAAGGTAGCTAAATGCTTGGCAATGCTATAAGTTGGTGATCCAATAGCACTCACGATAGGACGAAGAGGAACATTATCTTTGTGTATTTTAGGTAAACCATAAAGTCTTGGTGGTAAAGCTTCACTTCTGGTGGTTACCTTCTTTACGTTTTCAGGTAGCGAAGATCCCTTGATCAGGCCGTTTGTTTCACGAAGAATCCGGTTGGTAGGATCTCTCAGTAGTTTGCGGTAGGTACCCGGGTCTAAAAGTTCCAAAACCTTGGCAGTGTAGTCGTCCATGTCCAAGATAACCGTTGCGTTCCCTTTGTCTGCAGGAAGAATGATTATGCTCTCGTCCATGTTGAGAGTCTTTATAGCCTTTCTCTCCTGAGGTGTGAGGTTACTCTGCGGTGCCGGTGCCTTCTTGATTATACGTGAGGCTTCATGACGAATTTCATCCCCTCCTTCGATTCCCGTGGAAGACATTGTCGCCAATATTGAAGCGGCAATCCGTGAGCTACCATCTGAACAAGCAGATGAAATTCGTCATGAAGCCTCACGTATAATCAAGAAGGCACCGGCACCGCAGAGTAACCTCACACCTCAGGAGAGAAAGGCTATAAAGACTCTCAACATGGACGAGAGCATAATCATTCTTCCTGCAGACAAAGGGAACGCAACGGTTATCTTGGACATGGACGACTACACTGCCAAGGTTTTGGAACTTTTAGACCCGGGTACCTACCGCAAACTACTGAGAGATCCTACCAACCGGATTCTTCGTGAAACAAACGGCCTGATCAAGGGATCTTCGCTACCTGAAAACGTAAAGAAGGTAACCACCAGAAGTGAAGCTTTACCACCAAGACTTTATGGTTTACCTAAAATACACAAAGATAATGTTCCTCTTCGTCCTATCGTGAGTGCTAATGGATCACCAACTTATAGCATTGCCAAGCATTTAGCTACCTTACTTCAACCACATATCGGCGGTACACAGTCGTTCGTCAAAGATTCCGGCCATTTCATTGAAAAATTGAAAACTATTCAACTAGAAGCTGGTGACTTACTAGTAAGTTTTGACGTGGTCTCTCTTTTCACGAAAGTACCTATAAAGGTAGCCCTGGAGTACATCGCACGGATTTTTCCTGATGATATCACCGCCTTATTCCGCCACTGCCTCACCGCTAGCTATTTACTGTGGAAGGGTGATTTCTATGAACAAATTGATGGGGTCGCCATGGGCAGTCCCCTTAGTCCGGTGATCGCGAATTTCTTCATGGAACAATTTGAACAAATAGCACTAGAGACCGCACCTTTGAAACCTAAAGTGTGGCTACGATACGTGGACGATACCTTTGTAATATGGGGCCATGGTAAAGATCAATTAAATCTGTTTTTACAACATCTTAACAGCCAGAACTCGAACATTCAGTTTACCATGGAGTTAGAAAATGAACAGAAAATCGCGTTTCTCGACGTTATGGTAACGAAGACCGCTGATCTAACTTTGGGACATACAGTTTACCGTAAGCCGACCCATACTGACCGATATCTACATAAGACGTCCAACCACCACCCACGACAGAAATACGGAGTTATAAAAACACTGGCTGACCGCGCTAAAAGAATTTGTGATAAGCAGTGCCTAAAACAAGAAATTGAACACCTCAACGAGGCTTTACGCGCGAATGGGTACAGCCAGAGAGATATCCAGCGAGCACTCCATCCGAGACGTCCAACTACAAGGGTAATTGGAGACAAGCAGCCCCTGGCTAGAGCTTTTCTTCCATATATAAAAAAGGTCACGGACAGAATAGGGAGGCTACTCGAGTCCCATGATATAAAGACCATATACAGGCCTACACGAAAAATTAAGGACATGTTTAGGTCCGCTAAAGATAAGCGACATCCTCATACCGCGGCAGGGGTTTATAAAATCCCGTGTGATTGTGGCCAAGTATATATTGGAACAACGAAAAGAAGTATTGCCACTCGCCTCAAGGAGCACGAACGACACAGCCGGCTGGGACAAACAGATAAATCCACTGTAGCAGCACACTCGCTAAATGCAGGTCATGATATAAGATATGGAGACACCGAAGTTCTGTCCACCACGGTGTCTTATCATGCCAGGCTACAAAGGGAGGCCATTGAAATCCTGAAGCATACCAACAGCTTCAATCTTAAGGAGGAAGCAGAACGTGTGAACAGAGCTTGGCTTCCAGTCCTTAATCCCCTCAAGCCTGCCCTTATTGACCGTCGTAGACGAGAAGATGCAACAGACGAGCAGCCCTGTCCTTGATGCATTACTTTTATGTGGTACGCCGTTGCTATGGTAGCCTCTATGTGTGGGTTGTTGACTATTTATATATCTTCTGTTTACTTGTTTTACCTCGCTTTATGTAACCTGTGAACATGCTGAACGCAGTATTCAGCGAAACGTCAGGACGACAAAATGTCCTTGGAACACGACCTATAAGCCCGCGAAACGGAGATTCCTATAGATCCCTACGTTAACACAATAAGTCGTTGAGAATACGAATAATCACATCATCGAATTTACAGCAAAGCAAGAATATAAATCGTCCACATGCCACAAGAATAAACTTACATTTAATGCACCAATAGAAAGTAGGTTGGGTTACGAAGGTGCCACTTCCGACATTTGTCTTTACTTTAATCAGATAGCTAAGCCCTAACTTACGTTATACACGGGTGAGGAGCTTCCGTGGCAAGAAAAAGAAACAAATATAGTATAGCAAGTATGTCCTGACATAAAAGAACCAACAATAGTTGACAAATGCACACAAAATACAAGAAATTATCAAATACACTAATAAATAAAAATGCATGCTTAATTGCTGAGTAATCCAGCCTGCGCTGATTAGAATACCGTTTGCATCTGATTGTCATCTGAGTGTATGTGGTTACGTTGGCGAACACACAGTGAAAACTGAGTCTGATATTGCATTAGTCATTGGTGACCATATGCTACGAATTATAGTGGCATTAGTGACCTCGTCGTCACAAAACTAGTGTCAGCTTGTCCTAATATATGTCAGTTCCACAAGAAAACGTTGGCTCAATGTGTCGGTCAACGACAAAATTAGTAGCTCTAATTTTAGAGAAAATTTACATATTAATTATCAGCTGTTCACAATCGTCGGTTTGGAATAATTAGGTTTTATGATTTAGTTGATCATTTATTTCGATGTTTTAATCTCTCACAGTGTAGTTTAGATTCCTAGTGACCATCATGGCACATGCCGAAGAAACAGTGGCACACACTTCTATAGTGTTGACTGTAGCATAAAATAACTGAATACCTCCTCTTGGGTAGCACAATAACACAGGCTATATAAAGCACTATACTCGTGGCTGTCAGGCTCGCTAAACCTTGGCTAATATGATTAAAAATGGCAATCACTATTACCGGAAAACACCAATAATAACTGTGGTTGAACAGCTGCAATAGCATCATAGACCTCCAATAGGCACAAACTAACTTTTGCTAGTAACATTATATATGGACTGGTCTTTTCTTATACACAGGGATAACTTCCTCATATAGATCGTGAACTCATGAGGACAACTTCAATTAAGTGTCATAAACATAGACGATATTCCAAAATATGACGTTAGAGTCTTACAAGGAATTCCAGCCATCAGCTGTGACCTCAATTTGTACCATAACTTAATATTGAAACAAGAATTCATAGGAACATTCAGTCATGTGCATAGAACTGGCGTAGTCTCACTATGAGAATCGCTAATCATGCTGGGTAACAGCAGCTCGTAACCCGCGGCCCGACATTGAGTCAAACTGCCATCATTTCCACTAGAATGACATCGTTCACGGCGAGAGATCACCTTCACAAACAGAATGCATTTATATTTTGAGCTTTCAAAACGACAGTCCTATTTTTCGCCCGTATGAATTTTAGGATACACTTACTTACAACAAAAATAACTCCAGAGCTAGTCCCTGACTCAGCTCATCAGAAATCAGGAGTTTAAATCAGAGAACACAAAATGACAGATATTTCAGTACACTCCAAGTGCTTTGGAGTATGTTAAGTAATGCTTCGTTCCCAAGGCATCACATGCCTTCAATAATGTCATTACCACTCGTAGTAAAATTAGAAAATGTTCCGTTTCATCCTCGACACAAAAATAAATATAACCAAAGAAACACCTACACCCTTCGTGTTGAAAAAAGATATCCTATTGTAGCGAAGACGAATAAGCTACACGGCTTCTGAAGCCTATTGCATGAATCCTGCTGATTCCAAACAACTGGGAATAATGTGGCGCCAGAGCTCACAATAGGAATCAACCAATCAATAAAGTGACAGGGTAACCCTCACCTCTGCGAATGATACGATGACATACACTTATATTCATACGTGTACAAATGCCTCTGCATTCGACAACAAAATTACTCATATTCAGGGTGTCTGGCTACAGTACTGGCTACACTGTAGACCCAAAATATAGCTCACTAGGGCTGTAGGAGTTCATGGGTGCCTCCTAAAATATCATCATTACACAATCATTGGCACGTGGCATCATCACACCACCTGGTGTCACAAAAATTAGTGATCGAACCAGGGCTATTCCAAAAATCTAAAATGGATAAATATGGGGACTAATCTAAAACATGTCCTACCTAAATGGTTGTTATAGAGTGTGGTTCTACGACTAGTCAACTAAAGCAGAAACCTTAACAAGCTGAAATTGTTAACTCACATTGTTGGCGGGCTGGATCACGTGTTACCTTAAAATTTAGTTCATCTCCAAGTCCTGCCTACGATCTTTGGCTTCATTCGGGCCTACCGCTTCATTTTCCACCTCATTATGCGGGTTTAAATTCTGGCTTCCCTCTCACAAGGTAGTTTACTCCATCTTGACCATTATCCTAAGCTCAGTTGTCGAGATCGTTGAAATTGTAGTACTGAGTTTATAATTATTTGACTCGAAATAAGCAATCGCTGGCTCTAAACGAATGCAGACTTTGTGAAAATAAATGACTCCATGTCTGCTACAAGCGTTAATGAACACGCGGATGGTGTTCTCTCACAGAAACTAAAACGTTCAGCAAAAATCGCAGGAAATCGTTGCAATCGACGTTGAATAATACGTTAGAAACAATTCTAGCCAGTTCATAGGCTAGTTTGATGCAAAAATAGCCTTAAAAACACTTCACTGGTTTTACAAATTGTTACAATGACCTCGTGGCTGCACGTGTAAAATCGTACACCATGTGGTTGTACAAGTTCCAAGCCCACAAATGCACTGTTTTACAGAAAATCGTGCCTCCTTCGCACGCCATAACTCTTAATCGGATGTAACAATAAAGTAGCAGCACAATCTATATATATAACAAGAAGTTCCGTGAAGAACTATACAGCCTATTTTCATATATCCTACTTATGTTAACTGCCACAATCTACATACAAAATTTCAGTTTAATTGCTGTAACAGATTCGTAGATATTGAGAACCGTCTAAATATTTCAGATGGTCGCCAGTTTGGATCTTTATTTTTGTACTATTACATTAAGATTATTGTGTACGTGTGGTATTCAAACTTCAATCGCATGATTAGACAACAAGAAGTAAAAACGAGATTTTAAAATTACGCACAGCAGCCATCTTGTGATAATGCAAACCATTGAAATAAATTAGATGCCAGTGGATCAACATTTGTATAAGCATTTAACGTGCAACGTTTCACGGCACTCGGATAGTTAATTCGCGAGAAACGTCCATTTAAATATTTATAATTCGCGTCGCCGCCATGTTGGATTTGTGCTCACCAAGTTCCTGAAAGTCCTATAGGTGAACATATGTTCATAGTCTCTATGAACATTAAAAAATTCAGTTTGGTTGCTGTAAAAGATTCATAGATATTGAGAACCGTCTAAATATGTCGGGAGCTCACCATTTAGGAGTGTTATGTGTATATGCCATAGAGTTATGTACCATTCAAGGACAATTATTGCCTAGGTTCATTATTCAAACTTTCACTTCGATCGCATGATTACGACACAAGAAATAAAAACTTAATTTTAAAATTTCGCACAGCCGCCATCTTGAGGTTATGTAAGCAATTGAATTAAATTAGATGGCAGTGCGTTACAATCCGCAAAATCAATTACTGTACCACATTTGACTGCGCTCAGTTAAATCACGAGAAAAGTCCATTGAAATATTTTAAATTCGCTTAGTCGCCATGTTCGTTTCGTACTTTACAGGTTTATGAAATATACATAGGTATACCTGTATCAGTACCCTTTATTACCGTACAAAATTGCAGGGTGATATCTGTAATAGTTTCGGAGATATAGAATGCCAGTGAAATATTTCGCACAGCCGCCATTTTGAGGTTATGTAAACAATTGAACCAAATTAGACTCCAGTGCATTACAATGTGTATAAACATTTGCTGTACCAAGTTTCATTACATTTAGATAGTTAAATCGCGAGAAAAGTCTATTTAAATATCTCAAATTCGCTTGGCCGCCATGTTGGTTTTGTAGTCACCAGGTTTTTGAAAGTCTCATAGGTGAACTTCTAGTAGTGCCCTTTATCACCGTACACAATTTCAGGGCGATATCGGTAATAGTTTCGGAGATATTGAATGCTAGTGAAATATTTCGCACCGCCGCCATGTTGGATTGGAGAGACGTAACAAAATTTGAAGGGCACGGTCGAGGTCGCCAGGAATAGTGCTATGAACTTCCCGAGTTTCATTGAAATCGCTCCAGCCGTTTCGATTTTATTAGGGGGGGGACACACACACGAATCACACACACACGCACACACACACACACACACACACGCACACACACACGGACAAAAGGTGATCTCATAAGCCTATTTTTTCAAAATTGAAAATAGGCTAAAAATCAATGTTACGTGATAGTTTGTCTGTGTGTGGGTCTGTGGGTATGTCTCCTATGCGTTCATATACCATTCGTCCGATTGCGATGAAACTTGCGTGAGATGTTGAGTGCACTACAAGGAAGGTTTCTGACTTAGTAAATCCATTTTACAATCGGTAGCGCACGCGTAGATTCAACAAATGAGCGACGATGCCCGAAGCATTTCAACTAAGTCCCGTATGTGTTCATATACCATTCGTCCGATAGCGATGAAACTTGGGTGAGATGTTGTGTACACTTACGTGAAGGTTTCAAAATTAGTGAATACATTGCACAGTAGATAGCGCACGAGTAGATTCAACAAATGAGCGACGACACGCAAAGCGTTTCGATAAAGTCCCGTATGCATTCATATACCATTCGTCCGATAGCTATGAAACTTGCGTAAAATGTTGTGTACACTGCAGGGAAATTTTCTGGCTTAGTACATCCACTTTACAATAGGCAGCGCACGAATAGATTCAACAAATGAGCTACGACGCGCGAAGCATTTCAACAAAGTCAAGTTTGCGTTCATATACCATTCGTCCGATAGCGATGAAACTAGGCTGAGATTTTGTGTACACTCCAGGGAAGGTTTCTAGCTTAGTAAAGCCCTTTAAAAATAGGTAGAGCACGAGTAGAATCAACAAATGAGCAACGACGCGCGAAGCGTTTCAACAAAGTCCCATATAATTTCATATACCATTCATCCGATAGCGATGAAACTTGGGTGAGATGTTGTGTACACTCCAGGGAAGGTTTCTGGCTTAGTACATACATTTTACAATAGGTAGCGCACCAGTAGATTCAACAAATGAGCGATGACACGCGAAGCGTTGCAACAAAGTCCCGTATAAAGTCATATACCAGTCGTCTGATAGTGATAAATGTTTGGTGAATAGTTGTGTACGCTCCAGGAATGGTTTCTGGCTAAGTAAATCCATTTTACAATACGAAGCGCACGTTTATATTCAACAAATGAGTGACTACGCGCGAAGCGTTTCGACAACGGCCCGTATACGTTCACATACCATTCATCCAATTGCGATGAAACTTGGGTGAGATGTTGTGTACACTCCAGGGAAGGTTTCTGGCTGAGTACATCCATATTACAATATGTAGCGCAAGAGTAGAATCAACAAATGAGCGACAACACGCGAAGCGTTTCAACCAAGTCCCGTATGCATTCATGTACCATTCGTCCGTAGCTATGAAACTTGGGTGAGATGTTGTGTACACGTCATGAAACATATCTGGCTTAGTAAATCCACTATACAATATGCAGCGCACAAGTTGATTCAACAAATGAGGGACGACGCGCGAAGCTATTCAACAACGTCCCGTATAAGGTCATATACCATTCTGCCGTTAGCGGTGAAACTTGGGTGAAATATGGTGGACACTCCAAGGAAGGTTTCTGGCATGGTAGATACATTTCACAGTAGGTTGCACACGAGTAGATTCGACAAATGAACGACGACATGCGGAGCGTTTCAATACAGTCCCCTATGTCTTCATATCCCATTAGTCCGATAGCAATGAAACTTGGGTGAGATGTTGTGGACACTTACGTGACGGTTTCTAACTTAGTAAATACATTTTACAGTAGGTAGCGCACGAGTAGATTCAACAAATGAGTAACGGAGCGCGAATCGTTTAAACAAAATCAGGTATGCGTTCATATACTATTCATCCGATTGAGATGAAACATTGATCAGTTATTGTGTACCCGCCAGGGAAGGGGACTTAGTAAATCCATTTCACAATAAGTAGCGCAAGAGTAGATGCAACAAATGGGTGACGACGCGCGAAGCGTTTCAACAAAATCCCCTATTGCGTTCATATAACATTCTTCGATTGCGATGAAACCTTGATGAGTTATTGTGTACACGCCAGGGAAGGGCTTCGACTTAGTAATACATTTCTCAATAGGCAGTGCACGAGTAGATTCAACAAATGAGTGACAGCGCACGAATCGTTTAAACAAAACCCTGTATACGTGCATATACAATTCATCCGATTGCGATGAATCATTGATGAGTTATTGTGTACACGCCAGGGAAGGGTTTCGACTTAGTAAATCCAATTCACAACAGGTAGGGTACGAGTAGATTCAACAAATGGGTGACAGCGATGAAACTTTTGAAAGTTGTTGTGCACGCTTCCACGAATGGTTCTAAATTAGAAAATCCATTTTACGATAGCTTAGAGGCAGTTAACATGTTGTGTATCCAAAAGCACTTCAAGAAACAGAATTTCAACGCCAACACTTTCTTTGATTGGCATTGCAACGCATGCCGGGTACAGCTTGTATATATCTATATACACACATCAAAAAAAGTTTTGTATCACCTCGGTTCCCAGATCTCCGGCATATAGACGTTGACTGTGTATATTGTATCCAAGATACAGTCCCTTTGACTGTTCATAGATGTCACTAAAACTGCTCAAAGATGTAAACAACCATGTATGAGCAGGGCCTATTAGACGGAGGGGGTACGACAGCCGATCAGTTCCAGTCATTCCACCAGGACGAAGGTACGCTGCTCATGTTGTCTGTAGTTCTACCATGCCTAGAAGGTCAATACCGCAGTTCGATCGCGTCCGCATTGTTACTTTGTGTCAAGAAGGGCTCTCAACAAGGGAAGTTTCCAGGCGTCTCAGAGTGAACCAAAGCGATGTTGTTCGGACATGGAGGAGGTACAGAGATACAGGAACTGTCGATGACAGGCCTCGCTCAGGCCGGCCAAGGGCTACTACTGTAGTGGATGACTGCTACTTACGGATTGCCGCTCGGAGGAACCCTGACAGCAATGCCACCATGTTGAATAATGCGTTTCGTTCAGCCACAGGACGTCGTGTTTCAACTCAAACTGTGCGCAATAGGCTGCATGATGCGCAACTTCACTCCCGACGTCCATGGCGAGGTCCAGCTTTGCAACCCCGACACCATGCAGCGCGGTACAGATGGGCCCAACAACATGCTGAATGGACCCCACGGAATTGGCATCACGTTCTCTTCACCGATGAGTGTCGCATATGCCTTCAACCAGACAATCGTCGGAGACGTGTTTGGAGGCACCCTGGTCAGGCTGAACGTCTTAGACACACTGTCCAGCGAGTGCAGCAAGGTGGTGGTTCCCTGATGTTTTGGGGTGGCATTATGTGGGGCCGACGTACGCCACTGGTGGTCATGGAAGGCACCGAAACGGCTTTACGATACCTGAATGACATCCTCCGACCCATAGTGCAACCATATCGGCAGAATATTGGAGAGGCATTTGTCTTCATGGACGACAATTCTCGACCTCATCGTGCACATCTTGTGAATGCGTTCCTTCAAGATAACGACATCGCTCGACTACAGTGGCCAGCATGTTCGCCAGACATGAACCCTATCGAACATGCCTGGGATATGTTGAAAAGGGCTGTTTATGGACGTCTTGACCCACCAACCACTCTGAGAGATTTACGCCGAATTGTCGTTGAGGAGTGGGACAATTTGGACCAACAGTGTCTTGATGAACTTGTGGATAGTATGCCACGACGAATACAGGCATGCATCAATGCAAGAGGACGTGCTACTGGGTATTAGAGGTAGTGGTGTGTACTGCAATCTGGACCACAAATGCTGAAAGTCTAGCTGTATGATGGTACAACATGCAATGTGTGGGTCTCATGAGCAATAAAACGAGCTGAAATGTTGTTTGTGTTGATCTCTATTCCCTTTGTATTTAAAGGTTCCGGAACTCTTGGAACCGAGGTGATGCAAAACTTTTTTTGATGTGTGTATATAAAAATCAATGTAACGTGATAGTTTGTCTGTGGGTATGTCTCCTATGCGTTCATATACCATTCGTCCGATTGCGGTGAAACCTGGGTGAGATGTTGAGTACACTCCAAGGAAGGTTTCTGACTTAGTAAATCCATTTTACAATAGGTAGCGCACGCGTAGATTCAACAAATGAGCGACGATGCGCGAAGCATTTCAACAAAGTCCCGTATGTGTTCATATACCATTCGTCCGGTAGCGATGAAACTTGGGTGAGATGTTGTGTACACTTACGTGAAGGTTTCAAAATTAGTGAATACATTTCACAGTAGATAGCGCACGAGTAGATTCAACAAATGAGCGACGACACGCAAAGCGTTTCAACAAAGTCCCGTATGCATTCATATACCATTCGTCCGATAGCTATGAAACTTGCGTAAAATGTTGTGTACACTGCAGGGAAATTGTCTGGCTTAGTACATCCACTTTACAATAGGCAGCGCACGAGTAGATTCAACAAATGAGCTACGACGCGCGAAGCATTTCAACAAAGTCACGTTTGCGTTCATATACCATTCGTCCGATAGCGATGAAACTAGGCTGAGATTTTGTGTGCACTCCAGGGAAGGTTTTTAACATAGTAAATCCCTTTAAAAATAGGTAGAGCACGAGTAGAATCAACAAATGAGCGACGACGCGCGAAGCGTTTCAACAAAGTCCCATATAATTTCATATACCATTCATCCGATAGCGATGAAACTTGGGTGAGATGTTGTGTACACTCCAGGGAAGGTTTCTGGCTTAGTACATACATTTTACAATAGGCAGCGCACCAGTTGATTCAACAAATGAGCGATGACACGCGAAGCGTTTCAACAAAGTCCCGTATAAAGTCATATACCATTCGTCTGATAGTGATAAATGTTTGGTGAATTGTTGTGTACACTCCAGGAAAGGTTTCTGGCTGAGTACATCCATATTACAATATGTAGCGCAAGAGTAGAATCAACAAATGAGCGACGACACGCGAAGCGTTTCAACCAAAACCCGTATGCATACATGTACCATTCGTCCGTAGCTATGAAACTTGGGTTAGATGTTGTGTACACGTCATGGAAAATTTCTTGCTTAGTATATCCCCTATACAATATGCAGCGCACAAGTTGATTCAACAAATGAGGGACGACGCGCGAAGCGTTTCCACAAAGTCCCGTATAAGGTCATATACCATTCCGCCGTTAGCGGTGAAACTTGGGTGAAATATGGTGGACACTCCAAGGAAGGTTTCTGGCTTAGTAAATACATTTCGCAGTAGGTAGCACACGAGTAGATTCGACAAATGAACGACGACACGCGGAGCGTTTCAATACAGTCCCCTATGTCTTCATATCCCATTAGTCCGATAGCGATGAAACTTGGGTGAGATGTTGTGGACACTTACGTGACGGTTTCTAACTTAGTAAATACATTTTACAGTAGGTAGCGCACGAGTAGATTCAACAAATGAGTGACGGAGCGCGAATAGTTTAAACAAAATCAGGTATGCGTTCATATACTATTCATCCGATTGCGATGAAACATTGATCAGTTATTGTGTACCCGCCAGGGAAGGGGACTTAGTAAATCCATTTCACAATAAGTAGCGCAAGAGTAGATGCAACAAATGGGTGACGACGCGCGAAGCGTTTCAACAAAATCCCCTATTGCGTTCATATAACATTCTTCGATTGCGATGAAAACTTGATGAGTTATTGTGTACACGCCAGGGAAGGGCTTCGACTTAGTAATACATTTCTCAATAGGCAGCGCACGAGTAGATTCAACAAATGAGTGACAGCGCACGAATCGTTTAAACAAAAACCCCTATACGTGCATATACAATTCATCCGATTGCGATGAATCATTGATGAGTTATTGTGTACACGCCAGGAAGGGTTTCGACTTAGTAAATCCATTTCACAACAGGTAGCGTACGAGTAGATTCAACAAATGAGTGACAGCGATGAAATTTTTGAAAGTTGTTGTGCACGCTTCCCCGAATGGTTCTAAATTAGAAAATCCATTTTAGGATAGCTTAGAGGCAGTTAACATGTTGTGTATCCAAAAGCACTTCAAGAAACAGAATTTCAATGCCAACACTTTCTTTGATTGGCATTGCAACGCATGCCGGGCACAGCTTGTCTATATATATAAAAATCAATTTTACGCGATAGTTTGTCTGTCTGTCTGTCTGTCTGTCTGTGGGTGTGTATGTCTCCTATGCGTTCATATACCATTCATCCGATTGCGATGAAACTTGGGTGACATGTTGAGTACACTCCAAGGAAGGTTTCTGACTTAGTAAATCCATTTTACAATAGGTAGTGCACGCGTAGATTCAACAAATGAGTGACGATGCGCGAAGCGTTTCAACAAAGTCCCGTATGTGTTCATATACCATTCGTCCGATAGTGATGAAACTAGGGTGAGATGTTGTGTACACTTACGTGAAGGTTTCAAAATTAGTGAATACATTTCACAGTAGATAGCGCACGAGTAGATTCAACAAATGAGCGACGACACGCAAAGCGTTTCAACAAAGTCACGTATGCATTCATATACCATTCGTCCGATAGATATGAAACTTGCGTAAAATGTTGTATACACTTCAGGGAAATTTTCTGGCTTAGCAAATCCACCTTACAATAGGCAGCGCACGAGTAGATTCAACAAATGAGCTACGACGCGTGAAGCATTTCAACAAAGTCACGTATGCGTTCATATACCATTCGTCCGATAGCGATGAAACTAGGCTGAGATGTTGTTAGCACTCCAGGGAAGGTTTCTGGCTTAGTAAATCCCTTTAAAAATAGGTAGAGCACGAGTAGAATCAACAAATGAGCGACGACGCGCGAAGCGTTTCAACCAAGTCCCATATAAGGTCATATACCATTCATCCGATAGCGATGAAACTTGGGTGAGATGTTGTGTACACTCCAGGGAAGGTTTCTGGCTTAGTATATCCATTTTACAATAGGTAGCGCACCAGTAAATTCAACAAATGAGCGATGACACGCGAAGCGTTTCAACAAAGTCCCGTATAAGGTCATATAACATTCGTCTAATAGTGATAAATGTTTGGTGAATTGTTGTTTACACTCCAGGAAAGGTTTCTGGCTTAGGACATCCATTTTACAATACGAAGCGCACGTTTAGATTCAACAAATGAGTGACTACGCACGAAGCGTTTCGACAACGTCCCGTATACGTCCACATTCCATTTATCCGATTGCGATGAAACTTGGGTGAGATGTTGTGTACACTCCAGGGAAAGTTTCTGCCTTAGTAAATACATTTCACCGTAGGTAGCACACGAGTAGATTCGACAAATGAACGACGACACACGGAGCGTTTCAATACAGTCCCCTATGTCTTCATATCCCATTAGTCCGATAGCGATGAAACTTGGGTGAGATGTTGTGGATACTTACGTGACGGTTTCTAACTTAGTAAATACATTTTACAGTAGGTAGCGTACGAGTAGATTCATCAAATGAGTGACGGGGCGCGAATCGTTTAAACAAAATCCGGTATGCGTTCATATACTATTCATCCGATTGCGATGAAACATTTATCAGTTATTGTGTACACGCCAGGGAAAGGTTTCGACTTAGTAAATCCATTTCACAATAAGTAGCGCAGGAGTAGATGCAACAAATGGGTGACGACGCGCGAAGCGTTTCAACAAAATCCCCTATTGCGTTCATATAACCTTCTTCGATTGCGATGAAACCTTGATGAGATATTGTGTACACGCCAGGGAAGGGCCTTGACTTAGTCATACATTTCTCAATAGGTAGCGCACGAGTAGATTCAACAAATGAGTGACAGAGCACGAATCGTTTACACGAAACCCCGTATACGTGCATAGACCATTCATCCGATTGCGATGAAACCTTGATGAGATATTGTGTACACGCCAGGGAAGAGTTTCGACTTAGTAAATCCATTTCAAAATAGGTAGCGCACGAGTATATTCAACAAATGGGTGACGACGCGCGAACCGTTTCAACAAAATCTCCTATGCGTTCATATAACCTTCTTCGATTGTGATGAAACTTTGATGAGTTATTGTCTACACGCCAGGGTACGGTTGCGACTTAGTAAATCCATTTCTCAATAGGTTGCGTACGAGTAGAATCAACAAATGAGTGACAGCGCACGAATCGTTCAAACAAAATCCCGTATACGTTCATATGCCATTCATCCGATTGCGATGAAACTTTTGAAAGATGTTGTGCACGCTCCCACGAATGATTCTAAATTAGAAAATCCATTTTACGATAGCTTAGAGGCAGATAACGGAAATTGAAAAACATGTTGTGTATCCAAAAGCACTTCAAAAAAACTGAATTTCAACGCCAACACTTTCTTTGATTGGCATTGCAACGCATGCCGGGTACAGCTTGTAGTAAATAAACGAAGCACAGTTGTGTAACTTCCAATGTTAATTTTCAATATTTACAGGACGTCGTCCCAAAAATGAAACTGCACAAGATCCAAGCAGACTCAGTTGTGACGTCAACCACGGCAAAGTTCCGGGTTCGAGAAGAAACTAATCAAGTCGTGTAGTGACTAATTAAGCGTGATTCGCATATCTGCGGGGTAAAGTTGGCATCCAATATTGCCATAAATCCATAAATTCAGCGTAATATCACAGGAAATTCACAATGAGTGTAGTAAATTCGTGGAGTATAAAATTTAACAAGTAGTTCCGTGAAGAACTATACAGCCTATTTTCATATATCCTACTTATGTTAATTGCCACTATTTAACATACACAATTTCAGTTTGATTGCTGTAATAGATTCGTAGATATTGAGAACCGACTAAATATTTCGGATGGTCGCCATGTAGGATTTTATATATGTAGGTCCTAGAGTTATGTACTGTTACATGCAGAATATTGTGAACGTGTAGTATTTAAACTTCAATCGCATAATTAGGACACAAGAAGTAACAAGGAGATTTAAAATTTTTTCACAGCTGCCATCTTGAGGTTATGGAACAATTGAAATAAATTAGATGCCAGTGGATTAACATTCGGATAAAGATTTACTGTACCAAGTTTCACTGCACGCGGATGGTTAAATTGCGAGAAACGTCCATGTGAATATTTATAATTCGCGTCACCGCCATGTTGGATTTGTGATCACCCGGTTATTTAAAGTCCTATAGGTGAACTTAAGTTCATAGCCCCTATGAACATTAAAAAATGCAGTTTGATTGCTAAAATAGATTCGTAGATATTCAGTATCGTCTAAATATTTCGGATGGTCGCCATGTTGGATTGTTAAATGTATAGGCCATAGAGTCATGTACCATTAAAGGAAAATTATTGCGTAGGTTCATTATTCAAACTTTCACTTCGATCGCATGACTACATCACAAGAAATAAAAACTTAATTTTAAAATTCGCACTGCCGCCATCTTGAGGTTATGTAAACAATTGAACTAAATTAGATACCAGTGGATTACAATGTATATAAATATTTCCTGTACCAGGTTTCAGTGCGCTTGGAACATTAAATCGCGAGAAAGGTCTATTTAAAATGTTCAAATTCGCTTGGCCGCCATGTTCGTTTTGTAGTTAACCGGTTTTTGAAAATCTAATAGATGGACTTCAGTAGTGCCCTTTATCTCAGTACAAAATTTTAGGGAGATACCGCTAATAGTTTCAGAGATATAGAATGCCGGTGAAATATTTCGCACATCCGCCATCTTGTGATTATGTAAACAATTGAACGAAGTTAGATGTCGGTGCATTACAATGTTTATAAACATATACTGAACCCATGGGCCATAGGGTCCATGACGGTCGAATCCATGTCCTTAAGGAAGAAATGAAAGAAATGTATAGTTTCATAAAGGAACAGAGAGAGATTTTAAGCCAGGAATATAGCTTAACATTGTGCAAGCGACTAGGGACAGATGTTCCTTAGATGAGATCACCCCACTCGACATTTCAGAGAGGGCTGGTCACGAGTATTAATAACTGAGTGGAACTTTCCACCGTGTTAGACAGAGAAGCCTGAATCGGAATTCGAGCTGACGTTGCTGGAATTTGACAACGTCGCATATGCGCCAGAAGAGGAATAATTAAAATTAACACGTTTACGAGCATAATAATGAGTAAACAAGCACAGTACAGTGAATCATTTTGAATGAGAGATTTTTCAGTATAGAGAAACCATGTAATAATTGTGCAGAAATAAACTGCCGACGTAAGACGACGTCATTGGGGAATTACCTAAGCCTCTGTGGAGGGGAGAGAGCAAAAGGAATGCAACACCCACACATTTGAGGACGAGAAATTAATTAATATCTCCGAATTGCACGATCGATTCTTAGGTGCAATAAGATCATGTGACATTGAGAAGACGAGCTTTCGGAAGGTATAATTTTTATATTTGTGGCACCATTATTTTAGAAGTTGACCACCAAAAAGGCTAGAGTCTTATTTTTTTGTAGTAAAACAGTATAAAGCTTCGGGCGTTTCCAAGCCAATCATGCAGTTCACGACAGACTCCTTGAGGGGAGGTGCTGTATCACATCACAACGAATGCAGTTTCAAACGGCTTGAGGGCACGTCACTGTGTCGCACCGCACAAGCAGTTACAACGAGCACTCCGTGACCGGAGGTGCTGCATCAAAGTCTTCAAACGTATGAACCTCAGGGGAGGTCATACTGCGCAACAAGTATAAGCACCGAATGCAGTCTTGAACAGCCCGAGGGGTATCGCCAAGCATCACGCAGTACGAATCCGTCCAGGAGGACGTGAAGTTATATCAGCACATGCATTCCTACGAGCATTCCGTGAGGGGAAGTGCTGCACCACGACGTAGAAGTAGTCATTCCGACAGTCCGTGAGGGGACGTAACTCTGCGTTACATCGATAACAGCTACCAGTACTCCTTGAGGGGAGAAACGCTGTTTTACACCGCCGAAGTAAGATCTGATAGCCACAGGCGTCACAGTAGTAACGACTTGCTTGCCTCCATAAGGAGCAGCCAAGACGAAATTTTAAAGTATCGCCGTAGTGAAATATTAGGAAAATCCTAATTATAGGATTTAGGCCCGACTGTATACAAGTTAAAGTGAAAATTCGCAAGATATAGTCAGAGCAGGCTGCGAACGTCGGACTTAAAGGCGATAGGTCGTTAAATGTACGAACGAATAGATCATAACGTACGGAAGTATCGTACCAGACAGATAAACTGTTAGTTAAATTGAAGAAACCTAAAAAGGAAGAACAGAATACGGTTCGAAACGTAGGAGTGTTAAAACAGTTCAAATAAATAGAATAGGAGACTATAAACATTAGCTCCAGAAAGCAGGCGAACAATTCAAATAGTACTAGAATCGAGAAGTGCTAGCTGCTATAAACTGAATCTATAGGTCTTAGAGGAGACCTCGATCCATATAGACTTTCGTTAGGATCGATAGACAGATCTACAGAGAAGCCGTTCAAGCTAGATAAACAGCCAGTTATCCAGGATAGGAATAGCAGAATTGAACTCCAGGGAACAGTAGATGTTTCGGGACTTTCGTATTCTTCAGAATAGGAAGCCGACATCGGATAAATTTCACCCTTGGAAACGGGAATTTAAGAAGATCACGTGTGAAAGGCTCAGAGATACGGCCTAGTGATCGAGTAATTGTGAAGTGTAAAATAATCAAGATTGTGTGTTAAATAATATTTTTAGTGTTTATTATGTGTTCAAAAGGGACACATCAGTATATAAAAATGTCGTCAATATTAAGTGTTGTAGATATATGTCAAAAAGTGTTTTTATGTAAAATGAATACCTTTAATATGGTGTAAAAAGTTCAAAGTGGGCCCAAAAATGAAACACCGCACCAGATTTAAGATCATGGGATGATCTGGAAATATGTGAGTACAAAATTCATTTTTATTTTGGTGTCAGAAATTGATTGTGTACAAAACCCACCGGAGTTTTGGAGTGAAAGGGATGTGTTTTAATAAATAAATGGTGAATAATCAAGAACACGGTCTGAACAATAATAAAATAAATAGAGAAATTATGAATAATTATGTAAAGAATAAATCCCGTAGAGGAAATATGTGAATAAAGGGTTAATGTATTTAACAAATGTCATAAGAGCAAGCGAAATATCATTTAATTATTACGAAAGACATTGAAATAAAGTAAAGTTGAGATATGAAAAGAAATAGCTTTTGAGCTTGTATAAAGAATAAAGATAATAATAATAATTAAATATGGAAATGTTAAATAAAAATCAAATAAATTGATATGAACATAAGAACGTTAAGCCTTAACGTATGTGTAAAAGATGAGGTTCAATGGAATATTTTAAAACAGGGAGCGATTTATCGACAACGGAAAGATTAATATGTGAATTAAAATAATATGAATTGTTACTAAAGAAATTTTATCAGTTCTTGGGAAGACATTTTCGGCTTAAAATAATGCATAGCGCATAATGAGCGCAAATATAATATTAAAGTGCCACGCTAGGAAAGCGTAGTGGTTAAATACTTGGTACATTACTTATGGAGGGTAGTTGATTGCAGTGAATTGATAATTGTGTAAGTCCTCTATTTGTGACATTAGTATCACGAGGCATTGTGTATGTATTTAAAAAGGGAGCTAATATATGGTATTATTGAGCGTATGTCATATGGGCCACGGCCGACTCTAAATCGCATTTTGTATAAGTCCTCTGTACGGGATTGGTTCCCGAGGCACCTGAAGAGATTCGAATGCAGGATCTTCTTATGATAAAAGCCCCTGTAATTCTCCGTCGTCGTATGTGTATTTAATCTTCCCAATCAATGAGGACCCTCTCATAATTAATAAAGGCCAAGGATACGGAAATGGTCTTTGAACCAAAGAATAGTTGTTTGAATGTTACGGTACAGTAAAGCCCGGTCTCCCCAGAACTGGATAGAATGGGAAGGTTTGTTTTGAAAGCCTTGGGAATAAGCTACTAATGTTGGGTCAGACAGGATGTCTCCGCCACCCTAACGTGTCATAAATCGCACCCCAAGTAGTAGAGTCTAGCTCTTTTAAAGCGAGGGGGAACAGAGACCGTCTCGTAAGCTGTTGTAGAGAGAAATGAATACACTAGGAGTGTTTAAAGTTGTTAACGACCCGGGCGTTGAACCGAGGTCCTTAAAGATGGATATTTCGTTTGCCGGTTCAGATCGTAGTTTCTTATATGATAATGGTCTATTAAGACATAAGAGCTAAATAACAATCCCTATTGTAATAATGTATGGACGGGGGATTCCACGAGTTGATTGAAGGCAACTGAGTTCGGGAGTAACTATAGTTTTTTGACTGTGTCAAGTACCTTCACGCTCTGGAGTACACAATTGATTTTCTGATTACCTTAATATATTTGTGAAATAAAGAGAGACGATAACAACTGAATGTGTGGACATGCCCAAAATATTGAATTAGATAATTCACATGGATTTTAAATATAATTATATATTTGTTTTTGAGAAATAAGAAAATATAAAGGACAGTGTTTGAGGTGTACAAGAATGACACCGTAATAATGTAAATGCATGGAGCCAAAGAGCTCGGAGTTATGTAAACTTAATGTTAGTGCTTTATGGAAGTGAGACTAAGTAAGAATTGCTGGTTTATGTGGAAACCACAGGTTTTGAATACAATATTTGTTTATTTTATTTTGTGATCCCTTGTTCATTTGGAACAAGCAGTTGATATTTGGGTCAGTAATTAAATTGTTTAAATGTTTGTAGCGCCATTAATTTTATTAATTAAATGTGTTTAAATAGGAGTTGATTTTGTTGTTATTTTTGCAAGTGTATCCTCTAATTAATCCAAAATATGTGAGTCACAGAGTGGGGGAACTTACCGCTGCCCCGAAATTCCGAATTGAGCTACGCTGGTATACTGTGATTGGCATATTTCTTGCTAAATGGGTACAGGGGGATATATAAATACTGTGCTGGATTAATAACTAGAGGAACACTTAAGTCGGTCATATCATGTAAAATTAAAGTAATAATAGGAATAGCTACAACGTAAAATATTAACTGACCGCATGGGTCCCTGGAAACTCATACCGAGCCGCCCTGATATATTATATATTAAACCCCCTAGCAAATCATAGATTTTGGCGCCCAGTACGCAGGGCTGAGTTTTCCTAGGGAAAACCCGAGTTTTCTCGAGAAATCAAAATTTTCATTTTTTGAAAAAATGGTTTTTCGAAATTTTGAATTTTAAATACTTCCATAAAGGTTTTATGAAATTGAATAAAATAGCAAAAGGGTACGTTGTAAGTGAATACCCGTACCAAAGTAAAGTTTTAAAGAAATTGGGACACACAGATTCAGAGTATCATCTCTCAAACATGTACTAGTGTGGTGGCATTAGAGGCCCACTGTATTTTAATATGATGTTGTTAAGTGAAGAGAGGCGGAGGCTCTCTGAGAATGTAAGGGCCGAGAGCCCAGGGAAAGGTAAAACTACAGGTGAGAAAGAGTACCCAACTAAAGAAATGATAAATGTTTCTGTAGAAAGCATGCGTGCACCTGGAGACATAGTTACACGAAGAGATGGTAACATGTCTGCAGACAAAAGGGTAATAAATGTTGAGCCTATAGAGGTCGGAAAGGAAAAGGAAATTTGTAAACCAATTCCAAGGGAAAATGTAATGAATATTGATAAGAATAAGGATAATACAAAGTCTCACGTAGTAATGTCGGTTCAGGTAGGCTCAGAAAACGAAGGGGAAAAGAGCGATAGTACTGACGTTCAGGATCAGGAAAAGGTAGAAATGGCGAAATGGGATGAAATAAAAGAATTCTTGGATATAATTAATGGAATACGAGACGAGCATTATCAGATGAGGAGTGAACTTTGGAAATTTAGAGATGTAGACTCAAAGGAGAAAGAGAAAATTAAGGAGCAAAGGGAAGGTATCTCCGAGGAAATAAAGAAGATATCTGAGCTCCGTGAAAGGGCCTGTAAAAATTGGTATAAGATATCTAAACAGGAATTAGAGGAATTGTGCAAAGAAATTCCTAATGTTCAATGGTCGTTAAAAGAAACGAAGAGGGAATTTGCGAAACGTATGGAGGATGAAGGAAAAATAAAATTAGCTCCGTGGGAACAGATAGTTACATTTGTTGATGAAGTAAGTGAAATAGGGGATAAATTATGGAAAATGAGAGATGCATGGGAGGAGATATGGTGGAAGATCCCTTGCAAAGAGCGCGACCGAAAAAAGTATGTTGAGGAACAGAAAGATTATACGGCAGAGGAAAAGAGTAAGATGTACTGGTTCGGTTTGGGTATGTATGATGAACGAGGGATAATCAGCGTTCAGGAGTTAGCTGAGTTGAGGAAAGTCAAGATTCCAGAATATACAAAGATAGTAGAGGCTGCTCAGAAGGTATATGAGGAATACATGGTGGCGCAGAACTGTCAGGAAAATGAAACAGCTGTCCAGACGGAAGTTGAAAAACAAGCCGAAATTGAAGAAGAAAAAGAAGTCACGGTGCCAGAACAGCCCAAAGTTGAGATTAAAGAAGAAAAACAAGAAATAGAGAGCATCATGACTCCCGTGGAAATTGAAGAAAACTTGGAGATCCTTCTAGAGAAACAAAGGGAAATTCAGGAAGAGATCGTAACTCCAGAACAGGAGGATAGCCAAAATGAAAATGAGCTCCAAATTGAAGAGACTCATTTTTATGAAAAAGTTGAGCTGGAAGAACAAGAAGTAATCTCGGAACAGGAGATACTAAAGGAATTGATAGTTGAAGAAACGGAAATGATAATTCCAGAAGAAATAGAGAAATTAAAGGAAATAAATATAGAAAATATCAACGAAGCACCGATGGAAACAGAGGTTCAAGATTTCACAGAAAGGAAAAGGGAAAACTTCGAAGAAATGCAGGACCAGGAAAATAAAAGGGCATTAAAGGAAGAAGAGGAAAAATTGAAAGCCCAGATCCTCGAATTAATGATTAAATGTCTAGATTGCCAAAGAAAGACTAGAGAAATAGAGGAAAGTGCTAATAAGAGCCAAGAAACCCTAAAAGAAAAAGATGAGATTGTTGGGAGCAATGAAAAAATGAGAGGAGACGTCTCTGAAGAAGAGCCAAAAGGAAGAAAACCGCCGTTGATAATTGGTGTACCAGGAAATGGATACCCCATGGAAACAATGAAAGAAGGTGAAATAACAAACAATGCCATGGAGAAAGAGGATGCCCAGGCATATTTCAGCTGGAAGCATCGTAAGAAGAAAGGGAAGGATAAAAAGAAGAGAAAGAAAGGAGATTTGGAAAATCTAAAGAATTGGAAGAGTAGGAAAAAGAAATACTCTTGGAAAATGCCATCTCAATATGAGGTGAAGGAAGAGAATTATCCCATTGGAACAAACGGGTAAAGATACTTGCAACCGTCAAAGAATACGAGAAATAAGTATAATATTTGCTGAAATACCATCTCAAAGAGAGATGAGGAATAGGGAAGAGAACCAGAAAGAGTCAGGTGAAGTCAGACTGAGCTCTTAAAAATTTTAAATGAAGTGTAACAGACTTGAAGTCTGATAACTGTAATGGAGTAAGTTACGGGTAAAGCTAATTGCACCCGCAAGATAATTAACATAAAGTCATTAAGTTGAAAAAGGATCATGAATAAAGAACAGACCGACTTGAAGTCTATCTTGAGAAAAGAAGAAAGGAAACCAACTGTTGACTCGAGTTTGGAGGAGCTCGCCAGACGAGGGTAGAGAGTTGTAAACATTGAACGTGACAAGAGATTTATGGCCTGAGTGGGGACGTCCACTAGGGAATAATTGAATGAATGGGAACTCTTGGAGACCCAACCTAAACACAGACCAGAAAGGAAAGGAACTTTAAAGAAGTAATTGATTTTATTGAAAAGGAAAATTTTAATATAATAAAGGAGAAAGAAAGGGTAAAGATTGAGTATACCCAACCTACATAATTAGTGGAAGGAACCTTAAGAAAATAAAACAACAGTAAATACGGATGACGTTATGATGGATTCGACGGAAAAGAAATACAAATAAAATTGAAATAAATTTCCTCAAAATTATCGAAAATTTATTTACCTAAGGAGGGGAGAGATGAACCCATGGGCCATAGGGTCCATGACGGTCGAATCCATGTCCTTAAGGAAGAAATGAAAGAAATGTATAGTTTCATAAAGGAACAGAGAGAGATTTTAAGCCAGGAATATAGCTTAACATTGTGCAAGCGACTAGGGACAGATGTTCCTTAGATGAGATCACCCCACTCGACATTTCAGAGAGGGCTGGTCACGAGTATTAATAACTGAGTGGAACTTTCCACCGTGTTAGACAGAGAAGCCTGAATCGGAATTCGAGCTGACGTTGCTGGAATTTGACAACGTCGCATATGCGCCAGAAGAGGAATAATTAAAATTAACACGTTTACGAGCATAATAATGAGTAAACAAGCACAGTACAGTGAATCATTTTGAATGAGAGATTTTTCAGTATAGAGAAACCATGTAATAATTGTGCAGAAATAAACTGCCGACGTAAGACGACGTCATTGGGGAATTACCTAAGCCTCTGTGGAGGGGAGAGAGCAAAAGGAATGCAACACCCACACATTTGAGGACGAGAAATTAATTAATATCTCCGAATTGCACGATCGATTCTTAGGTGCAATAAGATCATGTGACATTGAGAAGACGAGCTTTCGGAAGGTATAATTTTTATATTTGTGGCACCATTATTTTAGAAGTTGACCACCAAAAAGGCTAGAGTCTTATTTTTTTGTAGTAAAACAGTATAAAGCTTCGGGCGTTTCCAAGCCAATCATGCAGTTCACGACAGACTCCTTGAGGGGAGGTGCTGTATCACATCACAACGAATGCAGTTTCAAACGGCTTGAGGGCACGTCACTGTGTCGCACCGCACAAGCAGTTACAACGAGCACTCCGTGACCGGAGGTGCTGCATCAAAGTCTTCAAACGTATGAACCTCAGGGGAGGTCATACTGCGCAACAAGTATAAGCACCGAATGCAGTCTTGAACAGCCCGAGGGGTATCGCCAAGCATCACGCAGTACGAATCCGTCCAGGAGGACGTGAAGTTATATCAGCACATGCATTCCTACGAGCATTCCGTGAGGGGAAGTGCTGCACCACGACGTAGAAGTAGTCATTCCGACAGTCCGTGAGGGGACGTAACTCTGCGTTACATCGATAACAGCTACCAGTACTCCTTGAGGGGAGAAACGCTGTTTTACACCGCCGAAGTAAGATCTGATAGCCACAGGCGTCACAGTAGTAACGACTTGCTTGCCTCCATAAGGAGCAGCCAAGACGAAATTTTAAAGTATCGCCGTAGTGAAATATTAGGAAAATCCTAATTATAGGATTTAGGCCCGACTGTATACAAGTTAAAGTGAAAATTCGCAAGATATAGTCAGAGCAGGCTGCGAACGTCGGACTTAAAGGCGATAGGTCGTTAAATGTACGAACGAATAGATCATAACGTACGGAAGTATCGTACCAGACAGATAAACTGTTAGTTAAATTGAAGAAACCTAAAAAGGAAGAACAGAATACGGTTCGAAACGTAGGAGTGTTAAAACAGTTCAAATAAATAGAATAGGAGACTATAAACATTAGCTCCAGAAAGCAGGCGAACAATTCAAATAGTACTAGAATCGAGAAGTGCTAGCTGCTATAAACTGAATCTATAGGTCTTAGAGGAGACCTCGATCCATATAGACTTTCGTTAGGATCGATAGACAGATCTACAGAGAAGCCGTTCAAGCTAGATAAACAGCCAGTTATCCAGGATAGGAATAGCAGAATTGAACTCCAGGGAACAGTAGATGTTTCGGGACTTTCGTATTCTTCAGAATAGGAAGCCGACATCGGATAAATTTCACCCTTGGAAACGGGAATTTAAGAAGATCACGTGTGAAAGGCTCAGAGATACGGCCTAGTGATCGAGTAATTGTGAAGTGTAAAATAATCAAGATTGTGTGTTAAATAATATTTTTAGTGTTTATTATGTGTTCAAAAGGGACACATCAGTATATAAAAATGTCGTCAATATTAAGTGTTGTAGATATATGTCAAAAAGTGTTTTTATGTAAAATGAATACCTTTAATATGGTGTAAAAAGTTCAAAGTGGGCCCAAAAATGAAACACCGCACCAGATTTAAGATCATGGGATGATCTGGAAATATGTGAGTACAAAATTCATTTTTATTTTGGTGTCAGAAATTGATTGTGTACAAAACCCACCGGAGTTTTGGAGTGAAAGGGATGTGTTTTAATAAATAAATGGTGAATAATCAAGAACACGGTCTGAACAATAATAAAATAAATAGAGAAATTATGAATAATTATGTAAAGAATAAATCCCGTAGAGGAAATATGTGAATAAAGGGTTAATGTATTTAACAAATGTCATAAGAGCAAGCGAAATATCATTTAATTATTACGAAAGACATTGAAATAAAGTAAAGTTGAGATATGAAAAGAAATAGCTTTTGAGCTTGTATAAAGAATAAAGATAATAATAATAATTAAATATGGAAATGTTAAATAAAAATCAAATAAATTGATATGAACATAAGAACGTTAAGCCTTAACGTATGTGTAAAAGATGAGGTTCAATGGAATATTTTAAAACAGGGAGCGATTTATCGACAACGGAAAGATTAATATGTGAATTAAAATAATATGAATTGTTACTAAAGAAATTTTATCAGTTCTTGGGAAGACATTTTCGGCTTAAAATAATGCATAGCGCATAATGAGCGCAAATATAATATTAAAGTGCCACGCTAGGAAAGCGTAGTGGTTAAATACTTGGTACATTACTTATGGAGGGTAGTTGATTGCAGTGAATTGATAATTGTGTAAGTCCTCTATTTGTGACATTAGTATCACGAGGCATTGTGTATGTATTTAAAAAGGGAGCTAATATATGGTATTATTGAGCGTATGTCATATGGGCCATGGCCGACTCTAAATCGCATTTTGTATAAGTCCTCTGTACGGGATTGGTTCCCGAGGCACCTGAAGAGATTCGAATGCAGGATCTTCTTATGATAAAAGCCCCTGTAATTCTCCGTCGTCGTATGTGTATTTAATCTTCCCAATCAATGAGGACCCTCTCATAATTAATAAAGGCCAAGGATACGGAAATGGTCTTTGAACCAAAGAATAGTTGTTTGAATGTTACGGTACAGTAAAGCCCGGTCTCCCCAGAACTGGATAGAATGGGAAGGTTTGTTTTGAAAGCCTTGGGAATAAGCTACTAATGTTGGGTCAGACAGGATGTCTCCGCCACCCTAACGTGTCATAAATCGCACCCCAAGTAGTAGAGTCTAGCTCTTTTAAAGCGAGGGGGAACAGAGACCGTCTCGTAAGCTGTTGTAGAGAGAAATGAATACACTAGGAGTGTTTAAAGTTGTTAACGACCCGGGCGTTGAACCGAGGTCCTTAAAGATGGATATTTCGTTTGCCGGTTCAGATCGTAGTTTCTTATATGATAATGGTCTATTAAGACATAAGAGCTAAATAACAATCCCTATTGTAATAATGTATGGACGGGGGATTCCACGAGTTGATTGAAGGCAACTGAGTTCGGGAGTAACTATAGTTTTTTGACTGTGTCAAGTACCTTCACGCTCTGGAGTACACAATTGATTTTCTGATTACCTTAATATATTTGTGAAATAAAGAGAGACGATAACAACTGAATGTGTGGACATGCCCAAAATATTGAATTAGATAATTCACATGGATTTTAAATATAATTATATATTTGTTTTTGAGAAATAAGAAAATATAAAGGACAGTGTTTGAGGTGTACAAGAATGACACCGTAATAATGTAAATGCATGGAGCCAAAGAGCTCGGAGTTATGTAAACTTAATGTTAGTGCTTTATGGAAGTGAGACTAAGTAAGAATTGCTGGTTTATGTGGAAACCACAGGTTTTGAATACAATATTTGTTTATTTTATTTTGTGATCCCTTGTTCATTTGGAACAAGCAGTTGATATTTGGGTCAGTAATTAAATTGTTTAAATGTTTGTAGCGCCATTAATTTTATTAATTAAATGTGTTTAAATAGGAGTTGATTTTGTTGTTATTTTTGCAAGTGTATCCTCTAATTAATCCAAAATATGTGAGTCACAGAGTGGGGGAACTTACCGCTGCCCCGAAATTCCGAATTGAGCTACGCTGGTATACTGTGATTGGCATATTTCTTGCTAAATGGGTACAGGGGGATATATAAATACTGTGCTGGATTAATAACTAGAGGAACACTTAAGTCGGTCATATCATGTAAAATTAAAGTAATAATAGGAATAGCTACAACGTAAAATATTAACTGACCGCATGGGTCCCTGGAAACTCATACCGAGCCGCCCTGATATATTATATATTAAACCCCCTAGCAAATCATAGATTTTGGCGCCCAGTACGCAGGGCTGAGTTTTCCTAGGGAAAACCCGAGTTTTCTCGAGAAATCAAAATTTTCATTTTTTGAAAAAATGGTTTTTCGAAATTTTGAATTTTAAATACTTCCATAAAGGTTTTATGAAATTGAATAAAATAGCAAAAGGGTACGTTGTAAGTGAATACCCGTACCAAAGTAAAGTTTTAAAGAAATTGGGACACACAGATTCAGAGTATCATCTCTCAAACATGTACTAGTGTGGTGGCATTAGAGGCCCACTGTATTTTAATATGATGTTGTTAAGTGAAGAGAGGCGGAGGCTCTCTGAGAATGTAAGGGCCGAGAGCCCAGGGAAAGGTAAAACTACAGGTGAGAAAGAGTACCCAACTAAAGAAATGATAAATGTTTCTGTAGAAAGCATGCGTGCACCTGGAGACATAGTTACACGAAGAGATGGTAACATGTCTGCAGACAAAAGGGTAATAAATGTTGAGCCTATAGAGGTCGGAAAGGAAAAGGAAATTTGTAAACCAATTCCAAGGGAAAATGTAATGAATATTGATAAGAATAAGGATAATACAAAGTCTCACGTAGTAATGTCGGTTCAGGTAGGCTCAGAAAACGAAGGGGAAAAGAGCGATAGTACTGACGTTCAGGATCAGGAAAAGGTAGAAATGGCGAAATGGGATGAAATAAAAGAATTCTTGGATATAATTAATGGAATACGAGACGAGCATTATCAGATGAGGAGTGAACTTTGGAAATTTAGAGATGTAGACTCAAAGGAGAAAGAGAAAATTAAGGAGCAAAGGGAAGGTATCTCCGAGGAAATAAAGAAGATATCTGAGCTCCGTGAAAGGGCCTGTAAAAATTGGTATAAGATATCTAAACAGGAATTAGAGGAATTGTGCAAAGAAATTCCTAATGTTCAATGGTCGTTAAAAGAAACGAAGAGGGAATTTGCGAAACGTATGGAGGATGAAGGAAAAATAAAATTAGCTCCGTGGGAACAGATAGTTACATTTGTTGATGAAGTAAGTGAAATAGGGGATAAATTATGGAAAATGAGAGATGCATGGGAGGAGATATGGTGGAAGATCCCTTGCAAAGAGCGCGACCGAAAAAAGTATGTTGAGGAACAGAAAGATTATACGGCAGAGGAAAAGAGTAAGATGTACTGGTTCGGTTTGGGTATGTATGATGAACGAGGGATAATCAGCGTTCAGGAGTTAGCTGAGTTGAGGAAAGTCAAGATTCCAGAATATACAAAGATAGTAGAGGCTGCTCAGAAGGTATATGAGGAATACATGGTGGCGCAGAACTGTCAGGAAAATGAAACAGCTGTCCAGACGGAAGTTGAAAAACAAGCCGAAATTGAAGAAGAAAAAGAAGTCACGGTGCCAGAACAGCCCAAAGTTGAGATTAAAGAAGAAAAACAAGAAATAGAGAGCATCATGACTCCCGTGGAAATTGAAGAAAACTTGGAGATCCTTCTAGAGAAACAAAGGGAAATTCAGGAAGAGATCGTAACTCCAGAACAGGAGGATAGCCAAAATGAAAATGAGCTCCAAATTGAAGAGACTCATTTTTATGAAAAAGTTGAGCTGGAAGAACAAGAAGTAATCTCGGAACAGGAGATACTAAAGGAATTGATAGTTGAAGAAACGGAAATGATAATTCCAGAAGAAATAGAGAAATTAAAGGAAATAAATATAGAAAATATCAACGAAGCACCGATGGAAACAGAGGTTCAAGATTTCACAGAAAGGAAAAGGGAAAACTTCGAAGAAATGCAGGACCAGGAAAATAAAAGGGCATTAAAGGAAGAAGAGGAAAAATTGAAAGCCCAGATCCTCGAATTAATGATTAAATGTCTAGATTGCCAAAGAAAGACTAGAGAAATAGAGGAAAGTGCTAATAAGAGCCAAGAAACCCTAAAAGAAAAAGATGAGATTGTTGGGAGCAATGAAAAAATGAGAGGAGACGTCTCTGAAGAAGAGCCAAAAGGAAGAAAACCGCCGTTGATAATTGGTGTACCAGGAAATGGATACCCCATGGAAACAATGAAAGAAGGTGAAATAACAAACAATGCCATGGAGAAAGAGGATGCCCAGGCATATTTCAGCTGGAAGCATCGTAAGAAGAAAGGGAAGGATAAAAAGAAGAGAAAGAAAGGAGATTTGGAAAATCTAAAGAATTGGAAGAGTAGGAAAAAGAAATACTCTTGGAAAATGCCATCTCAATATGAGGTGAAGGAAGAGAATTATCCCATTGGAACAAACGGGTAAAGATACTTGCAACCGTCAAAGAATACGAGAAATAAGTATAATATTTGCTGAAATACCATCTCAAAGAGAGATGAGGAATAGGGAAGAGAACCAGAAAGAGTCAGGTGAAGTCAGACTGAGCTCTTAAAAATTTTAAATGAAGTGTAACAGACTTGAAGTCTGATAACTGTAATGGAGTAAGTTACGGGTAAAGCTAATTGCACCCGCAAGATAATTAACATAAAGTCATTAAGTTGAAAAAGGATCATGAATAAAGAACAGACCGACTTGAAGTCTATCTTGAGAAAAGAAGAAAGGAAACCAACTGTTGACTCGAGTTTGGAGGAGCTCGCCAGACGAGGGTAGAGAGTTGTAAACATTGAACGTGACAAGAGATTTATGGCCTGAGTGGGGACGTCCACTAGGGAATAATTGAATGAATGGGAACTCTTGGAGACCCAACCTAAACACAGACCAGAAAGGAAAGGAACTTTAAAGAAGTAATTGATTTTATTGAAAAGGAAAATTTTAATATAATAAAGGAGAAAGAAAGGGTAAAGATTGAGTATACCCAACCTACATAATTAGTGGAAGGAACCTTAAGAAAATAAAACAACAGTAAATACGGATGACGTTATGATGGATTCGACGGAAAAGAAATACAAATAAAATTGAAATAAATTTCCTCAAAATTATCGAAAATTTATTTACCTAAGGAGGGGAGAGATGAACCCATGGGCCATAGGGTCCATGACGGTCGAATCCATGTCCTTAAGGAAGAAATGAAAGAAATGTATAGTTTCATAAAGGAACAGAGAGAGATTTTAAGCCAGGAATATAGCTTAACATTGTGCAAGCGACTAGGGACAGATGTTCCTTAGATGAGATCACCCCACTCGACATTTCAGAGAGGGCTGGTCACGAGTATTAATAACTGAGTGGAACTTTCCACCGTGTTAGACAGAGAAGCCTGAATCGGAATTCGAGCTGACGTTGCTGGAATTTGACAACGTCGCATATGCGCCAGAAGAGGAATAATTAAAATTAACACGTTTACGAGCATAATAATGAGTAAACAAGCACAGTACAGTGAATCATTTTGAATGAGAGATTTTTCAGTATAGAGAAACCATGTAATAATTGTGCAGAAATAAACTGCCGACGTAAGACGACGTCATTGGGGAATTACCTAAGCCTCTGTGGAGGGGAGAGAGCAAAAGGAATGCAACACCCACACATTTGAGGACGAGAAATTAATTAATATCTCCGAATTGCACGATCGATTCTTAGGTGCAATAAGATCATGTGACATTGAGAAGACGAGCTTTCGGAAGGTATAATTTTTATATTTGTGGCACCATTATTTTAGAAGTTGACCACCAAAAAGGCTAGAGTCTTATTTTTTTGTAGTAAAACAGTATAAAGCTTCGGGCGTTTCCAAGCCAATCATGCAGTTCACGACAGACTCCTTGAGGGGAGGTGCTGTATCACATCACAACGAATGCAGTTTCAAACGGCTTGAGGGCACGTCACTGTGTCGCACCGCACAAGCAGTTACAACGAGCACTCCGTGACCGGAGGTGCTGCATCAAAGTCTTCAAACGTATGAACCTCAGGGGAGGTCATACTGCGCAACAAGTATAAGCACCGAATGCAGTCTTGAACAGCCCGAGGGGTATCGCCAAGCATCACGCAGTACGAATCCGTCCAGGAGGACGTGAAGTTATATCAGCACATGCATTCCTACGAGCATTCCGTGAGGGGAAGTGCTGCACCACGACGTAGAAGTAGTCATTCCGACAGTCCGTGAGGGGACGTAACTCTGCGTTACATCGATAACAGCTACCAGTACTCCTTGAGGGGAGAAACGCTGTTTTACACCGCCGAAGTAAGATCTGATAGCCACAGGCGTCACAGTAGTAACGACTTGCTTGCCTCCATAAGGAGCAGCCAAGACGAAATTTTAAAGTATCGCCGTAGTGAAATATTAGGAAAATCCTAATTATAGGATTTAGGCCCGACTGTATACAAGTTAAAGTGAAAATTCGCAAGATATAGTCAGAGCAGGCTGCGAACGTCGGACTTAAAGGCGATAGGTCGTTAAATGTACGAACGAATAGATCATAACGTACGGAAGTATCGTACCAGACAGATAAACTGTTAGTTAAATTGAAGAAACCTAAAAAGGAAGAACAGAATACGGTTCGAAACGTAGGAGTGTTAAAACAGTTCAAATAAATAGAATAGGAGACTATAAACATTAGCTCCAGAAAGCAGGCGAACAATTCAAATAGTACTAGAATCGAGAAGTGCTAGCTGCTATAAACTGAATCTATAGGTCTTAGAGGAGACCTCGATCCATATAGACTTTCGTTAGGATCGATAGACAGATCTACAGAGAAGCCGTTCAAGCTAGATAAACAGCCAGTTATCCAGGATAGGAATAGCAGAATTGAACTCCAGGGAACAGTAGATGTTTCGGGACTTTCGTATTCTTCAGAATAGGAAGCCGACATCGGATAAATTTCACCCTTGGAAACGGGAATTTAAGAAGATCACGTGTGAAAGGCTCAGAGATACGGCCTAGTGATCGAGTAATTGTGAAGTGTAAAATAATCAAGATTGTGTGTTAAATAATATTTTTAGTGTTTATTATGTGTTCAAAAGGGACACATCAGTATATAAAAATGTCGTCAATATTAAGTGTTGTAGATATATGTCAAAAAGTGTTTTTATGTAAAATGAATACCTTTAATATGGTGTAAAAAGTTCAAAGTGGGCCCAAAAATGAAACACCGCACCAGATTTAAGATCATGGGATGATCTGGAAATATGTGAGTACAAAATTCATTTTTATTTTGGTGTCAGAAATTGATTGTGTACAAAACCCACCGGAGTTTTGGAGTGAAAGGGATGTGTTTTAATAAATAAATGGTGAATAATCAAGAACACGGTCTGAACAATAATAAAATAAATAGAGAAATTATGAATAATTATGTAAAGAATAAATCCCGTAGAGGAAATATGTGAATAAAGGGTTAATGTATTTAACAAATGTCATAAGAGCAAGCGAAATATCATTTAATTATTACGAAAGACATTGAAATAAAGTAAAGTTGAGATATGAAAAGAAATAGCTTTTGAGCTTGTATAAAGAATAAAGATAATAATAATAATTAAATATGGAAATGTTAAATAAAAATCAAATAAATTGATATGAACATAAGAACGTTAAGCCTTAACGTATGTGTAAAAGATGAGGTTCAATGGAATATTTTAAAACAGGGAGCGATTTATCGACAACGGAAAGATTAATATGTGAATTAAAATAATATGAATTGTTACTAAAGAAATTTTATCAGTTCTTGGGAAGACATTTTCGGCTTAAAATAATGCATAGCGCATAATGAGCGCAAATATAATATTAAAGTGCCACGCTAGGAAAGCGTAGTGGTTAAATACTTGGTACATTACTTATGGAGGGTAGTTGATTGCAGTGAATTGATAATTGTGTAAGTCCTCTATTTGTGACATTAGTATCACGAGGCATTGTGTATGTATTTAAAAAGGGAGCTAATATATGGTATTATTGAGCGTATGTCATATGGGCCACGGCCGACTCTAAATCGCATTTTGTATAAGTCCTCTGTACGGGATTGGTTCCCGAGGCACCTGAAGAGATTCGAATGCAGGATCTTCTTATGATAAAAGCCCCTGTAATTCTCCGTCGTCGTATGTGTATTTAATCTTCCCAATCAATGAGGACCCTCTCATAATTAATAAAGGCCAAGGATACGGAAATGGTCTTTGAACCAAAGAATAGTTGTTTGAATGTTACGGTACAGTAAAGCCCGGTCTCCCCAGAACTGGATAGAATGGGAAGGTTTGTTTTGAAAGCCTTGGGAATAAGCTACTAATGTTGGGTCAGACAGGATGTCTCCGCCACCCTAACGTGTCATAAATCGCACCCCAAGTAGTAGAGTCTAGCTCTTTTAAAGCGAGGGGGAACAGAGACCGTCTCGTAAGCTGTTGTAGAGAGAAATGAATACACTAGGAGTGTTTAAAGTTGTTAACGACCCGGGCGTTGAACCGAGGTCCTTAAAGATGGATATTTCGTTTGCCGGTTCAGATCGTAGTTTCTTATATGATAATGGTCTATTAAGACATAAGAGCTAAATAACAATCCCTATTGTAATAATGTATGGACGGGGGATTCCACGAGTTGATTGAAGGCAACTGAGTTCGGGAGTAACTATAGTTTTTTGACTGTGTCAAGTACCTTCACGCTCTGGAGTACACAATTGATTTTCTGATTACCTTAATATATTTGTGAAATAAAGAGAGATGATAACAACTGAATGTGTGGACATGCCCAAAATATTGAATTAGATAATTCACATGGATTTTAAATATAATTATATATTTGTTTTTGAGAAATAAGAAAATATAAAGGACAGTGTTTGAGGTGTACAAGAATGACACCGTAATAATGTAAATGCATGGAGCCAAAGAGCTCGGAGTTATGTAAACTTAATGTTAGTGCTTTATGGAAGTGAGACTAAGTAAGAATTGCTGGTTTATGTGGAAACCACAGGTTTTGAATACAATATTTGTTTATTTTATTTTGTGATCCCTTGTTCATTTGGAACAAGCAGTTGATATTTGGGTCAGTAATTAAATTGTTTAAATGTTTGTAGCGCCATTAATTTTATTAATTAAATGTGTTTAAATAGGAGTTGATTTTGTTGTTATTTTTGCAAGTGTATCCTCTAATTAATCCAAAATATGTGAGTCACAGAGTGGGGGAACTTACCGCTGCCCCGAAATTCCGAATTGAGCTACGCTGGTATACTGTGATTGGCATATTTCTTGCTAAATGGGTACAATACTGTACCAAGTTTCATTGCGTTTGGTTGGTCAAATCGCGAGAAACGTCTATTTAAAAGTCGCAAATTCGCTTGGCCGCCATGTTCGTTTTGTAGTTACCAGGTTTTTCAAAAGTCACATAAGTGAACTTATAGTAGTTCCCTTTATCACCAAAGAAAATGTCAGGGTAATATCGGTAATAGTTTCGGAGATATTGAATGCTGGTGAAATATTTCGCACAGCCGCCATGTTGGATTGGTGAGTCGTAACAAAATTTGAAGGGCACGGTCGAGGTCACCGGGAATAGTGCAATGAACTTTCCGAGTTTCATTGAAATCGCTCCTGCCGTTTAGATTTTATTAGGGGGGGACACACACACGAATCACACACACACACACGCACACACACACGGACAAAAGGTGATCTCATAAGCCTATTTTTTCAAAATTGAAAATAGGCTAAAAATATAAGACACATCCTCTTGGTTAGAAAGTCAAAATGCACTGTAGGAGTCAAAGTTTGGGGTTGGAGCTTGTTCGAAGCTCTCACGGCGCATTTTGGCCGTCGTCGGGTAGTGCTCATAAAAGTGATCACCAACAAGAGCCTTACGGGTTCAGTAAATATACGTCTTCAACTGCTGAGACAAGACAAAGTGTCATACTATTATACAGGGTGTATTTGATATGATGGAAGTCCTTTACACTGGTGATAGAAGATGGTATTCTAAGCAAATATCTTCATGAAATTAAGTCGGATCTTAATTAGTGTAGGTGGAATTAAATCACAAAAATCGTCGGTCAATGTCTTGGAAACGGGCTTTCACTTCGTTCCCCTCAGCAGCAGAGCTGACTTCTCCCCGTCACCCTCCCCTCCTACGCTGAGGAATGTTGACCAGAGTCTGCAGTTGAGTGACCTCCTCGCCTTGTCTGCCAATGACATTGAAATACACAAACCGAGCCTATGAACAGCTGATTCACACCTTCATGGGGAGTGGCTACATGACTAGTGATGGTGGATCTGTCTAGGATTTTGCCAGCTTCATGGACTATGCATAGAAAATAGAAATCCTAAAGATTTGGTAAATTAATTTAAGGAACTGTTGGTCTATCTTTGTGTGAAGATAGTGCAACAACTCTAATAAACATATTAATAATACTAATAATAGTAATAATAGGCTTTTAGACACACTAACGTCTTTTATGTTTCTTTTTGGTATGTCGAGTTGCCAGACTTTAATGTACGTAGGATTTCTTGTATGTGCCAAGAAATCCATGGAGATGATCGTATTAGATCCTATTCATTTACTACATGACTGAACGTAGATCGCACCCTCGGGAAGGTTAGCACTCTACCACCCGAACTACACATGCTGACTCGTATTATTATTATTAGACTATTATTATTATTATTATTATTATTATTATAACACTGTATTATAAAAATGTATTTGTATTTTATTTTCATTTTTGTGTATTTTCATATGTATTTACGTTGTTGATGGACCAATAAATCAACCCCCCCCCCCCTCTCCAGTTAATGGCCACCCCAGGGCTGGAGATGGGATGGGACAATTCACAATATGAACATGTGGTACCGTACTAGTATTAAATCTTGGAAGTAGTTTTCCATGGGTTCCCACTTCTACCCCAGGCAAATGTCGGGATTGTTCCTAACTTAAGGCCACGGCCGCCTTCTTCTCAATAATCTTAACCGCTGGCAGTGCAGCCCATGAAGGGCCTAGGCCTACCAAGCGACCGCTGTCCAGCCATTTGGCCTGCAGATATTAGGGTGACGCGTGGTCAGTGCATCGGGTCCCCTCGGCCATTAATCTTGATTTTCCTGACTCGGGCACTGCCTCACTGTCAGACAGCTACTCAATTGCCCTCACGAGGCTTAGTGCACTGCGTTCCAGCCCTCACGTCAGTTTCTAATGTCCCTGATGGAGCCAGGAATCGAACCCAGGGCCTCCAGGTGAGAGGCAGTTGCACTGCCCCAACACCACGGGGCCGGCGCCTTCTTCCGAATCCTCACCTGAATCACAAATACCCACATTACTACAGAAACCACAAAACACAGGTTATCACACAAATTCTACCCACACCCAGCTACATGGGGCTAAATGACCAAAATCCCCAAGCCTCTCAAACAAAACATCAAGTATTTTACTTCCGTCCTAAATGCCTAGTTCTGAACAAACTACGGGATGTCGGAATTTTGTCACACTGCATTTCATTAAGTGAATGTTTTTAGTATTTTCAGAAACTAGCCAACAGAAGGTCCGAAACGGACGCCAATGATACATCAGGGCTGAGTATCGAAATTATTTTATACATGAACATCAATCAATGAATTCCACACTTACAAAGTAGGCTACACAATACTACCGGTCCTAACGTCCCAAGCCATTGCGTGCGTTGTCAACAACAACAACAAGAACAACGGCAATACACATTTTCTTACGAGACGGTAGAGCTCATCCTCATAACAGCTGATAGCCTACCACCCCTCAAGTCAACCGGTAAGGTCAATGCTCCGATTACGTAACAACTTCCCCTTCGCGCGTCGTCTCTCCTGGCTCCGCCTCGTTTACCCCAGCCTGCCGCACCACTTTCTGCCTGATTAGTTTCTGAAATAACTAAAAACATTGACTTTTTAATGATTAATTATCAATTTCAAGATAGGTGACACATTTTTTACCTAGGAAGCTTAGAATAGTCTCTTCTATCACCAGTGTAACGGACTTCCATCATATCAAATACACCCTGTATAAATTTGCCTCAGGAAGTGTGCGGAAAAATAACAATTTTACTTGGGGATCGTACTTTACCAACAACCGTACACAACGTACCTAATCAGGTATTTGTTGACGAATACATGAAGCATGCCAAATTCATAGATGTGGCAACCAAAACAGTGGGAACATGATAACGAGACATGTTGAAACGCTGTCAAAATAGAGAGAGATTTTAGAATTAATCATGGAGCAATGAAGCCTGGAACAAGTTAGAACAGTTCCTATTATAATCTCCAGAACTGGCGTAGGTCCCAACAACTTAAAGGAATCTCTCACTGAAATCAAGTTAGACCCTCCCATTTTAAACCTATTCAGATGGCAGTTATTAGGTTGTGGAGGAAAAGAGTAATTACAGTATACTACAGAATGCCCTCACCGAGAGATGAGAGAATTCGGTCGTTAGGATGTGCTTAATATCTGTTTTATGTCCAGTAAATATGCTGAGAATGTCTAAGCACATGCTCAAAATAAATAAATAAATAATAATAATAATAATAACAATAATAATAATAATAATGATGATGGATGTTAGATTTTCGAATATTTCCCATGTCGTTACATTGATCAGCGGCTTCGGTGGCGTAGTTGGTAGCATGCTGAGTTTCTAAGCCCAAGATTGCGGGTTTAAACCCGGCTGAAGTCGTCGGAGTTTTTAAGAACGTTAAAAATCCCTCAGTATGCCTTCCTTCGGAGGGGAAGTAAAGCCGGCGGTCCCATGTCATAGATTTATGGCATGTTAAAAGCCTTCCACTAATTACACCTCTGTGAAGCTAAATTATATAAAGGTTAATTATTTGACTAACGTTCTTGTTCCTACGTTGGTCGTCAAGAACCGACTGCGGTGGTATCTGGTAACTAAGTTATGAAATACTGTAGTTGGTCGTTGACGGTGGAGTTTGGCGGCAAAAGTAGTAACTATTTGGAAAAATTGAATGTCTGCAGTCCTCACTTGAATTAAAATAGATACACACACTAATACAGTCATCACAATTAACACCGTTTATCAGACAGATTCTACACACACCCAAAGTACACGGGGCTACACGACCGCAGCCCCTAAACTAAGGAACCATCCAACCTTACCTTGATCGTCGGATGTCAAATTTGTGTTCGGAAAGTAGGAATTGGAATCAGGATAGATTTTTTCTAGAATTGGTGGTGAATTTCATTCCAGTATAGCTTCACAACCATTCAGTTAAACAATGCCTTGAGCAGACGATTTAAAGTGAATTTTGAGAGAGGTATTCATGATTTCCCTCAAGCCTCCTAGCATTATTATTATTATTATTATTATTATTATTATTATTATTATTACTATATTGTTATGATATTCATATCACCACGTAAGTGGGACATATCAACATATCGTCTGCTTGTTTGCAAGACGGTATGACAACTTTGTTTTGGGTAGCACATTGAGAAACTAGTGAACTATGGAAGAGGTCTCCAAGATGACGGCTTTCTGCATAATGATAACTAGACCAGGACGTATTCCAAATATTTCTAGATTGCGATTCAATGATATAGGGATGATACCGGTAAAAGATATGGCTAAGGGCAGAACCACTATACTTTCCTGTCTCCACATTTGCCGTATTTCCTCAGCCAAGGGCAGATTTTTGGTGATCTTCTCACAGCAGGTTTGTTATAGATTGTGGGAATTGAGCACTGTGATATCAATGAGAAAGGTTCTCTTCCACAAGTTGTCCACAATTACGATATCTGCCTCCCCCAAGGCTCACATCTAGTGAGACGTGGATTGGCGACCACGGGACCCCAGCTGAGTCCAGCATTGCTTCCACTTACATGTGCTGGGCTCCTCTCTTAATTTTCCTGTCGATCTCCCTTGATCAATTATTGTTCGTTTCCGACTCCGCCGGTATTAGAGTATCCGAGGCCTAGGGAATCATTCGCTTTCCCACCATAATTGGCCTTTGTCTCATCTTTCCTGATCCCTCATTCTTCGAGGGGTCAGACCTCTTGTTTTCTTTTCATTGTATCTCCTCCCTTCTGCCCAAGACCCTAAAGAGGGCAGGGTGTGTGTAGCCCACCACTTCTGGTACACCCTGGATTGTGCTGCATCCTCAAGGGCTCATGTCTGGTGAGTTTGGGAGCTGGGTTCAGTTTTAGTTGTAAGCATGTGGTTAGATTTAGGGTTAGTTTCATTTTATTTTCATTTTCACTACCACCCAAACTATTAAGGGCCGATAACATAGATGTTAGGCCCCTTAAAACAACAATTATCATCGTAATCATCATCGATATCTAGTCAGTTTTTAGCCTACTTTCGATTTTTGCAAAAAATGAAAGTAGACTTAATATGAGATCTACACAGGGCCAAAAATTGTGTGTATGTCTGTGTGTGTGTGAGTGTGTGTGTGTACTCTGAATGTCTGTCCCCCCTATCAATTCGAACATGGTGAAACCGAATTGAAAGAAATTTGGTATAGAGGTAGAACTAGCAAAAGGCACCTCAGAGGCATGTTTTATACCACCGCCATCTGAAGGGGAGCGTAATGGCGGCCACCCAAATGTTCAAAGCTTAAATCAAAGTACGACTAACCTAAACATCCGATATCTATCAAATTTTGCAACAACATATTTGAATGGAGAGCGTCTTTTGACTAAACTACAAGGTCATCAGCCCAATAGTTGGCAGATGGTGGCCATGTATGTGTGCAAATCGATTCCCCTTATCAATTCAAACACGGTGAAACCAAATTGAACGAAATTTGGTGCAGAGGTAGAACTAGACAAGGACACTCCAGTGCCATGTTTTATATCGCCGCCATCTTGACGAAAACGTAATGGCGGCCACCCTAATGTGAAAAGCTTGAATCAAATTACGAGCAACCTACTCATCTGATCTCAACCAAATTTTTCATCATTAGGCATTTATGTATAAAGAATGTATTGACCAATCTACAAGGTCATCAGCCCAATAATTTGCGGATGGTGGCCATGTATGTGTGCAAATTGATTCCCCCTATCTTTACAAACACGGTGATACCGAATTGAACGAAATTTGGTACAGCGGTAGCACTAGCAAAGTACACCTCAGTGTCATCTTTTATATCGCCGCCATCTTGACGGAACCGTAATGGTGGCCACCTAAAAGTAAAAATATTGAATCAAATTACGACCAACCTGATCGTCTGATCTCTACCATATTTTGCAATAACATACCTTTATATGAGATGCGTTCTTTGACCAAGCTACACGGTCATCAGTCCAATAGTTTGCAGATGGCGGCCATGTATGTGTGCTAATCGATTCCCCCTATCAATTCAAACACGGTAAAACCGAATTGAACAAAATTTGGTACAGAGGTAGCACTAGTAAAGGACACCTCAGTGTCATGTTTTATACCGCCGCCATCGTGACGGAAACGGAATGACGGCCACCCAAATGTTAAAAAGCTTAAATCAATTTCGACCAACCTAATCAATTGATCTCTAGCAAATTTTGCAACAACATACCTTTTTGTGGGAAGCATATTTTGACTGAACTACAAGGTCATCAGCCCAATAGTTTGCAGATAGCGGCCATGTATGTGTGAAAATCGATTCCCCATATCAATTCAAACACAGTGAAACCGAATTGAATGATTTTTTTTTACAGAGGTAGCACTAGCAAAGGGCACCTCATAGTTATGTTTAATATCCGTATAGCACGTTGTATTTCAACAAGCTACTACAACCAACATTCAAGTACACTCCTTGAAAAGGACAAAGCGTTATAACAATACCCATGCATTTATGAGGGAGTAGGCTATATGTTCTTTATTGAACATCTTGTTTGGTATGGTTTTGTCAGTAATAAAAAAATGATCGGTCCTATGACAACTTGTGAGTAGGATTTTCCAAAACGGCGTCAGGTATTTACATAGTAAGGCAGAGTACCGAGTCTTCAATTTATGTCTGTCCTCCGATACCAATCAAGGTACGCAAGCACTCGCAATGACACCCGCTCGCAGGCCAATCGGTCGTTTAATAGCAATTTCTAGTGACAATAATTATTTACAAACCTACCTGGTTTTACAAGAAATGTTCAAAGTGTTGTCCGTCAGTTTGCAAGCATGCCTGGCACCTCGTAAACAAGTATCTGCACACACGGCGAATTTCTCCCTGGGTGACGGAACATTTTTACAATATCGCCTGTCGTGTATCTACCTAGGTATGTGGAGGACGGATACTAGAACATTTCCGAATTAATAGAAAACGGCACTCTCTAACAAGAAGAATACTTCGCATAACAGAGCACAATGAATACACGTTGCTGTATGGAAAACATCACTTGGTATAACAAAGCACAATAAATACAATTTGTTGTTTATATAACATCACTTTAAGGCAATATATAAATTGTAAAATTGCCCCGAGTTTTCACTGTATGTTAGGTCAATTCAACTAGTACTTCACAAACTTAAAACACCGGAGATACTGGCAGCTTGATGCAACGTTGCCGTTCTCAGCGCACGTGTTCATTGGGAAGATAAGGCTGCACCTGTCGAGTTCACCTTTACTAACCTAGCGGTGAGTACAGGGCAGATTTAAAATGATGACCTGTGTATTCAGATAATGAGTGCTTTTAAGCAAGGCGTAGATGCATTATTTTGGTTACTTGGTTATGCCTTTTCATATAGCCTAATTAGTACAGGAGATTGCTTGGCACATTCCTGTGATATATTGGATTGTTTCCGGTTCTAGTTGGCATCTTCGGTATTTATCATCCTGTATATTTGCCTTAAATATATATTTAAGATAGTTTTGGTAGCCATAACTTGATCCTGGATTGCAATCATGAATGATTAATATTACCATTATTACTATTATTACTATTATTATTATTTAGTATTGAAAAATGAAGCAATTGTTTATGAATCAATTGTTTACATGTTGGAAAAGTCATTTGTTTACTGGCAGAGTTAGCACCCTCATCGTTTGTATTTAATGAGATTTATTGCTGGTTCTCTGTTCAATTCCCTGCAGGAACAACATTTCATCGCAGTTGTATGACCATGTCCTTACGATTTAGCGTGGATAAAGTTTTGCTCTGGGGAGACACCGTGGCTAATTCGTTGCGAAGGAGCAGTTCCGGCCGCAGTACAGTAGAGGTTGGCTTGTAATTGCCACCGCGATATTCTGTCTCCACCACTCAGTTTCCGCCTGCAGTTACTCGCCTTCCTGTCTCATCCAACAAGACTCCCCTTTACTTCAACGTAAATATCGTCAGCTTGGAGAAACAGACCTAACGACAAAATCTTAGCTTTGTAGGATCCTAATTTAGTTAGTTATTGTTGTTTTAAGGGGTGGAACTACGAGGTCATCTGCCCCTAGAATCCTACTATAAATTACAATTACACACGCTAATACAAGATCCACCCACTCGTACCTAATGAGAAGGGAAGATACCCCATTTTGAAGCTGTGGTGCCGTATTCACCGTGGCCCACATTTTAACCGAGTATATGGATCTTGCTGACTTACGAAGAAACCTTGGTTTGCTGATGACACTCAAACTTATATTAGCCGATGACGTGGTGGCTGCTGATTTCGTAATCCGCTTTATTAGTCAAAGTGGTTTAAGGCCAATGGGCTAAACTAAATTTACAAGTGAATATTGACTCAATGAATTGAATTCTTTGTTTTCCCGTAATTTTATTTTTTGTTATAATAATTATTAGTTTTATTTACTTTTTGATTTATTGTTTTTAGGTCTTTTGTAATATTTTGGCTTCTACCTAAAAATTTAACTATATATTCCAAATTTGTATAATTTAATCTGTGTTAAGAGGGGCAGATGGCCTCATAGTTCCGCCCCTTTTAACAACAATAACTAACACACTGATACAGCCATCACAATTACGCAGGTTATGAAATATATCCATACAAACACCGAAGTACAAAGGGTACATAACCACAACGTCACAAAGCCCCTGCATGAATCAACGTGATTTTTATTAAATTTCCTTGTTAGGTAAAACTGTGAAAAGTTGGGTGTGATTCCCACCTCAGCCATTCCCGTGGTTTCCCACTTCTACTCCAGGGATATACCGGGATGTTACCACGGCCGCTTCCTACCCAAATCGTACCTCAAATACACACACTTGTACAGACATTGAAATAACACAGGTTTTCAGACAGATTCGACACACACCCAAGTGCAAAGGGCTACATGACCACGATGTCACCCAGTCCTACATGAATTAAAAACAACAACATTACAATCCAGATATTTACAGGAGCTTCTTCTTTCTATAGTTGATAAATTCAATTACAAAGTTTTCTCGTTGTCTACTTTGTTATTGTTGTATGCATGCATTTCCAGTAATGTTGATTTCATCCAGCAATGTGTGTAGGTCACTGGGGCTGTTCGTTATGAACACAGCATCATCTAAGTCCTTAAATAAATTGATTACTTCACCATTTAGGATCACACAAAGTCCTGAATCCACGAAAGCTGCTCTAGTTATTTATCCGATTAATAAATAATTAATAGGTACTCCAGTTTAATCAGGAAACTGTCAAAACATTGATCCTACAGTATTTATTATGCGTACTTGCATACCTCAGACTTACAATTCAATGTGAAGTTTATATTATGCAAGCGCCAAGATAAAACTAAAAGTAAGGGATTAAATGATAGAAATATCTAACATGAAAGACAACTTTAAACACAGTGAAAATCACAGTAAACAATTACTAATTACATGAATTTTTGTTGTTTGAGTCTGCAGTCTTTGACTGGTTTGATGTCCCTCTCCATGCCTCCCTGTCCTGAGCTAATCATTTCATCTCGACATAGCTACCACATCCTAAATCCGAGGCTATCTGTTTAACATATTCTATCCTTGGTCTACTTCTATAGTTCTTGTCCTCAACCCTTCCTTACTTTGTTTTCCCTTGGTGTCCAAGCACGTGCCCCACTAACCAAACTATTCTCTTCATTTGCAGCCGCCACAAATATATCTCCTCTCCCAATCGTCGCAATACCTCTTCATTAATTTGTTACTCTACCCTTTTGATCCTCATCCTTCTCCTCAATCACCACATTACTAACGCTTCTATTCTCCTCTTTTCTGCTGCGTGAAGAGTTCATGTTTCACTTCCATAGAGCGCCACGCTCCAGAAAATAAAAAGCTATAAAAATGACTTGCTAATACCTAAATCTATATTACATGTCAACATATTTCTTTTTGAAACATGTTTGGTATCTTTCAGTCGGTCAACACGAAAGTACCCAAACTAGTTGGGTTATACACTAATGACATGAGATTAATAAATACACTAGGATGACCAGTTTCGATCGTCAAGCAATCATCATCAGATCCATTACACTAAGGCTATAAAATCTATGTTTCAAAATACGCGTGAAAATATTTACAATATGTACACTTATTTAGTTGCAGTATTGGTAATCCAACTTTTCGATATATGTTAGATGTAATCTATATGACGTTTGGTGAAATGCTAAGATGGTGATAGAACTCCGAAAATGTGTCTCTTTGGAGTGTCTATATGGTTATAAATGGTAAATTTTGATAGTAAATGTTACTTATCTGGCTGGATGTCTTCCGCACTGGAGCAGCGAGCAATTTCAACTTCACTCGTGCACTAGTAACAGGCGACTGAATTGGAATGTTATCCCTCACCCCGCCCCGTATTCCTATGTGTTGTATGTATTAAGTGCATGCGTACCTGTGGCGTGTTGCCAAGCCTAAATATGATGTATGTTATTGGATTCAGGACGGTCTTCAACTATTAAAGACCGTGGATTAATTCTCGCCACGCATAAACTAGTAGCCATGTACAGTATGGCTCCCAGGTCATGACCCCTGGCGAGTGGGGAAGGTTGAGGGAGGGAAAGTAGAGTGGAGTGAGTGTGTGAGGGAGAGCACAGTTGAGTGCGAATCAAGAACACGTTTCCGAATGCAGTTATGAAAGCATTGGGTGCGCAACTGGCATTTTACCAATATACACCGGCAGTGATTCGAGTGATAGTGATGTTTCTAGTTCTTCTGACAACGCGGTTTCCAGTGAAGCTGAATCTGGATGTGAGTCTGAACTAGAAACTCCACTGTGGACATCTTCATCGTGTAAGTTAATGTTTACTGTACCGTTAGTAGTAGTAGTAGTAGCCCCTGTCAGGCTGCCCGCTGATGTGACGCAGGTGGTGCGGCACATTCCTTGCAGGGATCACGAGCTCAGAGCCGTACTGTAAGCGCTGCCGGTCTCTGAGACTGCCCCGGCACCTTTAATTCTGCCGTGAATTCCGGCCTAGGTTTATTGAAGAAAAAAGTACATCGTACATCCTGATCCAAATAACAAATAACATTAACCCCCTATTCACCCCCTTCTTATCTAGCTAGGCTGTATCGTTATGGTGTGTCTTGTTTCCAAACGGGTGTATATTGTAGTAGATTGAAGAGGGGTGAGCTATCCATGAAAGTGTGTTCATGTAGATTGTCAGAGCCAACCTACTCTTTATATCCTCTTTGCCTCGTCCTTCATTAGTTATTTTGCTTACTAAGTAGCAAAATTCGCCTACTTCCTTCAGCTTTTCACTTGCCAATTTGACGTCAATAGGAGTTTCTGATTTCTTGGCTGCATTCCATTATTTTCCTTTATATTTATTGATTTTCATCATGAATTATTTTCTCAAGACGGAAAGAAAATCATTCAAATCTTCTGTTGAATTGGCTAAGATGACAATGTCATAAGCATTTGTCCACTATCTACTTGCATAAATGGCCAAGGAGTTATATAGTGACACTCATTTCTAGAGTTCTACTGGACCAATTCGACTAATTTTAGCTCTTTCTGAGGGTTTCAAAAAGAATGGTAGCTTACTATGAAAACTCATCGGAAAAAGTGCTTAACGTGCAAGAAAATATATTAATTTCATCTTTCATTAACCACATGTTGCTTGCTGAACTCCATTTGTACGTTTCTGGTTAGTAAAGGACTGTCGCTGTTTTTAACGCTTAGGTATAGCCACAGAAACACAAACAATCGATGTTCTTTGTGTGTTGACTCGGCTCTCCACGCCCGAGACAATAGTGCTATTTCTCTCTGTCTGTGCAATGTCTCGACAGATCCACTCGTAAAAGTCGAGAGATACTTGACGAAAGGTGCAATATTTGACTCAAGAGTTCCCATTTACATATTTTTAAGAGGCATCTGGCCTATAACTCCAACGAAAGGCATAATTAAGGCACAGCCTTGACTTCTTAGGCCATTACCCATCCACCCAAAGGTGTAGCCATGCTCATTAAATCGTTCACCACGGCCAGGTGGGCAGCTGCAGCAGATTACATGTTCAAATCCTGGCACGGACAGTGCCTATCCTGAGTGTGGTTTATCCGCGGTTTTACCACACTTCAACCAGGGAAAATCACGGAATAGTGCCTTACTTCATGTCCCGGGGCACCTACCCAATCCCAGTCCCTAATACACACACTAAAATAGCCATCAGAAGAATACAGGTTATCAGACAAGTTCAACACACACACATGAAGTGCCTAGGCCTACCAAGCGACGCTGCCCAGGCATTTGGCCTGCACATATTCGGGTGACACATGGTCAGCGCATCGGTTCCCCTCAGCCGTTGATCTTGGTTTTCGTGACTGGGGCACTGTCTCACTGTCAAGCAGCTACTCATTTGTCCTCACGAGGCTGAATGCATCCTGTTCCAGCCCTCACGTCAGTTTCTAAAATCCCAGATGGAGTCGGGAATCAAACCCGGGGCATCCGGGTGAGAGGACCTTGTTTCGACCTTCCTGACAACACGCGTTAGTTAGGCTGGATTAAACAATATTATTAGGGGCAGCTTATTCACCTGGTACAGTATAAGTTAAAACATCAGTGTTGAGTTCACAAATAAAATAATGTTGTTTTATAAACTAACGGGACCAAATATTTGGAAAAAGGCATCATTCCTGATATTATTTTTGGTCATAAAGAGTTTCATTATACCGTATATTCTTGACGTCTAGATATATATACGGTGATTATACGTGAGTACATTTCCCTGAACTTGATTACGGGACGTTTTATGGCAATACTGTTTCTTAGTAAGCCCTTTGGATAGGCATAGATCAATGTACAGGAATGAGTAATATTAGCCTACTTTCGATTTTTGCAAAAAATGAAAGGAGACTTATGAGATCAACACAGGGCGAAAAAAGTGTGTCTGTCTGTGTGTGTGTATGTGTGTGTGTGAGTCTGTGTGTGTGTGTGTATGTGTGTGTGTGTGAGTCTGTGTGTGTGTGTGTGTCTGTGTGTGTGTGAGTGTGTGTACTCTGAATGTCTGTCCCCCCCTATCAATTCGAACACGGTGAATGCGAATTGAACGAAATTAGGTACAAAGGTAGCACTAGCAAAGGACACCTCAGTGTCATGTTTTATATCGCCGCCATCTTGACGGAAACGTAATGGCGGCCACACAAATGTTCCAAGCTTAAATCAAATTACGACTAACCTAATCATCCGATCTCTACCAAATTTTTCAACAACATACCTTTATGGGGGGAGCATCCTTTGACCGTACCAATAGGCCATCAGCGTAATAGTTTGCGGATCGCGGCCATCTTTGTGTGAAAATCGATTCCCCCTATTAATTCGAACACGGTGCAACCGAATGGAACGAAATTTGGTACAGAGGTAGTACTAACAAAACGCACCTCAGTGTCATGTTTTATATCGCCGCCATCTTGACGGAAACATAATGGCGGCCACACAAATGTTCAAAGCTTAAATCAAATTACGACTAACCTAATCATCCGATCTCTACCAAATTTTGCAACAACATACCTTTATGGGGGGGAGCATCCTTTGACCAAACTAATAGGTCATCAGCGTAATAGTTTGCGGATGGCGGCCATCTTTGTGTGAAAATCGATTCCCCCTATTAATTCGAACACGGTGCAACCGAATGGAACGAAATTTGGTACAGAGGTAGTACTGACAAAAGGCACCTCAGTGTCATGTTTTATATCGCCGCCATCTTGACGGAAACGTAATGGCGGCCACACAAATGTTCAAAGCTTAAATCAAATTACGATTAATCTAATCCGATCTCTACCAAATTTTGCAACAACATACCCTTATAGAGGAATCATCCTTTGACCAAATGACTACGTCATTAGCCTAATAGTTTGCGGATGGCGGCCATCTTTGTGTGAAAATCAATTCCCCCTATTAATTCAAACACGGTGGAACCGAATGAACGAAATTTGGTACAGAGGTAGCACTAGCAAAGGGCACCTCAGTGCCATGTTTTATATCGCCGCCATCTTGACAGAAACGTAATGGCGGCCACACAAATGTTCAAAGCTTAAGTTATATTACGACTAACATAACCATCCGATCTCTACCAAACTTTGCAACAACATTCCTTTATGGAGGGAGCATCCTTTGACCAATCTAATAGGTTATTAGCCTAATAGTTTGCGGGTGGCGGCCATCTTTATGTCAAAATTGATTCCCCCTATTAATTCGAACACGGTGGAACCGAATGGAACGAAATTTGGTACAGAGGTAGCACTAGCAAAGGGCACCTCAGTGTCATGTTTTATATTGCCGCCATCTTGACTGAAACGTAATGGCGGCCACACGAATGTTCAACGCTTAAATCAAATTACGATTAACCTAATCATCCGATCTCTACCAAATTTTGCAACTACATACCTTAATGGAGGGAGCATCCTTTGACCAATCTAATAGGTCATTCGCCTAGTAGTTTGCGGATGGCGGCCATCTTTGTGTCAAAATCGATTCCCCCTATTAATTCAAACACGGTGAAACCGAATGGAACGAAATTTGGTACAGAGATAGCACTAGCAAAGTGCATCTCAGTGTCATGATTTATATCGCCGCCATATTGACAGAAACATAATGGCGGCCACACAAATGTTTAAAGCTTAAATCAAATTACGACTAACATAACCATCCGATCTCTACCGAACTTTGCAACAACATACCTTTATGGAGGGAGCATCCTTTGACCAATCTAATAGGCCATTAGCCTAATAGTTTGCGAATGGCGGCCATCTTTGTGTCACAATCGATTTCCCCTATTAATTCGATCACGGTGAAACCGAATGGAACGAAATTTGGTACAAAGGTAGCACTAGCAAAGGGCACCTCAGTGTCATGTTTTATATCGCCGCCATCTTGACGGAAACGTAATGGCGGCCACACAAATGTTCAAAGCTTAAATCAAATTACGATTAGCCTAATCATCCGATCTCTAGCAAATTTAGCAACAACATACCTTTATGGAGGGAGCATCCTTTGACCAAACTAATAGGTCATCAGCCTCATATTTTGCGGATGGCGGCCATCTTTGTGTGAAAATCGATTCCCCTTATCAATTCGAACACGGTGAAACCGAATGGAACGAAATTTGGTACAGAGGTAGCACTAGCAAAGGGCACCTCAATGCCATGTTTTATATCACCGCTATCTTGAAGGAAACGTAATCGCGGCCACCCAATTGTTAAAAGCTAAAATATAATTACGACCAACCTAATAATCTAGTCTCCACCAAATTTTGCAACACCATATCTTTATGTGGGAAACATATTCAGACCAAACTGCAAGAACATCAGCCCAATAGTTTGCAGATGGTGGCCAAGTATGTGTGCAAATAGATTCCCCATATCAATTCAAACACGGTGAAACCGAATTGAACGAAATTTGGTACAGAGTTAGCACTAGCAAAGGGCACCTCATATTCATGTTTAATATCCCTATAGCACGTTGTATTTCAACAAGCTACTACAACCAACATTCAATCATACTACTTGAAAAGGACAAAGAGTTATAACAATACCCGTGCATTTAGGAGAAAGTAGGCTATATGTTCTTTACCGAACATCTTGTTTTGAACCCAAAATGCGCATTTTATGTCAAACATATTGAATAATTTAAATGTTATATTTTCAAAAAGTACAGGGTAACATACTAAAGCGAATTAGGACGAAGGATAAGCTCGAAAGCGTGTGAACACTGCTATACGACATGTTAATTATCCCATGTAGTTCAAAACAAAATACTAACGAAACAATAAGTTAATTGTGGGACTAGGGTCTCACAGAATAGTGTACACAGGGTGGGAGCTGTATTACTAGATATCTGGGAACATACAATTTTCTCGTCACAAAGAGCAAAAAGATGCTTGGTCGCCAAAAATGTGATTTTATATATTTGAAATTCACGGTGCCACCATGATATTAACCTACTTTCGATTTTTGCAAAAAATTAACTTGTGAGATCAACACAGGGCGAAAAAAAAAGTGTGTCTGTCTGTGTGTGTGTGTGTATATGTGTGTGTGAGTCTGTGTGTGTGAGTGTGTGTACTCTGAATGTCTGCCCCCCTCCCTATCAATTCAAACACGGTGAACGCGAATTGAACGAAATTTGGTACAGAGGTAGCACTAGCAAAGGACACCTCAGTGTCATATTTTATATCGCCGCCATCTTGACGGAAACGTAATGGCGGCCACACAAATGTTCAAAGCTTAAATCAAATTACGACTAACCTAATCATCCGATCTCTACCTAATTTTGCAACAACATACCATTATGGAGGAAGCATCCTTTGATCAAATTAATAGGTCATTAACCTAATAGTTTGCGGATGGCGGCCATCTTTGTATCAAAATCGATTCCCCCTATTAATTCAAACACGGTGACAACGAATGGAACGAAATTTGGTACACCTCAGGGCACCTCAGTCATGTTTTATATCGCCGCCATCTTGACAGAAACGTAATGGCGGCCACACAAATGTTCAAAGCTTAAATCAAATTACGACTAACATAATCATCCGTACTCTACCAAATTTTGCAACAACTTACCCTTATGGAGGGAGCATCCTTTGATCAATCTAATAGGTCATTGGCCTAATAGTTTGCGGATGGCAGCCATATTTGTGTCAAAATCGATTCCCCCTATTAATTCGAACACGGTGAAACCGAATGGAACGAAATTTGGTACAGAGGTAGCACTAGCAAAGGGCACCTCAGTGTCATGTTTTATATCGCCGCCATCTTGACGGAAACGTAATCGCGGCCACCCAAATGTTAAAAGCTAAAATGTTATTACGACCAACCTAATAATATAGTCTCTACCAAATTTTGCAACAACATATCTTTATGTGGGAAGCATATTCTGACCAAACTGCAAGATCATCAGCCCAATAGTTTGCAGATAGTGGCCAAGTATGTGTGCAAATCGATTCCCCCTATCAATTCAAACACGGTGAAACCGAATTGAACGAAATTTGGTACAGAGGTAGGACTAGCAAAGGGCACCTCAGTGTCATGTTTTATATCGCCGCCATCTTGACGGGAACGGAATGACGGCCACCCAAATGTTAAAAGCTTAAATCAAATTACGACCATCCTAATAATTTGATCTCTACCAGATTTTGCAACAACATGCCTTTTTGAGGAAAGCATCTTATGACTGACTACAAGGTCATCAGCCCAATAGTTTGCAAATAGCGGCCATGTATGTGTGCAAATCCATTCCCCGGATCAATTCAAACACGGTGAAACCGAATTGAAAGATTTTTTTACAGAGGTAGCACTAGCAAAGGGCACCTCATATTCATGTTTAATATCCCTATAGAACGTTGTATTTCAACAAGCTACTACTGCCAACATTCAATTATACTCCTTGAAAAGGACAAAGAGTTATAACAATACCCATGCATTTACGAGAAAGTAGGCTATATGTTCTTTACTGAACATCTTGTTTTTACTTATCAGGTTTAAATTAATAACAATTGTGAATCTGTGATATATCCCTATATCCCTATATATATTATAAATGTGAAAGTCTGTGTGTGTGTTAGTTTGTTACCTCTTGACACTAAAACGGCTGGACGGATTTGGATGAAATTTGAAATGGAGACAGCTTATACCCTGGGATAACATATAGGCTGCCTTTCACCCAGAAATAAATCATTGTTCCCGTGGAACGAGCAACATAACTGAAAAGTCACTAAAAATACTCAACTGGGACAAAATATCGAAGTTGTCGCATATAGACCGGACAAAGCTCATTTTACGCCCCTCGATGCGAGAAACAATACTCGGTTGGTCCCTACGGGACACCGAAAACCACATTTTAAGGCCCTAAAACCAATAGTTTCAAAGATATTCGCAGAAAACTATCTTCACTCTGATAAACTGAACTAATGGCAAGTCCGTTTCCATGGCAACACTACCTCAAGGTATGACATCCGATTTTCTATATATCCCTGTAGGAGGCAATGCCAATCCATTTGTTATCTTTTTCAAGATATATATAAACACAATAAGAACAGGGTAGGGCGCCTGCCTCTCACCGGAGGCCCTGGGTTCGATTCCCGGCTCCGTCAGAGATTTTTGACACTGACGTGAGGTTTGCAACGGAGTGCATTCAGATTCGTGAGGACAATTGAGTAGCTGTCTGATAGTGAGGCAGCGCCCCGGTCACGAAGAACAACATTAACGGCCGAGGGACACGATGCACTGACCACGCGTCACCACAATATATGCAGGCCAAATGACTGGGAAGCGGTCGCATTATAGGCTTAGGCCCTTCATGGGCTGTAGTGCGGGGTAAAAAAATTAGAGGAAGCGCCTTCTAATACCACCTTTAATTTTTAAACACTACAGTAGCGGCTACTAAATAAAGGTAGCGATCAAGCAACGTTCAATTTCATAAACACTGGGCTCACAAATCCCGTATATTTAAGTACAAATATCAGTCTGGTCGTTATGTCAGTAGCAACGAAGCTATGTGGCGGCTATTGCCGTTTCCGTAACACTAAAGGCATCCCGCCGTCACATAGTCAATGTGCACTTATAAAATTGTGAACCACACTCACTACCTTTAGCAAAATTTACACAAGACGTGATTTTGAAAGCACTCTTCTGTATGTTGAGGTACAGAGATATACCACATGGAAAGATACAATAAAATGTTGGCAAATCTGAGTTTAAGGAACTGCTGTTCAGAAGAGGCCTTGTGTTAAATCTGCAGAAGCTTTCGGTACAGGTTATGCATCCCATGTTCGTAACATAGAATGTTTTCCTTTGACAATGCATCTACACAATGTGCGAGGGCAACGCATTTCAAAGATCTCTACAACACAGTAATCAGGAAATTGGAGAAAATTTATAGTGGGAGAGAAGATTCAAGGAGAAATCACTTCGACTCTGAGATTTGCTGATGACATAGTCATCTTGGCCGATACGCCAGAGGATTTGAATGAGTTTTTGAATGGTATGGAATCCGTCTTGAGGAAAGAATTCATGATGAAGATCAATAAATGTAAAACAAAAATATTTGAATGCAGCCGAAAAAGATCAAAAACCTCTATGGACATCAAATTGGCAGGTGAAACGATACGGGCAGTAGGTGACTTCTGTTCTTAGGAAGCAAAATAACCAGTGAAGGACGAAGCAAAGAGGATATCAAAAGTAGGTTGGCTCAGGCAAGGACAGCATTTCTACAGAAAGGGAATCGGTTGACATAGAATATATTGTAGATTTAGGTATTCGGAAGTCATTTTTGAAAGGTTTGTCTGTAGCGTGACACTATAAGGAAGTGAAACTTGGACTATTGGTGCAGCAGGAAAGGGGAGAATTGAAGCGTTTGAAACGCGGTGTTACAGGAGAATGATGAAGATAGATGGGTAGATAGGGTAACAAATGAAGCGGTATTAAGACGAGTGGGAGAGGAGCGATGTTTCTGGCGATTGCTTATGCAGAGAAGAGACAGGTTGGTAGGACAAATATTAAGACACCCAGGAATAGCAAGCTTAGTTATGGATGGGAGGGTCGAGCCCAAGAACTGTAGGGGTAGACCAAGGTTAAACAGATTGCCTCGGATGTAGGGTGAGGTAGCTATGTAGAGATGAAACGATTAGCTCAGGAGAGGGAGGCATGGAGGTCTGTATCAAACCAGTCAAAAGAATAAAGACTCAAACAACAACAATCAGGAATTTTAATTACCCAGAGAGGCATGTGGAGAATTTCAATCCCAGGGATGTAACATTGGAAGAGACTGCATAATGTACTCCAGCGGCCAAGGTGAGAGATATTTTACTATGGGTGTATTAATAGCGACATGTTGACGTTCAAACCATCAATAAGTGTGCCAAAATTACACCGTGAATAGCTTAAGGAAAAATACTTTTAATTCCCCATATTCCGATAGATTTGCCATTCCAGTGTGCAAGAGTGCAGTTCTCTTTTCAAACAATATTCGCAATTTCTTTTAACAAAGCGCAATGACAAACACTTAAGAGCAGCAGGTGTACATTTAGACAAAACCATTTTTTTCCCATGAACAACTGTATGTGGCCTGCTCACGAATATCCGGACAACAAAATTGTTATGTCTCAGCAGAAGATGGCAAAACCAAAAACGTAATTTTCAAATGTGTTCACATAAGGTAACATCATACCCTGTGGACTTTCTCAACTCTATGAAAGTCCCACTTTGCTGCTCATATCAATACACTGTATGTATTAGAATTTTGAGAATTAGAATGGACCCACCTGTAGCCGCGATTGATGTGATAGAATAGACCAATTTTCAGAATAATGCATCGTCCCCATTGTCTTCATCGCGAGCGAAGCCGCGGGTACCTGCTAGTATATTATAATATATTATAATTGTGAAAATCTGTGTGTCCGTGTGTGTGTGTGTGTGTTAGTTTGTTACCTCTTGACACTAAAACGGCTGGACGGATTTGGGTGAAATTTGATATGGAGACAGCTTATACCCTGGAATAACATATAGGCTGCCTTTCATCCGGAAATAAATCATTGTTCCCGTGGAACGGGCAACATAACTGAAAAGTCACCAAAAATACTCAACTGGGACAAAATATCGAAGTTGTCGCATAAAGACCGGACAGAGCTCATTTTACGCTTCTCGATGCGAGAAATAATACTCGGTATGTCCCTACGGGACACCGAAAACCACATTTTAAGGCCCTAAAACCAACAGTTTCAAAGATATTCGCCGAAAACTATATTCACTCTGATAAACTGATGAACTAATGGCAAGTCCGTTTCCATGGCAACTGAATCTGAAGGTATGACATCCGATTTTCTATATATCTCCGTAGGAGACCATGCCAATCCATTTATTATCTTCTTCAAGATATATATAAACACAATAAGAACAGGGTAGCGCGCCTGCCTCCCAACCGGAGGCCCCGGGTTCGATTCCCGGCTCCGTCAGAAATTTTAGACACTGACGTGAGGACTGCAACGGAGTTCACTCAGCTTCTTGATGACAATTGAGTAGCTGTCTGATAGAGAGGCAGCGCGCCGGTCACGAAAAATAAGATTAACGGCCGAGGGGACACGATGCACTGACCACGCGTCACCACAATATCTGCAGGCCAAATGGCTGGGAAGCGGTCGCATGATTGGCCTAGGCCCTTCATGGTCTGTAAAGCCGGGGGTAAAAAATTAGGTGTAGCGCCTTCCAATACCACTTTTAATTTTTAATCACTACAGTAGCGGCTACTAAATAAAGGTAGCGATATAGCTAAGTTCAATTTCATAAACACTGGGCTTACAAATCCCCTATAGTTAAGTAGAAATATCAGTCTGGTCGTTATTTCAGTAGCAACGAAGCTCTGTGGCGGCTATTGCCGTTTCCGTAACACTTAAGGCATCCCGCCGTCACATACCTCAATGTGCACTTACAAAATAGTGAACCAGTCTATTTTACTGAAAAGAATTTCTACGAGCGAGTATCTACCCCGGCAAAAACCACACTCACCACCTTTTCCAAAATTTACACAAGACATGATTTTTAAAGCACTCTTCTGTATGTTTAAGTACAGACATATACCACATGGAAACATACCATAAAATGTTGGCAAATCTGAGTTCAAGGAACTGCTGTCCAGAATAGGCTTAGGGCAGGTTATGCGGCCCATGTTCGTAACATGGAATGTTTTCCTTTGACAATGCATCTACACCATGTGCGAGGGCAACGCATTTCAAAGATCTCTAAAAACACAATAATCAGGAAATTGGAGAAAAATTTAAAGTGGGAGCGAAGATTCAAGGAGAAATAATTTCATGTCTGAGATTTGCTGATGACATCGTTACCTTGGCCGATACGCCAGAGGATTTGAACGAGTTTTTGAATGGTAAGGACTCCGTCTTCAGGAAAGAATTCATGATGAAAATCAATACATGTAGAACAAAATTTTTGGAATGCAGCCGAAATAAATCAGAAAACTCTATGGACCTCAAATTGGTAGGTGAAACGCTACGGGAAGTAGGAGACTTCTGTTACTTAGGAAGCAAGATAACCATTGATGGACGAAACAAAGAGGATATAAAAAGCAGGTTGGCTCAGGCAAGGAAGCATTTCTACAGAAAAGGAATCTGTTGACATCGAATATACATTTAGGTATTACGAAGTCATTTTTTAAAGCTTTTGTCTGGAGCGTGACACTATAACGAAGTGAAACTTGGACTAATGGTGCAGCAGAAAAGAAGACAATTGAGGCATTTGAAATGTGGTGTTAAAGGAGATTGATGAAGATCAGATGGGTAGATAGGGTAACAAATGAAGAGCTATTAAGACGAGTGGGAGAGGAGAGATGTTTCTGGCGACTGCTAATGAAGAGAAGAGATAAGATGGTACGACACATATTAACACACCCAGGAATAGCAAGCTTAGTTATGGATGGGAGGGTCGAGGACAAGAACTGTAGGGGTAGACCAGGAAAGGGAGGCATGGAGGGCTGCATCAAACCTGTCAAAAAACTGAAGACTCAAACAACAACAATCTGGAATTTTAATTAATTAGAGAGGCATGTGAGGCAAAAGGGTTGTTGGAGAATTTCAATCCCTGGGATATAACACCAGAAGAGACTGCATAATGTACATCAGCGTCCAAGGTGAGAGATATTTTACTATAGGTCTATTAACAGTGACATGTTGACGTTCAAATCATCAATAAGTGTGGCAAAATTACACCCAGAATAACTTAAGGAAATATACGCCTACTTTTAATTCTCCATATTCCGATAGATTTGCCATTCCAGTGTGCAAGAGTGCAGTTCCCTCTTCAAACAATATTCGCAATTTCTATTAACAAAGCGCAATGACACACACTTAACAGCAGCAGGTGTACATTTAGACAAAACCATTTTTTCCCATGGGCAACTGTATGTGCCGTGCTCGCGAGTATCCGGACAAAAAAAATGGTCAGCAGAAGATGGCAATCAAAATCGTAATTCTAAAATGTGTTCACATAATGTAACATCGTACCCTGCATACTTTCACAACTCTATAAAATTCCCACTTTGCTGCTCATATCAATATACTGTACTGGATGTATCAACATTTTCAGAATTACAATGGACCCACCTGTAACCGCGATTGCTGTAATAGAATAGACCAATTATCGGCAATGCTTGCCAGGTAGATGAGTAGATAGCGTGTCGGTGTACTAACCACAAGATTGCAGGTTCGCTCCTGGTCGTGGTAAGTGATTTTTGAAAGGCGGCAAAAATACGACACGCATGTCATTCGATGTTGGCATGTCAAAGAACCCATTTGAATTCAGTAGGCCGTGTTCATAATGGCAAAATTAACCTCAGGAGTTTCCGCCAACACAAAGTTCCTCATTTCTCTACTAGAAAGCGCTATAGTGTTCAAGGAGCTTAGATATCTAACCTCCTTGACTTTCATCGTGATTCAAGGAACAACGAAATTCGACGCAAGCTACCCTCTGGGTGTCAAATTACAAAGCTTGCATCCGGCACCCGAGGCCATATGATATTATTATTATTAATATTATTACTTTATCAGCAATAATGCATCGTCCTCATTGTCTTGATCGCGAGCGAAGCCGCGGGTACCTGCTAGTATATATATATATATTGGTATATTTTAATCTACCGCTGGACTATTTCTTTATTTATATATTTGTTTACTATGTGTATATTTATTTATTTATTTATATATATATTTATTTATTTACTTATTTATTTAGCAGTTTAAGGTGACTGCTATTTGATATTCAGATGTTTATAGACTATTTATTCAGTGATCTGCAACATGAAATACTGGGGTCCGGGCGAGACACCAAGGACCCTCTGATGAGCCAGCTTGGTGTCCTAGGCGAAACCCCACACATGACACGGCACAAACCTAGAAGATCTGCTGAGTTTTAGTAGACATGATTGATACAGATTTTAATGATTTTGTCAGTATGTTCAAATCTCAACGAAAGTTTTAAACTCTTTAAACGCGGGTGATTCAGAGTGGGAATGTTGGTCTTAATTTTTGGACGTCAACTCTGAGGTACATAAACAACTCCTTTACTGGAATTTTAAAATTATGCTACTGTAATTGCTTTGTTTCTTATAGGCTGGATATTCATGCAATTGGGAACTGTTCGAAAGCAGTAGTGGCTCTTACTAAATCTCTGAAGATAGGATTGTTATGTAAGAACCCAATAATTCTTAAAATGTGGGCAGTTGTTCAAAACTCACAGAATAATAATAATAAATCACTACTTAGAAACACAAGTCACAGTTTAGAAGTAGACTAATTTGACTGTTGACGCCGATTGGCAGCGCTATGCAAGGGGATTGAATACTCAGTGCGGGGGATATTTGTCTAGTAATCGTTAATTATCGCAGCGGCTCGGAAGGACAGGCAAGATTTCAATGTGTCTGACAAAGTGTTATACGCATGCGTTAAGTTAGGATAAGGACTATGCTTTTCGTATTAATGCTCATTGAAGGGCTAAGCATGCCAAAGCTGAGTGGTAAGGCCAGCTCGCAGCTTGCCTGCCCAGCGAAGAGATCTTGTTGAGTTAATGAGTCGTTTGGTGCTCAGTTTTAAAAGGAGGGGAACATACACGAAGTATTGAGATCGGACGATTGAAAAAAATACCGTTGGGTACACTATAATACAATAATGTAATTCTGGGGAGCCGCGTCTCTTTGAAAGTACTTGAACGTGAAGGAGATCTTCCAGAAACGCATGTATTCATTGAACCATCAGAAAATCATACTAGTTATGGTGAAGCCGAAGCAGATATCAATCGTCTATCAGGTAACCAGCTCCATAGCCCTGCTTTAGTAACTGTAGAAGAGGTGAGGGCCAACAATATTTCTAAAACTAATGTCTGTCTAAAATATTTAAAAATAATAAAATCAGATCTGTTACAAATGTTGATTAATTATTAATGTAAACAAATCACCTCTTTATTATATGTTTAATTTTTATCTGTTGAACTATTAATTTTCTTTCAATAGTTCTATGAAAATTATTGTTTCATCTCTATCATATAATTTAATTGACTTGCAACTTCACATTGTTTTCGTTTTAAAATATTCATTATACATTGCTGATGAAGGTCATAATATGACCGAAACCGGTTCTTTAGAACAATATTAATAATATTTATTGATTTAAGCAATTTTATCATTATCTGTCTATTGTCCTGTCTTGTTAGCTGACTGGATTTTCAAATACTAACGAGTAAGGAATTTCCACACCCATTGTTGATGAGTTACCCCATTTACTTGACAAAAATGTCATAAAACTTGACAATAATCTAGCTCCTCCTAAATAATAGATACATTTACTATGGCTTACATAAAATTCCCAGTTCGTTTACTTGTGAAAGAACACTCAAGTTTGGTCCACCTACCTTGAATGTTTCTTCAAAGGTGGGAAGACTTAAATATTAAACTGGGATCGTATGGTAAGACACAGTAGCAGCATTGTTGAGCGTTGAGGGCTGAAGGTGAAATATTCAAAGCAGAGTTAACCGTAGAATATTCAAGACTGAAACATTGATAACGTCGATCATACACAAAGCACTTGTTTGAGCTCTTCCCGCTGATTGATTAGAGAAACCTGGCGCTCTTTTGTGATGCCAACATACACGAGGCACGGAACAAAGAACTTCCAACTTATCATGCTACGACGTAATCAGAAAAAACTGGTAGGCTACGCATGTTTGAATTATACTCCAGGGAAATATAATTAGAAGTTAAGTGCCACTTCTGGTTACATTACGCCAAATTCAGGATTGAACGGTACTCTTGGAAAACATAAAAATGATTAATGAGCTTAAAGTTATCAAATTTGAACACACGTTCTGCTACATCTCTAAGGCCAAACGAAGTGCCGAATTCTGTCATAAGATCAAATGTTAGGGTAATAGTGAATTTGCACAGATATTCCAGCTGCTAGATAGCGTAATATACGTGAATTACCAAGTGTACAGTAAATGTTAAGCAGGAAGGCAAAACGAATGGTTTGAGCACAAATCGAACCTTAACCGTTTGCTCTATTCATTAATGCCCTTTTATATACTACTTCAGTACTTTTCTATTAAAACCAATTTATCCCTAATCATCTCTCAATAGGCGTTTGTGCTGACCATTTCCAGCGTGATTCATGGATTCTTTCTAACTGAAAGGAGGAATGAAGGAAGGAACCAGGGAAGGAAGAAAGGAAGGAAGGAAGGAAGATTATACATAAATTGAAGCTTCGCAATTGGAATGCATTGCGCAGAAAGGAACCAAACCACAAAATGTATAAAATGGAGATAACACAGCACAATTATTATTCCACTATTATCCCACTATTCCTCCTTGTTCTGCAGAAAATATCCAACCTCACACTGCCACTTATGGACCGACAAAGAAAGTACTAGAAGATTTTGCCACGTTTCTCATTCTGCAGAAAGGATCCAAGTGGCTTGGTTTCAGATATTGAGGACGATGTTGAAGGCATTTCAGGTGTATCAATCTTTTTCTGGAGTAAATGGTTTTTGACAATAATATTGTTACAGTACATGGTGTAATAATACTGTATCTGAATAATTTAAAATGAGTTGTATTTTGAAGTACTTGCGTGTATTTCCCAAATTTATCATGCATTTTCAATACATTTTAAAGTATTTTCGCACGTTGTCTATTTTTTTTCTACTAGTTTTCATGCACTTTCAATTTATTCAAATGAATAGGAAAATATATTCTTTAAATCCATTCAGCAGAAAGTTATTTAAAAACAAGTAGTTCCGTGAAGAACTATACAGCCTATTTTCATATATCCTACTCATGTTAATTGTCTCTATCAACAAAAAAAATTCAGTGTGAAGGTTGTGATAGATTCGTAGATATTGAGAACCGTCTAAATTTTCAGATGGTCGCCAGGTTGGATTTTTATTTATGTACTATTACATTAAGATTATTGTGTACGTGTGGTATTCAAACTTCAATCGCATGATAAGAACACAAGATAAAAAAACGAGATTTTCAAATTTCGCACAGCTGCCATCTTGTGATTATGAAAACAATTGAAATAAATTAGATGCCAGTGGATTAACATTTGTAAAATCATTTAACGTGCAACGTTTCACTGCACCCGGATAGTTAAATCGCGAGAAACGTCCATTTAAATATTTATACTTCGCGTCGCCGCCATGCTGGGTTTCTGCTCACCACGTTACTGAAAGTCCTATAGGTGAACATATGTCCATAGCCTCTGTGAACATTAAAAAAAAAAAAAAAAAAACAGTTTGATTCGAAGATATAGAACCGTCTAAATATTTCGGATGATCGCCATGTTGGATTGTTATATGTATAGGCTATAGAGTTATCTACCATTCATGGAAAATTATTGCCTAGGTTCATTATTCAAACTTTCACTTCGATCGCATGATTATGACACAAGAAATAAAAACTTAATTTTAAAATTTCGCACAACCGCCACCTTGAGGTTATGTAAACAATTGAACTTAATTAGATGTCAGTGCATTACAATATGTATAATCAATTACTGTACCACATTTCACTGCGCCCAGTGAGTTAAATCACGAGAAAAGTCTATTAAAATGTTTCAACTTCGCTTGACCGCCATGTTCGTTTTGTACTTCACAGGCTTATGAACGTTACATAGATAAACTTTTATCAGTACTCTTTATCACCGTACTAAAGTTCAGGGTGATATCTGTAACACTTTCGGAGATATAGAATGTCAGTGAAATATTTCGCACAGCCGCCATTTTGAGGTTATGTAAACAATTGAACTAAATTAGACTCCAGTGCAATACAATGTGTATATACATTTGCTGTACCAAGTTTCATTACGTTTGGATGGTTAAATCGCGAGAAAAGTCTATTTAAAAGTCTCCACTTCGCTTGGCCGCCGTGTAGGTTTTGTAGTTACCAGGTTTTTGAAAATCTCATAGGTGAACTTATATTAGTGCCCTTTATCACCGTACTCAATCTCAGGGCGATATCTGTAACAGTTTCGGAGATACTGAATGCTGGTGAAATATTACGCACAGCTGCCACGTTGGATTGGTGAAACACAATCTAATTTGAAGGGCACGGTCGGAGTCGGCCAGAATGGTGCTATGATCTTTCCGAGTTTCATTGTAATCGCTCCAGGCGTTCAGAAGTTATGAGGGGACACACACACACCATCACACACACACGCACACACAGACACACGGATAAAACGTGATCTCATAAGTCTATTTTTTCATGAAATGAAAATTGGCTAAAAATATGCCTTTCTGCAGAAAGGAACGAACCCATAACATTACGTGATATCTCGTTAACTACGGTAGCTTAAAGGTCAATATTTTGGTAAAAGATACGCGCAACAACATGCTTTAATCTAAAGTTCAATTACGGTACGCCACTGATGCCATATTTTAAGAAGACGCCATTTTACATTACAGCAGTAAACTTTAGTGCTCCAAAAATGTATAGCGTAACAATACACAAATTTAATAAAGGACATGACAGGCGGTGAAGAAATAGTTTTGTAAAATTTCAGTGGCACTATTGATAACAACATTGAGTACCGGTATGGTGGTCTAGAAGTTTCTATTATTAACTGCTAGTAACTTCGGAAACAGGCAACGGGTCTACATAAAATTAAAATACAGTATATTGGATAAATACATTATTAACACCGTTGAATCGGAGTGGATCAAAGCAGTATTGACAGAATGTATTAATACATTCTGGTGTTTTACGAGACTCTGCATGCAGGGGTTATGTTCAAAAGCTTCATGCAATCATATGTATTATGGTATATTGATAAAATGTAAAATGTGTTAGCTCAAGATGTAACTGAGAAATTTAGCAAGAAACTTTGGTAAATAATATGTTAAGGAGCTTTCATTCTTCAGTGACTACGTTATGTTTTTGATTATTACTTTGAGGAATATGAAACAATTTCACAGATATGGTTGTGTTTATCGATACAATCAACAAACTACAATTATAGTAGCCGCGAGAAATTCAAAATGTATTTTTTCCCAAACTTCTTACAGTTATAAGAATTAACTTTGTTCCAAGGTAGAGGTCCATGATGTACGTTAATTTAGGCTTTAATACTTCAGGGAAAGTGAATAGCAATTTGCCGACATGGTTCCTCTTCACGGAATCAATTATATTTAACATCTGAAATTTGTTCCGGAATAGAGGACTACAGAATAAGTTTATTGACATGCCTTTCGAAATCAGAATAAGAAACTAACCAACATGCTGGCCATTTGTTTATTTAGATGCCGTTCCACACGACCCATTTATCCCAGAGTAGGAAAACGTGGCGTAACTTAAACAAGTTTGGGGCTAAATATTATGAAGTAGGTCTATATTGCAATTCAAGGTTTTAAAGAATTCAAAATCAAATTTCCAAAAAATTAATTTTATTTCACCCATCGTTTTACAACTATCATACTATTATGAGAAAGGCCATTATATCGATACTTGATTTCATTGATATAGAGAGGATAAATAATTGAAATATGCGGTTCAATTCCCCCATTGATTTTTTTTTTCATTTTGTAGGCAATATCTCATTTAATGACGATTTCAGATATTTACGCAATGTGGTATTTTTATGATAATTGCATACTCTTAGAATGGTATATGTAGTTTTATTAACTGGTGTTCTGGTTCTTTATCGAATAATACGTAGGGGAGGGAGTGGAGGAGGAAGGAACGTGTTGTTTCATTGTTTTCCTGCAAAGACAGTCATGTTTGTTATTGTTAGTCTTGGAAACCTCCTACTTAGTAGGCTACATTCACATTTTTCATTGAGCTACCTTCCTCTATATGTATTTTGAACTGCAACAAAATGACCGATTCCAGTGAAACATGTTTGCCAAGTGGAAGAATTCTGACGAGCTTCGCCTCGGCAGAACCTCGTGATTTATCAGTGGCGAGTGCAGACAGCTATTCCTGGTTCCATATCTAATGTATGATTGACTGTTGCGTGCCCTGCCCCTCACACGGTCGCATGCTAGAATTGGTTCAGACCACGGTAAAGGCCAGTCAAGAAGAAGGCTTACATAATGCAATGGAGTCAATCACAAAGTCGAATGATATGACGGCAAGCTGCGCAAACATTGAGTACTGATAGCCCCACAAGAATTGCCACTCCACTGTGGATCCTGTCATGAATACTTCAATATCCCGTCCACCTTCCAAAAGTGGCATCAATCAGACCAGATGAATTGGTGCGTAACGTTACTAACAGAGTTCCTTATTTACCTGTTCCATATTTCAAAACCAATGCCGACAACCAAACACTTGATTTACAGTATCTAACGCACGGGAATTCGGTATTAATGCGTTACACACTAGCGTTCCTCGAAGACTTCAAACGATAGTCTTCTAAATAAATAAAACAATTACGTATTTCTCTTAGTGCGTTTGTTTTATTTGATACAAGTTCAGTTATTTCAAATTTCTGATCAATTTGTGATGAAAGGTGTTCTTGTGTCTTGTTTGAATATCTGTGAGTTCCATCAACAAGTAAAATCTTCGAAGGATAATTCGATAAAATAATGTTTGCATGTAAGCCAATGCACTGAAATATTGGATGCCTTTCCTCTTCAAAACAAATTTGATCACTATGGCATAAGTAAGTTTAGAAAGAAATATAGAAAGTGTTAACGCGTACCAGTACCTAGGACTTACGCTACAAGTTTCAGGCAAAACCTTTACTAAGCACATAGATGGAAGATGCTCAGTAGTGGCTAAAGCTACGTTAGATATAAAAGAGCTAGAGGAGATCTCCTTAGCCACAGCTAAATGCCTCTTACAAAGCAAGATCACCCCAATCGCATGCTCTGCGCTCAACAAGATATAGCACCTTCTAACCGTTGCGAACGTGAAGAGACTAGAAGCAGTGAGAGCGTCATACCTACAAGAGAGCACTCAAGATATCAAGAAAAACAAGAACGAGGATAGAATACCTAGTGGCGAACACGGACTTTTTCGTATGAGAGTTAATGATGAGAAATAATTTTCAAAACACACCAGCATATGAGGCTCACATAAAGGACAGAGAGGAAAAATCATCAGACGTAGACCCTGAAATTGATATAACCCCAGACATGGAAGAAGGCAAACTTTCTGCGACACGTTTTCACGAGGACTGCGGCGCACGGTTTTCATCACAGAATCTGCGCACAAAGAGGATACCACCAGTCGCATCGCAATGCACCTGCACCCTATGTGGGCACAGATGTTGGCAGTATGTTATACTCACCTTCCAAGCTGGGACAAACTCACTAACGTTCTATGTTAAGAATGAGAACTTCTGACAAAAACCTGTACACATTGTGTTCAGTAAATATTATTTTAAGAAAGCTTTCTCCTAATCTATGTATTTTATTCCTTCCAAACGTTTGAATTATTGTATAATTTTACTGCGTACGTTTTCAAATAGTTCCTAGTTAAAAGATTTAGTTTGTCTCATTGCATTATTTAAAAAACAAGCCCTTGAATGAAGCGACTATTTTTTACCTTCTACCCGTCAGATTTTATTGAATCTAGTGTTGTTGTGGCTTATTTTAGACGCTGCAACATCGTGGACATATAGCCCCGTGTATTTGGGTTGTGTGATGACCTATGTTGTTGTGACGGCTGTATTAGTGTGTGTATTTGCCAATTGAGGATATGATTGGGAAGGAGTGGGCCGTGGCCTTTATTTAGGAACGATCCTAGCATTTTCCTGATGTGAAAGTGTGAAACCATGAAAAACCACTTCCATGATGGCAGAGCCGGGAATCGAACCCGGGTCTCCAGGGTGACAGCCACGAGGTGGTATTTATTTATTCTAGCTATGTTTGAATCGTTGTATTCACTGCTTTCTCATATAATTCCTGAAGTGCGGCTTTATTCGGTATTATTCTTTACGAATAGACCCTCTGTTAACTTTCGTACTTTGCCGCAAGGCAAAAGGAAAGTGGGCAGATATGTCATTAAAATGAGTCAAGGTATTGGAGATTCATTTACTTTTATTAAAAACTGAGCACAAAACAAAATACATATGCATATTATATTAATGCAGGGAAATGTTTTTCATAATGTCTGTGTGCACGATGTTGGATGTAATAATGAAATGTGCGATTAAGATTTGTGCGATGTGGTTCATCTGTTTAATGAATGACGAATTTCGGAAACTTATTTTAACGAAGTTATGTTTCTTCAGCGCGAATGGGCCACCTAAAACCACGTGGAATCGACAAGTTTTCGGGCGACCTTCTTACCCAATAGTTCTTCATTCTTAGTAACTACGTCCTACACCAACAATATTATAATTGCAATATTGATGTCCGATTATCTCAGAAACCTTCATAGGTAGCACTTTTAAATTTTTTATGAAATAATGTGTTGTTTTTTTATTTGAACACTAAACCAGAATCAGAAAATACAGACTGATAATTAATTAGTTCATCATTCTTAAAGACTGAGCAAGTCTCCTTTCAGTCGTCCATGAATATCATGAAAGTTTTTGTCCTTCTTCCTCTTCAAAACCCAATGTTTGGACGACATTTCTGATTCCGTCCCGATTTTGAGAATTTGGCAATACTAATTCAAGAACTTGGTCCAGTACCATTGTTTTATAGAAATTTGGAAGTTTTATGGGAAAGCCTACTACGGTCCATTCTTTCTTAATATCCTGTACATTGTATTCGTTGCACTTTGTGATTTGTGGAATTCGTTAATACATTTCACAGTTGGGTTTATAGTAATGGATTCCGTATTTAAGTCTAGGTTCTAAGATTTTCTTTTGACATTACTTCCCTTAATATCTAAATGTTTCTATAATACTTCGCGTTAAAGATTGAGGTTACAGATGCATGAAGTGCTTCTGGTTTAATTACTGTTATATAATATAATGCTGTTATAAGAAAGGCATTGTTCGTTATAAACACTTTCTTTAGTTTACATTTTCTGAATAATTTATGCATGGAGTTATGGAAAGCCTTTCATTATTAGATTCTATAAGAATACCTCAATCAATACTTTTTGAAGCATAACCAACTTAAGTATTATTGATGATACATTTAGACCTACGTTGAGGTCTTCTTCAGTCGGTAATAAATATAGAAGATTGTTGAAAAACTATGTTCTAATATGAATGTTGGGTAAGAAATACTATACCGGTATAGTAATAATTTATAACTGGAATATATAATCAATCGAAGTGGATATCCTTACAAACAGAAATAAAATAATAATATATCCTTATGCAAATATAAAATTGTGTTTCAATGTAAAAAGCCTCAAAAATCGTCAATAGAAAAACAATGAATTTAGAATATCAAAAATATTATATATATATATAGTACGTTAAATATTTGGAAGCTGACGCACTATGTGGCATGCCCTAATTTGCATGATATAAAGCTGCAAGCGTAAATGGAGTGTAGAATGTTCTATGTATTGAATCCTTTGAAGTTACTGCCAGGTATCGTGGACATACGCAGTTGTTATCAATTAACGTATAATGAGGTTGAGATGCAAAAATTGACTTGATCATACAGTGTTCTTTCTGAATGAAACTTATGCCAACATGTACTAATTTGGTATATGTTCTTTTTGATAGTAGGCCTATTGACATTGCTAAAATGCGTATGGTGTTCTACCTTGCTATATATCTTATAACTTAATGAAGAGGCGTGGTATAAGTTAGTTCAATCAAATCGAATATTTTATATGTTATATTTTCTGTAATCCATTTACCGATACCGAGGTATTTAAATTCCTTCACTCTGGAGATTGAATTAGTAAACCTACTAATGTTAAGTTTATGGGGTGCATTGGTTTCTATAAGTTGCTATTTTATTAATGACTTGTAGTCATGCAGACCAATGTAGATAGATCCACCACTTGCTACATACGCTGCAGCTGGCAAAATCTAAATCCCGTTGCCGTGCAAGCTACCCTGCTTTGAGGTCGTAATGAGTCGATTTTACACTATTATTGACTCATGAAAAGTAGAATTAATATAGCACAGTTGCTGCTTTATAAATGTTAAGTGATTGCAGTAGTTTCCATGGATGAATGTGAAAGTATTGAAACAAATTAATTTAAATCGTCATTTCTATTGCTCCATAAGCTTGGCGTTTAATTATACTCCTTTTAATAACGTTGAACTTATTCATGTTAATTCTTTTAATATTAAAAAGGCCATTAGATGAATTCAATTTGGAAGGTAGAAAGAAGACCTTTTAGTCATAGATCTGAAAATTGTTTGAAATTTGCCTGATGTTATTTCCCATTTAATTTCCGTGCTGATAGTTTTTCCTCTTCAAATTTGTTTTGTTAAAACATAGCCACCGTTCACTCATTTACAAATTGTTCTGTGGAGAACCAATAATCACCCCAAACATCATGTACAAGAACGTGAAAATTCCGAAATTGTTTAATTCAGTTTTATCACATGAAAATCAAATTTCCATAATTGAAATTGTTGCCTAATATTTTATCACACTATAAGTCATAAACAAATTGCTATTTAATCCCTCCCACGGAAGATCTATTTAGTATGAAATAGATTTTTAGGATATGTTAGTTCCTTACAAAACTACTTCATGCATTTGGGACACTTCAGTAAAATATCACGTGTAATATCATTTTGTGAACGTATATTTTGATGATCTACGAAGGTTATTATCGTGTCCGATGTATAGCAAATAGCTATATTTTTCTTTCCCAAATTATCAAATACTAGCTGAAGTACCCGTGCTTCGCTACGCGTCATAAATAAATTTAAATATGAAGGTGACAGTTAAAACAGGGGATAGACGAGGTGCTGCGCAGAGGGAGATTAAGGATGGAACATTTTGTCCAACTACACCGCTCGGCGTTGACCGTGTTTTATAGCACAAATATAGGTTTTACTAGCTAACGGTTGGAGATACCTTTCGGATAGAAAATGTAATTTTTAACCTCGTACATACCATCAAAAGTTTGCTATTTCTTAGCGTTCTCTTTGTATTTGAAATGGAAATATGAAAGTTTTAAACCAAAGGGTGTAGTGAAGTCACTAAAATGGTCGCCATCTTTAAATAGTACAAAGTATTGAAATCAAAAGTAACCTATATGTTAACCAGGTAAATCAGCTACTTCCATGTAAAATTCATGTAAATCGGACTAGTGGTACTTGCGTGATTGAGTAATACATAGACGCACATCATCTCATTTTTAGCCTCGCTTCGCTCGCGTCATAGTCGTGTCATATTGTTATTCAATGAAATGCAGGTTTAACCCCATTAACACCCCTTTAGAACCTGAATATCCAAAAATCCCTCCTTGGTAGACGTTTTCGACACACATCAAACATATCCCCAAGATATAATTCTTCTAACTTTAATCGTTTGGGTTGGTCGATGAGAGTTGGTTGGTTCTTAAGTTTAGGGGCTGCGACAACGCGGTCATGTAGCCCCGTGTACTTTGGGTGTGTGTAGAATCTGTCTGATAGCCGGTGTTAATTGTGATGACTGTATTAGTGTGTGTTATCTGTTTGTTAATTTAAGTACTGCAACTAAGAATTTTTCAAATAGTTCCTACTTTTGCCGCCAATCGCCACCGTCAACGACTACTAGGCCAAGTTCAGGACTGAGCTACTAGATGCCGCCGCAGTCGGCTCTTGGCAACGAACATAGAAACCTAAGAGCGTTGTTTACATTCATAACCTATCCAATTTAGCTTCACACAGGTGCAATTAGTGGAAGGATCTTTAACATGCCATAAATATATGACATGGGACCGCCGGCTTTACTTCCCCTCCGAAGGAAGGCATACTGAGGGATTTTTAACGCTCTTAAAAAATCCGATGAGAGTGAACATCCAAAAATTCTTCCTTAGGGGACTTTTTTCTTCCAGAATTTCACCCCTCCCCATAGGCCCCTTAAATTGGATTTATGAAAAGACGGTCGAAAACATATTTATTTATTTATTTATTTATTTATTTATTTATTTATTTATTTATTTATTTATTTATTTATTTATTTATTTATTTATTTATTTATTTATTTATTTATTTATTTATTTATTTATTTATTTATTTATTTATTTATTTATTTATTTATTTATTTATTTATTTATTTATTTTTAAGCTGATTGATTTCCTCCGAGTTTCAAACTCCTCGCCTATGTCGTTTAAGAGATACAGGGTCCCATAGGAATCTTTCAACCCCCACTTTTCATCCCTTTCACCTCATAATATACACTACATCGAAAAACCATTAGACATGTGGTAGCTTATTTTTAATGATTAGTATATATGCCAAGTATCACATCCCCAAATAAAACCACTCGTGAGATATTGTTATTCAATGAAATGCACGTTTACCCCCCTTAACACCTATTTAGAACCTGAATATTCAAAACTCTTTCCTTAGTGGACGTTTTCGACATACAACGAACATATCCCCAAAATTTCATGTTTCTAACTTTAATAATTTTGGCTGGGCTATGATGAGTGAGTGAGTCAGTCAGGACATTTCCTTTCATTTATTTTTGATAATTTCAACCCTCCCCATGAACCCCTTAAATTGGATTTATGAAACAAACGGTCGAACACCTATTTACTTATTTAAAGCTGTTTTCCCCCTGAGTTTGATGAGTGAGTAAGTGAGTCAATCAGTTAGGACACTTTCTTTCCTGTTTTTTTCCCCAGAATTTCACCTCTCATCAAGGGCCCCTTAAATTGGATTTATGAAAAAAACAGTCGAACACCTATTTACTTGTATTTTAAGCTGTTCTTTTTCCGCCGAATTTCAAACTTCTCGCCTATGTCCTTTAAGAGATACACGCTCCGTCAAGAATCCCTCAACCCCCAATTTTCACCCCTATCACCTCATAATATACACCACATCGATAAACCCTTAGACATATGTCTGATTATTTTTAATGATTAGTTTATATACCGAATATCACATCCCCTAAGAAACAACTCATGTCATATCGTTATTCATTGAAATGCACGTTTACCCCCTTAACATCTCTTTAAAAACCGAATAAACAAAAATCATTCCTTAGTTGACGATTTCGACATACAACGAACATATTCCCAAAATTTCATTTTTCCAACTTTAATAGTTTTCGCTGGGCGTGATGAGTGAGTGAGTCAGACAGGACATTTTCTTTCAATTATTTTTACCAGAATTTCACCCCTCCCCATGGGCCCCTTAAATTGGATTGATGAAAAAACGTTTGTACACCTATTAGGCTAACATATTTTTAAAGCTGTCTTTTTCCCCTGAGTTTGGTGAGTGAGTGAGTTAGTCAGTTAGGACACTATCTCTCGTTTTCCCCCCAGAATTTCACCCCACTCCATTGGCCCCTTAAATTAATTTATGAAAAAACGGTCATACACCGATTTACTTATCTTTTTAGCTGATGTTTTTTCGCTGCGTTTCAAATTTCTCGCCTATGTCGTTTAAGAGATAGGCCTACACGCTCCGTTAGGAATCTTTCAACCCCTACTTTTCATCCCTTTCACCTCATAATAATACACCACATCGAAAAACCCTTAGACACATGTCTGCTTATTTTTAATGATTAGTTTAAATGCCGAGTATCACATCCACAAATGAAACCACTCGTGAGATATTGTTATTCAATGAAATTCAGGTTTAACCCCCTTAAGATCCCTTTAGAGCCTGAATATCCAAAAATCCTCCCTTAGTGTACGGTTTTGACATACAACGAACATATCCCCAAAATGCCATGTTTCCAACTTCAATATTTTTGGCTGGGCGATGATGAGTGAGTGAATGAGTCAGGACATTTTCTTTCATTTTTCCCTTCAGAATTTCACCCCTCCCGATGAACCCCTTCAATTTGATTGATAAAAAAACTGTCGAACAGCTATTTACTTACCTTAAAGCAGTTTTTCCCCCTGAGTTTGATGAGTGAGACAGTCAGTCAATCAGTTAGGACATTTTCTTTCCTGTCCCCCCCCCCCCCACATAATTTCACCCCTCGCCATGGGCCTCTTAAATTGGCTTTATGAAAAAACGGTCAAACACATATTTACTTATTTTTATGCTGATTTTTTTCCGCTGAGTTTCAAACTCCTCGCCTATGTCGTTTAAGACATACACGCTCCGTTAGGAATCTTTCAATCCCTACTTATCACCCCTTTCACCTCATAATATACACCACATCGTAAAACCCTCCGACTCGTGTCTTCTTATTTTTAATGATGAAGTTATGTGCCGAGTATCACATCCCCCAATTAAACCAATCGGGAGATATTGCCGTTCAATGAAATGCAGGTCTACCCCCTTAACACCCTTTTAGAACCAGAATATCCAAAAATCCTCTCTTAGTGGGCATTTGCGGCCCTTGGGGAAGCTGCATTCCAAATTTCATTCCAATCCGTTTGATGGTTTCTGAGATTTCGTGATGAATGAATGAGTGAGTGAGTGGTATTTGACAAATATATAGTAGAAGATAGTGTCAAGTCTTTGTTATGCTAAAGATCCTCATTTTCTATACCGGTAAAGCAGAGCGCAAATGGCATCCAGTCGGCCGTGTCTCGACTTGAGCTATGTTGCCATGGAAACTATCCGCCTTGCCATTCCTTCATGAGTATATTTTATGATTTGATTAGCATGTGCTGGAGTGCAAAAGGGTCGAAATCAGAAGAATGAGAAAGACCATCGAAAATTCATGTAGCCAGCGGATCCTTCTGGGTCCTAAACTATGTGTATGCAAAATTCGGTTGAGATTGGTGTAAAGGTGTAGATTTGTATACGGAACAGACCCACCCACACACATACCCACATACATACATACAGACTTTCACTTTTAGGTAGATTTCATTATTAGGTAGATTTCATTAGAAAGCTAATTATTGCAATGGGTCCCATGTTTCGACTTCCGGAAAATTTCGACATATCTTCGCGTTTCACATCCCCCAGACCCCAAAACCACCGTCAGTTCAAAAGTTTATATATAATTTATGTATGTATATATATGTATATCAGTTTCTTGTGGACACGATAACTGCCGTAATTTTGCCCCAATCACTTTGAATTTTTTACATAATAAGTATCCTATTATATTCTCGGTCGAGTTTGTTAATGGGCAAAATCTGTCAAAGGGGGTGAAAATGGGGGGCTTTTTTCGAAAAAGTGAAATATCACTATAACTCTCTTAATACATGAAATATCGAATCCATTCAAAGTTCATAATATGTGTCGGATAAGTGCCAAAAATTTATGTCAAATAAGTTTTTTGATAGCACCAACCATTGACCAAAGGGGTGGAAAAAAGTGGGTTTTTCGGGAAACATTAATCATATCTCTCTCTCTTAATAGGCACAATTTCAAAACCGTACAAAATGGAAAATATTCCCCTAATAATTACCTAAAACTTTTGTCTGAAAGAAATTTTGATATGACCCACCATTACGCCAAGGGATGAGAAAAACGATTTCGGAATTAAAGAAAATGCCAAGTGCCATCAGAGGTTACCATGACAACGCTTCTAAATTGATCAGGGATGAGCTATCAGAGGTTGCCATGACATCGCCATTGACGAGATCACATTCATTTTAAGCGGCTTCGGTGGCGTAGTCGGTAGCATGCTGAGCTTCTATGCCCAAGATAGCAGGTTCAAATCCGGCCGAAGCCGTGGGATTTTTTGAGAGCGTTAAAAAAATCCCTCAGTATGCCTTCCTTCGGAGGGGAAGTAAAGCCGGCGGTCCCATGTCATAGATTTATGGCATGTTAAAGAACCTTCCACTAATTGCACCTGTGTGAAGCTAAATTGGATAGGTTATTGTAAACAACGCTCTTAGGTTTCTAAGTTCGTTGCCAAGAGCCGACTGCGGTGGCGTCTAGCAGCTGAGTTGCGAACTTAGCCATTAGTCGTTGACGGTGGCGCTTGGCGGCAAAAGTAGGAACTATTTGAAAAATTCTAAGTTGCAGTACTTAAAATTAAAATAACAGATAACACACACTAATACAGTCATCACAATTAACACCGGTTATCAGACAGATTCTACACACACCCAAAGTACACGGGGCTACATGACCCTAAACTTAAGAACCAACCAACCAACCATTCATTTTTAGCCTACTTTTCACACTTTGCAAAAATGAGGAAAAAGTAGACTTATGAGATCGATCCGGGAAAATGTGTCTGTCTGTCTGTCCTTCTGTCTGGCTGGCTGTGTGTGTGTGTGTGTGTGTGTGTGTGTGTGTGTCCCCTTATCAACTCATAAACGGCTGCAGCAATCGAAACCAAATTTAGTATGAGTAAAGATGAATACCGGAATATCTCAAGCCCATATTTGAAAAACATGTCAGTGCTACCAACTGCTAAAAAAACGCATTAGAAATTTGAGCTCCATGTTGGATATCACGGAAGGCATACATGAGAGCAATTCCAAAATTGGCACACATGTAGATAATACTATTTCAGTTTAATTTCCAGGAGGCCATACATGACAGTGTTGCCAAAATAATTTTAAGCCTTCTGATAGGTCCAATTTTTAAATGCACATAACTTCTACACTATCAATTGGATTTCAACCAAATTATGTATGTAATATAAGCACATAAGCAGGTATGACTAAGCGTATTATTAAGAGCCACCAGGGCTGCCAACTGTTAATAATTGTTCTCTCTACTCTTTATCCAAATACCAATATATCAGAAAGTATGCAAGCCGACAGCTTTAAACTATGCACGCGTATAGTACCTGACATTTTACATTAATTTGGAGTATCTTATATACGTCAGTTCTACCAACATGATTCTAAGCCTGCTGTTAGGACCAATTTTTAAATACATGTAACTTCTATACTGTCAGTTGGATTTCAACCAAATTTCGTATGTGCTATGTGTAATATAACAGATATGACTATAAGTATTCTTATGAGCAATTAGGGCTGCCAACTGTTAATAAATGGTGTCTATATTTTTTACCCTAATATCAATATATCAGAAAGTATGCAAGCCAACAAGTCTATACTTTGCATACGTATAGCACCTGACATTCTAGATTAATTTGGAGTAATTAATATAAGTCAGTGATGCCAACATGATTCTATGCCTGATGATAGCTCCAATTTTAAAATACATATAACTTCTATACTAAAAATGGATTTCATCCAAAATTGGCACAAACATATATCATAATATTTCCGATTATTTCCGACCAGCATACGCATGACATTGTTGCCAACGTGCTTTTACGTGTGCTGATAGATCCAATGTATAACTCCATGTAACATCCTTTGGACTTCAACCACATTTTGTATTCTGTACCTTAAGAGATGGAATTAAGAATATATTCAGTCACCAGGGCTGCCAACTGTATTGCTGTATTAGGCTACATTATGCCTAGTATACAGTATTTCGTACTAATTAAGACATTCCGATATTACCAACTTAATTTCGTCATTATTCTAGATAGGTTCATATACTGTAGATTAATCATTGGCATGAATCTTAATTTTAAGAAAAGTAGGCTCTTTAGTTCCGCACGGACTTCTTGTTCCATCTGACTATGTGGGAAGCGGCTAACTGGTAGCATGCTGAACTTCTATGCCCAAGGTCGCTGGTTCAAAACCGGCCAAAGTCGTCGGATTTTCTAAGAGCGCTAAAAATCCCTCAGCATGCTTTCCTTCGGAGGGGAAGTTCCAACGTTCATTGCAAGTTAATGGTTGCGGTGGAATCTAGCAGCCAAGTTCACAGTAGGTGTCGTTGACGGTAGTATTTGGTACAAAATTAGGTACTACTACTTAAAATTGACCTTCTGCAGACCTTCCATGAATTAGAGACTAATACAGTCATCACAATTAACACAGTTTATCAGGCAGACTCTACACACACCCAATGTACACGGGGTTACATGACCACGTTGTCGCAGCCCCTAAACTGAGGAACCAACCAACATCTCTGCGGGAGATAAAATTTTGCGCGAAGAAGTAACAGACTGTTAGTTAGTTGCACATCAGTTCCAAACCTTGCATAAGGACATTGTGATCAAAAGTATTAAAATGAACCCCAAATATGACAAGAAAGTTACCATCCCCATAAGACAATAAAATGTTAAAAATATGCATAGAAAGACGAAAAAAAGGTTAATTAACCTCCAATTGTAAAATACATTCTCGCAATAAATGAGGTCTGATCCACCTACGAAAAACTGCATATTTCGCCTATTTTAGCCTATCCTCTAGTCTGCCCGGTGAAATCTACCTCCGCCTTCCGGCGTGCCGAGAGGATTTTTATATATAAGAAGATGTATTGAAACTTACAATAAATTACATACCATGTCAATACCTGAATTAATATCAATTTATGGAGTACTAGCAGAAGTACCCGTTCTTCGAACGGTCTTCGGTGTTAACACCAGGCATCAATTGAGCTACTGTTGAAATGGTTAGCGGTTTGTCATTCCTTCATAAGTTTATCAGAACGAAGTTAGTTTTCTGGGAATATCACACACACTGTTAATTTAAGGGCCTTAAAATGTGGTTTTCGGTGACCCTTTATAGACTCCTGAATTTTGTGTCTCACATTGAGAAGCGCAACATATGCTTTAGTCGTCCTTCTAGGATAATTTTTATATTTCGCCTATTTTAGCATGTATTTTGAGAAGTTTTACCCTATATCCTCCTTTCTACTGTATGAAAAGTACGGTGAAGAGTTTTATAAATGGTTGGTGTAATGACTCTCATGGATACCATACCTAATTTTACGATACACCAAGCATCAGAACACGAGTTACAGGTGTACATAAAGATACACCGAAAGACAGACAGACAATTCTATTGTCTACAACATATCACCCAGATATCCAAATATGGGTATATCTACCACAGAGTATCAAACAAAATCATCCTTACGATGAACCCGTTAGTCGACAAAAAATAAAAAATATATTAGTTAAAATGTGCTCTCAAACTAAATTCACCTAACGTGTACTTCCTGACGTGAAATAAAATTGAAAGCCTTGTAGACGAAACGCAATACACGTCACATAAAAACTGACCCTCTTCGTAGTGTTAGGTTCCCATACACAGGAAGTCCCCTTTCATAAATTATAAAGGTTTGTGGTGCATGAAAATTCAGGTTCTTTAGCCTCAAATGGCCAAAATTCCTAAAAGCCGCAAAAATGCTGATTCAATTCAGGAATTTTTGAAAATAATATTGCTGTTTGGAGATATATTAGACCTTCTGTACTATAATTATGTCGCACGTGAAAATTGCGTGAAAAAATTCTAGGTTACCCCTTGAACCCCTTAATTGCATTGATGAATTTTAAAGTCTAAGTTGGTGCCGTGATAACCTTATAGCCATTTACAAATTTTCAGAGAAATGTAATAAATGGAGTGACATTGCTTCTTACAGAAATAGATGGAAAGTTGGATGTCACCCCTTGAGATAATGTTGTCATGGTTACAGACTTATTCCTTCATTAGTTTGTTAAATTAAATTAAATTAGTTTTCTGGGAATATCACAGAAACTGTTGGTTTTAGAGCCTTATAATGTAGTTTTCGACGACCCTTTAGGGCCCCCGAGTTTTCTTTCTGGCTCCGAGGGGCTTTGTCTCGTCGTTGTACGTCATAATATAATACTGATAATAATAATTATAATAATAATAATAATAATAATAATAATAATGGGATAGGAATATAATAGACCTGCCGTACCACACCCGCAGGTGTAAATCGCGTGAAAAAAATTCTTAAGAGTACCCCTTGACCCCCTTATGCGCATTATACGTATTGATGAATTTTACAGCATAATTTGGTTCCGTGATAACCTTCTAGCCGTTTGCAAACTTTCACACTAATGTAATTAAAGGAACTGCATTGCGTCTTACAGCAATAGATTAACCTCTGAGATTCTGTTGCCATGGTTACCGGCTTGCATTCGTTCATTAGTTTATTAAGTGAAATTAGATTTCTGGGAATATGTTAAAAACAGTTGGTTTCAGGGCTTTAAAATGTGGTTTTCGGGGACCCTTTAGGGCTCCCAAGTTTTGTCTCTCACATTGAGGGGCTGAAAATGAGCTTTGTCTCGCCCTTCTACGGCTATTTCAGCATGTATTTTATGGCGGTAGGCCCCCTTTAATGAGAGGTATGGAGAAGATTTACATCAATGATTAGTGTCGTGCCTCTGATGGATATCTGTACCAAATTTTATGATGATACACTCAGCCGTTCTCGAGTTATAAGGGAACAAAGTAGTCCACAGACAGACAAACAAACAAACAAACAAACAAAGAGACAGACATACGGACAGATAGACACACACCATCTCATTTTTATATATTAGTATGATTGAACCTTACAATGATAAAAGCTCGTGTTACGAATTCTCTTTCAATACTGGAATTTTTGAATATTCTACCTGCTTTTTCAATGGTAACGATGTACACGATAGTTGATAGTAACTTCCCCCACCAGGTATTTTTACGATGTAACTGCTAGAGAGACATCATATTATTTTAAAAATTCCCGTGTGGTGGAATGATTCAGTCAATAACTTTCTTAGCTTTACCACCCTGCACTGCTTGCTTCATATTTAGAGTACGGTAAAAATCATATTGCTGCTACGTTGAGCGGTAATATTCTTGAAGATAACGTACGTAAGCACTGTTAATGAACTTGTGGGTCGAGGGAAACAACCGACAAGAGGAAATAGAACAATGGATAGCTTGCTTTTGAAACGGTTTCTCCACGTTGGGATGACAAGTGAAACGGTTTCTATTGCCCTCACTCTTGCGTGACAAGTGAAACGGTTTTGCTGGCTCCACGTTGAGCGTACAAATGTAATGGTTTATTACTGGCTCTGTCTTGCACTTTGAAATATTTACTCTAAGATATGTTGTTTTAATGGGCGCCAAGACCTCAACGCTATGTTGAAATCTAAATTTATATTTAACAACACCTAGCTCTGGTAGAACACCTTCAAGAGTCTTTATACTCAGATCATGGTATGATTTGATCATTAACCCAACAAACAATTGTATCAGCAGAAGGAATTGGTCTATATCTAATGCTACCTACTGAAAGCAAAGATTGCATGGTTAAAAGAAATGAATTTATTATATAAAACAAGTATTGCAAAATTAATAATAATAATAATAAGTTTGAATTTAAATTGGAGCGTTGCGATTTGAATATTTCCGCTAGAAAATTACGTGAAAACGGAGTCGGATAAATTACTGATTTTACTCTTATTCCCAAGCTATGAAGTTACTGAAATACTGAATATTAAACAAAGAGACGGGAGATTACGTAGTTCTGAGTCATTCGCGCTTACCACTGGAAATTGCCGTAGCATTTCCCTCGTACTGGATGTTGTAGAGAGCTTCCCACAGCCTCCTGGTCATCGTCATCTTCTTCGTTAGTTGATGAGATACTTGTAGATATGATAACTTATGGTCCGAATATCGGAACCAACCACACGTACAACCACACTGGTTAAGTTTTACAAAGATAGTCCCCTTGCCTCCACGGCGCGCAAACCATATATGCACTCGTCGCATCCCCTCTACGGAGCCGTCTTCAAGTCGCCCGGTCTCCACTGATTGGCTGAACCACCACGCGCTACTTCCCCACCTCCGGATCATTACACTCGCCGCGGCGATGATGTCGATTACCGGTCCTGGCCATTTCGCCTTTTCTTGAAGCAGCAACCCAGCTTGCGTCATGCTACTTGACAAGATTAAGCCTGTAGCCGAATTCCCAGTGAGTCATCTCTCTCAAAATACCCTAACTGACAAAACTCCGTAAAATTCCGTAATCATATAATTTTCTTACGATAATGTTGTTCGTAATAATTTGCTTGATTGTGTTTTCTATAACATAGAAAACCTATCTGATTACTTATAATTTTATAAAAAATGCTCCAAAGAAATACCTTAATAATAATAATAAGTTAATAATAATAAGTTACATGAAAACTTCTCTTGGCTGAACAATTTGCCGCGTAAATAAATATAGAATGGCTTCCTACTGACTTATGCCAGTTGCGTAAAATCCCCTCGAATAACAAGTTACATATTCGCCTCGGATCATCGGATGATTTACCGTGACGACGGTCCATTGTCCGATTATCCCAGACACGTTAATAAATCCCCATCCAAAATACATATTACATAAATTAAATCACCCTAAATTACATATATATACACTCATAATTTTCTTTACGCACTTTGCGTCAAAGTTTGTTGTCACTATGGATTGCACTTTGCAACCAGTTCAATGTTTTTCATATAGAATAATGTTCCACGGATATTTCCGCCTCTCAAATTTCTCTATGTTGGGAAAATAGACATAAATAATGTGTGAGCACTGTGTATTTATGATGTCACATCACACGCATCAAGGTGTTCTGATATTTTTATCACCACAAAACTTCCTAATTTCACTGGAGGTCCCTTCCTTATGGTGAAATTTAATCTCACTTATCACTGAGCACACGATCACACGTTTGTGGCAGCGCATCGTGACCATAATACTTAATCTCTCTTTATATAAGAAGACATTAATATTGACTTCTGAAAAGAAAACAGTAAGTGCGCATTACATATAACACCAAATATTTCTGTGCCGTAATCGCCCTGTCTTCTTAAGTTCCCGTAGACCATATTCTACTTAATACTAGTTCTCAACTCAGACCAGTTCTCCTCACTCAAATAATACCTTTGTACTAATTACTTTAAATTACACACTTACAAATCTTACATGGCGAGGCCGTAAACAGAAATCACGTGTGCTGTTATGTATGAGTTTCATGAAGGACTGTCTCGCCTTCTGATGGCCCATCTTTTGTCTCGTGGACGCCTTAAGCAAAAATACCCTGTTCAAGCGCTCACCCATCTCTTGGAGTCAAATGGGAATTCACCAGCGCTGCCAAATTCTGGCCTTGGTGTATCGAGACATTTTAGTGCTCAAGAGCATCCGACAATCCCGTCATATTTCCCTGTACCTTAAAAATTCTCATTTACTTACATACTACCCCCTGTGTGACTTCTGATACGTCTGCCTGGAAGACCAGATCTTCCACGCACCAAACACCACACTTACTCATTTGATAGGCTGACTCGCCAGCTAAACACACTTACTTTATGACACATACTTTCGTAGACTATGTATATTATACAACCCGTATAATCTGTTTCCCTTACTATCCTCCAGCACATATGCTGTTTTGCCAATACGTTTGGAGACTATAAATGTTTCTGCGTCACCTGCTTCCAACCTTGCAAGTGGCTCCCTTAAATGAACGTCCTCACGTTGCTCTACCTACCTATTTCTCTGTGTCTGTAACGATGCCCCGTTCCCTAACTGTCCACACATGCTAACCCTACTTTCCACTGGTGTCACACCTCTACTTGACACTCTATGACCTAAAAATGCCATTTCTGACTGACAGAATGACGACTTAGACAGTTTCAAAGTGAACCCTGCCTGATCTAACTTCTCAAAAACTATATCTAAATGACGTAGATGCTCCTCAAAACTGCGTGAACTAATTACCATCTCATTAATGTAAACGGTTACAAACTCTCCTGTGTCATCCCCTAATGCGATGTTTAAAGCCCTAATTAAAGCTGCTGAACTACTCTTTAACCCATAAGGTGTTCTACAAAATTGATAAAGGTTATATTTATGACTAAGAGCTGTAAATGGTCTATCTTCGTACATAAGAGGCACTTGCCAAAAACTGGAACTCAGATCTACACAAGTGAAATACTTCTTCCCCTCAAATTTTTGCATTAATTCCTCTATTGACATAGATTTCAGCTGATCTGAACTAATTCTACTGTTAACCAAACGAGCGTCTAAACAAATACGAACCGTGCCGTCGGCCTTGGGTACCGTGATCAAAGAATTAACATATGGACTGTTAGAGTGCTCAATAATCCCATCTTCAAGCATCTGGTTAATTTGTGCCTCAACTGCACTCTGATAAGCGAAAGGTACAGGATATCAATGTCCTGTGAATACTGACCTATCAATAACGTTCAATGAATGTGTATAGAAATTGGCCATACCAATGCGATCCTCAAAAACTCTCCTATTACACAATAACCCATCATAGAGCCGAACACATTGTTCCACCTCTATATTTCCCTGAAATGCAGCATCACGTAACGAGTCCTCTAGACTACCGTTCGTAATCACACTGCCCACAAAACATGGAGAACCCCGCTCTACGGCTGGCGATATCTCATTTAAAGTGCAAATCACACCTACAACACTACTTCTCTGAATATGGTCATTAAACGCTACTTCTACTTCAGAATCACCCCATTTAAATTTCAAACTCCCTACATCATAACATAAGTTACCAGACACTCTACTTAGCCACTCTGAACCCAAGATAACACTGAATACTAAATTTGGAATTACAAGACAAATCTGCATTTCTATATGGTTATTAATTTTAATGTCTACTAAAACTTGCTTAGAAATTACTTTAGACCTCTTCCCAACAACTGTTATAACAAAAGTGCTTTTAATTGGCATCTCCTCAAAATTTACTCCAGTTCCTTTAATTTTATCATAAAATGCACTACTTATGAAACACTTCATACAACCACTATCAATTAAAACATCTGTGTACGCCTCGGACACGTTAAATTTAACTATGGGGCTCTTACCTCCTGAATAATACCTTCATCATTTAGTTCACGTAATAATTCATTTCTTACATTTAGGTCATAGGGTTCCTGTATAAGTGTATGGACAGGGCATGTTACAGACTGAGATTCTGACCTTACATCGCAGCCTGGTTCGTGTTTAAAGCATTACTACCGCTTGGTGTAGTACTACTCACTATGGCACTGGTCTGATTGTTCTGGGTTGTGTTAACGGTATCTCTCTGTCCGTTATTACCATTGGGCTGATTCCCTCCTTGACCCCTGTTCTGGTTATAATTATTATTATTATCATACCTCCCTTGGTTACCCCTAAAATCATTATTTCGACCTTGATTTCCCCTGAAATCATTATTTCTACCTTGGTAGTTCGTACTATACCCATTTCCTCTGTATTGGTTTTGCTGATTATTATTATTATTATTTTGGTTCCCCCTATTTTGAACGTTGGCCCCTTCGCCACTGTTCCCTTGAACTTCCTGACTCCTATTCTCATTAGGCCTGTTATTATGGTTACCTTGGTTCCTACCGAAATTCTCCCCGTAACCACCTCTTCCCAGAGCATCGAATGTACTCAATAAATTTTCCACTTGTGAAATAGATTTAACATTTTGTATACAGGCAGCTTCTTCGATTCTATATGGAAAATGTCTTAGTAATAGCCTGACTACATCACTTTCCTCCTTCAAACCATCCAGATATTTGCACGTTAATACCTGTCCTAAAAAGTACTCGGTCATAGTGTAGTTTCCTCTCGGGTTATATTTCCCACACACAATTCCCTCACGATGCTGAGACTGAATTACCTCATTCAAAAATTTCTCACAAAATTTAACTATAAAATCTGAAATATTCTCAAAATTGTCTCTGTAGACAGCAAACCAGTTTCTTGTCTCCCCCACAAACGCTTGCTCTAATATCTCAACTACCTGGCACCACTCAATACTACCATCTTCCAACCTCTCCCCGAATGTATTTTCTATTGTATACATGAACTCCATTGGACAACCCTGTCGATTACTAAATTTGCCTAGTTCTATTTCCCTGTGTGTGCTATTCACATAAACTGGCCTACTCTGACTATTTTCCTGCCTAATTCTAGCTTTCAACTTCTGTTCTAATTCAGCAATTTTCTCCTCAGCTTTTCTTTCGATATTAGTTACAGTTAACCTAATGCTCCCTTCCGGTACTTCAACTTTACCACTTAATTTAGCTTGTTTCTCATTAATCTCATTAATGCTTTCCTTATTCCTCTCCCTCAAAGTATTAACTTCAGTGATTATTTCTGCATGTACTTTATCAATTCGTCCCCCCCCCCCCAGCTGTTCTTTAACCTCTTTTGTTGCTACCTGAATCTTATCAATTTCTCGCCCCAATTGCTTTTTGACCTGCTGTGTTTCAAGTTGCACTTGTTCTTTTAAATTTTCAGCCTGTGTACTGATTCTAATTTCTAACTCCTGTACTTTTCCTAATTTTCTGTCTACATCTGCAATAATCTCTTTAGCCTTCTCTTCCATCACCCCTCTGATCTCACCTCTAATCAGCTCAAATTTATCACTAATTTCCCTACTGTTTTGTTCAAGTTTAGCATTATTTTGTTCGAGTTTAGCATTTAAAGTTTCAGTACTCTCTCTATTTTCCCTTCTGTTTTGTTCAAGTTTAGCGTTTAAAGCTTCAGTACTCTCTTTATTTTCCCTACTATTTTGTTCAAGTTTAGCATTATTTTGTTCAAGTTTAACGTTCAAAGCTTCAGTACTCTCTTTATTTTCCCTACTGTTTTGTTCAAGTTTAGCATTATTTTGTTCGAGTTTAGTGTTTAAAGCATCTGTGCTAATTTTATTTTGTTGCATAAACTGAAGAAGCAAACTCTCTAACCCTGCTTGACTGATTTGATTACCCCCCTCAGTATCGGGATTTACCTCCGACATCCCTGTACTGCTTTCATTTCCAAGACTAGCCATACTACTCGTATCTTCACTATCCAACTGGTGACCACTACGCAACTTCATCTCTTCCTCAACACTACCCATGCTGATACACACTGATAAATGAAAACCCCCCAAAATACAGGCACAGAAATATATACCCTTCTCCTTCCACAAATGTTATTAGGTTTTCAGCCCCAAGTTGGTTGCGACACGTGAAACGGTTTCTCCACTTTGGAATGACAAGTGAAACGGTTTCTATTGCCCTCACTGTTGCGTGACAAGTGAAACGGTTTTGCTGGCTCCACGTTGAGCGTACAAATGTAATGGTTTCTTACTAGCTCTGTCTTGCACTTTGAAATATTTTCTCTGACTAAGATATGTTGTTTTAATGGGCGCCAAGACCTCAACGCTATGTTGAAATCTAAATTTATATTTAACAACACCTAGCTCTGGTAGAACACCTTCAAGAGTCTTTATACTCAGATCGTGGTATGATTTGATCATTAACCCAACAAACAATTGTATCAGGAGAAGGAATTGGTCTATATCTAATGCTACCTACTGAAAGCAAAGTTTGCATGGTTAAAAGAAATGAATTTATTATATAAAACAAGTATTGCAAAATTAATAATAAGTTTGAATTTAAATTGGAGCGTTGCGATTTTAATATTTCCACTAGAAAATTACGTGAAAACGGAGTCGGATAAATTACTGATTTTACTCTTATTCCCAAGCTATGAAGTTACTGAAATACTGAATATTAAACAAAGAGACGAGAGATTACGTAGTTCTGAGTCATTCGCGCTTACCACTGGAAATTGCCGTAGCATTTCCCTCGTACTGGATGTTGTAGAGAGCTTCCCACAGCCTCCTAGTCGTCGTCATCTTCTTCGTTAGTTGATGAGATACTTGTAGGTATGACAACTTATGGTCCGAATATCGGAACCAACCACACGTACAACCACACTGGTTAAGTTTTACAAAGATAGTCCCCTTGCCTCCACGGCGCGCAAACCACATATGCACTCGTCGCATCCCCTCTACGGAGCCGTCTTCAAGTCGCCCGGTCTCCACTGATTGGCTGAACCACCACGCGCTACTTCCCCACCTCCGGGTCATTACACTCGCCGCGGCGATGATGTCGATTACCGGTCCAGGCCATTTCGCCTTTTCTTGAAGCAGCAACCCAGCTTGCGTCATGCTACTCGACAAGATTAAGCCTGTAGCCGAATTCCCAGTGAGTCATCTCTCTCAAAATACCCTAACTGACAAAACTCCGTAAAATTCCGTAATCATATAATTTTCTTACGATAATGTTGTTCGTAATAATTTGCTTGATAGTGTTTTCTATAACATAGAAAACCTATCTGATTACTTATAATTTTATAAAAAACGCTCCAAAGAAATACCTTAATAATAATAATAATAAGTTACATGAAAACTTCTCTTGGCTGAACAATTTGCCGCGTAAATAAATATAGAATGGCTTCCTACTGACTTATGGCAGTTGCGTAAAATCCCCTCGAAAAACACGTTACACTTTGTCTACCAGTATTCGTAAAATCACTTCAGGGAGATCCCGGAACATTCCGTCCATTTAAACGGTCAATGAATGCTCTTCAGGTATTCAATTTTAACATCATTAATAATAAGTCTTTATACAATTTAATTTCTTATCTCTCTTATTGTTACGAAACCACAAACCATGAAAATACAGAAACTTGATTAAAAAAACATTCCAAACGAGTACATCTTTTAATGACCACAATATCGACCGACTGGACATGCTCCCTATTTGATTGCAAGTACAGAAATATGCTTCTTATTCTTTAATATAAACAATATGTTATGTAAAGAACGCATAGCCTATATTCTCCTAAATGTATGGGTATATTTATCACTCTTTGTTGTTATCAGCTTAGAGTTGAATGCTCTTGTGATCAACGTTAAGTGTTGTATACATAAAACTCCCTGTTTACCAATATTCGTTAATTCTGCTTTAGCATCCATAGAAATTGACTGAAACAATATACTACTACACCCATCCACCATCTTGAATGTTTGAAATCGTGTATCTTGCGCCTTCTGCAGAGATAGCCTTTTATGTGAGACTGCATAATTGATGCGTTTTGTCAATGTAACTGTAATACATAGTGGATTGTCGATATTAATGTATTCTATGTTCAAACTGGCAGCTCCGCCCTATATGCAGTGTGATAATCTCATGATACATAATGTCGATTATTCAGGTCCGTATTGACGTAACTATAACTTTGAAAGAATGATGGATTTTCCGCCTTCAATACTGTTTATTACTATTACTTACAGGGAATAGTTTCGGGGGTAAATACTCCCCCTTCCTCAGCCTGTCCAACAAAAACTACACAATGGAAAAACTTTCCATGTACAAGTTCATACAAAATACATGAAGAACTAAGAATAAAGAAATATTATTTACAGTCCCGCTCGACGCTCCAAAGAAGATACTTTTATTGCATAACTAAGGCCTAGGCGCATCAGAACTCCTGAATTGGGCCGGTGCTGCGGTCCGCTGTCCCCATTGCGTCATCGTGGGTCCACTCATGTCCCCTTGTTGCTCTTGGCAAACGTCAAGGCGAGAAAATTTGATTGACACACTCATTCTACGCATTAATCAATCTCCATAATAGGCGCGTCAACAAACCTCACTCATTCTCATTTCCTTAGCCTCTCATCTCCCACAACCAAAACGCCACCTTCTACCAAGCATGTCACTAACACTCAGATGTAAAAGACTTCGCAAGGTGAATTCCGGTTTGTGTTTGTTCACGCCTTGCGCACTGCAGTTCCTGGCGGCGCGTGACGCGGCCACAAATTTTCTCGCCTTGACGTTTGCCAAGAGCAACAAGGGGACATGAGTGGACCCACGATGACGCAATGGGGACAGCGGACCGCAGCACCGGCCCAATTCAGGAGTTCTGATGCGCCTAGGCCTTAGTTATGCAATAAAAGTATCTTCTTTGGAGCGTCGAGCGGGACTGTAAATAATATTTCTTTATTCTTAGTTCTTCATGTATTTTGTATGAACTTGTACATGGAAAGTTTTTCCATTGTGTAGTTTTTGTTGCACAGGCTGAGGAAGGGGGAGTATTTACCCCCCGAAACTAGTCCCTGTAAGTAATAGTAATAAACAGTATTGAAGGCGGAAAATCCATCATTCTTTCAAATCTCATGATAAGTGAGAAATCTTATCTGCTTCTACAAAATTTCGTGTTAATTGCGGAATTGGATCCGAGTAATTGATTTTGAAGTTTTAATAGTAAGCGCAGCCACCACCTTGATATATGGCGAGGGTGTTCATTTGTGTACACTATATAATAAATAAAATTAAATTAAAATTAGAGCGTGCACTTGAATTCAATTATCTATATGGAGTCGATGTATTTGTACACACGTGCATAATACTAATACATAATTCGCAAACCCTTATAAAATTAAGTGCCCTTATAACAAAATTCAAACTGCGAATAGCAATATAAACACCAATTAATCGCAGTAGAATGTTTTGTAGTTAGGTAATATTTGTATGTAAACCTCAACATAGTGATCAAGATCTGATGATGACCGCTTGAATGTCGAAACAAGGCGTAATCCAAAAATTGCCCCATTATAATAGAGTTCTAACCTAATACATGTATATTTATCATGACTGTTATATACTTACTATTCATATATTATAAACATTTAGCCCGCCCAGTCTTTGGGCAAATTCGTGTTGACCAACTGAAGAGTTAAAACTGACAGTTTGTATAGGCAACACTAAAGGAATGCCTTCAAAACTTTACATTACGAAATAATGACGTGAAATCCTCTTGAATTCGTAGGCCAACTACAGGGTCTTTCATATAAAGTAAGAACGGCGAGCGGCGGTTTTGTCATTCGCTGCTGAAGCCGGCTTGACCGAGCTTATGACGCGCCACGGCCCCCTGCTGTAGTATTGAAAGCGCGCGCATAGTACGAACTTGACCTTGCAATAAGCGTGCAGGTGTTATCAGTCGCCAGTCTGAACATGTTGAGACAGTTATCATTGTAACATCGTATTTTTGTATGTAAAATTTATTTTAATTACGATTCGGCTCGGCGGGTACGTGATGCATTTGTTCAGCAATTTCTTGATGAAGTGCCACCTTCACTAGCACAGATTCATGTAATTGTAAATAACTTTGACACTACTGGTTCAGTGCTCAATAAAAAACACAAAATAAAATATCAGAAAAAATACTGTGGCATGACTCACTCGCGTCAGCCAAAATGTGGTTACCAGATACAATGCCTGTATAACCCAGGAAGGACGACACTTCCAGCAACTTTAATAAGGAAATATTTCATGGAGGATTGTACACACGCTTAGAGCAGGGGGCCACGGCTCACCACAAGCTCGGTCAAGGCCACCACACTAGCGGATAACAAACCCGCCGCTTGGCGTTCTTACTTTATATGAAAGACCCTGTAGAACAATTTGTGTATGAATGTGTGAGTGAATGACCATAGTATAATTTTGTTAAAAATGTATGTCATTTAAATTGTATAGCTTAGCTAATATCACGCAGTCACCAATTTTATTTTATTTTATTCTAGTATTAAAGTTTTCCTAATATTTAAGTTTGGTAAGTTAGGTATATTATATTTGAGTATTCATGTAAGTTGCACTGTGTGTGGTTAAGTGTAAGAGTCTACAGAGGCACCTGCGTGGGCAATATTTGCAGAGAGTGGTGGGTAGACAGTTCAACCAGTTCCAGCTCCATTTTCTACTAGACTTCTTGCTAATAATAGCGAAAGAGAAGGAGGCAGTAATCAAAATCTTATATTATTTATTCGTGGAAAGCCCTAACTTCATCACAATAAAAGCACCAATAAATAAATAAATAAATAAATAAATAAATAAATAAATAAATAAATACTAGAACTAACGTTTTGGATATAAATGCCTGAAATAAGCATTGTAAGGACGAGGAATGCAATGAGAAAAGTGTTTATTTCCCCTAAATTTGGATGAAAAGTTAGACTTCCTCAATTTTGGGTTTCCTCATTGACATTCATCGTGCAAAATTGCTGTTCGTCTAAGTAATTACAAAATTTTGGTATGATAGGGAGATTCACGTAAATATCGTATACCTCATTATGTTGTCATTATTTCATAAATACCTAATTTAAAATGTTCTAATTTCTTGTAGTTTTGGTTGTTATAATGCCAATACCAAGGCCCTTACATGCATGAAGCTGCGGCAATATCCTCACCAGGATAGCGCAGAGAGCGCCATTACAATTACTATTCTATCTGCTTTATACAGCACCGCCTCTACCGGCTCATGAATAGTGCCGTAATTAGGAGCACGGGCCCATATCACGTGTTCGTGTACACAGCGAGACTTGTGGAGGAACTGATACACAGGAATTTATATCTACTTTAAGAATATAAAGAGCATTGCTTGAAGTTCTACGTCACTAGCTGTACCTTAGATTTTTTTTGGTTGATTCCCTGTGCACTCAATTGGTGTTTAAGGCAATAAAATGTGTGAGATTTACCAGCAATTTAAAATTTACCTTCGGGCAATATTTGAGACCCTGTCGTCGCCCTAATGCTTGCTGCGTAGCGCAGCGGTAACATATTCGCCTGCCGACCCCAAAGTTGCGGGATCAAATCTTGACGCAACCAGTTGACATTTGCGGGTACTCGAATACAAGATTTCCATGTTATCTCTATACAGTGTGGTCCACCAGCCCCTTGTTTTATTTTGGAGGAAGGCAACCCAACTAACGCGTATATCACAGTCATCCTAAAAACGTTAGTACCTGATCCTTTACGTCCATTGTACAACTTTACCGTTGAGTACATCCTCGCGAATATAGTAGAAATCAATAGTGGCAGTGTTCATTCAATGACCTCAAATATATTGCATGATTGAAACGATCAGAGCTCCGAATGACACCTTCTTACATTTGGACAGGAAGTGTCTACGAATAGACTCAATACGTGCCAGCAATAAACCATGGGTCTCGGTAGCTACGGTGGCTAAATCAAGAAGTACTAGAGTAGCGTCAACGAAGTCGCATTGTAGTAAGTTCGAACCTTGAACTAGTGCATTTTTTTTCTTAGTGTCGTTTATTGTGGATGTATTATGGACGCATATGTTCCAGCGAGTGATTTGGTCCTCAAAAGGACCGTACTTATCCGATGGTACGCAGCCAGATTGGACGACGACATAATGATCTGTACGACGAAACCAAGGTATCCTGTATATTCAAGGTAGCAAGTATTAGAAATTTTGACCACCTTTGTTTAAAGGAAAATTCCAACTCACTCAGACGACCTACATAACAAATAGATTTGTTATGAGGGTAGGCTCTTTTTTTATTTTATTTAGTCAATTTACCCTCTAGGTTGGTGGTTCCCTCGAACTCAGCGAGGGAACTCACCACTACCGCCTCTATGGGCAGTGTCCTGGAGCTTGGAACATCTGGTCGGGAGGATACAACTGGGGAGGTGTGATCAGCACTTCGCCCAGGCGGCCTCACCTGCAAAGCGAACAGGGGCCTCATGAGGGATGGGGAGGGATGGAGAGGATTGGAAGAGGGAAGGAGGTGGCCGTGGCCTTACAGTAGGTACTGTCCCCGTAAATCCGGATAGTAGGCTGTCAGATATCCGCCCCCTCAATCGGATTGCCAATAATCAAACGCACCGGCACAGCTACATCAATGAAAATGGCACTGACAGATACTATCGAGATTAGAGCACAGCAGTTAACAAGAAAATATTGTGGAACACACCAAAATATACGGGGGTTCATACTTACCTTTACTTACCTCTTCAAATTAATCTCGGGTATGGGTTGCCAACTGGATCACTTAAAGTATGCCCACACAATAACCTCCACCATGATATTTAAAATGAACCAAAACGGAAACAAGAAACTTTAAACTGTACAATAATTTATTTCACATAAAGGGAATGATTCTAGCAAAAATAGACAACAAAATACACGTGGCAATCAGAAGCCATTGTCAATATAATCATGTCCTCCTGTAGGACTTGTAGACGTTACATACAAAATTTTATCTTTCACTTGCTTATAAAGAACGTAATAATAGTAATACACTTGGAATGGATGAGGGAATTGGAACGAGACATGTAGCAATTGTTTTCCTCTTTCATAAACATCACACTTTATTTATAACTGCAAGCCTGTTATGTAGTCGACCTTGGCCTCTAACATACAGTTGTCAGGCCAGCTGCGATCCACTCTACATCAAGTCGCATGCCCACGTCGTCAAGTGGACCCACCTGTCCAGCCAGTGCTAGCATATGCTCGTAACCGAAGAGGTTAGCTCCTTTTCAAACGCTTTAAATGTCCTCAACTCAACTCAAATATTATCACGCAAATTTTTTAAATGCTTCAATCACATGTTACTGGATTACTCTAATAATCCCAAAACTTGTTTAATTACATAATCCACTTGTATAATTAGCGTTCTTTAGAGTATATTAACAAAACTCTTAATGTTTATAACAAATGCTCATTAATTGTTTATAATAATTATAAATTGTTTATGATATTGTCAAACGACAATTAAAAAATTTATACACGCCTCTATTAATTCCTTTCATTTCACATTATTGTTAAAGATATTTACATAATTTATTTACAATATTTATAATATTAATATTAGAAATACATTAAACCACACGTTTATCCGGTTGATAATTACTCAAATCAGGTTAATATAATCGACCAATGAAGGTTAGTTATATTTAAGCTTATATTCAGGTTTAATAAGTTTTAATAATTATTATTATTATTTGTGACGGTAACCTCCATTCAAAATCGTTATCTCAAATTATTTAACACTCTTGTTAATTTTAACAGTAATTCCACATGATTAATTTTCAAAGGACCTGGACAATAAACTCAGCGGAAAAATACTTCGCTCAAACGCACTAAAATGCATAAAATAGGCCCGGAATTCATCATATATCTATATATATATGGCATAAAAATCTTCCACAATATATTCAACAAACCTCCACTTACAAATTCATTAACTTCATTCTTATTACTGTGGGAATCTCCTTCACTTATTCAAGGGCATTATTCATCAGCGACTTTTACATGTCCACTGAACTAACGATTATACATCCATAGTTCCACTTCAAAAATTCTTATATTCATTAATTGTTTCACAACTGTTATTTACTTAACCTTCGTGGGTTTCATTCATGAATCGATATGAAGTAAAAATTTGCCAATCACAAATAAATTTAATAGCAAATACGATTATACACGCCTCCCTGGTCTATCAAAAATTGATATTAATATCTCCTAAGTATCGTAGTATAAAAATACTATCTTCAAACAAAGTTCATCTAAACTGCAAAAATAGTCGAATAGAATACAATTAGACTTTGGAATGCAAACATTATTGTTCCAATCTAGAATTGAGAAAAACTCCTATCAAATGTTCATTACTATAGTGTATTCAATAAATCGTAATCAAAGTTCACATTTCATAAAATTGTCTATAATGCAATGGTAATTTCAGAACTGACGATAAATGTCTATGTTGCAATCATGTTCATAAAACGACTAGTATTTCCAAGATCGTCGATACAGAAATAGATTTTAACGCTCTAAAATCTTTTAATTATTCTTCTTTCTTGAGGATGACAGAAAATTGGTCAAAGTAATTTACTGAAAAGAATTACTTTAATAAAATGACACACTGTCTGAATTCAAATCTGCCAAAGAAAATCGTTAACTTTACAGTCAAATCGTGACTACAAAAATATGCAAATTACTGAAAGAATATACTATATCAGTCTCAACTGATCCAAAATTATTTAAATCTACCACTGACATAACAATGTCTTAATAAATCTTAGAAAAAGGCATAACTCATCGAAGTGTACTGAGTACAGAATTATCAAGCAAGAATATGGGGCAAAATATAGGACAGAACATATGGGGAAAATGGTTGCTCAGACATCGCTAAATGGCTCAAATAAAACAAGAAACGTTCACGACTACCTTATCTGTTGATTGAAGTTCTAGAGGAAAATCTTCCAAAGAAGACTGGTGATGGTTCCATTTCACCCAAAAGATGTGCTCCGACCTCGAACCTGGAACCAGCGCCCTCGGAGAATAGAACTGCTTCCTCCTCCGGAAATTGCACTGCTCCATGTAGACGATAGACATCCTTCTGGCAAAACTCTTCTTTGTGAGCCGGGTCTACCCTGGCCTCTCTTGATAGTTCCCTGAAGTTCTGGCAGAAATTCGCCATGAAGTTTATTGCAGTTATTTCCGCAGAAATATTCATATTTGTGGAGTATGAAAATGTTTCCACTGCCATTTGATATAATTCAGCGTTGGACAACGAGGCATGAGTGTAGTTGGATATTCACTACATGCTCGCTTTTGTAGAAAGACGATTAGCGAAGTTCCATGCTGCTATTTCACTCCATTGATATATGTCCCAATTGCATTAAAGTCCTTAGCCTTCCATCTCCATTTCCGTTATAATAGTTGAAAGAACTGCCATATTATATTGTTCCATGTTAGAATGCAGCGTTATATCACCAAAAGCAATATGTAGTAGCACGGTTGCAATACCAGTGTCAGCCGTAGCGTAAAATGTGATATGATAAAAGTGCTTCTCAGGTGGCGAGAAAATCACTTTTGTCTGCCGTCTTTAAATGCCAATATCTTTCGAATTATAATCTTGAAAATGTTCAACCTATCTACACACTTTAATATAGTACTGCACAATATAATTAGCTTAAAGGCATTAGTCAACTCTTGATATATTATCTTGTAGACTTGAAAATGTGTGCGTTTCAACTTAGCCTAGTTTCAAACACCGTAAAATGGAACTGCGGCACTCTCGAAGCTCGTTCAATGCGGTTGGCTTTACCACACGCGCTAAAGACGACTTGTTTCACTTATTCACTCGAAAATGACTATATGACATCAGAAATATATATGCGGTATGAGATATATATGCGATATGAGACACATGAGCTATGAGAGCTCCTCTCTACTGTGCAAGACCTTTTATCAACTTCTTAAGGGGCGTATCCATCCCTTCCATAGCTTGTTTCTCCGTCATCGCTAGAAGTTCTAACTTTGGCAATACTTGACGGATTTTCAAATTTCAAAAACACAAAAATAATTTCTTCAAAATTCCAAATCAATGCCATAACTGAAAATAGTTTTCCACAATTCTGCATTCCAAAAGTAATTAAATATCGTAGTTTCAGTAATCTCCGTCTCCCTCCAAACTATCATTCATTGGTTCGAGTCTTTCCTCCAATCGCGTAACTTCTTCCTCAGCACAATTCCATGTTTCCCTGCGACTGCGTCGTAAATCTCAGATCTTTCTCGAACAAAATCATGACGTCACCAAGAATCTCAGCTCAATCATCCTACTTGCGTGAAGTCTGCGTCATCCGTGCTTACGTCATGAATATCCACGTCACAACTATGACAGCCATAACTTAATTCATATTTGCCAATACAGCCATCGTGGTCTCAATATAATTCAATTTACGGGGGCAGTACTGAGACAGTATTTTGCTATTTATTGGAACCCTGATATGACAGCGAGACGTATTTGGAAGTTATTGCTTGACAGTATTTTGACTGTAGACTTTGAGCCACAGTTTGCTTTGTATGCACTAAGGAGATGCATAGACTACCCCGCCACACTCCTGATCACGTGCACAGGACATGCTCACGAACTTGTAATTGCAACTAGTTGAAGGAAATATGAAATGATAATCGATTGTGTTCGATTGTCCACCTCGATACAGGTGTGATGCATCTTGGGTAGACTACCAGCTGAGTCGTGGATCAGCAGCTTTGAGACGACAGACACTTGAGTACAGCAATCTATGCAGTGAACATGTTATCGTTCGTATAAGGAAGTTCCGTGTATCACGCGTTATACGAGTGCTTTCTACACGCACCGCGATTCGAACGAGTGAGCTTAGCCAACACATGGACTTTGTTAATACAGAATTCAATGAGGAAACCTGCTAAGTATTGGTTTGAAATGCAAGAAAGCATTATTATCGACAACATTATGACTGGATATTCTTGTGAGAAACAAACTATTGGAGTAATGATGTGCTAAATATATCGTTCAGGAATGTAATGCAGTAGCAGAGTTGATCATTTGGAATGACATCCTTTTGAACTCTACAATGAAGAGAAAGAAAACGTTGGGAACATTAGTTCTAATCCAGTGACTTTAAAGTAGCCAAGAATGAAGAAACAACTCCATAGAAAGGAAGCTACTTTACTGATAACGTCGAGGGAGCCTTGCGCAAGCAGTATGCAGGAACTCCGTTTCGTGGACAGTAGTTTTCGGGTTAGGAGGAAGTTGGTTCGGCGACTTGCAGTTCCAGCCATGATCTTCTCAGGGACGATGGTTCGATTCCTGACAGGAATTTATATTCCTATACATTTTCTTCAATTTCAACTAGAACTTCGCCCAAGGTAGCTGGAAATCTTTTCTTCTCTTGTAGACAGTAGAACTTGTCACTTTTAGTTTGATACTTTTCACCAATATTTCATTAATTAGTATGAATTTCATTCAAAGGCTAGATCTGATTCTTCTTTATCATTTCTGTCGGAGAATGTAATTTTTTGTGTAGTTAAATGTAAACGTGATGCTATTTAGAGCATTACTTTGTTGCTTTTATTTTTAAAATTTTGGAAATAAAACCAAGCATTCAATTTTGTTGGGAAGATATATGCAGCATAATTAGGAACAAGACGACGATATCTTTGTATAAGAATAGTAATTAGGAAGAAGATGGCAACACACTCGTGCACTTGAACTATTCCAAAAATATTTGAGTGATACTATTCGTTTGAACTTATGACATTCTAGTAGAAATTCTTTCTTTTAGAAATGATAGTGCATTCTCATCGTTATTTTCCATGTTTATGGATTTATGGAAATCGTCCGGCGAAAACAATTGTGAATTGATTGCCAAGGCATTTGCAGCCTACTTTCATATATTTTTTGATTAAAGATTTTTCTTTAAATGTAATATTTTTGTTCAGTTTTTGCTTGTGATTATTTCAATTCGTTTTTGGGAAAACTCTTGGATAGATCATCGTTTGATTTAATGGTTTGCGTGTATCTATTGATTTGATAATAGACTCCTTTCCATGATGTAAGTCTCACGTGTTTTCTTCTGAGTAGTTGAGCCATTTTTCGAATTTGGATAGGCGAAACTGAAACGACTATTTTGATAGTGTCTATTTACAATTTTTCTATCACATATAAGTCATTATGGATATATATATATATATATATATATATATATATATATAAATATATTGGAACTGTGAATCAAATTTAACTGTTCACATTGTTATAACAGAATTTGTCGTAGAATTTAAAGACGATTATTGTGGAAATGAATAATACAATTTATCTAACAAATTGTTGCTTCTTGTTTAATGAAGTAAGAAAGGAAGTAATATGTGGCATTTCTATATTCGTTCATGATGGGGCATGATATTTTCAGAGCAATGTCTGAAAGGTTTCAAGTTTAATAACGTTTGGGTTTAATTCTAGACAGCTTTGGAAAGCTTAGTTGAGGTATTGCAATTTTGTGCATACGATTTATTGTGTTAGTGCAGCTAATATTTGACATCATTGGATGGTCAATATTAATGCTGGATATTGTTCTTGTAGTCTTTTGGAGAAGACGTTAACGTAGTTATTGCGTTTTGGTAAGAGTGAAATTAGCTTTTGAGCTATCACTTATTTGGATTTGATATTGTAGTTCTCGTGATTTGGAATCACGAATGTTTTTCTTATGCTTGTTTTATGCAAGTAACCCTACGTTTTATTCTTGCCTAGTAGGATTTGCCGGAGATAAATTGTCTATATCATGACACCCATATTCAAGTAACACAGATACTTCTTAAACTACTTTAACTAATTCATGCAACATAATACATGTGATATTTCAGTAATTTTGAGTAAAAATATACTGCATTCTTTGAAGCTTATAAATAGTTAATGAACTATTTTCACAAAATGTAACACAATTTGATTATCTTAATTGATTGTTGAATTCATCGAATTAAGGAAATGATAACCATGAAACATACTTGTAAAATTAAATGAAGATAGGCAGCGTTGAAAACAAAATCCTATTTGAGGATGTAACTTGTATATATAATGTAAAATTTGTATAAATCTTTAAGGGTATAACATCAGTATATAATGTAACATTATATTTTTCTTGTTATTTGTTCAGCGAATGATATGAACAGTAAGATGGGGCCTTACTGTAGGCATTTGTTTAAAACTACATTTTTCATGATTTGATTTAAAGAAACTTTTCTTTAACTTTGTGTCGAATTGACGGACGTTTATCATTAATCAGTCAATACATTGAATTTAATTTTAAAGAATCTTAGAACGACTAGCGTTTTATATCAGAAAAGGGGAGTGCGTTAGGAGGACCAGTGGGTGGTTTTCTTTGAGTTTGCTTAAACTTAACGCCCGAGATATTTTTATTTTTATTTTAGAGTCTCTTGTTCGAGTTCTTTTGAGCTTTGTTTCATCGTAATTTTATACACCACTGGCATCTTCGTACCGCATTCTTTAATATCGACGTATCCTGATCCCTGGTTGATCCTAGTTGGTAGGTTTTTCAGAGCTTATTTGAGCCGGGAACTTCTAGAATCTACGATCCAGCCTTCCATCGGATTGCAACAGGTAAGACCACGTGGATTACGGGTACAGTACCATCCCGGCATTTGCCCGAAGACGAAGTGGGAAACCACGGAAAACCACTTCGAGGATGGCTGAGGTGGGAATCGAACCCCCTCTACTCATTTGAGCCACCCGAGGCTGAGTAGACCCCGTTCCAGTCCTCATACCACTTTTCAAATTTCGTGGCAGAGCCGGGAATCGAACCCAGGAACTCCGTGGCGGCAGCTAACCATGCTGACCGCTACGCTACGGAGGCGACCTATGTGGGTAGGCTCACGAATAAATACATCAGACCGAAACTATAATTTCTTTCAACGGCGTCTGTGCGAAAAGCGCTTGCTATACACTTACAGTAATAGTTAGTGAGGTTTTAAGGGGGGGGGGGGGGAACTACGAGGTCATCTGCCCCAAACATACAGTAAATACAGATAATTATAACATTATTGGTTTTACGTCCCTTTTAACTGCTCTGGCTTTCAGATACGCCGGGGTGCCGGAATTTTGCTCTGAAGGGGATCTTCAACGTGCCAGTAAATCTACTGACACGGCTCCCTCGCATTTGCACACCCTCAAATGCCAGCTGACTGCGCCAGGATACGAACCTGCAACCTTGGGCACAGCAAGTGAGAACGTTACCGCTGAGCCTCGTATCAAGGCAGTAATTACAGATTGTGTCATATTATGATTCTGGGATAAATATTGAACTATTAAAATTCTAACTATCAGGAATAGAGTCGCCTCCGTTCCGTAGTAGTCAGCGTGATTAGCTGCCACCCCGGACGTCCTGGGTTCGATTCCTGGCTCTGCCACGAAATTTGAAGCGAGGTATGAGGACTGGGACGGGGTCTACTCAGCCTCGGGTGGTCCAAATGAGTAGAGGTGGTTCGATTCCCACCTCAGCCATCCTCAAAGTGGTTTTCCGTGGTTTCCCACTTCGCCTTCGGGCAAATACTGGGATGTTACCTACCGTACAGACAAGGCCGCCTCCTTCCCTCTTCCTTGCCTATCCCTCCCGATCTTCCCCGATCTTCCCCTCCCTTCCCATCCCTCATGAGGCCCCTGTTCGCTTTGCAGGTGAGGCCGCCTGGGCGAGGTGCTGATTCCACCTCCCCAGTTGTATCCCGCAGGCAAGATGTTTCAAGCTCCAGGACACTGCCCGTAGAGGCGGTAATGATGGGATCCCTCGCTGAGTCCGTGGGAAAAACTAACCTGGAGGGTAAAATCGACTAAAAAACAAGAAGTTCCGTGACGAACTAAAGAGCCTACTTTTCTTAAAATTTAAGATTCATGCCAATCCATATAGACCTAACTAGAAAAATAGCGAAATTAAGTTGGTAATATCGAAATTTCTAATTAGTTCGAAATATACCTGTAGCCTAATAGAACACTACTGTTGGCAGCCCTGGTGACTGAATATATTCTTAGTTCCATCTCTTAAGATACAGAATACAATATTTGGTTGAAGTCCAATGGATAGCATGGATGTTACATGCAGTTAGACATTGGATCTATCAGCGCGCGTATGTTAGTATAAGAGTTACATGTATTTGAAAATTGGACCTATCAACAGGCTTAGAGTCATGTTGGCAGCACTGACGTATATTAGTTTCTCATAATTAATCTAGAATCTTAGGTAATATACTTGTGCAAAATTTGAAGCTGTTGGCTTACATACTTTCTGATATATTAATATTTGGGTAAAAAAATAGAGACATCATTTATTAACAGTTGGCAGCCCTGGTTGCTCTTAAGAATAAGCATAGTCATATCTGTTATGGTACACATAGCACATAGGAAATTTGGTTGAAATCCAATTGATATTATATAAGTTACATGTATTTAAAAATTGGTCTTATCAGCAGTCTTAGAATCATGTTGGTAGCACTGATGTACATAAGTTACTCCAAATTAATTTAGAATGTCAGGTACTATACGTGTGCATAGTTTAAAGCTGTCGGCTTGCATACTTTCTGATATATTGGTATTTGGATAAAAGAATAGAGATAACATTTATTGACAGTTGGCAGCCCTGGTGGCTCGTACGAATACGCCCAGTCATATCTGTTTATGTACACATATTACATACAAAATTTGGTTGAAATCCAATTGATAGTATAGAAGTTATATGCATTTAAAATTTGACTTATCAGCAGGCTTAGAATCATTTTGGCAACACTGCCATGCATGGCCTCCTGGAAATTTAACTGAAATATTATTATCTATACGTGTGCCAATTTTGAAATAGCTCCCATTCATACCTTCCAAGATATCCAACATGGGGCTCAAATTTCAATTGCGATTTTTCAGCAGTTGGTAGCACTGACATCATTTTCAAATATGGCCGTGAGATATTCAGGTATAGGTCTTCACTCCTACCAAATTTCGTTTGGATTCCTGCAGCCGTTTAGGAGTTGATAGGGGGGGGACACACACACAGCCAGACAGACAGAAGGACAGACAGACAGACAGACAGACACACATTTGCCCGATCTCATAAGACTACTTTTTCCTCATTTTCGCAAAATGTGAAAAGTAGGCTAATAATAATTATAACGAATAGTAACCATCCATTGTTTTGAACAGTATTTAGGGAAAATAACCATTTAAATGAGACAAGAAAATAGCTTTCCCTATCGTCTTCGTAGATAATGTGAACAAAACCAAGTTGAAATCTTGCTGTACGAGGTAGGGAGGGTATAATAAAATAGTTAAACAGAATTTTAAAATTCTGCCGTAGGATAGTCTTGAACCCGGGATCTTCGAAAGAGCGTGCGGGCGCAATAACACTTGCACACATTTCCAACACACTCTCGAGGTTTTTGTTGCGCTTCTTATTAACACGTGTGGTAAAATATTCAATTATTACAGTTAGATCCTAAATATTGATTGGAATGCATTCATTCAGTACCTGGCATGTTTTCTAACTAACTTAAAGCAAGTTTCGCGACCGCTTTGCGTTAATAAGGCGAAATAACTGCAAATAATGCCCTCAAATGATAGCCCTTCGGTTTTATTTCATACAACTTAGCGTCCAAAATGCTAGCGTGTGATACACTTCGGTCATACAAGCAGGTGTACTGACGAAGAGAACAGAATCATACAGGATTTTGTACCAGCGATCACAGCAGCTTCCTTGCCAGCGAGTGTCGTGTGATACGGGCCTAAAGATATGCTAAGACTTTTTGTTAAAATTTAATAACAAAACAAGATGTTCGGTAAAGAACGTATAGCCTACTTTCTCCTAAATGCATGGGTATTGTTATAACTCTTTGTCCTTTTCAAGGATTATAATTGAATGTTGGTTGTAGTAGCTTCTTGAAATACAACATGCTATACGCATAATATACATTGATATGACGCGCCCTTTACTAGCACTATCTCTGAAAAAAAATTCATTCAATTCGGTTTCACCGTGTTTGAATTGATATGGGGAATCGATTTGCACACATACATGGCCGTTATCTGCAAACTATTGGGCTGATGACCTTGTAGTTCAGTCAAAAGATGCTTCCCACAAAAAGGTATGTTGTTAAAAAATTTGGTAGAGATCAAATTACTAGGTTAGTCGTAATTTGATTAGCTTTTAACATGTGGGTGGCCGCTATTCCGTTTCCGTCAAGATGGCGGCGATATAAAACATGACACTGAGGAGGCCTTTGCTAGTGCTACCTCTGTACCAAACTTCGTTCCATTCGGTTTCACCGTGCTTTAAAAAATAGGGGGAATCGATTTGCACACATACATGGCCGCTATCCATACATTATTGGCCTGATGACCTTGTAGTGTGGTCAAAGGAATCTCTATACATAAAGGTATGTTGTTACAAAATTTGGTAGAGATCAAATGATCAAATGATTAAGGATTGGGAAGTAGGCGGCCGTGGCCTTAATATAGAATCCGTCCCGGAATTTGGCCGGAGTAGAAGTGGGAAACCACGGAAAACCATTTCCAGGGTGGCTGAGGTGGGAATCGAACCCACTTCTTCTCATATTTGCTTCACAAGGCTACGTGTACCCAATTTCAGCCCTCAGACAAGTATTACATTTCTTGGCAGAGCTGGGAATTGAACCCAAACCTCCGGAGCAACACTTGGATATGTTATGTTAATATTCATGCCAGATTTTTAATTTTCTGCCATTATAGGTCACGTGGCATAACGTACCAATTCGATAGTATTCTCTTTATAAATCATCAAAATTCGACGTACTCTTCACAAAAATACGCCGCAAGGCAATAAATGTGGCAATGTAGTTACATCCCGACTAAAATGGAATGTGGGCTTTCGTTCAAAAAGTATGCCTGCTACTGGATTCGAAGCAGCATTCTACCCGCTCGCGCCCACCACGTACGTTTTTTCTTTTTTTTGTCGTGAGTCCGGCGCGCTAACCATTTTTTATTAGCTCTCTACAGAATTACAGAATTTTCAGATATGATAAATACCATACTATTACATCACAAGAAAATCCAGATAGTGTCCATATTTATCGTACAATTGTCCACTTTCACTAAGCTTCCAACGCTCTTTCTGCAGGTGATACATGAGATCCAGGAACGAGAAATGTTGATCATTGTCCATCACGAAGTGTACATATTGGCCCATTATCCACACAATGGCAGTCTGTTTAATTTGGGGGAAGGTGGTCTCCGACAAACGAATCAACTTCCTGTCATCAAGGTCATCCGTGGGCACATTTAATAGTTGACATATTTTTCCCTTACACCACAGCCACGTGGAGGCAACTCGCGAGCATGATGTGAAGCGGTGTATCGCCGTATCAGTTTGACCACATATAGTACACCATGGGTAAGCTTCAAGACGGATGGTATATCGCCGTAGAGCCGTTGGGATGAGATCGTTGAGGAAGATAAATACCTGGGAGTGTACAGCAGAAGAAATGGTCATAGCCCCAAAATTTTCCCAAACAGTGGGCCAATGGACGTAGAGGGTGGTGGCCTCGATTCGCGGTTTGGAGTGTACCACTTGCCGCAACATGTTATAAATACTTTTCGTCGTTGGAACAGTCCCTGAAGGCATTTGGCGAACAGTTTCCAGAAGGTGCTGTTGATGGTCCCTAAATATCTTCGGCAAACCTCTATCACAACCATGGGCTGTGTTTCGAATATCTTTGTAAAGCGTTCTCGTAAAAGTGTCATGTTGGGAAAGGATGGTGATATCGTTCTTGCAGAGGAGTGCACGGCATTTCATGCCATGAGCTGTTAGCCCTAGCCCGCCTTGCCGGGATGGGAGAACAACTGTTCCCGTTGTACTCGAAACAGAAATCCTTGCCATATAAACCAACCTGTATATTTTGACAATTGGCTCTCAAACATTTTGGGAAGTGGGAAAAGTTTTGTGACATACCATATTTTAGAGAGCGCAAACACGTTGTGGACCATGACCCGTTGCACTATATTGAGGTTTCTTCGACCAAATTGGATCAGCACTCCCCTAACTTTGGCAATGACCTTAGTCCAGTTTGCTTGCACTGTGTCCAGAAGCGATTGCTTCCAGGTAATGCCAAGAATTTTCACCTCATTTACTATCCGGAACCAGGGCTGTTGGGTAATCACTGAGTTAGTATTGAGCGGAAGCAAAGCACTTTTCTGGGGGGTTCGATTGTGCTCCAGAGGCGATATTGTAGAGCTAAAGGACGCTATCGATTTGGGAGATGTCTTCATTATTGCGGATCAATATTGATACGTCATCAGCATAGGCGCACATGCCAAAAACATGTGTGGACAGTTTGTAACCCTGTAGCTTCACCTGGGTAGTCCGAATGAACGGTTCAAGGCCAATGACAAAAAGTAGCATGGAAAGGGGACATCCTTGCCTAACTGATCGTTGTATTGGAATCAGAGGGGAAAGAAAACCGTTGACGAGCACTCGAGACGTAGCATTACAATTTATCATACGAATGTAGTCAATAAGGATTGCAGGAAATTCAAAGAGCTGCAAGACCATGTACAAGTATTCATGACTGATGCGGTCGAAAGCTTTATCAAGATCTAAGGTGAGAAAACTCATTGGCTCAGTGGGGAGCATTTCGGCTTTTAGGTGTAGGTCCCGTAGTATCGCTAAGTTTGTTAACAGAGTTCTTCCAGGAATACTGCAACATTGTTCATCACCAATGATATCATGTAGAACAGTCTTCAATCGGCATGCAAGTACTTTGGTAAGGACTTTATAATCACTGCAGAGCAGAGTAACTGGTCGGAAGTCACCAACTGCCATGGGAGAGGATGTTTTTGGTCTGAGGACTATGGTACCCTTGTGATGTGATTGACAAAGAGCACGACGTTGGAGAATGGTACGCAAGACGTGACAAAATTCTTTGCCAATGAGAGGCCAGAAGTGTTTATACAGTTCATATGGCAGTCCATCAATGCCAGGTGAGCGGTTATTTGGGAGGTGCTTAACCACAGAGTGCATCTCTTCTTCCGAAATATCCGTGCTGAGCAGAGTTTTGTTGTCCGGAGATAGTTGGGTACTGCAAGATGAAAGCAATAGGGTCACCTGCTGTGGATCAATTGGAGCCTTAGCGTAGAACCATTGATAAAATAATGATATTTCACTACGTATAACGTCAGGGGAGGTGACGACACTTCCAGTACTGGTGCGGAGGCGGTGGATATATTTACGTTGCCGCTCAAGTTGTCCTTTGGCGATATGGTATACACTTGCACTTTCGTCCGGGAGCACTGTACGATCTTTTAAAGCCACGTTTATATGAGCGAGCGTTCGTTGCTCTAGAGACAGGAGCTTGGTTTTAACTTCCCGAATCTGGTCATACATACGCTCCCCAGCATCAGATCTTTGCTGGAGCTGGCGAAGAACTCGACAGTAAAATTCAACTGTATCCCGTCTTTCCCGACCTCTTTGGTAGGATATGTTCTTAAAGACGCGGCGGATCCCTGGTTTAACCAAAATATCCCACCAGTCTGCACAGTCGCGAAAGTTGCATTTTTGTTGGACTTATCGAGTCCAGTGTTGTCTGAAAATATCTTGGCATTCCTCCTCCAGTAACAGCGAGCAATTCAACTTCCAATAACCTCTTCCTATGTGAAATATGGGATGGGGGTAAGAGATTGTACATACGACTGCATGATGGTTAGTGAAACTGGCAGGTATCACTTCATATCGTCTAGGCTGGATAATTTCCTGGGAAAAGTAGATGCGGTCAATTCGTGATTAGGAGTTGTGACTTATACAGGTGTAAGGGGGCAGGGGCACCCTTAAACTATCCACAGCATCAATGAGGTGTAGGAAGGTAAGGAGGGTCCTGAGAGCCGGGTTGACACCTTGATATGGACTAGTGGAATCCTCTGGGCGTTGAATACAATTGAAATCCCCTGTAAGAAAAGGTTTTTCCTTAACGTCGTGCAGATGAGGCAGTATACTCTGTTGAAAGAACATTTTCCGTTCCACCCGTTTATTGGACCCGGATGGGGCATATACATTTATCAGGGTGGTATTGTTTATGTGTCCAGATATTATGCGTCCTGATGGATGACATAGCACACCTTCGAGTGGGATATCATGTCTTATGAGGAATCCGGTCCCTCTATTCGTAGTACCGGTATTGATGTATTGTTTGTAGAAGGAAGATATGGGAAAACAGGGTATAGCAACTTCTTGAATGAAAGCAATGTCAATGTCTGCATCTCGAAGGAATCTCTCCAACAGTTGAAATTCAGGGGGCATTCTATTACATTGATATTCACAGTGGCCACAGTGAGAAATTGCGCCATTAAGAGAAGTATAAAAGCTGTGCTAGACATACTGGAAGGTGAACTCGAGAAAAAAAAAGACACGGGTGAGAAATATACTGGTGCACTATGTCAAATTAGGGTGAGATAGTTCCTTATGACTGCCATTCATAGGCCGGCTGTCAGCGTTTGAGAGCGTTCGTGGGTCACTAGATGACGTAGAATGAAGATTTTGTTTCTTTTTCACAGCTGCGGGAACGTTTGTAGAACCAGTTTGATTCTTCGGGGCTGGTACGGCAATCGAGGCATTTGTTTTAATCTTCTTAGATACGTTCTCTGATCCCCGATCAACCTGCTTAAGTGAGTCGGTAGGTACCAGAGAAGGTGGGGGCAGTGAAGACAAAATTTCTGTGGCAGCCTGTAGTGACGGCAGAGTTGGCTCTAAGGCTGCCATACAGGTGGCCGATAGCACAGGGGCACTCTGTGGCTCGCTGATCTGGTCAGTGCAAGGTACGTTTTCTGCGTCATGTGTGTCAGAGGCCACTCCTGCTGGTGTCCCAGCTGACTGATCAATAAGCATGTATTCATGTGACGTTTGCTGTGTCACAACATCCGAGTATTGGACACGTCGTTGTTGTGTAGGAGTTATACCGAGGGGAATCATTTTCTTTGGGCGTTGATACGTAGATGTGTGTTAGCATTGCAAATTAAACAGGTCTGTTTCTGTCCATTATAAGATACGTACTGTAGCCAGAATGGCCACCAAAAGTCTCAGTGGAGGGGATATCTTGTTTGATTTCCATAGTGACTGCACGTATTCCATAAGACACCGGGAACTGATAAGCAGAAGACCATTGTTCTTTCCTGACGTCACTCACAATGCCATATATCGACAGGACGGATTTGAAAATTTCAGGGGGAACTTCGAGTGGGACTTTGAGTATACGCACTGTGGTAAAATTTGAATCCGCTTTGGAGAGCTTAACATTAGTCATTTCGCCTGAGTCATACTGAAATTTAATAGGAGCTGCAAAAGTATTACCAGTTTCTGATAAGTAGATATGCTGATTACCTTGATGTACATGGTTCTTTCTTGCGCATTTAACTGGATGGCTTCTACTTGGTCGACAGTCAACCGGAGGGTATCGCTAATCCAGCGGTGAATTTCTCCTGGTGTGCGGCGAGAACTCTGCCTGTCCCATTGACAGCGTACGGTGTTTTTCCTCTGGTACCCGGACATGATTTTCAGCGGGGTTTTCTGGGTTTCTGGTTTTGTTGTCCTATCTGGAACACTACTTGAAAAAGTATTGTCCGAATGACACACGGAAGGTCAGTACGTCCCGTGGAACTATCGGAAGCACCGGTATTAGGAAACGTACACTCTTCCAATGCGGTCGCACAGCTCGCACACACGCACCTCACTCGGCCACGACTAGTGACCAACTCTTGCCCCTCTCAGCCACTAATACATGGTAGGTACCACACGCTAAACGTGCCATAGTTACTGTAGCCGTCCCACCTCAAACGTTTACGTTCATCTCAAAGTCTTCAATCACGGTTTATGGTGTTGATTTAACTTTCTACTATTACAGATCACGTGGCGTAAGCTATTAATTCGATCGTATTACGTGTATGTGTGTTATTTCAAGCAGCAGTAAGTCATATGTTAGTAGAATGGGCCATAATATCTGGCGGGGAAAAGTTTAAGATCAGTTTTTCTTTGCTAGACCCATGACCCAATTACATTGCTGTCACACAGTCAGAGCGCAGAGCAATTTCGACCATCGGGAGAAATACGACGTTAGTTCGGTTTCATAAAACTAAATAATAAGGGGCGGGTGGACCACACTGTATATATAAGAATGAAAGTTTGTCTGTTTTTTCTGAATTTGTACGGAAATTTGCGTTATTTGCGCGTTTCAGACTGCTTTATGACGGATGCGCGCGAACATAAATATTTTGACTGTCTGTCTGTCTGTCTGTCTGTGGACAAAGTGGATGTTCCCTTATAACTCGAGAACGGCTGGGTGGATCAACGTAAAATTTGGTACAGATATCCTTCAGAGGCACGGCACTAATCATTGATGTAACTCTTCTCTGTACCTCTCATAAAAGGAGGCCTACCCCCTTAAAATACTTGCTGAAATAGGCGTAGAAGGGCGAGACAAAGCTCATTTTCAGCCCCTCAATGTGAGAAACGAAACTCGGGGGGCCCTAAAGAGACCCCGAAAACCACAATTTAAGGCCCTAAAAAAACAAACCAACAGTTTTTAAGATATTCCCAGAAAATTAATTTCATTTAATACAATAATGAAAGAAAGCTAGCCGGTAACCATGGCAACAGAAATTCACAGGTCCATCTATTGCTGTAAGACGCAATACAATTCCATTTGTTACATTAATGAGATAGTATGCAGACGGCTAGAAGGTTATAACGGATCCAAATTAAGCTGTAAAATTCATCAATACATATAATGCTCTTAAGGGGTCAAGGGGTACTCTAGAATTTTTTTACGCGATTTACACGTGCTGGGATGCTACGGAAGGTCTATTATATCCCTATCCCTATATTTTTATATTATTATTATAATTATTATTATTACACTACGGAAAGGAAGACCCCTGAGGACTGGAAAAAGGGAATAATTTTCCCGATCTTCAAGAAAGGTAGTAGAACCGAATGCAGAAACTATCGGGGAATAAAACTGATGAGTCATTGTGCATAGATGTTTGGGAAAGTTTTGGAAAGGAGAATTAGGACAAGGATAGAAGGAGAGATGAGGGATGAACAACATGGCTTCAGAGCAGGAAGGTCCACAGTGGATTTGATTTTTGCTGTAAGGCAGTTACAAAAACAGCACTATGAGTATGGAACAGATCTACTGATGGCCTTCCTGGACATTGAGAAAGCATATGACAGTGTATGCAGAAACAAAGTATGGAAGTCCCTGGAGGATAGAGGAGTAGAAAAATGGACTATAAGGAGGATAAAGGAGATGTACAAGGGAAGCGTGAGCTGTGTGAAAGTGGGAGGAGAGAGATCGGACTGGTTGGAACAGAGAAACGGCCTGAAACAAGGAAGTGCACTGGCACCGTTACTTTTCATTGTGGTGATGGATGACATAATGACCCGAGTGGCACAAGTAATTGGGGAAGGAAAGATGAAAGCAATGGTGTTTGCGGATGATTTGATGATTTGGGGAAACAAGGAGGAGGAGATACAGGAACAGTTGGACGTGTGGGAAGGAATAATACAAGGATATAGGATGAAATTTAGCATAAATTAGAGTGAGATGGCGATCACAACAAGGAAGAAGGAAATAACCACAACGGAAATAACAATTGGTGGGGAACAGCTGAAGAAAGTGGAGAGTTTCAAGTATCTGGGGAACCTGATACAAGATAATGGAAGAAACGATAGAGAAAAATGAGCGGGGGGCAGGCAGAAGCATTCCGAAGGAGTGTGAGAAGCATGTTATGGAGCAAGGATGTCCCTCAGAACAGAAAAAGATCATATATCGGACGTACTATGTCCCTATCCTGAAGTATGCCTCGGTGACCTGGGCTATGAAAGGAAGGGAGAAAAGCAAAATACAGGTCAGTGAGATGAGGTTCTTGAGAAGCAGTATTGGAGCTACAAAGATGGACAGAATAAGAAATGAGAGGACTAGAGAATTAATAAAGGAGGAACCATTACGGGATAGAGAAATCTAGACTTAGATGGTATGGACATGTAAAACGAATGGAGAAGAGGATACCCAGGAGGATACACGAGACGAAGTGGGAAAAAAAGAGACCGAGAGGAAGACCGAGAGACAGGTGGCTGAAAGGGATGGAAGAAAGCGTGAAGAAGAGAGGAGAAGACTGGGCAGGGGTGGAGGCTGAGAGATGGTGGGAAGACAGAAGACGTTGGAGTGGCCTGTGTTCCAAACAGACCCGGCCAGTGGTTGGAAACTGTGCAAGAGGATGATGATGATGATGATACTACGGCCTACAACGACGAGACAAAGCTCATTTTCAGCCCCTTGGTGTCAGAAAAAAACCACGGGGCCCCTAAACAGCCGTAAAGGGTCTCCGAAAACTATATTTTAATGCTCTAAAACCAAGAGTTTCTGAGATATTTCCAGAAAACTAATTTCATTTAATAAACTAATGTAGGAATTCAAGCCTGTAACCATGACAACAGTGTCTCAAAAAGGTACATCCAACTTTCCATCTATTTCTGCAAGAAGTAATGCCACTCCATTTATTAAATGTCTGTGAAAGTTTGCAAATGGCTATAAGGTTATCACGGAACCAACAAAAACTGTAAAATTCATCAATGCGCTTAAGGGGGTCAAGAGGTACCCTCGATTTTTTCACAAGACTTAAACGTGCGATGTGTCGTACAGAAGGTCTATTATATCTTCAAACATCAACATTATTTTCAAAAATTCCTGAATTGAAATAGTTTATTTTTTATTTTATTTTTTTGCTTTTAGGAATTTGGGCCATTGGAGGCTAAAAAACCTGAATTTTCATGCACCACAAGCCTTTATAATTTATTAAAGGGGTCTTCCTCTGGATGCGCACTTGACACAACAGTGAGGGTCAGTTTTTAAGTGACGTGTATTGCATTTCGTTTACGAGGTTTTCAATTTTATTTTCACGTCAGGAAGTACACGTTAGGTAAATTAGTTTCAGAGCATATTTCAACTAATAATTTATCTTTGTCGAAAAACAGTTTCCAAGCCCCTAACCATTGCAACAGCAGCTCAATTGATTACATCTGGTTATTAATACCGACGACCGTTCGAAGAATGGGTACTTCTGCTAGTTAAATATAAAGCAGCGGCTTCGGTGGCGTAGTCGGTAGCATGCTGAGCTCCTATGCCCAAGACAGCGGGTTAAAGCCCGGCCGAAGTCGTCTGATTTTTTAGAGCGTTAAACATCCTTCAGTATGCCTTCCTTCGGAGGGGAAGTAAAGCCGGCGGTCCCATGTCATAGATTTATGGCATGTAAAAGATCCTTCCACAGGCTAAACTTGTGTGAAGCTAAATTGTTAGGTTAGATTTCGTCGGAACGCTCTATCAAAGTTCCAACGTTCACCACTAGGTATCATTGATATCTGGTAGCGAAAGTTAGAACTATTTGAAATTGATCGGAACTTGTAGCTCACCCTAAGGGTGTTCGCTGTAAACAGCTACAGACTCAGGCGAGCCGCACATGTCCTCGGACACTCGCGGCACTAAAAGCCATACGATAAATAAAATAAATATAAAGCACTTCTACCTACACAACTTTGATGGTCCTGCCTTTCCCAGTTATAAATGCAATACAATTTTCGTTCAACAACGGAGAAAGTCGTACCAGAGCAGAAAACGTACGCAACGGGCGTTGTGAGGTCCAGTGGATCACTCAACGTACGTAGTTTGTACAAAATAGCACATTCTGATGTAATTGCAACAACTGCTTGCAGACAACTACCTAGCTTGAACGTGCTAGGACTGCGGCAGGAATAGCACAGAGCAGACAGACTTTGAGGAGGTCTCAGGAATATCATACCACTTGCTGACGGTTAGGGAAGGGTGAAATTGTTGGTGTCTGAATACTGAGATGAACATGGAACTACCCAGGTTGATGTACACGCCGACTTCTCATATCCACACCGACCAATCACCCTAGACATCCCCTATGGAACGGACATTTTTCGGCTGAGAATACTCGAGTGCAGTAGATTATAAAAAAGTTCATAAGTATTAAAATAGCCCAGGTTTTAGATTTGAAGTTGGTTCGGGTACACAATAATACTCCTATTTGTGCTTGAGATGTGATATATTTGGAGGAATGATCCTTTGTGCAGTTCAGTCTTGCTGAAAGAGCAGAGTGGCATATTAGAAGTTAGATTGATCAGCAAGTAAAATACGGTTTATATATTGAATACTTGGCGGCACCTAGGTGCCTCAATATCACTCTCACATTCATACTCCAGTTATTTATTTATTTATTCATTTATTTATTTATTTATTTATTTATTTATCTTATGGCTTTTAGTGCCGGGAGTGTCCGAGGACATGTTCGGCTCGCCAGAGTCTGTAGCTGCTTCCAGGGAACACCTAGAGGGTGAGCTACACGTTCCGTTCAATTTCAAGTAGTTACAACTTTCGCTACCAGATGTCAATGATACCTACTGGTGAACGTACGAACTTTGATAGAGCGTACCAACGATATCTAGCCTAGAATTTAGCTCCACACAAGTTTAGTCTGTGGAAGGATCTTTTACATGCCGTAAATCTATGACGTGGGATCGCCGGCTTTACTTGCCCTCCGAAGGAAGGCATACTGAAGTATTTTAACGTTCTTATAAAATCGGACATCTTCGGCCGGGTTTGAACCCACTATCTTGGGCACAGCAGTTCAGCATGCTACCAACTACGCCACCGAAGCCGCTCATACTCCACTAATTCATAACAACTTAGCCCATTTCAATAATAACTCATCTAAAATCACATCACTTTATTAAGCAAGCTCTCTATCATGTCATTGACTGAGCAACCAGAAAGAAAGTCGATGTATTGAATATAAATCAAATAAAAATAGAATGCCGATAATAAAAGGAATTTGGCATATACACATCTACAAATATTTTACTCAATGTGCAAGTCTGAAATAGGTCAATATGTGGTCAAACGATGCCGTAGGATTACCGAAAATGAAGTCATGAGTAAAAGCGAGATTTAACGGGATCCATCACCAACGGTTCACTAGCGTACTACGAGATTTCTTGGATCCCGCCACGGACGGTTCGCTAGCGCACTAGGATTTCTATGATTCATTCATCAACGGTTCGCTAACGTACTACGAAGTTTTTCGGATCTCATCACCGACGGTTTCCTAGTGTACTAAAATATTTTTCGGAGTCTGCCCGAACGGTTTGCTGGCTTACTGCGAGATTTCTCGGGTCCCGCCACCTACAGTTCACTAGTATACTCGTCACCAACGGTTTGCTAGCGTACTATGAGATATCTCGGGTCCCATCACCAACTGTTTAATAGCATACTACGAGATTTCGCGGGTCCCACCACCTACAGTTCACTAGTATACTCGTCACCAACGGTTTGCTAGCGTACTATGAGATATCTCGGGTCCCATCACCAACTGTTTAATAGCATACTACGAGATTTCTCGGGTCCCACCACCTACAGTTCACTAGTATACTCGTCACCAACGGTTTGCTAGCGTACTATGAGATATCTCGGGTCCCATCACCAACTGTTTAATAGCATACTACGAGATTTCTCGGGTCCCACCACCTACAGTTCACTAGTATACTCGTCACCAACGGTTTGCTAGCGTACTATGAGATATCTCGGGTCCCATCACCAACTGTTTAATAGCATACTACGAGATTTCTCGGGTCCCACCACCTACAGTTCACTAGTATACTCGTCACCAACGGTTTGCTAGCGTACTATGAGATTTCTCGGGTCCCACCACCTACAGTTCACTAGTATACTCGTCACCAACGGTTTGCTGGCGTACTACGAGATATCTCGGTTCCAATTACCAACTGTTTGCTAGTGTACTACGAGATTTCTCGGATCCCGTTAACCAACGGCTTGCTAGCGTACTACGAGATTTGTTGGGGCTCGTCATACATATGTTAATACTCTCCCACAATTGGTTGTCTACGGCCAAAGGGCCTGTGGTCTATCCCGGGGGAAGCAGTTACAGCTGTCCATTTTTTCGGAGAGGATATGATATTTCAGCACACACGGCCACCTGTGATATTCCAAGCCTCATGTCCATATTCAAACGTGTACAATTTTGCCCTCTCCAGGAATGGTCCAAAAAGTAGGGGTCGAATATCGTTACTGATGTGTTCCGTGTTATCTGCCCAATATGTGTGCAAAATTTGAGCGAGATCGCAAAGTTGACGTTCGCGATATTCCCTTGTTAGTAAAGTGCTGACTTAAGAAATGAAGTTTCTCACAAGACCTCAGCAGATATCTTGGTGGGATCTTCTGAGAATTATAGAATGGACTACGAAGTAATGTAATCCTTACAAGAGAGGCTAATGTACAGTGGTTTAGTTGGACCGGAACGGGCCGGAAAGCCGTTCCGGAAAATATCTTCCCGCTTTAGAATGACGTAACAATTTTACATTCAGTAAGAAAATCGTTTATAATCTATACATAGCGCTGAAACGTCACGGGTGTACTCTAGCGGACTAATATCGAACCTTACTGTTTTATGTTCATAAAATACGGTCGCTTTTACACTCCTGGGCGTTTATCTGGTTCTCTAAGGTTGGCTACACTGCTATTGGATACGGAGAGCGGGAAGTGAGCACAACAACTTTCTTCCGCTCGTTATGTTTGTGTGAATCCAAGTTTTATTTTATGTTTCGCTCGATGTGTTGCTGTGAAGCAGATATTACGGAATCTCTCTGCAGTTAATGAACATCAGTAGCCCCGTAGTACCTTTCAAGTTTTCCAGTGACTGTAAAAGTGAGTTGTGAGTCACAACTTGTGACAATGAGTTTACTTAAGTGGTTGGGTTAAAAAAAAACGTGCTGGGGATGAAGATGAAGAATCAAAGAATACTAAAAAGGTGTGTGATGGCTCAAGTAAAAACGAAACTGAATGGAGTTCCGAGAACATTAGTTTCATTAAAGACGTGAGTATAGAGATAGACCCTGGGTTAAATGTTGCTGAAACGTGTGATGAAGATTCAAGGGAGAATCTAGGTTATAGTTCTACACATTCTACCATCGACTGTGAAATTCAAGGACCCACCTACCGAAAACAAGATTTTCCAGACTGTTGGAACGAGTCTCAGTACCGTTATTTTTTTGTCAGAGAACGAGTGGTTATTTGCAGGAAAGAAAAAATTAGGCTGCAATATATGTAAAGAGGAAAGTAAATTAGGATTAGGAGTTTCTAAAGGGGCAGGACTTAAGCTAATGAAAGTATGAGTAGAATGCAAGGTTCATCCCAACGGAAATAATATTAATCAACAACAAACAAGCCTTAGGAAAAAATATTTGAGCACAAAAATTCAGAATCTCACAAAAAAAGCTATGTTACAAAAATCAGAATCCAATAAAAAGATATTTGAAAGTTGCTTGGACACTATGAATGTCAAACACCTAGAAACCACCGTTCGAGTATTTCGAACAGCATACTCAATTGCGAAAAGAAATAGACCCTTCGTAGACCTACAGGCTTATGTTGAGCTTCAACAATTAAATGGTTTTGATGTGGGACGAGTTCTTCATACAAATTTTAGTTGCGCTAATATTATTGAGCACATTTCACAGGAAATGTGAAATAAAATAGCAAAATCTATAACAGAAAATCAGAGGAAAATCAGTATTATGATTGACGAATCAACAACAGTTAGTGTAAAATCTGTGTTAGTATTATGTTTGAGATGTGCTCTTTCAGATAACTCTGAAGTTGTTACCTTTTTCTGGGACATGATAGAACTTTAATCAACTACAGCAGATGTTATTACTCGAGAGATATTGAAGAATCTTTCTTCATATGGGATGAATGAAAACTTTCTGGCAGAACATTTAGTTGGTCTAGCATGTGATGGGGCCTCTGTAATGTTAGGTAGAAAAAATGCAGTTGGAGCACAGTTTTTAAAGTTATTTCCAGATATAGTTATCTGGCACTGTTTAAACCATCGCTTGGAATTGGCCGTTTCTGATACAAGGAATGAAGTTACAGGTGTTAACCATTTCCATTCTTTCTTTGACAAAATTGTATTCTTTATACAGCATGTCTCCCAAAAATCAAAGGGAACTCAACATTTGTGCTGCTTCACTGGAACAAAGAGTTAAGAAGATTGGGAAAATATTTACAATAAGTTGGGTAGTTTCAAGCCAGAGAACTGTAAAAGCTGTCTGGGAAAACTACAGTGCTCTAGTAAAACATTTTAGTGAGGCCAAAAATGACCACCAGAGAGACTCCAAAGAAAGGGAAAAATTCCAAGGTCTAGAAAATATGTTAACTTGTGTAGAATTTCTAGAAAATATTGCAAATATGTATGATGCTTTTGTTGAGTTAGCTGATTTGTCATTAGAGTTGCAGAAAAGAGAGGCAAGTCTGACAGAGGCTCAAAATGCAATCAAGCGCACTATAAAAGTGTTTGAATCTATGTGTAACTCAGCTTCTGGGGAATACTACAGAACAGTTCTTAAAGCAGCAGAAAACAAAAAGTTTAGAAACATAGGATTACACGATTCTAAAAAAGTTGTAAAAATTGACAGAAAGCAGTTTTTCAGAAGTATTGTGAACAATTTAAATAACAGGCTTATGGAAAATTTGTCCACATCATCTCATCTTGGTTCCAGCTCTATGCTGCAGAGACAAGAGAGAATGACAAAAGTTATCAGTGATTCAAAGGTACTATACAAAAATAATTGGCCCTCCACTTCTACTTTGGATAACTGCTATGGTGATGAGAGTGTCGGCAACCTTTGTGACTTTTTCCACATGTCAGACAAGAGGGGGTACATTAATGCTTTTTGAAAGTATGTCGAGACCAAGGAAATCCCAGTGGAGCTGATGCCTTTAATCAAGACTGTACATACCATTCCCATCTCTTCAGCAGAAGCTGAAAGAGCTTTCAGTACCATGAGTGAGATCCACACCGAAAAGAGAAATAGGCTGCTGGTTGGAAGATCAAGCGGACTTATTTTCATAAGCAGCGTAGGACCTCCTGTGCATTTATTTAACCCACAACCATATGTCAAGTCATGGCTACGCAAGGGGAGACGTTCAGCTGATGAAACAACTTGTCGGAAACACGAGGCCGCTGATTTTGACACCCAATACGAGTCCATTTGGAAATTGCTGAATTAATAAGGTGAGTTCCTGTAAATATTTTTTCCAACTAAATCACTGCTAATATCTGTAAGAATTTGACGTAATGAGACTACAAGACAAAGAAACGTTCCATGTTTACATGGCAAGGACATGGCATGAAGGAAAACAATTGGAAAATCAAAAATATATTGCCTATCGAAATGAGAAAGGATGTGAAGAAGAGAGTAATTCATTTATAGAACAATGTGACATATTTTTGGTTAAATAACCTCGGTTAGGGTAATTTTACATCACCCTACTCGGCAAGTTACTTGATTGTGATTAATGAATGAATGATCGTGTGGCCTCCGGAGAGGCCTAGTGCAGGTCTTTCTAGTTGACGCCCGTGGGCAACCTGCGCGTCGTAATGAGGATGAAGTGATGATGAAGACGGCACATACACCCAGTCCCCAAGCCACGGGAATTAACCTCTGGAGATTAAAATCCCTCGTGGCTCGGCCGGGAATTGAACCCGGGGCACCTTGGGCCAAAGCCTAGCGTGCTAAGCACTTAGCCACGGAGCCGGACTTGATTGTGATGATGATGAATATGTCGGTAGTTAGAATCATGGGGATGTTTATGTATAACTTCCATTGTTGTTACTGATTTTATTGTGCTGTAAACTCTGTTTAGGAGTGATGCCCAGTGATGCATTTGCCACCTGCTGAGATTGAGGTTGCGGGATTGAAACCCACTCAGTCGGTTGTTATTTGAGGGAGTTGGAATAAGAGAGACTCGTGTCAGTAGATTTACTGACACTTAAAGTACCCTTTCTGAGCACAATTTTGGCACTCTAGGATCTCTAGAGCTGCAGTAGTTGAAAGGGATGTAGAGGCAAAGAGTATAGCAGTAATATAGCACTTGTGCAGCTTTTTTGGACTTAAACATCATTAATACATTAATGTGAAGACTTCGCAATGGCAATTATATGCATTGGTTTTGCAAATATTACGCACATTTTATACATGGTAGGCTGTGTTGTCTTAGGATTAAACTCTCACCATTTAGACAACCATATCACCACATCCAGGAGTCGGTGATAATGATGAAAATGACGGTAGTTAGAATCATGGGGATGTTTCTGTGGGAATTATGTGCAGCAGAAATACAAAACTAATTTAATGTTCGATGAGGGCGAAAGGTAATATTTAGGTATTTATATGTGGGACTCCATTAATTTGCCTTCCGTTGACATTATATACGCAACTAGTTTGAAGATTAACTAGTTGAAAATATTATATAATACATTTTAATTTTAAACGTTTGTAACAACCTATTGTGTGTTATTCGATCAAAATAACAATATGATCCCACATAGTACCTGTGCGCTACCTGTTGGTGCTAGTTCAGGATAAACAATGTTTCAAAGCTTTGGAAATTGTTATTGGGTAGAGAGCAATTGCTGAGCCCACACAATTCCTATGAAGAAGACGACAAAGCTTTGGAAGGACTTTGATAGTGGGAACCCAGAGCATGCACTCTGTCAACTAAAGTAAACTAACAGAATCTGGACAGATATTTATGAATATTTATGTCAGAACATATTGAACCCTTGTAGAAGAAGCGTATCGAGACTCAATTTCGGGTAATGTTTCGGTCCATGATAGCCGTGCAGTTACATTTTGCTTCTCAAGATTACTAGGATACATAGGGCAAATACAATAATTAAAGAAAGGAGGTAACCCAGTATTAAATAACAAGTTTAATAACCAAAGCAAATAACAATCAACAAAAGCAACATCTCGAATTTATTCCCACACTTCTAAATAGATCACAACTGCAAATCCTAAGTTGTGTCTGCATCAATCAAGTGGCATTCAAATATCCACAGTTTAACATTTAAAATAAATATCTCAGGAGAGATTATTAATAAAAAGACGTTTGAAACACTACGTTTATTCAAATCTATACTTGTGCACGCGTGACGATGTTTTGACTAAGTGAAGGAAATAAGTACGATTACGAGATTCATTACCATATGGTTTCCCGTCAAGCAACGAATCTGCAATTCTGCGTAAATTAGATTAGCTTAGGGAACACACACCAAGACACTTAATAATTATCCGACACCCGCTACCCTTATATTATACAAATAGATCTTCGCACGAGATCTTGACAATGTGCCAAAACACGTCTAATTGCCCAGCGGGTCTTGGTAAAATCAACATAAGCGTACGTGACTAAAAAAAATACACGAGGACATGACCGAACGTCATTCTAATAATTACAATGACCACAACAATCCAAAGGGATTAAAAAAACAAGAACAACACTATGCTCAATGGCATTTAATTATAACACACAAATAAATATCAATTCAACTTAATGCATGAAAATTATGGTCTGAGTATGGTGAGCTACCCTTTAAATCAAGATATAGAATACAGGCTCATCTCACTTTAAGAGAAGAGGACACGGTAACCCGGCCTCAAACCTAATTAGTGTTATCTTAAATCTGTCCGTCACATATGAAGCCATTATGTCACTCACCCAGTGCGTCGCATAATAATATCGGGAGCTTGCTCACGGCAGCTCTCGAACCTAGAAGTACCTTGTATTTCCTGAAAACATGTGTGTATAAAATACCTATTTTGTCCCAATAATTCTCTCATGAATTATAAGACGCGACATCTCAGCCAGTGACCTCCTCTGAGTTCATACTGCCGTTAATTATATTTTGCTGCAGACAGGAATCGTGGGCTGATTACCACGATGTTCCCCGCGCATGTAGACACAAATCATCACACATCACCAAATAACGCACACCTGGGTAATGACTTCACCTCATTCTCTCCACCTGAAATACGTCCAGATTTAGGATTCCACGGAAAGACTTATATTGCTTTCCCAAAGATCATAAAATCATTACTTCCTTAGTTTTACAGATTACAAAGAGAACTATGGTTACCTGCAAATAAAATTTCTCTAGGAAATTCACAATAAAAACGCCTGTTTATCAAACACAAGGTTAAAATGTTACCCCCCAAATTCTAAGTTTACCGTTAAGTTTTATTCTACAAAAGCGCCATTTATCGCTCATACCATAAAATTCCGCTCAAGCGATATGAACAATACACTGTACACGCATTGTACATTTACAAGTTACATTACAATCAATTAACTCAGAACAAAAAAATAGTCACGCACGACATTATAATCGAGTGTCGGTAACCGAATAAAATATCAAACTACAATAAAAAATACATGAAAATTATTTAGATTTCCCCAGTTTATCTAACTACGACTAAAATTGAATAATCAATATGTGGTACTTATTCCTCCGCCAAAACATCTCAGCTCACGTCGCCACTCATAACCCAGCAGTTATTTAGCCGGACTTGGACATAGTCGCTGGTGTGTCCATGGTCATCCTTCCAACTGTTGGCCTCGTTCCAAACATCTTTGTTTTCTTAGGATAAACATGTTCAGTTATTCCACAGTACTACAATTATCACTAAAATTGCTAAATGAGCTGATAATATCCACTCAAAGTCCTGAGCAAATTATTCGAAGAAAAAATTTCCCTAAATATTTGTAAGCCTGAAGCTTCTACCATTCACACGCAAATTATACACATTTAAATACTTGAAGAACTCGTCAGAGTTCAGAAGTTAATATTTCGTCAACACAAGTGTCGCCCACGACACATCGAAATAAAGTCAGTTCAACCACCAGTTTGGCTACATTTATAGAGAACACAGCAAATTGACAGTAGTGGGGACAATTTTAAAAAATAATTCGGAATTTTTGAGTTACGGACTTGCGACTAATTTCATTGAGCTTCTCTTATTGCGCAGGTTAAGAATCTGATCGGCGGAGACACAAATGATCATGGGTTTTATTAATATTCAATTTTGCGCCAAATCAAAGGTACACCAGTTTTTCGTGGGCCTTAAGCGTGCCTAGCTTCATTCGTTGGTTCAAATATATCTCGGAGAGTTTGACCTGGAGACTCCTCCCCAATTTATGACGTACAAGGATCTTCTTCCTGTCAGATCCTGGTCCCCCTACACTTGCCCGCGTAAATCGGTATCAACCGTCTCATGGCCTACTAACTGAAGCCACGCATATTGGACGTTGACCTCTTCAGTTCCCGGAATTATGGCACACTTTTCCTTGTCTCAAAAGCTTGGTTTAAATATACTTGCCTTGTCGTCCAACTCTCAATAGTGGCAACATGTTTCCTCAACACGAATCCACTGCTGCTTTTACGAACACCCTCTTTCAAATATAATAAAATAAAATATGAATCATTATTATATCAGATGATATCATAAGGGTTCATTACACTCTTTCCAAGGAAAATTCGAGCTACAATGCAATTGGAGTCGAATTTGCAAATCCCACTTCTCAAGTTTTTCAAAACATACATTTTTCAAGTTCATTTCCAATACAATAATAGTGTCCCATCTTCTGTGCTGTCTGTAGTAAACATCTCCGTACGATAATTGCTTCTCCACGTAGACCTCACACTTTGGACTCGGCTCTCAACTCGCCCCCTGCTAATCACTTAGCCATCTCCTCTCTCTCTCATACAAGGTTGACGTATATCGGCTCCCTCTTGTTTGTAAACAACTTCAGCTGGTGACTCCTCACTACCCTCCCAGTAGCCACGTATATTTGAGTGTGATTTTTCAAAATACGTCAAATTTACATTTTACAACAATGTCAGTCTTCTTTACAGTTCCCAGGGTTCCCTTTTTCTTCTTCTCCCGTCTTCTTCTTCAGCTCCTGTCTTCTTCTCCCATCTTCTTCCTCCGGTTCCCGTACGATAATTGCCCAGCATTGTCAGTTATTGGTGGAGTGGAATTGAATCCAGGCCCTGTTACTCCAAATGTGAATCAGGCAAATGATCCAGTGGCAGCATTAAAGTGTTCGACGTGCAGTAAAACATTGAAGAACGGTGTTCAGTGTGGAATATGTCAGAAATGGTTTCACTTCGGCTGTATTAAGGTCAAGAAGGAGGATTGTGATGTCGGGAATTGGTTTTGTAAAGTATGTGATACGCCGGACTGTTTGAGGGTGCAAATCAAAGCAAGGGATCAAATAATACAGTAAAATAGAACAAAGCTTCGTGAATCAGAGGAAACGGTGAAGGATGTGACTGACGGCTTTCTACTGGGATCAGTGTGGAAGAGGCCGTGCAGCAGCAAACTGAGAATGACGTTATCATAATGGGTGATTCAATGATACGATGGAGTGCGAATATCTCGAGGAAATCAGGTGCGAAAGTGCGGTGTTATCCGGGGATTAAAATTGACCAGCTTGCCCAACAAGTGGAACAATCAAATGTAGAGGACTGTGACAAAGTTAAAGTGTTGTTGCTACATGTTGGGACGAACGATTTGAAGAAGAGGGCTACAGCTGATTACATCATGGGGGAGCTCTACGAACTAGGCAGAAAAGCTAAAAGCAAGTTTAGAAATGCAAAAATTATAATGAGTGGCATTGTTCGGCGGGGAGATGTTCCGTTAAGGCGAGTTAAGACTGTAAATGACCGCATGGACTGGGTTTGTGCACAACTGGGATTAGTGTACGTAGATGCTGACTGCTTGATTGGTGGCCGTGACTTCGTCCGAGACATGCTGCATTTAAATCGACGAGGCGCTTTCAACCTAGGGAGCCTGCATGACAGGATCATCGATTCGTGCCGGCCATTGTGAGGAGGAGCAGGTCCAGAGGTTGCCAGCCGACGGGAACAGAAGGAGCTACTTCGGGATATTTGCTGCGGAGGTAAGACTCTAAGATTACTGCAGGTTAATTGTCAGAGTTTAGGAAATAAATTAATTGAATTTTGGAATCTTGTAGAGACGTATTCTTCGGACATTGTCATTGCTACTGAATCTTGGTTATATGAGGATATAAATAGTAATCAAATAATTCAAGGGACCTACGAAATGTACAGAAGGGATCGGGGGAAGCGAGGTGGTGGGCTATTTCTTTGTGTGCGCAAAAATATAGCTGGTTTCTTAAAGTGGGCTGATACGGATCATGAAATGTTATGCGTACAAATTTAGGATAAAGGGAATAAATTCCCTCTTCAGGTGATAGGGGCGTATAGAGCACCGAAAGATATCTTTTCGCTTCTCGACACACTGTATGATAAAACTTGTACGGGTAATGCTATGAAAAAGAGCATAGTAATTGCCGGGGATTTAAACCTCCCCAAAGTAGACTGGTCTGGTGAGTCTACTAGCTGTGGTCAAGCTCAGAGCGCCGCAAACAAATTCTTAAGGGAGGGGGGGATTTTCCCAAGTAGTTTACTTCCCAACTAGAGGCAATAATACCTTAGATGTTTATCTCGTAAGGTCTGTAGAGCTGTATATTAACTGTCAGAAAGTACCAGGAATTAGTGACCATTCTGGGGTTGAATTAAATATTAGATACGGTGACATTACAAAATTAGACTCTGATGTAGCGAATAAGATCATAATCCAGTATCTAAGGGCGGATCAGGGCAAATTTCAGGGGTATTTGAATGAGCTATTTGTAGGATGGGCATCGGAAGGAAATCACATTAATATCCTGTGGACTAACTTTTTGAAAATTTTAAATATCGCTATTGATAAATTTGTTCCATTTAAATTACTGAAACAAACCCCAGATCCTGAGTATCACACACGGGAAATCAGGAGTCTTAAACGGAAAATTAGGAAATTATACAATAAAAGACAAGGTAGTGACACCTGACAAGTATACGTTGAAATTTAAGTCCTTATCAAGAGAGCTCGTCTTAAAAACGAGGGCTGCTCATGACAATTATATGCAAGGTTTACTTGTTTCGGGAGGCGATGGGTGGGAAAAATTTTACAGTTATGTTAGGAGAAGAAAGGGAAATTCAAATAATTTGTCGAAGATAATGTCCGGTGACGGTAAATTAATTACTGAGAAACAGGCCATTGCTAATGAACTAAATGTATTTTACGGTAGTGTGTTCAATAAATCCAATAACTGTGTGTTGGACCTTAACGGTGAATCAGGGGCTCCCCTTTTCCAATTAGCAATTGTAAAGCTAATACAAAAATTACGTTACAATATATCGAAGGATCGTGATAACATTGTTAGTGAAGTACTTAAACTAGGAGGTAGGTAATAATAATAATAATAATGTTATTAGTTTTACGTCCCTTTTAACTACCCTGGCTTTTAGAGACGCCGGGGTGCCGGAATTTTGCCCCGAAGGGGATCTTTAACGTGCCAGTAAATATACTGACACGGCTCCTTCGCATTTGCGCACTCTCAAATGCTAGGAGGTAGGGCCGTGGCACGATACTTAGAGGTGATGTTTAATGTGTCCATAAACAATGCGCAAATCCTGGATGACTGGAAAAGAGCTACGGTAGTCCCAATATTTAAGGGAGGGAGCAGACTTGAATTGGGCAACTACAGGCCGGGTAGTCTTACGTCCATCATTTGTAAACAGATGGAGCATCTCATTTGCGACTACTTGAGGGAACAGTGGGAAACATTATCATGGTTTAATGATAGGCAACATGGATTTCGGAAAGATTACTCATGCGAGAGTCAGATGCTATCACTTTTTCAAGATATTAGCGAATCGTTAGACGATGGAGTTTCAGTCGACGCCGTAGTTATAGATTTTGCGAAGGCATTTGATCTCGTTCCGCATGACATGCTACTCCATAAATTAGCTTCGACGAAGATTGATAGAAGAGTAATTTTATGGATCCAAGAATTTTTGACGGGTCGTTCCCAGAAAGTGAAAGTTGAAGGCCGATTCTCGGATGAAATTACCATAACGTCGGGTATCCCTCAGGGCAGCGTAATCGGAACTTTGTTATGTTTGGCGTTTATAAATGACTTACCAAATGGGATTCGCATTGGCTGTCGATTGTTTGCGGACGATTGTGTAATATACCGTATCGAATGATACATGACTCACAAGATAATGCAGTACTTCAAGATGACCTAAACCTGGTCTATAAGTGGGCGATTGAAAATAAAATGAAAATAAACGCAAGAAAATGTAGTCTAATAAAAATAGGGAAAGTGCGAAGGCAAGATTTTCAATATAACATTGGATCAGAAATACTTGTAGAAGAAGATTCTTGCAAATATTTGGGCGTTCACGTAAGAAATGATATGAAATGGGGTAGTCATATGGGATATGTAGTTTCTAAAGCTTACAAATCCCTGCACTTTGTAATGAGGGTATTAAAAGGAAGTAGTACCTCTGCTAAAGAATTAGGATATTTGTCACTTGTAAGACCTATTCTGGAATACGCCTCGGCGGTTTGGGATCCATATCAAGTAGGGCTCATAAATGAGTTGGAAATGGTACAAAGAGAGGCCGCTAGATTTGTGCTCAGTGACTTTAATCCCAGGAGCAGTGTGAGCCGTAGGTTAAAGAAACTTGGGTGGGAATCACTTGAGGCTAGGAGGATGAAATCTAGACTCTGCGCTATGTACAACACGTATACAAATCAACCAGCATGGGGTGAGCTTAACAAACGTATGGAAAAGCCTACTTACATGGGTAGGAGCGATCATCCTTTCAAAGTTAAGGGCCAACCACAGCGAACAAATTATGGTAAATATTATTTCGTAAACCGTGCCATTGTTAATTGGAACTCTCTACCTGCCGCAGTCTTAGAGCCTTTTCCCAAACATATAGGTGTGTTTAAGAAAAGACTGACTATTTCTGTAAATACTCCAGTTTAATTGTTAGTGAATTGTTATGTACAATTATTTATTTGTTACGTATATCTAATTTGCCACCGGGGAACACACCCCCAATTGCAAATAAACGAATGAATGAATGAATGAAACATGCCCGTAACACCTTAGTGTTATTAACCGACTTAAATACAACGTGTTAGCTTTCAATGTCTGGAAATAAACGATTTCTTCACTGCAGTACAGCTTCATTGTAAATCATTGCATACAAAGTTGATATTATATTCTGGGCCACCTGAAAGCAGATTTGGACTCAAGGGTATTGCGCTTCTGAGCAAAGCCGAATACATTTTCTACTTAGGGTTTATGTAAACTCATTGTATCCGTGGACCAGTACTGAAACATTTTGTACACATTTACTCTGCAGGATACTTGAGATCAAGGATCTACTTTTACCTGCTGTTGCGTGCTAAACCTCACATCTCGTAATTGTGTCAACACTTTCACTGCCAAGTTATGAACACTTTAAAACTCCGTCCTGGAGCCGCCATAATCATCTATCTTGTGTTGTTTGGAGCATTTAAGGTGCCACAAGTTTAATGCTTTAATGAACCTTCCCTGAGCTTCCCCAGCTGCTACTGATGGAGCTTCGAGGAGACGTGCATAATTAAACATCTGTAAAGGCGAGAGAATTTCCTCCTCGTCTTAAAAATAGCACTAAAATGTAATGAGCAACACAGTCATAACAGAATGTAGATCCCACCTTGTCCAGAGCAGTGAGAGACTCACTTTACATCTCAGAATGTTGTGAAAGAACCGGTCAATATTTTTCACTGTTAAATAAATAAATACATAAATAAATAAATAAAAAGTAAATTGTGTAATTAATAAATGAATAAATAAATAAGTAATAACTAGGGCCTCTGCACCCTTTCTAGGCACCGATGACAACAGCTACCATCAGATTAAAATTTCTGCCGGCTTTATGAACATTCACTCCTGGTAAGTGACAAGATGGTACCTTATGTCAGGTACCGGCGTACTTACCTCATCCCTGCACCCGAAAAAGTACCATCACATTGCTAATAATTACAATAAAACAGAAGAAAATTGCAGGCAAACAACCCAGGGATTATTCTTTACCATCATCTTAGGAATTTATTATTCTGTTTTACACACTTCACACTCCCTTCATATAAATGATAGGATGGAACCTTATTGCAATCATTGGTTACCTACCGCAATCCCTTACCCAAATAATTACAGTTGTACCCACTAGTACAGTCACTACAGAAACACTAGTTATCAGACAAACCACCACACACTTATGTATACAGAACTGATGGCCACGATGCCCCTAGTCCCTAAAATGAATTAAAAACAACAACAACTAACTATACGAGTCATATGGGAAGCAATAGAAATTGAAAAGAGCCCCAATAACTTCAATGGGGTCACTGACTACTAGCTTAGAAATGCCTGGTTACAAATCATTAAGATTATTTGAAGAGAACTCTTCTATCCATCTCTTTCTTCTGCGACATTTTCCTTCACAAAATTAATGTACAAATTTTTTCATGTTCTATGTTCTTGTATCATGTAGTAAGTCAAATTTGTTCAGACTCTTTCAGTGGCAATCCCTTCTGACTAGGTGTAGAATGTTCAGTATGTACTGTAAATAAACCTAAATGATATAGGAAGAAGACAGGTCACAGAAACACGGACAGTAAAAGCTCAAGTTATAATACCAAATCAGAGTATAAGACACGTACTGAATACGGGTCGAACTAACCCACGTATGCTATAAACAAAGAACAGTGGAGCTTATCGATCACCTTACAAATGGCCTTGAAAGAGAGGGAAATTACAGGCCACCATTAGGTACTAGAAACTTCTGGCGGGAAAAGTGCAAAACAGAGAGGAGAATGTTGATGCACTGCAGTGCTCTGATCCACACCACACAATTTGTCGGTAAACCTATTCACGCAGAGTGAATACAAAGGAATATAAAATATCTAGTACTCTGGGCCGTCAAAATCTCATACAAACAATTATTTTGTAGTTCTTATGATATTAGGTAGCTCACTCTAACAATTATTACTATTTAAAATAAATTGTCCACAACACTCTGTTAATTGCAAAATAGTGCTTGTATCAGAAAACTGAAAAAAGATGGATCCCTTTCTTTTTGCTTCGAAAAAATGCAGCCGTGTCCAGGCCTTGTATGTCTTTTTTTGTAGGGAGATTCAGCTAAATACGCAATATTAAGTAAGGGCTTGATGGTAAGCATGATAAATTAAGGAAACGGGATTCAAACAAGTAACATAGAAATTAAAGTATTACTTATATGAAACATAAATAAATTCAGTTTTGAAAAAGTCATCTGGCATGGGTTGTCTAAATCAATTAATAACACTTTCAAAAAATTTTGAATTTAGTAACTTTTTTTGTCTTTTTTCGATACTAGTGGTACTAGGGCTAAATTCAAGATACCTTGTCTATATCTGTGATTGTGTATTGATTGATTGATTGATATGGTACGTCTAATAATCAGTGGCGTACGCAGGATTTCCTTCTGGAGGGGGGGGGGGGGTAGAGGCATAATTAATTTATATAGTAGGGTAATTGTGTACACTATTAAAGGGGCAGATGGCCTTGCTGTTCCGCCCCTTAAAACGACAGTCATCATCATCACACATTATCAAAATGATATTTCGATTTATGTAGGCTACATGAAAACAATAATTAAATAAACCTTATATTTGCATGAAAACGATTTAAGCACAATAAAGAAATAAAAAGAAAACAATTTTTTAAACATGGAAAACAGTACAATACCGGTAACTAAATATTAAAACTGAAATGATGCATTAGTAGACTAACATCACGCGACTGCTTCTACGGTAATATTGATATTAAGTGAGAGAAATTATATTATGGTCTCCATGTTCTTACTGCCATTAGGCTACTATTGACTCTCAAAATCTGCCTTTCTTGATGACTTTATCAGCATCATTGATAGAAATACATAGCAGAAACTTCTCATGTACCGTACTGAATTATCTTTAACGAAACGGACACGCGCAGGCAAACCGAAGCGACGTGAAGAAAAGTTACCAATCGCACACTTCAACAGCAAAAGTGATCCACGGCTAGCTCCAACTCTGTAGGAGTAGTCTCGCTGCGAGTCGAGTGCAGGACATTTACCAAGTGACGAACGTGGCAACTTTTAACATATACACAGGAATTGAGACGTCTCACTAGCAGTAGTGTAAAACAGGTGATAGAAGAGACAATAGAAAGTTTCAAGTAAACAAATGTCTCTGGGGGGGGGGGGGTAAACCCTAACCCCCTCCACGTAGGTACGTCACTGCTAATAATATACTCACTACTACCACTACCTCATAAATGCATGATATTTTATAAATACTTCACAACCAAAATACATACAACATAGGTTTCCACGATTTTACCACTATGTGGTAGCATTTGTCGTTTCGAAATTCATAGCCAAAGAGAATTGAAATAGTTGACTCATCACTGGTGGTGGAATGAACTTTATTCTTGAACTCGGACACCTGCAGAAAAAGTACTGTAAATTTTAAGTACTGTGGAATTAGCCTTACTGCAAAGTGTCGTTGATGATGATGATGATGATAATTGTTATTTTATGGGGCCTAACATCTAGGTTATCGGCCCCTAACGATTTGGATGATCGTGAAGATGAAAATGAAATGTAAACTGTAACTAAGACTAACTTATATACTAGAAGAAGAAATGGAAAACACAAGGAGAATAAGGCAAAACAAAAGGGCAGGAGGAAAGAAATGCCCTCAACCCTCGAAGAATGCGGATTGAGGGACATGGAAGGAAGGAGAGACATGAAAGGCAGATAGGAAAGTGAAAGAGGAGAGGGTCCGCCCCAGTGGTAATGGATAAAAGGGGGAAAACCGGACCCAGTTCAGGAATCCCTCGGGGTCGCCAACTCCTGAACTCTCCAGCCGTGAGGCCCTGAGGGTGTAGCAATATCCAGGGTGCACCAGAAGTGTTGGGGCTACACAAACCCTGCCTCCTTGAGGGCCTTGAACAGAAAACAGGAGTTAACATGAAAAGAGAAAGAAGGTTGGCCGCTCGCAGAAGGAGGGTATCAGAAAAGATGAGACAAGGACCAATTAAGGCGGGAAAGGAAGAGACTCCCTAGGCCTCGGATACCCGAATACCGTCGGGGTCGGAAGAGAACAAGAGTTGACCAAGTGAGGTCGATCAGAAAGAAGACGGAGAGGAGTGCGGCACAAGTAAGTGGAAGCAATGCCGGACTCTGCTGGGGCCCAGTGGTCGCCAATCTATGTCCCACAAGGTGTGAGCCCCTGGGGGGACTGAGAAGTTTGCAATGCCATCCCTAATGATAGACCTATAGCTAGGAAACTACAGTGAAGCATATCAACCAAACAAACAAGAAGTGAAGAGGATATAGGACACACAATTTAAGTGTTTATTAGGATCCCTCGACATTAATCACCAGGTATTTTATTGCTCCGGTAAAATACACGAGTCCGCTCTGTTTGCTATGGAAATCTGGCGCGATCACTAACATTCTGCAATTTTACGTTCTTTTTTACTGAGGCGAGGTATTTGAACTAGTGTTTTCTATTACTAGAGCTGTGTGGGTGTGTAGGTTTTATACAAGCTTTGTATAAGAGCGTGCGGAAAATGTGTTTTTATTGGGTAAACATTCGTTGTTGGGGCAATTAAAAAGAATATAAACACGGGAGGTAATTTAAATGGTTTGAATATTGCGTTTGTGGAAGGGAAGGGGTATGAATCTGTTTGGTGAGCGGCTACGGATAAATAAACAAGATAGGACAGTATAATTAAAAATGCGTAGCACTCGCTGCTGCTTTATACGGTCCGCGAGGGGGCGTGCTGTGTACTGAATGTTTAAGCTCAGGTATTTTGCCGCTAATGTGTAATGCTACTTATTGCGTTATGAACGAGTTACCTCTGTAACTCTACTGAGCGTGATAATTCAAGCTGATAAATAGCGCTTAGTAGGTGCAGAGGACTGTAGAGGCAGTCAGAATAGCGATGCGATGTATCCTGTACGCTACTACCACAGTAACAATGTAGAAAAGCAAAGGAAGGAAGCTTGTAGTTTAACGTGACCGTTAATCTAGAGATCATGAGCCACGGGACCTCCTTTTTACGTGGAATCCGAACCACAGGACATGGCATTTCACTTCGTAACAATGTAGAGGCAGAGTGGATGTAACAGGGCTCATTCTCAGACCATCGTAACACTACAGGGTGTAAGTTATTACCGCGTTCTTACCAAGGAATGATTGTTGCTTCACATTAGTCAAAACTAGTTTGTATTCATCGAACACCTGAGGAATGTTGACATGCGACACGCAACAATCTGATATTCCTATCTGTGTCTGCTCCTTCAATTAGCCCGCTACGTAGCCTTGCACCACACTAGCGATGGGGTGTTGCAGCAAGTTGCACATCTTGCAGCTACGATCTCATTCTCAAGAGAAGCCTTATCTACGGACTAGATGTAACCTTTAACAAATTTGGATATTGAATATATTTAATACAAAACGCACGTGCCCCAAAATTCATTTATGACCCGAATGACCTGTCAATTAACCCTTGAGTTATCCAGCAATAATTAAGAGATTACAAATATTTGATCCTGGAAGAAGCCTCCCAGTTTATTATTGATATTATGGCTCTTGAAAAGGAAAATCAACAGCCTGCTTCCAGTTTCCGACCGGGTCAGGAATGGAATGAATGAAGCCCCTATCTAGCGGCGAGGATATGAACTGTGCCGGCTGCCGAGGCCTGACGCACACCTCTGGGCAATGATTAAATGAATGACAGATGAAATGAAATGATAGTGGAGAGTGTTGCTGGAATGACATTTTGACAGGGAAAACCGGAGTACCCGGAGAAAAACCTGTCTGCCTCCGTTCTGTCCAGCACAGATCTCACATGGAGTGACCGGGATTTGAACCACGGACTCAGCGGTGAGAGGCCGGCGTGCTGCCGCCTAAGCCACGGAGGCTCTATTATGGCTCTTATCATTATTTATTTAATCGAATAGCCCTTAATAGAGCACGTTAAATCAATACATCAAGTTTTGCTATATGATTTCTTCTTGGTCACGGAAAAGTGCTTCATTCTTTCAGATTGTTGTTGCCGGAGCTCCTCAATGTTGTGTGGCTGATTCCTGCTTGTCTCTAGTTCCTCCTTGAAGGTGACTGTTTTAATTTTGTTCCGAAAGAGTTGTCTATTAGGTATGTATTCAATTTGTATATTGGCCTCCTTAAGGTCATTCAAGGTCTGTTGAAACCAAGCTGGCTGTATCTTAAGTTTCATAATTTTATTGAAAATTTTCTTTGTCAATCTATCATCGTTCATTCTTTGTAAATGTCCAAAAAAGGATAATCTTCTTCTTCGCATGGTATGTAACATGTTTTCTACATGCTCATAAATTTCTTCATTTGGTCTAGGTCTGTTGTAATCTGCTCCTACTTTCCTAGGGCCAAGTATACTTCTAGTCATTTTCCTTTCCATGACCATGATTTTGTTAATTTCACCTTTATTCATTAATTTGAGCGTTTCAGATCCATATAAGGCCTCTGGTTTCGCAACAGTATTGTAATGTTTAATTTTATTAGTATTAGGTAATGCTTTTTTCTTATAAATGTTCCTGGTGAGCTGGAAAGCTATATTCATTTTCTTTGTTTTAACTGTTAGGCTGTTTTTCTCGTTATTATTTATTGGAATCCATTCACCGTGATATTTGAAAGAATTAACTCTTTTGATTTCGTTTGTTGAATACATAATTTATCAGGTGTTTTTGACATTGGATATAAATTCTGTCTTTGTGAAGGAAATTTGTAGACCTATTTTATTTGATTGTTGTATTAAATTATCAATTTGTATTTTGGCATTTTCCGGTGTATCAGTAATTAGGGCAATGTCGTCAGCAAAAGCCAAACAATCTATATAGGCCTCGATGTTATCTCGTTGATATCCTAATTTAACCCCTTTGGTGTCTGTTTTCCTCCACTCTCGGATCACCTTCTCCAAAGCACAGTTAAAAAGTAATGGTGACAATCCATCACCTGTCTGACTCCTATGTTTATTTCAAAAGCCTTGGAGAACTCCCCACTAAATCGGACTTTGGACGAGGTATTTGTTACCGTATCCTGAATAATGTTACTTGTTTTAGGATTCAAACCAAATTCTTTTAGAATGTTAATGAGAGATTCTCTGTCAATGGAATCATAGGCTTTTGCAAAATCTATAATAGTAACTTTCGTGTCTATATTCCTTAATTGTCTAATTTGCAAAATAGTTTTAAGATTCCATATCTGTTCAACACAAGATCTATGTTTACGAAAGCCATTTTGATACTCTCCTATTTGTAAGTCTAATTATTATTATTTTTGCCTACTTTTCACATTTTGCAAAAATGAGGAAAAAGTAGACATGAGATCGGGCAAATGTGTGTCTGTCTGTCCTTTTGTATGTCTGTCCTTCTGTCTGTCTGGCTGGCTGTGTGTGTGTCCCCCACCCCCATAAACTCCTAAACGGCTGCAGCATTCGTAACAAAATTTGGTAGGAGTAAAGATCTATACCTGAATATCTCACGTCCATATTTGAAAATGATGTCAGTGCTACCAACTGCTGAAAAATCGCAATTGTAATTTGAGCTCCATGTTGGATATCTTGGAAGGTATGAATTGGACCTATTTCAAAATTGGCACACATAGAGATAATAATATTGCAGTTATATTTCCAGGAGGCCATACATGTCAGTGTGGCCAAAATGATTATAAGCCTGCTGATAGGTCAATATTTTAAATGCATATAACTTCTACACTATCAATTGGATTTCAACCAAATTTCGTATGTGCTAAGTGCACATAAACATATATTACTGAGCTTATACTTAAGAGCTACCAGGGCTGCCAACTGTTAACAATTGCTCTCAATTTTTTAAATCCAAATACCCATATATCAGAGAGTATGCAAGCCGACAGCTTTAAACTATGCACATGTATTGTACCTGACATTCTATATTAATTTCGAGTAATTTATATACGTCAGTGTTACTAACATGATTCTAAGCCTACTGAGAGGTCCAAATTTAAAAACATGTAACTTCTATACTATCATTTGGATTTCAACCAAATTTTGTGTGTGCTATGTGCACCATAACATATATGACTATGCCGATTCTTAAGTGTAACCAGGGCTGCCAACTGTTAATAAATACTGTCTCTATTTTTGTTAACCTAATATCAATATATCAGGAAGTATGCAAGCCAATAGTACTAAACTTTGCACACGTATACTACCTGGCATTCTAGATTAATTTGGAGAAACTAATATAGGCCTACGCCAGTGCTGCCAACATGATTCTAAGCCTGCTAATAGGTCTAATTTTAAAATGCATGTAACTTCTATACTAACTAATGGATTTCATTCAAAATTGACACAACAATAGATCATATTATTTCAGATTATGTGTGACCAATATATGTATGTCATTGTTGCCAACATGATTTTACGCGCTGTTAGATCCAATGTTTAACTGCATGTAACCTCCATGCTATCCATTGGACTTCAACCACATTTTGTATTCTTTACCTTAAGAGATGGAACTAAGAATATATTCAGTCACCAGGGCTGCCAACTGTAGTTCTCTATTAGGCAACGTTATGCCAGGTATACAGTATTTCGAACTAATTAGAAATTTCGATATTACCAACTTAATTTTGTCATTATTCTAGATAGATCCATAATATAGATTAATCATTGGCATGATTCTTAAATTTTAACGAAAGTAGGCTCTTGAGTTCGTCACGGAACTTCTTGTTTTATATTTAGCCTACTTTTCACATTTTGCAAAAATGAGGAAAACGTAGACTTATGAGATCGGGCAAATGTCTGTCTGTCTGTATGTCTGTCCTTCTTTCTGCCTGTCTGTCTGGCTGTGTGTGTCCCCCCCCCCCCTCCCTATCAACTCCTAAACGGCTGCAGCAATCGAAACAAAATTTGCTAGGAGTAAAGATCTATACCTGAATATCTCACGGCCATATTTGAAAATGATGTCAGTGCTACCAACTGCTGAAAAATCTTAATTGAAATTTGAGCTCCATGTTGGATATCTTGGAAGATATGAATGGGAGCTATTTCAAAATTGGCACACGTATAGATAATAATATTGCAGTTTAATTTCCAGGGGGCCATATATGGTAGTGTTGCCAAACTGATTATAAGCCTGCTGATAGGTCCACATTTTAAATAAATGTAACTTCTACACTATCAATTGGATTTCAACCAAATTTCGTATGTGGTATGTGTACATAAACAGATATGACTGAGCGAATTCTTAAGAGCCACCAGGGCTGCCAACTCTTATTAAATGCTCTCAATTTTTTAAAATTCAAACACCCATATATCAGAAAGTATTGTTACGTGCCACCCCCCTAGTGGAACTTTTGTTAACTGGATTACGGTGGGTAGGAAGTACAACACCAATTACTGCTTAAAGAAACAATTAACTTTATTGTGGCCAGAAAATTACACTAATCAGCAAATACAAGCAATTACAAGTCTCTTCCTTGAGCGCTCTTGGCCCTTCCACTTGTCAACAGATCACAGAAGTTAATCCGTCCTAATGAGTGCGGTGGCCTTGACAGAAACTACCTGCTCCTCTCCTTTATGTTCACCGACCACAATTACTTACGATCACTTGCTGCAGGCTATTTCGCTGTCCACAAGCTGGAGAAACAATGTCACTGGATTTCGTAACTCGCACAGCACTTCGTCATCACACTTCTGTCGCACAAAATAATCGCTCGCACTAGCTCGTAAAACACAACAACAGAAAACTCGGTCCCCTCACTGTTGAAGCCGCTTATATAGCAGGTTGGTGACTCAATAAATTCTAGAATCGTCCAGGACACACGGCTTCTCGACATTTCCTTCGCTGGTGGTGTCACGAAGATTCTGGACCATCCCTTTCACTTCGCAGTCCGTTGCGTAACGCGCATGCAATACACCGAGGGAGAGCAGTCCAGCCCTGGGGCAGTTTTGACTCATGCGGCGAGTGATGAAACGAACTCACAGCCGTAACACCACCCCCTTCCTAAAATGGCTGATCGTCCCGATCAATCATTGGTCCGTCTGTGTCCCTCCGTAGGCTGCCAGGCGATCTCGATGCACGATCTTCATCTTCGCCCTCGGGCTCCGCTGGATCCTGTAGACGACATCGTTGATCTGTTTCACGACTCGGTACGGGCCCTCCCAGGACTTCTGCAGTTTGGGTGACAGGCCTTTCTTCCGTAATGGGTTGAAGAGCCAGACCAGGTCGTCCTCGTGGAATCCGCCGGCATCCGTCTGCTGGTCGTATCGGGTCTTCATTCGGTCGGTCTCAATCCGCAGTTTCCTCCTCGCGAACGCGTGCACGTCCTCCAGTTGGTCGACCAGTTCTTGACAATACTGGCTTACCAGGATCGGATCATTCCCAGGTCGGCCAAAGGCAAGATCAACAGGTAGACGGAGCTCCCTCCCAAACATGGCCCGGGCTGGTGTGCACCCGGTGGCTTCATGCACGGCGGCGCGGTAGGCCAGGAGAAATAGTGGAAGATGTGTGTCCCAATCCCTCTGGTGCTCGCTGACGACTATTCGAAGATGGTTCTCGATGGTGCGATTGAATCGCTCTACCATCCCGTCGGACTGAGGGTGTAGTGGCGTTGTCCTTGTCTTCCGGATTCCCAGCAGCTGACATAGGTTCTGGAACACCTGCGACTCGAAGTTCCTCCCTTGGTCGGAGTGCAGCTCCAGGGGTACTCCGTACCGGCTGACGAATTCCTTCACCAGGGTCTCTGCAATCGTCGCGGCTTCTTGGTTAGGGAGCGCATACGCCTCCGGCCATTTGGTAAAGTAGTCGCTGACGACTAATATGTAGCGGTTCCCTGCCTCGCTTAACGGGAATGGCCCAGCAACATCGATGGCCACTCTCTCCATGGGGCCGCCCACGTTGTAGGTCTTCAGTGGACCCCGTCGTCTTCGTCCTGGGCCCTTGCTGGCTGCGCAATCGTGGCACCTCGCGCAGTGGTTCTCCACGTCTGTTCGGCATCCGATCCAGTAGAACCGCTCTCTCAGCTTCTCCAGGGTCTTCTTTATCCCTAGGTGTCCACCAGATGATCCTCCATGAACTTCCTTCAGGACTTCCTCCGTCATAGCCTTTGGAACGACGACTTGTTCCCGAGATGTCTTCCCGTCGGTGCTCTCCCAGGTACGGCAGATGAGGCCATCCCTTACAATCAGCGATTCCCACTGCGCCCAGTAGGACTTAAACTTTGGGCTGCAGTCACTCACAATGTTCCACCCGGGTCTGGGGACACAGGCCCTCTTCCATTCGGCTATCAGTCCCAGGTCATCATCTTCTGCTTGCGCCCGCGTGAAAGATTCGGGGCTCCAGCTCCCTTGAAGTTCCACGGTAGTCCTTCGGCACTGTATCCTGGTGTTCTCCTCCCTTCGGGCACATAAGGTGCAGTCTTCGGGGCACGGTCTTCGTGACAGGGCGTCGGCGTTAGAATGCAGTTGGCCTTTCCTGTGCTGAATCTCAAAGTTGTACTGTTGAAGCCTCTCTAACCACCGCGCGAGTTGACCCTCGGGCTGCTTGAAGTTCAGGAGCCACCGCAGGGATGCATGGTCGGTCCTGATGAGAAATTCTTGCCCGTACAGATACTTGTGGAAGTGTTCAATGGTCTTCACGATGGCGAGCAGCTCCTTCCTGGTGACGCAGTAGTTTCTTTCTGGCTTTGACAAGGCCTTGCTGAAGTAGGCCACTACTCTCTCCTCGCCTTCCACTACTTGCGACAGGATCCCCCCTATGGCAAAGTCGCTGGCATCAGTATCGACGATGAACCTTGTTCCAGGTCTGGGGTAGGCCAGAATAGGCGTGGTTCAAAGAGCCTGCTTGAGTTGTTCGAAGGCACTGTGGCATTCTGCTGTCCACGTGAAAAGTTGGTCCTTCTCAGTCAGTCGATGTAAAGGTTTGGCGATGTCGGCGAATCCTTTCACGAAGCGACGGTAATAAGTGCAGAGTCCCAGGAAGCTTCGTAGTTGGGACTTGTCCTTCGGAACTGGCCACTCCCTCACAGCTGCGGTCTTCTCTGGGTCGGTGCGCACCCCTTCCTCTGAGACGCTATGCCCAAGGTACTGGACCCGCTTCTGGAAGAGCTGACACTTCTTGGGGCTCAACTTCAGCTGGGCAGCCCGTAGCTTCAACAAGATCTCCTTCAGGTTGCTGTAGTGCTCCTCGAAGCTTCTCCCCAGAACGATGACGTCTTCTAGGTAGACCAGGCAGGTCTTCCAGTGTAGTCCCCTCAGAATGGACTCCATTAGCCTTTCGAAGGTCGCAGGGGCGTTGCACAGACCGAATGGCATGACGGTGAACTGCCAGAGCCCGCTGCCCACAGAGAACGCAGTGTTCTCGCGGTCCTTAGGGTGGACCTCCACCTGCCAGTAGCCACTCTTCAAATCCAAGGTGGAGAACCATCTCGACCCTGATATGGTGTCCAGGTTGTCGTCGATCCGGGGTAGAGGGTAGCTGTCCTTCGTGACGTCATTCACCCACCTGTCATCCACGCAGAACCTGGTGGAACCGTCTTTCTTCTTCACTAGCACGACCGGAGAACTCCAAGGACTATGTGATGGCTCGATCACCCCTTGCTCCTTCATCTCTTCTACCATCCTGTCGACTTCGGCTTGCTTGGCGAGCGGGACACGTCGGAATGGGGCCCTAATCGGTGCGCTGTCCCCAACGTCGATTCTGTGCTGAACCAAGCTTGTCCTGCCGAAGTCTTTGCTCCCCACGGAGAAGACGTCCTGGAATTCGCGTAGCAGGTCCTGAAGTTGGCGTGATTGTTCCTCGTCTAAATGGTCCTGGGATCCTTGGTACAGTTTCTGTAGTTCCTCTGGCAGTGTGCGTCTTCTTTGGTTGTCCGTCTGCAGGTGTCCGTCTGTCGTATCTGTGATGCGGGCAATCCAGGTAACGGGTTCGCAGACTCCTAGGTTGGTGTCCCGGTGAACCGTAATGTCGTAGTCGTTCAGGTTGGACAGGCGGACGTACGGCCGAGACGTCGTGTTGATGAGAGTCTTGGCAACTAGCAATCCTTTTGTCTGGATGTCCTCATATTTTGGCTCGATGACAGCCGCCACTCCCTCAGCATTTCCGTCGACAATTACGGCAGCGCTGACCTCCGTCCTGGCGGGAACGATGACGTCTTCTCTCAGCCTTACTCGTCGTGCGGTGATGGACTCGTCGCAGGTTGCAAAGCAAGTTCCTCACCTCCGAAGTGCAGAGTGTTGGTACTCAGGTCCAAGATGATGTTGTTCTGGTCCAGGAAGTCCAGTCCGATGATCACTTCATTTGATACGTCAGCCACAAACACTGGATGCTTTATCGCCCGTCGACCAATGACGAACTCCAGTGATGCTTCGCCATGTACCGGTGTGGTCTCTCCGGTCGCGGTTATTAGCTGGAGGTTCCTTTGTGTGGGTTGCACTCTCCACTTCGGGATCACGGTGGGACTGACGATGGTCCTCGATGCTCCCGTGTCGATTAGCATGGGCCATCTCTCTCCGTTGACGACTCCGTCGACCATCAGGCTGCTATTGTCCCTCCGTAACTTCGTCACACGAACCTGGACTGCCGGGGCTTGACGACTGTCACAAGCCAACCTTTGCCCCCCAAGGCTGGCTAATACTCGTTTCCCTGGGTCGCGCGGTTTTCAGACGACTGATTTCCCGTCGGATACCCTCGGCGGCGGCGATCACCGCAGTCCTTGCTCAGGTGGCCTTTCTTACCGCAGGTCCAGCAAGTCGGTAGTCCTCTTCCGGGCCGCCTCTCCGTTTGCCTTCCGGCTGTTTCATTGCTGGTGGTGCCGCGACTATCGAAGAAACGGCTTAGCGCCTTCATTAATTCGTCGGCCAGGGGCTTGGTCTCGTTGGTTTTTACTGGTTCGTCGACGTCCACTTGACGCACTCGCGCGTGCATTCTGGATGCCTGTTTTTCCGTCTCGAACTCAAGTGCGTGGCTCAGCGCATCTGTCAGGGTCTTATTGCGCGCGAGTCGCAGCGCCTGTTGAGTGTCCGAGTTCCGTAGCCCGTCGGTGAAAGTCTGCGTCGCTATCTGCTCCAGAAAGTCGGCCGGCGCTGTTGGGTAGGCGAGCCTTACGAGACGTGCGATGTCCATCTCGAACTCCTGCAGGGTTTCCGCGTTCTTTTGTACCCGGGTCCGGAGCTGCATCTGGTAGGCCTGCTGAAGATCGGGACTCCATATGGGCGATTAGTGAAGCGTAGTCCTGGGATCCAGTCGGGATGGCCTGAAGGACGTTAAGGGCGTCCCCTCTCAGCGCTACAATGAGAGCTGTAGCCTTTTCCGTGCTGTTCCAGTTGTTTATTGAACAGGCTGCCTCGAACTGACGTAAATAGGTGCTCCACGGGACCTTTCCGTTGAAGGTTGGGGGCGTCACTCTGCTCTGTCCCGTTCCTGATATTCCCGGTGTACCTGTGGGCGGGCGTCGGCGCAGCTCGGCAACTTCCTCTTGAAGAGCGTTGAATCTCGCTTCCATCCCCGTCAGTGGGCGTTGGCGCAGTTCGGCAACTTCCTCTTGTAAGGCGTCGAACTTCTTTTCTACTGCTGTGACTTCCTCACGTAGGCCCTGGCAGACGGTGTTGACTTCTTGACGCAGACCCTGTTCCAATTTCTTTTGACTTTCCTGTAATTTCGTCAGCAGACACTCTTCCAGATTTTTCTGGCCATCCAGAAATTTGGCGGTTAGGTCCTCTGCTAGCTTATTCTGACCGTCTTCTAATTTGGAAGTTAGGTCCTCGGCTAAAATTTTCTGGCTGTCTTCCATCTTCTTCAGGTCCTCCGCTAACTTATTTTGACCGTCTTCCATCTTCTTCTGGCCGTCTTCTAGCTTCTTCTGGCCGTCTTCTAATTTGGCAGTTAGGTCCTTGGTTAAATTCTTCTGGCCGTCTTCTATGCCATTTAACTTTTCTAGCAATGCTGCCAATTGCGCCTCCATTTTAGTTGTTTGCCTTGTAAAGGGCATGCACTCACAGGAAAATTAGAGAAAATGACCTGCACGGGTTTTGAAACCAGGACCGTCAGGTGTTGTGCTTGAGTTCGTAATCCGGCTTCTGACACCAGTTGTTACGTGCCACCCCCCTAGTGGCACTTTTGTTAACTGGATTACGGTGGGTAGGAAGCACAACACCAATTACTGCTTAAAGAAACAATTAACTTTATTGTGGCCAGAAAATTACACTAATCAGCAAATACAAGCAATTACAAGTCTCTTCCTTGAGCGCTCTTGGCCCTTCCACTTGTCAACAGATCACAGAAGTTAATCCGTCCTAATGAGTGCGGTGGCCTTGACAGAAACTACCTGCTCCTCTCCTTTATGTTCACCGACCACAATTACTTACGATCACTTGCTGCAGGCTATTTCGCTGTCCACAAGCTGGAGAAACAATGTCACTGGATTTCGTAACTCGCACAGCACTTCGTCACCACGCTTCTGTCGCACAAGATAATCGCTCGCACTAGCTCGTAAAACACAACAACAGAAAACTCGGTCCCCTGACTGTTGAAGCCGCTTATATAGCAGGCTGGTGACTCAATAAATTCTAGAATCGTCCAGGACACACGGCTTCTCGACATTTCCTTCGCTGGTGGTGTCACGAAGATTCTGGACCATCCCTTTCACTTCGCAGTCCGTTGCGTAACGCGCATGCAATACACCGAGGGAGAGCAGTCCAGCCCTGGGGCAGTTTTGACTCATGCGGCGAGTGATGAAACGAACTCACAGCCGTAACAGTATGCAAGCCGACAGCTTTAAACTATGCACACGTATAGTACCTGACATTCTATATTAATTTGGATTAACTTATATACGTCAGTGCTACCAACATGATTCTAAGCCTGCTGATAAGTCCAATTTTAAAATGCATGTAACTTCTATACTAACTAATGGATTTCATTCAAAATTGACAAAACAATAGATCATATTATTTCAGATTATTTCTGACCAATAAATGTATATCATTGTTGCCAATATGATTTTACGCGCGCTGTTAGATCCAATGTTTAACTGCATGTAACGTCCATGCTATCCATTGGACTTCAACCAAATTTTGTATTCTGTACCTTAAGAGATGGAACTAAGAATATATTCAGTCACTAGGGCTGCAAACTGTAGTTCTCTATTAGGCTAATTTCGAACTAATTAGAAATTTCGATATTACCAACTTAATTTCGTCATTATTCTAGATATATCCATATAGATTAATCATTGGCATGCATCTTAAATTTCAAGAAAATTAGGCTCTTTAGTTCATCACGGAACTTCTTGTTGTTAATTTTCCCTTAACGGGAGCGTTAGAAAACACAAACAATTTCTATGTTTTTTGTCACCTTGTTATTTCTTCTTTCTTCCCAAAAACCTCCCATATATTCACTTTGCTTCCTCTTTTTCACTTCTGTCCCCTTCTATCCTGTTTATTCTCTTTGAGCATTTGCTCAAATTTCTGTTTTCTGATTTTGTCTCTGTATATTTTCGTGTCTGCCATGTCTTATGTAGATGTTTAGTTTCTTCCACGGTTTCTTTTACCCAATTGGTTTTCAGTGTACTATTCATAACTATATTAACAATCTTTATGGACAGTATCTCTTCGTTCATCCTGTGTATATGTCCATAACATTTTGTCCTCTTCCTGATGTTGTTTGTAATCGTCTCTGTATGTTTGTATAGTTCTATTGTCAGTCTCTTTATCCTTATTCCCTCTTTCTGAACTGATCACAGTAATTTTCTCTCTTGGTTTTCTAATTCCTTCATCATTGTTATTAATTATTATTATTATTATTATTATTATTATTATTATTATTATTATTATTATTATTATTATTATTATTATTATTATTATTATTATTATATTAAAGCCTCCGTGGCTTAGACAGCAGCACGCCGGCCTCTCACCGCGGGGTCCGTGGTTCAAATCCCGGTCACTTCATGTGAGATTTGTGCTGGACAAAGCGGAGGCAGACAGATTTTTCTATGGGTATTACCCTTTCACGAATTTATTGCCGGTGGTCGAGATGGGAACTATTCCTTGTTTACTTGTGTCACACGTCAGCCTGCTTCGTTGACAGGTACAGTTGCGTGAGTAGGATATGACTCAGCTCCAATAGCCTCAGTTACCGTTTGACTGTCCGTGGTGACATGAGCTCCTGTGACGCGCAATGCTGCTTATCTTATGTGCAGAACGAACTCTTGTCATCGCTGTGTCCCCCGCTTCGTCCCGCGGGCAGCTGCTACAATCAAAACAAACACTGGCGCAGCCAGGCTCAGCGGCAATCATATGTTAAACGGGTAATACTCGGGTTTTCCCTGTCACAATTTCATTCCAGCAACACTCTCCACTCTCATTCATTTCATCTGCCATTCATTTAATCATTGCTCCAGGGGAGTGCGACAGGTTTCGGCAGCCGGCGCAGTTCATATCCTCGCCGCTAGATGGGGGCTTCATTCTATTCCATTCCCTGACCCAGTCGGTCGACTGGAAGCAGGCTGTGGATTTTCATTTTCATTATTATTATTATTATTATTGTGATAATACTGGTACAACATTAAAAGTACACCATATATTGTCTTAAGGTTTTAATCTTCTTATTATATTAGACTATACTTTGTCAATTATGAAAAGGGCGAATATGGTCATTTTCATGTCCTTAAATGCCTAACAGGTTAAGGTGGCCATATACACTAGGAATAATTATTTTAAAGAATAATCTCTAGCAATGATAAATTTTTATGTTGTTTTATCATGATCATACTAAGAGATTTTGAAGTTCATTTTACACAAATTGTATGTTAATTGCTTATAAAAAATAAAAGTTTCTTGAAATTTTGTTTAAAAAATTGTTTAAACAGTTGTTACAATTAATTTTTTGAATATAATTTTATAAGTGCTTGGGAACATAGATTTAATTTGAAATCAAAATCAATCAGATACCATTTCTGGGACAAAAGTTAATGCACTTTGAATGACTTCAAATATCAGAAAACGAATTAATGAGTTAATCGCATTTATAGCTTACTTAGTATGTCTTCACTCACATTCTGTTTTGATCACATCAGAAACCTCCTGGGACATACACAGGTCCTTCCTTGGAAGCTGTATGGTCTTCCTTCATCTTTTTTCCGGCCTCCGAGGCACCTCCTTCTTGTCTTCCGTTCTGGAGTAGACTTTCTGGCACATGTTGAAATACGAAGTTGGTCTGAGCATTTCCCTGAGTCCACCATGTACTTCCCAGGAATATAATGTACATTCCTTTAATTACTTAAAGCTCTATTCGTCTTCCACAATTAAAGTGACATACAGCATCCATTACTGATAGTTTTAATGTGGTGAGACCAACATAGGAGATTTTCGGACACCGCAGCCAAATGGTGCCATTGAACGACTCATTATTATTTTGTGTCTTTCCATGCAGACACTTAGCAAGCATATCAGGAGCAGTGAGCCGTTCATAAATAGGTTTCACTTCCTGCACAATATCAAAAGGGATGCCTTCCTTGACTTTGTAAGCATGTAGTTCTCCCATAGCCTTTGACCTCTGGTAACTACACCAACTAGTCTCTCCTGGTGGACATCTGAGGTGGGTAGGAAAATATTTTCTTGCTGCAAGATGATAAAAAGTGGCCCATATAGCATTTTTCATTTTAGATACACTTTCTGTATTTTCTCCAAGAGTTATACCAAAATAATTTTGCAGTCTTTCAATTTTAATTTTAGTAAGTTGGCCTTTGCCACCAAGTTTTTTATCTGTAGAGAGTTTTCTCAAAGCAGTGCCTAAACGTTTCTGGTAATGCCCAATACATTCCATTTTAGTAATAATTTTACCATTATATGGGTCAGCCTCAATGACAGATTTATAACTTTTTGAATCACCATCACCATAGTAGTGAGTATATTGGAGTTGCCTTGTATCCTTGGAACGCATGAAGACTGCCCCAACAGGTTCCATATTAGGAGAACTGCCTTTATAATTAACTAGGTGACCCGGGAAATTCTGTTCCGCCTTAGAGGCAATAAATAAGCAGATTTTCGATTTTAATAAGTTCAATTTTTAGCCTACTTTCGATTTTTGCAAAAAATGAAAGTAGACTTATGAGATCAACACAGGGCGAAAAAAGTGTGTCTGTCTGTGTGTGTGTATGTGTGTGTGTGAGTCTGTGTGTGTGTCTGTGTGTGTGTGTGTCTGTGTGTGTGTGAGTGTGTGTACTCTGAATGTCTGTCCCCCCCCCCCCTATCAATTCGAACACGGTGAATGCGAATTGAACGAAATTTGGTACAAAGGTAGCACTAGCAAAGGACACCTCAGTGTCATATTTTATATCGCCGCCATCTTGACGGAAACGTAATGGCGGCCACACAAATGTTCAAAGCTTAAATCAAATTACGACTAACCTAATCATCCGATCTCTACCAAATTTTGCAACAACATACCTTTATGGGGGGAGCATCCTTTGACCAAACCAATAGGCCATAAGCGTAATAGTTTGCGGATGGCGGCCATCTTTGTGTGAAAATCGATTCCCCCTATTAATTCGAACATGGTGCAACCGAATGGAACGAAATTTGGTACAGAGGTAGTACTAACAAAAGGCACCTCAGTGTCATGTTTTATATCGCCGCCATCTTGACAGAAACGTAATGGCGGCCACATAAATGTTCAAAGCTTAAATCAAATTACGATTAACCTAATCATCCGATCTCTACCAGATTTTGCAACAACATACCTTTATAAAGGAAGCATCCTTTGACCAAATGACTAGGTCATTAGCCCAATAGTTTGCGGATGGCGGCCATCTTTGTGTGAAAATCAATTCCCCCTATTAATTCAAACACGGTGAAACCGAATGGAACGAAATTTGGTACAGAGGTAGCACTAGCAAAGGGCATCTCAGTGTCATGTTTCATATCACCGCCATATTGACAGAAACGTAATGGCGGCCACACAAATGTTCAAAGTTTAAGTTAAATTACGACTAACATAACCATCCGATCTCTACCAATCTTTGCAACAACATTCCTTTATGGAGGGAGCATCCTTTGACCAAACGACTAGGTCATTAGCCCAATAGTTTGCGGATGGCGGCCATCTTTGTGTGAAAATCAATTCCCCCTATTAATTCAAACACGGTGAAACCGAATGGAACGAAATTTGGTACAGAGGTAGCACTAGCAAAGGGCATCTCAGTGTCATGTTTCATATCACCGCCATATTGACAGAAACGTAATGGCGGCCACACAAATGTTCAAAGTTTAAGTTAAATTACGACTAACATAACCATCCGATCTCTACCAATCTTTGCAACAACATTCCTTTATGGAGGGAGCATGCTTTGACCAATCTAATAGGTTATTAGCCTAATAGTTTGCGGCTGGCGGCCATCTTTATATCAAAATTGATTCCCCCTATTAATTCGAACACGGTGGAACCGAATGGAACGAAATTTGGTACAGAGGTAGTACTAGCAACGGGCACCTCAGTGTCATGATTTATATCGCCGCCATCTTGACTGAAACGTAATGGCGGCCCCACGAATGTTCAAAGCTTAAATCAAATTACGATTAACCTAATCATCCGATCTCTACCAAATTTTGCAACAACATACCTTTATGGGGGGAACATCCTTTGACCAAACCAATAGGCCATAAGCGTAATAGTTTGCGGATGGCGGCCATCTTTGTGTGAAAATCGATTCCCCCTATTAATTCGAACACGGTGAAACCGAATGGAACGACATTTGGTACAGAGGTAGCACTAGCAAAGGGCACCTCAGTGTCATGTTTTATATCACCGCTATCTTGACGGAAACGTAATCGTGGCCACCCAAATGTTAAAAGCTAAAATGTAATTACGACCAACCTAATAATCTAGTCTCTACCAAATTTTTCAACACCATATCTTTATGTGGGAAACATATTCAGACCAAACTGCAAGAACATCAGCCCAATAGTTTGCAGATGGTGGCCAAGTATGTGTGCAAATCGATTCCCCCTATCAATTCAAACACGGTGAAACCGAATTGAACGAAATTTGGTACAGAGGTAGCACTAGCAAAGGGCACCTCATATTCATGTTTAATATCCCTATAGTACGTTGTATTTCAACAAGCTACTACAACCAACATTCGATCATACTCCTTGAAAAGGACAAAGAGTTATAACAATACCCATGCATTTAGGAGAAAGTAGGCTATATGTTCTTTACGAAACATCTTGTTTTATTAGGAAATACAAATTAAAAAATATGAATTTTAATGATTCTTTGTTGTTCATGTATTTTGGTGCATAGCTTGCACTCTTCAGTTAAGTACCTTGTGATACATGACATTTTTTTGTTTTATTATCAGACACAAGAACAAACAACGCAGATGGTCTTCCGACCCGTGAACATGCCACATATAATTGACCATGGGAAAACATGGATATTCCAGATTCAAACCACAAACTTTCAAGGATTGACCTTGTGATTTGTTAATGGTCATGGCGAATGCAAGAAGGATCGGAAATTGAAGTCTTTCAAATTCAAATGGCATATTGGTTGGGATCATCGGGATCCTCGGAATGAGAACTTCCTCACCTTCGAATTTTCCTTTGAGAAAATTCGCGTAAATCACATTGTTCATCAATTTACTTACCACCAAACGCGTACCGTTGCACAGTTTTGGTTGGTTTATGTTTCGAAGCATGATTACTACGGAGCCAACCTTTAGGCGAAAATTGTGCGGTGGTAAGCCAGGCACATCCAAGGAGTTTAAAAATTCAATTGGATAGTTGGTAGCTTCATCATCATTTGTTACAGGGTCAATAGATTTGAATAGATGCATTGTTCCAATGATCTCATTCTGAATTATACAGTTTAGGTCATCTACATCTTTATTCTTAGCCGCTAAAATTGCTCGCTCACTCAACCATTCATTATTTTTGTAATTAGTAATGATGTTTGGGAATACTTTGTTGATAAGTTCGTCTTTCGGTGAGACAAAGTTACAGAAATTTTGAGGAAATGAAATCAATCCGCTCGATTCGTCGACAGGTACTCGACCATTACCGATAGTCAGCAATTGCTCATAGAAATCTTCAGCAGATGTATCATTAAGAAATGCAACTCTCATGTTTGTTGTTAGTTGAAGTTTCTTCACATAGCGCCATAGATTCGATGATTTGAGGCAAGCGTTTATTTCGTCAGCAGCCGTTGATCTTGGAATTACTGGCAGTGTTTGGCGGAAATCGCCCGACAGTAAAATCATTGGTGCTCCAAAACCTCTGGAGTCATTGCGTAGATCTTTCAATGTTCGGTTAAGTGCTTCTAATGCACGTTTATGCGCCATTGTGCACAAAAAAAAAAAAAAAAAAAAATACCTTGAATGTCGGATTAAATCCTCGTGCTTCGATAATGTCTGCCCCAAATGAGGTCATTTGGAAACAACCATTGTATTTTCAGTGATTGCAAGAAAATGGCGTGATTCGGGTGTTTCGCCACAAAGCAATGAATGCAATGGCTCAGCTGGCGGAGTCAATAATGGCAATTTCACTTTCCCACTAATAAGGCAGCACAATCCGTGCGTTTCTCCGGAAAACTTCAATGCGCCACAATACTCGCAAACAACGTCCATTGGCCCAATGCAAACGCTAGGATGCAAGAAGTAATCAGTGCTGCAATCGTATCGAAACGCTGCTCGATTCAAATCAGCACTTGATAAATCTCTTCTTGTGCGTCGAAAATTATCTACTTCTTGATCTCTGTTGTTCGCTCGACGATTTCGCATTCCCAACCGAGCCGTTTCACGGGCTGCCTCACTTTGCTCTTGTGATTGAGAAGCACAACGTCGAGCCATACTAACGTGGCGCTCTTCACGGGCAATTTCTTGTTCTTCTTCAGTCCTTTCATTCGCAATGTTTCGTATCCTTCTTACTTTGTCGGCTTTGTCGGGAAAGATTCGATCGTCTTTGTCGCGGTATTGTAATGATGATTCGAAGAGAATACAAATAACGTTGAGTAAATAACTGGATTTCATATTAAGAGACTCATTTTCTATACCGGTAGTGGAGAGCGCTACTCGCATCCAGTCGGCCGTGTCTCGTAAGGAGCTACTGTTGCCTGGAAACGACTTGCCTTGCCATTTTAGCTGTCATTTGCGTTACGTTTTATAGTGACATGTATTCTCTTTGACGTTTTATGTCACGTCACGGGATAAGAAGTCTCCTATGTCCCTCTTCTGGTTCTAAGCTACCTCCACTACAAATTTCAGCCAAATCAGTTCAGCCGTTCTTGAGCTATAAACAGTGTAACTAACACGACTTTGTTTTATATATATATAGCTATATAGCTTCGCTCCCGTCATAGTCGTGTCATATTGTTATTCAATGAAATGCAGGTATAACCAAGTTAACACCCCTTCAGAACCTGAATATCCGAAAATTCCTACTTAGTAGACGTTTTCGACACACAACAAACATATCCCCAAAATAGCATTCTTCTAACTTTACAGTTTTGGTTGGTCGATGAGAGTGAATATCCAAAAATCCTTCCTTAGTGGACGTTTTTCTTCCATAATTTCACCCCTCCCCATGCCTTAAATTGGATTAATGAAAAAAAAACGTTCGAACACCTATTTATTTAATTATTTATTTATTATTAAGCTGATTGTCGTTTAAGAGATCCACTCTCCGTTAAGAGTCCTTCAACCACCACTTTTCACCCCTTACACTCATTATATACTGAACCCATATACCATTGGTTCAAGCGGTCGAATCCATGTTTTATTGGTAAAAGAAGAGAGGAAAGATACAGTCTTTAGTAGAACTTGGAAGATTATATGTAGCGGACTGGTATAATGTTGTGCAAGAATAAGAGACCAGGTGGCCCCAGGAAATGATATCACGCGTGACGCACCGATAGGGAGCCGGTCACGACTATAAATAGAACGATCAAAACTTTCCGTTGTGAGTAAGCGAGAAGAGGTTTCGGAAATTGATCTTACGCAGCAGTAAAAGGCATCCTCGCAGTTGTGCAAGAAGAGGAATAATTAGATTTAAGCCATTTGCGAGAATATAATTAACAAAAGAAATACATCAGTGTGAATCCTTTTGGAATAGAGATTTTTGTGTGGGGACAGGTGTTATAATAATTGCACAGGAAAGAAGTGCAAACGCAGCATGACGTAGTTAAAAGTTCCACGAGACCCGAGGTGGTAGGGATTAAAAATCAACTGCAACACCCACGTATCTGAAGAGCAAATTTTATTTAATATCTCGGAATTGTACGATCGATTTTCATGTGCAAAGAAGTCAGGTTACGTTTAGAAAACGAGCTTTCCAGAGATATAATTTTCAAAAGTGTGCGACTATTGCTACAAAAGTTAGTTGTGAAAAAGACGTGGATTATATCTTTTTGTCGCCGATTTGTATAAAAACCCTGGCTGAGCCAGGAGAGGCATTCAGTCTGCGATAGGTGCCTGAGGGCACGGTGCTGTTTCGCAAATGCAGTACTTACTAGACTTCGAGAGGTCGTGATACCCTGTATCACCAACGAAAACCCGTATGGGAGTGGCCGAGAAGTATCATCAATAGTATCGCCGTGTGAAGACTTAGTAAAATCCTAATACAGGATTTAGTTCAGCAAGCGTCAGTCTTTATAGTGAAAGTTCAGTATTACAGTCAAAGTTAGGCTGCGAACTTAAAGAACAGGTGATAGGTCTTCAAATAACAGTTCAGTTAAAAGATAGAAAGTATCGTAACGTTTGAAGTACCAACGATAGTGAAACAAACATTTCTATCAAAGTTAAGGAACCCGATCAGGGTCGGACGAAATAAGTAACGCCTAGTGTACCGACAAGATAGGGACTAGAGCAAAGAATAATAAGAAGTGAGAATTTAATCCAAGGCGTTGTCTCAAGGAGATAAACGAACAGTAAAAAGCAATTAGCTACGAAACTAAGGAATAGCAGTAGATGCTAGGGAATCATAGGTCACCGATAAAGTATTCGAGAGGCCGTAAACAGGACAGACTTTATCTAGACAAACTAAATAGTGTCTAGAAAGAAACGACTTCGAGCTAATAAAAATAGAAGCCGATAGTCAGAAAACCGGATTTGAAGAATTACCGTTCCAGGGAGGGTAGAATGATCGAGACTTTCATCTTCTTGCCATATTAGGGAGCTGACGTCTAAGAGTGTCACCCTTGGAAACGGGGAAGAAAGAAATCACGTGTGTAAGGCAAAAATCAAAGCATCAGTGATTAAAAGCAGTGTAATGTAAATATAGTAAAATCTGTTTTAGTGTAATAATTTTTAGTGAATTTATTTGTGTATGATAAAAGAATACAAAATTGTATTCAATATGTTACCAGTGTTTAAGGTAAATAATGTGTATGTGTATCAAGAAGTGTCATTGTGTGAAATGGGATTAATCAAGATGGCTTGAACACATTAAGTGGGCAAAAATGAAACATCGCTGGAGAATTCGGTCGGTGACCGTAATATTATGTGAGTAACCATTTCATTATGTTATGTGTTGGGGAAGGTTTGCGTACAATCCACCTGAGAATTAAAGAATAGGGATGTTTTTGAATAACAAATAACAGAATAATAGCGCGATCTGAACGATTAAAAATTGAGAAAGTATAAAATAATTATGTGAAATAAATAAATCCCTTGGGGGAAATGTATGAAATAAAATATCAGTGTAATTGATAAATGATTTAAATATATGAAAGCAAGCGTAATAATAAATATAACAATTATATAAATGAATGAAAATTATGATGAATTATAAGAAAATAGTAGCTTTTGAGCTCCTTTAAAAGAATTAATACATGTTGTGAACACATGTTCTTAAGATAAAGCGATTATTGTCACGGGAGAGGATTAATATAGAATTGAGATGTACCATCAAATGTTGATTTTGAATTATCAGTTCTTTGAAGGCAACTTGGCAGTAAAGTAATAGCGCAATGTAGCGCATTGAAGTAATTTGTCACGCTAGGAATGCGTTGAAATACTTGGTAAATTAATCATGAGGGACAGTTGGTCGTGGTAATTGAGCTATGGTAAGTCCTCTAAATAGTGATGTGATCACGAGGCCGTTGTGTGTATTGTATTGAAGAAGGGTGCTATTTATCGTATTATGAGCGCGGGTGTAAGGTAAAGAGGCCTGCTATAAGTCGCTAATGTTATAAGTCCTCCAGTATGGGATATGGTTCCCGAGGCAGTTGAAAGAATCGAACCCAGATTCGTCTATGTTGAAGCCCCTAAATATATGTTGTTGTATTGAATTATACTTACCCACCAATGAGGATACTTCATAATTAATAAATGCCAAGTTTATGAGAATAGGTCTAGTGAACCTAAATATGTTGTTAAAATAAGTTGAATGAAGGCCTTGCTTGTTCAAAGAATTGCATTTAAGAAACAGCTGTATAAAGCTGAGGGTAGCTCGCCTCTTGTTAATGAGACCATAAAGTTCCTACTCCCAACAATAAATCACGCTAAGTGGCCAAGGCCAGACCCTTACCATTAACGGAAGTGTGGTAGGTCTAGGAGCCGTCTGTTTGAAGTTATATTACACAAGATTGTTTAGAGTTTGTTTTAACGACCCGGTCTTCGAACCGAGGTTCTTTTAGATGTAGATTACCGCTTGCAAGTTCAGATCGTTGCTTTCTTATGAGATAATGGTCTTTTAAGACAAATAATGATAAATCCCTAATGTTATGATGATATGAAGTAGTGATTCACGAGTTTAGTGAGGACAAATAGATTTCGGGTGTGATTTTAATTTTTGACTCGTTCAAGTAGTCTTCGGTAACTCGGGAGTGCGCAAATGTTTCCCAATCACGGTAGTGAATTGTTGACTTGAGAGAGATGGTGATCTGAGAACATTGTGAAAGCCCAAAAATTTAAGTAAAGGAGTAACAGTACTTTAATAAGAATTATGTATTTTTTTGATTATAAGATATACTCATATAATAGGAAGTGATGTGTAGTTAAAGAATAACACAGTGTATATGAAAAGTATCGAGCCTATTGCAGCTCTTGATTTTATTGAATTTTAAAAGGACACTATATGGAAGTGAAAAGTAGTATAAGTTTGTTGGTTTATGAGAAAGCATTTATTATGATTCAATCTTTGTTTTATTATGTATTCCTTGTTCACTCTGAACAAGTTAGAATTAATGGGTCAGTATTTTATTTGTTTAATTGTTGTAGTGCCATATATTTGAGTAATTAAATTGTTTTATAGTAGGAGTTGATTTTGTTTATTATTTTTGTAAGTGTATCCTCTATTTAATCCAAAATGTGTAAGTCACAGAGTGGGAGAACATACCATAACCCCGATAATCCCGATTTGAGCATTGCTGGCATGCTCTGATTTGCATATTTCATGCTGAATGGGCACAGGGGGCATAGAAGTTATGAGTCTGGATTAATAATTATAGGAACACTAAGACTGTCATATCATGTAAAAGTAAAGTAATGATGGAAGTAGCTACAAAATATAAACTGACCGCATGGGACCCTGGAAACTCACACCGAGCAGCCCTAAATTTAATAACCCCCATGCAACACATTATTTCATGGCGCCCAGTACGTAGGGATGAGTTTTCCTAGGGAAATTCCGAGTTTATCATGAAAAATCAAAATTTTCATAAAAAAATGATTTTTCGGAAGTTTGAATTTTCAAATCACTTCCATAAAAGTTTTGACATTGAATGAGTATATCAAAAGGGTACGTTTCAGTAAATACCCGTGCTAAGGTAAATTTTGGAAATTGGGACACAAGAGTTCGGAGTACCATCTCTCATGCATGATCCGGCGATGTGGCATAGTAGCCCACTGTATTCTTATATTGTGGATAAGATGAGGACGATAAGGGATTTAAAGGAGTGCCTGGAGGAGCACTTCAATAAGGAGATGGAGGAGATGAGAAGAATAAATAGTGAACAATTGGAGGCCATGAAGGCAGAAAATAAAGATAAATGTAAAACTATAGATGGTAAAGAGAACCTCCAACAAAAGGAAAAAGAGTACCTAATTAAAGAAAATGTAAAGATTTATTTATAAAGCATTCGTGCATCTGGAGGCATAGTTACACAAAGAGAAGGTAACATGTCTGTAGATAACAGGGTAAAAATGGAGCCTTTAGAGCTGCAAAGAGAAAGAGAAACATGTGAACCAGTTCCAAGGGAATGCGTATTAAGTACAGATAATAATAATGATAAAGATGATTCAAAGTCTCATGTATTAAGGCAGGTTCAAGTAGGCTCGAGAAACGAAGGGGAAAAGAAGGATAGTCTTTGCGTTCAGGATCAGGAAAAGGTAGAGATGGCGACATGGAAAGAAATAGAAAAATTCTTGGGTATAATGAGAGAAATGCGAAAAGAGTACACTAAGATGAGTGAGGAACTTGGGAAAATGAAGTATGAAAATCAAAACAAAACAGAAGAAATTGGAGAACAAATAAGATATATTTTTAAAGAAATTAAGAAGATATTCGAACTTCGTGATAGGGCAAGCAAAAATTGGTATACGATACCCAAACAGGAATTAGAGGAATTTTAGAAGGAAATCCCTAAGGTTAAAAGGTGATTAAAAGAAACCAAAAAGAAATTTGCGAAACATATGGAGGAAGAAGGAAAAATAGAATTAGCTCCGTGGGAACAGCTAAAAATGTTTATTAAGGAAGTACGTGATATAATGGAGAAATTAGGGGAAATGAGGAACGAATGGGGTCAGATCGGGTGGAAGACCTCTTACAAAGAACACGACTGGAAAAAATACGTTCAGGAACAGGAAAATTATATAAAAAAATAATGGGATAAGATGCATTGCTTCGGAATGAGCATGCATGCGGAACATGGGATAATCAGCATTCAGGAGTTAGCTGAAGTAAGAGAAGTCAAGATTCGGTAATATAAAGAAATATTAGAGACTGCCCAGAAGATATATGAGGAACATATCTCAGCGCAGGACCTCGAATCAAAAGAAGTAGTTGTCCAAGCTGAAAATAAAACAGTAATTGTAGAAGAACAAGAAGTCAAGATGCAAGAGCCCGACACTGATATTAGAAAAGAAGAAGAACAACAAGAAGTAGAAATCGTGATGATTCCAGTGGAAACTGAGAAAAGCAATGAGATCCTTCTAGAGAAAACAATGGACACTCAAGAGGAAATAGTAATTCCAGGTCAGGAAGACAGCCGAAATATAAACGAGCTGCAAAGTGAAGAAGATGATTTTTATGTAAAAGTTGAGCTTGAAGAGAAAGAGAAAACCCCAGAACAAGGGATAACTAAAGAAGTGAAAGTTGGGGAGACGGAAATAATAATTCCTGGAGAGATGGAGAAATCAAATGAAACTCAAAGAGAGAGTGTTGTCGAGGCACAAAAGGAAGCAGAGGTTCAAGATTTAACAGAAATTGAAAAAGAAAACCCAGAAGAAATTCCTGAGGATAAGAAAGATAAGATAGAATTTGAAGAAGAAAAATTGAAAGCACAGATCCTTGAGTTAATGATAAAATATCAGGAAGGCCAACGAAAGAAAAGAAAAATGGAAACAGTTTCAAATGAAAGCCAAGAAAACCTCAAAGACAAAGATGAGACTATTGGAGAAAAGAGAGGAAAGATCGTTGAAAGAAATCGGGAAAGAGGAAGACAACCGCAAATTGTAGCAGGTTTACAAGAGAATAGAAACCCTATTGAAGTTAGGAGAGGAGGAGAAATAATGCACATGACCCTAGAAGAAGAAGACGCACAAGCGTTTTACAGCTGGAAAATTCGTAGGAAAAAAGCGAATAAAAGAAAGAAAAGAAAAGGAGAAGATATAAAGGAACTATGAAATTGGAAGAGTAGGAAAAAGAACTTTTTCTTGGAAAATGCCATCTCGAGATGAGATGAGGGAAATGGAAGAAAACCAAGAAGAGACGGGTAAGGACAGACTGTGCTCTTAAGGACAAATGAAATTCTGTAGACTTTGAGTCCAGAAAACAAAAATAAAGAAGTAACGGGTTAAGGCTATATGCACCCGTGAAGTCTTAAAAGAATGTCAATTGGTTGACAGTAAAGAACTGAGAAGAAAGATACAGGCAAGCAGAATGCTAGTCCTATGAGACAAGAAGTAAGAAAAAAAACTGTCTGACCTAAGTTTGGAGCGCACGCCAGACTAGGAGGAGACTTAGAAACACCCGAACGAGACGAGTAATTTATAGCATTAAGTGTGGACGTCCGCTTAAGGGGAATGAATGAATGGGAACTTTCTGAGACCCAAAACAAGCCTGAGCAAGGAAGGGCTTGGAAAGAAAGACTAGAAGGTACTGAGAAATGTTATGATGGCTTCGACACTGAAAAAAATATTTTTTTTATGAAAACGTTTAAATAAATTTCCTCAAAATTTCGAAAATTTCTTTATCTAAGTTGGGGAGAGATGAACCCATGTACCATGGGTTCAAGGGGTCGAATCCATGTTTTATTGGTAAAAGAAGAGAGGAAAGATACAGTCCTTAGTAGAACTTGGAAGATTTTATGTAGAGGACTGGTATAATGTTCTGCAAGAATATGAGACCAGGTGGCCCCAGGAAATGATATCACGCGTGACGCACCGATGGGGAGCCGGTCACGACTATAAATAGAACGATCAAAACTTTCCGTTGTGAGTAAGCGAGAAGAGGTTTCGGAAATTGATCTTACGCAGCAATAAAATGGCATCCTCGCAGTTGTGCAAGAAGAGGAATAATTAGATTTAAGCCATTTGCGAGAATATAATTAACAAAAGAAATTCATCAGTGTGAATCATTTTGGAATAGAGATTTTTGTGTGGTGACAGATGTTATAATAATTGCACAGGAAAGAAGTGCAAACGCAGCATGACGTAGTTAAAAGTTCCCCGAGACCCGAGGTGGTAGGGATTAAAAATCAACTGCAACACCCACGTATCTGAAGAGCAAATTTTATTTAATATCTCGGAATTGTACGATCGATTTTCATTTGCAAAGAAGTCAGTTTACGTTTAGAAAACGAGCTTTCCAGAGATATAATTTTCAAAAGTGTGCGACTATGGCTTCAAAAGATAGTTATGAAAACGACGTGGATTTTATCTTTTTGTCGCCGATTTGTATAAAAACCCTGGCAGAGCCAGGAGAGGCATTCAGTCTACCATAGTCCTGAGGTCACGGTGCTGTTTCGCAAATGCAGTACTTACTAGACCTCGAGAGGTCGTGATACGCTGTATCACCAACGAAAACCCGTATGGGAGTGGCCGAGAATTATCATCAATAGTATCGCCGTGTGAAGACTTAGTAAAATCCTAATACAGGATTTAGTTCAGCAAGCGTCAGTCTTTATAGTGAAAGTTCAGTATTACAGTCAAAGTTAGGCTGCGAACATAAAGAACAGGCGATAGGTCTTCAACTAACAGTTCAGTTAAACGATAGAAAGAATCGTAACGTTTGAAGTACCAACGATAGTGAAACAAACATTTCTATCAAAGTTAAGGAACCCGATCAGGGTCGGACGAAATAAGTAACGCCTAGTGTACCGACAAGATAGGGACTAGAGCGAAGAATAATAAGAAGTGAGAATTTAATCCAAGGCGTTGTCTCAAGGAGATACACGAATAGTAAAAAGCAATAAGCTACGAAACTAAGGAATAGCAGTAGATGCTAGGGAATAATAGGTCACCGATAAAGTATTCGAGAGGCCGTAAATAGGACAGACTTTATCTAGACAAACTAAATAGTGTCTAGAAAGAAACGACTTCGAGCTAATAAAAATAGAAGCCGATAGTCAGAAAACCGGATTTGAAGAATTACCGTTCCAGGGAGGGTAGATTGATCGAGACTTTCATCTTCTTGCCAGATTAGGGAGCTGACGTCTAAGAGTGTCACCCTTGGAAACGGGGAAGAAAGAAATCACGTGTGTAAGGCAAAAATCAAAGCCTCAGTGATTGAAAGCAGTGTAATGTAAATATAGTAAAATCTGTTTTAGTGTAATAATTTTAGTGAATTTATTTGTGTATGATAAAAGAATACAAAATTGTATTCAATATGTTACCAGTGTTTAAGGTAAATAATGTGTATGTGTATCAAGAAGTGTCATTGTGTGAAATGGGATTAATCAAGATGGCTTGAACACATTAAGTGGGCAAAAATGAAACATCGCTGGAGAATTCGGTCGGTGACCGTCATATCATGTGAGTAACCATTTCATTATGTTATGTGTTGGGGAAGGTTTGCGTACAATCCACCTGAGAATGAAAGAATAGGGATGTTTTTGAATAACAAATAACAGAATAATAGCGCGATCTGAACGATTAAAAATTGAGAAAGTATAAAATAATTATGTGAAATAAATAAATCCCTTGGGGGAAATGTATGAAATAAAATATCAGTGTAAGTGATAAATGATTTTAATATATGATGGCAAGCGTAATCTAATATATAAAAGTGAAAGTCTGTATGTATGTATGTATGTATGTATGTATATATGTTGGTTCCGTATACAAACCTACACCTTTCCACCAATCTCAACCATATTTTGCATACACATAGTTTAGGACCCAGAAGGAACCGCTGGCTACATGAATTTTCGATAGTCCTTCTCATTCTTCTGATTTTGGCCCTTTTTCACTCAAAAACAGGCTAATCAAATCATAAAATATACTCATGAAGGAATGGCAAGGCAGATAGTTTCCATGGCAACATAGCTCAAGTCGAGACACGGCCGACTTGATGCCAATTGCGCTCAGCACTACCGGTATAGAAAATGAGGATCTTTACTTGAAATCCCGTTAGTTACTCAACTGCTCACACAGCACTGTCAACCGAGTTTAGCATAACAAAGACTTGACACTATCTTCCTTCTACTATATATTTTTCAAATACCACTCACTCACTCACTCACTCACTCACTCATTTATTCATCACGAAATCTCAGAAACCACCGAACGGATTGGAATGAAATCTGGTATCCAGCTTCCTCAAAGGCCGCAAATGCCCACTAAGAGAGAAATTTTGGCTATTCAGGTTCTAAAGGGGTGTTAAGGGGGATAAACCTGCATTTTATTGAATAACTATATCTCCCGATTGGTTTCATTGGGGGATGTGATACACGGCATATAAACTTATCATTAAAAAGTAACAAGACACGTGTCTGAGGGTTTTTCGATGTGTTTATGAGGTTAAAGTGGTGGAAAGTGGGGATTGAAAGATTCCTAACGGAGCGTGTATCTCTTAAACGACACAGGCGAGGAGTTTGAAACTCAGCGGAAAAAAAAATCAGCATAAAAATAAGTAAATATGTGTTTGACCGCTTTTCCATAAATCCAATTTAAGGGGCCCATGCGGAGGGGTGAAATTTGGGGGGAGGGACAGGAAAGAAAGTGTCCTAACTGATTGACTGACTGACTCACTCATCAAACTCACGGGAAAAACTGCTTTAAAGTAAGTAAATAGCTTTTCGACAGTTTGTTTTTCAATCAAATTGAAGGGGTTCATCGGGAGGGGGGAAATTCTTTAGAAAAAAAAATTGAAAGAAATGTCCTGACTCATTCACTCACTCATCATCGCCCAGCCAAAAATATTGAAGTTGGAAACATGACATTTCGGGGATATGTTCGTTGTATGTCAAAACCGTACACTAAGGGAGGTTTTTTGGATATTCGGGTCCTAAAGGGGTCTTAAGGGAGTTAAACCTGCATTTCATTGAATATCAATATCTCACGAGTGGTTTCATTTGTGGATGTGATACTCGGCATATAAACTAATCATTAAACATACGCAGACATGTGTCTAAGCGTTTTTCGATGTGGTGTATTATTATGAGGTGAAAGGGCTGAAAAGTGGGGGTTGAAGGATTCCTAATGGAGCGTGTAGGCCTATCTCTTAAACGACATAGGCGAGAAATTTGAAACTCAGCGAAAAAAAATCAGCTTAAAAAGTAAGTAAATCGGTTTTCGACTGTTTTTTCATAAATTAATTTAAGGGGCCAATGGGGTGGGGTGAAATTCTGGAGAAAAAAAGGAGAGAAAGTGTCCTAACCGACTGACTCAGGGGAAAAAGACAGCTTAAGAAATAAGTTAATAGGTGTTCAAGCGTTTTTTAATCAATCCAATTTAAGGGGCCCATGGGGAGGGGTGAAATTCTGGTAAAATAAATGAAAGAAAATGTCCTGTCTGACTCACTCACTCATCACGCCCAGCGAAAACTATTAAAGTTGGAAACATGAAATTTTGGGAAGATGTTCGCTGTATGTCGAAAACGTTAACTAAGGAATGATTTTTGTTTATTCGGGTTTTAGAGACGTGTCAAGGGGGTAAACGTGCATTTCATTGAATAACGATATCTCATGAGTTGTTTGTTTGGGGTTGTGATATTCGGTATATAAACTAATCATTAAAAATAATCAGACATATGTCTAAGGGTTTATCGATGTGGTGTATATTATGAGGTGAAAGGGGTGAAAATTGGGGGTTGAGGGATTCATGACGGAGCGTGTATCTCTGAAACGACATAGGCGTGAAGTTTGAAATTCGGAGGGAAAAAACAGCTTAAAATACAGGTAAATAGGTGTTCGAACGTTTTTTCATAAATCCAATTTAAGGGGCCCTTGGAGAGGGGTGAAATACTGGGGGAAAAATACAGGAAAGAAAGTGTCCTAACTGATTGACTCACTTACTCACTCATCAAACTCAGGGGGAAAACAGCTTTAAATAAGTAAATAGGTGTTTGACCGTTTGTTTCATAAATCCAATTTAAGGGGTTCATGGGGACGGGTGAAATTATCAAAAATAAATTAAAGAAAATGTCCTGACTGACTCACCCACTCATCATCGCCCAGCCAAAATTATTGAAGTTAGAAACATGAAATTTTGGGGATATGTTCGTTGTATGTCAAAAACGTCCACTAAGAAAAGAGTTTTGGATATTCAGGTTCTAAAGTGGTGTTAAGGGGGTAAACGTGCTTTCCATTGAATAACAATATCTCACGAGTGGTTTCATTTGGGGATGTGTTACTTGGCACATATACTAATCATTAAAAATAAGCTGACACATGTCTAATGGTTTTTCGATGTAGTGTATATTATGAGGTGAAAGGGATGAAAAGTGGGGGTTGAAAGATTCCTAACTGAGCGTGTATCTCTTAAACGACATAGGGAGGAGTCTGAAACTCGGAGGAAATCTATCAGCTTAAAAATAAATAAACAAATGAATAAATAAATAAAATAAATAAGTGTTCGACCGTGTTTTCATAAATGCAATTTAAGGGGCATATGGGGAGGGGTGAACTTCTGGAAGAAAAACGTCCACTAAGGAAGGATTTTTGGATGTTTGCTCTCATCGACCAACCAAAACTATTAAAGTTAGAAGAATGATATTTTGGGGATATGTTTGTTTGTTGTGTGTCGAAAACGTCTACTAAGGAGGGATTTTTGGGTATTCAGGATCTAAAGTGGTGTTAACGGGGTTAAACCTGCATTTCATTGAAAAACAATATGATACGACTATGACGCGAGCGATGCGAGGCTAAAATTGAGATGGTGTGTGTCTGTGTATTACTCAATCTCGCAAGAACCACTGGTCCGATTTACGTGAATTTTACATGGAAATAGCTGATTTACCTGGTTAACATATAGGTTACTTTTGATTTCAATACTTTGCACTATTTAAAATGGCGACCGTTTTAGTGACGTCACTACACCCTTTGGTTTCAAACTTACATATTTTAATTTCAAATAAAAAGAGAACGCTAAGAAATAGCAAACTTTTGATGGCATATGCGAGGTTTAAAATTACATTTTCTATCCGAACGGTATCTGCAACTGTTAGCGAGTAAAACCTAAATTTGTACTATAAAACACGGTCAACGCCGAGCGGTGTAGTTGGACAAAATGTTCCATCCTTAATCTCCCTCTGCGCAGCACCTCGCCTATCCCCTGTTTTAACTGTCACCTTCACATTTTAATTTATTTATGACGCGTAGCGAAGCACGGGTACTTCAGCTAGTAATAAATATAACAATTATATAAATGAATGAAGATTATGATGAATTATATGAAAATAGTAGCTTTTGAGCTCCTTTAAAAGAATTAATACATGTTGTGAACACATGTTCTTAAGATAAAAAGATTATTGTCTCGGGAGAGGATTAATATAGAATTGAGATGTACAATCAAATGTTGATTTTGAATTATCAGTTCTTTGAAGGCAATTTGGCAGTAAAGTAATAGCGCAATGTAGCGCATTGAAGTAATTTGTCAAGCTAGGAATGCGTTGAAATACTTGGTAAATTAATCAAGAAGGACAGTTGGTCGTGGTAATTGAGCTTTGGTAAGTCCTCTAAATAGTGATGTGATCACGAGGCCGTTGTGTGTATTGTATTGAAGAAGGGTGCTATTTATCGTATTATGAGTGCGGGTGTAAGGTAAAGAGGCCTGCTATAAGTCGCTAATGTTATAAGTCCTCCAGTATGGGATACGTTTCCCGAGGCAGTTGAAAGAATCGAACCCAGATTCGTCTATGTTGAAGCCCCTAAATATTTGTTGTATTGAATTATTCTTACCCACCAATGAGGACACTTCATAATTAATAAATGCCAAGTTTATGAGAATAGGTCTAGTGAACCTAAATATCTTGTTAAAATAAGTAGAATGAAGGCCTTGCTTGTTCAAAGAATTGCATTTAAGAAACAGCTGTATAAAGCTGAGGGTAGCTCGCCTCTTGTGAGTGAGACCATAAAGTTCCTACTCCCAACAATAAATCACGCTAAGTGGCCAAGGCCAGATCCTTACCATTAACGGAAGTGTGGTAGGTCTAGGAGCCGTCTGTTTGAAGTTATATTACACAAGATTGTTTAGAGTTTGTTTTAACGACCCGGTCTTCGAACCGAGGTTCTTTTAGATGTAGATTACCGCTTGCAAGTTCAGATCGTTGCTTTCTTATGAGATAATGGTCTTTTAAGACAAATAATGATAAATCCCTAATGTTATGATGATATGAAGTAGTGATTCACGAGTTTAGTGAGAACAATTAGATTTCGGGACTGATCTTAATTTTTGACTTGTTCAAGTAGTCTTCGGTAACTCGGGAGTGCGCAAATGTTTCCCAATCACGGTAGTGAATTGTTGACTTGAGAGAGATGGTGATCTGAGAACACTGTGAAAGCCCAAAAATTTAAGTAAAGGAGTAACAGTACTTAAATAAGAATTATATATTTTTTTGATTATAAGATATACTCATATAATAGGAAGTGATGTGTAGTTAAAGAATAACACAGTGTATATGAAAAGTATCAAGCCTATTGCAGCTCTTGATTTTATTGAATTTTAAAAGGACACTATATGGAAGTGAAAAGTAATATAAGTTTGTTGGTTTATGAGAAAGCATTTATTATGATTTAATCTTTGTTTTATTATGTATTCCTTGTTCACTCTGAACAAGTTAGAATTAATGGATCAGTATTTTATTTGTTTAATTGTTGCAGCGCCATATATTTGAGTAATTAAATTGTTTTATAGTAGGAGTTGATTTTGTTTATTATTTTTGTAAGTGTATCCTCTATTTAATCCAAAATGTGTAAGTCACAGAGTGGGAGAACATACCATAACCCCGATAATCCCGATTTGAGCATTGCTGGCATACTGTGATTTGCATATTTCTTGCTGAATGGGCACAATACACCACATCGAAAAGCCATTAGACATGTGTCAGCTTATTTTTAATGATTAGCTCATATGCCAAGTATCACATCCCCAAATGAAACCACTCGTGAGATATTGTTATTCAATGAAATGCACGTTTACCCCTTCAGAACCTGCATATCCAAAAATGTTTCCTTAGTGGACGTTTTCAACATACAACGAACATATCCCCAATTTTTCATGTTTCTAACTGCAATAATTTTGGCTGGGCGATGATGAGTGAGTGAGTCAGTCAGGACATTTTCTTTCATTTATTTTTGAGACTTTCATCCCTCCCCATGAATCTCTTAAATGGGATGTATGAAGAAAACGGACGAACACCTATTTACTTATTTTATTCCGCTGAATTTCAAACTTCTCGCTAATGTCGTTTAAGAGATACACGCTCCGTTAAGAATCCTTCAACACCCAATTTTCACCCCTTTCACTTCATAATATACACCATATCGATAAACCCTTAGATACGTGTCTTCTTATTTTAAATGATGAGTTTATATGCCGAGTATCACATCACTCAAGGAAACCAAGCCGGAGATATTGTTATTCAATGAAATGCAGGTGTACCCCCTTAACACCCCTTTAGAACCCGAATATTCAAAATTCCTTTCTCAGTGGTCGTTTTAGACTTACAACGAACATATCCCCAAAATTTCATGTTTCTAACTTGAATAGTTTTGGCTGGGCGATGATGAGTCAGTCAGGACACTTTGTTTTATATCATAGACTAGCAGGTACCCGCGGCTTCGTGGCGTCATAGCCGTGTCATGTTGTTATTCAATGAAATGCAGGTTTTACCCCATTAACATCCCTTTATAACCTGAATATCCAAACATCCCTCCTTATTGGCCATTTTCGACACGCAACAAACATATCCCCAAAATATCATTCTTCTAACTTTAATAATTTTGGTTGGTCGATGAGTGTGAATATCCAAAAATCCTTCCTTATGGGAATTTTTTCCCAGAATTTCACCCCTATCCAAAAATCCTTCCTTAGTGGACGCTTTCAACATACAATGAACATATCCACAAAATTTCATGTTGGTTTAGGACCCTAAAAGACGTGAAAAATATAATAGAAGTATTAAAAAGCTACTTTTTGAAATTTCATTCGAATCAATTTTTTTGTCATTCCTGAGACTTAGAAAATTCCGGCCAAAAAGTACAAAATGATTAATAACTCCCTAAGTATTCGTCGTATGATGAAATAGCTAGAGACAAAAAAGATGTAATGTGTTATTGCCTACAACATAGGCCATGTATAATTTTACATAATACCTGTTTCCCCCCCCCAGAATTTCACCCTCCCCATGGGCCCCTTAAATTAGATTTATGAAAAAACGGTCAAACACCTATTTACTTATTTTTAAGCTGATTTTTTCCGCTGAGTTTCAAACTCCTCGCCTATGTCGTTTAAGAGATACACGCTCCGTTAGGAATCCATCAACCCCCACTTTTCACCCATTTCACCTCATAATATACACCACATCGAAAAACCCTCAGACAGGTGTCTTCTTATTTTTAGCCTATTTTCAATTTTGAAAAAATAGGCTTATGAGATCACCTTTTGTCCGTGTGTGTGTGCGTGTGCGTGTGTGTGTGTGTGTGTGATTCGTGTGTGTGTCCCCCCCCTAATAAAATCTAAACGGCTGGAGCGATTTCAATGAAACTCGGTAAGTTCATAGCACTATTCCCTGCGACCCCGACTGTGCCCGTCAAATTTTGTTACGACTCACCAATCCAACATGGCAGCTGTGCGAAATATTTCACCAGCATTCAATATCTCCGAAACTATTACCGATATTACCCTGGCATTTTGTATGGTGATAAAGGGAACAACTGTAAGTTCACTTACGTGACCTTTGAAAATCTGGTAACAACAAAACGAACATGGCGGCCAAGCGAAGTTGCGACTTTTAAATAGACGTTTCTTGCGATTTAACCAACCAAACGCAATGAAACTTGGTACAGTATATGTTTATATACATTGTAATGCACCGACATCTAACTTCGTTCAATTATTTACATAACCACAAGATGGCGGATGTGCGAAATATTTCACCGGCATTCCATATCTGTGAAACTATTAGCGGTATCTCCCTGAAATCTTTTACGGAGATAAAGGGCACTACGGAAGTCCATCTATAAGACTTTCAGAAACCGGTTAACTACAAAACAAACATGGCGGCCAAGCGAATTTGAAAATTTTAAATAGACCTTTCTCGTGATTTAATGATCCAAACGCAATGGAATCTGGTTCAGAAAATATTTATACATATTGCAATGCACTGGTATCTAATTTAGTTCAATTGTTTACATAACCTCAAGATGGCGGCTGTGCGAATTTTAAAATTAAGTTATTATTTCTTGTGTCGTAGTCATGCGATCGAAGTGACAGTTTGAATAATGAAACTACGCAATAATTGTCCTTTAATGGTACATGACTCTATGGCCTATACATTTAACAATTCAACATGGCGACCATCCAAAATATTTAGTCGGCTCTGAATATCTACGAATCTATTATAGCAATCAAACTGAATTTCTTAATGTTCATAAGGTCTATGAACTTAAGTTCACCTATAGGACTTTAAATAACTTGGTGTTCACAAATCCAACATGGAGGCGACGCGAAATATAAAAATTCACATGGACGTTTCTCGCAATTTAACCATCCGAGTGTAGTGAAACTTGGAACAGTAAATCCTTATACGAATGGCAATCCACTGGCATCTAATTTATTTCAATTGTTTCCATAACCTCAAGCTTGGCAGCTGTGCGAAATTTTAAAATCTCCTTGTTACTTCTTGTGTCCTAATTATGCGATTGTAGTTTGAATACTACACGTACACAATAATCTGCATGTAACAGTACATAACTCTAGGACCTACATATATAAAATCCAACATGGCGACCATCCGAAATTTTTAGTCGGTTCTCAATATCTACGAATCTATTACAGCAATCAAACTGAAATTGTGTATGTTGCTAGAGGCAATTAACATAAGTAGGATATATGAAAATAGGCTGTATAGTTCTTCACGGAACTACTTGTTAATGATGAGTTTATATGCCCAGTATCACAAGCCCCAATGAAACCAATCGGGAGATATTGTTATTCAATGAAATGCAGGTCTGCCCCCTTAACACCCCTTTAGAACCTGAATATCCAAAAATCTTACCTTAGTGCGCGTTTTCGACTTACCACGAACATATCCTCAAAATTTCATGTTTCTTACTTTAATAGTTTTGGCTGGGCGATGATGAGTCAGTGAGTCATTGAATCAGTCAGTCAGTCAGTCAGGACACTTGTTTTTATACAGTACTAGCTGAAGTACCCGGCGTTGCTCGGGTTCCATTTTTCTGCTGAGTATAAGTAGTCTAGATTTTAAACTTTTTAGTTTTGGTGTAGCGTCGCCTCTGTTGTGTAGTTGTCAGCATGCTTAGCTGTCACCCCGGAGGTCCGAGGTTCGATTCCCGACTCTGCCACGAAATTTTAAAAGTGGTTTTAGGACTGGAACGGGGTCTACTCAGGCTTGGGTGGTCCAAATGAGTAGAGGGGGTTCGATTGCCACCTCAATCATACTCGAAGTGATTTTCCGTGGTTTCCCACTTCGTCTACGGGCAAATGCTGCGATGGTACCTTCCGTCAGGCCAGGGTCACCTCCTTCCCTCTTCCTTGTCTATCACTCCCATTCTTCCCATCCCGTCCCATCCCTCATGAGGCCTCTGTTCGCTTTGCAGGTGAGCCACCTGGGTGAGACGCTAGTCCCGCCTCCCCAGTTGCATTCCCCGTTTCGATGTCAAGCTCAGGACACTGCCCGTAGAGGCGGTAAAGGTGGGAACCCTCACTGAGTCCGTGGGAAAAGCCTACCTGGAAGGTAAACTGACTGTTGTTGTTTGAGTCTTTAGTCTTTTGACTGGTTTGATGCAGCTCTCCATGCCTCCCTGTCCTGAGCTAATCGTTTCATCTCCACATAGCTCCGACACCCTACATCCAAGGCAATCTGTTTAACATATTCTAACCTTGGTCTACCCCTACAGTTTTTGTCCTCAACCCTTCCTTCCATAACTAAGCTTGCTATTCCTGGGTGTCTTAGTATGTGTCCTACCAACCTATCTCTTCTCTTCATTAGCAGTCGCCAGAAGCATCTCTCCTCTCCCACTCGTCTTAATACCTCTTTGTTTGTAACCCTATCTACCCATCTGATCTTCATCATTCTCCTGTAACACCACATTTCAAATGCTTCAATTCTCCTCTTTTCTGCTGCACCAATAGTCCAAGTTTCACTTCCATAGAGCGCCACGCTCCAGACAAAGGCTTTCAGAAATGACTTCCTAATACCTAAATCTATATTCGATGTCAGCAGATTCCTTTTTTGTAGAAATGCTTTCTTTGCCTGAGCCAACCTACTTTTAATATCCTCTTTGCTTCGTCCATCACTGGTTATTCTGCTTCCTAAGTAACAGAAGTCTCCTACTTCCTTCAGCTTTTCACCTGCCAATTTGATCTCCATAGAGGTTTCTGATTTATTTCGGCTGCATTCCAGTATTTTTGTTTTACATTTATTTATTTTCATCATGAATTCTTTCCGTAAGACGGAGTCCATACCATTCAAAAACTCATTCAAATCCTCAGGCTTGTCGGCCAAGATGACGATGTCATCAGCAAATCTCAGAGTTGTAATTATTTCTCCTTGAATCTTCACTCCCACTTTAAATTTTTCTCTAATTTCCTTCATTGCTTGTTCAATGTAAAGATTGAAAAGTATGGGTGATAAGTTGCAGCCTTGCCTTACACCTTTCTGAATACCAGCTTCTCTCTCATGTCCTTCAACTCGAATGACTGCAGTCTGGTTTCTGTACAGATTGTATATCACCCTCCTATCCCTGTACTTTATTCCAATCGATTTCAAAATGTCAAACAATTTAGTCCAATCAACGTTATCAAAAGCCTTTTCTAAGTCTACAAAAGCCATGAACGTTCTCTTATCTTTCCTTATTCTACCTTCCAAAATCAGCCTAAGACTTAGTACAGCTTCCCTTGTTCCTACATTTCTCCTGAAACCAAACTGGTCTTCACCCAACTCCGTTTCTATCTGGCTTTCAATCCTCTTGTAAATTATTCTAGACAGGATCTTTGAAGCATGAGTAATCAAGCTGATTGTACGGTAATCTTCACATCTGTCAGCTCCCACTTTCTTTGGTATAGGGATGATTACATTCTTCTTGAAATCAGGGGGTACCTCACCTGTCTCATAAATCCTACACACCAAGTGAAATAACCTGATCAGACCTTCATCTCCTATGCAGCGTAGCAACTCAATCGGTATATCATCTATGCCTGGTGCTTTGTTCCTGCTTAAGTCTTGCAAAGCTCTATCAAATTCTGATCTCAATATTAAATCTCCTTTCGCATCCTCATCAATTTCCTCCTCCCTTTCCATTACATGATTCTCAATCTCCTTTCCCTTATACAAACTCTCTATGTAAGCTTTCCATCTCTCAACCTTTTCTTCCCTATCTGTTAGAGGCTTTCCATTTGTGTCCTTAATATTACAGCACTTAGTCTTCTTTTCCCCAAAAGTATTCTTAATCCTTCGATAAGCTGTGTCTACTTTTCCTAATTTCAGACAATTTTCTATACCTGCACATTTCTCTTTCAACCATTCTTCTTTTGCTTCCTTGCACTTCTTGTTAACCTCATTTCTCAGACGTCTGTATTCTGCTTTCCCCTTTTCATCTCTTAGATTCTTGTGTTTCCGCCTTTCATCCATCAATTCTAGTATATCCTGAGTGATCCACGGTTTTCTACCTATTCTTTCTTTCCTACCATTGTTTTCTTCTGCGGATTTTGTTATTTCATTCTTCAAAAGTGCCCATTCGTCTGTAATTGAAGTTTGTTTAGGGTTTTTCATTAGTCCTTCCTTTATACTCTTCTTGAATCTTTCGTTTACATCTTTTACTTTCAGTCTGTCTATTGCCCACCTTTTTGGCTTTTGACTTTTCTTCAGTTTCTTCAACTTTAATCTGCATTTCATTACAACCAGATTGTGGTCAGAGTTTATGTCAGCACCAGGATATGTTTTACAATCCAAAATCTGGTTTCGAAACCTCTGCTTGACCATAATGAAGTCGATTTGGTAACGCCCTGTATCTCCTGGTCTCATCCATGTGTATATTCTTCTATTGTGGTTATTGAATAAGGTGTTAGCTATGACCAACTCATGTTCGGTGCAGAATTCTACCAGCCTGCTTCCTCGATCATTCCTTTCACCTAATCCGAAATCTCCTACTATCTTCCCTTCTCTCCCTTTTCCTACCACAGCATTCCAATCTCCCATTACTATAACATTTTCATCACCCTTGATATACCTCAGAATTTCGTCTATTTCTTCGTAGACCTTTTCAACATCCTCATCATCAGCTTGACTGGTAGGCATATAGACTTGTACCACTGTGGTGCATGTAGGTTTAGTATTGATTTTTTCTACAATAATCCGTTCACTATATTGCTCATAATATTCCACCCGCTGTCCAAGTTTCCTACTCAATATGAGGCCAACCCCTGCTTGGCCATTGTTTGATTTAGTGCTAATGACCCTATAGTCTCCTGACCAAAAGTCCTGTTCTTCCTGCCAGCGCATTTCACTAATCCCAACCAAATCCAACCTCAACCTATCCATTTCCCTTTCTAAGTTTTCTAACCTTCCACTTCCTAGCAGACTTCTAACATTCCACGCTCCGATCCGTAGAATGTCAGATTTCCTCTTTGTCACTTCTGTGATGTTAACCCCCTCTCGAGTAGTCCCCACCCGGAGATCCGAACTGGGGACTAGTTTACCTCCGGATTGAAATTTTACAAGGGAGGAGGCCATCATCACATGTAATTATGCATAGAGAGGTGCATATCCTCGGGAATAGCATACGGCTGTAGTTTCCCGTTGCTTTCAGCCGTAAACTGACTACGAACGAAAAACGAATTTCGGTGTAGAATGTTTCTGGTTGGTGCAATTTGTTATCCCGCGGTGTAGCCGTGCTCATTATATCATGCACCACGTCCACGGGGGCAGTTGCAGCCAATCCGGAGATCGTAGGTTTTAATCCTGGCGCTCACAATATCCTGAGTATGTTTTTACCCCGGGTTCCTTCACATTCCCTTCAGGCAAATGGTGGGATAATACCTTATTTCAAGTCCTGAAGCACTTACCCCGTCCCTGTCCCTATTTCAGCTATACACACTACTAGATTCTTCACATAAATACAAGTTATCAGACAAATTCATACACGTCAAACTTCACGGGGCTAGTGAAAAGAAATTCCAAACTTCCAAGTTAGGACTTCAAGATGATCCTACGTTTTATATGGATGTTAAGGAGAGATTGCGCTGTATAATGAAATGATGTCTTAATCTGCTGAGCTACCACCCGGAGTAGGCCTAGTTATATTCTTTTAAGTTTTCATGAAATATATTCATTTAAATGTATTTGGGGGACTGAATACCTCAATCCCTACCATACTTTAGTTTTAAGTCATAGAGATTTGCTGTAAATGCTTCGGAGAACGAATGCCCTTGGTAGTCTTTTCACTTACGTACAGACGCTCCTATGTGAAGACAGTTCAACGTTTGTGTGTAATTGTACGCATTGATCTTTTCCTCTTTCGTAACTATCGACCATTTACTTCCGTAACCCTGGATAGGGGCCCTTACAAGGTACTACCAGTCGGGCCAACTGGACCAAGGATTTTTAAAGAGGTGTTACTCCTCTATCACTCACCTCTTTGTCCTGGCTTGTGACAGGCAGAGCCTGGCTTCCCGAACTTTGGGCCCAGGTTGGCGGGTTTATTATTATTATTATTATTATTATTATGGTTATCTCATATGTTCACCATATTGTTGGGTACAATTCACCATGTCATCGGCATTTGTTGCAAGAAGGAGTGGAGTTCTCTATACTGGTAGGTTGAGGAACGAACGAACAATGGAGCAGGTCTTTAAAATAATTACTTTCTGCATACTGGTATGCAGATTATGGTGGATCCCCAATTTATCGACGTTGGGCTTCAGCGACTTCGGTATGATACCAGTGGAAGAGATTACGATAGGCAGTACAGTGACAAATTCCTGTCGCCACATCTGCCGGCTCTCTTCAGCCAGAGCCATGTATTTCGTTACTTTCTCTGCATAACTGTGCTGGATATTATGCGAGTGAGGGACTGCGATGTCTATTAGAAGAGTTTTCTTCTGCACTTTATCAATACCAATAATGTTTGGCCTGTTTACTGATATAGGTCCATCTGTGATCACTGACCTGTCCCAGAGTAGCTTGTGTGTATCGTTCTCCAGAACAGCATCAGGAATATATTGATAGTAAGGCAGAGCATTATTACTTAAGGAGTGCTTCTTTGCCAGGTTCAGGTGGATTATCTTGGCCTCTTGAAGTAGGTCGTAGATGAAATTGTTGTACAGCCCCCTGTGATATGCTGCATGGTCTCCGATTCGCGATGGCATCTCCTACATTTGTCATCTAAGATGTCTACCTTAATTATGTAATTTAGGTAGTTCTTTGTTGCTACTACTTGATCTTGTATCGCGATCATGAACCCCTCAGTCTCAGGAAATAGATCCGCATTGATCAGCCAGCAGTTCGATACATGTATGTCGACATATTCTTGACTGAGATCATACGGATGACGACCGTGCAGTGCTTTCTGAGTCCACTGTTGAAACTTGTTGGCTATGTGCTCTTGTGACGTAGCTAGCTGCGCATCCCTGGCATGAAGAAGGTCCAATGGCGTGTACTTATCATCCACCTTAATAACAGCCTGATGCAGGGGAGAGTTCGTCTTGCTCAAAAAGTAGGCCTAAAGATTCTTCACCGGCTTGGCATGTAGGTGTATAATATCTGTAAGCGCGCGTCCACCTCTCTGGTGTTGCAAAGTCAGTCGTTCAACTGCTGACTTCGGGTACAGACATCTGTGTTTCGTTCAGGTGGTGTGCGTCTTAAGAATATTTTCTAGGTCTGTCTCTGCCCATTTTACTATACCAAACGTGTAAGCCAGTATTGGAATGACATATGTATTGATTGTCTTGAAGATGTTCCGTTCATTCAACTTCGATTTCAGATTCTTGTTGAAACATTGTACGTCACTACAGTTTGATCCTTAACGATCTTGTGATCAATTTTCTTTGACTGTTGGAAACCAAGATATTTGTAACTCTCAGTTTCTTCCATGGGCTGAATGAGACATCGATTTTCGATTAAAAATCCTGGGGCTTCTAACCTTCCCTGTCGTAGAGTAAGAGTACGGCATTTATCAAACCCAAAGGACATACAGATGTCTGTAGAAAAGGAAGCTGTGATAACAATGAGATTATCTATATGCTTTTCAGAGGGTGCATATTGTTTTATGTCATCCATGTAAATGAAATGGGAGAGAAGATGGATAACTGTGCCAGATTGTCTAATCGGAAAGCCACTTCATGTCGTATTCAATGAACGATGATAACGGGTTCAACGCAAGGCAGAACCACAAAGGACTCAGACTGTTACCTTGAAAAATGCCTCTCTTGATTTGAATGAATCTTGACTCAATCGAGGTACCACCATATTTCATAGGCTATACAAATTGATTCCCCAAGATGTCATCATTGTTTTCAGTGAATTATCAACTTTATAAATCTTGAGGACTCTGAATAACCAGGAGTGTGGAACTGAATGAAATGCTTTCCTGTAATCAATGTAGGTCATATATAGTTTTCGCATAATTTTTTATCTTTGCTCCATAATCACGGCATTAGTTACCGGCTGTTCTTTGCAACCTTGAGACTTGTTCATGCATCCCTTCTGTTCCTCAGCCAAGATGTGATATACTCCAAGTGCTTGTAGACTTTATGTGCAATACATGGTGTAAATTGTTTATAGAGATTACATAGGCAAGTGACTGGCCTATACTTTGCAGGGTCTACAGTTCATTCACCTTTCGGAAGTAGGTATATCTTCCCTCGCATCAGGTAGGAGGGTATCAGTTGTGGATTTTCAAGGAAATTACTGTAGTGGCGGGCAAGATGTTCGTGTGTGCAGGTGAATCGTTTGATTCAGAAGTAATGGATATTGTGTGGTCCAGTGACTTTCCAATTTTGTGTCTCACTCGCAGCTCGTGTAACATCATCTGTGGTTTAGTCTGTTGTCTGTTAGTAAGATGTGGACCACATTTAAGTCTGCCACCAACTGTTCTTACCACAGCAATCGCTCCAGCATAAATGGAGGCCTGCACATCACTGAAACAGCTTGGGTTGAGCGCAGGATGAGGAGCAAGGATATCATCATTCATTATTCTCACTGCAACTGCAAGATTCTTAGAACATTGCTGCTTTAGGATTGTTGGGACGCTGAATAAGGTCAGTACCTTCAAATTCGGCAAGAGATTTCCTAAATTCATTCTCAAGTTGCTGGCTCGCTGGGTCATCTCAAAATTTACTCATCAACGTACCATATTTCGTAGGATTGCCATGATTTAGGTATGATGATTGCCGTTCGTTAGCAGGAGTTATATTATCTCCATTTCTCACTTGCTCAAGTTGCTCGACTGATTTCAGAGTGTTGCTGGCAGGAATTTCTGTCCGTAGCATATTAAGTTGTTCCACAGGGATCAATTTCTTCCGTACTATAGCACGACGATGGTCTGCTATTCTCTGTACCGTTACATTGATTTCAGGATACTACTGGCAGAATGCGGCATGCAGCTTCTGTCTGTATGCGATGGTGTTCGCCTCCATACCAGTTATCTGATAATAACAGCGCATGACACATGTATTCATTTCAGTCGTCCATTTCATACGCTGTCTCGGTCTGCCTGCTCTCCAGGTCTCCTGAATCACAGAAGAAACACTATGTGCAGGTTTAGCGTTGGATGATGTTAGGATGCTACGATCAACATCGGCTGTAACATGTTCGGGGTGTTCCCCTGTTCAGCTCCTGATCACCACCGGCTTGCATGCTGTCACCCCCAGCGATGGCTCCAAGGGGGTCCCCGACGCTCCTCGGGTTAGTGGTCTTTTAGTTCACTTTTCTTATTTCGTCTCATCATGGTGATGGTGTGCCTTTTATACCTACGGCCAGGATACGATTTCTACCGCCCCTAACATGGGGATCAGATGTCGTTAGCAGCCGCCCGCTGCGGATCAGACGCTGCTGCAGTGATTGTAATTACTATTATTATCGACTTTTTATTATTTTAAGTTTGAAAGCCAAAAATTATGTATACATAATAGCTAGAACAAGAAGATTATCATCTTTATTTAGGATAAATATTATCAACATTCTTATAAGAAAAGTGAGACCTTTAGTCTAAAGGTTAAACTTTGTCACCCAACACATACATCATACATACATACATACATCAGCGTTAACAGATTGGATACTGAAGATGAAAGCCAGCTACTTCATTTCCCTATTATTGAATTGTTCAATTCCTTGGAATTAAGTGATTCGCCTCCACATACTCCGAACGTTTGAGCCATAGTTATGCTCCTTAGAAATCTGAACGTTTCCCAAGGACTCATATATGGTAATATATTAATTGTAAGAAATATGTAGGAAATTGCTTGGATTCGGATATAATAGGTGCAGTAATATCAGACAGAGAGCTCAAATCCTACGACTTGATTTAACACCTTCCGATAAAACACTTGCAGGTACAGTACATTTTCTTTTAATAGGCAACAATGTCCTATTCGCTCGGCCTACTTTATCACAATCAATCAAGCTCAAGGAGAAACTCTTGAACGTATTGGGCTATTTACCTCATCACGTTTTAAGTCATGACCAGCAGGATAGTGAAGGTACAAAAAAGGTCCTGTATGGGATGGTAAAGAATAAGAGGCGGAAGGATCCTACGGATTATGTTAGAATGGTGAACAAAAGGGGACAAGAGATAGAAAATAGGGAAGAACTGAAGAAAATGTGGAAAGAATATTTTGAAGAACTCCTGAACCCAAATGGAAACCACGGCGAGGAGGAAGAAATCGGGGAAGAGGTACAGTAGATGAACTGCAAACAGAAAAGGACTTAACATGGAAAGAAGTGGAAGATGCAGTGAGGAAGATGAAAGAAGGGAAGGCACCGTGTGTGGATGAGTTGAGTGTGGAGATGGTGAGAGCAGCAGGAGAGGTGGGGATACAATGGTTGTACCGAGTGATGAAGACAGCATGGAAGGAAAGGAAGACCCCAGAGAACTGGAAAAAGGAAATAATTGACCCGATCTGCAAGAAAGGTAGTAGAACAGAATGCAGAAACTATCGGGGAATAACACTGATGAGTAATTGTGCAAAGATGTTTGAGAAAGTTTTGGAAAGGAGAATTAGGACAAGGATAGAAGGAGGGATGAGGGAAGAACAACATGGCTTCAGAGCAGGAAGGTCTACAGTGGTTTTGATTTTTGCTGTAAGGCAGTTACACGAACAGCACTATGAGTATGGAACAGATCTACTGATGGCCTTCCTGGACATTGAGAAAGCATATGACTGTGTATGCAGAAACAAAGTATGGAAGTCCCTGGAGGATAGAGGAATACAAAAATGGACTATAAGGAGGATAAAGGAGATGTACAAGGGAAGCGTGAGCTGTGTGAAAGTGGGAGGAGAGAGATCGGACTGGTTGGAACAGAGAAACGGCCTGAAACAAGGAAGTGCACTGTCACCGTTACTTTTCATTGTGGTGATGGATGACATAATGACCCGAGTGGCACAAGTAATTGGGGAAGGAAATATGAAAGCAATGGTGCTTGCAGATGATTTGATGATTTGGGGAAACAAGGAGGAGGAGGTACAGGAACAGTTGGACGTGTGGGAAGGAATAATACAAGGTTATGGGATGAAATTTAGCATAAATAAGAGTGAGATGGTGATCACAACAAAGAAGAAGGAAAGAACCACAACAGGAATAACAATTGGTGGGGAACAGCTGAAGAAAGTGGAGAGTTTCAAGTATCTGGGAAGCCTGATACAAGAGAATGGAAGAAACGATAGAGAAATAAATGAACGGGGGAGACAGGCAGAAGAATTCCGGAGGAGTGTGAGAAGCATGTTATGGAGCAAGGATGTCCCTCAGAACAGCAAAACGATCATATATCGGACGTACTATGTCCCTATCCTGACGTATGCCTCGGAGACCTGGGTTATGAAAGGAAGGGATAAGAGCAAAATACAGGCCAGTGAGATGAGGTTCTTGAAAAGCAGTATTGGAGCTACAAAGAGGGACAGAATAAGAAATGAGAGGACCAGAGAATTAATGAAGGAGGAATCATTACAGGATGGTATAGAGAAATCTAGACTTAGATGGTATGGACATGTAAAACGAATGGAGGAGTAGAGGATACCCAGGAGGATACACGAGATGAAGTGGGAAGGAAAGAGACCAAGAGGGAGACCGAGAGACAGGTGGCTGAAGTGGGTGGAAGAAAGCGTGAAGAAGAGAGGAGAAGACTGGACAAGGGTGGAGGCTGAGAGATGGTGGGAAGACAGAAGGCGTTGGAGATGCTTGTGTTCCAAACAGACCCGGCCAGTGGCTGGAAACTGTGCAAGATGATGATGACCTCATCATGTTTTCAGTCACGAGCAGCAATATGTTGCAATGCTGAGAGTGCTATATTTTGACGCCCTTAAAGTTGCAATAGTGCTAAAAAGGTAATCGTACAAAGAATGTAACTTATATAAGAAGCTTCTTCAGTAAATTTGTTTTCCATTGTCCGTCATGTTTTGACGGGTTTCATCTAGTTATTATTATAATCATTATTATTTTATCGACTTCCAATTACTTTAAATATGGTAAGTATGTATGTAAATAAGATATCAGCTAAAAAAAAATATTCCCGAAGAAACCACTCGCCCATTGTAACGAATGAAAAACAAACGAAATTACTGTACATTGCAATTACAATATTAATAAAAGAAAAAAAAGGATATTATTCTCTACAATCAGTTTGTAACAATAACTATTAAATAAATATCCCAAAGTTATGGAAATAAAAATAATTATTTTATTATTATTGTTATTAGTATTATTACGAAGCCTCCGTGGCTTAGGCGGCTGCACGCCGGCCTCTCACCACTGGGTCCGTGGTTCAAATCCCGATCACTCCATGTGAGATCTGTGCTGGACAAAACGGAGGCAGATAGGTTTTTCTCCGGGTACTCCGGTTTTCCCTGTCAAAATTTAATTCCAGCAACACTCTCCACTATCATTTCATTTCATTTCATCTGTCATTCATTTAATCATTGCCCCAGAGGAGTGCGTCAGGCCTCAGCAGCCGGCACAGTTCATATCCTCGCCGCTAGATGGGGGCTTCATTCATTCCATTCCTGACCCGGTCGGAGACTGGAAGCAGGCTGTGGATTTTCATTTCATTAGTATTATTACCATCAAGAGACTAAAGCATACTCTTGTGTTTCCAGAGTGGTAACAATGATGCTAATAGGATGCCTTCCACCCCTGAGACAGAGTGATCCCTGGTATTAAAATATTTGAAAAGATGAGCGCAATTTATTTTCCCTCTTGGAATATATGAATTTTTAACACAGACATGCTAGTGTGCAACGTAGAAACACAGTGCTGTTCAGTCCATCACATATCCAAAAACATAATCGAATGTATGGCACTCGCTTACATTATTTTGACACATTACAAAATGTGAACTCTTCATAGAAAACGTTAAAATATGCAATATATGTAAACAAAGCTGATGGAAGTTATCTTATCCCTCAATATTAGTAAGTAAAACTGGAAATAAATGCCCCCTCCTCACACGAAATTAATATAATCCTGCCTATACAATTAACATATGTTCATAATGTTGTCTTGCCATTTCTTCAATCTTCGTTGAAAATAATATAATTGATGATAATTGATAAAACTGCAACAAATAACGTTAAAATTTCTTCATTTGGTGATGAGAAATTGATAAGAGAAAAAAAAAGCGTCCTTCTAGGGCCAGTAGAAGAAATGTTTCTTAACAAAATAATCACAAAGTTGTCACATTGGCCCAACTGGAAAATGGCACTCTACTCCTTATTTTAAAGCTTGTTCATAAACAACATTTGTAGTTTTTGCACTTGGAGCGAATATAAATAAATGTTTTGGAGAACCCACTCTTGAACAGGCAACGTACAACTGCCCATGAGAAAAACACGGATTTTCTAAATTTATACCCGCAAACTTTAGAGTTTGACCTTGGGCCTTATTAATTGTCATGGCGAATGCCAATCTGACTGGAAACTGGAGCCGTTTAAAATTGAATGGTATGTCAGTTGGAATAAATGGTATGCGTGGTATGAAGACTTGTTCACCTTTCGCCTTACCAGTCAGAATAGTCGCTTCAATTACGTTTGGTAGAAGCTGTTTAACGCACAGTCTTGTCCCATTGCAGAGTTTTGGGGGTTCAATATTTCGGAGTAACATGATCGGTGAGCCAACTTTCAACATAAGACAATGCGGTGGTATTCTAGGGGGGTCTAGAGAATTGAGGAACTCCGTGGGGGTAGTTGACAGCTTCATCAGTATCTACAACAGTGTCTATGGATTTGTATGTAGTAACTGACCCTGGAAGTTGATCCTGTAACATGTTGTTCATGGAAGTAACACAATCGTTCTTTGGAGCCAATATGGCTCGTTCACACTACCACTTGTGGTTTTTGAAGTTTTCCACGATCCGCGGATAAACTTTATGCACCATTTCCATAAATGATGGCAGCATTTCACAAAAATCCCGCGCAAATGACATTTCACCAGACTTAGTAGGGAAAGTGCCATCACCTATCTGAAGAAGCCTGTCTGCAAAATTCTGGGCGGTTGAATCTCCTAGCAGATGTACTCTCATATTTGTACCTAGAGTGACTTTTTTATATGTCTCCAAAGAGTTGACATTTTCAGGCAAGCATTAAGTTCGTCAGCTGGTGTACATCTTGGCACAACTGGAAGGGTTTGACGGAAGTCACCAGCCAGAACCACAAGAACTCCTCCCATAAGCTGGTTATTTCCTCGTAAATCTTGTAATGTTCGGTCAAGTGCTTCAAGCGACTTTTTGTGAGCCATCGTACATTCATCCCACACGATCATTTTGCGAATTTTTTATACTTGGGCTTGACCGGACTCTTTGCTGATATTGCACATAGGAATTTGTTGATTAGCAATGTTTAAAGGCAATTTGAATGCTGAGTGCGCTGTTCGCCCTCCTTCCATAAGGGTTGATGCAATTCCAGATGATGCCACTGCCAGTGCTACTTCATTTCGCATTCGGATTTCGGCAAGGATTAAGTTGATGAGAAAGGTTTTACCTGTCCCACCAGGTGCATCAAGGAAGAGTAGTCCACCATTTTATCTTCTGAGATAGTCCAATATTGTGTCGTATGCTAATTTCTGGTCAACAACCAACTGTGGCTTATTCATTTCCGCGAATGCTTTTAACCCTTCAACATCGTAACATGTTTCCCTCATGATATCACTGGTAAGCATGTCACAGCCATTTCTCTCCGGAGCTTCGACGCCTAATTCCATTAAAGTTCTTCCATTCATAGCCATGCATTTATCTACCAGCAGCATCAGCGCTTGATTGAAGATTTGCGGTGAATAATTTAAATCCAGACTTTGGTTATTCCTCCGGACTTTAATTAGGATGTCTTCGCTCATATTTTCACGATATTTCTCCCAGAGACTGTTTGGGTTTGAAGGGTTGCAAGTCGTGAGTATGATGGCAAAGAGGCTTCTGATTTGCTCTGGAAAAGATGTTAACACTGCTTCTGACAACGTAGCATTCCAGTGTTGATCATCCTCCAGTAAACCAAGCTTTTGACATGCCTGTCTATAGGTCTGGCATTCTTCTCCATTCACAGTTCTGAGAACAGCAAAAGACGTTGGTCCTCTAACGACATGAAGCAACATTCTGAGGAAATAACACTCAGCGTTGTTTGGGTGAACTGTATACACACGGCCCAAGGCTTCACATGCAACTGCATCATATCCTGAAACAGGTACCCCTTGTTTCCGTTTACAGAATACTTTTCTGGATGAATTCCATGTGTAATAACGTGGAACCTCAGAATATAGTAATGTGCTTGCAAATGCGTCTTGTTTTCACAGCAGGAAGAAACCAGTCAACGTTGTGTTTGGTGGTTCTGCAGAAACTGTCTGGGCGCTATCAGTTGTGAAGTACACTCTCTGGCCGTTTTCTAAATGCACGCTGAGGTGAACAACTGTTGGGTGACATTCATGAATTGGGAAGCTCAATATACGCCAGCTTCATTGCTGCTGATGTACCTTCCCAACTGATACACAGAAATTTCATCCATAACATTGCTATTTGTCAGTCCAAAAACAGCCATGTCGCTACCTTTATTGATGTATTTGCAGATGTACTTTATGGATTTTACTGAATTGCAATACTCTACATTGATATGAGCTTGAAACATTTTGGATAGAAGTGGAGAATATGGCACAACTCAGCTGTTATCTACTTCTATTTCTGTATTTCCTCTCATTTTTAGTTTAGAGGTGTATCCTCCGTTCGCTGGAGCTCGCCTTCTGTATCGAGGATATCCGTCATCGCCAGTTTGTGTGGCAGTGTTCAGTGCTCTTGGATATTTCTTGCTGCATATCCGATCCTTCATACATCGTGCGTTCTGATTGAGGTATCCACATGGTCCGTGAATCATGTTTTTGGTGACAACTGCATAAAGTTCGGGGTCTTCCTCCGGATTCGGAAACTCAGCAGAAATAATGGAGTCGATTTGGGATGGATGATTTTTTTGTTTTACCCAGATGAGGATATGGGCATGTGGAAGTCCTCTTTTCTGCCACTCGACGGAGTACATCCAACAGCGAGTTTCTGAGTAAACATGACTCTTGGTAATGACATCAATTAGTTTAATAAGTTTCTGTTTGAACACCCTGGCTGTTAAGTCATGTCGATCAGTAGATGACTGGCCAAACAGAAGTTCCTCTTTTATCTCCGGCCAGGCGGGATTGCAGGTAAACGTGATGAATAGATCGGGACGTCCATAAGAACGAACATACGACATAGCATCTTGTGCATATTCATGCATATGTCTTGGGCATCCTGTGAACGTGGCAGGTAGAATGAACATTTTCCCGATATTTTCAACGTCTCCATCGTTTCTGACAGCGTCCCTTAAGTGAATGTATTCGTCCACTCTGAGCTTTTTCTGGTTTAACCGTATGAACAGAAGACGCTCACTCTCAATTTTAGCGTACATGTCAACGATGAACTGATGAAAAAGTTGCCGACACTTCAAAATATGGTTTGGTGACCCAACACTCTTATCATTATCCGATATGCGTGAAAGTCCATAGCAGAAACTTTCTTACTGGTGGTTAATCCTGAAGTAGGGTCAGTTTGCATAATGTTGAAATGATAGCCGTCTTCGCCTTGCCAAAATATCAGCGGATACTGAAGTGCATCGTATGATCTGTGTGTATCAGCAATGTGTTGTATTGCGTCACCCCTCTTCTGAATAATTATGTCACGACGATCAAATTCATGACCCACTATAACGATGGCTACTTCACTGATTTGAGGAGCATTGAAGCAACGTTCATGTTCGCCAGCTGGTTTCTTGTCAGCATGAATGACTATCTTATAATCATCCGTCGGCATTTGGCCTAGTGCTGTTTTGAAGGTATTTATTAGGTGATTATGTTCATGTAATATCGCTTGTAGCTTCAAAACAATATTCTGCCTTGTGCCAGGGATATTCTCACATCGCTGATTAGTTTCAATCTGTTCATCGCCCATGAAATAAATCTGTAGAAACTTTGGTTTTTCATTAGGAAAAGGAATCATTGAACCAATTCTGTGGTAAATTTGACCTTGTACTTTGAATGTCGTCGTAAAGCCGCTATCTTCAAGTACAGATGTCGCACCAAATGATGTCATCTGGAAACATGCATTATATATTCTTATGTTCTGTAGGAAGTGTTTTGATTCTGCAGTAGTCCCAGATGTATATTCGAGAAGTTCGTCGGGTGGTGAATCAAGAGGTGGTAGTTGAATTTTCCCACTCCTACAGCACATACCTGGAGGTTCACTTTGGAATTTCTTGGCTTGGCAGTAAACGCATACCTTGTTTATTTTTCCAATAATAACTCTTTGATGTTGTGCGTACTCAATATGGGGATCATAATGAAAAGCAGCTAACATCAAATCGGACCGCCTAAATACTCTCCTTGATTGAACAGTTTGAATACGGTCGTTTTCAAGTCGAAATTCGTGCTCCTGTGGTGCCTCATTCGCTCTTGATGTACTCGCTGTTGCCCTCATCATTGTAAGTCGAATGTCATGTTGTTCTTCAGTCTCAGCCTCTCTTGATGTACTGGCAACAGTCCGCATTATTTCCAGTCGTGCCTCACGCTGTTCCACAGTCTCAGCCGCCCTTGATGTACTGGCAACAGTCCGCTTTATTTCCAGTCGTGCCTCACGCTGTTCCACAGTCTCCGTAGCTCTTGATGCACTGGCAGCAGTCCGCATTATTTCCAGTCGTGCCACACGCTGTTCCACAGTCTCAGCCTCTCTTGATGTACTGGCAGCAGTCCGCTTTATTTCCAGTCGTGCCTCACGCTGTTCCACAGTCTCCACCGCTCTTGATGTACTGGCAGCAGTCCGCTTTATTTCCAGTCGTGCCTCACGCTGTTCCACAGTCTCCACCGCTCTTGATGTACTGGCAGCAGTCCGCTTTATTGCCAGTCGTGCCTCATGCTGCTCTATACTCTCCGTCGCCCTTGATGTACTGGCAACAGTCCGCTTTATTTCCAGTCGTGCCTCACGCTGTTCCACAGTCTCCGTAGCTCTTGATGCACTGGCAGCAGTCCGCATTATTTCCAGTCGTGCCACACGCTGTTCCACAGTCTCAGCCTCTCTTGATGTACTGGCAGCAGTCCGCTTTATTTCCAGTCGTGCCTCACGCTGTTCCACAGTCTCCACCGCTCTTGATGTACTGGCAGCAGTCCGCTTTATTTCCAGTCTTGCCTCACGCTGTTCCACAGTCTCAGCCTCTCTTGATGTACTGGCAACAGTCCGCTTTATTTCCAGTCGTGCCTCACGCTGTTCCACAGTCTCCACCGCTCTTGATGTACTGGCAGCAGTCCGCTTTATTTCCAGTCGTGCCTCACGCTGTTCCACAGTCTCCACCGCTCTTGATGTACTGGCAGCAGTCCGCTTTATTTCCAGTCGTGCCTCACGCTGTTCCACAGTCTCCACCGCTCTTGATGTACTGGCAGCAGTCCGCTTTATTTCCAGTCGTGCCTCACGCTGTTCCACAGTCTCCACCGCTCTTGATGTACTGGCAGCAGTCCGCTTTACTGCCAGTCGTGCCTCATTCTGCTCTATACTCTCCGTCGCCCTTGATGTACTCGCCCGCTCTCGGTCTAATTCTTGTCGTCGGTCATGCTGTTCTTTTGTCTGGGATAGTCGTAATAATTTCATTTTTTCTGATTTTGGATGCACTCGTCCAATAGCATTTCGCTTCTTAGGAGGCATTCTAAAAGAGGAATGTACATTTCTGTTATTCGTCGTCGTGGTGGTGGTGGTGGTGGTGGTAGTGGTGGTGGTGGTGGTCACTTAATCCTCATGAAGTTTAGGATTTACGGGCCCAACTTATCCTAAGAAACTCATTCATCATTCCTGCATTTACCAAGTGTCTAATGCCTGGCCCGAGTGTACCTATTTATGTGTTGAATCTTTCTCATAACACATGCTATTCTGAAGATAAAATTGTAATCCTTGAAAATGAGTCCCCAATTGGGAAGGTAGTGTCCGTGACATTAAGTTGGTTTCCATTCTGGCATTTAGCTGTACAAGTATTGGAAAACTATGTAAAACCACCATTAGGGTGAGGTGGGAATCGTACCTAAATCTTTTTTTTTTTTAGCCTAACGTAGCTGAGTTTACCCCGTTCTGTATTCAGACCTCTACTGTGTTTTGCCGATAGAATGTGAATGTACCCCGTTTCTTGACTCAGATCTTATCTCTGTTTTGCCTGCAGAAATTGAGTGTGCCCTGTTTTAGCCTCAGATCAGAGTGAAATTTATCTACAGAGCCTGGAATCAAACCACGGACATTTAAGATAGACGTCACAATGCGTATCTTTAGAACACGAAAGGCGGTAATTCAATGGTGAGGCTATATTCAGAAGTGCAATGCAGATACATATAGTCACTAAAAATTTCTGCTGTTTACTGGCGACTGAAAAGATAGTAACAGTCGCCTTGTATTATCTTAGAGTACGAATTGAGTTTTCGGTTTCAAAGTCCTGGGTTGCGATCCGCAGCTATGTAAAGAACGCAAGGAATTAGGTTGAGAGCTAGAACGGCTTTCACTCAGTCTTGTGAGTCAGAACTGAGAAAAGGTGGATTCGATTCCCACCTCAACCATCCTACAAGTTGTTTTTCGTGGTTTCCATTTTTATTGCAAGCAAATACCGAAATGGTTCTTACTGAACATCATGGTGGCCTCCTTCTCCTTCCTGGTCTCAATTCCTATTTAAAAAATCTGGTATTTCGAAAGAAAGAACTTGAATCATTTGGCGGGAACGATATAAAATGGCCGCCGTGGGCTCTTAATGGCTGGATTTTGAGAACTAGAGTAACACGTCGCCAGTGCTGTGTTCATTCATTCAGTCGCTTGTTAACCGTCCATGTCGGAGTTTATTTCGTTGCCATTATTTCGTTTCGTTTACTTTTACTTCACCGTCGGTCGACCCAGCTGTTCCAAGCTCCTGCCATATCCTTCACGTTCTTCCTTTCGAAATACATGGCATAGCCTAATACACACAATACCACAGACATATCAACAACACAGGTTATTAGAGAAAATCCTATTTACACTTAAGCACATGGAGCTGAATGACCACAATATTGCAAGCCTCTAAATGAATCATCATCAACAACAACAACAACAACAACAAAGGAGGCGAGATGGCGCGGCGGTCAAGCTGTATGCTTCTCACCACGGCAGAACGGGTTCATCAATAACTAACTATTAGTTTGATTTTCATTGGTCATTGGCTGCATTAAAACTATTAGATAAATTATAACAATGGTACCATTGATCTGTGAATTGTGAAACCACAACGCAGAAAGAGGTATTTAGTTAGTTAGCTTTTGATGTTTTAAGGGGTGGAACAGCGAGGTCATCTTCCTCAAATACAAAAAATATATAATGAACTTACGGAAATATTAAAGATTCTTTCAGGGTTAGAAGAGCTTGGTATGGTGATCGCACTATTCATCTGATCATCCACTAATGGGGCCGATAACTTAGATGTTAGGCCCCTTAAAACAACAATTATCATCATCATCATGATTATCCACTAAATGCCTTCCTTTCGAAATACATGGTATAGCCTAATACACACACTACCACAGACATATCAACAACAGAGGTTATTGTAGAAAATCCCATTTACACTCAAGCACATGGAGCTGAATGACCACAATATTGCAAGCCTCTAAATGAATCATCAACAACAACAACAACAACAACAACAACAACAACAATAAAGGAGGCGTGTTGGCGCGGCGGTCAAGCTGTATGCTTCTCACCACGGCAGACCGTGTTCAACAATAACTAACTATTAGTTTGATTTTCATTGGTCATTGGCTGCATTAAAACTATTAGATAAATTATAACAATGGTACCATTGATCTGTGAATTGGGAAACCACAAAGCAGAAAGAGGTATTTAGTTAGTTAGCTTTTGATGTTTTAAGGGGAGGAACAGCGAGGTCATCTGCTTCAAATACAAAAAATATATAATGAACTTACGGAAATATTAAAGGTTCTTGCAGGGTTAGAAGATCGCACAATTCATCTGATCCTCCACTAACTGCCTCGATGTACACTTTCTCTATTGTCGTGCGCAAGGATCATAGGACATTAAGTGACTGACTTCACACCATGGTGGTACTAATATTATATTTTGTCATGTCATGTAATATTTCAGAAGCTTTTGCCATGTTTCATTAAATCACCGCTAGATAGCAGGTCACACGTCAGTGTCCTCGTTTGTTGCATTTGTTGAAATGATATCGCTCGCAATGACCTTCACACAGCTTAGAAACGCACTGCTCAGACGGTTCATGATAGGCATGTCGAGTACATAGCTTGTGGTGAAAACCATGTATTGCCAACCTAGCTGGAGCGCTCCGCATGCCATTATTTGGTGCAGACCTGCTACGATTGAGCACGGCATCAGTCGAGTAAAACTCCAGGTCGATGCCCTCTCTTTTATTCTGTCTAATTTGTAGAAGCTCTTTGGTAGCTGGAAGCTGCATTCTGGTTCGTAAATCTTCCATTATGAATGCCTCATTTTCTATACCGGTAGTGCAGAGCGCAAATCGCATCCAGTCGGCCGTGTCTCGACTTGAGCTATGTTGCCATGGAAACTATCTGCCTTGCCATTCCTTCATGAGTATGATTTGATTAGCCTGTGATTGAGTGCAAAAGGACCGAAATCAGAAGAATGAGCAAGACTATCGAAAATTCATGTAGCCAGCGGTTCCTTTTGGGTCCTAAACTATGTGTATGCAAAATTTGGTTGAGATTGCTGGAACGGTGTAGATTTGTATACGGAACAGACCCACCCACATACATACCCACATACATACATACAGACTTTCACTTTTATATATAAGATATAAGATAAGAGATAAGCATGGGTCCTAGTGGAAAATAATTCTATCACCTGAAACCAAAAATGCATGGGACGAAAAGGAACATCAAAATATCATGTTGGTTTCGGACCCTAAAAGACGTGAAAAATATAATAAAAGTATTAAAAATGCTACTTTTTGAAATTTCATTCGAATCAATTTTTTTGTCATTCCTGAGACTTAGAAAATTCCGGCCAAAAAGTTCAAAATGATTAATAACTCCGTAAGTATTCGTCGTATGATGAAATAGCAAGAGACAAAAAAGATGTAATGTGTTATTGCCTACAACATAGGCCATGTATAATTTTACATATTACCTGTTTTTTCCCCAGACTTTCACCCTCCCCATGGGCCCCTTAAATTGGATTTATGAAAAAACGGTCAAACACCTATTTACTTATTTTTAAGCTGATTTTTTTCCCGCTGAGTTTCAAACTCCTCGCTTATGTCGTTTAAGAGATACACGCTCCGTTAGGAATCCCTCAACCCCGACATTTCACCCCTTTCACCTCATAATATGCACCACATCGAAAAACCCTCAGACACTTGTCTTCTTATTAGCCTACTTTTCACATTTTGCAAAAATGAGGAAAAAGTAGAGTTATGAGATCGATCCGGGAAAATGTGTGTCTGTCTGTCTGTCTGTCCGTCCTTCTGTCTGTCTCTCTGTCTGGCTGTGTGTGTGTGTCCCCCCTATCAACTCCTAAACGGCTGCAGCAATCAAAAAAAAATTAGTATGAGTAAAGATGTGCACCGGAATATCTCACGTCCATATTTGAAAATGATGTCAGTGCTACCACCTGCTGAAAAAACGCACTATAAATTTGAGCTCCATGTTGGATATCTTGCAAGGTATGCATGGGAGCTATTCCAAAATTGGCACACATGTAGATAAGACTATTTCAGTTTAATTTCCAGGAGGCCAATCATGACAGTGTTGCCAAAATATTGTTAAGCCTTCTGATATGTCCAATGTTTGGATGCATATAACTTCTACACTATCAATTGGATTTCAACCAAATTTTGTATGTAATATCTGTACATAAACAGATATGACTGAGCGTATTCTTAAGGCCACCGGGGCTGCCAACTGTTAATAATTGCTCTCTCTATTTTTTCATCCAAATACCTATATATCAGAAAGTATGCAAGCCAACAGCTTTAAACTATGCACACGTATATTCTGACATTTTAGATTAATTTGGAGTAACTTATATACGTCAGTTCTACCAACATGATTATAAACCAGCTGATAGTACCAATTTTTAAATACATGTAACTTCTATACTATCAGTTGGATTTCAACCAAATTTCGTATGTGCTTTGTGTACCATAACAGATATTACTATTAGTATTGTTAAGAGCAATCAGGGCTACCAACTGTTAATACATGCTGTCTATATTTTTTTACCCTCATATGAATATATCAGAAAGTATGCAAGCCAACAGCTCTATACTTTGCACACGTATAGCACCTGATATTCTAGATTAATTTGGAGTAATTAATACAATGCAGTGCTGCCAACATGATTCTATGCCTGCTGATATGTCCAATTTTAAAATACATGTAACTTCTATACTAACAAATGTATTTCATCCAAAATTGGCACAACAAGATATCATAATATTTCAGATTTTTTCTGACCAGCACACGCATGACATTGTTGGCAACATGCTTTTGCGCGTGCTGATATATCCAATGTCTAACTGCATGTAACGTCCATTGGACTTCAACCAAAGTTTGTATTCTGTACCTTAAGAGATGGAACTAAGAATATATTCAGTCACCAGGGCTGCCAACTCTAGTGCTCTATTAGGCTACATTATACCAGGTATATTTTGAACTAATTAGATGTTTCGATATTACCAACTTAATTTCGTCATTATTCTAGATAGGTTCATATTCTGTAGAATAATCATTGGCATGAAAAGTAGGCTGTATAGTTCTTAACGGAACTTCTTGTTTTTAATGATGAGTTTATATGCCCAGTATCACATGCCCCAATGAAACCAATCGGGAGATATTGTTATTCAATGAAATGCAGGTCTACCCCCCTTAACACCCCTTTAGAACCTGAATATCCAAAAATCCTTCCTTAGTGCGCGTTTTCGACTTACAACGAACATATCCCCAACATTTTATGTTTCTAACTTTAATAGTTTTGGCTGGGCGATGATGAGTCAGTGAGTCATTGAATCAGTCAGTCAGTAAGTCAGGACACTTGTTATTATATAAGAGATAATCATGGGTCCTAGTGGAAAATAATTATATCACCTGCAATCAGAAATGCATGGGACGAAAAGAAACATCAAAATATCATGTTGGTTTCGGACCCTAAAAGACGTGAAAAATATAATAAAAGTATTAAAAAGCTACTTTTTGAAATTTCATTCGAATCAATTTTTTTGTCATTCCTGAGACTTAGAAAATTCCGGCCAAAAAGTACAAAATGATTAATAACTCCGTAAGTATTCGTCGTATGATGAAAGAGCAAGAGACAAAAAAGATGTAATGTGTTATTGCCTACAACATAGGCCGTGTATAATTTTACATATTACCTGTTTTTCTTTTCTTTTTCAGAATTTCACCCTCCCTATGGGCCCCTTAAATTGGATTTATGAAAAAGAGGTCAAACATCTATTTACTTATTTTTAAGCTGAATTTTTTCCGCTGAGTTTCAAACCCCTCGCCTATGTCGTTTAAGAGATACACGCTCCGTTAGGAATCCCTCAACCCCCACTTTTCACCCCTTTCACCTCATAATATACACCACATCAAAAAACCCTCAGACACATGTCTTCTTATTTTTAATGATGAGTTTATATGCTCAGTATCACATGCCCCAATGAAACCAATCGGGAGATATTGTTATCCAATGAAACGCAGGTCTACCCCCCTTAACACCCCTTTAGAACCTGAATATTCAAAAATCCTTCCTTAGTGCGGGTTTTTGACTTACCACGAACATATCCACAAAATTTCATGTTTCTAACTTTAATAGTTTTGGCTGGGCGATGATGAGTCAGTGAGTCATTGAATCAGTCAGTCAGTCAGGACACTTGTTTTTATATAACAGATATCACAATAAGTAGCATGGTCTGCTTTCCAGGAGAGATGTTCTGGGGCATTTTTATCGTCTTTGGTATGTTTCCTACTACCCAAGCAGTCCTTGGATAAAACGTCTGTATCCAACACTTTACCTGTATCTACTGAGATAGCAGTGACGACACCCAAAAGGGAAGAAAAACCACGCTTCATCCCAGTACCATCCACACTTACACCACATTCATTCTCCCCAATAAGTTCTGTGACCTCATCTGCTGCTTCTTTCATTGTCTCATTGCCAAGTTCAGTAACTACTCTGCAAAGTTCCTTAGTGTGGTTATGATAAGCATTGGGATTTGGAGGTGGTGGCATATTCATCACTGATGAAAACGTGTTTGCTTCAGCATAACCACATCCAATTTGCCTCATACCATATACCATTCTTCTGTTCACTTCATAAGCTTGGCCTTGTTTAGGAGATGTGTACATGTAATCTGTCATGTGACCGCAAAATTTACAACACAAGGCCAGTTTTGAAGCCCAACCCTTTCGCAATGACTCGTCTTGCACTATAAAAATAACATTAGAATTGCAGCACTCAGAACAGGCTACCATAGCACAGTGGGTCAAAATCGAATTCTAGGAGGACAAAATTATTTATTTTCACAATTAAAAAATCAAAATGTATTACTTCTACAGCATTCTCATACAATTGCCGCTCACTATTGTGGGATATAAACGCATCTTAGTGTAAATCTGTCACCACTGTTCGAGCAGTTTGAATTGGAGGGTGAATGTAAGTGGCTGTGGTTTGATTATCTTTGTGGTTAGTGTGATGCTTTAAAATGGAACATGCAGCTGAAGGTTTGATCTTTATAACGTGTTTCAGTTATTAATGGGCGTAATTGTTACGTAATTTTAGTTATATTTGCATTATATAATATTTAACTATTATTTTTAAAATTATATTTTCGCTTAGATATTTAGTATGTCGCGTCACTCTGCGTCACTTTCTACTTAATGTTAAAATGTAGATAAAGTCTTGTAGTTTACGCCTGTTATAAGATTTTTTGCATCTTTTTGCAACTTACGTAGTTATTTTACGTTTTAGAAGATGCCGCGCAACCAGTTCTCACACGTTTACAACTGTTTGAAGCAATGGGTTCGACGATTATGTCAAAAGTGGAACTAAGTGACTTTGTTAAAAGTAAATTAGGGGTAGAAAATTGTTCTGAAGAGATAACTGAATGCTCTATCCAACTCCTAGTCATAGACAATTTCTTGCATGTGTGGACGTAGCTTAAAAATGTCTTAACTGATGTTTATTATGAAGTAAACAAATTATATCCGTTGCTTTCACTCTAAATTCATGATTAAAACGTAAAAATATTTTTGTCCCCCTAGATTTCGATTTTGACCCACTGTGCATAGCCAGTAACATTTGTAGAGAGTGTAAATGAAATAGTATAAAATTACAGTTTTCATCACTACTAAATTTCTCGCCAAGTTCATCAGTTGATAATTTTCTATATGAAGCACCTAGGTTATGTTGTTCTTGTTCATTTGTATTTTCTCCCGTAGCACTCAAATTATCAGTGTTATTATTTACATTAGAGGAATACTGATTACCACGGAATTTCCTTTTCCTTTTACCACTATTTCTTGAACTGGGACCCATTATATCAATGAATACACACTAACACTCAAGAAATTTGGAATGATTTTTGTTTAACAAAACACAGACAGGTGTTGCATTCTGGTGGAATGCACATGCACTAACATAAAGCAAATGAGGAACGATATGCTACTTGATGGAAACCAGTGGGATAGAGAAAGAGAAAGTCAATTCAGGTTCGAAAGGAATTTTATAGATCTGCTGATACGCCAGACATGACAGCTGTCAGTCAGAACAGTTGCGCCGTCTTACATTAAATAATTTATTTTGACATGAAGGATTAATGGTATATTTATGAACCATACATTTTCTAAAACTAGAAGAAAAATTTCCTACAAAATGGATTAAAAAAAGTGAAATTTCAGAAAAATGAGTTTGGCTGTAGAGGATAAGAGAAGCACAAGTATACCTTGGAGGCGATGGTTAGATTCAGTGTTGAATTATTTCAAAGTGAGAGGTGTAGAAGTAGAGAAGGCCACAGTGCTAACTGCTAATGGAGCATCAAGGAGGCTACTTTTTCGCAAACAGAGGTTTCGAGACTGAAGGGCAAACAGGTCTCAAATGAAAATATATGTATGTAATGGATTGATATTTTCATACCTCTTTCATCACATTTGTTATCATTATTTGCAATAACTTTCATGATTTGTATAAGTGAATAATGAAAGAAAAGTTAATTACTTATTGTTGTTTGAAGGGGCGGAACAGGGATGTAATCTGCCCCATAATTAAAGTAGTATTGTAACTAATATTGGCGACAGGGTAATGTTCTTTCATCTATAAGAGTCACCACGCTCTAACAGGGATCACTTTAATTGAATAATATACTGTACTAATACACTCGACACTTTAAAACGAAAATGAAGTCGTATTTGTGATGAAAAGAAAATCTATTTTAGTGTTCTTATATTTGCTACCTGAAGCTTCCCCTTTAAAATTATGTATTTCACATTGCCATGTTGTGTAATTATAACTACCGGTACCGTATGTTAAATGTATACTACGCAGATGATGTGCGCTATGGCACAGGTATGTTTTAAACTTTGAACTCAATTTCCCCTAAGTTCACTTTTTTATTTTGTAACCAGGGGCAGATGACCTCGTAGTTACGCCCTTTGAATCAACAATATCTATCTAACTAACTAACTAACCAGAGAACATTTTATCAGCTCCTGCTAAGCCTAGAACCAATAAACTTTGATAATCGGCTCATTTGAGCGTTTTACCTGCACTGTAATAATTTAATGATGATTTCTCATCATCATCTTCCTAGCATTAATCCCGCTTTATTGCAGGATCTGCTTTTAATGATGATTTCTAATTTTTAAAAATATGAATGTTATGGTTTTCAGACGGCCGACTCAATTGCACCCAGTTGTATTGGGTGTTATGACCAACGAGAACAGACAAGAATAGAGAGCGCAAAGACGACACGCGGCCATGCCATAAGACTCCCCCTCCACTTTGGTCGCTACGTCACACAAGTGGCCGGCCGCTTCACTTCTCACCAGTGACTTGTAAGCTGAGCTGAACCTCGCAGCAGTGAAGTTATCAATGATATTTAATGATTGAAACGTGTGTGAACATAGTGAATTATGCCCACGTCGTGTTGTGTACCTGGTTGTAGAAGCAACTACAGTTCAAAGCAGCCTAATATTTCAGAGTTTAAATTCCCTACTGACTTGGTTCGGAAACAAAAGTGGATCTTAGCCATCCATCGAACCAAATTTGTCTCTTCGCAAGCTTTGTTGTGTGCATAAAACACTTAGACGAAAGGTTCATAATTAGGGAGGATTCTGTTAAAAGACCCGATGTGTCCATTTTAACTGTAAAACGTGACCATTTGAAACTCTATAATACTCGACAATAATAACAGTGTTAACAGGAAAATGTTTGAAAAGTTATGAAAAGGCAATTTACAAACCACTTTTCAAAACCCACTTGACGAAAGAAAAGATTTTTGTAATGTGTCATTCTGTTCATTTATTTTAAAGTTTAAGAAATAACTGGCTTACCCAAGCTGATAACTTACAAACTTTGGTGTTCCCAGTCTTTGACAACCCTGAGTCAGACAAAGAATGTTTTGCTAGTGTTGGGCACCTTAAACAGCTTCATAGACTAGAAGAGAATAATGTAGTTAAGTTTGCTCCTGCCCTGAACCAAAAAGTTTTGTACCCAACTTCTTTAGAGCGACAAAATGTAAACCTTTGTTCTAAACTGTTCGACGAGAAATATGTCGCCACTTTAAAACGCTTTGGCAAAATTAAAAATACAAATGATTTTAAAAACACAGCTGTATTTTTAGAAATAATTTTCAGTGGTGGAAGATTCTGAATGTTAAGCATGCTTTCAAAGGCGACAGATTTAACGGCCCTCGTTGTAACGCAATATTTTCAGTTCATGACGACAATGCTTCATTTTTGCGCAAGTTTTTAACGTGGTTAATTAGGTGGGAAAATCTGCCTGCTCAAGGGGAGATCACACACACAAAAAAAGACACTCGACGTGAAAAAATTACTAATGAAACTCAAACAGCTTTAGTTCACACTGTAAAAACTATATTGGTGTTCGTAAATTTCTTGAAAACAAGTTTGGGATTCAAGTAGCCTATGTATTGTTAGGGAAATTTCCGACTGATGAATTAGAAGCAAGATTTGGACAGTACAGGCAAATGAGTGGTGCCTGCTTCCATTTTTCAGAGAAGCAAATCCTTGAGTCAGAACGAAAATTAAAAGCCCTAACGGTAATAAATGCATACTCTGCTAAACACGCAGATATCCCTATCAGTAATATTTCATTAAGTAAGTATGTGGATTGCAAGAGCTCAGGTTGTAAAAGCTTCAAAACTACAGAAATTTCACATTTTGAAAGTGTGGAGGTTGAGTTTAATGGCGTTATTGTATCTAAGAATATTTTGTTAGGTCTAGTTTATATTGGCGGATATATTTGTAAAATACAGTAATTATGAAAAACTGTACATGTAGAAGTTTTCAAGATGTTTTATTGTTTAATAATGATAATGTAACTTCAGATGCGTTAAAACCATGTTTCAATGTAATCGACAGAGGAGCTTTGAAATATCCATCAGATTTTATTGTTAATATTTTGATCACACAATTTAAATTTTGTAATATACTTATAAGTGATAAGTATGAATCGATGTTTTTACAATGCGACTCTCAAAGAAACATTCTGATTTTGCTTGACTACAATGTTCTGGAGAATGAAAACGTCGTGTTTGAATCATGCAGTGATTGTGGAACTAGTTTTACAATATTTGTTGACAAATGTATAGGCATATTTTGTAATATATTATTGAATAACTATAAAAAAGTTGTCGAAGACAAACTCATGGCTAAGAACCTTAAGTAAGAACACCCATAAATCGCCAAAGAAAATAAAAATTGATAAATTGAAACCTTAGGAATTGTTAGATTAGTTTTAAGCAGAAGCCTAATTTTTAAGAAAGGTTACAGCCTATTATTATGAATTGCTATCATTTATTTGCCTAGAAACATTAAAACTATTTTTGTAGGCATTATGGGTTTTAATCTTTTACATGCAACTGTGTTCCGTTACAAATGACAGCCGTTACAAATGACAGTTGTCAGCTTAAATTTACGTAAGGAAATGTCTGTTGAGGTAATATTGGTACATAAACTGCCCTGCCACTTTTCCCCCACGCATACAACTCGTGTAGTACACAAGCCTAAATACGACTACAATTGAGGGCCTGTTCAAATACATCGATAAGGTTCAATAAGTGAACAATACCATGGTGACAGTGAGAGCGGGCCGTACACTGCCATGCTGCACGTGGGCCACCTTTGTGACGTCACGGCCGGAGCCTTGTGGCCTGTCTATCTAGTGCGGCCTTGCTTTCGCCTGGTCGTCAGTGGTTGTTTCTGGGTAGCCCTAGGCTATATGGTTTGCTCAACCTTCGTGACCATTTCGTTGGAAATTGGTGGTCTCCCGCTCCTTTGTTCGTCGTGAATTTCAGTCCAACCGGTTGTAAACTCTCTACACTACTTCCGGTCATTTTTAACAACCATACACGACTCGCCAACCACTTCCGTCAATTGGCGATGGATTTCAATCAGTTCAACACATTTTGCGTTCAAAAACTGAATAACATTGCACTTGGTGGTAGCGTTCAACGGGAGCTCCATTCTCAACGGCTGCCAAGGCAAGTCTCTGCACCTCTGCGAGGCGCGCAAATGCTTATTTGGAAATGCGGGAATCACTCATGAAAACAGTATGTCAAACAGCCGCACGAACAGTATCTTGTATTTTTAGCCTATTTTCAATTTTGAAAAAATAGGCTTATGAGATCACTTTTTGTCCGTGTGTGTGTGTGTGTGCGTGTGTGTGTGTGTGAGAGAGAGAGGTGTGTGTGTGTCCCTAATAAATTCTAAACGGCTGGAGCGATTTCAATGAAACTCAGTAAGTTCATAGCACTATTCCGGGCGACCCCGACCGAGCTGTTCAAATTTTGTTACGTCTCACCAATCCAACATGGCGGCTGTGCGAAATATTTCACCAGCATTCAATATCTCTGAAACTATTACTGATATCATCCTGGAAATTTTTACGGTGATAAAGGAAACTACTAGAAGTTCACCTATGTGACTCTTGAAAAACTGGTAACTCAAAACCAACATGGCGGCCAAGCGAAGTTGCGAGTTTTAAATAGACGTTTCTCGCGATTTAACCAACCAAACGCAATAAAACTTGGTACAGTATATGTTTATACACATTGTAATGCACCGACATCTAACTTCGTTCAATTGTTTACATAACCACAAGATGGCGGCTGTGCGAATTATTTCACCGGCATTCTATATCTCTGATACTATTAGCGGTATCACCCTGAAATTTTGTACGGAGATAAAGGGTACTGCTGGAACTTCACCTATAAGATTTTCAAAAACCGGTTAACTACAAAACGAACATGGCGCCCAAGCGAATTTGAAAATTTAAATAGACCTTTCTCGTGATTCAATGTTCCGAACTCATTGAAACTTGGTACAGGAAATGTTTATACAATTTGTAATGCACTGGTATCTAATTTATTTCAATTGTTTACATAACCTCAAGATGGCGGCTTTGCGAATTTTAAAATTAAGTTTTTATTTCTTGTGTCGTAATTATGCGATCGAAGTGGAAGTTTGAATAATGAACCTACGCAATAATTTTCCTTTAATGGTACATAACTCTATGGCCTATACATTTAACAATCCAACATGGCGACCATCCGAAATATTTAGACGGCTATGAATATCTACGAATCTATTACAGCAATCAAACTGAATATTTTTATGTTCATAGGGGCTATGGACATAAGTTTACCTATAGGACTTTCAATTGCCCGGTGATCACAAATCCAACATGGCGGCGACGCGAATTATAAATATTCACATGGACGTTTCTCGCAATTTAACCAGCCGAGTGCAGTGAAACTTGGTACAGTAAATCCTTATATGAATGATAATCCACTGGCATCTAATTTATTTCAATTGTTTCCATAATCACAAGATGGCAGCTGTGCGAAATTTTAAAATCTAGTTTTTCACTTCTTGTGTCCTAATCATGCGATTGAAATTCGAATGCTTCACGTACACAATAATCTTCATGTAACAGTACATAAATCTAGGATCTACATAAATAAAGTCCAACATGGCGACCATCCGAAATATTTAGTCGGTTCTCAATATCTACGAATCTATTACAGCAATCAAACTGAAATTTTGTATGTTGATAGTGGCAATTAACATAAGTAGGATATATGAAAATAGGCTGTATAGTTCTTCAAGGAACTACTTGTTGTTTTTTTTAATAGGAGACCTTATATTTTGGATTACCCTCGTATATGTATTGGAGGGGAAGGGCCGGGCGTGTGATTGGACGGGTTTCATTACCTCTCCGTCCAACTGCTTTACTTGAACCTTGTCTGCGTAAAAATCACCTGAATACCAGTCGATTGTCAGCTATCTTGTTTATGCCTCACAGATTTTCTGATGTGTTCGCTCAATGTTTACACACGAAACCATTATTTGCCACACATTATCCTCTCGTGAGAACCAAAACATGAGACAATTGCTGACACATCCAAGTGGCATTTTCTGATTCCGGTCTTACTAACAGTAGCAAGCGGTGTTGCCAAGTGCGGCTTTCTTTTCCTCCCAATTTATTTTAAACCATGCACCTCCTTGTATTCCTATTTCACTTCTTTTGACTATTCCTGACCTGGAAAATCATATCTTCCCGGCTGCCTAATCATTCCTGCCCAGCCTGCTTCTTGAACATATTAGCCAATTAATTCATCAATCAGGAACTTGTGATCTTTATATATACTGTACACTAGACGAACTATATGCGCAACCCCATAATTACATTTAAATGGTTCAGTGTATAGTGCATCATTGCGGCGTACCTCGATGTGGCAAGAAGCTAATATCAGTCGGAAAGGAGACGACAGTGAACATCGTTTTCCAAAGAGGAGTTTCTATTGGAAATGGTAATATATTAAATTTACTATTTTCTCAATTTTATTATTTATCAATGCACTCAAGCTGCTCTGTTGCAGAAATGTTCCATGGTACACTACTTGGATTCTAGAAAATGATTGTTGGTTCTAGAGTACAGCAATATATTTTTCACCTTTGTAGTCGGAAGAGAAAACAAAATGGCGGGCCTAGACGTAAACTCTCAAGAATTGGCTTTTCACTGCCACAACGATGACAAATGAAGACAGATGAAGAGAAATGGAGTCTGAGCATTCCATGATCTCATAGCCTGAAATCTAAATTTCCCTATAAATTATACTATCTCTCTTCATATTGAAGTCCATCAGTTAGGGAACTAAATGCATTCATCAAAAGGTTATTTTATTTCTCCCGCAAAACTAGCCAAAGTAGGATTGAAGACTTTCCTTCTTGGGTTTTAATATCAATTATATTTCAATGAATTATAGCTCATCTCCTACAACATATTTTACAATCGAATATCGTATCCCCACTAAATTGCGCAGTGCTTGTATGACACCAACCTACCACATCGCAGTGTCTACTATGCGCCCTTTTAATCCCTTCTAACAGTTAAGCAGCAAATCAAATCTTCCGACTGTAACTACTCGTATTAATTTTGTCTTCCCACTTGTTATTTAGTCATAGATTTTCTCCAACAGTTTACTGTTGGATAGTCCCATCCTTCTTTTTTTTAGAATGAACAGGAATCACGATGTCGTTATCTTTGCTCATCACGAGTAACAGTTTTTTTGGAGTTTCATTGTTAGAAATTTTCACTGAAAATGGTGGAAGATTTAGGAAGATTATTAAAAGAAATTGTTCCTGGTGTATAATATCTTTCCTTGAGAAAGGGAATGGAAGTGCCATTTTGACGATCATGAAGAACCCTCTGGCGGTAAAGTTCATTACTAACAACCACAGACTCCTGCTATTCTGCTACGCTTTGTTTGGTTATAATGCAGTCTTTCCTTCAACCAGCGCGCTCTAGTGTTCTGCCAGGCTATTGTGCGAGACAAATGAATGAGGAAAAGCAGAGAGAGTGAGAGGGAGGAAAAGGAAGAGGAATGACTAGAATATAGTGTGTGAGCGAGCTGGAAGGTTGAATGGGGAGCGGGGCAAGAGGGAGAGGGACGCATTTGTTCTCGTGAAGCCGCCTGGAGAAAGTTGCATTATAGGTTAGTGGCGAAGTAAGAAAGGACTTTAAAATTAATTATGTATGACTCTCAAGTTTTTGTATTTAATTAATCAAACTCAACAAACCTCCTCCACCTGCCTTGTTGTTGAGGTTCTCTGAAAATGAAATGAATAAATAAAACCGCAATGCGTATAAGATACCATGACCAAAAATTGTATTAGAAAAAGAGATTTCTTCAAGCATTAATTTTCAAGTATATTCGCCTTTGAATACTCTCCCAGCAGACCTCTTGAAAAGTGCCCGAAGCCAGTTTTAGTCAGTGCATTGTGCTCAAAATATTAGTGAGGGTCCAGGTGTTGGAGGAACCCGGTATTTTTATTCGTTCTATGCCTTTACTTCTCTTAACATTGGAACTGCAGTACTTAAATAAGAGATCTGTCTACAATTATCACGGTTTCTGAGGCATACTTTATTATTATTATTATTATTGGTTTATTTTGAAATAATTGCTGTAAAAAAACGAACACATACTGTAGTTCCATAATTAACACTTTTGGCAAGCGATATTTCTACGTTACTTCTTCCGGGCAATATTTCTCACAATCAATAAAGTACAATCTGTCTCACTCTGTTCTTAGTGCATGAATCATTCCTTGGCGTTTTGGTCCCAGCACACTAATACTGTAAATTATTTATCGCTACTCAATTAACAATGAAATGGTTCATTCATGGGGCACCATCTATGGTTGTCAAGTCTCTGAAGATGCATGAACGACAGTTGGAAGTTCCCACGCGCCTGTTAAATGTCGGTCAATAACAGCAACAGCTACTGGTTAGAATTCTTGTCCTTTATTGTGAATTGGGGATCTGCTCGTTAACTTGGTGATAGTATAATGCAAAATGAGGCATCTGTGTAGTGTGGAATATTAGACACTAGCAGTAGTGCCCAGCTTGACCCGATGGATTTATTTGTTTGCTCTATGGATGACAAATAATACTACTAGTTAACTGGCAAATGAAACTCACAAGCTAACAGAAAATATACTTAAAAAATTAACCTTTTAGTGGTGGCGGTGGTGGTGCTGGTATTGGTGGTGGTGGTAGTGGTGGTGGTACTAAGTTGTATTGTGTAATGGACGTAACATCCAGGTAATTTTCCACTAATTACAAAATGATTATATTGAACAGGGAAACGGCTATTTACTAACTACAGTACTGAGACATGTAATTCAAGAACGAATTGAAAAGAAATGATTATAAAGACGAATTATTAAAATACTTGACGCTGCCTAGAGCCTATATTTCATTGGCTGTTAGAAAAGTAGAGAGCAAGAATGTCGTCTTTTGAACCATACCGCCGCAGAAAAATAATCGGTACACTTTGGAAAACTTCAACTGTCGCGAGCTCCTGAGGGAGCAATAGTGTCATTTATTGCCATATAGAACTGTAGGATAATGATTGGAGTAGGCTACATCAAAGAAAATTTGAAAGCACCAACACTCATTGCAGCTGATAACCTCAATGTACTGCACCAACAACATCGCTCTTATACAGAGACCTAATATTTTGATGATGACGATAACTGTTGTAAGGGGCCAAAACATATTTTTGTATTAATTAGGCTACTCCCCATTACTGCAATTAGTAAGCAGCGCAAGATCTACTACCCTACCAGGGAATTGTTACCGCTAGAAGGAGAGCGCAGCTGTTGTGTATACATTACGTCATCTCGCCTCGTTATGGCTGCAGCGAGCGGCTTGCGAGGTGAGGGGGGGGGGGGACTCATGTACAGGCATAGGCTACAATGAGAACATACCGCACAGCGCACGGCCCAGCTTGATTCAGGCACACAAATAACGTCCATCGCTGGCGTGTGGCTGGGCGGAGCGCATTAGTTCCGATTTCCGCCACCGGTAACAATTCACTGGTCGGGAAGTAACTACTGCATTTTCGCATTCTGCATCAGAACACGGGTAAGGGCCGCGTGATGCTGCCCGCTTTGCCAGCTAAATTGGACACATTGTGATATTGGCATAGTTGGGGCCTTATAATTACTAGTCATCTATGCATAACGGTGGGATACACCATGGCCATCCACGCAATTTAATTTTAATTTATAATTGTAATTATTTGTCACATCAATTTATATGTTTATTATTATGTTTATATTCAATTGGAGCTAATGGAAGATTTTCGACAAACGAATACTATAAATTTAACGCGAGGGCAAATCAAGCAGGAACGGAGATGTTAAGTCTTCTAGCTATAGGCAGAGTAGATGTTGCAACTCAAGATATTCTCGGCGGAACGCCCAGCAGGGCGCTTTCCCAGAATTGGGGCAGACAAGAACTAACGCTTCTCTGAGGCGCATTTCCACGAACTTGGTTCACGAGAGGTCATGTCTACTGAGGACAAGGGAAGCTAGTCTCTTGACGTCCAGCATATCCTTATTTAGCTATAAGACCTGCAATTCCCAGAATCGGATCCACGCCACTTCTGAGCGAATCAGAACGTTGACGACAACCCAATTTGAAGGAGCAGGAGACCTGGAGTTCGCATCGCAAGAGGAGATTGGTCTACGACCACGTGAGAGGGGTGCTGGAGAGAGGGTTGTCAAGAAGTTTTAAAAGACTCAACCCGGGGACGGAGAAGCATTCCATTTGATTATTTTTCTTTAGTCAGATTCGATTATCATGCTGATGGTCAGTCCATTCTACTTTTGAGTATCTCTAAGTTCATAAACCATTACAGTTGCAGTATGCTGGGGACATATCTCGTTCACGCATATTGATGGTAACAGTTGTGTCATTGGCTGTTGTCATAAATGGGATTCTTGAAGTTAGGTCTGCATCTCACGCAACGCTATAATTTTACAATATCAAGAATTTTCAAGAAGATGCCGGCAATATCGTACAGAAGACAACTGATTTGCTCGAGGTTGAGCATAACCTACCATGAAGACAGCATTGGTGAGCGTAAATGACATTAAGACATATCGCTCTGTTTTTCTTTTTAAATTAATCAATCTTTCTTTGGGCAACGTGACTGTAAATTCAATTAAAATTCTGCAATAAGTTAAAGTAATATCATGTCTCCACTTCGTCTTGGTTTAGCCGCCACGTTAAGAGTAAATTCTACATCTTCCATTAGTATGTGTTTTATAGTTGATCTTTTTAGTATAATTAAATTCAATTCATTAAATTTAGTTTCCGTGTTGCTTCTTGTAGATAGAATTAGCTATAATACCGAACCTGTCCTCTCTTGGTAAATATCATTCTGGTTGGAAGCTTAATATTTCCCACGGGCTGAGTTACAAGAGTCTGAATAGCCGAGGTACATAATGGTAAGTCTGTTCATATGTCTATTTCGATGTCCTAATGGTAATTGGACACGATGGCGCCCATTCAATATAAAGGTTTATAGTGGTTTCACCACGGTACTTCAGGCGAATGACCATTACTTCTATATGTCCAACTGTGGAACTTGCTGTGGTGCAGATTCACTCCCGTCAGGAGAATAATAACCATCACAACATTTAAGTCTGCTTTTATACAAATGTACTCTCTAATCTGAACCAAAGTTTAAGTCCCGAGGTTTCTTTCTTGCATTGCGAGGCTTAATGAGCCTAGATTGGTCCTTATACGACAAATTCGGTATTTTGTCTGCGTGCCAAACGGCCTAAATCGAGGGAATGGAGAGGGCTGTCCAATTTCAAGTAGGCAGTTTTACCTGCTGTGTTTGGAAAGGTAAGTACGTACAATTTGGTTGAGGTTGGTGAAACGCTGAAGATTGGTGTTAAAGGGCTTAAATCTAGAGAAAAGGGAGGGCTATCCAAAATTTCAAGTGGACAGTGTTACTCACAGGGTTTCAAGTAATGCGTATCTAAAGTTTGGTTCAGATCGGTGGAACGATGTGGAGTTGTATAGATAACTGACAGACAGGCAATGCATAGGGCTGTCCGAAACTTTTCTAATGGACAGTGTTACTCGTAGTGTTCCAAATTGTAAGATAGTAAAATTTGGTTCAGATCGGTGAAACGGTGCAGATTTGTGCCAAAGCGCCACATTGAGCTTTATTTAGAGAGCAACTCATAAAACTGTTGTGTTTCTCAGCAAGTAACCTACTGGACGTATTTTCTGTCTATTCCACATTCTGAATATACATATCAGTAATACAGTACATGGGATGTAAAATCCACCTCGTGGTGCAGTGCCTTGATTTTTGGCTGTCACTGTGGGGATCCTAGCTTGATTCCAATCTCTGCCAAGTAATTTCATTCTGATTTGAGGGCTGAGGGGGCTACGTGGCGCAGTTGGTTGAGGCGTTGTGCTCCTAACTAAAAGGGAGTGGGCTCGATCCCCACCCAGGTAGTTGATTTTAGAAACAAAACTACCACTTTCGGAATGGAAAATGGCCCTGGGTTCACTCAGCCTTCACCATAAATGAGTACCAGGGTAATTCCTGGGAGCAAAGGCGGCCGGGCGTGGAGCTGATATCTCCATCCCATCTAGTGCCGATGTCAAAAAAGGTAGAAGCCTCTACCTTCCACTACTCCCAGGGCCTCCATGGCCTGTACGGATTTGACTTTGCTTTGCTTTTTAATGAGGGCTGAAACAGGATCTACTCAGCCTCGTGAGGTACCTGAGAAGAGGCGTGTTCGATTCCTATCACAACAATTCTAGAAGTGGTTTGCCGGAATGGTGCCTCAATCTAGGTCCTTTTTACAGGCAGCATTTCTACTTTATTTCTTCAATGTAATGTTTCTCACAATCAGAAATAGTACAATTTATCTTACTCTGTTTTTAGTGCATGAAACGTTCGTTGGCATTTTGGCCTGTAAAACATTGAATGTAAAAGTCCACCTGTATTGAACTATTGTCATTTCAGACATATTATTCTCAGACAGATTCCAAGCACACCCAAGTAGTCGGGCACACATGCCCACCATGTTGCAAAGCCCCTAATTGAATCAATAGCAACTTCTCCATTGTTTGGAAAAGATAATACCGAATGTGGTCACAGTTCCCCTAGTAAAGTGGTTCACTATACAAGTGGGTCCCAGATAGGATGTACTAAAATCCTGCTGATGAGACTACTTTAGTACACCAGGGAGAAACCGTGCAACAGACACAATACTGATATGAATCATTTATAACTACTATATTTTATTGGACATTTTCATAGTAAGATATCATAAAGTTAAGATCACATTTACAAATCATCCCAAGCTCAAGACGTAGTTCCGTGAAGAAGTATATGGCCTATTTTAATATATCATACTTATGTTAATTGCATCTATCAATATTCATTTTGATTGCTGTAATAGATTCGTAGAAATTGACAACCGGCTGATTATTTCAGATGGTCGCCGTGTTGGATTTTTAGCCTATTTTCGTTTATGAAAAAAAAATAGGCTTATGAGATCACCTTTTGTCCGTATGTCTGTCTGTGTGTGCGTGTGTGTGTGATGGTGAGTTTCCCCCCTAATAACTTCTAAACGGCTAGAGCGATTTCAATAAAACTCGGTAAGTTCATAGCACTATTCCAGATGACCCCGACCGTGCCCTTCAAATTATGTTAGGTCTCACCAATCCAACATGGCGGCTGTGCGAAATATTTCACCAGCATTCAATTTCTCCGAAACTATTACCGATTTCACCCTGAAATATTTTACGGTGACAAAGGGAACTAGAAGTTCACCTATGTGACTTTTGAAAACCTGGTAACTACAAAACCAACATGGCGGCTAAGCGAAGTTGCGACATTTAAATAGAAGCTTCTCGCGATTCAACCAACCAAACGCAATAAAACTTGGTAGAGTATATGTTTATACACATTTTAATGCACAGACATCTAAATTCGTTCAATTGTTTACATAACCTCAAGATGGCGGCTGTGCGAAATATTTCACTGGCATTCTATATCTCTGAAACTATTACCGGTATCACCCTGAAATTTTGTATTGAGATAAAGGGCACTACTGGAAGTTCATCTATAAGACTTAAAAAAACCGGTTAACTACAAAACGAATATGGCAGCCAAACGAATTTGAAAATTTTAAATAGACCTTTGTCGTGATTTAATGATACAAACGCAATGAAACTTGGTACAGTAAATGTTTATACTGAGCCCGTTAGAAGATGTTACGCTAGTACCATCCGCCGAAAGAATGGCACTTTGAATGACCCCTTCCTCCGAAATCATACCTGAGAGGATCGGATGCATTTCTAAATGGGTTTGCATAGCACGAGGGGCTTGATCCAGGGGATCTGGGTCATATGTACGTAAGAAGTCAAAGACGCCCAAAGAAATGCACCCGCAAAAACACAAAACTATAAATAAAAGAGATCCAGTTTTAAGTAAAATTGTTCATCTAAGAACCCCCTATCCTACTTTGGAGGGTTTCAAAATCTGCTAATCCGCTAACTAGTTACATAAAATGAGCGGACTAAATCCCTAACTGTAATTACTACCCCTCGCGAAGGTCCTAGTTACACATAAAAACAAGCAACAACAATACTAGGGTCGTGGCACAAACAGAATCTACGCGAAAGCAAGTTATAAGCAAATGACTCGGTGAAATTTAGATTTAACATAATGGCAAACCAATCCCTGAAGTTAGGATGGTACCACGTCCACATTTACAATTACATTTAAATTTTGGCTAAATCCCGAAGTTAATAAAATGTTATGACGAGATGCGTCGATAACGAAATCATTAAAGCAAGAGCTAATGATAGTAGACCACAGACTATTAAAAAAAGCATTGCATAGAAAAATACACTCTTATAAACTAGCAGGGTAACAGGTTGGATAAATGCACTCAGAATAAGATAAAATACACACACAAGCCTTCCTCGCGAATTGGGAAAGCTGTTTGCCCCCAATCGTCATCTCAAGCATTTCATTTAGGTTGGCAATTGCGTAGTCATCACTACGACTTATGTTGCATAGGATCACGCGGACCAAAGATTACTGACTAATGGTTCCAGCGATTCCTGTCGTCGAATAGCAAAATAGTGTCAGCTCATTTAAGTTTCACCTCCATCAGGAAATGATGAAGATCCAAGCGTTGGAGCAAATATTACAAAAGCAAATGTTTCAAGTTTATCAGGCTCAAATTATGTATTAATTATCACGTCGATTTAATAGAGTGAATATAATGATTTAGGTTCAGGTTTATGTAAATATTTAGTTGGATCATAATTAGACACCAGTCGAAGGCCTAAGAAATCACCTCCGAGTTTCCCGGAAAATAAAACTAATAATTAGTCACTATAATACATTGAGCTAAGAATGACTCATGTAACAATAACACGTTGCGCGACTTAAAGACAATTGCGTGGCTTATAATCATCGGTCGACCTGGCTCTACAACCCATGGTTTCGCCGGAATACCAATAATAACAGTGTTCTAAGACACGACAAATACATAGGTCACTAGCCTTTATACATGACTTGGGTCAATTTACGTTAGAAGATAAACCTATTATCACAACTTGCTAGATGATATTAATTCACCAGCGGAAATATTAAGACGGAACTTGTCCTCGCTTATAGCGGTACAAAATCATATGTTCGGCCGTCAATGACTGTCTTCATAGCATGTGATATAATACTCCTAGTCTCAAGGTCTCCACATTCCGTAAATGACAGGTGAACGTCATTTGTCAAAAGAAAACAATCAATAAAAAGTAAGTCTCACTGGGAATGCTGGGTAAAAACCTGTATGTTAGTCGCGCGCTGCACTGCACTGCTAATTGTGTCATTTATTATTATTATTATTATTGTTATTATTATTGCCTTTATTGGTAGCACAGTTAAGGCTCTTGGCCCTCTCTTAAACTTAACCACATTAATACAATACAATAAACATATTATGGCGACAAAATTAAACAATAATAATTGACATTGATACTGACTTTCACACTCTCATTCACTCATCCAGTCACACTTGTTGTCGGTCAGCAGTGTTCAGCAGGCTGCCCCAACAGGTGGTCTTGAATTCCGATAGTGAGGTGGTGCCCTGACACTGGCTGGAAGGGTATTCCACAGCCTAGACCCCACCACATGAAAAGAGTTATTGTATATAGAGGAGGGATGAATAGGAATGGAGAGGGAAGAACCAGAGCGTGTATTATTACCATGGAAAGAAGACAAGTACTTGAATGTATTTAATAAGTTTAGTGGTCTATCGTCAGACAATAATCGGTAAATCTGGACAAGAATGTGATATGATCGACGTAGTTCAGGTTTCAACCAGGAAGGAGCGCAATAATAGGGAGTGATATGTTTATCATAGCTCAGATCGCAGATAAATCGTATGCAAGAGTTGAGAGCTCGTTGAAGTTTCAAAGTTAATGTTTTGGTTGCATCTACAAGAATAACGTCACAGTAGTCAAGAATAGGAAGTATTAGTGTCTGTATGAGTAGGATTCTTACTTTAAATGATAAAATATCTTTCTTTTCTTTTGAGGGAGTGGAGCGTTGCGAAAATCTTCTTGCATACACTCTGTACATGTTCAGACCAGTTAAGAGACTGATTTATTAACACACCTAGATTTTTCACTGTAGGACAGTATGGAATTTCATTGTTGTTCAGTACAATTGGGGGTATAATTTGATCTCGGAGTGACGTCAATAGTTTTTGTAGCTCAAAATCTCATTACTTGTGTTAAAACTGTGCGTTTTCAATCTAGTGGAAATCATTGAATACAGTCCTATAGTGTTCCGTAGATTATCCAATCAATAGTTCTCATTCAATACGAGTGTCCTTCCACAAAATTTACCCTGTTCGGAGATATAAGAATATTCAAGTTCCAAACATCACAAAAACGTAGACTATACACTTAGCAGCTCTGACTGCTTTGGGCTCTACTACATCTCTCCGCTTATTCCAAACAATATGGGTTATGTGCTGTCGGCCTGGCACATGTCAAAATCAAAACAACACCTATCTCTGCTGTGTTGGTTTCAAATGATACGTCTGGATACTCCTAGGTTCACATCCAGGTTCAGTTACACTAACTGTACATGTGTAGGTTAACACTCAGAACTGTGTGGTATGAATGTGACCGCAAATGCTAACTAAATCATACGAAATATATGGTAGGATCTCTCGCCTAACCAACTGATACGTGAATATGAATTCAAACCAAAATGAGGGGGTCTAAATATAGGGTGTCACCAAAATTACGAAGAACTGGTCTTCACTTCGAAGGTTGTCAGCTATCTGACATGAAATGCAGCCCTGGCATGGCTGATAATACACTGAAATATATAAAAGCTATACATATGCACTCCGCACTTAAATTTTGCGGTATAGGGTGGCTCACAAATATTGATCACAGTACCAAGAAAGAAAGTACTAGCTAAACATAGTCCTGCCTAGTGGTCTCTATCAAGTTTCGGCTATGAAATACTACTAATGATGTCTGCCCAGACAAAATTTGTACAATGAAGGATTTCCAGGACTCGCGGTTACTCAAATATGGTTGATCACCTCTCGACTTCAAGGATGAGAGGGGTAATTCAACTCCAATCCTGCGGAGGGATTATTAGGCTCCATAGTTAAGGTCTCGGACCTCGACCTGTCCATCTCGTTCCTCCATCTCCATGATCTGTAGGTAACGTCCTCCTTCACAATGTTTGTCCTCGACACCTCTGCTGGACATTCCTCCTTCATGGTAGTTGTTTCATCAGCGTTACCCTCACATAAGGGTTTCTTACTCCATACTGGACCTCACGTGCGTAGAATACAATTTGACGAACACGTGGTCACTCACACACTACATTGTGTCGTAAATTCACAGATATTAATGGTTTTAAACTGTACAAAATTGAAAACACTGCTACTACACTGGTGCAGGTTTAAACAAAAATGGCCTCTATCATTTCCTGCCACTGATTCTAGAGATATTCGGGTGATATCTCACACACAGAATTTACAATTTACAAAGCACTGGTAATCATTCAAAATCACGCACATCATATGGAAAATATGCACAATCATGACACGTGTAGTGATTATATTGAAAATGCTGTAGAATAGATTGTCGTAGTTCAATGTAGCCTTAGTATTTCTGGACTTGGAGCGTACCAGCTCACACGGCGGGGTCACTCACGAATATTACAAGTACTTCACGTGGTGAAACATAGAAAAATGGTAATTTCACCCAACGATACATTTCCTTCGGGAAATATCGTAGCACTAGCCTTGTGTGGCCGAAAAATATACTTCTCGTGGCTTTCTGTAGTACACTCAGCTCGATGGCTGTAGATATTATTCACACACAACTTATATTGTGCACTTGCACAAAAACGTGGTATTCGTCTAATGACGGACAAATATGACATACGCGTCCGGTCTCAGCGGACTCGCAAAACGTTGTGTTCATCACAGGAACTGCTTCCTGGTTCCAAAGAAATTGTAAGTCATTGAGCATTTACTTACATGAACTCCGCATGTCTGCGGTGATAATACCTTTATCAAAAATACAATTTACCACTTATAAAGGTCTGGTAAGGTGGTAAATATTGCAGAAATAAATGTTTTACATTCCTGAAATATACAGTAGCAAGATTGTGAGTAAATTATATTCAGAAAGAAAATAAACTATCCTCGCCAAAGTCAAAATGGCTATATCATCATGAGTATGTTTCAGAGTGCGTTCTACACAAGTATGCTACAAAGAGTAAGCATGCTCTTGGATAAATATCGAAGACATGAGCTCAGTGGACTTAATACACTGTAATGCACTGGTATCTAATTTAGTTCAATTGTTTACATAACCTCAAGATGGCGGCTGAGCGAATTTTATAATTAAGTTTTTATTTCTTGTAACGTAATCATGTGATAGAAGTGAAAGTTTGAATAATGAACCTACGCAATAATGTTCCTTTAATGGTACATGACTTTATGGCCTATACATATAGCAATCCGACATGGCGACCATCCACAATATTTAGATGGATCTCAATATCTAAGAATCTATTACAGCAATCAAACTGAATTTTTAATGTTCTTAGGGGCTATGAACATAAGTTCACCTATATGACTTTCAATAACCTGGTGATCACAACTCCAACATGGCGGCGACGCGGAGTATATATATTCACATGGTCGTTTCTCGCAATTTAACCATCCGAGTGCAGTGACACTTGGTACAGTAAATCCATAAACAAATGTTAATCCACTGGCCTCTAATTTTTTTTCAATTGTTTCCAAAACCACAACATGGCAGCTGTGCGAAATTTTAAAATCTCCTTTTTACTTCTTGTGCCCTAATCATGCGATTGAAGTTTGAATACTACACATACACAATAATCTTCATGTAACAGTACATAACTCTAAGACCTACATATATAAAAATCCAACATGACGACCATCCGCAATAAATAGTCGGTTCTCAATATCTACGAATATATTATAGCAATCAAACTGAAATTTTGTATGTTGATAGAGGCAATTAACATAAGTAGGATATATGAAAATAGGATGTATAGTTCTTTACGGAACAACTTGTTATATCTAGGCCTTAGATATACTATATACTATTACATGAAGATTATTGTGTAGAGAATTTATTCAAACTTCAATCGTATGATTAGGACACAAAAATAAAAACGAGATCTTAACATTTCACTAAGCTGCTATCTTGTGGTTATGAAAATAATTTAAATAAGTTACATGCCAGTGGATTAAAATTTATAAAAGCATATACCGTACCAAGTTTCAATGCGCTCGGATGGTTAAATCGCGAGAAACTTCCACTTGAATATTAAAATTTCGCGTCACCGCCATGTTGAATTTGTGCTCAACAGGTTATTGGACGTCCCAAAATTGAACTAATGATCATAGCCTCTATACACCTACAAAATTTCAGTTTCATTGCTGTCATAGATTGATAGATATTGAGAACCATCCAAATATTTCGGATGGTCGCCATGTTGGATTTTATATATATGCAGGCCGTACAGTAATGTACTGTTAGATGAGGATTGTCGTGTACGTTCATTATTCAAACGTTGATTTCGATCACATGATTAGAACACAAGAGAAAACTAGTAGTTCCGTGGAGAAATATACAGCCTATTTCCAGCCTCTATCAACATACAAAATGTCAGTTTGATTGTTGTGATAGATTCGTAGATATTGAGAACCGTCTAAATATTTCAGATGGTCGCCAGGTTGGATATTTATTTATGTACTATTACATGAAGAGTATTGAGTACATGTGGTATTCAAACTTCATTCGCAAGATTCGGGCAGAAGAAGTAAAAACGAGAATTTAGAATTTCGCATAACTGCCATCTTGTGGTTATGAAAACAATTGAATTAATTACTGTATATGCCAGTGGATTAACATTTGTATAAGCATTTAACGTGCAAAGTTTCACTTCACTCGGATGGTTAAATCGCGAGAAACGTCCATTTAAATACTTATACTTCGCGTCGCCGCCATGTTGGATTTGTGCTCAAAGTTACTGAAAGTCCTATAGGTGAACTTATGTTCATAGCCTCTATGAACATTAAAAATAACAGTTTGATTGCTGAAAAAGATTCGTAGATATTGAGAACCATCAAAATATTTCGGATGCCTGCCATTTTGTATTGTTATATGTATAGGCCATAGAGTTATGTACCATTAAAGGAAAATTATTGCGTAGCTTCATTATTCAAACTTTCACTTCGATCGCATGATTACGACACATGAAATTAAATCTTAATTTTAAAATTTCGCACAGCCTCCATCATCAGGTTATGTAAACAAATGAACTAAATTAGAAGACAGTGCTTTACAGTATGTATAATCATTTACTATACCACATTTCACTGCGCTCTGATGGTTAAATCAAGAGAAAAGTTTATTAAAATGTTTCAACTTCGCTTGGCCGCCATGTTCGTTTGTTCTTTACAGGTGTTTGAACGTTACATAGAGAAACTTGTAGCAGTGTCCTTTATCATCGTACAAAATTTCACGGTGATAACTGTAATAGTTTCGGAGATATAGAATGCCAGTGAAATATTTCGCACAGCCGCCATTTTGAGGTTATGCAAATAATTGGACTAAATTAGACGCCAGTGCATTACGCTCTGACGCATCCCGAATACGAAGTGGGGCTTTGCTCTTTTCAGAGACTCCCGTCAGTGTACTGTAAATATAGTGTAAGGCACTGATAAATAAATATGAAATGAAATGAAATGAAATGTGTATAAACATTTGCTTTATCAAGTTTCATTACGTTTTGGATGGTTAAATCGCGAGAAAACTCTCATTAAAAGTCTCAACTTCGCTTGAAAGCCATGTTGGTTTCGTAGTTACCAGGTTTTTGAAAGTCTCGTAGGTGAATTTCTAGTGCCCTTTATTACCGTACAAGATTTCAGGATGATATCTGTAATAGTTTCGGAGATACTGAATGCTGGTGAAATATTTCGCACAGCCGCCATGTTAGATTGGTGTGACACAATAAAAGTTGAATGGCATGGTCGGAGTCGGCCACAATGGTGCTATGATCTTACCGGGTTTCATTGAAATCGCTCCAGCCGTTTAGAAGTAATTTGTGGGGGATATACACACGAATCGCACACACACACACGCACACACAGACACATGGACAAAAGGTGATCTCATAAGCCTATTTTGTCATAAAATGAAAATAAGCTAATAACTTAATTTTGAAATTTCGCACAGCTGGCATTTGAGGTTATGTAATCAGTTAGTTATTGTTGTTTAAAGGGGCGGAACTGCGAGGTTGTTATGTAAACAATTGAACTAAATTAGATGCCAGAGCATTGAAATTTGTATAGTCATTTGCTGTATCAATATTCACTGCGTTCGGATGGTTAAATCGCGAGAAAAGTCTATTTAAATGATTCAACTTCGCTTGGCCGCCATGTTCGTTTTGTAGTTAACAGATTTTTGAAAGTCAAATAAATGAACGTCTAGTAGTGCTCTTTATCACAGTACAAAAAGTTTCAGGGTGATATGAGTAATAGTTTCGGAGATATAGAATGCCAGTGAAATATTTCACACAGCCGCCATGTTGGATAGGTGATACGTAATAAAATTTGAAGCGCACGGTTCGGGTCGGCCAAAAGAGTACTATAACCTTACCGAGATTCATTGAAATCGCTCCAACCGTTTAGACATTACTTGGGGCGGGGGAGGACGACACACATTCGGACGCACATACACCCACACACACACGGACAAAAGGTGATCTAATAAGCCTATTTTTTCATAAGTGAAAATAGGCTAAAAATGTTCAATGAACCTTTATATCAGTTCCACATCATTGATATTTCCACTTCGAGCCATATTCACAAAATATTTATCTTTCATCGTTAATTAAAACTTGTGACAGATCTAATTTTTAGTCTGAGTATTTTTAATATTTTAGATTGTTAGTGTTTTGGAAATACTTTTGGTATCATCCTTTTCATAAAATTTTGTGTTAATCTTGCAACTTTATTTGTATCAAACACTGTTTGCTGAAGAAGGTTACAATGTAACTGAAACCGGTGCACTGTTCAAAAGAATTACAATTTATTCACTTACGGCATTATTTACCTATTTCATTTTAATTTCTATGTTGATTTTATAAAACTTTTACCCTAAATTTATCATCTTTATCTACAATCCCTATATATTGCTGGTTTAGTGGAGTCTGCCCTAAGAATGAGAAATATTCTTTCTTCAAAATGTTATTGATTTTGTTATAAAATCACGTAAGTCACAGAGTTTTAAACTTATTTATAGGCAAACGTAATAAGTAGGGCTCGGATTCGAGCGTATTTGCATATTTTTTCCCTGAATAGTACACATTGAAAGAAGCCTTTCGGTGGTATTTTCACCTCTCTGGGGCCAACAGAATTGAAATTTATCGAGCATATTAATGCATAAAACCGCGGTTTTCAGAATAGAAGCATATAAATGCATATTCTTGTGGTTTTCGTCTAAATAGTTAGTCTTTCTTCGAATTCCTCCCCGAATTCGGGCCCTGACTATCCTTAAGGTTCGAAACAGAAATAATTATCGAGAAGCCTATCTGGTGCGAATAATAGAACCGCAGCTTTTTAACCTTAGTGAGTTCGTTCTCGTCATTGAAACTTTTATTGCCTGATTTAAGAAAGTCATTCAAAACTGAAAACATAGAAAAAATTCTTGTTGTACTGACCAATGCACTCTACTTCATTGACTCGATTAATTTTGAAAATTGTTTAAATGAACTTTTAAACTGTAACTTTTATAAGAAAACTTCTCTTTTACTTGAGCAACTTCAATGCGAGTATATTGCAGTGTATCATATATACAATTAGAAAATAAAGCTCGTATATAAAGGTATGTTATTGGTTTTTTCGTTTCACTATCCTTTCGAGCATATTCTGCATATTAAACCGCATATAATGATTTTTCGAGCATATCTATCGAGTATATATTGTTTTTTTTTCGAGCATATCTATCGAGCATAAAACACATGGTTTTCGAGCATATCTGGAGATTTTATCGAGCATATCGATCCGAGCCCTAGTAATAAGTAATAAAAGCTCATCTCGTGCTTCCATGAGCTCTATCCATAAGTCAAAGCATATTACAAATAGTTGCTAGTTTATCATCTTGGCTTACAGGATTGAGTTTGAGTACGGACACCAACTCGTACCTCCCCATGATTAAGGCTGCTGCAATGTCAGCCGAAACGTCGGGAAATAATAACCGATATGCGACGGGGCTCAATCCTGTAAGCCAAGATGATAAACTTGACACCGGCCGCGAAAGCCTACGATCTTCGTTGCTAGTTTATTCAGCAATCAATATTTTCTGTTTCCCCACAAGTTTATATTTCGTGACTTGCAGGGTTTCAAAATAACCAATTCATATATAATTAACTTTTAGTTCCTACATAGGAGCAGGTGGACAATTTTAAGTTCTATTGCAGTGTATTCTCTCAGGATGATAGTATGGTGTAAGAGATAGAGCCGAGGTGCAGAAAAGCCAATGAAGTGAGTTCTTAGTTACGATCTACTGTCTTTCCTAAGAAAGAAGTTAGTGTAGCGACAAAACTATCCCTACATCCCATCCCTCCGTATTTAGACAAATTTTCTGTATGGAAGTGAGAGCGGGGTAGATTCACGTAATCTGATACATAATGTTGAGATAATGGATATGAGGGTAGCACGAGTGATTTCTGGGACAAATAGCTGGGAGAAATGGCAGGAGGGTACTGATATAAAAGAAGTAAAGGCTGGGGAAATGTGAACACATTGGAAGAAGCTGTTTATATGAGCCGACTCATGCGATAATAAATAGGCGAGGATAAATTATATAAAGGGTTAACGAGGTGGGCTATAGAGGGTAAGAGAATCAGAGGCTGGCTTAGGGGAAGATGGTTACATTTGGTGTTCAACGATTTCAAAGTGAAAAGGTAGAAAAAGATGAGGATGCAGTGCTAACTGCTTATAGAGGATCGTGGAGACCATTTGTTCTCAAACAGAGGCTTGCAAGCTGGACTAGACGCTGAAAGGCAAGACAGTCTCCAATTAAAATGTATGGCTGAAAGAATCAATGATTGAATACACACACTAGTGTAGCCGTCATGATGACACAGATTCCACACGGACCCAATTACATGAGACTAAATGACCACGATGTCGCAAGCTCCTAAATGAATCAACAACAACATCAATGCCATGCGGGTACCAACATTTTCCTCTTATCTACACACATCAAAAAAAGTTTTGCATCACCTCGGTTCCAAGAGTTCCGGAACCTTTAAATACAAAGGGAATAGAGATCAACACAAACAACATTTCAGCTCGTTTTATTGCTCATGAGACCCACACATTGCATGTTGTACCATCATACAGCTAGACTTTCAGCATTTGTGGTCCAGATTGCAGTACACGCCACTACCTCTAATACCCAGTAGCACGTCCTCTTGCATTGATGCATGCCTGTATTCGTCGTGGCATACTATCCACAAGTTCATCAGGACACTGTTGGTCCAAATTGTCCCACTCCTCAACGACAATTCGGCGTAAATCTCTCAGAGTGGTTGGTGGGTCAAGACGTCCATAAACAGCCCTTTTCAACATATCCCAGGCATGTTCGATAGGGTTCATGTCTGGCGAACATGCTGGCCACTGTAGTCGAGCGATGTCGTTATCTTGAAGGAACGCATTCACAAGATGTGCACGATGAGGTCGAGAATTGTCGTCCATGAAGACAAATGCCTCTCCAATATTCTGCCGATATGGGTGCACTATGGGTCGGAGGATGTCATTCAGGTATCGTAAAGCCGTTTCGGAGCCTTCCATGACCACCAGTGGCGTACGTCGGCCCCACATAATGCCACCCCAAAACATCAGGGAACCACCACCTTGCTGCACTCGCTGGACAGTGTGTCTAAGACGTTCAGCCTGACCAGGGTGCCTCCAAACACGTCTCCGATGATTGTCTGGTTGAAGGCATATGCGACACTCATCGGTGAAGAGAACGTGATGCCAATTCTGTGGGGTCCATTCAGCATGTTGTTGGGCCCATCTGTACCGCGCTGCATGGTGTCGGGGTTGCAAAGCTGGACCTCGCCATGGACGTCGGGAGTGAAGTTGCGCATCATGCAGCCTATTGCGCACAGTTTGAGTTGAAACACGACGTCCTGTGGCTGAACGAAACGCATTATTCAACATGGTGGCATTGCTGTCAGGGTTCCTCCGAGTGGCAATCCGTCAGTAGCGGTCATCCACTACAGTAGTAGCCCTTGGGCGGCCTGAGCGAGGCCTGTCATCGACAGTTCCTGTATCTCTGTACCTCCTCCATGTCCGAACAACATCGCTTTGGTTCACTCTGAGACGCCTGGAAACTTCCCTTGTTGAGAGCCCTTCTTGACACAAAGTAACAATGCGGACGCGATCGAACTGCGGTATTGACCTTCTAGGCATGGTAGAAATACAGACAACATGAGCAGCGTACCTTCGTCCTGGTGGAATGACTGGAACTGATCGGCTGTCGTACCCCCTCCGTCTAATAGGCCCTGCTCATGCATGGTTGTTTACATCTTTGAGCAGTTTTAGTGACATCAATGAACAGTCAAAGGGACTGTATCTTTGATACAATATACACAGTCGACGTCTATATGCCGGAGATCTGGGAACCGAGGTGATGCAAAACTTTTTTTGATGTGTGTAGTTTGAAATAAGAACATTTGAAAATATCATTGTTCTGACCACAAAGGAAAAGTTTAACGAAAATTTAATTTATTTTTATTTTGCCGTGGAGGGTTCAGCCAATTTGAGGAAGAATTTTATATTCAGGAATAAAAGTAAGTACAAATTACTGTATGTTATCAGTATATTAGAAGTGGAGGCAGATGAATCCTAGATTTACCATTTTAAATAACAATCCCCAACAATTCTGCAATGTAAGCAGAAAAGAGCAACAAAGAGCAGAAAATGCCCGCAATATCTGCGCTGTAGCCTTCCGTATTTTCAAGTAACATTTGCCTGTCATAGGCCATAGAAGCAGCACAACCTCTTGTGCCATGCTGGTGGTGCGGTCGTCATTTTTTTACACTACATGCCAATATAGGGTTATCTGCAGCATCAGATAAGAGCATGGACAATAGGGTGAAGGTAAGGGGAGCGAGTGGGACACTTGAGGCCTCCCGGTTGATTGGCCAATACCAGAGACAAAGGCGCCTGTATTGTCTGCGAACACTTCTCCCAGCCCGATGCGAGATACGGCCCTGGGGCACAGGCTGAACAAATTCCTTTCACAGCAGCCTCCATTTCATTTACAATCAATTCATGACTCATTAATTGAGATGGAAGCGGAGAACACTGGTTTTATATTAGCCGGCTTAACTGCCTTGTGTAATTCATTAAATAATTAAGCGAGGTATTATATTTTCTGTGGAAAGCCTCCATGGCTTAGGCGGCAGCACGCCGGCCTCTAACCGCTGGGTCCGTGGTTCAAATCCCGGTCACTCCATGTGAGATTTGTGCTGGACAAAGTGGAGGCAGATAGGTTTTTCTCTGGGTACTCCGGTTTTCCCTGTCACAATTTCATTCCAGCAACACTCTCCACTATCATTTCATTTCATCTGCCATTCATTTAATCATTGCTCCAGGGGAGTGCGACATGATTTGGCAGCCGGCACAGTTCATATCCTCGCCGCTAGATGGGGGCTTCATTCATTCCATTCCTGACCCGGTCGGAGACTGGAAGCAGGCAGTGGATTTTCATTATATTTTCTGTGAACGTATGGCAGTGCCTTGAAGGTACTCGGAATAGATCTATAGATTTACTGACTAAATAATGATAACAAAAGTACTACAAATATTATTATTGTTATTATTATTTATTTATTTATTCGTTAATTCCCCATAAGGAGAGCGTTACCACACTATCAATTTTCATGTTTTATTCTTGCCCTTTCTTCATTTTTCCCAAAAACCTCTCATATACACATTATGCTTCCTCTTTCTCTCCTCCGTCCACTTCTTTCCCGGTTGTCTCTCTTTGGGAGCTTGCTCAAACTTCTGTTGTCTAAGTTTTTCTCTGTATGTGCTCCTGTCTGTCATGTCTTCCGTAGAGATGTTCAGTTTCTTGATGTCTTCCACGGTTTCCTTAACCCAATTGGTTTTTAGTATACTATTCGTAACAATATAAAAAAAATTCTTGGTCAGTCGGTGTTTGGTCATCCTATGTATATGTCCTTAAAAGTTTGCTCTCCTTTTCCTCACGTTGTCTGTAATCGTCTCTGTCTGTTTGTACCGTTCTCTTGTCGGTCTCTTTATCCATATACCCTCTTTCTGAATAATAATAATAATAATAATAATAATAATAATAATAATAATATCAACCAGAGTGTTCTTGCAAACAATGACCACAAGTTACACTGGGACCGAACTATTCTGACTGAACAATCAGCACCACACAACAGGCCGAATTGGTGATTGTCAGCAAGAAAATGAAGCACGCCCCCTTGATTGTTGTTGCGATCCCTAACAACAAGAATCGCCACTCAAAGCACATTGCGAAGATCAGGAAATATGGTGAGTTGGTCGGACCTATCAAAAGGCAATGGCATGTAGATCGGGTAAAGAACATGCCTATTGGTGTCTCGAGATTAGGAGTGATCCCAAGTACCTTGCTGCAAGGCCGTTAAAACTGGATCTGGATACTCAACTGTATTACCCATTTAAGATTTGATTGCCGCTGAGCGTGGCTGCGCCACCGTTTGTTGATTATTGTAGCAGGAGCCCTGCGGGGTAAAGAGGCGGACAGTGATGACACAGTGCAGTCTGCACATAAGTCAAGCAGCATTGCTCGCGCTACTTGTCTTAGAAGCGCAGATAAGCGTCACAGGAGCTCATGTCACCAAGGACAGCTACTGGAGCTAAGTCATATCCTACACGTGCAACTGTACCTGTCAACGAAGCAGAGTGACACGTGACACAAGTAAACACAGAATTGTTCCCATCTCGACCGCCGGTAATCAATTTGTGGAAGGGTAATACAAACTAATGCAGAAGGGTCGAAATGTTCAGAAGTTCATGGGTAGTTATTTCGACTTTCCAACTTAGAACTGGCTGTTTCAGCAACTATATTTTGGTACCCTGAAAATCGCATAGTTCTATTGTGATGGACCAGTAATGTTTATGATTATGTAAATGGTGATAATAATAATAATAATGAAGAACATATTAATCCGTATCATCAGACCCTCAAATGGTTAAAATCCGGAAAACGCAGGATCGATCACAGTCTAATTCTTATACCAGTTGGATTAGGTGCCCCAAGTATATTGTTTTATGCAGACCAACTAACGTTGTTATCAGAAAGCTCGTTATTTCTCTGCTTGCATCCCTTATGCGTGCAGTACATTAGTACCACACGGGATGCAAGTAGAGAAATATCGACCTTCCTGACAACACGCGTTAGTAAGGTTGCATAAAACAATATTATTAGGGGCAGCTGATTCACCTGATACAGGTTACTTAATATAATAATGTTTTACGTCCCTTTTAACTATTCATACAAGTTACTAACCCAAAATATGCCACGGTACATCTCCCATAAATTTAAGCTACTCTCAGTTTTCCATAAAAATAATACGCTTTCTGGATCCTCCCTTGCTATTCCCCTGCACCAAACTTCCTGCTTTATCATTCGTGGGCACGGGTTCAAGACTCTGGAATTCCCTACCAGTCAATGTCAGGAATGTGACCTCACTGAAGAAATTCATAACAGTATGCTGCGACCACCTGATGAATAGTTCTGACTGATTTGTTAGAATGAGTGTGTAATTGTGTTTCGATACCAATTGAAATGATTATTAATGTAAATGTGTGTTTTGCTACTTCAAACTATAATGTAGGGTAATGTATTTGTAATTGTTTATACGTTTCTACTACCCGACCAGCGAATTGTTACCGGTAGCGGAAATTGGAACTAATGCGCTCCGACCAGCCACACGCCTGCGATGGACGTTATTTGTGCGTCTGATTCATGCTGGGCCGTGCGCTGTGCCGTGTGTTCTCATTGTAGCCTATGACTGTACATGAGTCTCCCCCCTTGCTCCGCAAGCCGCTCGCTGCAGCCATAACGAGGCGAGATGACGTAATGTATACACAACAGCTGCGCTCTCCTTCTAGCGGGAACAATTCCCTGGTAGGGTAGTACAGTACTTCCTAAATCAATAACACTATATGTGGTTAAGTGTAGCACAGGGCCGAGAATCCTAACATCACCCCGCAAAAGACAATACATAATAATAATATGTCCTAGTAGTGAACGACTCTGTACATTTCCAAAAAGGTTCTGAACATTTTAACTTCTATAGAAATTGGCATTCGGCAAGGAGTTTATCAAGGAGACGTCCTCAGTGGTCCGTGGTTGAATCCCCTCAGTCGCTCTTTTAACAGCATCCACTGAGGCTTCTATGAAAACGGTAAGAATCAGGATCGACACACCATAAACTATCTACTATCTATGGCTGGCTTAAAGCTGTATGCTTACTCCACTAAAGAGCTTTACAATCACTTTGAAATTGTATCTAAATTCAGAAACTCAATTCAGTTAGAATTTGGTCTGGAAAAATGAAATTATTTTCATCTAGAGAGAGGAATAGTGAGCACCAATGGATTCCTTTTACACAATCATCACATCATTCCAAATCTATCAGACGCATAGAACTAAATATATCTGGGTTTTCTACAACTGCGTGTTTTAAATCATACAAAGATCAAAGGAAATTTGGTGAATGAATTTCAATGCAGATTGAACCCTCTGTTCATAAACACCTGAACTCTCAAGACAAAGCAAAAAGCATCAACTCTTGGGCCATCCCAGTTTTCTTATATTAATTTGGAATTTTTAATTGGTCCCTTTCCAATATGGACGAGATATGTAGGAAATAACGAAAATTGTTGACTAAATATTGAATGCACCACACTAAGGCTACAATAGAACGCATTGTGCTGTCAAGAAAGGTGGGAGAACTGGGAATTCTTGAAGATCGAACAATTTTAAACAGAACTCACCTGATAGAAATTATATGACAACCCGATCAAGATTTTACAGCCATGAAGCCAGCCAAAGTTGATGACTTACCATGAATCATACAGGACGCGCATGGTGATTCTTTAAGTATGAATACACCTAATTCGTAATCCGATCACTGTGAGAATTGACGTAGTTGTCCATTGCTATAATTTACACCTCCAGGTACATACATCTGTTTTTTCTCTGGTTATGCAAGGCGCGTCCTGATAAATGCATTCCTGCTAATCGCCACGGAAAGATCCCATCTCTTTGAAAGTGGATATCGGCAACTACTGATGAAGTCCAAACGTATCGATAATAGATCTATATTGAACCCTTATTGATTTGCCGATCAATAAGTCTTCATGATTTTTATTATTATTATTACTGATGCCCAGGCAGAACATGTTGGAGGTTGACAAAGGGGAGACAGGTAGTGTGTCGCAACGATTACAACAGAGGTAGCGTGGTAGTTATTCCTGACGATGACCAGCTAAGCCGAGTTCAAGGACAAATTCAGTATGAACGCGCACCCAAGTCGGAGTCATTATGGGCGTGCCAGAAGAGAAGTTCCAACCGATACACGATTGAATCAGCAAATCAAGAGAGGACGCCTAAACCACGCGATGAGTCGCGTACCTTAAAAAAAAAGGCGCTAAAACATGTGTCTGAAGAACCGCCGATGCTATATATTTCCGCATAAGTCCATTGAGACGTTTGGATGAAAAGAAGAAGATTGATATTAGTCCCAAGTCTGTGAGTTGAAAACTACAGATTATTTTCACACATTGCCCCCACTCCACCCCGTTCTGCCAGTTTCTAATAAATTGATCGGAGATGAGCTGTTTGAGACACAACTTTATTGAGCTCTGGTGAGCATCGTTCACGCCGGTTTGAGTTACGATTTATCAAGCTCTAGTGAGCATACTTCACGTCTGTTTGGACAAACATTTTATTTTGTGCTCAAGGGAGCAGAGTTTACGCTTAGCGGAGGGAGATCTCTAGTCGAGATAAGCGCTACGCGGTAGACATAATTTGAGAGACTCGTTAAAAGCCAGTTGCGTGGTGAATGAAGAGTGTAATTTTCTGTAAAATTTTGTGTTATATTTTGTGTGACGTATATGTGCGTGTGATATAAGCAAATGCTGAGATAGGGCCAGTTCTACGATGAGTAATCGCCTAGGACTTTATTGTGAGTGAAAGTCAGTAGCTCATAGCAATTCTAGCTAGGCAAACTAATAACTTTGAACATTTCTTTCCAAGAAGCAACGCCAAGATGTCTCCTGGAAGGTCGATTGGTGGAATAAAGTGCTACGCCTCTACCAATACGTCGACGATGGACGAGTAGATTTCCCGTAGGGAAATGCCTTGGGATGGAGGTTGAGTTCTACAAGCTGCACGGTGATGTACAAACCATTGATTTATTCAATATGTAGCTAGATTAGACGCGGGAACGTTGTAAATATTTTATTCATTGTTTTTCTTGTATTTAAATTTTTGTGCGCCGACACTGTTATATTTAAATGTACGTTGGCACGTGGCCAAAGCGTTTGTTTGATTTTTTTCTTATGAGTCATATTTAGTATGCACGGCGTGAGTATTTTGATTTTATCCATGCGAATGCGAAACTCGTCACGGTCGATAAGTGGTGCCTTATTCAAATTCATTTTTAGTAGGAGAAGGGGGGTAAAAGTTCTTAGATGTTGTGCGAACAGGTTTTTATTCATACTAGGGTTGCCGAGAGAAACAAATTAAGATGTCACTGTAGAATACCTTAGTTCTATATTTTTGAGTTTTTTTAGTCCTTTTCAGGTTCTTTAGTCACGGACTAGATTGGGGGCGCAAGTCGGTGGAAAATATTTTATGTCCTTTATTTCAGGTTTCTGTCAAACCCATACGTGTGATTCTGGTGAGTGTATTGTGTCAAAGTGTGTGTACTGGTTCTTCGTGATGAGGGGTAGAATGTGCCTACCACCCTCAAATATTGTGGTTGTATTTTATTGGAAAGGCAGAGCGCTCTCAGAGGCTACTGTACCTTGTCCAGTGCTGATTCTTGGATTTCCTTGGGAAATGCTGAGATATTTTATTTTGACACACACACGTATATTAATTATGTGCTTTTGGAAGCACGCTTCTTCGAGACTCGAACCAGTGCCACGGCAGGTCGGGGTTATTTGACACGTGGGTTGACAGATGTGCAGATTCCACTTAGCGCCCGTCTATGTCTGGTGATTCATCGTTTAGGCAGTCCAGCTGACCGACTGACCCCTGTAAGCTATCTGTAGCAAACCTGTTCTTTTAATGGTCATTGGATCATAATTTTAATTGGGAGTTCGCCATGTCCGTTACGAATTACCGCATAGCGTATGAAATGAAATATTGTTTTTATGATGTAAATGTTGGCTTTGAGCCTAGTGATTTCTGTGACTCATTTTATTTCTTTGTAATGTTAGATTTTGTTTGTTGTGACACCGTCGGGTGTATTTTGTATTTTCTTGTAAAAATGGCAAGCGGCCATATGTGTATTTTTCTTGATTGGTCACGTGTTAATTTACTTGTGTTGATTTTGAAAAGTCCTAGTTTTAGGCGTTAATGTTGTTTGCTACGGCAGTTCTTTGATTCCAATTTCATGCGGAAATTATTTTGTTTATTTAGTGTAGGAAGTGTCGGGTTAGTTTAATTAGTGTTTAGTTGGTTCCTCGTGTCTGTCTAGCTCTAAGACAATGCAGATTCGTCCCCTGAAGGTTTACTGGATGGTAACGAATCTCGCATTAATTTGTACACATCGTGTCGCATGTAGAAAAGCCGCACACGCACATGTCATTGTAGTAATTTTGGGACATTTGGTCCAGATGTTTACGATCTCTCCTGAGATCAGGCCTAGTTTGGCAATTTTATTTAATTCAAGTGGGAGTCATTTGGGAGACCTTGTTTTGTTTTATTGTAAATAGTGTAAATTTGTTAATCTGTTATTAAATTCATATGTTATAATCCTGGTATTCACTTTTTCCTGCATGTTATTTTGTTATATGTTACCATGCATGTTATAAGAAGCGCTTAACAACAACTTTACGAAATGGACTGTTACACCCCCCAAAACTGAGTCTCATATGCTTCTTTGCAAAGGTTCATATATCAAAAATGGCTGCCCAAGTGGGGATTGTTGTTGTTGTTGCCTTGTTGACCTCATACTTATTTCGCTGAGAAATGATGATAGGTCAGCAGGACAAGAGTAAATTCAGTAAATTGAGGCGAAGTTGTACCGCCATGTGTATTAGTAAAATCACTGAGTTCTTAAAGTTAGAAATGTTGAACAAAGTTAGAAGTTGATGTTGTATTTGTTGTTAACTTGTTCTGGCGCCCGGCTTAAAATTAGAAAATTTGCATATTTAGTTACTCAGTCAAAAGCAGGAAAGTGTTGCCTTACTTTACATTTAATTAACTTCGGTTAATTAAAGTGTTGTTCGTAAATTCTGTTAGTTAGGAATTTAAAAGCAGATCACAAGGGAGTTCTTTTGTTGTTTGGAAATAAGAGTCATTATTCAGTAAGATTTTGATTACTGAAAATTTATTTAAATTAGAATCAATGTAATATTTAAATATCAAGACATGTGTGTGTGTACGACTGAAATCCCATTGCATGACTCTATTTTTCTCAGAATATATTTGTGTGTTTTGCGATGGTTAGCATCGAGGAGATTAAAGTGTTGATGGAGCAGATGTCTGTGCAAATATCTGCAAAGACGGAGGAACAGTTAAAAAGCATGAAGGAGGTAATGAGTGAACAGAGCGATAAACAATCACACGAGTTGCGTGAACATAGTGATAGACAATTACACGAGTTGCGTGAACACAGTAATGAACAATTACAGGACGTGAACAATAACATTACGGTCCAATTGCAAATTCAGAAACTGGTTACCGACAAACAAATACACGAGTTGCGTGAACAGAATGATAAACAATTAAATAACATAACTACTCAATTACGTGAACAGAGTGATAATAATAATAAACAGTTAGTCGAACTAAACCACAAGTTATCGGAGCAGGCAACATTACAAACAGTTCAATTAGAGAGGATCACCCTTGAAATAAATCAGAGTACTAAAGTAGAACTAGAGAAACTGGCAGGAGAGGTGGCAGAGAATAATTCGAGGCAGTTAGGAGAAATTAAGAAGCTAGAACCCAAATTTGACGACAAACTAGTACAGTTAGATGGAATGGTAGCCGCCAAACTGAAACAAATCGAGACAGCATGCGTAAACAACACGGCAGGGATCAATAGCACGCAGGATGAATTACAGGGGCAATTCAACAGAATAGAGGCGAAAAATGTAAACTTACAGGAGCAGATTAATTCAGTCGACAACAACGTGTTAGGATTGATAAAGGAACTTGACAAACTGGAGATAAAATCAGAGAAAGAACGGATGCACTTGCGCGAAAACCTGGAAGACCAGTTAACTAAAAATCAAGAGCAAATACGAGAAGAAATGGAAGAACAGTTAATTAAGAATCAGAAAGAAACGGAAGGACAGTTAATTAAGAATCAGAAAGAGATAGGAGAACAAATAATTAAAACTCACCAGCTGATACAAGAACAAATAGGGGAACAGCTTGAGAAGAATCAGGAAAACAATGAAGAAAAAATTAATAATTTGAAGAGTAGGATCCGGAAAGATTGGGAACAGCAGGTGAATGAGACTAAAGGAGATGGGCTGACTATATTAAAGCGGCTAGGCGAGTATAACTCTAGAATGCAGGCTCTGGAGGAAAGTATGAAGTCCAAGTTCCAAGAACATGCAGACCTCATCGTTAAGAATGAGATAAGATCTTTAGGGAATGCCACTTTATTCTCTTCAGAAAATGCAGTAGGGAAACATGGAAGTATTGGAAGTCCTGAGGGGATGAAACTAGCTGAGGATACGAGCCGAGGTCAGAGTCCAAAGATAACGTGCGACACATTCCAATATTACAGAGGGGAGACTTCAACTCCACAACCTGGTCTGGCACCTGCCCAAGTCATACAAGTAATTAGGGGAAATGATTCTAAACCGGACAAATTCAGGGAAATTTCTGGATCTACTCCAAAAGCTTTTTTGCGCCAGCTGGATGATTACTTTAATGACCAACACGTCAGTCCCGCAAAACAGCTTCGTCTGATGGAAATTTTTTTAGAGGGCCCAAGTTTAATCTGGTTTCAAAGCTTCAAGTATACGTTTAATGACATGGCCCAGTTTAAAGAGACATTTCTGAGGAAGTTCTGGAGTCCTTCACTGCAGCAGGGGTTGAGGATGGACTTATATTCCAGAAAATACCATAGCACACACCCGACAAGGTTTTTTGAGTTCTTTAGTCAACAGCTAGTAAAATTCCGCGATTTTGACGAGCCGCCTTCTGAAGAAAACATGGTTTTAACTATCGGCAAGCAGCTTCCGATGAACATACAGCAATTTTTAGTGGCAGGAAATATCAAAACTGCAGTTCAGGCCGAGGAGATACTCCGCCACTTGGATGAAACGAGTATGGTTAGTCCGCAGACCGGGAGACGGAATATGGAGTGCGTGAACACTGCAGAAGTAGTTCAAGGGCATCAAAACGGTCAAAGTCAGAACAATCAGACGAAGACACAATCCACCAGCACACAATTTACGCCCAGACGGCAGGAGTTCGACGGTCGAAACCAATATAATAATAATAACAATAGGAACTTCCAAAATCGCCGTGATAATTATAACAATAATCAGAACAACAATCACAATCAGAGGACGTACCAGCGAGAATATACTAACTGGAGGGGAAACCAAAGGCAGGGTAGACCATACCAAAGGAACGGGGACGGCAGATGGAATAATCAGAGGAATTATCGGCAAAATAACCAGGGAGATTATCGTAATGAATGGAACGAGCGTTACGCTTAGTCACAAAAATATTTGGATGAATTAAATGCAGAAGAAGAAACAGAGAAAGAGAAGTGGGGGCGTGCGATGGCAAATAGAAAAAGTCCAGATAATCACCAGGATGCGGGGGCGGAAAGTTTATTACGTCAGCAGGAGAGACACGATGACAACCGGCGAAACTCAACAAATGGGTCGCAGGATAAAAAAAACACGATTACATCAAAACCAGATAGCCTGAGAACGGAGGAAACCAGGGAACGGGAGGAGTTGATTGTTGCGAATATTGAAGAGTGGGTAACATTCCCGGACGATTGCCTGGAGGAAGTGGTGAAGGACTGAGAGAATGTAATTAGACAATTGCCAATTATTTATGCTCATATTGGAGGTCTTAGAGTGAGGTGCTTGATCGACACGGGTAGCCAAGTGAGTTTAGTCACGGAAGCATTGTTGAAAGAAATCGGAAATAAACACACCATTCCAATTATGCCTGTACCATTAATGAAAGTCCGAGGGGTCATTCCTGACAAGACCATAGTTTGCAAGCACCAAGCATATTTAGATCTGAAGATATTAAACCATACATTTTCACAAACTTTTATCGTGATACCAAAGATGAATTATAATGTTGTTCTGGGAGCCAACTTCATTTGTGATTTCCACGCTATAATTGACCTACATATTAATACTATGAGTTTTAAACAATTTGAGGGATTGAGTCACGTTGGTCTGAACATGGAAGAGAGTCCACTAGAGGGAGAGGCGAATACTTGGGTCATTGAAGAATGCACTAATGAGGCGATCGAAGATAAGGACTCGACGGAGGGACGAGTAAGCGAGACAGCTGTTATTGAAATTGACGGTCAAGATATTTCACAGGAACTTTGGATACATTTGGCGGAGGAAGAAATTAGCGGGTCCAAGTTTGAAATTTTACTTCAGGAGCGACTTAAGGAGGCAATAATAGGGGAACCTGACAGAAGCAAATTGGAAGAGATATTGAGACATCATAAGGGAGTTTTCGACACGATCCCTGGAAAAGTATTAAATTTCCAGTATGCCATGCAAATTACCGATTGGACCCCATTTAAGAGTAAATTGTACCCGATCCCAGAGAAACATTTTGCTCAGGTCAAGGACATTATTACTAACTTATTAGATTCTGGAATGATTAGAAAAGCAGCAACCCCATATTTAAATGCAATATTGGCTGTGGCCAAACCCAATGGATCAATCAGATTATGCCTAGACGCACGGGTTTTAAATAGCAAACTGTTAGTCGAGCACGACCAAGCACCAAGGATCAAGGATGTATTGAAGGGCTTCCATGGAAAGAAGATATATTCTAGCGTCGATTTAACGAATAGTTTCCACCACCTGGAACTTGAGGAAAAATCCCATTTATTGACGGGGTTTTTATTTGATAACCAAAGCTATATCTGGTCTCGCATGTCCTTTGGTGTAAAAACAGCAGGATGTGCATTGATAAGAGCACTAGACAGGAATCTAACAGAAGAGGTCAAAAGCTTCACTACAAGATATGTTGATGACATACTCATAGCATCAGAAACAATGGAGGAACATTTGGAAAACCTAAACAAACTTTTGGATAATTTGAGAACCATGAATTTCAAAATTAATTTGAAGAAATCGCACTTTTGCCAGAGCGAGATTCGGTATTTGGGTCACATAATTGATGTGGAAGGCGTGAGACCAAATCCGGCGAAAATAGACGCAATTATGAAATTCCCCACACCAACTAAAGTGAAACATGTTAGAGCATTTTTGGGAGTGACAGGTTTCTTTAAGGAGAATTGTCCTGGGTACACGGAAACAGTAGCACCGATGCAAGAGATGCTAAAGAAATCTAATCGATGGTCATGGAAAGAGGAGTGCGATAGGTCCTTTAGAGCCACGAAAGACCTTCTGGAGAATTGTGTGAAGTTAGGATACCCAGACTTCGCGAAGAAATTTGTGATCCAGGCAGACGCATCGTTGATTGGGATCGGCGCCATGCTTTACCAAGAGGACGCTGATGAACCCAAGAATCGATCATATTTGGCATTTACTAGTCGTAAACTTATGAAGCACGAGAGAAACTACACTGTTGCAGAACTTGAGTTGTTAGCGATTTTGTACTCGTTGCAACAATGGCGCAAGATGGTCTTCCGGTACTCCATTTTTGTCAGAACTGATCACCATGCACTGACCTTCTTATTCAAAACAACGATGGCAAGCAAAAGAGTTACGCATTGGTCCATTTATGTACAGAAGTTCGATATTACCATAGAACACTGCCCTGGAAGTATGAACATCATACCAGATGCTTTAAGCAGGAACCCTGAAATAGAAAGAACGAGACAGCAGTAGATGTACAACACATAGCATTAACCCCTAAGGCTCGTGAATTTTTGGATAAGTTGAAAGAAATTCAGAAGGAACAAGAAAAGGACCCATGGATGATGATGATGATCAAGTTTTACAAGAAGGAAGTACAGCCAGATTCACCTAAATATCGAGAAGCCCGTGCAAAGGAAGCAAAATTCCATTACCTCAATAATCTTCTTCACAAGTTCGTGGATGATGATCACAACAAACTTCTAATTCTAATTCCAGCATCGTTACAGAGAGGACTGACATGGCATGTCCATGAAAGCTTAGCACATATCGGCACTGACAAAACGGAAGCGACAATAGGAGAAACTTTTACTTGGCCAAAGATGCGATATACCATTGTTGAAGTAATTAGAACTTGTGACGCGTGTCAGCGTACTAAGCCCAATAATTTCATACTGAAACAGCTTCCAAAACCTTTATTACCACAGAAACCGTGCGAACTGGTCGCTATTGACTGTTTTGGGCCTCTAGTTAAAGGAAAACGAGGATGCCGACACCTTCTTGTATGTGTCGATGTATTTTCCAAGATGGTGGTATTATGTCCAATCCTGAAGACGACATCATAGCAAGTCCTCAGCAGAATCCAGAACAAAGTCATTCCGACGCTTGGGAAGCCGGAATTCATCTTATCGGACCATGGGACATATTTTACAAGCAATGTTTTAGACAAGGTCTAGAGAACCTAGGAATAAAGCATGTTCTATCTAGCATTCGCCATCCTTGTGGAAATCCGAGCAAAAGAACGATTCGCTATGTTGCCAAATATTACCACGTCATGATTCCAAATGAACATAATAAGTGGGTCGACAGAGTAGGAGATATTGAGATGAGCATGAATACTACGAAGCACGAGTCGACAGGTCAAATCCCACTAGTTGTACACCACAACAGGATGCCTGAAAGATCTTGGGATAAGATTATTCCATGCCCAAGGGACCCGTTATTAACACATGAGTTGCGAATTCAGAGAACCAGAGAACACATGAGGAGCCAAGCGGACCGAAGACTGAGGAGATCCAGAGGGAAGAAATTTCATCGTGAACTACAGGAACAGGAACTAGTGCTTGTTCGGAGACCACCTATATCAGATCCTAAGAACAAAGTATTTGTAAAATTCTGTCCAAAATTTATCGGCCTGTTCCGTATTATCAAAAATTTGGGTAATAATGCTTATAGACTTGAAGAATTGAGAACTGGCGCTAAATCTGTTTTTAATAGTGCTAATCTCAAGCCATATTACAGAAGGGAACCATTTGATGTATAATAAGGACTATGAATGCAGAATCATTATTGCAAAAAATTAATTAGAGAACCCACACGCAAATGTACGTGGCTACGTGGTACCTGGGAGAGCGAGCTTTGTTTGTAAACAAGACGGCCGGTCTGGGAGAAGTTGTAATTGTGTGAGTAGGAGGGGGAAGGTCTAGCGAGACGTGTGAATGACATTTCAGAGGGGTACATTGCAGCGAGAAGCGCGCACACTAATTGGGACAGTGGAATACACACTCGGGCAGACGAGTGAGGTACTTAAGTGATGTTATCTATACTACTGTGGATATTGTTTTTAAAATCGAAATCAATCACTTGCTTCGAATTTCAAAACCTTGCTGAGGATAAATGAATCCTTATTGATTTGCCGATCAATAAGTCTTCATGATTTTTATTATTATTATTACTGATGCCCAGGCAAAACATGTTGGAGGTTGACAAAGGGGAGACAGGTAGTGTGTCGCAACGATTACAACAGAGGTAGCGTGGTTGTTATTCCTGACGATGACCAGCTAAGCCGAGTTCAAGGACAAATTCAGTATGAACGCGCACCCAAGTCGGCGTCATTATGGGCGTGCCAGAAGAGAAGTTCCAACCGATACACGATTGAATCAGCAAATCAAGAGAGGACGCCTAAACCACGCGATGAGTCGCGTTCCTTTAACAAGGCGCTAAAACATGTGTCTGAAAAACCGCCGATGCGATATAATTCCGCATAAGTCCATTGAGACGTTTGGATGAAAAGAAGAAGATTGATACTAGTCCCAAGTCTGTGAGTTGAAAACTACAAATTATTTTCACACATTGCCCCCACTCCACCCCGTTCTGTCAGTTTCTAATAAATTGATCGGTGATGAGCTGTTGGAGACACAACTTTATTGAGCTCTGGTGAGCATCGTTCACGCCGGTTTCAGTCACGATTTATCAAGCTCTAGTGAGGATACTTCACGTCTGTTTGGACAAACATTTTATTTTGTGCTCAAGGGAGCAGAGTTTACGCTTAGCGGAGGGAGATTTCTAGTCGAGATAAGCGCTACGCGGTAGACATAATTTGAGAGACTCGTTAAAAGCCAGTTGCGTGGTGAATGAAGAGTGTAATTTTCTGTAAAATTTTGTGTTATATTTTGTGTGACGTATATGTGCGTGTGATATAAGCAAATGCTGAGATAGGGCCAGTTCTACGTTGAGTAATCGCCTAGGACTTTTTTGTGAGTGAAAGTCAGTAGCTCATAGCGATTCTAGCTAGGCAAACTAACAACTTGGAACATTTCTTTCCAAGAAACAACGCCAAGATGTCTCCTGGAAGGACGATTGGTGGAATGAAGTGCTACGCCTCTACCAATACGTCGACGATGGACGAGTAGATTTCCCGTAGGGAAATGCCTTGGGATGGAGGTTGAGTTCTACAAGCTGCACGGTGATGTACAAACCATTGATTTATTCAATATTATAGCTAGATTAGACGCGGGAACGTTGTAAATATTTTATTCATTGTTTTTCTTGTATTTAGAATTTTGTGCGCCGACACTGTTATATTTAAATGTACGTTGGCACGTGGCCAAAGCGTTTGTTTGATTTTTGTTCTTATGAGTCATATTTAGTATGCACGGCGTGGGGATTTTGATTTTATCCATGCGAATGCGAAACTCGTCACGGTCGATAAGTGGTGCCTTATTCAAATTCATTTTTAGTAGGAGAAGGGGGGTAAAAGTTGTTAGATGTTGTGCGAACAGGTTTTTATTCATACTAGGGTTGCCGAGCGCAACAAATTAAGATGTCACTGTAGAACACCTTAGTTCTATATTTTTGAGTTTTTTTAGTCCTTTTCAGGTTCTTTAGTCACGGACTAGATTGGGGGCGCAAGTCGGTGGAAAATATTTTATGTCCTTTATTTCAGGTTTCTGTCAAACCCATACGTGTGATTCTGGTGTGTGTATTATGTCAAAGTGTGTGTATTGGTTCTTCGTGATGAGGGGTAGAATGCGCCTACCGCCCTCAAATATTGTGGTTGTATTTTATTGGAAAGGCAGAGCGCTCTCAGAGGCTACTGTACCTTGTCCAGTGCTGATTCTTGGATTTCCTTGGGAAATGCTGAGATATTTTATTTTGACACACACACGTATATTATGTGCTTTTGGGAGCACGCTTCTTCAAGACCCGAACCAGTGCCACGGCAGGTCGAGGTTATTTGACACGTGGGTTGACAGATGTGCAGATTCCACTTAGCGCCCGTCTATGTCTGGTGATTCATCGTTTAGGCAGTCCAGCTGAACCCTGTAAGCTATCTGTAACAAACCTGTCCTTTTAATGGTCATTGGATCATAATTTTAATTGGGAGTTCGCCATGTCCGTTACGAATTACCGCATATCGTATGAAATGAAATATTGTTTTTATGATGTAAATGTTGGCTTTGAGCCTGGTGATTTCTGTGACTAATTTTATTTGTTTGTAATGTTAGATTTTGTTTTTTGTGACACCCTCGGGTGTATTTTGTATTTTCTTGTAAAAATGGCATGCGGCCATATGTGTATTTTTCTTGATTGGTCACGTGTTAATTTACTTGTGTTGATTTTGAAAAGTCCTAGTTTTAGGCGTTAATGTTGTTTGCTACGGCAGTTCTTTGATTCCAATTTCATGCGAAAATTATTTTGTTTATTTAGTGTAGGAAGTGTCGGATTAGTTTAATTAGTGTTTAGTTGGTTCCTCGTGTCTGTCTAGCTCTAAGACAATGCAGATTCGTCCCCTGAAGGTTTACTGGATGGTAACGAATCTCGCATTAACTTGTACACATCGTGTCGCATGTAGAAAAGCCGCACACGCACATGTCATTGTAGTAATTTTGGGACATTTGGTCCAGATGCTTACGATCTCTCCTGAGATCAGGCCTAGTGTGGCAATTTTATTTAATTCAAGTGGGAGTCATTTGGGAGACCTTGTTTTGTTTTATTGTAAATATAGTAAATTTGTTGATCTGTTATTAAATTCTTATGTTTTAATCCTGGTGTTCCCTTTTTCCTGCATGTTATTTTGTTATATGTTACCCTGCATGTTATAAGAAGCGCTTAACAACAACTTTACGAAATGGACTGTTACACCCCCCGAAACTGAGTCTCATATGCTTCTTTGCAAGGGTTCAATATCTTACTTACCATAAATCAAAGATTGTGCTCATGCATATTCCTCAAACATAAACTAAATCTAACTCGTTTCTGAATGATTCTATATACGTGTTTCTGTACTCATGAACTCATAATATAATCTAAACTTACATGTGCATACATGTCTGGCTTCCTTTTACAAATTACTCATGGTGTGGTTAAAAATTCCTGAGATATGAATTCCTCCAACTCGTCAGAGAAACTTGGTACCGTAGCCCGAAGCTATGAGCAAAGCAATTTTGCACATACTTTTCTAGATTATTTCTTTTCAGTTACAGAAGGCTCTCATGTTGTCATATAAAATATACGCATATTTGGATTGTTATTTTGTTGATATTTACTGTAGCAGATGGATGGCTACAACGTTTGGATTTTGAGTTATGAGCTTGTTATTGCAGCCCAATATTTTGTTACATGTAATATAGGTCAATAATCAAAAGGCTATTAAGTCAATCACATGGAGGAACTATTAAATGAAGAGAGAGAGCTTTGTGACTGAAGGGACAAGTGCAATTCATACAAATAGTATAATAATAATGTTATTGTAGACTACTGTAGATTTTAGAGACGCCGGGATGCCTGAATTTTGCCCCGAAGAGGATCTTTTACGTGCCAGTAAATCTACTGACACGGCTCCCTCACATTTCTGCACCGTAAATATCAGGCGACTGATTCGATCCTGCAACCCTGGGAATAGCAGGCGAGAACGTTACTGCTGAGTCATGCAGCCAGTCTCCTAAAACTAGGGTACAATAGTTCTTCATTTCGAATATTTTAATGATCATCGCATCTTTTGCTTGATTATTGTGTAATATTGATATGATTGAAGCCATTTTTTCATTGTTGCTTAGTTCAAATAAAGAAAGCTTTCCAGTCGGTCAACACAAATTTTGCCCAATTACATTAGACTGGATAACAAGTATTTATATGCCCTAACATGAAAACCATTACATAAGAAACTTATCCCAAAATAACACGCTTTTATGTACAAAAATAGGGGTACTTAAAATGGATGATTTGTTTTGAACGTCAAGTGTTCATCCTCTTATCTTGCTCACTTAGGTTTCTTTTGTACATAAAAGGGTGTAATTTTGTGGTAAATATCTTATGTACTGTTTTTAATGTTACGGCATGTACATACTTGTTTTCCCGACTAATGTAGTTGTGCGCAAAATTTGTGTTGACCGACTGGAAAGCTTTCTTTTATTTGTGTAATATACCAGATGTTCCGAGTTATAACGATGCGTCCACCTCAATTTGGGAATAGGGCTGAGAAAGAGGCTGTAGTGAAATGAAGTGAAATAGCATTCTGGCATTTGGCTGCAATCAAAGAAGAAATTCATATAAAACCACTTCTAGGAGTTAAATTACTACCCAGCAGTAGGTTAGTACGACGGGTTCTAACGAGTGACACTAGCCGCTCGGCTACGCTGACCTCCCATTTGGATATCTCGCGAACGCATGGTCCGATTTTGGCATGCGATATGTCGTTGGACTCGGGGCGATGTTATCCTTCCTATGGACCACTGGATATATATTTTAGAAAAAAATTGAAAATATTTGTTTTTGAAAGTAGGTGATATTTTCAAAACTAATCATGATAGAACGTTGTGCAATGGTTGAAACCGAAGGTCTCTATGTCCTTTATCGTTAGAACAAAACATGGTTTTTTTTTGCATTTTGTTTTAAATATACATTTTTTAAGTGGGCTATTTTTCTGAAACCAGTAATTTTACAAAAAAAGTTGGTTTAACAGAAATCAAAGGCCCTTACCCCCGCCCCCCTACCCACAAACCACGTCCCAGGTCTCTAGGACCAAAAATTAGTAGGTTAGTACAACGGGTTCTAACTCACAAGGTGCTCAAAAAGTTAGTACCCATATGTCCCGGACCAATAATCGGATTTTAACAAATGAGGTGTCGTAGGACTCGGGCTGACACCCCCCCCCCCCCTTAAGGAACCAAAGGAGCTAAAATTAATAGGTCATCGGCATTTGAATATCTCGGGAACTCATAAAGCTAGAACCATGTGCTTGGATTCATTTATTTCGTTGCGCTGCCCTCTTGACAAGGATGTCTGTGTCGAATGGGTGGAAAACACCATTTTGGGGTAAAAATGTGATTTTAGACTTTGTGGTATATATGGCGAACCAATGCTGCTAGGGACTTGTACGAGTGCTCGTAGGACACGGGGTGACGTCCGTTTTCGAATGTATATTTATTTTTCAAAAAAATTTACAAAGGGCCTAACGCCATACATATTGAATAAAAACTTTTTTTACCTATTTAAAGTAATTTTAATAAAGAGTTGTTGTCAAGACAGACGGTAACACTGCCATGTGTGTCAACGAGCCTGTCGCCATCCATGGTGGGGGGTATCAAAATAGAACAATGGATATTTAGGCGGGACTGCGGGGCGGTCTATGATGGTTCGTATTCAGATTTTTCCTATGGCGGATGGATAGAGGCTAATATTCCAAAAAATGAGTGAAGCGTGCTAGGATTTTTGCCCTAAAGGGGATCCTTAACGTGCTAGTAAATGGTGATCAGCAAGACCGTTCTCTGGCACAGCAGACGGTTATAGGATATGAAAACCTATAACATTCGGTCGACCAAGTGATGTGCATGGACGCATAGAGCCAAAACGGTAAGGTCATTGCCCTGAGATTTTATAAACTAATTATTGGACGGTGTAATGTGAGGTGTTGTAGGGTGAAAGTATGTGGTTAACATGTACATGTATTGAGGATGGCGGCTTTCTAATGGTTATTATTATTATTACAGTAAAATGTTCAAGAATAATAATAATAATAATAATAATAATAATAAAAATAATAATAATAAATGTTGGATGTCATAAGACACACACGTTTTGATTGCTACAGATCCGTCTTGCTTGCTAACACTCAATACACGACCTAGTCTGGCCTTGCTGGTTTGGCGAGAGCTACTGATAAGACATGAATGTGCGTGTGGGCTGCAAGTACACTATCAGTTTACTTGGCTGGTGGTGGCTATCATGTCTGGCGTTTAAACAACCACCATTTTGGTTCTTAGACAGTAGTACTACTGGTGCATAAGAAACGGCCATTTAAGTTCTTTATAAAAAAATGAACTAAAATAAGGTACACGAATCTTATAAAGTTTAAGGAATGTGCGGAGACGTGTGAACATGTGAGAGACAGACAACAGTTCACTGTATAAACTCTGAGAAAATGCAGACTCTCTCTGTTGCTAAGCTGACTGATAAAGATTGTGTTAGTAATGCACTTACTGTTTTAGCAAACAGACGTATACAATAGGGCTCTGAATTGAAATTTGGAAGAAAAATCCTCTAGTTTTTGGTAAGTAGATATTAATGATTATCTTAAGGATATAATACTAACGAACCGTAAATTTAGTTATTGTTAAGGTAATTAATGATGTTTTAATTTATTTGTTTTCAGATAACCGGTATACCTGTTATGTCTGTTAGAGAGACCATTACACTTTTGAGCCGACTAGAAGGAAACAGCAAACCAAGCCAAGGTGAGATTTTTTTAAAATAACTTAACTTGTTTGATTTTCGTTTGTCTTTTTATTTTTTTATGAAATTCATGTATTAACCTGAAGTAAGGCATTTATGGCGGTTTATTTTATTTATTTTTAGAAAGTTGGAAAGAAAAGCGTTACCGCTGTAGCTGTCACTGAAAACCCGAGACGCACTAGAGTGGAACCATTGCCAGCCAGTAAACTATTCAAAACTCAGGTAAGCCTAACTTAAAATGCTATCCCATTTTACCAGTATTGAAACCCCTAGACAAAATTCATTACATGTACTTGACTGGGACGATGACTGCTTTCTTGGTTTTTGGATATATATTGGCAACCGGCACGAGACCATAATGATTGTTGACCGAGAAAGTACAAGGCCATGTATGATTTTTTTAACAAAAATTTAAATGTAATTTACGGGTTGTTCCCTATGGACTCAACTAATATCCACAGGTTTGAACAGGATAATCTGGACAAAACGACATGACATTCAGTTTTTGTGTATATATTGGTTACAGGGGAATGTGAATGTTACTGTTAGTGGCGACATACAGTTAATTTTTGAATATACATATTTTTGATGGTGTTTTAATCTTTTAATGCCAATTAAACTTATAGTTTTATTTATAAGTATTCATTGATTGATTGAGTGATTGGCTATATTGTTTGTTTTTAGGTGTGGTAATGCGCCACTAACGTAGTGAACAGACAGTGATCAGACAGTGCTCTTGTGCAACACATGCCTTTAGTACCAAATGCAAGAAGTGAGCAAGCCGGTTTACCACCTGGGTTAAATTTAAAATCAGAAAACGATCGTTGGTTAACATTTGAATATTGGCCTGTACGCTTTCTGTCAGCACATAAACTTGCTGCGGCAGGTTTCTATTATTTGAACCGAGAAGACGTTGTGCGATGTGTGTTTTGTTGTGTTGAACTTTCACACTGGGAAGAAGGGAATGATGCCTTTCGAGACCATTTGCGATGGTCTCCTCGTTGTCATTACATGCTTAGAAAAGAAGTGGGTAACATACCAGTGTATCCATTTTACCAAACCACAAGTCCATTTGCTACTCTTTACTTTGCTGAATCACAAGTAAATAATAATGATGTATTACCAGCCAACAGAAGTTTTGATATATGCGGTCCATATGCAATAGACAGTGTTGAATTAGCATGTTCTTTTGAAAAATTGGGAGTTCCCAAGACTAAAGCTCTAGGACACCCAGAGTATTGGTCTGTTAAGAAACGTTTAGAATCGTATAAAAATGGTTGACCATTAATATTAAATTACTTTACAAAAGAGCTAAGTGAAGCTGGATTTTTTATACTGGCGAAGGTGACAAAACTATATGTTTTCATTGTGGATTTGCTTTATAGGATTTGCAGATGACTGATGACCCTTTTGTGGAACACTATCGTTGGTTAACTAACCGTAGATACATGGTGTTGCTTAAAGGTCAGGAATTTGTGAACACTATTCGTGTAGAAAACGTAATTGCAGCCCAAGACATAAAAGTGCCTTTAGAGCTAGAACACGTGGTGCATATACATGAGGGTGAAAAAAAGATGTGTCTCACCGACAGATACAAAAGTGTGACCAACAATTATGAAAAAAATTGTTGTCAAGAAGAACTAGGTGTTGTATTTTTGCCTTTTGGACACATGATAGCATGTGTCAAGTGTGCATTAGCACTTAACACTTGTGCTATATGCAGAAAAGTAGTATCAGCTACAGTTAGGGCATTTCTTGCATAAATAGTATAATATTTATTAACAATGCATAGTGCAAAATACCTATAGCCACATTATTATTACAAGTTGATGTAGAGTGTAATAGATATGCTTTCCTTTTTATAGACTACTGCAATGAATGTTCTGAACGCTATGGGGCAAGCATGTGGCTTAGAGACAAAGAAGCTTAACGAATTGCCAACGCATATTCCATTCCGCATTATGATGATTCGGAAATTGAAAACAGCATATGGTGATCGTGTAGTTTGTGTGTGCGAGAATTTTGAGACATTTCTACCTACACGGTTTAATGATATGTCGGAGAGTGTTTTTGATGAAGTGAATAATGCTATACAACCTGTATACATAATACATGAAGGTTTTAAATACAATAGGTGTATGGTCCGTTTTTATTAAATAAAAATAACAAATGTCAAATAATAAATGGAAAATATAAGTGATGAAAGGAAAAAAAGAAAAAATGTGTATAGAATAATAATAATGTTTTAGTTTAAGTATCGCCTTTAAAAATATATGATGAAACCAAAAAGTATATAAAGTTTGTAAATAAATGTAAATGATTGTACAATGCTGATTTATTTTATACAGAGACTAGCAGAAATACTCGCTCTTCGAACGGTCTTCGGTATTAATAACCAGACGTTATCAATTGAACTACTGTTGCAATGATTAGGGGCTTGTTGTTCCTTCATACGTTTATCAGAGCGAAGTTAATTTTGTGGGAATATCACAGACACTGTTAACCTAAGGGCCTTAAAATGTGGTTTTCGGAAACTATTTATAGACTCCCGAATTTTGTGTCTCACATTGAGAAGCGCTACATATGCTTTGGTCATCCTTCTAGGATAATTTTTATATTTCGCCTATATTAGCATGTATTTTGAATTTTTCTTTCCTCTACCAACCCTTCTATGAGAAGTACGGTGAAGAGTTTATAAATGACTAGCTGTAACCGGCATGCGTCGCAATGCCAATCAAAGAAAGTGTTTGGTTTGTAACTTTGTATGTTGAAGTGCTTTTGGATTACCAATATTGTTTTTCTTTTTCCGTTAACCACCTCTAAACTATTGTAAAATTGATTTACTATCTGAAAACCTTCCCTGGCGTGTACACAACAACTCATGAAAGTTTCATCGCAATCGGATGAATGGCATATGAACGCATACGGGTTTTTGCTTAAACGATTCGCGCGACGACACCCATTGTTGAATCTACTTGTGCGCTACCCATTCGAAAACGGATTTACTAATTCATACACCTTCGCAGGACTGTGCTCAACTCCCCAAAGTTTTATGACAATCGGATGAATGTTATATGAACGCATACGGGACTTGGTTGAAACGATTCACGCGCTGTCGCCCGTTAATTGAATCTATTCATGCGCTACCTATTGTAAAATGGATTTACTAAATCAGGAATCTTTGCGGGAGTGGAAACAACATTTCTCCAAATTTCATTGCAATCGCATGAATGGTATATGAACGCATAAGGATTTTTTTTTAAAACGATACGCACGCCGTTACTCATTTGTTGAATCTACTTGTGCGATACCTATTGTAAAGTGGATGTACTAAGCCAGAAACCTTCCCTGAAGTGTACACAACATCTCACCCAAGTTTCATCACTTTCGGACAAATGGTATATGAATGCATGCGGGACTTTTTTGAAACGCTTCGCGCGCCTTCGCTCATACGTTGAATCTACTTGAGCGCTACATATTGTAAAATGGATTAACTAAGCCTGAAACTTCCCTGGAGTGCACACAACAACTCGCCCAAGTTTAGTTGCTATCAGACGTATGGTATATGAACGTATACGGGACTATGTTGAAACACTTCGCGCGTCGTCGCTCGTTTGTTTAATCTACTTGTGCGATACCTATTGTAAAGTGAATTTACTAACCCAGAAATCATCCCTGAAGTGTACACAACAACTCACCCAAGTTTCATAGCTATCAGACGAGTAGTATATGAACGCAAACGGGACTTTGTTGAAACGATTCGCGCATCGTCGCTCATTTGTTGCATCTACTCGTGCGCTACCGATCATGACATGAATTTACTAATACAGAAACCTCGCCTGTAGTGCACACAACCTCTCGCCCAAGTTTCATCGCTATCGGACGAATGGTATGTGAACGCATACTGGACTTGGTTGAAACGCTTCGCCCGTCGTCGCTCATTTGTTGAATGTACTCCTGCGCTACCTATTGTTAAGTGGATTTACTAAGCCAGACACCTTCCCTGAAGTGTACACAACATCTCACCCAAGTTTCATCACTATCAGACGAATGGTTATGAACGCATACGGGACTTTGTTATAACACTTCGCTCGTCGTCGCTCATTTGTTGAATCGACTTGTGCGCTGCGTATTATAATATGGAATTACTAAGAGAGAAACCTTGCCCGTAGTGTACACAACCTCTCACCCAAGTTTCATCGCTATCGGACGAATGGTATGTGAATGCATACAGGACTTTGTTAAAACGCTTCAGCCGTCGTCGCTCATTTCAGGTGGTGTCAACCAGATAGGGATTATTTGGTACCATCGGTGTAGTTGCGCGGCCAGCCATATGGAGCGCTGTATATCGTCTTGCCAACATATGCATGATACACGTTGTAATTAAATTGCAAGTATATCCCTATATTTAGTCAATAAATATACACATAATTCCTAATTGACATTTCCTTTCAATTATCTTGCTCACCGACGATAATTACGGCACTTACCATTAAATAAACATTATTTCTACTGGGTTGGCGGCATTGACCAACATGGACGCTCTGTTTATGTCGTGCATGGTGTAACCAATATTGGCCGTATATTAATATTTTATAATAAGCTAATGTTGTGTTCTTTCTCATCTTTCTTTCATCAAATCTTCTTCTTGGTAATGAGAAGTGAGCAGTTCTTCTTCTGCTACGCCAAGTAAGTACGCTTATTTTAAGAGTTTAAGTGAAAACTTGTTTCTGTAGTGCCTGTGAAAAATATACCGTACCGGTAGCCTAGTTTTGAATTGATATTAGACGCAGTGTCCAGGTGATATTCTACTTGACATATTAATTAACTTTCACTATTATTTATTCCACAGGTAGGCCTACCAAATTCTGTGAACAAACAAATCGTAAATTGCTGTTCTCGAAATAGCAGAGGAATGTGGTAATTAGGCCTACTCTCCTGAGAAATGACCAGGTAAGAGTCTATGTTACCGTAATGTTTTCAACTGGATTACATCTTGCAGAGATACATACAGTACCATGAGCCTATTGCATATTTGAACTCTAGTTCTTGAGGAGTGTTAATAATTCATTTTACATTGCGGTAGATTAAAAATGTCATGGCTCATTACAACGTGTCTAAGCTTTAATATTTTCCCCTTCCTTGAATTTCAAATTATTGGTACCGTATTCAAAAAAGATCAGTTCTTGCACATGTTAGTTACTGGTGCAGTGGCAAGTATTCAGTTGGTCGAATATGTAGTAATGCCATTACTGATGTAGAACTGTAATTACTGGTTCTAAAATCTTAACACACACTGGTCCTATGGGTGGCTGTGTGCTCTTGTTCTGTGGAGCAAAGTCCAACATTAAAATTTACTTCATAGGTCTACATTTTGGTCCAAATAAACAAATGAACGAAGCACCAAATTGTAAACGCATTTGTACTCTGAATTTGAAGAATATTAAGTTCATCAGAATGGTTTCATTTTATGCGTATGTTGTTATTTTAGAATAGGCTATATTTAATTTTCTTCCCATCATTCCATAATTATTTTTAGAAAATTCAGCAGCTACAGCACTGTATTCATGCGTTGCAAAACTATTTCTCCTCTGGCAGAAGAGTAAGAATAGAATTAGAAACGATGAGACATCTTTCAGAAGCAGAAGCAGTAACAAAACCACTCACCAGACACATCAAAAATCTAGAAGATATGCTGGAGTTACCCTTAATTGTTGTGTAATAGAAACACACGTGGATTATTTACATTAATCGCAGAGTTAAAATTTTAGTTATTTACTGAAAGGTGAGAGAGGCAATCTTATGGTTTTCATCAATCATAGATGTCCATTACATCAATAAATAAGCTTCTGTGTCCAACTAAAATAAATCCTCATCAGTTTTGAAGTGGTGTTAACTCATAAAACAGTGTAAAGAAGATTGGTAAATATGTTTATGTTCGACACTGGCGAAATGTAAATATTATGTCAGAAAACTGTACTATAATGAGGCTCATTATAGTACAAGTTTTCATTATGATACAGTTTCTCCCACCAATCAGAGCTCAAGAAACAATTGTGTGACCAATTAGGTGAGGATAACATCGTACCTGCGCTCACTTCCATGGCCCCCTATTTTAAATTTCACTGCGTGGCGAGTGTCATAGTGAGGTATTCCAGGAAGCCATGGTCAAATACACACATCAAAAAAAGTTTTGCATCACCTCGGTTCCCAGATCTCCGGCATATAGACGTTGACTGTGTATATTGTATCCAAGATACAGTCCCTTTGACTGTTCATAGATGTCACTAAAACTGCTCAAAGATGTAAACAACCATGCATGAGCAGGGCCTATTAGACGGAGGGGGTACGACAGCCGATCAGTTCCAGTCATTCCACCAGGACGAAGGTACGCTGCTCATGTTGTCTGTAGTTCTACCATGCCTAGAAGGTCAATACCGCAGTTCGATCGCGTCCGCATTGTTACTTTGTGTCAAGAAGGGCTCTCAACAAGGGAAGTTTCCAGGCGTCTCAGAGTGAACCAAAGCGATGTTGTTCGGACATGGAGGAGGTACAGAGATACAGGAACTGTCGATGACAGGCCTCGCTCAGGCCGCCCAAGGGCTACTACTGTAGTGGATGACCGCTACTTACGGATTGCCGCTCGGAGGAACCCTGACAGCAATGCCACCATGTTGAATAATGCGTTTCGTTCAGCCACAGGACGTCGTGTTTCAACTCAAACTGTGCGCAATAGGCTGCATGATGCGCAACTTCACTCCCGACGTCCATGGCGAGGTCCAGCTTTGCAACCCCGACACCATGCAGCGCGGTACAGATGGGCCCAACAACATGCTGAATGGACCCCACGGAATTGGCATCACGTTCTCTTCACCGATGAGTGTCGCATATGCCTTCAACCAGACAATCGTCGGAGACGTGTTTGGAGGCACCCTGGTCAGGCTGAACGTCTTAGACACACTGTCCAGCGAGTGCAGCAAGGTGGTGGTTCCCTGATGTTTTGGGGTGGCATTATGTGGGGCCGACGTACGCCACTGGTGGTCATGGAAGGCTCCGAAACGGCTTTACGATACCTGAATGACATCCTCCGACCCATAGTGCAACCATATCGGCAGAATATTGGAGAGGCATTTGTCTTCATGGACGACAATTCTCGACCTCATCGTGCACATCTTGTGAATGCGTTCCTTCAAGATAACGACATCGCTCGACTACAGTGGCCAGCATGTTCGCCAGACATGAACCCTATCGAACATGCCTGGGATATGTTGAAAAGGGCTGTTTATGGACGTCTTGACCCACCAACCACTCTGAGAGATTTACGCCGAATTGTCGTTGAGGAGTGGGACAATTTGGACCAACAGTGTCTGGATGAACTTGTGGATAGTATGCCACGGCGAATACAGGCATGCATCAATGCAAGAGGACGTGCTACTGGGTATTAGAGGTAGTGGTGTGTACTGCAATCTGGACCACAAATGCTGAAAGTCTAGCTGTATGATGGTACAACATGCAATGTGTGGGTCTTATGAGCAATAAAACGAGCTGAAATGTTGTTTGTGTTGATCTCTATTCCCTTTGTATTTAACGGTTCCGGAACTCTTGGAACCGAGGTGATGCAAAACTTTTTTTGATGTGTGTACAAGGTATTCTCTGCATCCCATGCGCTCTGTTCAGTACATAAAACTGGTGAAATCTCGACAGATATTTATGAATATTTATGTTCGAATATAAAATAGTTATAATTATCGTCGAACATAAACAGTCGTATGCTATTCGTCTATAATTGTAATTAAGACACTCGTATGGAAATTATAAAACTCGCTATGCTCGTTTTATGAACATACTCGTGTCTTAATTATTGTCATTATAGGCACGTTGCACAATGTACTATTAAGTTAAGTTAAGGTGCACATATAATAAGCCATTACAACAGAGATCTGAGTGAAATAACATGAAATTTTATTAACAAATAGGTGCAGGCTGGAACTATTACCACTGTGTTGTATTGTTTCTTCCAGTATCACAGTAAACAATTTGTTTTAATGGACTCTTCACCTTGTATTATGTTATATCGTGGGATAGACAGATACAAGACAAATATAATTCATTTATTATATGCCATTGTAATGGTTGACATACCTATAGGTAGTATTTTATTCCTACACGTTACTTACAATATTTTTCAACACGTAGGATGCCAATGTCTAAGCCAGTCACGGCTCGTGCTCAGTAGCGGCTGGAGTAGAAACTTAGTTGTGTGTTGTAACCCATCCCCCCCCTAAAGAATTAAAATATTTAGAAACATACAGGAGCATTCTCTCAGAAACACTCAAGAATAAGTTGGGAATGTTAATAAACCTTCAGATGGGAACTGCTGATAGCTTCCTCTATTTTCCCCCCGTTTGATTTGAGCGATTCCCTCTAAAATGCTATCGTAGAGACTAGAAGGTGCCACCGGCCACGTTCTCATTTCGTGTGACCAGTGCTGCCACTCCGTGGATGAACGAAGAATCCCTTGCCTCTGGTCAGGACCTTCTATACTACCGGACCTGACACTGCAATCCAAGATTTGCCCAGAGTGTATCCACGTTACTCCCTTCACTTATTTAAGAAATAAATTTTGATTTCAGGTAAGGTCCAAATTCATCGAATTTAGTTCTTCTGTATAATTTCTTGTCCTGTGTGACCCTCCTATTAAACCTTTTTGGTACCAGACCAACGTCCATTATTGCACCTATTGGTCACCTATTCCTTCAATTACGTGGGTTTTTTCAACAAGTTCCCCTGGTTTTATCAGGAATACATCCAGCAAGTTACTGAGCCTAGTTGGTGCTTGCACTACTTGTGTAAATCCTCCCTCCCAAACTAATTTATTTGCAAGTTTCTATTCATGGGCTTCTGTTGCAGCTCCATTCCAATCAACTTCTGGCAAATTTAAATTCCCCTCAATTATTACCATGCCATTAAGTTATTGTTTTTATGAGTGTAATCTATTACTTTCTCAAATATTTCCATGTCTCTTTTCTCTCTCCCAGGCCTATATATTCCTATAATTCCCACCACCTTCATATTGTCACAAACTATTTCTATCCAAATATTTCATCCGTTTCGTCGGTAAACCATTCATGTGAGCAGTACCGGTAGATTTCCTGCACCAGAATAAACACCCTCCCCCTCCCTCCCATCTTATTTCCTCGGTCTCTACGATAGACTACATACCCTTCTGGGAATACTTCTCTATTTCCTACCCCTTCTCTCAGCCATAATTCCTCTCCTATCGCCACATCAATTTCATATGCCTCCAATGCTGTACTGAGTTTTATATGCTTGTTTACTACACTTGGACAGATTACCAAGAGCAATCTTAGACCCCCTACCTCTTCAAATTTTGATGTTGTGGTTGTGCAATTAGTAATGCGTGATGACTGTAGCAGTGTGTGTAGCGGGAGGTGCCCCAGAAGTTGAAATAAGATACTACCGGAGTTCCATCACGAAAGGAATCAAATAAAATAATGTTGAGGCCCACAGGAGAGATCTGCAGAATATCTTGGCACAGTGGACAGGGAAAGTTGTAACTGTTCATGTAGGAATTTCAATTTCTCTTTAGTACATATTATTCTTAAAAATAAATGTGACCAACCAGGTGGTATAGTTCTTGGTTGTCACTTCTTGGGTCCATGTTTGATTCCTGAATGTCAAGAAATCTAATTCTAGTCTGAGGGTAAGAACAGGGTACACACAGCCTAGTGAGGTAAACCGGGAAATGTTGGGTTTGATTCTCCGCTTAGCCACCCAGCAAGTGGTTTATCATGGGTTCCCACACATACTGAATATAAATTTCTAGGTAATTCCTATCATGACTGCCTCCTGTAAATCCGTAAACAAGTAGGTTAGTCGTATTCATTCATTCCTATTCATGAGCTTAAATGGCACTCTGTCAAACGCATACATGTGTCAGAATCCAACACAACACAAAATAACATAATGACTTGATTTTGTCTGCTGTTAATTCATTTTATGGGCATGGGACATCTTGGTCATCAGCCCCGTGCAGTTGGGTGTGGGTAGAATTGCTCCGATTATGTGATGACTGTAGTAGTGTGTGTAGCTTTATAAGGGACAGGCTTGGGGAGGTGCCCCAGGAGTTGAAATAAGGTACTGCCGGAGTTCCATCAGGAAAGGAATAAAATAAAATAATGTTGAGGCCCACAGGAGAGATCTGCAGAATATCTTGGCTGAGTGGACAGGGATGTTGTAACTGTTTCTGTTGGTATTTCAATTTCTTTTTAGTACATATTATTAAAAATTCTTAAAAATAAATGTTCCTAACTACGGCTGCCACCATTCCAGTCCTCATCTGAATTACAGAAAGTATAGCCTACACACTACTACAGATACCACAATAACTCAGATTATCATATAAATCCTATACACTTCCAAATATATGGGGCTAAATGAATATGTTATCAAAAGCCCTAAAATTAATATCAAACACACAATGATTCTACAATAAGAGATTCTTTTAAAATATAGTTATAGTAGGTGCAAACATACACATATCAGCAAATTCAAGTTCTCCATTTCAAGCATTTCACATTTATTAAGTTAACAGTTTCAACATACAAACGTGCATGTGTTGTAGGAATTTGCGGTTCATCGGTGTCAGCCATGGCGTCAAGGAGGTAATAGGTCCATTATCATGTGCTGTAGCCTACCGTTATACCTTGGCAAGAAAGAAGAACATGCCTCAACACATACTTTTAAAAGGACCAGATTTGATAACTGTATTTTTGCTAAGTTTGATTTTGACTCTCCCTGTTATTTTTCCTTCGTTGACAAACTTTTAAATAAAACATGATGATTTCTAGCAGTATTGAGTGTGTTTCTTGTTTTTCATTGAAAGTCCTATTTCTCCTTTCCCCTTCACAGCATGTCATAGAATTTACTGTATTAGTGTGCCATGATATTTGTTTATGTACATGTACTTACTGTATTTCACCCTTCAAAATTGGTGGACTGGATATATTTTAAAGGGAATATGAAATGAACTACTGTATACAAATTTTGTGATACCCAATTATTTTTCTGAAACTAATGAATTTGGCTCTAATTACACTAACAATTTTAGTGTGATGAGGATCAGGTTACACCACCTATTTCCTTAGTATTCTCTCTTAAAATTTTCCTGTTATTGCGAACAGCATCAAGCGTTTTAAGATATGAATATTCTCCCTTCCCAGTACTTTTCCTTTCTAGTTTAATCTCGGAACTAATCGGTTATAATTGGACCTACAGTGGTTAATTGGAAAGGACCATTTTTAGCCTACTTTCGATTTTTGCAAAAAATGAAAGTAGACTTATGAGATCAACACAGGGCGAAAAAAGTGTGTCTGTCTGTGTGTGTGTATGTGTGTGTGTGAGTCTGTGTGTGTGTGTGTATGTGTGTGTGTGAGTCTGTGTGTGTGTGTGTGTGTGTGTGTGTCTGTGTGTGTGTGTGTGTGTGTGTGAGTGTGTGTACTCTGAATGTCTGTCCCCCCCTATCAATTCGAACACGGTGAATGCAAATTGAACGAAATTTGGTACAAAGGTAGCACTAGCAAAGGACACCTCAGTGTCATGTTTTATATCGCCGCCATCTTTACTAAAACTGAATGGCGGCCACTCAAACGTTCAAAACGTAAAATCAAATAACGACTAACCAAATCATCCGATCTCTACCAAATTTGGTAACAACATACCTTCGTATAGGATGCGTCTTGTGACCAAATTACAATGTCGTCCGCCATACCATTTCAGGATGGCGGCCGTGCGAATTATGCAAACTTTATAATCCATATCATGGGACCCACCAGTTCCGATTATCGAGCCGAGAATCGTTTTAACTGTTCTAAAGGAAGAGGCACGTTCGAAATTAAAAGTTTATTTTGTAATACTATAGTGCAGACGTGATTTATAAAGCTGAACTGATTCAGTAATAAGACAAGATGGCAGCGGATATCTTGTGCCGGACTTATATTTCACTAATTTGAGTATTGCATGCAATATAGCGTACTGATAAAAAATAAATAAACTTTGTATGAAATGCTTTATATATAAATAATAATATACTCCAGTGATGAAATCGTTTAGTATAAATCATTAATTGCTAACAAGTTCTATGTTAGTCATTTTAAATAGAACGATATTCGTTGACACAATTAGCTCAGTGGTAGAGCGTTGGCCTATCGCTCAAATGCCTAGGGTTCAAACCCGATCAGAGCTAGGTTTTTTGCTTGAAATGTTATATGTTTATTGTTTTGTAATGACTGAGATGTTTTAAAATTAAGCGTTATATTGTGCACATTATGGTGTAAAATATATATATTTAATTAAAACATAATTCGCCAGCAGATTTACTCGGGACATCTAGCTGCCAAAAAGGTAACTTCCAGATTTTATTGAAAAGTTTCTTCTTCTGGCCGCTAGAATGCACTCGCTCTGTTAGGATTATATTGTTCGATATTTCACCAATAGATGTCACGACTAGTCTACGTGGGGATCCATTGATTACTATACCATTATCATTCTATGCGCATCGAATTTGAAGAATGACAAGATGATACTACGATACATTTTAACTTTTTATTTTAAAGGGTTTGTAACAGCCTATTTTGCGTTACTTGAAAATGTTATTAAGCGTTATATTGTGCACATTATGGTGTAAAATATATATTTAATTAAAACATAATTCGCCAGCAGATTTACTCGAGACATCTAGCTGCCAAAAAGGTAACTTCCAGATTTTATTGAAAAGTTTCTTCTTCTGGCCGCTAGAATGCACTCGCTCTGTTAGGATTATATTATCGAAAATATCCACATAGTTTGTATACACACGTCTCTGTAGGGTCATGGAAAGATTTGTTAATTCAATTAGGGTTGTGAAAGCCATGCACAACCAGACGTGTAAAGACATGCCTCAACTCAAAGTTGGATGTTGCCCACGGCAGGTCGTAATAATAATAATAATAATAATAATGTTATTGGTTTTACATCCCTTTTAACTACTGCTGATTTTAGAGACACCGGGGTGCCGGAATTTTGGCCCGAAGGGGATCTTTAACGTGCCAGTAAATGTACTGACACGGCTCCCTCGCATTTGTGCACCCTCAAATGCCAGCTGACTGCGCCAGGATACGAACCTGCAACCTAGGGCCCAGCAAGCGAGAACGTTACCGCTGAGCCACGCCGCCAGTCCGGTCGATTATGTCTCCAGATCCATAACATTCTTGATATACTTTTTATCTTTCTTTCTTCAATGATGGTAGCAGTTTTTATCTAGGTTGTGGCGTTTGGTAGAGGTAAATCGTTTCTAAGGTCTTCAAAAAAGAATAGTTCTATTATACTCTTTGATAATAACAACGAGTTATAACTAGAGTCATACATTTAGGAGAAAGTAGGCTATATGTTCTTTACTGAACATCTTGTTTTAAATTGAGTAGTAATATGCTGCAGACCTTATAGTAGCCTAATTCTTGTCAATGCAATATGCTCCAATTGTAACTGAAATAAATGTAAATTATTGATGAGGTCATGTCCTAAATGCTGTGATTGCTCATTTCAGAGTTTCGGAATTCACAATTTCCCACTTTGGTAATTTTTTTTTTTAAATCTGTTATTGCTATTTTGAATGTGATTTATTTCGTGTAGATCATATTATTATCTCCACACTTAAAAACGTGTGCTATAAGTATTGGGAAGATTGTGATTTTCGGAACATTGAAGTGGGCAGAGCAGTTAGCACGAGAATATTCAGCGGAACGAGGGGGTGGGGTAGGCTACCCGCATGGCCGTGCTCAACTAGTACCGCGGTCATACACCAGACAGCGCTGAAGTCTTAGGTGCCAAGAATTAGCATGGCTGTCGGCTATCTGTAGTAGTAGGTAATCTGTGGCTCATTTGTTGAATCTTATCGTGCGCTACCTATTAAGTCGAGTTACTAAACCAGAAACCTTCCCTGAGGTGTACACAACATCTCACCCAAATTTCATCACTATCAGACGAATAGTATGTGAACGCATACAGGGCTTTGTTGAAACGCTTCGCCCGTCGTCGCACAATTGTTGAATCTACTCGTGCGCTACCTATTGTTAAGTGGATTTACTAAGCCAGAAACCTTCCATGAAGTGTACACAACATCTCACCCAAGTTTCATCACTATCAGACGAATAGTATATGAACGCATACGGGACGTAGTTGAAACGCTTCGCTCGTCGTTGCTCATTTGTTGAATTTACTCGTGCGCTACCTATTATAACATGGATTTACTAAGCCTGATACCTTGCCTGTGGTGTACACAACCTCTCACCTAAGTTTCATCGCTATCGGACGAATGGTGTGTGAACGCATACAGGACTTTGTTGAAATGCTTCGGCCGTCGTCGCTCATTTGTTGAATCTACTCGTGCGCTACCTATTGTAAAAAGGATTTACTAAGTCAGAAACCTTTCCTGGAGTGTGTACAACAATACAACCAAAGTTTCATAGCAATCGGATAAATGGTATATGAACGCATACGGGACTTTGTTTAAGCGATTCGCGTGCCGTCACTCATTTGTTGAATCTACTCGTGCGCTACAACTTTCACATTTATTCACCTTTTAAACCTTCCCTGGACTTCCACAAATAATTCAAGACCAAAATTAGCCAAATCGGTCCAGCCGTTCTTGAGTTTTAGCGAGACTAACGAACAGCAATTCATTTTTATATATAAGATTGGTGTATTGACTCTCATGGATACCTAATTTTACGATGCTCCGAACCTTCCAACACGAGTTATAAGCGTACATAAAGATACACAGAAAGATCGAAAATCCCTAAGTATGCCTTACTTCGGAGGAGAAGTAAAGCCAGCGCTCACATGTCATAGATTTATGGCATGTAATAGACCCTTCCACTAACTACAATTGTGTGAAGCTAAATTTGTAGGTTAGATTTGATTAAAGCTGTATTAGTTCCAAATTTTGCCGCCAGGTGCTGGTTGCGGTGGCATCTAGTAGCCAAGTCACAGCTAGGTGTCGTTGACGGTAGCATTTGGTAGCAAAAGTAGGAACTACTGGAAATTGATCGTCAGCAGTCCTTACCTGAAATACAGATAACACACACTAATACAGCTATGACAATTAACACCGGTCATCAGACAGATTCTACACACACTCAAAGTACACGAGGCTACGTGAACGCATTGCCGCAGTTTCAAAACTGAGGAACCAACCTGCAACATATCTCACAGATGTCCGAATATGGATATATCAACCACACAGTATCAAACAAAATCATCCTTACGATGAACCCGTTTGCCGAAAAAAAAAATAGAATGTGCTCAATCTAAATTCATCTAACGTGTACTTCCTGACGAGAAAATAAAATTGAAAACCTCGTAGACGAAACGCAATACACCTCACATAAAGACCGTTGTGTAAAGTCCCCATCCACAGGAAGACACCTTTGACAAATTATAAAGGCTTGTGGTGCATGAATATTCAGATTATTTAGCCTCCAATGGCCCAAATTCCTAATAGCCGCAAAAAATACTAACTCAATTCAGAAATTTTTGAAAATAATGTTGCTGTTTTGAGATATAATTCTGTACGATATATCACACGTGTTCCGTACCACATCCGCACTGGAAAATCGCGTGAAAAAGTTATATTGTACCCCTTGACCCCCTTAAGCGCATTATACGTGTTGATGAATTTTACAGCTTAATTTGGTTCCGTGATAACCTTATAGCCGTTTGCAAACTTCACAGTAATGTAATAAATGGAATTGCATTGCGTATTACAGTAATAGATGGTCCTCTGTGGTTGTGTTGCCATGGTTACCGGCTTGCATTCTTTCATTATATTATTAAATGAAATTAGTTTTCTGGGAATATCTCAAAAAATGTTAGTTTTAGGTCCTTAAAATGTGGTTTTAGGACCCCCGAGTTTTGTTTCTCACATTGAGGAGTTGAAAATAAGTTTTGTCTCGTCCTTCTACGCCTATTTCAGCATGTATTTTAAGGGGTTAGGCCCCCCTTTATGAGAGTTACGCAGAAGAGTTACATCAATGATTAGTGTGGTGCCTCTTATGGATATCTGTATCAAATTTTACGTTGATCCACCCCGCCGTTCTCACGTTATAAGGACCCAAAATTGTCCACAGACAGACAAACAAACAACAGACAGACAGCCAAAATTTTATTTTTGTGCGCATCCGTCATAAAACAGTCTAAAACACGCAAATAACGCAAATTTCCGTGGAAATTCAGAAAAAAAACAGACAAACTCTCATTTTTATATATAGAGATAGAATATTTAACATTGCAGAGTATACATGATTATGGCAATAGATGCACATTGAATACAACTTTTTGTGTTTACGATAGTCTGTTATAGTTTTTAAACACACGGCTTGTTGTAGATGTTTTTATACCAATGTTCATTCACTGTTGTTTTCAAAAACTGAGGAAGTCGCAATGGTTTTATTGACGAAAAAATGTCATTCTCTTGCTTTTCATCATTATCACTATCATTATAAGCAACATAACGATCATCATAATCACCATTGTTATAATCACCATCATTATCCTCAACATTACTAAAACTATCCAATTCCTCTTGTTGCTTTTCCACAGAGGCCTCGTGTTGAGTCTGAATGGATTTGGATAGTGTTAAGGGTTTTGAACGTTGAACTATCTTGAGCAGCAATATTGGTTTTTTTTTTGCACTCGCTTTTATCATTTTTATGATTTTTACTTGACAGCAACAGTGTTTCATGCAGTACACTACATTGATGATCACTGACATTTACAACCTCACTATTATTACTTTTTAGGTCACCATGACATTGTTTTCAACGTTGTTTTGAACAACGCCAAATAACAGTTCCATTTTTATTGGTTCGATTCACAATATATGAATATCCTTTATAGTATGCATAAGGCTTACCATACCTAGTCACCGATACTTCCATATCAACTGTCAAGCATAGACTAAGCTCTAGTAAACACAACTTGGTAATAAGTACAATAGTTTAATGTTGGAGCATTTAAGGGTGCATATGTGGGAGCAAAAAGTGGGAGCAAAAGTGGGATGGTTGGTTGGTTCCTAAGTTTAGGGGCTGTGATAACGCGGTCATGTAGCCCCATGTACTTTGGGTGTGTATGGAATCCGTCTGATAACCGGTGTTAATTGTGATGACTGTATTAGTGTGTGTTATCTGTTTTTTTTTTATTGAAGGACTGCAGACTTTGAATTTTTCAAATAGTTCCTACATTTTGCCAACAAACGCCACTGTCAACGACGACTAGTTGAGAACTTAGCTACCAGATGCCACTACAGTCGTATCCTGGCAAAAACGTAGGAACCTAAGAGCGTTGTTTACATTCTTAACCTATACAATTTAGCTTTACACAGGTGTAATTAGTGGAAGGTTCTCTAACATGCCATAATGGGAAAAAAAGTGGGAGCAAAAATTGGGAGCAAAAAGTGGGAGCAAATGTGGGAGCAAAAAGTGGGAGCAAAAGTGGGAGCAAATATTCACCAGTATGAAAAAAATCCAGCTTTGCTTAGCTCTTTTGTAAGGTGATTTAATATTAATGGTCAAACAAATTTATAAGATTCTAAACGTTTTTTAACAGAACAGTACTCTGGGTGTGCTAGCGCGTTAATCTTGGGAACTCCCAATTTTTCATAAGCACATGCCAATTCAGCACTGTCTATTGCATATGGACCGCATATATCAACACTACTGTTGGCTGGTAATACATTATTATTATTTACTTGTGATTCAGCAAAGTAAGTAGTAGCAAATGGACTTGTGGTTCTGTAAAATGGATACACTGGTATGTTACTCACTTCTTTTCTAAGCATGTAAGGACAACGAGGAGACCATCGCAAATGGTCTCGAAAGGCATCATTCCCTTCTTCCCAGTGTGAAAAATCAACACTACAAAACACACATCGCACAACATCTTCTCGGTTCAAATAATAGAAACCTGCCGCAGCAAGTTTATGTGCTGACAGAAAGTGTGCAGGCCAAGATTCAAATGTTCACCAACGATCGTTTTGTGATTTTAATTTTAACCCAGGTGGTAAACCGACTTGCTCACTTTTTGTATTTGGTACAAAAGGTATGTGTTATAATAAAACTTTTTTATTGTAAGTTATAAACGTTGCACAAGAGCACAGAGTACTTTAAAGCATAATGTATGCTTGTTCACTGTCTGTTCACTACGTTAGTGGCACATTACCACACCTAAAAACAAACAAAATAACCAATCACTCAATCAATCAATGAATACTTGTAAATAAAACTTTAACAGTACCGTAATTGGCAATAAAAATCAAAACATCATTAAAAATATATATATTTAAAAATAAACTGTATGTCGCCACCAACAGTAACCCATCTACTTAATTTTTTAATAAAGATGCAGTCATTCACATCCCCTTTAACCAATATATAAACAAAAATTAATGTCATGTCGTTTTGTCCAGATTATCTTGTTCAAACCTGTGGATATTAGTTGAGTCCATAGGGAACAACCCGTAAATTAAATTTTAATTTTTGTAAAAAAAAATCATATATGGCCTTGTACTTTCCCGGTCAACAATCATTATGGTCTCGTGCCGGTTGCCAATACATATCCATTAACAGAGAAAACAGTCATCGTCCCATTCATGTACAGGTAATGAATTTTTTCTCGGGTTTTTATTAGTGGTAAAATGGGATAGCATTTTAAGTTTGGCTTACCTGAGTTTTGAATCGTTCACTGGCTGGCAATGGTTCCACTCTAGTGCGTCTCGGGTTTTATGTGACTGCTACAGCGGTAACGCTTTTCTTTCCAAATTTCTAAAAATAAATAAAATAAACCTCCATAAATACCTTAATTCCGGTAAATACATGCATTTCATAAAAAAATATAAAAAATATCAAACTAAAATCAAACAAGTTATTTTTAAAAAATCTCACCTTGGTTTGGCTTGGCTTGCTGTGTCCTTCTAGAGGGCTCAAACGTGTAATGGTCTCTCTCTCAGACATAACAGGTATACCGGTTATCTGCAAACACAAAAATTAAAAATCATTAATTGCCTTAACATAAACTACAAATTTAAGGTTCATTAGTATTAAATCATTAAGATAATCATTAATATCTACTTACCAAAAACAAAAGGATTTTTCTTCCAAATTTCAGTTCAGAGCTCTACTGTATATGTCTGTTTGCTAAAACAGTAAGTGCATTACTAACACAATCTTTATTAGTCTGCTTAGCTACAGATAGAGTCTGCATTTTCTCAGAATTTTGGCCGTGAACTGTTGTCTGTCTCTCACAGGTTCACACGCTTCCGCACATTTCTTAAGCTTCATTAGATTCGTGTACCTTATACTAGTTCAGTTTTTAATAAAGAACTTAAATGGCCCTTTCTTATACACCAGTATTACTACTGTCTAAGAACCAAAATGGCGGTTGTTTAAACGCCAGACCTGATAGCCGCCACCAGCCAAGTAAACTGATATTGTACTTATAGCCCACACGCACATTTCTGTCTTATCAGTAGCTCTCACCAAACCAGCAAGGCCTAGCTAGGTCGTGTATTGAGTGTTAGCAAGCAAGACGGTTCTGTAGCATTCAAAAAGTGTGTGTCTTATAACATCCAACATTTATTTATTTATTTATTTAGTATGTTTCGACCCATACAGGATCACATAAAGCAAGTTATGATCTGTTGCTGTTATTTCTCTTGTTCTTCCAAAATTCTTTCATCATGTCGCTATGTTTAGCTCGACGTTCGTCAGTCCATTTTCCCCTAGGTCTGCTGGGCTTATCTTCTGATGCAGCTTCCCAAGTGTAGATCTTATGTCTGAAAGTTTTGCGGTCTTCGATATCTGTGGGTGTGATGTTGGCGTTATTGAGATCAGTTTGGACTTGTTTAATCCAAACCGTTGTCGTCTTTAATTTTTGTGAGTACATCAATATTTTCTTTGTTAATCGGTTGTCATCTAGCCTCATAATGTGTCCATAAAATTTCAAGCGTCGTTTACGGAAATCGGTTTCAATATTTGAATATTTATTATTATTATTATTATTATTATTATTATTGAATATTTTACTGTAATAAAAATAATAATTAGCAAGCCGCCATCCTCAATACATGTACATGTTAACCACATACTTTCACCCTACGACACCTTACTTTACCCCGTCCAATAATTAGTTTATAAAATCTCAGGGCAATGACCTTACAGTTTTGGCTCTTTGCGTCCATGCACATCACTTGGTCGACCAAATGTTATAGGTTTTCATATCCTACAACCGTCTGCTCATAACCATTTCTAGCACGTTAAAGATCCCCTTTAGGGGTAATAAATCCTAGCTCCATTCACGCATTATTTGGAATATTAGCCTCCATCCATCCGCCATAGGAAAAATCAGAAAACGAACCATCATAGACCACCCCGCCGTCCCACCAAAATACCCATTGTTCTATTGGGATACCCCCCACGATGGCTGGCGACAGTCTCGTTGTCACACATGCCAGTGGTACCGTCTGTCTTGACAACCACTCTTTATTAAAATTATTTTAAATAGTTTAAAAAATATATTCAACATGTATGGCGTTAGGCCGTTTGTAATTTCTTTTGGAAAAAATAAATAAACACTTCATTCGACAGAGGACGTCACCCCGAGTCCTATGAGCCCTCGTACAAGTCCCTAGCAGCATTGGTTCGCCAGATATACCAAAAAGTCTAAAATCACATTTTTACCCAAAAATGGGTTTTTCCTCCCACTCGACACAGGCATCCTCGTCAAGAGGGCAGCGCAACGAAAAACTGAATCCAAGCACATGGTTCTAGCTTTATGGGTTCCAGAGATACTAAAATGCCGATGACCTATTAGTTTTAGCTCCTTTGGTTACTTAAGGGATCAGCGTAGCGGGGGTACTAACTTTTTGAGCACCTGTGAGTTAGAACCCGTTGTACTAACCTACTATTTTTTTTGTCCTAGAGACCTGGGACGTGGTTTGTGGGTAGGAGGGGGGGGGGGGTAAGGGCCTTTGATTTACGTGAAACCATTTTTTTTGTAAAATTCCTAGTTTCTGAAATATTGCCCACTTAAAAATGTCCATGTTTTTCAAAAACATGCAAAAAAAAAACCATGTTCTGTTCTAACGATAAAGGACATAGAGACCTTCGGTGTCAACCATTGCACAACGTTCTATCAAGATTAGTTTTGTAAATATCACCACTTTCTAAAACAAACATTTTCAATTTAAAATATATATATAACCAGTGGGCCATAGGAAAGGTAACATCACCCCGAGTCCCACGACATGTCGCATGCCAAAATCGGACCATGGGTACGCGAGATATCCACATGGGAGGTCAGCGTAGCCGAGCGTCTAGTGTCACTCGTTAGAACCCGTCGTACTAACCTACTCCCAGACATCGCCTCATTTGTCTTAATGTGGATTACACTAATACTGGGAGTAAAATTCTGTTTAACACAATCAGGAATCTGTCAAAATGCAACTGTATTTTCTGCAGTTCACAACGATGGTCCATTAAAAATTGTTGTTGTTGTTGATTCGTTAGAGGCTTTTTGACATTGTGGTCATATATCCCCGTGTACTTGTGTGTATAGAGTTTTTCTGATGACCTGTTTTACTGTGATATGTATTTATAATTGAGGTATGATTTGGATAGGGAGCGATCGTGGCTTTAAGTTAGGAACCATTCCCGCATTTGCCTTGAATAGAAGTGGGAAAACGTGGAAAACCACTTCCAGGATAGCAGAGGTAGGAATAAAACCCGCGGTTTTTTTAAATCCTTACGGGGCTGAGTGTACCCCGTTCCGGCCTTCAGACCAGAATTAAATTTCTTGGCAGAGCTGAAAATCAAACCCGGGCCTCCGCGGCGGAAGCCAAGAATGCTATCCACTACGCAACGAGGTGGACTATTTAAAAAAATTTAGAATGTGTTTAGATAAGAACAATTACCTGAATTTCACGTCCTTAATAATTCCTGCGGATTTTAACACACAAGTTCGCTAGGGTTTCACCCTGAAAGTGGTGCTGAACTTACCAGCGTATTTGTTTACAGGTATCCCTCAAGTGACTGTATTGGAATTGAATCCATTGACCTTGTCGTGGTATAAAAGATTGCACACTCGGCCAGTTCATTAATTAAAAAAAGAAACGTTTTTAACCCCAATTGTATATTGTGACTCTTACGAAACACTTAAGTGTTTCAGGTTTTACCCTTTCAATTTATTTTCCTTTCTCTCGCATATACACGTTTTCAATGAACAATAATGAAGGGCATTCCCACTCCCCCTCACCACTTCAATTTGCCGTCCTCCTGGTACTTCAACAAGAGAGGAAGATAAAATAGCTATTCATAAAGGAAACGAATCAACCTATATATTCTTCCCTCTTCGTCATTTAAAAAAAACTATAACACTGTCCACTGGGGAGAGAAGTGTTGTTCCTCCCCGCCCCCTCCCTGAAGGTTTCCTTCCCCTAACCACTCTTCAATGAGACTCGCTTACATAGAACGCAAAATTTGTTAGGCCCAAGGCGCTCAAACAAACGCCGAGAAACCTCATCTTGAGCGCCGAAACTGAATTAGAGCTATTAAAGATTCATCTTAAAGACTTGAGCATCTTGTGTGAGCAAAACACAGAAGTTGAAGAGAAAAATCATGGCTCCCTAATAAGATAAAACTTTGTTTAATTTGATGTATAATTTGCTGCTTACGGTCAAAGATATCGACCCTCACTCAGCCTGCGAGTTAATTAAAGATGTTAAACACTACTCAGGAACACAAATAGGGAAGAAAGATGCATACAAAGTCTCCATTATAGATGGTTAGTACCTCTTAGAAGTGATGAAGTTTCATTGGAGCACAGTGTACATATACAGTATATGAAAGAGCTCTGTTCTCGGTTATTTCTGCACTGTACCTAGGTAGCTGTTTTGACTATTTAAAACAGTTAATCACGTAACTTTGAACAGGGTGCAAATAAACATGGAAATTCTGCTGCTATTACAAATATTAGTAACTAGAGATTTACATCTAACATACAATAAGAAATAGACAGCTAAAAAGGAACAACGGAAATAGAAAATTCAGAGAAAGAATACCTTTCAACCTTCAATCAATGTGGATTGAGGGGCTTGGAAGGGAATAGACCCGTGAAAGGCAGATAGGAAAGCCAAATTCGACGGTACACCCCGAAATCCCAGATCCGATTCTGGAATACCTCAGGCACACTAGGCCTGAGATACCCCAATACCGTCGGAATTCGAAGAGAAACACATATTGAACAAGGGAGGTCGAAAAGGAAGATGAATGAAAGGAACCCGGCAAACGTAAGTGAAAGCAATGCCGGACTCCCCAGGGATCCCGTGGTCGCCAAACTGCATCCCACTAGTTGTGAGGGTTTGAGTCAGAAGGTTGCAAGTTTGTCATTTTTCTGTTTAAACTGGAATATCTCCTTAGAAGCTGGAAACTGGTAACTTTTCATATGCACTTACATATAAGCTGGCAATCTTGTGTTGCGATTTCTTGGCGACCAACGTGGAGTAATATTGCAGTAATTTTGCCAGACGTTGCCCAGAAGAGATCCAATTTGTCTTTCAGGAGGCAGAGAAAAATGGAAGGACGAAATTCCAGATTAGATCTCTTAAATGGCTGTAACTAGAAAGTTTTACACCACGATATCTGATGAAATATATGCTTTTCAGTCGGTCAACGCGATTTTACCCAATAGTATTTGGTGTTGTGCCCTAACCCTGAGCCAAAATATATGAGATTAACAAATTCATTAATAATTCATTAATCCATTAATTTATTAATCTCATGTATTTTGTTTCAAGTTTATGGCACAACACCCAATAATATCGCTACAATAGTGATGACCAACTGAAAAGCATAAATTATATTTTATTAAGGCAAAACTGTAAATGGCTTCTAACACGATATCTCATTATTACACAACGTTTGTGAGAATTTCAACACCAGAATGATGCTTGTGTTGCAAATGAATGTTATACCAGAGATCAGGTACATGGCAATACTCAGTAAGTTGTGAAGCGCCAACGTACTGTGATCAAAGTCTTGAAACGTTGTGGCCTGGAATTAAAGAGGCCCTGGATATATTCCTGTAGAATTTCTCTCCATGAGGTGAATATGCGAGTCCACATTGCATCATCAGTGGTTGCTTAAGGACCGTGATGAACACGTTGCTGACCATCCGTTCCACAGAAATGTTCGATTGGTAACATCTCAATTGGTCGTGGAGGCCAGTTAATCTGTCGTACGCATCGTTCTTCGAAGATAGCTTGCACATTTCTCTTCGCATGTAGGCAGGCACTGTCTTGCTAAAATATAGTATGTGGGGTTGCCTGATGGAGGGGAAGTACATTAGACTCTACACCCTCCCTGATGTAGCAGTTGCTACGCAAATGCCCTCAATAGATAGCAGTACAGACCACATAATATTTCCAATGGCACTCAAACCATCACACATAGCGTTTGACTGCTATGCCACTCAACAAAGGAGGCTTGCCAGATTTGCGGTCACTACGGCAATGTATGCGACCTTCACTGGAGGACATGTTGTGAGTGACTCATTCGAAAACACTACATTTTACCTCTCAGAACGCCAATGACCGAGTTATTGTGCCTTTTGCAGTCTGAGGCGGTTGTGGTTTCTGGACATTGCAAGCTGATGTATTGGCATAAGTTGCCGCCAGACCAGGCCGCAACAGACCGCGTCAAACCGTCGATGCAGACAGTTTCTCATCTGCTGCAGTGCACCAGCGTCAAACCAACACGAAACACAGTACGAAGTACGAACCCGTTTGGGCATGCAGACAAGATGACAGTCATCCCATGCATGTGGTCACATTTGCGTTTTTCAGTACCCACTTGTTGCTACGTATGACCCTCTCATATACAGGAGGGCGCTTGCAAATTTATGTGACATTCACGTCATCAAGAGCCACAGGACCCCCAGTTATACGTGGAATCAGAACCATAAGACGTGTTATTTCTGACATGGAAATTGCGCTGATGGGCCACTTACCTGTTCTTCAGATTACGCTCCCTGCAATCACCTCAGCAAACACACTCCGACAGAAGATACCTAAAGAAGTAACAAGGATAAGAGGATGAGTTCCACAGACATAACTACAGCTGTCCTCCCAGAAACCTACCGAAGCTATGACCAGTGAAATAATAACACTAGTGTTATTTTAATAGAAAGAAAAATGTAATGCGAAAAACCTATCCAATCTACCATGCAATATAAATACATGAAATAAAGGTTGCATCTACACGAAGAGACAATTAATAACCTTACCTAAGAGTTACCTAATCTCACTGGGTAACAACGAGTAGCTTAAGGCCAAGTCAAATTACACAAGCAAACATTACATGCAGGCTGGAAAAGGGGTGAGTAGTTAGCACCCCAACTGGGAAAAGGGGGATTGGGATTCGGGCACACAGTGAAATTTAAAGAGCGATGAGGAAGAGACCAAATATTGATAACCAAGGTTTGATACATTTATTTGATTTGTGAAGTAATAACAAACATTTTCATTTAGAAGAATAATTAAAAGAAGCTAATAAAAAATGCAAGGTTTCTCCAGGAAACTTAGAATGAAGAAGAATTATAATAAAAATGCATAAAAAGGCCATATAAAGGCGACTAAAAAAGTATGTTTAAGAAAAATATCTAAAAACAAGCAAGAAGCAAGAAAAAAGGCTTAGCCTTGAAAAAATGTATAAACCAAGTGAAGGTAGTTCACGTTACCAATAATTCGATACTTTTGTACTTAGTATTTGGCCCGCAGGAAGCGGGTTGTGATCCAAACGATGGCTTCCTCTAAGCTGCCTCGGCATGCGTTCCGAGAAAGCTGGATGGTGGCTCCATTGGCGAATTGCACCCCGCAGGAACAGACCTCTTGGTAATGATCTGTCCGGCGGTTTACAAACAATTGTAGTTTCTCATCGCCAAGTGGTGGTGAGCTAGCGGGCTGACTTAGTTGCTGAGGTGAAGGTCGTTGACTCATGCCCCGCCCAGCATGACAGAGTCCGAGTGATGAAGCATGCCGCCTGGCAAGGTTCCAGCCACTCAATGTTTACTAACAGGGCCTTCCCAAGAAGGGCCTTGCTGTGGAACGGCAGGCAGCCGAGGTCAGACTGGTTTAAGCAGGTAGATGTAGACAAGGCCGCAGAACGGCGAAGCGGAGAATTTATAGTGGAAATGACGACAGCGCGTAGAACAATCCAGAATGAAGGCGGGGCGTCAAACAGCCAATCAGCGCACAGCCCAAGCACATTGCGACGGTTGCCGCTGAGATGAGCACAGTACCTCATGAAAAAGTGTGACAGTATGGTGCGTCTAGAAAGACACTTCAGAAAAAGGTGAGTTGACAAGAATAATAAAGAACAACAATTCAAATGAAACGTAAGTTAAGTAAATAATCAGAACACCGTGTTCATACTGCAATTATAACGGAAAAAAATAATGGGGCAAAATTGAACGAGTGTTTCAAACCGTGCGGGAAACATAGCCACAAAAAAAAAACATTCGCAGAAGCGAACATGCTGGGAGGGGCGAGAAAAAATTGCAGTAAGAAGTCGCAGAAGTTAGGTCTCGCGTGGCAAAGGAGCAATCATAGTGATTGGCCTGAGAAACTGGCCAGCAGAAGTCTGCAGCTCTACCACGCGAATCCTACCATCTCTGCCAGGAAAGCACTCAACAATCCTACCCAAATTCCAGACAAGAGGGGGACTGGGGTCTTTCAAAAGGACCAAGTCCCCAATCTGAAGGTTAGAGCAGGAAACACGCCATTTGCCACGCTGCTGAAGCAAACCGAGGTATTCCAACCTCCAGCGGCGCCAAAAATTGTTGCGCAAACTTTCAATTTTGCGCCAAGAAATGGCTAAAGAAGATGGAGAATTAGAATATAATAAAGATGGGGAGGCAGTCAATGGACCACCGATAAGAAAATGGCCCGGCGTTAATGGTAGAAGATCTGAAGGGTCATTAGATAAGGGTGATAAAGGACGAGAATTAATTATGCCCTCAATAAAAATAATTAAGGAGTTAAACTCTTCATGAGATAGGGGTGTGTGGCCACAAACACGTCTAAGGTGTTTCTTGGTGAGTTTCACACAAGACTCCCACCGTCCACCTTGATGGGGCGCATAAGGGGGGATGAAGTGCCACTTGAAATTTCTCTGGTGAGCATAATCAGTAATCCTTTCCAGCGCTGCATTTTGAGTAAGAGCTCTCTTCATTTGCTCAGAAGCTCCGATAAAATTTTTAGCATTGTCGGAGAACACTTCTGAAGGAAGCCCTCGGCGAGCAGAAAATCTGGCAAAAGCTGCCAGAAAATAAGCAGTAGAGGCGTTGGTAACTAGTTCTAAGTGTACTGCTCCGGTGACCATACATACAAACAGCGAAATATAGAGTTTTCCACAAATACATCTTTTGGCCTCAGGAGAATTTTTTCTGTAAACAAAAGGCCCGGAATAATCCACCCCCGTAAAGGCAAAAGGTCTAGCAGGCGCAGATCTAAAGTTGGGAAGATCACCCATGAGCTGAGTGGTAATTTTAGGGTTGGATTTAAAACATGGAATGCACTTCCGGATAACAGAGGTAACTTCATGGACTCCGTTTATGGGCCAATACCTTTCCCGAATGATGGAAAGTAATGTACGGGTTCCAGCATGAAGATGCTGGTAATGATACTGACGAATGATTAGAGAAGTGACATGATGCTTTGAAGGAAGAATAATTGGGTGTTTTTTATCCTCAAAAAGATCAGCCAAAGATAAACGTCCTCCCACTCTTAATAAACCATCAGCATCCAAAAAGGGGGCGAGTGAGGATAGCCTACTCGATTTCTTGAGGGATTGACCTTGAGACAACACCTGACATTCTTCAGAGAATATTTCTTGTTGAGTAAGCCATAAGATTTTTGTAGTGGCTAAAGCTAATTCAGAAAGGGTTAAATATGGCTTAGGAAAAAGAGGTTGTTCTACCACAAAATATTTCCAACGAAGGAGATAAGCCATAACCCTCACCAATTTATGAAAAGAGGAATATCGCTGCAAGTGAAGGGGAGAGTCAGAAACGAAAAGAGAAGATCCAGTAATCTTACCAACATCTGGCAAGTCTGATAATTCCGGAAGAGGAAAATTTGGCCAAGCGGAAGGTTCTTGTAGAAGCCAAGAAGGACCGTGCCAGTATAATGTCAGGTTAGCCAACATAAGAGGGGAACATCCCCGAGAGATGACATCTGCAGGATTCTCCTTGCCAGATACATGATGCCATTGTTCAAAGTTAGACAATTGTTGTATTTTGGACACTCTATTAGCTACAAACACCTGCCAATGCGAGGAGGGTTTGGCAATCCATGCCAACGTGATGGCTGAGTCACTCCAAAAGTAAGTTTTGCTAAATCGGATTTTCAAAGATTGGCGGATTTTGACCGATAATTCAACCGCCAGAAGAGCAGCACAAAGTTCCAGTCGTGGCAAGGATAAGGATTTAAGAGGAGCCACCTTTGACTTAGCGCAAATTAAATTGGAAAAGAAATATGACTGGTCAAAATTGCGGCAAACAATATACGCACAACACCCATAAGCTTTCAATGAGCTATCGGCAAAGATGTGAAGTTCATATCCTCCACAGGAGAGAAAGGGAATAATCACTCGCGGGATAATGACATTGGAGAGATCTTCCAAGCTATTTCTATAAGAAATCCAATTTTTTTGCAACTCAGAAGGAACTGGTTCATCCCAACCAGTTTTCAAGGACCAAAGGTCTTGCATGAAAAGTTTTGCGGTGACGATAATTGGCGCCAAAAATTGGAGAGGATCAAATATTTTTGCAATCTCAGACAAAATTTGTCGCTTAGTTTGCGGTTTGATGTCACTGAGATTAATTTTGAAAAAGAAAAAATCCTTTTGAGGACTCCAATAGATGCCTAAGGTTTTGATAGAATTACTTTCTTGAAGAAGCTCTACTGAGTCGTTATAGACTGAAGTTAATGGAAATTTGGAAAGAAATTCTTCCGAATTAGAGTTCCACTTGCACAAGGAAAATCCGCCTCCCAAAAGCAAAGCTGTCAAATCTTTAGAGACCTGTAGTGCTTCAGATACTGACTCAAATGAATGAAGAAAATCGTCAACGTAAAATGATGATTTTAACACTTCAGAAGCCTTAGGAGAATACAACGGGCCATCCTGTTCAGCAAGTAATTTCAACGTACGTATGGCTAGAAAAGCAGAGGGCTTTAGTCCATAGGTTAAGGTTTTTAGGCGAAAAATCTTGACAGGTTTAGTAGGCTCGTCGCGCCAAAGAATTCTCTGAAGGTCGCACTGTTGTTGATCGACCAAAATCTGCCTATACATTTGCTTGATATCAGATATCACTGCGATAGGGAACAAGCGAAAATTCATCAAGACAGAAGAAATGTCAGATTGAATAGGAGGGCCTGATAATAATGTGTCATTCAGAGAAGTTCCATTGGCATCCAAAGCAGAGCCATTAAAGACCACCCTTATGTTTTCCTTTAAAATCTCATTCTTCCAAACTGGATGATGATTGAGGTAAATGACTTCAGATGGGGTATAAGAAGCCTCATCTTTCTTGGTAACAACCTCCATATGATCAAGTGCCTCATATTCCTCCATAAACGTGGAGTATTGAGCTTTAACAACAGGGTCACGTTTAAATTTGTTTTCCACAGCATAGAGTGCTCTAAGAGCCCTAGGGTGTGTTTCAAATAAAAGAGGTGGATTATCCACTCGGGGCATTGTTACAACAAATCTACCCTCTGAATTGCGTTTGGTTGTTTCACGAAACAGTTTTTCACACATTTCATTTTCAACCGAGGAAGGTGAAACTGAATCTATAGTTTCGATTTTCCAAAATCTTTCTAAGTTGTAATCGAGACTTGTATTGACAAAATGACATTGAGAGAAATTTTGAAACGACTTACGAGGGACCTGACCCGTTACTAACCAACCTAGCTTGGTATGATGAACAAACACTCCAGGTGATATTTTAACCTTAGAGCTAAGGAGACATTGCCAAAATACTTGGGCACTGAGAAGTATGTCTACCGGGGCGCTCGTATTAAATGTTGGGTCCGCCAACTGAATGTTATGAGGAAATTGCCACTTTCTAATTTCAAAAGAAGTACTAGGGGTATTACTGCCAATAGTATCAATGGCAAGGCAATTCAACTGAAATGTTGTGTTAGAATTAACAGCATCTTTGATGTGAACACGAACAAAATGCAAAGATTTAACATTGCTATTGTTAATACCGGTAACCTGAATTAATGTAGGTTGCTTGGGAAGACCAAGTTTCTTAATGAGACGCTCACTTATGAAGTCATGGGTGGCGGCATTATCCAATAGGGCACGTGCTTCAAGCCATCTACCAGAAGAGTCTTGAATTTTTATTAACACGGTTGATAGTAGCACCTGGGAACTACGAATTGAGCTAGAGCTCTGAGTATAAGATTGCGCATTAGCTCCTGGGGATGCATCTTTAGAACATCCAGGGGAAGGAGCCTGACGTGGCTTTTCAAACCTATGAAGCAAGGTATGATGTTGAGCCTTGCAATGGGAGCAAGTATTTTTGGATAAGCAATCAGGCACCATATGCCTAGTTGACAAACAGTTATAGCAATATCTTTTTTGAGCTATTAATTTGCGTCTTTCATCGGTAGAAAGGGCTTTAAAGGCAACGCAGGAATATAACCTGTGAGGTGCTTTACAGAGAATACAATCCGTTGAGTTATGCTGAACAGTAAAGACAGCAGATTTGTTTATTTTAGCACCGACTGGTTTCACAACATTAGATTTGTTATCTGCACTTCCTGACATATGACAGGCTACGGCTGACAAAACCTGACATCTATTATTCATAAACGTAAGCAATGAGCCATAAATATATGAAGTGTCATTTGTTAATTCCCTTTCCCATGCCTTTAAAGTTGATGAATCAAATTTAGAAGTAACCAAGTGAACTAAGAATAGATCCCAGTGCTCGACCGGTTGATTCAACCGTGCCAATGCTCTGACGTGTAGTTGGACCGTGTCACTTAAGGCTCGCAGTGTTGACAAGCTGTCAGCTCGCAATGCGGGCAGGTTAAATAAGGCTTGAATGTGCCTCTGTAAACATAATTTTTCATTGCCATAACGGCCTTTAAGAAGCTCGATAGCAATGTTATAGTTTTCTCCTGTTAAGGGAAGTTCTCTTATAAGTTGAAGGGGTGGCCCCTGCAAAATGGATTTTAAGTAATGAAATTTCTGAATTTCCGGAAGTGTGGCATTATTATGTACTAATGAACTGAACAATTCAAAGAATGATTGCCACATCTCTTCCTTTCCTGAAAAATGCGGAATTTCAATTTTAGGTAGCAATGGTTTGATACCATTCCCATGGTCGCTAATTCTTCCTTGAGTTTCCTCTACCTTCAACGCCAGGGTCAAAGTTCTTACTAATGCCACAGCCTGAGCGTGTGTATCAAAGTAATTACTCTCTACTTCTTCCCTATCTGATTGATGTTCTGGACTTTTGATTTCAATTTCAAGTTGCACGAGATCATATTTCTCGTACGCCTGTTCAAAAGCTTTTAAACGCTGAGATATAATATCAAGATTTTGTTCCTCTTTCGGTAGAGTGGCTAGATATTTTTGAAAATGGGTAAGTTGACCTTTGTAGGCCGCCCGAGAGTTTAACAGTTTATCGTCTATTATTACTGGCATGGCTGGGAAGTTGGAATAACTCACCTACCAAAGCTGCTTGCGGCACCAGACGGACCTGCTTTCCAGAAAGAAACCAGTTATGGAGTAAGCTGGGATTGTCTCCGCTTTCCCGCAGATCTCCTGCGCTAGCCACGATATACTGAAATGTATAAGGCAAATATTAGATTACACAAGTTCTGTTTTTTTTTGAATAGAATTTGTGGTCTCAGAATAAAGGTTCTGGGTTCGATCCCGGGTTTCGGCACCATGGAAAAGGGGTGAGTAGTTAGCACCCCAACTGGGAAAAGGGGGATTGGGATTCGGGCACACAGTGAAATTTAAAGAGCGATGAGGAAGAGACCAAATATTGATAACCAAGGTTTGATACATTTATTTGATTTGTGAAGTAATAACAAACATTTTCATTTAGAAGAATAATTAAAAGAAGCTAATAAAAAATGCAAGGTTTCTCCAGGAAACTTAGAATGAAGAAGAATTATAATAAAAATGCATAAAAAGGCCATATAAAGGCGACTAAAAAAGTATGTTTAAGAAAAATATCTAAAAACAAGCAAGAAGCAAGAAAAAAGGCTTAGCCTTGAAAAAATGTATAAACCAAGTGAAGGTAGTTCACGTTACCAATAATTCGATACTTTTGTACTTAGTATTTGGCCCGCAGGAAGCGGGTTGTGATCCAAACGATGGCTTCCTCTAAGCTGCCTCGGCATGCGTTCCGAGAAAGCTGGATGGTGGCTCCATTGGCGAATTGCACCCCGCAGGAACAGACCTCTTGGTAATGATCTGTCCGGCGGTTTACAAACAATTGTAGTTTCTCATCGCCAAGTGGTGGTGAGCTAGCGGGCTGACTTAGTTGCTGAGGTGAAGGTCGTTGACTCATGCCCCGCCCAGCATGACAGAGTCCGAGTGATGAAGCATGCCGCCTGGCAAGGTTCCAGCCACTCAATGTTTACTAACAGGGCCTTCCCAAGAAGGGCCTTGCTGTGGAACGGCAGGCAGCCGAGGTCAGACTGGTTTAAGCAGGTAGATGTAGACAAGGCCGCAGAACGGCGAAGCGGAGAATTTATAGTGGAAATGACGACAGCGCGTAGAACAATCCAGAATGAAGGCGGGGCGTCAAACAGCCAATCAGCGCACAGCCCAAGCACATTGCGACGGTTGCCGCTGAGATGAGCACAGTACCTCATGAAAAAGTGTGACAGTATGGTGCGTCTAGAAAGACACTTCAGAAAAAGGTGAGTTGACAAGAATAATAAAGAACAACAATTCAAATGAAACGTAAGTTAAGTAAATAATCAGAACACCGTGTTCATACTGCAATTATAACGGAAAAAAATAATGGGGCAAAATTGAACGAGTGTTTCAAACCGTGCGGGAAACATAGCCACAAAAAAAAACATTCGCAGAAGCGAACACAGGCTATGAGAGTGATGTGTAACATAAATACCATAAGGTATAATAGAAGTAAATTTAAATTACGAAGCCGAGACAAAGTTTCAGGGAAATTACATGAGAAGCTTTATGAGCAAAGTGTAACATAAATACCGTAAGGTATAATAAGAAGCTGGATTTGGATAATGAAAATAAGAAAAGATATTAAAGACGACAAACTAGAAACACAGACTGAACGTAAAATCAACAAGACCACAAGGTCACACTAAGCCGCAGATACCAATAAATTAAATTTAACAGAGACCAAAATAAAATAACGGCCGATTCACAATAAAGAGCCTACAGGTATCACAATACACGAAAGAAACTCAAAATTAGATTAAAAGAAAAACAAGGTCTTTTCATACCACAATGACACAAACGCGTGTGAACTCGACCGACACCAAAATAAGACAAAAAAAATGAAGATTGTAGTTTTACGTGACCGTGAATCTTGTGATTATGAGCCACGGGACCTCCTTAGTAGGATAAATAAGCCGGTTCTGGCACAGGGGCTAATGGGCAAGATGGCCGCCGCGCGCAATCACTCTATGTTATTCTTATGGAGGGGTCATTCAGAGCTGGCACAGGGGCTATTGGGCAAAATGGCCGCCACGGCCTGAGACCGTGGATTACGTCACAGGGAGAGGTCGGCCGTGTAGTTGCCAAATGGAATATTTATTATTATTATTATTATTATTATTAGGTAATTGTTAATTGATCATGTATAATCAAGACCAGCCTTATATTGTCCACTTTTTGGTGTAGTGGCTAGCATTCTTGGAGGTCATTCCTGAGGTTCGAATCCCGGCTCTGCCAAGAAATTTAATTTCTGGTCTCATGAGTGGAACGGGGTACACTCAGCCTTGTGAGGCAAAACTGACAAGAGCTGGCTTTTGATTCATACCTCAACAATTCTGCCTAACCCAACTTCACCTAACCTAACCTAACCTAACCTAACCTAACCTATCCTAACCTAACTTCAAAGTCAAAGCAAATATAAAAGCAAATGTGAAAGCACACATAATAAACTAAGTTATAACCTAACCTAACTTCACCTAACCTAACCTCACCTAACCTGTCCTAACCTAACCTAACGTAACCTACCTAATTTAAAATTGCAAGCGAAAAAAATTTAGCAAAAAGTATGAGAAAAAAGTGAGAGCAAATGTAAGAGCACAAATAATAAACTTAGTTATAACCTAACCACACCTAACCTAACCTAACCTAACCTAACATAACCAAACTTCAAAGTGAGAGCAAAAATGTAAGAGCAAATGAGAGAGCACAAATAATAAACTTAGTTATAACCTAACCTAACCTAACCCACAGAAACCTCATTTAAAGATTTTAGATTTTATGTTTTAACATTTTAGATTTTTGATTTTTTCATTTTACATTTTTTAGATTTTACATTTTACATTTTTGATTTTTTGTATTTTAGATGTTAGTTTTTTTTAGATTTTACATTTTAAATTTAAGATTTTTTGATTTTAGATTTTACTTTTTACATTTTCCGAAAAGAGTAAACTACTAGGTCACATACCTAACCTCACCAAACCTAACTTTGCCAAACCTAACTTAAGCTAATTCAAAGGCTAATGCACATACACAAAGTATATAAGGGTACAAGCAACTATCCTTATGCTAGTTTTATAGGTTACTGTACAATATGATAACTACCCCAACCGTTTTTTTTTTCATTTGTTGTTTACACATATGACAATTTTCCAATTCCCCATTTTCATTTTTTTAAATGTTAGTTTTAAGTTTTTCAATTTCATAACATGGAAACATGGATTTTGCATTATGTTGTTTACACATTTATCAATTTCACAATTTCCCATTTACAGTTCTTAAAATGTCAGTTTAAAGTTTTTCAATTTCATGATATAGAAACATGGATTTTCCAATTTGTTGTTTACACATTTGTCAATTTACCAAATTCCCATTTACAGTTTTTAAAATTTCAGTTTAATGGTTTTTTTTTATTTTGTCAATATGGAAACATGGATTTTCCAATTTGTGTTTTACATGTTCATTTTGCATTAGGAGTGGAGAGAGGTGAGTAGTAATAAAAAATGTACAAGCAGTTTCCATACGGTACAATATTTTTTTATTTAAATACATGTACACTATTTACACATAATACATTTTTATATATATTCCTTATTGTTATAAATTGTACACTTGTTTTTATTTTGTTTTCTATTTTATTTATTTTTGATTATGAATGCCATTTCTTATTTTGTTTTATTTTTATTTTTGTAGTGCTATTGTTTTATTTCCTAAATTGTTTTGTTTTATGTATTTGCTAGTTGCAGGCAGAAGATTTTGATATTCATAACTTAACTCTTTAAGCATGGTTAATGATTGAGTAATGACCATAGGCATGTGTACCTATACCATCAGCATCAATCACTCTTTTATCATCACCAGGACACAAAGCAATTTTGTTTAGTCTTATAGATGATATGTCATGTTGTTTAGAAGCGATAATGTTCATTGGTATTCTTTTTACATTGTTTTTCATGACACAATCCTTATAATCTTGAAAGCTTATACAATTTTTGACAACACCTCTGTTAATACCTTTAATCTTTTTGATTTCTTTACCATTTATGTCTAATGCGTACATTTTAGCTCTAAGTCCAACAAATGCTTTTATAATTTGTCCACAAGCCTCGTCTTTAAATTTCCCCAACGTTTTCTTGTTTGATGTAGAGTAACATATGTGATTAGTAGGATAATCTGATGTGTCCAGGTGTTGTAGGAAATCCAACTTGTCTTGATATACATCTGGGGTGTTAACCAAATATATGAACGAGTCAGTATCCATATACATGAGTTTAAGATTGTTCATGCCATAATAGGGTAGCAGGACATCATAGTGGTGGGAATACATGAGAGCTTTTGAAATATCCAGTATACACATTCCAATATATATAGGCTTATTGAATACAATGTTACGTTTAGACATGTGGAAAGCAGCAAGGTTAGGGCCATAAATTGTTCTGTCGATAAATGTCGGCTTTGCTATTAGCTTTTCTGCCTTTTTGCTGTCAGTCACAAGACGTATGTCTATTCTTTTACGGATATTTTCCATTGTTTTCCCAAAAATGGCATTGTTGAATAATTTGTACAGATTTTTCTCAAAATCATTTTTGGCTTGTTTTCGAAGGTTGTTATTAAAATCAACGTATGCCTTTAACCAAGGTCTTTGTTTAAACTTTAACACACGATGAATTTTTATCAATTTTATTCCATGATCTAAAGCCTGTTTTAATGCCATGTAGTGAACAACATATCGCCTTCGATTTCCAAGATGAGGAATTAGTTTTTTCAGAGACGAATCCTTAGGTTGTGTACACTCTGGTAGGAAAGGTAAATCGTTGTGTAGATCATGAAGGTCAGATGGGTAATCAACATCAACGTCTAGAATGTATCCCACAGGATCGTCTTTCTTTAGTTTTTCTAGATCAACAGTATCTGGAGAAACCCACTGAAATCCACCATAAGGAAGGGAGTGACACATAGCCCACCCGTATTGGTTGTTGGCATCATCATAGGTAATAAACTGCGATGGTTTCTCAGAATCATAGGTTTCCATGTATTTATTGTTAGCTTCAGCATACCGATGAGACACCTGGCATATGCCTCCACGTATTCCAGACTCGATTAAAAGAATCTGATCGTAATCCTGTAGCAATTCCAGTTCAATGCCTGTGTAAAGGAGCATTGCATCGAAACTTAAACCAGGCGAAGTAAAAAAGTGTGCAGCATCCACTCGGTGTGTTTCTAGTGTTTTGTTTCTAAAGGTTTCAAAGCTGTCTGCAAGAAGGAGTACATCTGAAGTTAGGTAGAGGTCACTATATTCCCCTAGAGTTTTAATGTTGAACTGATTCCAGACACTTTTGGCATGTTCATAGTCTTCTTGACTAACATCTTCTTGACTTAATTTGTTAAAGAATGCCTCTTTTGGAGGTAAACACGTTTCACTTAACTTTTCCCATGAGTCAATGTAGTCATAACAAAATACCCCTTTACGAGTCATGAGCATTGCATTTTCTTTTCCAAAGTACTTGTCTGTTTCAGGGTATGATGTTAAGTTGGAAACTAAGTTTTCCAAACTACTCGGCATTAACCGAAACGTATCCACAAATCTAAGCTTAACATTTCCTACATATTTGGTAAAGGAAATGTACTTTTCTTTGGAGTTAGCGATAACATCCACTCTCTCAGTAGTACATCCCAATTGCTTTACAATGAAATTTGCGTCGTAGCCACTCATATTATGTAGAAACACAGGAACGGGGTTTCGTGTTTTACACCTCAAATTACAGTTATTGTGAGCACTTCCACGGTATTCCCCTGTAATATGGCAGTGGTCTCGAACTTTCCAGTCCTCTTTGGTGAATGGTTTATGACACAAATAACAGGTTTCAGAAGATTGGAACTCTGCTTCTTGATGCTCAGTTAAAGCTTTTGAAACATTTAAGCTGTAAAGTCTATCAATTTCATTAGCTATTGAGATCAAACAGTCCATAAACTTTTCTGCAGCGTCAGGTCCACGATAAATAACAGGTTGGCTTGGAAGATTTGTCTTTATGTGTTCCACAGCGGGTGATGGTTTAACGTATATACCAAAGCTCATAGGAACATGACTCTGGTATGGCACTGTATAACTTGCTTCAGGATTGGGCAAACATGTTTGATAGGGTAAGAGTATACTTTCGAAATCTGCATAGATAACGTAAGGTATTCTTAGCATTTTTTCCACGTTTAAAAATTTGACAATGGGGTTTTTAATAGGCATTTCAACCCTAGCAATGTCATGCTGGACACACAAAGCTCTATGTTCTTTCAATTTTTCCATTCCTTGTTGTCCATATTGATTATCAAAGTGAGTAAAACACCGTTTACACGTATATATCTTATGTTCACGGCGGGTAATCTGATGTGCTACTAGTTTATCAAAATCTTTGATAAAGACGTAGTGGTTCTGGCCGGATGATGAACTTAGCAGAAGGAGGTCGCGATGGTCTTGCATCTCTTGATCCACAACCTTTAGAGGGAACAATTTGTTGTCTTGTTCCAATCCAAATACATTAATGGATATATCGTTGGCTTTTTCAAATTTGGGAATGTCAACTAGCGATGTAGGAAACGATATTACAGAAAAATCATACTTGTTGTCCAGGTCCTTGTATTTACTAATGCGATGAGCATTCTTTTTAACCAGTTTTGCTAAAATGGCATACATAAAACACTTTTCATCATTCAAATTTTCAGGATTAATGCAGGCTTTTCTTGCTTGTATAGCTGCTGGTAATGGAATATATGTGCTTCCACGCAAGGGATTGTACTTATTTATTTTCAATCGTACTCCTTCCACTGCTAACAAAGCCCAATTACTGCCTTTTAGCTCAGATTCCTCCATTTCCGTAGTTAACTTTGTAAATTGTGTTTCCAAGAAACTACTTAAGTCCGTTTCCAAAAATAGGGCCTGATTTCGTGTTTTAAATGCACGATCTGTAATTTCATTGGCAGATGTATGAATGAATCTACATTCAGCCACAAGATTAACTTTTATCGACTTGTGCATTGCTAGTTCTTTCTGCATAGCTTGTATTATTTGCTGTTTGGACTCTTTAAGGTATGAATTTAAATCCTTGCACGTATCGCAACGAATGAAATAGGATTTAAGTCGACCTCCAAAAGATGTCTCATATTCAATAAGTCCATTTTTGTCAGGGACCAATGACAGTAGGTAATGTTTTGTAGGCTCTGCTTTTTGTCTTTTAGCTACCGACACAACATTACAACATTCTTCATGACGACGTCCATTGTAGGCATTGTTGAATGTACTACCACAGGTCTTGCACTCATGAAATTCACCACACGATACTTCATGTCGCTTCCTATGATAGTCTCGAAGAAAAGTCTTTCCCCACTCTTTACACATATAGCTAGGAATGGCTTCTTCCATTATGATTGTTGATTTCTGCAAACAGCTGCTTACTGCGTATCACAGGGCTAGAGGTTGGTCAGTGAGACGGTCTTTCACGATGTGAACACCGTGAGAGGTAGTAGTCAACTGGTGATATTCTTGTGAAGGGTCCACTAATATACCCCTAGTCTAGACCAACAGCTCTTTACAGCGTATGACAAGGCTGTATACTGGACAGTGAGACGGTCTTTCACGATGTGAACACTGTAACAAGTAGTAGTCAACTGATTATATACTTGCTAAGGGTTCTCTAATATACAATAGTCAAGACCCACAGCTACTTACTGAGTAGTACAAGGCTGTACAATAGTTGTTTTAACAGTCTTTCACGATGTGGTCACTGTGAATGGTGGTAGTCAACTGATGATATTCTTGATAAGGGTCCTCTAATGTACCCCTGGTTAAGGGTAACAGCTGTTCACTGCTTATGACAAGGCTAAAGACTGGTTACTTCAACGGTCTTTCACAATGTAAACACTGTGACAGGTAGTAGTCAACTGAAAATATTCTTATGGCCTACTCAAGGTTATCAGGTACTTACTGCATATCAAAAGGCTGTACACTCATGTGTGTTAGGCACTTTTTCTTGCTAAGGACCCCAATATTCCCTACACAAGGCTATACATGTTAGTTCTAAACACTTAGTGGTTAATTGTATATTCAATTTTTGTACAAAGCTTATACAAGCACGTTTTTATGAGGTAAAACTTTGTTAAATAGCTGCATGCGACACACAAAGTATGTTGCCGCTATCTAGCGGTGACTATGAGAACTACTTGAACGACCAGCATGCTACCTAGCGCTCCATTTCAACACTCGCTCACTGAACGACCAGCATGCTATCTAGCGGTCGATAGCAATACTCCTCAACTACCAGCCTGCTATCTATCGGTCAATATGACAACTCACTCAACTACCAACATGCTACATGGCTTTTTTGGTCAGTTTTTTGTTGGCTTATGTTGGCTTTTATTGGCTTTTGTTGGCTTTTGTTGGCTTTTGTTGGCTTTTTGTTGGCTTTTGTTGGCTTTTGTATTAGCTCTTTTATATTTGCTCTTGTTTGTTGGGAAAGTATGTTGGTCTTGGAAAGTATGTCAGTCCTTTTTTATGGCTGTAAAATGCTTACAGCCATGTTTGTAAGCAGCAACAACAACAACACACAATATTCCAAAACAATCCAAAGTACTCTAAGGTTTATCAATGACTCTCAACTCTTACACTTACCTCTATCCCATGCCTAGTCAAAAATAGTGTATTTTTCAAATTTTTCAAAAAATATTTGGAAAGTAGGCTATATCATTAAACTAAAAATCCTAAAAAGACATATGTTAACTCCAACACCTACCTCTATACCATTCTTAGTCCAAAAATAGTGTATTTTTAAATTTTCCAAAAACATATTTCCAAAATGGGTTATATTTCCAAAATTAAAAAGTTTACAAAAATGTTTGTTTGACAGAAATGAATGGCCTTTACCCCCTCTACCACGGTACCAAGTCCCAGGTCTCTAGGACAACAAAAATAAAATTTTGAAAATGGGCTTTATTTCCAAAATTAAGAATTTTACAAACAAGTTTGTCTAACGTAAATCAATGGTCTTTACCCCTTCTATTCCCATACCAAGTCTCAGGTCACTAGGTCAAGAAAATAAAATTTTTAAAAAATGGTCACTATTTTGGAAACTAGGAATTCTACAAAAAAGTTTGTTTAACATAAATGAAAGGTCTCTATCCCCTCTACCGGTAAACCAAGTTACAGGTCTGTAGGATAAAAATGAAAAACGTTCAACTGGGAAAGTAGGCGATTTTTCATAAAACCAAACATTCTAAAAAGTGTTCTATGGGCTTAAAATAATGGCCTCTATGTCCTTTATTTTTTATATAAAACTTTTTTATTTTTTACATTTTTTTGAAAAAAGTTCAATTTTGAAATTTTTATATTTTGGAAACTAGAAAGTTTACAAAAATGTTTGTTTGACGTAAATGACTGCCCCTGACCCCATCTACCACCAAAATAAATTTCAATTCGCTAGGACAAAAAATAACAGTAGTGGAGTGGTGGCGCTTTTAACTCACTCCAGAACCCCCCTTGCTCTACTACTAAGCCTCAGCCATGTTAAATATCTCTCGAACGCATGGTCCGATTTTGACAAATGAGGTATCGTTGGACTCGGGCTGACGTTATCTTTGCTATGGACTATTCGTTATATTTTTCAATTTTTTTTTGAAAAATATAACGAAAAATATAACGAATAGTCCATAGCAAAGATAACGTCAGCCCGAGTCCAACGATACCTCATTTGTCAAAATCGGACCATGCGTTCGAGAGATATTTAACATGGCTGAGGCTTAGTAGTAGAGCAAGGGGGGTTCTGGAGTGAGTTAAAAGCGCCACCACTCCACTACTGTTATTTTTTGTCCTAGCGAATTGAAATTTATTTTGGTGGTAGATGGGGTCAGGGGCAGTCATTTACGTAAAACAAACATTTTTGTAAACTTTCTAGTTTCCAAAATATAAAAATTTCAAAATTGTACTTTTTTCAAAAAAATGTAAAAAATAAAAAAGTTTTATTATAAAAAATAAAGGACATAGAGGCCATTATTTTAAGCCTATAGAACACTTTTTAGAATGTTTGGTTTTATGAAAAATCGCCTACTTTCCCAGTTGAACGTTATTCATTTTTGTCCTACAGACCTGTAACTTGGTTTACCGGTAGAGGGGATAGAGACCTTTTATTTATGTTAAACAAACTTTTTTGTAGAATTCCTAGTTTCCAAAATAGTGACCATTTTTTAAAAATGTTATTTTCTTTACCTAGTGACCTGAGACTTGGTATGGGAATAGAAGGGGTAAAGACCATTGATTTACGTTAGACAAACTTGTTTGTAAAATTCTTAATTTTGGAAATAAAGCCCATTTTCAAAATTTTATTTTTGTTGTCCTAGAGACCTGGGACTTTGTACCGTGGTAGAGGGGGTAAAGGCCATTCATTTCTGTCAAACAAACATTTTTGTAAACTTTTTAATTTTGGAAATATAACCCATTTTGGAAATATGTTTTTGGAAAATTTAAAAATACACTATTTTTGGACTAAGAATGGTATAGAGGTAGGTGTTGGAGTTAACATATGTCTTTTTAGGATTTTTAGTTTAATGATATAGCCTACTTTCCAAATATTTTTTGAAAAATTTGAAAAATACACTATTTTTGACTAGGCATGGGATAGAGGTAAGTGTAAGAGTTGAGAGTCATTGATAAACCTTAGAGTACTTTGGATTGTTTTGGAATATTGTGTGTTGTTGTTGTTGCTGCTTACAAACATGGCTGTAAGCATTATGCAGCCATAAAAAAAAGGACTGACATACTTTCCAAGACCAAATAAGCCCCAACAAGCAAGAGCAAATATGAAAGAGCTAATACAAAAGCCAACAGAAAAAGGCAACAAAAAACTGACAAAAAAGCCATGTAGCATGCTGGTAGTTGAGTGAGTTGTTATATTGACCGATAGGTAGCAGGCTGGTAGTTGAAGAGTAATGAAATCGACCGCTAGATAGCATGCTGGTCGTTCAGTGAGTGAGTGTTGAAATAGAGCGCTAGGTAGCATGCTGGTCGTTCAAGTAGTTCTCATAGTCACCGCTAGATAGCGGAAACATACTTTGCGTGTTGCATTTGACTGTTTAGTAAAGTTTTACCGAGTGAAAACGTGCTCGTATATGCTGTGTATTTAAATTTATTATACTATTAACCACTAAGTGTTTAGAACTAACATGTATAGCCTTGTGTAGGGAATATAGAGGGCCTTTAGCAAAAAATAGCAAAAAAAAAAGACTGTCTAACACATGAGTGTACAGCCTTTTGATATGCAGTAAGTACCTGATAACCTTGAGTAGGCCATAAGAATATTTTCAGTTGACTACTACCTGTCACAGTGTTTACATTGTGAAAGACCGTTGAAACAACCAGTCTTTAGCCTTGGCATAAGCAGTGAGCAGCTGTTATCCTTAACCAGGGGTATATTAGAGGACCCTTATCAAGAATATCATCAGTTGACTACCGCCACTCACAGTGACCACATCGTGAAAGACTGTCAAAACAACTATTGTACAGCCTCGTACTACTCAGTAAGTAGCTGTTGGTCTTGACTATTGTATATTAGAGAACCCTTAGCAAGTATATAATCAGATGACTACTACTTGTTACAGTGTTCACATCGTGAAAGATCGTCTCACTGTCCAGTCTACAGCCTTGTCATACGCTGTAAAGAGTTGTTGGTCTAGACTAGGGGTATATTAGTGGACCCTTCACAAGAATATCACTAGTTGACTACTACCTCTCACGGTGTTCACATCGTGAAAGACCGTCTCACTGACCAACCTCTAGCCCTGTGATACGCAGTAAGCAGCTGTTTGCAGAAATCAACATTCATAATGGAAGAAGCCATTCCTAGCTATATGTGTAAAGAGTGTGGAAAGACTTTTCTTCGAGACTATCATAGGAAGCGACATGAAGTATCGTGTGGTGAATTTCATGAGTGCAAGACCTGTGGTAGTACATTCAACAATGCCTACAATGGACGTCGTCATGAAGAATGTTGTAATGTTGTGTCGGCAGCTAAAAGACAAAAGGCAGAGCCTACAAAACATTACCTACTGTCATTGGTCCCTGACAAAAATGGACTTATTGAATATGAGACATCTTTTGAAGGTCGACTTAAATCCTATTTCATTCGTTGCGATACGTGCAAGGATTTAAATTCATACCTTAAAGAGTCCAAACAGCAAATAATACAAGCTATGCAGAAAGAACTAGCAATGCACAAGTCGATAAAAGTTAATCTTGTGGCTGAATGTAGATTCATTCATACATCTGCCAATGAAATTACAGATCGTGCATTTAAAACACGAAATCAGGCCCTATTTTTGGAAACGGACTTAAGTAGATTCTTGGAAACACAATTTACAAAGTTAACTACGGAAATGGAAGAATCTGAGCTAAAAGGCAGTAATTGGGCTTTGTTAGCAGTGGAAGGAGTACGATTGAAAATAAATAAGTACAATCCCTTGCGTGGAAGCACATATATTCCATTACCAGCAGCTATACAAGCAAGAAAAGCCTGCATTAATCCTGAAAATTTGAATGATGAAAAGTGTTTTATGTATGCCATTTTAGCAAAACTGGTTAAAAAGAATGCTCATCGCATTAGTAAATACAAGGACCTGGACAACAAGTATGATTTTTCTGTAATATCGTTTCCTACATCGCTAGTTGACATTCCCAAATTTGAAAAAGCCAACGATATATCCATTAATGTATTTGGATTGGAACAAAACAATAAACTGTTCCCTCTAAAGGTTGTGGATCAAGAGATGCAAGACCATCGTGACCTCCTTTTGCTAAGTTCATCATCCGGCCAGAACCACTACGTCTTTATCAAAGATTTTGATAAACTAGTAGGACATCAGATTACTCACCATGGACATAAGATATATACGTGTAAACGGTGTTTTACTCACTTCGATAATCGATATGGTCAACAAGGAATGGAAAAATTGAAAGAACATAGAGCTTTGTGTGTCCAGCATGACATTGCTAGGGTTGAAATGCCTATTAAAAACCCCATTGTCAAATTTTTAAACGTGGAAAAAATGCTAAGAATACCTTACGTTATCTATGCAGATTTCGAAAGTATACTCTTACCCTATCAAACATGTTTGCCCAATCCTGAAGCAAGTTATACAGTGCCATACCAGAGTCATGTTCCTATGAGCTTTGGTATATACGTTAAACCATCACCCGCTGTGGAACACATAAAGACAAATCTTCCAAGCCAACCTGTTATTTATCGTGGACCTGACGCTGCAGAAAAGTTTATGGACTGTTTGATCTCAATAGCTAATGAAATTGATAGACTTTACAGCTTAAATGTTTCAAAAGCTTTAACTGAGCATCAAGAAGCAGAGTTCCAATCTTCTGAAACCTGTTATTTGTGTCATAAACCATTCACCAAAGAGGACTGGAAAGTTCGAGACCACTGCCATATTACAGGGGAATACCGTGGAAGTGCTCACAATAACTGTAATTTGAGGTGTAAAACACGAAACCCCGTTCCTGTGTTTCTACATAATATGAGTGGCTACGACGCAAATTTCATTGTAAAGCAATTGGGATGTACTACTGAGAGAGTGGATGTTATCGCTAACTCCAAAGAAAAGTACATTTCCTTTACCAAATATGTAGGAAATGTTAAGCTTAGATTTGTGGATACGTTTCGGTTAATGCCGAGTAGTTTGGAAAACTTAGTTTCCAACTTAACATCATACCCTGAAACAGACAAGTACTTTGGAAAAGAAAATGCAATGCTCATGACTCGTAAAGGGGTATTTTGTTATGACTACATTGACTCATGGGAAAAGTTAAGTGAAACGTGTTTACCTCCAAAAGAGGCATTCTTTAACAAATTAAGTCAAGAAGATGTTAGTCAAGAAGACTATGAACATGCCAAAAGTGTCTGGAATCAGTTCAACATTAAAACTCTAGGGGAATATAGTGACCTCTACCTAACTTCAGATGTACTCCTTCTTGCAGACAGCTTTGAAACCTTTAGAAACAAAACACTAGAAACACACCGAGTGGATGCTGCACACTTTTTTACTTCGCCTGGTTTAAGTTTCGATGCAATGCTCCTTTACACAGGCATTGAACTGGAATTGCTACAGGATTACGATCAGATTCTTTTAATCGAGTCTGGAATACGTGGAGGCATATGCCAGGTGTCTCATCGGTATGCTGAAGCTAACAATAAATACATGGAAACCTATGATTCTGAGAAACCATCGCAGTTTATTACCTATGATGATGCCAACAACCAATACGGGTGGGCTATGTGTCACTCCCTTCCTTATGATGGATTTCAGTGGGTTTCTCCAGATACTGTTGATCTAGAAAAACTAAAGAAAGACGATCCTGTGGGATACATTCTAGACGTTGATGTTGATTACCCATCTGACCTTCATGATCTACACAACGATTTACCTTTCCTACCAGAGTGTACACAACCTAAGGATTCGTCTCTGAAAAAACTAATTCCTCATCTTGGAAATCGAAGGCGATATGTTGTTCACTACATGGCATTAAAACAGGCTTTAGATCATGGAATAAAATTGATAAAAATTCATCGTGTGTTAAAGTTTAAACAAAGACCTTGGTTAAAGGCATACGTTGATTTTAATAACAACCTTCGAAAACAAGCCAAAAATGATTTTGAGAAAAATCTGTACAAATTATTCAACAATGCCATTTTTGGGAAAACAATGGAAAATATCCGTAAAAGAATAGACATACGTCTTGTGACTGACAGCAAAAAGGCAGAAAAGCTAATAGCAAAGCCGACATTTATCGACAGAACAATTTATGGCCCTAACCTAGCTGCTTTCCACATGTCTAAACGTAACATTGTATTCAATAAGCCTATATATATTGGAATGTGTATACTGGATATTTCAAAAACTCTCATGTATTCCCACCACTATGATGTCCTGCTACCCTATTATGGCATGAACAATCTTAAACTCATGTATATGGATACTGACTCGTTCATATATTTGGTTAACACCCCAGATGTATATCAAGACAAGTTGGATTTCCTACAACACCTGGACACATCAGATTATCCTACTAATCACATATGTTACTCTACATCAAACAAGAAAACGTTGGGGAAATTTAAAGACGAGGCTTGTGGACAAATTATAAAAGCATTTGTTGGACTTAGAGCTAAAATGTACGCATTAGACATAAATGGTAAAGAAATCAAAAAGATTAAAGGTATTAACAGAGGTGTTGTCAAAAATTGTATAAGCTTTCAAGATTATAAGGATTGTGTCATGAAAAACAATGTAAAAAGAATACCAATGAACATTATCGCTTCTAAACAACATGACATATCATCTATAAGACTAAACAAAATTGCTTTGTGTCCTGGTGATGATAAAAGAGTGATTGATGCTGATGGTATAGGTACACATGCCTATGGTCATTACTCAATCATTAACCATGCTTAAAGAGTTAAGTTATGAATATCAAAATCTTCTGCCTGCAACTAGCAAATACATAAAACAAAACAATTTAGGAAATAAAACAATAGCACTACAAAAATAAAAATAAAACAAAATAAGAAATGGCATTCATAATCAAAAATAAATAAAATAGAAAACAAAATAAAAACAAGTGTACAATTTATAACAATAAGGAATATATATAAAAATGTATTATGTGTAAATAGTGTACATGTATTTAAATAAAAAAATATTGTACCGTATGGAAACTGCTTGTACATTTTTTATTACTACTCACCTCTCTCCACTCCTAATGCAAAATGAACATGTAAAACACAAATTGGAAAATCCATGTTTCCATATTGACAAAATAAAAAAAAACCATTAAACTGAAATTTTAAAAACTGTAAATGGGAATTTGGTAAATTGACAAATGTGTAAACAACAAATTGGAAAATCCATGTTTCTATATCATGAAATTGAAAAACTTTAAACTGACATTTTAAGAACTGTAAATGGGAAATTGTGAAATTGATAAATGTGTAAACAACATAATGCAAAATCCATGTTTCCATGTTATGAAATTGAAAAACTTAAAACTAACATTTAAAAAAATGAAAATGGGGAATTGGAAAATTGTCATATGTGTAAACAACAAATGAAAAAAAAAAACGGTTGGGGTAGTTATCATATTGTACAGTAACCTATAAAACTAGCATAAGGATAGTTGCTTGTACCCTTATATACTTTGTGTATGTGCATTAGCCTTTGAATTAGCTTAAGTTAGGTTTGGCAAAGTTAGGTTTGGTGAGGTTAGGTATGTGACCTAGTAGTTTACTCTTTTCGGAAAATGTAAAAAGTAAAATCTAAAATCAAAAAATCTTAAATTTAAAATGTAAAATCTAAAAAAAACTAACATCTAAAATACAAAAAATCAAAAATGTAAAATGTAAAATCTAAAAAATGTAAAATGAAAAAATCAAAAATCTAAAATGTTAAAACATAAAATCTAAAATCTTTAAATGAGGTTTCTGTGGGTTAGGTTAGGTTAGGTTATAACTAAGTTTATTATTTGTGCTCTCTCATTTGCTCTTACATTTTTGCTCTCACTTTGAAGTTTGGTTATGTTAGGTTAGGTTAGGTGTGGTTAGGTTATAACTAAGTTTATTATTTGTGCTCTTACATTTGCTCTCACTTTTTTCTCATACTTTTTGCTAAATTTTTTTCGCTTGCAATTTTAAATTAGGTAGGTTACGTTAGGTTAGGTTAGGACAGGTTAGGTGAGGTTAGGTTAGGTGAAGTTAGGTTAGGTTATAACTTAGTTTATTATGTGTGCTTTCACATTTGCTTTTATATTTGCTTTGACTTTGAAGTTAGGTTAGGATAGGTTAGGTTAGGTTAGGTTAGGTTAGGTTAGGTGAAGTTGGGTTAGGCAGAATTGTTGAGGTATGAATCAAAAGCCAGCTCTTGTCAGTTTTGCCTCACAAGGCTGAGTGTACCCCGTTCCACTCATGAGACCAGAAATTAAATTTCTTGGCAGAGCCGGGATTCGAACCTCAGGAATGACCTCCAAGAATGCTAGCCACTACACCAAAAAGTGGACAATATAAGGCTGGTCTTGATTATACATGATCAATTAACAATTACCTAATAATAATAATAATAATAATAATAAATATTCCATTTGGCAACTACACGGCCGACCTCTCCCTGTGACGTAATCCACGGTCTCAGGCCGTGGCGGCCATTTTGCCCAATAGCCCCTGTGCCAGCTCTGAATGACCCCTCCATAAGAATAACATAGAGTGATTGCGCGCGGCGGCCATCTTGCCCATTAGCCCCTGTGCCAGAACCGGCTTATTTATCCTACTCTCCTTTTTACGTGGAATCCGAACCACAGGACATGGCATTTCACTTCGAAAATCTCACATGCATTGACCGGGAATCGAACAAAGACAACAAACTTAGGACCACAATGCAGTGGAAAAAAAAACAAAAAGTAAAGGCAGCGAACAGTTGCATTATGTCAAAGTCCAGTTTAAAGAAAAAAATGCCGTAAATAATTAAATTGATAAAAACCCTCAGTGAGTAAATTAGTACATATCGAAGCGAAAGATGAATAATGCTACGGATCGAGAAACGATAAACTGACTAATGAGCAAATTATGCAAATTACATAGTTGAGGCAACAAGGTGAAGTACCCGTAGTTTCAAAAAGATTCTTAGGAAGGAAACGAAAATATATAAAAAAAGAAGAGAAAAACAAAATAAAATCATAGAACTTCCGAAAGTCTAACGACATGAAACACACCTTTCAGGAAATGCCATTAACAGCATAAAGATATAAAATCACATATATATAGAAACGAAAAATATAAAAATTTTAAAGGCACTTCACCAAAAATAAATACCATATAAAACATATTTAAAATGTACACACATCAAAAAAAGTTTTGCATCACCTCGGTTCCCAGATCTCCGGCATATAGACGTTGACTGTGTATATTGTATCCAAGATACAGTCCCTTTGACTGTTCATAGATGTCACTAAAACTGCTCAAAGATGTAAACAACCATGCATGAGCAGGGCCTATTAGACGGAGGGGGTACGACAGCCGATCAGTTCCAGTCATTCCACCAGGACGAAGGTACGCTGCTCATGTTGTCTGTAGTTCTACCATGCCTAGAAGGTCAATACCGCAGTTCGATCGCGTCCGCATTGTTACTTTGTGTCAAGAAGGGCTCTCAACAAGGGAAGTTTCCAGGCGTCTCAGAGTGAACCAAAGCGATGTTGTTCGGACATGGAGGAGGTACAGAGATACAGGAACTGTCGATGACAGGCCTCGCTCAGGCCGCCCAAGGGCTACTACTGTAGTGGATGACCGCTACTTACGGATTGCCGCTCGGAGGAACCCTGACAGCAATGCCACCATGTTGAATAATGCGTTTCGTTCAGCCACAGGACGTCGTGTTTCAACTCAAACTGTGCGCAATAGGCTGCATGATGCGCAACTTCACTCCCGACGTCCATGGCGAGGTCCAGCTTTGCAACCCCGACACCATGCAGCGCGGTACAGATGGGCCCAACAACATGCTGAATGGACCCCACGGAATTGGCATCACGTTCTCTTCACCGATGAGTGTCGCATATGTCTTCAACCAGACAATCGTCGGAGACGTGTTTGGAGGCACCCTGGTCAGGCTGAACGTCTTAGACACACTGTCCAGCGAGTGCAGCAAGGTGGTGGTTCCCTGATGTTTTGGGGTGGCATTATGTGGGGCCGACGTACGCCACTGGTGGTCATGGAAGGCTCCGAAACGGCTTTACGATACCTGAATGACATCCTCCGACCCATAGTGCAACCATATCGGCAGAATATTGGAGAGGCATTTGTCTTCATGGACGACAATTCTCGACCTCATCGTGCACATCTTGTGAATGCGTTCCTTCAAGATAACGACATCGCTCGACTACAGTGGCCAGCATGTTCGCCAGACATGAACCCTATCGAACATGCCTGGGATATGTTGAAAAGGGCTGTTTATGGACGTCTTGACCCACCAACCACTCTGAGATATTTACGCCGAATTGTCGTTGAGGAGTGGGACAATTTGGACCAACAGTGTCTTGATGAACTTGTGGATAGTATGCCACGGCGAATACAGGCATGCATCAATGCAAGAGGACGTGCTACTGGGTATTAGAGGTAGTGGTGTGTACTGCAATCTGGACCACAAATGCTGAAAGTCTAGCTGTATGATGGTACAACATGCAATGTGTGGGTCTCATGAGCAATAAAACGAGCTGAAATGTTGTTTGTGTTGATCTCTATTCCCTTTGTATTTAACGGTTCCGGAACTCTTGGAACCGAGGTGATGCAAAACTTTTTTTGATGTGTGTAGATGAACCAAACACATTTACGCACTCATGGCGGGCCACGGCACACTAAACTTCATTCTTCCAACTTTTCCGTATTATGCTTCTGCGATCACGAAGATAATAGCTTCTTCTACTTCTTCTTATCTGTTATATCTTCTTGAAATACATTTAATATCAAAATCCTTTATATCTTGGGAGGGTAAGGAAGAATTCCCTTTCCCCCTTTAAACCATATACGTCAACTTGTCACCAAGATTTCTCTAAGTGTTCGGCGAACATGGCGGAACCAACCACGCCAGTTCAAAAATCACCCGGCACCAATTATTTGGATAGCCAATTAGAGCAATAGTTTCGAGAACGACAATGTCACTTTTTAATGCCGGATACACACGACACCAATCATATCATTTAGGCGGTTACGGATGTATATAATTATTAGTTCTTCAGGAAGTAATTTGACTTAGGTTAGAAATCTTCTGGGGCTACATACATGAGGAAGAGAGACACGCACATAGGGCACGCTCTGGCGGCCACTTGATAAGAACGGACCCAGGGTCTCTTAAGAGTGGTGAGTTCTGACGAGCAAAGAAGGACAGAGCTCTTCTAATTGTAAGAAGGAAGAGACCACAATTGTCATGCCGAATAAAAATGTTTTGAGACAATGAGTTCTCATGTCTCAACTTCATTACGAATATCTCACTAGCACATCACGTACAAGGCAAAATGTAACGGCATGACAAACTCGTTTCCCGTACATGGATCATTTTTCCATGGTTTAAATAACTAATATTATTCTGATATAGCGCCTTTGACGACAACGAGACATTCTCTCACTTGCTTTCCCGTTTCCACTTCGTTTGACGGTTCTTCACTAATATGCATGACGTAGCTCTGAACTTTCCGGTCACACAAGATAAGACACTGCGTCTTTAACGTCAGTTATTGTTGGAATACTGTTCTACACGTCCTCCAAGTGTGGATTAATTCAGGCTTTTCTTTCTCAGAACTGTAATTTTCACAAACATTAGTGTAACATCATCATGATCATCATAATCTTTATTATTATTATTATTATTATTATTATTATTATTATTATTATTATTATTATTACAGTACCGTTAGCAGTGGCTACGCTCGCTAAAGCGCAGCGTTAGGTCATGGGGTCAAGCTTTCTGCTGACTCAGTAGACGCGTGGGTTTGAGCCCCACCGTCGGCCATCCTTGAAATGGTTTTCCGTGGTTTCCCATTTTCAACACCAGGCAAATGGCGGGACAATACCTTCTGACAGGCCATGGCCGCTTCTTCCACATCCTTGTCCGGTTTCATTCATCTTCATCCATTCCATCTCTCATCTCGACACGCAGGTCTACCACGAGCATCGACTAGAAAGACCTGCACTCAGCCTCTCAGGAGACCACACGACAAAAAATATTATTATTTTTATTAGTAGTAGTAGTACTAGTATTTATTAGAGCCTCCGTGGCTTAGGCGGCAGCACGCCGGCCTCTCACCGCTGGGTCCGTGGTTCAAATCCCGGTCACTCCATGTGAGATCTATGCTGGACAAAACGGAGGCAGACAGGTTTTTCTCCGGGTACTCCGGTTTTCCCTGTCACAATTTCATTCCAGCAACACTCTCCACTATCATTTCATTTCATCTGTAATTCATTTAATCATTGCCCCTGAGGAGTGCGACAGGTTTCGGCAGCCGGCAAGTTATTTTTTCAGTGTTTTCTAGTTGTAATCCATGTAAAGATTTTATTTCAGTCGTTCAACAAGTGGACGAGAGCGTATTTTTGAAAGTGTGTACATTTCAGGGATTCTAATGACTATTTTGAGAACATTGTGTTATTATTATTTGACGTACAATTAGTCGCCTGTCTGTGTGATGACCAGCTAAAAGAAACATAATAAAAAACAAAAGTTTGATGCTTTTCAGTCGGTCGACACGATTGTACCCAAATGAGATGGGTTATTCCCTAATTCTGAATAAAATTACGTGAGATTAATAAATACACTTGGATGACCAGTTTCGATCGTCAAGCGATCATCATCAGATCTATTACACTTAGGCTGTATACAATCTATATCTAAAAATATGGGTGAAAATATTTAAATTATATACACTTATTTAGTTGCAGTATTAGTTGAGATAATGCAACTCGTCAATATTTGTTAGTTGTGATCTACATATGATGTTTTGTTGAGATAATGGAAGTGGTGATTGACATCCGGAATTTGCTTGTTTGGAGTGAATATGTGGTTGTTGTAAATGATCAATTCAGATTGTAGTGTACATGCTACTTATCTGGTTGAGTCTTGCGCGGTCCTGTTGAGAGCAGTTAACTTGGTCACTGTATGCACTCGACTGAGGGGAATTTTCTGTGTGTGAGGGTCCCTTATCTCGTTGGGCTATTCCCCCTCTCGCATTCCCAAGTGCTATGTGTTCCTCGTACAGATGTACCTGTAAGTTTCCAAGTCTAGTCTCTCTAATGTGGTGTATGTTACTGTATTCAGGATAACCTTCAACTATTAAAGACCTGATTTCATACTCCCCACGCATAAGCTAAAAAAGCCCTCTATAAGCGCAAACGGATTAATGAGAATGTCCCGGCACCCTTAATACTGCCATTAATTCCAGCCTAGGTTTATTGAAGAAAACGATATATCGCACACCCTTATCCGATAACATGTTTCCCTTAGTAATCCCTTATCTAGCTTGGCTACATCGTGATGTTGTGTCTTGTTTCCGACGGAGTGTGTTATCAATAAGAGTGAAGAGGGGTGAACTCTCCATAGAAGTGTGTTCGTTTAAATTATTGGGGTTTTTTCTTTTAGCTAAGTGTATTTCGATTGTTTCCTTTCGGTTCGTAATGAATTATTTTTAAGTCAGTTTCAATGTTAGTGAAACTGTGTCTGCGTCGCATATGTGTTCGCATATGGCCGAGTGGGACCCGTATTTTATCGCATTTCTATGTCCATTGTATCGTGTATCCAATCTTCTCCCACTCTGCCCGTTGTAATTTGCTTGACACGCTGTATCTTGGTACGTAATGGAATATACCCCTGACTTTGAATACGGGTCTTGTTTATTTAGATTACTATTTCGCAGATGCTTTCCGGTTGTGTTATTCATTGTAAATGCTACTTTTATGCCTTGTTTTTAGAACAGATTAGTGATTTTATATGTATTCGCGTTCACATAATTGAAACGCGCGAATTTTTAATCATTGTTGTCCGGCTTTTGAAAGGTTTAATTTTATGTCTGGTACAATTTGATCTATTTTGCTGGACGGAAAACTGTTTTCTTTTGCGATTTGCTTGATTATTCAGATTTCCTTATTGTAATTGTCTATTGACATGGGTATGTTTAAAGCCCTGTGCACAATTGAATTGAACCCCGCTAGTTTATGCGTACTGGGGTGATTAGACTGATTGTCAATTGAGTGCTAAGATTGTGTGGCTTTTTGGAATATCGAAATGGGGTGGTGCCGCAGAAAATAAAATAATGTTCTATCCCAGCATTTTCCTGGAGAAAGTGTGGATAAATCCGGGAAAGAACCACTCTCGGGATAACTGACACCCTCCGTATTTAAACCTCTGATATCCGTACTCAGTGCAGCTCCCCATCTCGGGGAGGTCCTTTTTAACGATCATAATTTATATCTTATTTATTTGTTTGATATTCTTTGTTTTGTTATTTTTAAACGGCATATCCAACTCATTATTGACCGTACTTCAATGCAGAGAAAGTATCCCATACGTTACTGATCGTAAGTTAGACACGAATAAAGTTTGCCCCGTACTGCTCTCTCGATGTGATGGAGTGATCTCCAGACTGCAATAAAACAGTGCAACGTCTACTAGAAGTGACAGGTTTTACTTCTCCCGACTCTCTACTCCACTCTCAAACATATTTGGCATCCATAATAAGAACCGCTCGTTTATCATTCGGTTTGAGCACAGTTTGGTTGAAGATACTCATCAAACACTCTATCTGACATAATAATTAAAATAACAATATTAGATATTTTCTAATGTGGCATCTTATCAATATCTCCAGGAATACGCACACCAAATTTTAGAAGTATAGATATCTAGTTTCTGTAGATACCTGAGTTCGAATCTCATCGTCAGCCATCCTTAAAATGACTTTCTGTAATTTATCCATTTTAACGGCAGACAAAAATGATCCTGTTAGAAATCATAGTCATTTAATTCCGTACTTCTTGTGTAGATTATTTTTTCTGATCGCTATCGTGGCCTATGGTCGGTGTTGAGACTTATGGATTCGATTCCTGGTTCAATCAAGAATTTAATCCTGACATCAGGGCTAGGATGAGGTTCATTCAGTCTTAGAAGGACTATTCTTCAAATTGGAATCGATTGCCACCTCAGAAGTACTAGACGTAGTTAATCTAAAGTTCCTCACTTCAGCTGGCTGCTATCTATCATATGGTTGTGACTAGCTCCTTCCTATCTCTTTTCGATTTACAATAAAAGCAAAATCGAACATGACACGCTGAGAGACTGACAGGTCTCCAACATGGATCCTAACTCAATTGCTCTGGATAATTTAGCTTGACTCATATGAGCTCATTACCGATGGACAGCAGTAACTATTCCTAATATTTACTGAAAATATTTAACCCTTGAGAGAGTAAGCCTCTGTTCACGTAGATTTACATAAGCCGGACCTGCGAGGCCCGGGTATGGACAATATAGGAAATACTGGTTTGAGGTCAATGATAATACTGTATTAAGAATGAAATGTGAATATTTAACTACGTTCATTTAGGTTCTGAAATGGAAGTTTAACATCGAAATGAGGAAATAATTGAATCAAATGTGAAGATATATACTACCCTACCAGGGAATTGTTACCGCTAGAAGTGAAGCGGGCCTGTAGTGCATACATTACGTCATCTCGCCTCGTTATGGCTGCAGCGAGAGGTTGCGGAACAAGAGGGGAATTCATGTACTGTCCCCTTAACCGGCAGTGAATTGGATGACCCGGCGAAAACATCGCAATTCATGCCAATAACACAAGACATGTATCAGATAAAGAACAAAAATGATTGAGGTCTGGATTCGAATATTAAAAAAATATGCTGGGGGATACGAGAACTCAAGTTGTCTCAGGGGTGGTTAACAGGATATAGGTGTAACAGGTTAAATCAACTCACTCCCAAACCTAAATAAAAGCAATAGCACAACAGAAATCAGAAGATAAGCACAATTAAAAATATAAAATAGGCATCCATTTATTGGCAACTCATCGACCAACACAAATATAGAAAACTCCAAAAGCCTATCTTGCCTCGGAGATTCGATCTAAATGAAAGCTTGATGTGGACCGATGAAAAAGAAAAATATTTTGAGTCAAAATAAAAATTAAGTTTTAAAGGGTAAACGAATCTCCTTGGTTCTATTCTTAGATATAAATAAAATTAGGAGATACTCGAAGAAAATAAAATAAAAAAACAGATTAGATTTAGTCACATTTGACTATCAAAATCAATTAAACACGATAATGTCTGTCAAGTAGTGTCCTAGATCAGTAATATATTCACTAACGTGAGTTTATAATGAAAGAAAAGTTGAATAAATAGCTTGCCTAAAAATAATAGTATTGATCTCCGTTCTAACTAATGAGAGTAAAAAATCAAATATATTTTATCCACCATTTATTAATTACGATTTTTGCTGTAGCAATATAGGTCCTACTTGACCACTAGATTCATGTTGAAGTCAGTATTTATATTTATCGTACAACGTGCAACTAACATATTCCTTTACATATAGGAATAATTTCCATCACTTGAATGTCTATGTTTTTCCAACCTACCAATCACTCATCCAGAGCCTATATCTCAGTTATCAAAATTATAAAATAGCGTATACAGGTTATTTCTGAGTCTCGTTCCTCAACATATTTCAAACAAACGTGCACCCATTATCTTCCACTTATGCGAAAGTCAAAGTCATGGCTGATCATTATATCACAACTAAGAGTTCCCATATTTCCCAATTCGATGGTATAATTGCAGTATATTTCTCTCCATCAATTACATAGTGATTAGATTAACGCCTGCTTACTTCTGTGCATACTTAATTCACCATCATCTGACTGCACTTTGCAGTCAAGCTTATTTAAAACTAGCAGAAGTACCCGTTCTTCGAACGGTGTTCGGTGTTAACACCAGACATTATCAATTGAGCTAATGTTGCAATGGTTAGCGGTTTGTCATTCCTTCATAAGTTTATCAGAACGAAGTTAATTTTCTGGGAATATCACACACACTGTTAATTTAAGAGCCTTAAAATGTGGTTTTCGGAGACCCTTTATAGCTCGCAAATTTTGTGTCTCACATTGAGAAGTGCAACATATGCTTTGGTCGTCCTTCTACGATAACTTTTATATTTCGCCTATTTTAGCATGTATTTTGAGAAGTTTTTCCCTATATCCACCCTTCTACTGTATGAAAAGTAAGGTGAAGAGTTTTATAAATGATTGGTGTATTGACTCTCATGGTTACCATACCTAATTTTACGATGCACCAAGCATCCGAACATGACTTATAGGCGTACATAAAGATACAGACAGACATTTCTACTGCCTACAACATATCACCCAGAAATCGAAATATGGGTATATCTACCACACAGTATCAAACAAAATAATCCCTACGATGAACCCGTATGTCGACAAAAAAAAAAGTTGAAATGTGCTCTCAAACTAAATTCACCTAACGTGTACTCCTGACATGTAATAGAATTCAAAGCCTTGTAGATGAAACGCGATACATATCACATAAAAACTGACCCTCTACATTGTGTTAGGTCCCCATACACAGGAAGACCTCTATCATAAATTATAAAAGCTTGTGGTGTATGAAAATTCAGGTTCTTTAGTTTCAAATGGCCCAAATTCCTAAGAGCCGCAAAAAATGCTGATTCAATTCAGGAATTTTTGAAAATAATGTTGCTGTTTGGAGATATAATAGACTTTCTGTACTATATGTCGCACGTGAAATCGCATGAAAAAAGACATTATCAATTGAGCTACTGTTGCAATGGTTAGCGGTTAGTCATTCCTTCATAAGTTTATCAGAACGAAGTTAGTTTTCTGGGAATATCACACACACTGTTAATTTAAGGGCCTTAAAATGTGGTTTTCGGAGACCCCTCATAGACTCGAGAATTTTGTGTCTCACATTGAGAAGCGCAACATATGCTTTGATCGTCCTTCTAGGATAATTTTTATATTTCGCCTATTTTAGCATGTATATTGAGACGTTTTTCCCTATATCCACCCTTCTATTGTATGAAAAGTACGGTGAGGAGTTTTATAAATGAATGGTGTATTGACCTAATTTTACGATGCACCAAGCATCCGAACACGATTTATAGCCGTACATCAAGATACACAGAAAGACAGACAATTCTATTGTCTACAACATATCATCCAGATATCCAAATAAGGGTATATCTACCATACAGTATCAAACAAAATCGTCCTTACGATGAACCCGTATGTCGACAAAAAAAAGAAAATAAAAAAGATTAGTTAAAATGTGCTCTCAAACTAAATTCACCTAACGTGTACTTCCTGACGTGAAATAGAATTGAAAGCCTTGTAGACGAAACGCAATACACCTCACATAAAAAATGACCCTCTACGTTGGGTTAGGACCCCATACACAGGAAGACCTTTTTCATAAATTATAAAGGCTTGTGGTGCATGAAAATTCAGGTTCTTTAGACTCAAATGGCCCAAATTCCTAAAAGCCGCAAAAAATGCTGATTCAATTCAGGAATTTTTGAAAATAATGTTGCTGTTTGGAGATATAATAGACTTTCTGTACTATATGTCGCACGTGAAATTGCATGAAAAAATTCTAGGTTACCCCTTGAGCCCCTTAATTGCATTGACGAATTAAACAGTCTACGTTGGTTCCGTGATAACCTTATAGCCATTTGCAAACTTTCACAGAATTGTAATAAATGGATTAGCCTAATAATATCGTATGGCCTTGGGTGCCGGGTGCAAGCATCGTAATTTGACACCCAGAGGGTAGCTTGCATGTCGAAATTTCGTTGTTACTTGAATCACTATGAAAGTCAAGGAGGGTAGATATCTAAGCTCCTTGAACACTATAGCGCTTTCTAGTAGAGAAATGAGGAACTTTGTGTTGGCGGAAATTCCCGAGATTAATTTTTGCCATTATGAACACGGCCTACTGAATTCAAATGGGTCTTTGACATGCCAACATCGTATGACATGCGAGTCGTATTTTCGCCGCCTTTCAAAAATCACTTACCACGGCCAGGAGTGAACCTGCAATCTTGGGGTTAGTAGACCGACACGCTATCCACTCACCCACCGTGGCAAGGTATAAATGGAGTGACATTGCTTCTTACAGAAATAGATGGAAATTTGGATGACACGCCTTGAGATAATGTTGTCATGGTAACCGATTTCCTTTCCTTCATTAGATTGTTAAATTAAATTAAATTAGTTGTCTGGGAATATTTCAGATACTGTTGGTTTTAGAGCCTTATAATGTAGTTTTCGAGGACCCTTTAGGTCCCCCAAGTTTTGTTTCTGGCACCGAGGGGCTTTGTCTCCTCGTTGTACGCCATAATAATAATAATAATAATAATAATAATAATAATAATAATAATAATAATAATAATAATATAATATAAGGATAGGAATATAATAGACCTGCCGTACCACACCCGCAGGTGTAATTCGCGTGAAAAAATTCTAGTGTACCCCTTGACCCCCTTAAGCGCATTATACGTATTGATGAATTTTACAGCTTAATTTGGTTCCGTGATAACCTTCTAGCCGTTTGCAAACTTTCACACTAATGTAATTAATGGAATTGCATTGCGTCTTACAGCAATATATGGACCCTCTGGGAATCCGTTGGCATGGTTACTGGCTTGCATTCGTTCATTAGTTTATTAAATTAAATTAGCTTTCTGGGAATATCTCAAAAACGGTTGGTCTTCGGTCCTTAAAATGTGGTTTTCGGGGACCCGAGTTTTGTCTCTCACATTGAGGGGCTGAAAATGAGTTTTGTCTCGTCCTTCTACGCTTATTTCAGCATGTATTTTAAGGGGATAGGCCCCCTTTTATTAGAGGTACGGAGAAGAGTTACATCAATGATTAGTGTCGTGCCTCTGATGGATATCTGTACCAAATGTTACGTTTATACACCCAGCCGTTCTCGAGTTATAAGGGAACAAAGTTGTCCACAGACAATCAAACAAACAGACAGACAGACCAAAACATTATTTTCGGGCGCACCTATCATAAAACAGTCTGAAACGTGTAAATAACTCAAATTTCTGTAGAAATTCAGAAAAAAACAGGCAAATTTTCTTTTTTATATTATGTAGAGATATACTGCACCGCTCGGTGTTGACCGTGTTTTATTGCACAAATTTAGGTTTTACTCGCTAACCGTTGGAGATACACGAAAAGTGATAAGGACCTTTTGGATATAAAATTAAATGCTTAAGCTCGTGTATATCATCAAAAGTTTGCTATTTCTTAGCGTTCTCTTTTTATTTGAAATGGAAATATAAAATTTTGAAACCAAAGGGTGTAGTGACGTCACTAAAGTAGGTTTTACTCGCTAACCGTTGGAGATACACGAAAAGTGATAAGGACCCCTCGGATAGGAAATTAAATTTCCTAGCTCGTACGTGGCATCAAAAGTTTTCTGTTTCTTAGCGTTCTCTTTTTATTTGATATGGAAATATGAAATTTTTAAATCAAAGGGTGTAGTGACGTCACTAAAAAGGTCGCAATTTCTTAATAGTGCAAAATATCGAAATTAAAAGTATCCTATATATAAACCTGGTATTTCAGCTACATCCATGCATACTTTCATTTAAATCGGACCAGTGGTTCTTGCGTTATTAGGTAACACACAGACAGACAGACAGACAGAAAGACAGACACACACCATCTCATTTTTAGCCTATTTTCAATTTTGAAAAAATAGGCTTATGAGATCACCTTTTGTCCGTGTGTGTGTGCGTGTGTGTGTGTGTGATTCGTGTGTGTGTGTCCCCCTAATAAAATCTAAACGGCAGGAGCGATTTCAATGAAACTCGGACAATTCATAGCACTATTCCCGGCGACCTCGACCGTGCCCTTCAAATTTTGTTACGACACACCAATCCAACATGGCGGCTGTGCGAAATATTTCACCAGCATTCAATATCTCCGAAACTATTACCGATATTACCCTGACATTTTCTATGATGATAGAGGGAACTACTATAAGTTCACTTATGTGACTTCTGAAAACCTGGTAACTACAAAACCAACATGGCGGCCAAGCGAATTTGCGACTTTTAAATAGACGTTTCTCGCGATTTGACCAACCAAACGCAATGAAACTTGGTACAGTATATGTTTATATACATTGTAATGCACCGACATCTAACTTCGTTCAATTGTTTACATAATCACAAGATGGCGGATGTGCGAAATATTTCACCGGCATTCTATATCTCTGAAACTATTAGCGGTATCTCCCAAAAATTTTGTACGGTGATAAAGGGCACTACTGGAAGTCCATCTATAAGATTTTCAAAAACAGGTTAACTACAAAACGAACATGGCGGCCAAGCGAATTTGAACATTTTAAATAGACCTTTCTCTCGATTTAATGTTCCAAGCGCACTGAAACCTGGTACAGGAAATATTTATACACATTGTAATCCACTGGTATCTAATTTAGTTCAATTGTTTACATAACCTCAAGATGGCGGCAGTGCGAATTTTAAAATTAAGTTTTTATTTCTTGTGATGTAGTCATGCGATCGAAGTGAAAGTTTGAATAATGAACCTACGCAATAATTTTCCTTTAATGGTACATGACTGTATGGCCTGTACATTTAACAATCCAACATGGCGACCATCCGAAACATTTAGATGATACTGAATATCTACGAATCTATTTTAGCAATCAAACTGCTTTTTTTTAAGTTCATAGGGGCTATGAACTTAAGTTCACCTATAGGACTTTAAATAACCTTTAAATAACCTGGTGATCACAAATCCAACATGGCGGTGACGCGAATTATAAATATTCACATGGACGTTTCTCGCAATTTAACCATCCGCGTGCAGTGAAACTTGGTACAGTAAATCTTTATCCGAATGTTAATCCACTGGCATCTAATTTATTTCAATTGTTTCCATAACCTCAAGATGGCAGCTGTGAAAAATTTTTAAATCTCCTTGTGTTTTCTTGTGTCCTAATTATGCGATTGAAGTTTGAATACTGCACGTTCACAATAATCTGCATGTAACAGTACATAACTCTAGGACCTACATATATAAAATCCAACATGGCGACCATCCGAAATATTTAGTCGGTTCTCAATATCTACGAATCTATTACAGCAATCAAACTGAAATTGTGTATGTTGATAGTGGCAATTAATATAAGTAGGATATATGAAAATAGGCTGTATAGTTCTTCACGGAACTACTTGTTATATATTAGTATGATGATATTATACTACTAATTATTATTACATATTTTTTTAAAGATATTCTCAAAGGGTTTCATCATGATTAATTCGCAGAATATTACCATAAGGCGTTCACAGAATATGTGAACTATCATCCTAAATTTATTTTATTACATTCCATCCAATTCTACCTTTTTTAAAACAACTACACCAACTAATCCCTTTTTTGTGTGTAGATAAACTCATTATCATCTTTTAATTATCATGACTTTTCTTTTACCCACATAACTAGTGTGCATAAATTATTATCTAATGCAGACCTGACCTGTAGCAATGTCAAATGGATGAGTGTCTAAGCATAATGACGAGCATACTATTAATAATCAACGTCCCCGAATCAATGAATGTGGAAGAAAAATGGGAATATTTAAAGTTATAATCTTTTAGAGTTCACATAATTAGATTCACCAACGCTGAAGTCAAAATCGAAAAAATAAATTCTCGACAGCTAGTCTCCCACTTTCATTTATTCCATCATAAATTCAGTTGAGTTTCCACATTGTAGAAAAGATTATCATTCGAAGAAGTGACGGATTTTCAAAAAATCCCAAAAGGAAATATTAACTGTTCATGGTGCCAAGCATGGTGGATTATTGCTTGCCACGTGTGATAACCCTAAAATGTGAATCACTTCATCACATAATTTCCTCATAGACGAAAAAGAAATGTGGCTATTAATAATGAAAAAATGAAAATCCACAGCCTGCTTCCAGTCTCCGACCGGGTCAGGAATGGAATGAATGAGGCCCCCATCTAGCGGCGAGGATATGAACTGTGCCGGCTGCCGAGGCCTGACGCACTCCTCTGGGACAATGATTAAATGAATGACAGTTGGAATGAAATGATAGTGGAGAGTGATGCTGGAATGAGATTTTGACAGGGAAAACCGGAGTACCCGGAGAAAAACTTGTCTGCCTCCGTTTTGTCCAGCACAGATCTCACATGGAGTGACCGGGATTTGAACCACGGATCCAGCGGTGAGAGGCCGGCGTGCTGTCGCCTAAGCCACGGAGGCTTTGGCTATTATAAATAATCATCATAAAAATAATTAATCAGCAAATAATTAATAATTAGTTCAACTCCATGGCATCTAGCACTACTGAGTAGTCAAACCAAACACAACTGCAAATTGAAGTAATGTTTTTGCTCACAAATTGGCAGAAATAAGAAAATATGGTACAAGCCTAGCATGCTCATAGAATGTAGAACCTCTGGAACCAATGAAGTCTCCTCCATCTTCATCCAGGACCATCTTCTTCCCATTCGAGATCTGGCGGGATTCTATCTTCCTCTATCTTCTTCTTCGCCTCCTACAGGAATCGAAACTGAGACCATCCCGTTTCATGGTGGCTGCGTCCACAGACTCCCACGTTGTGGTTATGTCATGGCAACATCATGGCCTCATCTTGATGTAGATGTCACTCCGTCCAGTCCCCTCACGCATGAGCTTAGTGCCACATGTTTTCACTGAATAGTTCCATTTCAAAATTCTTCACCGACACTTCAACAGCACAGGTTAGAAAATGTCCTCGTTCCAGTGTGGAAATCATAAGTTCCTGCTCCACGAACAATGTAGACACAATTCTTCCCCTCAGCAAATTGCCACCGGCTTTATGTAAGCAGTAATTTAATAGCATTCACAGCTGTTCATAAACTGCGTGTGCATGATCGAAATATCAATTGCATCTACAAGTTCTCCTTCAATGATAAGGGCCTCGCCTGTTCCCGAATGTTTTCTGCACAAAATATGCCATATTGTAACTCACATCTAAAGCTAGTTGCGATGGGCTAGTTCTTTCGTTATCAAGCCAACATGCGTTTGCACTACCGGTATTATACACGTTAGACTCGGCCGTCTGATACAGTAATCGCGCCCGGTATACGGCGACACTGAGACCTGTGGTGATACAGCACACACCGTCCTCCACGATCACGATCGAATGTTAAATCACTCACGTTCCGTACGACGGAGCACTGTCCAGTACGCGCACATAAAAGCATGTGTATGTCTCCTCGATGTGACAAGTTGCCAAAAAATAAGGACTGAGCACGTGGTCAGAGTCAGCGCGCTCTTGCGGAGATAGTATTCAGGTACGCGTGACGTCACTCAACTTTGCGGTCACGCACACAGCGTTAACCTGCAGTGCTTTGGGCTAGGATTTCTCGCGGGGTTGCACTCCGTGCTTATATTGAGGTAATATGTTGGGCACAGTACAGTTGAACAATGAGAACACACTGCACACCGCACGACCCAGCATGAATCATGCACACAAATGACATGCGAAGAGGTTTCTCTGGCGACGACTGCAAGTCTATCACAGGCGTGTGGCTGGGTGGAGCACATTAGTTCCAATTTCCGCCACCGGTAACAATTCGCTGGTAGGGTAGTGTGAAAGTGTGATTTTAAACACCACCACACAACATAAAACCATGACGTCCCCACATGAAGTCATCACTAAATTAACATTTTTGCCAAGTTTTCTGTCAACATCCACAGAAATGTGTGGTGAATTAAAATAAAGCTGGACTGTAACTTAACAATAGGAAATAATGGTTGATTGGTTCTATTACTGCCGTGAGAGGAATATTGGGAATTTCACACGAGGTCCGAACACTTTTACTATAATTGATTAATAAATCACACCCCGGACCTTGCAGGCCTGACTTATGCACTCAGGGGTTAACGATGGGCGTGCTAACTGCAGTAGTTATTCAAAATGATTACTCAAAATATTGTAATATTTCATGGTTTTAAATTTCATGAGCGTGAACTACGTTATTTCTTTTCCTCTTGGAACCAAAATAAATGGAAATTGATTTACCACATCGAAACAGCTACTGGCATTAACGATGATTCGATTTCATTCTTCCTTGGTAAACATTTCACAATTTCAGAATTGTTAATCTAGGGACTGTGTAACAGTGTGTGATGGCTATAACAAGAGCTCCTTCTAAATCTTAGCAATCCATTCGTTACTAAACATAACTGATAAAGCATCAATGAATCCCATAAACTCCAGCAAATCCACGTTTTATTTGTTTTTACAAAGGTTTTTAATTAGTGGGTGGCAGCTCTCACAATTACGAGTCATATAACATTGTATTTACCATTTATTATTATTGAAACAGTGCACAATGTGCAAAATACATAAGTGAGTAACGTAGTGTACATTATTCCAATCCCAATTGGGTTATTGATATATGTCTTTGTCGGCAATATTTTGCATGATATCGAGAACAGCATTCGCTGTATAGATCACACACACATTCTTCAGTTGTTTGGTGAAATCGCTTGTTTTGGCAGAACTTGTAGTAAAAGCCATGTGTAGCGTATCGTATCATTATGTGTCGGAGTTCATAGTTTTCCTGTTTCCATTCGACCGTCATTATGGCGTCACTTGAATAGAAATCATCCCAGATAGCGTTTTGCTTTTCTTTGAGTATTTGAAGTGCACTCTCATAGGCCTCGGTGCGCGGCAGTAGCATCTGCAGTCTAATGTCTTCTATGAAGAACATTTCTTTTGTGAAGACGTAAGTCAGTCTGGACAGCGCTGTCTTCCCGATACCCAAGACTCTTTTCATATAGCGAGCTTTGACTTTCTCAAATGTTAATAGGTCGTTTTCTTTTAGTTTGTCCCAAATTATGTGGATTCCCTAAGTCGCTATTGGTGCTATGGCTGTTTAAAATAATGTCAAAGCCGTTTTTGTCGAGAGTTTTTGGGGCTGCTGAATGTTGTAAATTGCTTTTTCGCTGCTGTTGCTCTCTCTTTCACACGAATGCTGAATGATGTCAGTGTTGTTTGGAGAGTATCTCCAAGATATTTGAATTTTGAGAATACTTCTAGGTGATTATCTTCAAGAGTCAGTGTGTCCTTTGGAGAGAATTTTCCACCTCTTCTGAAAATCATTTGTTTAGTTTTGACGTGGTTTATTTGTAAGTCATTTTCCAAAGCCCATGCGGAGAGGCTGTTTAGCACCTTTTGTAGCTCTTCCTTATCTTCTGAGACTATTAGCATATCATCTGCATAAAGTATGAGTGTTACTGAGCTGCCTGTAATGATAGTTGTAATGTCTGCTGTCATGATATTGAATAGGATCGGGCTTATCGGTTCTCCTTGTAGTACTTCGGTAGTTAGGGTTAAAGTTTTGGACAGGGTTATATCATCAGATATTTGCATGTGGTTGTACCTGAGGATATCTGAGAGTATTCTTGTTAGTTCATGTGTGTCACTAATCAACAGACTGAGATTTTGGAGGAGCGTTTGCCTGTTGATAGAGTCGAAAGCCTTGCTGTAGTCTATAAAGACTGCAAAATAATTATTCCCTCGATTACTGAGTGCATCTTGAACCTGCTCTAGTAAGCAGTTCACAGCTTGAAGGGTACTTCTTCCCTTTCTGAAACCAAATTGGTTGTCTGGTATATGGGCATCTACTTGTGCGGAAAGCCTAGAGCTTAGTATTTCCATGAACATTTTGAAAAATGTATTTTTGAGGGCTATCCCTCGGTATGAGTCCGGATTGCAGGTTTCTCCTTTCCCTTTGAAGAGGACTTTCATCGTCGATTTTCTCCATTGTTCTGGTACTTTTCCTGTGCTCAAGCATTCATTGAATGGATCCGTCCAGTAGTCTTCCTACATGTGATAAGATTCATTGAGGTGTTCTGAATATACACCATCAGGCCCTGAAGCCTTTTTGTTCTTCGCCTTTGCAATCGCATTGCGAATTTCCTGGCTTGTTATAGGTGTGTGACTTTCTATTGGTTTCATTTGTACAAAGTTCATATGCTGTGTCTTTATGTTGGGGGTTGAGGATGTTGTCAAAATGGTTTTCCCATGTATCCATGGTAATTCCTTTTATTGGTGGTGGTATTGTTTTTCTAAGTGCTATGAACGGGTCACTTTGAGTGAGCTCCGCTCGTCGTCTAGCATCTTCTTCTATGTGATCCGCCTTCTTCTTCTTTATGAGAGTTTTATACACCCTTCTTTGCTGAGCGTATACAGGCAAATCATATTGTTGCATTGTGGTTTTAGCTCGGTGTAGAGCTGAGAGTGACTTCTTCCTTTCTTCATAGCACTCCTTGTCGAACCATGGTTGTGATTTTCTATATTTTAATTGTGTTTGACGGAATTGCAGGGTCGTTGTGCATACTTCCACGGCTTCCTTTACCTGGTGTTGTTGTACTAGACGTGTTGCTGTTTCTATTTTTCCTAAGTTTTCTTTTAACTTCTCTAAGTCTAATTTCCTGGATATCATGTTCGACACAAGCTTAGTTTGTGTCAATGACTGGCTGAGTTCAAAAGTTGTTATGACTGGCATATGTTTTCTGATTGGTGTTGTCGCAGATGTCCAGAGTGCTTTCTGGTTAATAGCCGTTATTCCTTCACCTCTGTATAATACGAGGTCAATTGCGCTAGTTCCATTTGGAGCTGTGTATGTGATCAGGTCAGGTTTGTTAATTAGTCTGAAGCCTCTTTCTTCTAATGTTTCCAGAATCAATTCTGTTTTACTGTTTGGCTTATCTATCCTAGCGTTGAGATCTCCTGCGAAAATTACTTTCTGGTCGGTCGTCGTCAGTGTTAGTTCTTCCGTTATTCTTTCGACTTTATCTTCTACCGTCATCTGTGGTTGAGCATACTGTACCCATTAGAAGAATAGTACGTAATCATACTTCCGGTTTGTTCAGATTTGTCAGGGGTGGTGCATTCATTCCCACTATATGCCTTACGTATTCAGAGATTATGAGCCACAGGTCAACACTTCAAATAAACTCAAAAAATACAATGTAACACAAATATTTAATTAATAAAGAAAATTTGACATACAAACTTTAAATACTACATTTAAACTCAAAATACAACTTTTACAAAATAAAGCCTAGATGGGTATTATTCCTTCCTTCTCATAAGATTCACATCCATAGAGAACCTTTTAAAAATGTTTATTCATTTGAGCTCTCTAGGGCTCTTTATTATTTTTATTAACTTATTCACTTTTAATGACATAATTTAATCACTTTAATTTGAGTCACTGGAATTTATAATTTATAAATACTTATAGTGACAATAGTAATAATCATATGAAATTTCAAAACATTATCTCTCTTATCTCTTATGGTATGCTTGGGAATTCCGTGTTCACCCAAGTTCACAAGATACAGAAAAGGTTTCAAATTAAGCAAACTCCCAGGTCGCTTAAGACTTGCGTTATGCTCAAGTACTATCGTTTCAGAGCATGTCACACCTTGAGAAGATATAATATGGGTATTACAACAATTACTTCATCATGAAATCTGAACGTACACACAGAATTATTATGAATGTTAATTAGGTCATGGGGACACTGTCTGTCTTCATTTTTAAACTCCTAGCGAGTGCAACGACTCCCGGTTTGTTGGCATAATACATCTCGCTTCCCCTAAGCGATTAATGGTCTCCTGACCTACCCTCGGCCCCTTAAAACTAATTTATGACCTGCCAGAACGACCTTCTGACTTGTACTGGAGTTTCTTTTATAACAGCTCGCTTCTTCTTCACTACTGTCGTGTTGAAAAAGGATTAAAACTATAACATTTAAATCTATCAATCTCTTATTTATGCGGCTTTTATATCGGACGGTAATTCAATCACAGGAGGTAATTATTCATATGTGATTATCAACGCTGGACGGGTTGAAGTGCGACAATACATTTTTCAACAGGGGCTCACACCTATCCATCCTCGACACCTTGTGTCAGCAACTAGGGCCTTTGCGTGGTTAATATACGACGTTACATTTATTTCAGTGGGAATTACACCGTCCACTTTGGTCACCAACCCTTCCTTTGACAACAATGCAATTATTTCAGTAGGAATACACCGTCCACTTCACTTGGACCCAACGCATGCTCCAATACAACAATATTTCTAGAGAGGGTAACACCCATGATCTCTAGTTTTCACCATAGCTCCTTTATTCATCAAAATCTTTTTGATATTCGACTTCTTCAAAACCCAGTCCAACTCCAATCAATATTAAAAAATCCAGGATATTTAGATATAACACCCGATGAAGTTAATCTTTACAATGTGCTTAAATAGCATATGCAACTCAATTCCTGTAAAGTTTTCAGTAGCTTTTTCATTTACCACAAACTTTTTCATTCCTTTCCTGAGATGATTTTTACAGTGTTATTAAATGACTCATTGATTATCATTTATAAATTCATAATGCAGTTTAACAAGAACACTACCGTAATGGCTCTAAACTTGTTACTTTAGTATGTGAAGAGATTTTACTCTTAACATAACAACATTTCATTTCGTTAATCAATACACAATCACATTGAATATTATATTATATTCCTCTTTTCACTTATTTAATTGCTGTATTCAGATTCATTCCCAACATATCTTAATTACTCCCATTTTCACTTTCAATTTTATCCCCGTGTGACATCACTAACATTTCAAATTAAACATGAAATCCCCAAAACATAATTCATATTATAAGCTTTGTACTCACATCATATTCCGGACATCTCCGGGGTTCCAATGCATGTTGATCCGTTCACCCACTATATGGTTTAATTCCCCCATCATAGCGGCCAAACACACATTTCACTTAACCCTTCTTCGCACATGTTACACTTTTGATTTCAATTAAACACCTCTCCGAGGGTTTCCTAACCTGATTAATACACTTGTAATACTAAATGACACTAAAATGTACTAAATTTTATACACACAAAAAAGTTTTACACTCAAATAATTAGTTTACACTCAAGCCTAATATTTGCTTGTTTTAACACTAAGCGATTTTCTTTCACACGTTTCAGAATCTTGGGCCTTCCCCAAGAAATGTAGGTACTCGCGACGTCTGTCGGGTTTCTAACATCTACTTGATCTGATGTGAAAGTATCTGGTTCTTCCTACCCATTACTGGTTACTCGGATATTTTCTATTACTGTCTCTATCGGCCCTCGTCCTATAGTAGCGGCACGATAATGTCTATCTGTAGCGATCAGTCTGTATTTGCCTTGACACGCTTCCTAGAGTCGCTGTTCTCTGATTTAACTAACGCTCTGTAGTGACTGTTTCCACTTGTTTCTGTGTTCCAAACTGGCCTAATATAGCACTATATTAGTATCCTTTTCCCTATAACGCTCTGAAGTATTCACTTACTTCTCTGATTTCACGACTTGATTCGTACTATATTTCCGAATGTTATCACTCCTAGATTCTGATTTTCCAAGCACGGAACAATTAAGAATCCCTATCTTTCGTTTAGGCCCAAACTTGGTCTTAATATACTTTCCGATACTGTTTTAACACACTCGGTGTTTGCTCGACTTTTCGATACTGGCGAAGTAATCTACACCCTTGTCCGATATTCACGGTACTGATGCACAATTTCGCAGTATAACTTTTACTAAAGTCCACGTGATTTGAAACTTTCTGCTAAAGTCTGGCAACCCACTATGGTTTCCTAGACTAGTTAAGTCTTAACGCAGCTGAACCAATCTCTGGTCTGATGAACGTGGTGACACCTCTTCGCAGAGTGTTCTGAAGACTGTAACAATACGACGCATCTCTTCACAGAGGTTATATGACGACTGTATGATTTCTGCTGACCGGTCTGGCTATTTATTCATTTCTGGAATAATTAGGGTGGGGTCTATCTTTTGGCAAACTACTTTCCAAAGTAAGTGTCGTACGACCATGAAAAAATTACCCGTAGGCTCCTCATGGCTTCAATGTTTCAAAAATATCTTAGTTTCCAAAAACCGATGTAACCGTACACTTATTTGGGTTATGGTGGAGTTTGAGGGGCGAGTGTGTATTCACACTAAGGGAGAACAATTTTAAACAAAACATGTATTTATCTTACTTACAATCACGCATACCCTTCCACACATCTTGTTCTTTATCATTACTCATCATTACTCCTTTCTTCTTTCTTTAATCCCATTCCTTTCTACTAATACTATTCTCTCCTTGTCTTTCTATCCAAAACATCTTAATAATCATCTCTCATGGAACTAACAAATCTAAGTCAAAGCATATCAAAACTCTATATTAAAAAAACTAACATCGTATAAAGAACTTTGAAAATACGCTGCACCTGCAAGGACCCCATCACCCCACTGCCAGAAACTAGATATCTCTAACTTTGGGGCAAAGGACAGCACTCCCAGCAAGTGCCATCTTCTTAACCTAACATAACATCCAAGAACATGTAACCTCATAACCTAATGTTACACCGATCACAGGATTAATTAATATTAATCTCCAGGCAATTTTATCTTGCGTGGGCGAGATCAACTCTCCTAAATTCCCCCAACAGGATCTTATGCCCCTCTTCAATGTCGTCATGCTGAGTTAGCATTCTTTTCCTGTGACACTATTAAAATATTGTATAACGGCCAAAATGATAATTCCCAATATCATCCATATTGGCTATCTCAGATCTTAATAATTTTGCGTGTCTCTCCAAGTTGGCGTTTATTGCACCATATTATTGGCTACCTCACAACTGACATGGCACAAATCTCGTTTATAGGGACTTCCCCGGCCTACATATCCGTATAAAAAATATCCCCTGCTCGTTGCACCACGTTGCACTAATGCCCGATAAGCTTCCAGTAACGTACGCCTTAGTGATGAATACACGGCTTGCAAGTAATAAATTCTGATAACGCAACGTATTGCCTGTGCGTCATCTGACAATCTTCCTTCTTGCGCAACCATAGATTTAGCCATGTAGAAAGAGTCTCTAAATATCACATCTTTTCTACTGAAATATTACGGGTTCGATCTCCTTGTACCAGCCCAACATGGGTACAATTACTTACTTATTCCTGCCACTCCTTCCGGAGCATAGGGCCTTGGTGAAATTTCTCCACGCAGTACGGTTCCTGCCCATTCTCTTAACTTGACTCCAGTTCTTGTCCACCTCTGCAATTTCATTTTCGATCGTCCTCTTCCAGGTCTTCTTAGGTCGACCAAGCTTCCTGGCGCTTTGAGGATTCCAGTCTAGCGCCGCCCTCTCAACAGCTCCGTGCGGCTTCCTTGGTGTGTGACCAATCCAGCGCCATTTCCTCTCCTTGATCTGGATGCTAATCGGTTTTTGATTGGTGATGGTTCAAAGATCTTCATTTGAGATTATGTCCGGCTACCTCACATTCATAATGCGACGCAGACGTCTGTTAATGAACACCTGTAGCTGGTTGTTGATCGGTTTTGTGACTTTACATGTTTCACAGCCGTAGAGAAGAATCGACATTACGTTGCTATTGAAACGGCGGAGCTTGGTATTCCTGGAAAAGTTTCTATTTCTCCAGATGGGGTAGAGATGGACAAAGGCACCATTTGCCTTCCGGATACGGCTTCGAACATCTTCCTCTGCTCCCCATCATATGTGACTATACTTCCAAGGTAGAGGAAGGACTCAACTCGCTCAATTTCCTTTCCGTTGACTGTCAAGCTAGTCATGACGTCAGAATGTATCCTCATCTCTTTGGTCTTGTTGGTGTTGATCATCAGTCCTGCACGTTCTGCTTATCCCTGCAACCTTCTCAGCTTATCTTATATGTCTCGGTACCGTTGTGCCATAAGACAAATGACGTCTGCGAAATCCAGATTTTCAAGCCTGTCATTTATACCCCATTGTGTACCCCTTTTCCGCCCTCCCATTACCATCTTCATCACACTATCCACGACCAACAGGAACAGAGAGGGGGAAAGGACACACCCCTGTCTCACTCCGGAACAGACATTTATCTTTTCTGTTAATTTGCCTTCGTGAAGAACCTGGCACTCATACTCTTCGTACATCTCTTCCATGATTCTGATGATCTTTGTTGGAATTGTATATTCCTCGAGAGTCTTCCACATGATTCTTTGATTTACGGAGTCGATGCCTTTCTCGAAATCAACAAATGTGAGGTAAAGGGTATTCCGCCACTCCACACTCTGCTCCAGGATGATTCGGAGGGTGTTGATGAGATCCACACAGCTGCGATGTTGTCAAAATCCAGCTTGTTCCTTCCGAAGTTTTTTTTCTACGCAGTGTTTTATACGATTCAGGATGACTCTCGCCAACACTTTGCTCGGAATGGACAGCAAGGTGATACCCCTTCAGTTGTTACAGTTTGTGGTGTCCCCTTTCTTTGATAATTTGACTAACAACCCCTTCTTCCAGGCGGTTAGTATTTTCTCCTCCTTCCACATCTTCTCCAACAGAGGGTGCAGCAGATTTATCGTAATATCCAGGTCTGCTTTCAGTACTTCCGCTGGGATATTATCCAGACCTGGTGCCTTCTCGCACTTCATCTGCTTCAACGCTGTCCGTATTTCGCCCCGAGTTGGGGAGTCAAGGCTGATGCTTGGGTCACTTTATGCTTCCTCTTCATCTTCTCTTCGCTGCTTACTTTCTGGTCCTCTATTAAGAACCTCCGCAAAGTGTTCTCTCCATCTAGTTAGCTGCTGTTCAAATGTCGTGAGGATCTCGCTCGTCTTGCTCTTCACAGGCCTAGTTTTATTAAAACCCTTCTTCGAAAGCATCTTTGTGATACCATAGAGCTCCTTAACGCCCCCCCCCCTCCCTTCTTGCCGCATTTTCTGCTTTCTCCGTCTGCTCATCAATCCACCTCCTATGATCCTTCCACACACTCCTCTTTACCACCCTGTGTGCTGTTGAATACTTTGCTTCTGTGAGAGCCTTCTGTTGCATAGTCTTGCAGGTGTTGAGCCTGGCCTAAATCTCCTTCCTATAATTAATCTTTTCCCAGGTCTGATCGGATTTCCATTTTTTCCGCAGGTAGTTCTTGTACCCGAGCTGCATCTCACTGGTTTCCACGAAGATATTCTTTACCTCGCTCCACACTGTCTCCACATCCTTCTCTGTCTCGGAGTCCAACACCTGGAATTTATTTCTGAGCTCCAGTTTAAATTGGTCCAATCTCTGCTGGTTCTTATGCTTGCCCAAATCAAACGTTGTGCCAAGTGTTAAACATTTGGCGGACTTCCACGATCTTCATGCGGAAGTTGGCAACCACAAGATGATGGTCACTACCAACTTCCGCTCCTCTCTTCTTCCTAACATCTTCCAAGCTTCTTCTGAACCTCCTGCTCACCACGATGTGTTCAATTTGATTTTCTGTGACTTGATCAGGAGACACCCAGGTGACCTTGTGGCACCGCCTATGAGGAAATACCATGACACCCATCACCAAATCCTGACTGGCGCAATATTCCGTAAATTTCTCCCCATTGTCATTCATCTCACCAAGGCCATGTTTACCCATGATCTGCTCCAACCCCTCATTGTTTGAGCCCACCTTCACGTTGAAGTCTCCCACAACAATGAGAATGTCCTTCTTACTTGTTTGTCTTGTGACATCTCGCAGCATTTGGTAGAATTCTTCCTTCTTCTCTGGTTCCGATTGTTCTGTAGATGCATAGCATTGGATGATCACATTCCTGATCACATGGGTACATTACATACCTTTTATTGTAACATGGCTTATTTGACAATTATCGTATTTTCATCTCGTATTACTATGGAACCTAAACATGATTTGATGAAGATGGAAACTCCTCCTGCTGGTCAACCTGTGGTTTGCCGTGCAAAAGAGTGAATGCCATAGTATCCTTTTATAGAGTAGTATTCTGTAATGAAAGTTTCTGTGAGGATGAGAGCGTCATATTTTGTTAGCGTATATATTGGTATGAAACGTACCGCGTTTCGTAATCCTTCAATATTCCATAGAAGAATATTTGTTTATTATAGTTCTCATCCTTCATTGTAGCGTGATCTCCGAAAACGAAATCTCCTTACTGAACCATTTTCCTGGTTCAGCAGAGTCCAAATTTCTATTCCATCACTTCTATTACACGATCTGACTATGGTATTTAAATATCTATTCCTTATTATTATTAATTTATGTATTTAATTCTTTTATTATGTCATTTTACAGCCATCCGATGTACTTTTCTTTAACTTTATTCTCTTATCGATGCAATCGGGTGGCATGAATATTAGGCATCTCTTCCTATTCTTTTCTCTTTGACAATGGACGACTAACCCAACTTTCTGATCTCTCCTATTTTATCGCAAGTTTTCGCTTCCAACTCTTTTGATAAGTATTCTTATTGAGATGAGGTGAAATACGTATATTTTTCTATTAATTATCGTAATTGGATTTCTTTTCGTTCGTTTATTTGTGTCGCTTTTCACGTTCCGAAAACACGGCAATATCTCGGTAAGTAGTCTCCATGTTCCTTTTCTGGATATGCATGAATTAGCGAACTGTTACGTGGGTCTTGTACGAGCATGTTTCGCTATTCTGCATATCTTTTTTGATCTCCTTTTCCCATGTGTTTATGTTTTTGTCCCTTTCCCCTTTTCTTATTTATTCTTGAGTTCAGTATTTAGTTGGGTGTTGTATATGTTGGAATTGGCGTTGGGCATACATGCATGTTTTGGGATCCCGTGTGTGTGTGCAGTGTATTCTTCGGCCTCCTTGCATTTCATGCCTTTTCGGGATGCTCATATTACTGCTATGATGTTCGTCTGGTCTCGTCTGTGCCTGGTTAAGATCTTTTGGTCATTGCATATTACTTCGGTATTGCTATGCACCTCGATCTTAGGACAGACCTGTACTGTCGCATCATATACTTCATTCTTTTCTGATCCAAGCAATGTCTTGATTTTACACCACTATCTACTGCACTCAAGTTCTTTTTCTTTTGTGTCTTTGAGTGAGATTGAGGTTGGTTACGCAAATCTTTTTCTCATGACCCTTTTCTCCCATTTTCCTGCCATTTCCCCTATTACTGAGATATCTACCTATAGCTATGTTTTCCTAAGGCTATTTTGTTTTGTTTCTGTTTAACGGTGTGTTTATGCACGATCTTCTCGGATATGTAGTTCGTTCTCGCCTCAATATGTATCTTTATTTCTTTCTGTCTCTCTTTACCTAACTCTGGAGCTCCTTTTGGGACTGTAACACCTACGTTGTTACAGTCCAGTCAGCTCCTATTCATCTTTTCTTTCCCAACGTCATTTTTTTTTACATCCCTACTCCCTTGCGGCAGTGGACGTATCTTGATGTGCTCCAATTATTTAAGTTCATCCTAGCTTGTTATCGTTCCTCTCGCTTCGGATCTTTTGCATATTTGAAATACATATCGTCTCGACAATTTCTTGCTTATCCCTTGTTGTCTCTTGCGTCTTATAGTCTTTCTTTATTTTCGTTCTCGGCTCATGTTTGGCGAGATACAGTCTTATGTGTGGACTTGGTTGAACTTACTCTCTTAATGAAGGTGCGTTCGTCCACGACCCTGGGGTGCCCAGCTCATCTTCTTGAGTCCTGGCACGGTAGTTTCGCAAAACAGTGGGCCCTGCATGAAACTTTTCTCTCTCTCTCTTCCACCGCCAGTTTTACATCCTTCTCAAGAAGATTGCTGCTATACCTGGTGTCTCCTACACTCAGGTAAGTGCGAACCTAGTTCATCACTACGTTTAGGTTGGCGTATTACTCTCATTTCTTTGGGCCAAAAGTCAAGAAATTGGAAAGGGAATCCTATATGATAGCCTTCTTATCTCCCGATGCACCAAGTTCTTCGCATTCTATGCTACCTTCAATTCCTTTGCTTTCAAGGTAATTTCCTACCTTTTCTGTAGTGGTGTTTCCCTTAAGATTGCCTAGATGTAACCAGGCCTTTTTTCTGCAGATTTAAGATCATTGTTTTTATCTACCCCTGTCCCGATGACGAATTTTTCTTGATTGACATTCCGTTTGCTTTTTCGTGCATGTGCCGTTGCTCATTGTGTTTCACACTTATCATTATAGTTATAGTTCTCCCCGTTGTACGACATGACAGCGCCATTTTGCGTTTTATCTTTATAGGTAGTCATATTTCGGGTGGAGCTTTTTTTAAACTTTCTCCTCTGTCACTACACTTATCTTGTTTGGTAGGAAGTCCATGACGTATTCCATATTTCTTTTTATATCCGCTATGTCGTTTTGTTCGACGATTGTATTTTCGTATTGCGCAGGTAGCGTCATCTGCATTGAATAAGGTGAATTAGATGTTCCGGGGTGCTGGTTGGTGATGGACTCGGTGAACTCGGTTGGCGAAGATCGTTCGTTGCGGTTCCCGTCCTTGTTCCGATCTTTTCTGGCCGCTACCGGCGGGCGTTGGCTTTAGCTTGTATCCTCCTCCGTTTGGCTAGTAGATGGAGCCACTTCATCCGCTGTGGAGATGTCTTCTTGCCCTTCCATACCTCCGGTTCTGCATTCCGTTGCCTCGCACACAGGTTCCTTGTTTTCATTATTCTTGTACCCTATAACGCTTTTCATTTTTGTGAAGCAGTTTCTAATAGTCTTCACCGCTCCTTGTATGTCATCCTTCATGGCCTTTCTTAAGTTGCCACCTTCCTCTGCATTTACCATTGGATTCACAATACGTGAGTTCAGTTCCGGTAGGAAATAAAAGTTAACATGCATTCATTACTACCAAAAACCACATACATAAAGACTATCAAACAGATTTCACACATGCCTTAGTAGAGCTAGATAAAATAAATGTATCAATAATAATAATAATACGTTTTAGAGTGTATCTGGTTGAACTTCACTCTGTTTTTACGGCTCACTGAAGCAAAAAGATGAAGCTACTAAATAACCATATTTATCGAGCAGAAATAGGTTGCAATTCATAACTAACGGTGAAGGATGCCGAATCTGTCGCATAGACTGAGTATTGGTTGGCATCAAACTGGCAACGCCTCTCACTTCGTAGTGACCCGTGCCGTAATTGAGAAAGTCATGACTCAGAATAACAATAATGATTACAGTCAATAATTATGTATCATATGCCATTCAAAATACTCAGTTAGCATGGCCAACTCTTTCTGGCAAAAGTTAGCATTGTGACACAGAACGAACAGAAATACACGATGTGATTCAAAAGAAAACTTGTTGGTTGCAGATAAAACTACCAATATGTTTGCATGTTTCCTACATAATTTTGCAATCCGAGTGTAACGTCCTCGTGAATTAATCGCTCAAATAATAACAGTGGAGGAGGGACTGATGTTTGGTTTTAAGTGCGAAGAAATCAAATTTTGTACGTGAATTGAAGCTTTTTGAGGAAGCAGTAATCTCCAGCTGACGATGGCCTACAACGAGCAACCTGGAGTAGTTGTATCCTTCAAAACAATGTGTGAAGCATAACTTTACCGTACACCAACCACACCTAATGACTGGCAATTCTTAAAAGCAACGGTCCGTTGTGTTTTAAAAGCTTACATTCACATGCGAAAATCCATTTCTTGACAATTAAAACCAAACATCAAGCCCTCCCCCACTCTTATTAATGATTAATTAAGTTGGGGTAGATGACCTCGTAGTTCCGCCCCTTAAAACAACAATAACTAACTAACTATTTATGCAATTAACTCGCGAGGTAATCACACTCATGATGCGAAAATTCATACAAGAACTTGTTATATTAAAAGAACCATGTTGGTAGAAGAAATGAACTGATTTTTGTCTGCCCTCAACAGAAGTTCATACATTAATGCAGGGAGAGATAAAGAGGACACAATAGGTTACTTGTGAACCTGTGGGAACACATTTTACTGCTGAGAGTATCACTTCAGTTCATGAGAGCAACAACTGCTCATAAACCGAGAGCCTCCTTATTAAGAAGATTTCCCCTTGGTGGAAACATGTTGCTCGTAAAGAGAACCAGTGACGCGAAGGAACAGACAGGTGATAAGAGTTCCAGGAGTTACGACAGGAACGCAAGTCAGCTGCGAATCTCACCAACAGTAGACATATTGAGCTCAAACACTTTACTACGTACACCTGTGCCTTAGAATACCGACAACTCCTTATTCTCGAATTTCTACTAGCATATTTCCTCTAAATTCTGTTTACAATGCTCAAGGAATTCACCACATTCTAAATTTCCAAAATTATGTATTTCAATGTGAATACTGTCTCATAATGTACTCATCGCAAGGCCGTAGTCGTGAGATAGGCGCTACTTCAATAATAATAATAATAATAATAATTATATTAATAGTAGCCTCCGTGGCTTAGGTGGCAGCACGCTGGCCTCTCACCGCTGGGTCCGTGGTTCAAATCCCGGTCACTCCATGTGAGATCTGTGCTGGACAAAACGGAGGCAGACAGGTTTTTCTCCGGGTACTCCGGTTTTCCCTGTCAAAATTTCATTCCAGCAACACTCTCCACTATCATTTCATTTCATCTGTCATTCATTTAATCATTGCCCCAGAGGAGTGCGTCAGGCCTCGGCAGCCGGCACAGTTCATATCCTCGCCGCTAGATGGGGGCTTCATTCATTCCATTCCTGACCCGGTCGGAGACTGGAAGCAGGCTGTGGATTTTCATTATAATAATAAAAATCCCATGAAAAATATTGTCATTCTGAAAATATCTCCCCTACTTTTCGGAAAAGAGTATTGAAATTTTATGGACACATTAACAGAATGTTCTAACAAACTAAATAAAATAATTCTCAACCTGGCCCTTTCATTACAAACTAAGAAGAACCGGCGTCGTGAAATTGAAACAGATCTCCAGGAAATCAACATCTCAGAAGAAATTGTACGGGACAGATGTAAATTCAGAACCAAAATCGACAATCACCAATTTGGAGGCAAACCCTAAACGAGAGTCACGATAACTTGGACAGTACATTGAAGGAAGAAGATCAGCGAGAGAATGAAGAGATTTTGGGAGGAGAAGAAGGCCAACACGTAAGCTAAGCTGGTCCAATCGTGCTCCTGAGTAGGGCATAACAATGTAAAAAAGAGTATAATAATAATAATAATATATCGTTCTTTTGGACAAAGCGCAGAGGAGAAACATTCTCATTGATATCGCAGTGCCCAATGCCTCTAATCTGCAACAAACCTGCTGTGAGAAGATCACCAAATATCTGCCTCTGGCTGAGAAAATACTGCGAATAAGGAGGCAGGAAGGTGAAGTGGTTCTGTCCATAATTATTTCTTCTACCGGCATCATCTCTGAATCATTGACTTGCAATCTAGAAATATTACGAAATCATTCTGCTCTACATAACATCATGCAGACGACCGTCATCATGGACACCTGTTCCATAGTTTGCTCGTTTCTCAATTTGCCACCCTGCAAGAAGTTGCCATACCGTCTTACAAAAAAGCAGATGATATGTTGGTTTGTCCCACTAATGTGGTGAAATGAATGTCATATAATAATAATAATAATAATAATAATAATAATAATAATAATAATAATAATAATAATAATAATAATAATAATAATAAGCCTCCGTGGCTTAGGCGGCAGCACGCCGGCCTCTCACCGCTGAGTCCGTGGTTCAAATCCCGGTCACTCCATGTGAGATCTGTGCTGGACAGAACGGAGGCAGACAAGTTTTTCTCCGGGTACTCCGGTTTTCCCTGTCAAAATTTCATTCCAGCAACACTCTCCACTATCATTTCATTTCATCTGTCATTCATTTAATCACTGCCCCAGAGGAGTGCGTCAGGCCTCGGCAGCCGGCACAGTTCATATCCTCGCCGCTAGATAGGGGCTTCATTCATTCCATTCCTGACCCGGTCGGAGACTGGAAGCAGGCTGTGGATTTTCATTTTCAATAATAATAATAATAATAATAATAATACATTTAGCGCATTCTATAAATGAGGGAGACTTGTGAAGAGTCCGGACACGAAATTAATGTAATGTGAGGTTCTTATAATTTACATACATTGTATTTCAGTACAGATGATTCCTTGCTAAGGCCGAACCAGGCTGTAATATAAAATGTAACCCGTATCTGCCGTGTTAATGATACCAAAAAATAAACAATAATAATAATAATAATAATAATAATAATAATAATCTTATATATATAACTAGCAACCCACCCCGGCTTCGCCCGGGAACAGTTATGAATGCAAGGTGATAGGCTACTTTTAACCGAGGTCTTATAAGATTTCCTTGTATACGACATTAGTCAATTTCCCTCCAGCAGTGAACACGAAAAGACTTCGATTTGATTAAACACGCGATAGAGCCACGTAAAGCTGTCCATGAGAAAAACATTCACCACTGAGATGAACTCCAGTCACGCTAAGTGTCTGACCCTGTGCTTTGTTTATAGTCATGCCAAAGCAGTCACTTACAGGGAAATGTACTCATTTGAAATAAGGCAAATCTGAAGGAATCATAGGGATTCTGGGTACTAAGACCGTTTCTATTGTACCACAGCTAGTTAAGATAGTTCCTTCAATGAAACAGTTTTTCAAAGTTTTCACTACAAATCGCGTCCCATTGCATAACTTTGGTGGGTGTAAATTACGTAGCAATATAATAGGCACTCCCACTTTTAAAATAAGCTTGTGTGATGGCAAGCCATAAGGAAGTAAAGAATTTAGGAATTCTGTAGGCTAATGAACAGCGCTTCTTCACTATCGACTACTGCGTCTACTGAGTAATATACTTGAGCCTGGGCAGTGAATTTGGAGAACACAAGTCATATTTTCACAATTTGTTCGTTTGTCGGCGATAATATTGCTCTTTCTTTAAACCATGAATGAGACTTGTTAGATAGGTCATGGATTTGAGGATAAACGCTATCAATCAATTCTTGAATGCTGCTTACTAAAACACAGAAATCGTGACTGAGATAAATTTTCCCGTCAATGACCGGTAAACCACCTTTTCCGACTCTAAGTAACAAATTATCAAACTTACTATTATCTCCTGAAGATAAGAGTACTCTCCTTATAGATTTGGGTGCCAATTTTGTTATATCCGGCCAGATGTAAGATCGTTTTAATGACGCGTTCACTTCGTCGGCCCTCGTTCCCCTGGTAACATCTGGTAAGATTTGACGAAAATCTCCGGCGAACAAAACTGTGCAGCCACTCATAGGTGTGTTCCGATTCCTTAGATCACGCAAGATCCTGTCTACAGCTTCAACGGAAGTTTTGTGCGACATTGTAGCCTCATCCCATACAACTAAAGAACAATTTTTGATTAATCTGGCAGTGTTACTTTGTTTTGAATTATTACATACGCTTCCATCATTACTGCTGACTTTCAAAGGAAGTTTAAATGTGGCATGTGTTGTTCTTCCCCGTTGCAAAAGAGTGGCTGCAATTCCAGTTGATGCGACGGCAAGAGCAATATTACCACCAGGCATAACTCTGGCGAGCAACAAATTAATCAAGAACGTTTTGCCTGTGCCTCCAGGGTCATCGAGAAAAAAATATCTTACCTTCCTTCTTAGTGATGCTAGATATGATGGTGTCATAGGCTTGTTTCTGATCGTGGTTCAGACGGTGTTCTTCTTGAGCCACGGTTAGAAGGAGCCGAGGACGAAGTCTTTCTTTCTCTAGTGATAATCGAGAAATGATTTGTTGCTCTGTTTCATTGTTACGAGATAAGCGCTTTTTTTTTCGATGTCAATGAACTATATGACTTATATCCGTTTTACATCTCGGCATGATGGATTAAAATCACGGACTGGACTTTTAATTATAATGAATTCTTGTCAGACGTAATTTAAGAATGGCGCGATGCATGAAACACAAATCCCCCTTCCGTCCAATCTTAACTGTGTAATTTGCGGAACGGAAAGTTCACAGGCGAAATGAAGAGTTGCACTTCCAGGGAATGGCGAGGTGCATTAAACGCAAATCTCCCTTCAGTCCAATCTTAACTTGACTGTGTATTTTGCGGAACGAAAAGTTCACAGGCGAAATAGAGAAAAGCTGAGTTGCACTTCCGGGGAATGACGAGGTGCATGAAGCACAAATACCCCTTCCGTCCAATCTTAACCAGATTGTGTATTTTGCGGAACGGAAAGTTCACAGGCGAAATGAAGAAAAGCCGAGTTTTACTTCCAGGGAATCTCCCTACACAACCACCCTTCTCTGAAGTCTGAACTCAACACGACTCGACGGTTTGCTGCTGGCTGTATCTGAGGTAATAGGTTCGCCCGCTAGTTAGGCTGTAACAGGGGTGATAGACTCGCCCTTAGCTAGCTCGTAAACTGTCGCCTCAGTATTTGAATGGACACGGTTGGAAGAAATGAAAGCGTAAAAACACTTATAGTGGGCGATGTATTGAAGATAGAGATATGCTCTCACAGATTTTTTTGTAGAACTATTCATGCTGAAGGATTCTTACACTCATAGTATTTAGATATTTTTAACGGGTTGCCCAGCGTAAGCTTACAAAGAGATCAGACGCCAGGTTTTTTTTTTCGACTTTTTCACTGAAATCGTTACTGGTCGGCTTCCTTTTAACATAAATAAATCATTTTCTACATAAATCATCCTCGAGATATCCTTTACAGAATGGTGAAGACTGCATCAAAATCCATCCAGAGGTTCTCGAGATTTCACGTGACATCCAAGAATCGGGGACTTAGTTTTATAATAAGTAGAGATATATATAAAATGAATATTTGTGTGTTTGTGCGTCTTCTGTGTCTTCATATACCATTCATCCCATTGCGATCAATTTTTGGTGAGTTGTCGTGCACACTCCCGGGATAGATATAAGCATAGTAAATCCAATTTACAATAGATAGCGCGCGAGTAGTTTTAACAAATGAGTGTTCGCGCGCGATTTGTTTCAACAAAATCTTGCATTTCACAGTTGGTAGCGCACGAGTAGATACTTACCATTTTGAACACGACGAGTAACACTATCTACTTGAAATTTCGGACTGCCCCCTCCATTCCCTTCATTTAGGCCCTTAGGCACAAATACTGAATTTGTTTGTTCGTCTTTTATGCGTTCATACACCATTCATCCGATTGCGATCAAATTTTGGTGAGTTGTTATGCACTCTCCCGGCATGATTAAAAACAAAGTAAATACAATTTACAACAGATAGCGCGCGAGTTGTTTAAACAAATGAGTGTTGGCGCGCAATTCGTTTCAACAAAGACCCAAATGCGTTCATTTAAAATTCATTACATTACGATGAAATTTTGGTAAAGTGTTGTTCTCACACCCGCGAAGTTTTCTAACTTAGTAAATGCATTTTAAAATAGGTATCGCACGAGTAGATTCAACAAATGAGTGACAGCGCGTTGATCGTTTAAACAAAATCCCGTATGGGTTCATATATGCCTACAATTCATCCGATTGCGATGAAACTTTGGTGAGTAATTGCGTTTACTCCAGCAAAGGTTTCTAACTTAGTATATCTATTTTACAACAGGCAGCGCACGAGGAGATTCAACAAATGAGTTACGGCGCGCGAATCGTTTAAATAAAATCCTCTGCGTTCATATAGCATTCATGTGAATGCGATGAAACTTTGGTTAGTTGTGTACTGTGCTGTTTGAGGAGATCATCTGGTCACCACCAACCGTGTATGGCCTCCCAGATGACCTCTTCCTCCGAACACAACCCGACGAAGAGGATTGGAGTGCAAACCAAAAGGGCTCGCCGGCTGTGAGACTCCCCTGTCCCAAGGATCTGGTTCCCATCATGATCTGCAAAGTCATAGACACCCTGGTAATACAATCCCACAAAAAAACAAGCTACGAAAGAAAGTAGTCCAGTCTTAAGTAAAGATCGTTGGAATTGTTTATTTATAAAATCCAACCCCTAACCTAGGATTCCAGGGCATAAAATCGGCTAATCCGCTATCTAATTTCAATCAAACAAAGAAAACTAACCCTTAAACTATAAAGTTAAACCCTCGCGATCAGCTCTAATTACAAACAAAGTTGGGCAAAACTGGGGAAAATGGTTCCAAACCCTAATTGAAATTACAATAGAAAAGGTAACGATGTTCTAGAAAGAATCATCGTGCCATGAATAACTAGTCACAAATGACTGCAAAATTCTAAATGATTCTAAAGACCATCCCACATTTACATTTAATGTAAATCTGAGCTAAATCTGAATTACAGCAACATCGGATCCAAATGTCCGTGTATAAATTAAACAAAACTAGTATAACAGTCATTTCAATACAATCATACACATAACAAAATAGTGATACCACAACACTACATAAAAAATAACAGTAGGGTTCACATAAGGAAAATACACTGAAATAAATTCAGAACACAATAATAATGCTTCTTATTTCTCTGCCTGCTTCGAAATGGAGATTGTTTGTTCCATTCGTCATCTATAGAGTAAGCAAATTCAAACAAGGCATGCTTTGGAAGCATGTCAAAACAAAGATGTGGTACACGATCCACAAGTTGACTACCCTTAGGCCAGCAACAGATTCCTATCAAGTTAAACCATGTATTTGTCTAGAATTTCCCTCCTAGGGATACTTTATCTCAAGCTCGTTGCATTGGTCCAAAATGTAAACATTCATGATCAAGGTTAATCAGTTGATTAATATTTAATGAAAGTTTTAACCCACGTCGATTTAATAAAAATTTATATTTCATGATTTAGGTTTCGGATTATTACTATCATTATTTAAGAGTATTATTGAATGACCAACAATGCAAGGCTAATGGACAGAAAACTAAACACAACAGAATGCACGTGGCACCTGTTTGTCAACAATAACACAAGTTATGATTCCTAATCGTAAGTCTTTGACAGTTCCTCACAAGATGCATGATTCGAATAATCACGGCAGCATTGAGCACTAAGCGGCTCCAATAATATAAAAATATGCTTCAGTCCATAACAACACGTCTCCAGATGGACAAGCAAAGTTCCATCTAAATACCTTACTCAAATATTTAAACGTGTCCTCCACAGGATCACGCAAGAATTCACCTTAGAAGTCATCTCCATGAGTCTGCTGGCATAATAATCTGAACGGGAAACCACCCCAATAAATCAACGTGTCAAAACACGGAAACAATCAATCACCTTAAGTGAGAAAATAAGCATACCAAAAAAGCAAAAGTGTGGCTCCATTCATTAAAGAAATACTCTGATAGTATATAAATATCATGTCCATCCGCTTACAACATCTGCGAATTTAATTAAATAGTGGAAAATACAACTCCTTAAACACCCTATACTCAAATAAAAATGATGCAAGGGTACATGTATGACTGAGCTCTATGAACTGCTCGATAAAGAAAAACTTTCTAGCATAAACAAGGTATGAAAAAATCAAGTGTGCTGCTCTGCAGGTTAAAGCAGTTAACCTTGAGCATTGAAAGCTGTCATCCTAACGAAATCCAAGTGTTACTCGCACGCTTCACTGGGTGTCACTGTCTCTCGACATGTACACACATCAAAATAAGTTTTGCATCACCTCGGTTCCAAGAGTTCCGGAACCGTTAAGTACAAAGGGAATAGAGATCAACACAAACAACATTTCAGCTCGTTTTATTGCTCATGAGACCCACACATTGCATGTTGTACCATCATACAGCTAGACTTTCAGCATTTGTGGTCCAGATTGCAGTACACACCACTACCTCTAATACCCAGTAGCACGTCCTCTTGCATTGATGCATGCCTGTATTCGCCGTGGCATACTATCCACAAGTTCATCAAGACACTGTTGGTCCAAATTGTCCCACTCCTCAACGACAATTCGGCGTAAATCTCTCAGAGTGGTTGGTGGGTCAAGACGTCCATAAACAGCCCTTTTCAACATATCCCAGGCATGTTCGATAGGGTTCATGTCTGGCGAACATGCTGGCCACTGTAGTCGAGCGATGTCGTTATCTTGAAGGAACGCATTCACAAGATGTGCACGATGAGGTCGAGAATTGTCGTCCATGAAGACAAATGCCTCTCCAATATTCTGCCGATATGGTTGCACTATGGGTCGGAGGATGTCATTCAGGTATCGTAAAGCCGTTTCGGAGCCTTCCATGACCACCAGTGGCGTACGTCGGCCCCACATAATGCCACCCCAAAACATCAGGGAACCACCACCTTGCTGCACTCGCTGGACAGTGTGTCTAAGACGTTCAGCCTGACCAGGGTGCCTCCAAACACGTCTCCGACGATTGTCTGGTTGAAGACATATGCGACACTCATCGGTGAAGAGAACGTGATGCCAATTCCGTGGGGTCCATTCAGCATGTTGTTGGGCCCATCTGTACCGCGCTGCATGGTGTCGGGGTTGCAAAGCTGGACCTCGCCATGGACGTCGGGAGTGAAGTTGCGCATCATGCAGCCTATTGCGCACAGTTTGAGTTGAAACACGACGTCCTGTGGCTGAACGAAACGCATTATTCAACATGGTGGCATTGCTGTCAGGGTTCCTCCGAGCGGCAATCCGTAAGTAGCGGTCATCCACTACAGTAGTAGCCCTTGGGCGGCCTGAGCGAGGCCTGTCATCGACAGTTCCTGTATCTCTGTACCTCCTCCATGTCCGAACAACATCGCTTTGGTTCACTCTGAGACGCCTGGAAACTTCCCTTGTTGAGAGCCCTTCTTGACACAAAGTAACAATGCGGACGCGATCGAACTGCGGTATTGACCTTCTAGGCATGGTAGAACTACAGACAACATGAGCAGCGTACCTTCGTCCTGGTGGAATGACTGGAACTGATCGGCTGTCGTACCCCCTCCGTCTAATAGGCCCTGCTCATGCATGGTTGTTTACATCTTTGAGCAGTTTTAGTGACATCTATGAACAGTCAAAGGGACTGTATCTTGGATACAATATACACAGTCAACGTCTATATGCCGGAGATCTGGGAACCGAGGTGATGGAAAACTTTTTTTGATGTGTGTAGAACAAACTGGTGTAATGCACATAAAAATGTCCATTATTTCACTCTGTGCATACTATAATACAATGTCTTTATTATTGGGATAACAAGGCTTCGGAACTTGCTTGAAAAATGAGGTCCGAACATAAGCTGCATCGTAGCTTTGCAAAACATACTAAAAGAAAGATATGTTCCTTTTCAAAGAGATTAGAAACAAGAGGTTCCGTGACGAACTAAATAGCCTACTTTTCTTAAAATTTAAAATTCATATCAATGTTTAATCTACTTTATAGGGATCTATCTAGAATAATGATGAAATTAAGTTGGTAATATCGAAATTTCTAATTAGTTCGAAATACTGTTTACTTGGCATAATGTAGCCTAATAGAGCACTAAAGTTGGCAGCCCTGGTGACTGAATATATTCTTAGTTCCATCTCTTAGGGTACAGAATACGACATTTGGTTGAAGTCCAATGGATAGCATGGACGTTACATGCAGTTAAACATTGGATCTAACAGCGCGCGTAAAATCATGTTGGCAACAATGCCACGCATGTATTGGTCAGAAATAATCTGAAATATTATGATTTATTGTTGTGCCAATTTTGAATGAAATCCATTAGTAAGTATAGAAGTTACATGCATTATAAAATTGGACCTATCAGCAGGCTCAGAATCAATTTGGCTACACTGACTTATATTAGTTACTCCAAATTAATCTAGAATGTCAGGTTTTATACGTGTGCAAAATTTAGAGCTATTGGATTGCATACTTTCTGATATATTGATATTAGGGTAACAAAAATAGAGACAGTATTTATTAACAGTTAGCAGCCCTGGTTTACTCTTAGAATCGGCATAGTCATATCTGTTATGGTACACATAGCACACACGAAATTTGGTTGAAATGCAAATGATAGTATAGAAGTTACATGTATTTAAATTTGGACCTGTCAGCAGGCTTAGAATCATGTTGGTAGCACTGACGTATATAAGTTACTCCAAATTAATATAGAACGTCAGGTACTATACGTGTGCATAGTTTAAAGCTGTAGGCTTGCACACTTTCTGATGTATGGGTATTTTGATAATAAAAGGAGAGCATTTAATAAAACTAGGCCTGTGAAGAGCAAGACGGGCGAGATCCTCACGACGTGTGAACAGCAGCTGACAAGATGGAGAGAACACTTTGCGGAGGTTCTTAATAGAGATAAAGGACCAGAAAGTAAGCAACGAGGAGAAGATGAAGAGGAAGCAGAAAGTGACCCAAGCATCAGCCTCGACTCCCCAACTCGGGGCGAAATACGGACAGCGTTGAAGCAGATGAAATGCGGGAAGGCATCAGGTCTGGATAATATCCCAGCGGAAGTACTGAAAGCAGACCTGGATATTACGATCGATCTGCTGCACCAGCTGTTGGAGAAGATCTGGAAGGAGGAGAAAATACCAACCGACTGGAAGAAGGGGTTGATAGTCAAGTTGCCGAAGAAAGGGGACACCACAAACTGTAACAACTGGAGGGGTATCACCTTGCTGTCCATTCCAAGCAAAGTGCTGGCGAGAGTCATCCTGAATCGTATAAAAGACTGCGTAGAAAAAAGGCTTCGGAAGGAACAGGCTGGATTTCGACAACATCGCAGCTGTGTGGATCTCATCAACACCCTCCGAATCATCCTGGAGCAGAGTGTGGAGTGGCGGAATACCCTTTACCTCACATTTGTTGACTTCGAGAAAGCCTTCGACTCCGTAAATCAAAGAATTATGTGGAAGACCCTCGAGGAATATAAAATTCCAACAAAGATCATCAGAATCATGGAAGAGATGTACGAAGGGTATGAGTGCCAGGTTCTTCACGAAGGCAAATTAACAGAAAAGATAAAGGTCAGTTCCGGAGTGAGACAGGGGTGTGTCCTTTCCCCCACTCTGTTCCTGATGGTCCTGGATAGTGTGATGAAGAAGGTAATGGGAGGACGGAAGAGGGGTATTCAATGGGGCATAAATGACAGGCTTGAAGGTCTGGATTTCGCAGATGACATTTGTGTTATGGCACAACGGTACCGAGACATAGAAGATAAGCTGGGGAGGTTGCAGAGAGAAGCAGAACGTGCAGGACTGATGATCAACACCAACAAGACCAAAGAGTTGAGGATAAATTCTGACATCACGACTAGTTTGACAGTCAACGGAAAGGACATCGAGCGAGTTGAGTCCTTCCTCTACATTGGAAGTACAGTCACAAATGATGGGGGAGCAGAGGAAGATGTTCGAAGCCGTATCAGGAAGGCAAATGGTGCCCTTGTCCAGCTCTACCCCATCTGGAGAAATATAAACATTTCCAGGAAGACCAAGCTCCGCCTTTTCAATAGCAACGCAAAGTCAATTCTTCTCTACGGCTGTGAAACATGGAAAGTCACAAAACCGATCAACAACCAGCTACAGGTGTTCATTAACAGATGTCTGCATCGCATCATGAATGTGAGGTGGCCGGACATAATCTCAAATGAAAATCTTTTGACCATCACCAATCAACAACCGATTAGCATCCAGATCAAGGAGAGGAAATGGTGCTGGATTGATCACACACTAAGGAAGCCGGACGGAGCTATTGAGAGGGTGGCGCTAGACTGGAATCCTCAAGGCGCCAGGAAGCGAGGTCGACCTAAGAAGACCTGGAAGAGGACGATCGAAAATGAAATTGCAGAGGTGGACAAGAACTGGAGCCAAGTGGAGAGAATGGCCAGGAACCGTACTGCGTGGAGAAATTTCGCAGAGGCCCCATGCTCCGGAAGGAGCGGCAGGAATTAATTAAGTAAGTAAGTATTTATTAACAGTTGGCAGCCCTGGTGGCTCTTAAGAATGCGCTCTGTCATATCTGTTTTTGTACACATAGCACATACGAAATTTGGTTGAAATCCAATTGATAGTTTAGAAGTTATATGAATTAAAATTTGGATCTATCAGCAGGCTTTTAATCATTTTGGCAACACTGCCATGTATGGACTCCTGGAAATTAAACTGCAATATTATTATTTATACGTGTGCCAATTTTGAAATAGCTCCCATTCATACCTTCCAAGATATCCAACATGGAGCTCAAATTTCAATTGCGATTTTTCAGCAGTTGGTAGCACTGACATCATTTTCAAATATGGCCGTGAGATATTCATGTATAGATCTTTACTTGCACCAAATTTTGTTTCGATTGCTGCAGCCGTTTAGGAGTTGATAGGGGGGACACACAGACAGACAGACAGACAGAAGGACAGACAGACATTTGTCCGATCTCATAAGTCTACTTTTTCCTCATTTTTGCAAAATGTGAAAAGTAGGCTAAAAAATACTCCACTGTCACAAAGAAATGAATTGTTCACAAAATAACGTGCACAATGCACTCAAAATAATTAAAATGTTGTTACAAACGCCATCCTCATGGCTTACTATTTCAAATTATATTATTTAATGTTGAATGGTCGGTTACAAGTGCTTTAACAAAAGTCACTCCCACTCTCTCAAGTGATTCACCTCGAATCAAGGTTCTGAGAGCTTAAAAATATATTTTACAAAAACATGGTAGATGCGTGACCTCTACGACATCAAAATGATACGACCGTCAGTGGCGTATTTATTCTTTCAATAAAAAGGGGCCTCAAAGTTATCAAAAGAAAATGACCTTACTTTGAGCTGGGTAAATCAGATAAAACATTAATTCTTCTCAGCTGATGTCCATTCTAAGGACTATACAAAATTATTACACATATTCGCACCCCTCTGAGGTGTCTAACTCATAGACATAAGCTATCTGCCAAAATGCGGAAGCTTATGGAAATGAAAGTATGCCGTCAGCGGCATCTACAAAAATACATGACTTACCTAAATGACTGTTATAATGGTTGACTACAACTAATCCACCCCCGAGACCAGAACCAAATACAAATAGAAATTTAACGTAAACGCACGGTGTCATGTTTCTCACAGAGAAACATCCCAGGCTTCAAATTCATGGATCAATCCATGTATTCCCAGGTGGTTAATGATATTTCCTTGGCCATGGCTTTCGCAATTCTAGTATCGGCTTCCATATTGCTGATGTTAGATGGTAAATGGCTCCTCCATTGGGATATTTACGGCTTCATCTCGTTTCTCGTGGTGCAGGCGTAACTCAGAATAACGTCACCGTCAAACATTTTGACGTTCTCGTTGAAGTAACGAAATAGTAGGTTGAAGAACACTGATTTATCACTGCTGATGTTTAATTTTAGCGACACTGGCTTTGAATGGTGCAGGCTTTATAGAATAAAAATGGCCATATTAATAATAATAATAATAATAATAATAATATCGTATGGCCTCGGGTGCCTGGTGCAAGCTTTGTTAATTGACACCCTGAGGGTAGCTTGCATGGCCGAATTTCGTCGTCCCTTTGAATGCTATGAAAGTCAAGGAGGTTAGATATATAAACTCCTTGACACTACAGAACTTTCAAGTAGAGAATGGAGAACTTTGTGTTGGCGGAAAATCCCGAGATTAATTTTGCCATTGAACACGGCCTACTGAATTCAAATGGGTTCTTTAACATGCCAACAACGTATGACATAAGTATCGTGATTTTTGTCGCCTTCAAAAATCACTTACCATGCTCAGGGGCGAACCTTCAATCTTGGGGTTGGTAGTCCGACACTATAACCACTCACCCACCGTGGCAAGCAAAATGGCCATGTGCCTGCTTCACTGAAGTTATCTTTCACAGATTCTAATAGCACGTTATTAGCACAATCACTTTAAACATTTAGATGAGATTCGCCTAGACACGGCGTATTTCTTTAGCATTATCAATTTCCACAGCACTCAACGCTGTTAAACAGCTATATAATTTTCACTTTGCTGGAAATTTGTGCGACCCACAGTCCACCATGTGGTGATTGCACAATGTACAAGGCGTACAGTAAAATCACTAAATCACTCGTACTTTGACTATAACACTTTATCGTGATTATAATTCTGTAGAAAACAATTTCACAAGCACTGCGGTGCTGATTGTAGGATGCTTGGTCAATCCTTAGAGACGACTTCCTTAGTCTTTTCACCAACAGAATGTTCATCGGTCACTCGACCGGACTTAGTAACGCACACATCCGTGCGGCTCAAACGCACATGGGATTGTCCTTCCTCTCTGCTTGGCGTGTTCCGGCTTCGAATACCGCCGAAGCCATTTAGCCTTTACTTCCTTCTTCCTCGCGTATCTGCGATGCAAATACCTTAAATTACCCATCATAGTATCATATAGACGTGGCTAATAATGCAGATTTACCAATTATAATATTTCTAAGATGCACATCGTAGATATAAAAATCTGCGATCATGATTAATTCTTTTTACTCTTCCAAACGAAGTCAAAAGTTCTCCTGAAGATGATACATGCTTCCGGAATGCGTTCAGTGTTTCTCAGTTGGAGTATTCTTATGTTACCAGTAAAATTATCACCAGCATGAGATCAAGCGGTCTCATTGGCCCCTCAGTGGTTTTAAATAAAAATGCAGGACTGGCATTTTTATTTACCAAGGCAATCTGATTATTCCTGGTGATATTTTTCCAACTGGTTGCATTAATATCAATATCCGTACATATCCACATATTCCTCTTCTTGATCTGAATCAATTCCAATCTGGTAAAGGTCAGCTCCATCAGAGTCTGAGTCATCCTCGCAATCAGAATCTTCTGAATCAAATTCACCCTTCGCTGGAATCAAAGGTTCAAAAATATGGCAGTCTCCTCTGTTTTCTCTCAGCAAACGTCGATCTCTGGCTGCATTCTGTCTCTGTAACATCATCCTGAAGTCCTCAAGGGACATCGGCTTGATCTCCTCGATTTCGTTCACTTCTGCCATAACAATCTTGATTTCTTCTTTCTTCTCAGGTTTCTTCCTCGACGTTGAAGCTGAATCTGCTTTCTGGGGCTCTATTTCTTCCTCGAAAATATTACTCAAATAGAAGTCTTCTAGCCCTGGGTCTGAGTAATCATCTGAATCAAGTCCTTCTTCTTCTCCTTCTTACAAATTCCATATTTCTTCCAGATGATCTTCATTCCTCCTCTTCAGACGTTCATTCCTCTCCGAATTCATTCTAGATGTGATTTCTTCGAACTTCTCCTCAGACATGCAGGGTTCAGTCTCCAGTTGATGAACTTCTGCAATGACTGTAAAACAGTTCCCACTTGGAGATTCATCCCTCGAAGTCAGATCTTCTTTGGACGTTTTCTGTCTTCTTTGGAGTTCTCGGAGATATGCCTTACTCTCGAGCGCTCGTCCTCGCCAATCACGGTCTGGTTCAGCATCTCGATAACAGATTACGCAATTATGGCGATCTGGATCGGCTCTACATTCTTCCTGGATGCTTTCTATATTTTCTTCATCCTCGGTTTCCAGGATAATAATTTCATCATAGATGTCCTCTCTCTTCTCGTCGCTGAGGTTCATAGCAATGGCATCATAAGGCTTGAATCTGATGTTGTACTCTCCCATGTCAATCACGCCTTCATATAAGCGCATAAAATCTGCACCTAATATCCCTTTATATTTCAAATTATTCAGGACAAGAAACTCGTGTCTATAAATGTGACCTCCAATTTACAGGCTACAGAAAATTTGTACCGTGCATCTAATCGTCCGATCTGGTATTATACCTCTTACTTGTATTGTTGATGCTGGTATCTCATACTACTTCTCGTTCTTCGTTTTCAGAATAGCGTTAAAATCAGATGATAGGACGCTCAACATCGCTCCTGTGTCAACCAATAAAGAGATAGGTTGGTTGTTTATCTTCGCTGCTATCAGCGGTAGTTGGTTTGGTCGTACGTCAGTCGTCATTCGTCTCTCATACAAGAGGTCTTCTTGGAGTGGTTCTCAGAGTAAAATGACAGCTGTTACATTGGTACCTGTCTCCTCATTCCTCACTGCAAATTCGGCGTTTTTTTCCCTTGCCCGTTGAAGTACTCGGCTCTTCATGGTCCGAGAGTACGGATTTTCTCGTCTTTCCCTCGGTGATCGAGCTCTTTCTCTCTCTTCAGTATTCCGAAGTTGATGAATATATTCCTTTCTTTCCTGGGCACGTCCCCGCCAATCGCGGCAGACTTGTATCGTGGATCACGATCTCTCCTATAACCACCGGAGTAGGGATAATCTCACCTCAGACGATTTCCATAATTCTGACGTTCATCTCTGTTCTGATTTTGTTGACGTCTTTCATTTGTATTACGCTGATCATTCAGCTCCCTTCCTGACTGACGTCTCCAATATGGCTGTCTGTTAACCTGGCGATTCTGTTCGTATGGTGGCCTGTTCCATGCTCTTCTGTCTGGTCCACCTTCACGACGTTCATACTGGTTATTAATCACCGGTTTCGGTGTATAGGTTTGGTTCACTTTATCCACCGTGGTCAGATTAAGATTCTTTGTCTCATTCCTGTGATCTCCCAAGGATCTGGATGATGTAAACTGTTCGTTACTGTTGTCTAACCTTCGTAGAATTTGGTCATATTGTGTGAAGGTTGTGGCGTTAGCCGCAATTAACACGCGCTGGACGTCACTTGGGAATTGGCGTATAATGGTTTGCATCAGATCTTCTTCAGCCAATGGGGGCTGCAGACAACGAAGTTTGGCCAACTGTGAATCGAAATAATTCGCATAACGCGTAGGCAGTGCAGAGCTGTATCTCTTAGTATACATTTCAGCTCTGATGCCTAGCAGTATCCCGCTGGACCAATACGGTCGTAGTAGGGCTTCTCTGAAGTCTCTGAATCCTGTAAACGAATACCGAAACGCCCTAAACCAGGTACTGGCTTGGCCTTCAAGCAAGCGTTCCACGACTCTCAATTCACGCTCAGGTGTTACAAATGTGTCTCTTAGATAATTTTCCACGTTGTTCAAAAATTCAACTGGAGTAATTCCGCTTCTTGTGCCGGAAAAACGGGCTGGTTGTTCCTTCCTCGATCTGATAATCATGAAATTCGAATTGTGACTCTGTCTCATTGGTGAAAACTCTGGAGCGTTATAATTCAAATAACTAGGTTTTTCAAATGGTGTGGTGTAACATGGACCTAGTGTTGACGTGACATTCGTCGCTGTGGCTGGTACCGGAATGTTATAGTTCCTGGTATTCAGAATGGATTAATTCCCTCGGTGGAAGTTGGTACAGTTACATGAGACCATGGGAATGACCTGCTCGATTGCTCGTAAGTGGTTACTGGAAACACCGGAGCAGTCGTCATCCTTGGTGTGCTCATAGAGGCAGTAGGAACATTTTCCTTAGGAGTAGAAAAGGAAATAGTCCTAACTTGGAGCTCTAGTTTTTCGAGCAATCTGCGTCCTACTGTTCGAGATCTTCGTTAGTAGTGATGTTGCTTGTGGCTGACAGATGAGTCATTTGCAACTCCAAACGTTCGAGTTTCCCTCGAAGGCATTCGTCCACCTCCTGGACAGTCTTCTTGTAATCCCTCGAAGCTTCTACCAATCGCCCTCTATTAGTGTTTGATGTTGTGTGAGACGGTCATCAATGGTGGTTTGGTGTCCTATAAATTGTTCCTTAACTTCTGTGATTTCTTCCTTAACTCCTGAGAATTCTTCCCTAACTCCTATGAATTGACGTTTGACTCGTGAAACGTCATCTCTAACTCCTGTGAATTCCTCCTTAACTCCTGTGACTTCTTCCTTAACGTTGATTATTTCCCTCGCCAATTCGACTTGATTAGCGTGCAGTCGATGATCAAGATCCTCTACGGTCAGTGTCAAAGTAGCAACAAGCTGAGTACTACTGGTCAGCTCATCCCGAAAACGTACCATTTCTTTCGCGACGGTTTTCACGTTCCCATGAACGGCTATAGCTACGCCTCTCATTACTCGCATGCTTGTGCTAATCAATCCTACTTCTTCTCTGATTCCATCGTGAAAAGTTTGATTTTCATCCAGTCGTCCCTCGATGGCTGCTACTCTAAGGCTAAGTTGGTCTTTAATCGTAGCAATCTGCAATTGCAACTCACTCTTGCCTTCTAACATCTTCAGACTATTGTCCTCAAGACTCATTTCTATCGCCTCTAACCGTGTTTCCGTTTCTTTTCTACCCTTGGCTAGGTCAACGCGGAGATCAGCTAACCCCTTAAGTAGATTAGTATTAGCTTCCGCACGATTGTTTTCTAGTTCCTGCCTAAGGTTAGCTAATGATTGGTTGTTAAAGGCCAAAGTGGCGTTAGCACCGTCAATCTCGCCCCTTAGATTACTAAGAGAATTATTTAAATTTGCTATATCAGCTGTGAGTTCACCCCTAACAGTATCTATCAAAGTATTAATAGTGGCTACATTTTCAGTCATATCACCTCTTAAGGTGGCTAAATTAGTAGTCATGTCACCTCTTAAGGTGGCTACATTTTCATTAATGGACGCATTAATAATGGCTACATTTTCATTAATAGAGGCATTAATAGTAGCTACATTTTCATTCATAGAAGCATTAATAGTAGCTATATTAGTAGTCATGTCACCTGTCAAGGTGGCTACATTTTCATTAATTGACGCATTAAGGGTGGCTACATTAGTAGTCATGTCACCTCTTTAGGTGGCTACGTTATCATTAATAGAGGCATTAAGGATAGCTACATTAGTAGTCATGTAACCTCTTAAGGTGGCTACATTATCATTAATAGAGGCATTGATAGTGGCTAAATTAGCGTCCATATTTTTACACAACCCCTCAATCAGGGTAGTTAATCTCTCCTCATCCATAATGATATTTCAAATTTGAGATGTAGGAGGAGTCATCTTACATCTAACTAACTACAAAAATGGAAATGGTCCGGGGTGGAAGTTGGTTTTTATAAAATAAACACCCACGACTACTGCTGGACTTTCGAAGAAAACTGATTCTACATTTACTTTAACAACAACAGGCAAGCAAGCAAGCAAGCAAAAGACAAGTTAAATTTACTCACGACGAAGTACTGGCAAAATCTATTTCCTATCCTGAATTTTAAGGGACACTGGGACTGAAATTTTAGTGAAATTTGTGGAAAATGTCGATTTTCGGTATTTTCCATATTAATACACCCCTATCCCCTGCGGATCATATAGCAGTGTTTTTATCCGAATTCCGCCATTTTTAAAGCCCTGGCGAAGCTTTAAAATGCACGGTGTGTCCTTTAATCGCCCCAGCACAGTAAGTGTCCTGAAGGTTCTGAGTCTTGGTGTTTCTACAATCGAAGTATCGCAGCTGGTAAAACACCACAGAGTCATGACAAAATGGCTGTAGAACTTTAAGAACCCTTAGTTGTCAAGATTATGCCTGTTTATCAAAGGCTGGCATCAGATGAGCTACTATCCAGATGCTACTGAAAATCAGAATGAGAGTCTGCATTCTGTTATCTGGAGGAAGTGCCCAAAGGAGATTTTTATTTCACGGAAGATACTTGAAATTGCTGTTAGTAATTCTGTAGCAGAATTCTATATGGGGTGTAGTGCTACAACAGAGTTGAAATCAGGAATAAGACTAACTTCAGTATCTCATGTCACAGCATAAACACTTGAATGATGTGACAGTCGCAGGAAGAATGTAAGTCCGCGGTCATAATTGGAGAAGGGAAAGGCATGTCGACGGAAGGTGAAACTAACAGAAATGAAGGAGGAAGCTGCAAAACAGAAGAAGGAGGGTGTCACCTATGCTGTAGGACAATCCTAATGTCATTGGTAAGCTGAAACCTTGTAAATTGTGCATCATTTTAGAAAATTGCTGTTTTCTCGGATTCACTTTTTCAGGCATTCAAAATGTTACTCGCGTCATAAATCTTATGATATTGCTTTCAAAATGGGAATTTATTATCTTCATTGCAATGACTATAAACCTGCGGATCGTTTTTTAGATTGCACTTTTGGTATGGCTGCAAAAAAAATTCAAACTGGAAAAAATACGATTTTTTGTAGAAAAAAAACTTCGATATGAAAAAAAATTAATTTCTTGACACTCATTAATGCAATTCAAAATCGGATCCGTAGGTTTCTTCCAATTGTTATAGTGCAATAGAATATAACCTAAAAGTTACACTATCTTGTTTTTTTTAACGCGGCTGACCTTTATAAAACTTGAATAATTAGCACAATAAATGTACAAAATAATTAATATCTGGAGAACTAATCAACTTACAATGCTCACGTTTCCCACAGTGGTTTATAATATGACTATTCATAACCATATAAAATTTCAAAGCTGTACCTCAGTTTATATAGAATTTGAAAATTTCAGTCCCAGTGTCCCTTAAATATAATTGTACTTCGCCCATGGTCTGACATCTCAAAAGAAAGCCATGTGACCTATTGCACTGCTGGACGACGTCTAAAGTTCATCCCTGTCCAGACAAAATGTCAATAACCAATAAAATATTATCCTCTTCAAAACGGCATGAAGCTGATGGCCTTCATGTCCCTAAAAATCGGCCACTTGGTTGGACGCCAAAGGAATTTAATCGTGTTATGGGCCCGTTTGAGGAGATCATCTGGTCACCACCAACCGTGTATGGCCTCCCAGATGACCTCTTCCTCCGAACACAACCCGACGAAGAGGAGCTTTTTGGTTTACACTCCAATCCTCTTCGTCGGGTTGTTCCAAAAGAAAATGACCTTACGTTGAGCTGGTTAAATCAGACAAAAGATTATTTCTTCTCAGCTGATGCCCATTCTAAGGACTGTACAAAATTATTACACATATTCGCAACCCTCTGAGGTGTCTAACTCATCGACATAAGCTATCTGCCAAAATGCGGAAGCTTATGGAAATGAAGGTATGTCGTCAGCGGCGTCTACAAAAATACAAGACCTACCTAAATGACTGTTATAACGGTTGACTACAACTAATCCACCCCCGAGACCAGAACCAAATACAAATAGAAATTTAACGTAAACACAGGGCGTCATGTTTCTCATAGAGAAACATCCCAGGCTTCAAATTCATGGATCAATCCTTGTATTCCCAGGTGGCAATGATATTTCCTCGGCCAAGGATTTCGCAATTCTAGTATCGGCTTCCATATTGCTGATATTAGATGGTCAATGGCACCTCCATTGGGATATTTACGCCATCATCTCACCATGTATTTGCCTAGAATTTCCCTCCTAGGGATACTTTATCTCAAGAACGTTGCATTGGTCCAAAATGTAAACAATCATGATCAAGTTTAATCAGTTGATTAATATTTAATTAAAGTTTTAACCCACGTCGATTTAATAAAAATTTATATTTCATGATTTAGGTTTCGGATTATTACTATCATTATTTAAGAGCATTATTGAATGATCAACAATGCAAGGCTAAAGGACTGAAAACTAAACAGAACAGAATGCACGTGGCACCTGTTTGTCAACAATAACACAAGTTATAATTCCTAATCGTAAGACTTTGACAGTTCCTCACAAGTTGCATGATTCGAACAATCATGGCAACATTAAGCACTAAGCGGCTCCAATATCATAAAAATATGCTTTAGTCCATAACAACACGTCTCCAGAATTTCAAGCAAAGTCCCATCTAAATACCATTCTCAAATATCTAAACGTGCCCTCCACGGGATCACGCAAGAATTCACCTTAGCAGTCATCTCCATGAGTCTGCTGGCATAAAAATCTGAACGGGAAACCACCCCAATAAATCAACGTGTCAAAACACGGAAACAATCAATCACCTTAAGTGAGAAAATAAGCATACCAAAAATAGCAAAAGTGTGGCTCCATTCATTGAAGAAATACTCTGATAGTATATAAATATCATGTCCATCCGCTTACAACATCTGCGAATTTAATTAAACAGTGGAAAATACAACTTCTTAAACTCCCTATACTCAAATAACAATGATGCAAGTGTACATGTATGACTGAGCTCTATGAACTGCCCCCCCCCCAAAAAAAAAGTATAAACAAGGTATGAAAAATCAAGTGTGCTGCTCTGCAGGTTAAAGCAGTTAACATTGAACATCGAAAGCTGTCATCCTAACGGAATCCAAGTGTTACTTGCACGCTGTACGGCGTGTCAATGTCTATCAACATGTAGAACAAACTGGTGTTATGCACTTAAAAATGTCCATTATTTCACTCTGTGCATACTAAAATACACTGTCTTTCTTATTGGGATAACAAGGCTTCGGAACTTGCTTGAAAAATGAGGTCCGAACATAAGCTGCATCGTAGCTTTGCAAAACATACTAAAAGAAAGATATGTTACTTTTCAAAGAGATTAGAAAAAATACTCCACTGTCGCCAAGAAATGAATTGTTCACAAACGAACGTGCGCAATGCACTCAAAATAATTAAAATATTCTGACAAACGCCATCCCCATGGCTTACTATTTCATATGATACTATTTAATGTTGAATGGTCGGTTACAAGTGCTTTAACAAAAGTCACTCCCACTCTCTCAAGTGATTCACCTCGAATCAAGGTTCTGAGAGCTTAAAAATGTATTTTATAAAAACATGGTAGATGCATAACCTCTACGACATCAAAATGATACGACCGTCAGTGGCGTATTTATTCTTTCAATAAAAAGGGGCCTCAAAGTTATCAAAAGAAAATGACCTTACTTTGAGCTGGGTAAATCAGACAAAAGATTATTTCTTCTCAGCTGATATCCATTCTAAGGACTGTACAAAATTATTACACATATTCGCACCCCTCTGAGGTGTCTAACTCATAGACATAAGCTATCTGCCAGAATGCGGAAGCTTATGGAAATGAAGGTATTTCGTCAGCGGCATCTACAAAAATGCAAGACCTACCTAAATGACTGTTATAACGGTTGACTACAACTAATCCACCCCCGAGACGTGAACCAAATACAAATAGAAATTTAACGTAAACTCAGGGCGTCATGTTTCTCATAGAGAAACATCCCAGGCTTCAAATTCATGGTTCAATCCTTGTATTCCCAGGTGGTAATGATATTTCCTCGGCCATGGCTTTCGCAATTCTAGTATCGGCTTCCATATTACTGATATTAGATGGTCAATGGCTCCTCCATTGGGATATTTATGCCATCATCTCGTTCCTCGTGGTACAGGCGTAAATCAGAATGTCGTCACCGTCAAACATTTTGACGTTCTCGTTGAAGTAACGAAATAGTAGGTTGAAGAACACTGTTTTATCACTGCTGATGTTTAATTTTAGCGACACTGGCTTTGAATGGTGCAGGCTTTATAGAATAAAAATGGCCATGTGCCTGCTTCACTGAAGCTATCTTTCACAGATTCAAATAGCGCGTTATTAGCACAATCACTTTAAACATTTAGATGAGATTCGCCTAGACACGGCGTATTTCTTCAGCATTATCAATTTCCACAGCACTCAACGCTGTTAAACAGCTATATAATTTTCACTTTGCTGGAAATTTGTGCGACCCACAGTCCACCATGTGGTGATTGCACAATGTACAAGGCGTACAGTAAAATCACTAATCACTCGTACTTTGACGATATCACTTTATCGTGATTATAATTCTGTAGAAAACAATTTCACAAGCACTGCGGTGCTGATTGAATGTAGGATGCTTGGTCAATTCTTTTAGACGACTACCTTAGTCTTTTCACCAACAAAATGTTCATCGGTCACTCGACCGGACTTAGTAACGCACACATCCGTGCGGCTCAAACGCACATGGGATTGTCCTTCCTCTCTGCTTGGCGTGTTCCGGCTTCGAATACCGCCGATGTCATTTAGCCTTTACTTCCTTCTTCCTCGCGTATCTGCGATGCAAATACCTTAAATTACCCATCATAGTATCATATAGACGTGGCTAATAATGCAGAATTACCAATTATAATATTTCTAAGATCCACATCGTATATAAAAAAATCTGCGATCATGATTAATTCTTTTTTCTCTTCCAAACGAAGTCAAAAGTTCTCCTGAAAATGATACATGCTTCCGGAATGCGTTCAGTGTTTCTCAGTTGGAGTATTCTTATGTTACCATTGAAATTATCACCTGCATGAGATCAAGTCGTCTCCTGAAAATGTTTCAGACTTAGTAAATCCATTTTACAATAGGTAGCGCACGAGTACATTCAACAAATTAGTGACGGCACGTGATCGAAAAAAATAAAGAAATAATAAAAAACGTATGTATTCAGATACCATTCATCCGAATGCGATGAAATTTTGGTTAATTGTTGTTCCCACTCCCGCGAAGGTTTCTGATTAAGTAAATCCATTATACAATAGGTAGCACACGAGTAGTTTCAACAATTGAGTGACGGCGCGTGAATCGTTTCAATAAAATCCCGTATTCGTTCATCCGATTGCGATGAAACTTTAGCGAGTTTTTGTGCACGTTCCCTCGAATGTTTTTGAATTAGTAAATCCATTTTACCAAAGTTTAGAGGCAGTCAACGAAAAAAAATAATTCAAAAGCACTTCAACAAACAAAGTTACAACGCCAATACTTTCTTTGTTTGGCAATGCAACGCATGCTTGGTTCTGCTAGTATATACAGGTATATAGAATAGAATGTTTGTTAGTTTGTTCGTCTTTTAATTGTTAATACACCATTTCTCTGATTGCGATCAAATTTTTCTGATTTGGTGTGCATAGTAAATCCTATTTAAAACATATAACGCGCAAGTAGTTTTAACAAATGAGTTTTGGCGCGCGATTCGTTTCAACAATGTCCCACATGCGTTCATATAACATTCATCTCATTGCGATGAAACTAGGATGAGATGTTGTGTACACTTCAAGGAAGGTTTCTGACTTAGTAAATCCACGTTACAATAGGTAGCGCACGAGTAGATTCAACAAATGAGCGACGACATGCGGAGCGTTTCAACAAAGTACCGTATGCGTTCATATACCATTCGTCCTGTAGCGATGCAACTTGATGAGATGTTGTGCACACTTCAGGGAAGGTTTCTGGCTTAGTAAATCGAATGTACAATAGGTAGCGCATGAGTAGATTCAACAAATGAGCGACGACGTGCGAAGTGTTTCAACAATGTCCCGCATGCACTCATATACCATTCGTACGATAGCGATGGAACTTGGGTGAGATGTTGTGTACACTCCAGGGAAGTTTTAAGGCTCAGTAAATCCATTTTACAATCGGTAGAGAACGAGTAGTTTAAACAAATGAACGACGACGCGCGAACTAAGTCCCGTATGCGTTCACATACCATTCGACCGATAGCGATGAAACTTGGGTGAGATTTTGTGTACACACAAGGGAAGGTTGCTGGCTTAGTACATGCATTTTACAATAGTTAGCGCACGAGGAGATTGAACAAATGAGCGACGGTACGCGAATCGTTCCGTATGCGTCCATATACCATTCTACCGATTGCGATGAAACTTTGGTGAATTTTTGTGTACCCTCCATGGAAGGTGTATGGCTTAGTACATGCATTTTACAATAGGTAGCGCTCGAGTAGATTCAACAAATGAGCGACGGCACGCGATTCGTTTCAAAAATGTCCCTTATGCGTATATATACCATTCATCCGATTGTGATGAAACTGGTGAATCGTAGATTACACTCCAGGGAAGGTTTCAGACTTAAGTAAATCAATTTTACAATAGACAGCGTACGAGTAGATTCACTAAATGAGTGATGGCGCGCGAATCGTTGAAACAATATCTCGTATGCGTCGATATGCCATTCTTCCGATTTTGATGAAACTTTGATGAGTTGTTGTGTACACGCCGGGGAAGGTTTTCGATTTAGTAAATCCATTTTACAACAGATAGTCCACGAGTAGATGCAACAAATGGGTGACGACGCGCGAAGCGTTTCAACAAAATCCCGTATGCGTTCATATACCAATCATCGATTGCGATGAAATTATGATTAGTTGTTGTGTACACTTACCTAAAGGTTCCTAAATTAGTAAATCAATTTCACAGTAGGTAGCGCATGAGTAGAATCAACAAATGAGTGACAGCGCACGAATCGTTTAAACAAAATTCCGTATGCGTTCATATGCAATTTATCGGATTGCGATGATACATTGGTGAGTTGTTGTGCACGCTCTCACGAATGTTTCTAAATTAGTTAAACCATTTTACGATAGTTTAGATTCACTTAATGGAGATTTTTAAAAATATTGTGTATCCAAAAGAACTTCAAGAAACAAAATTACAACGCCAACACTTTCTTTGATTGGCATTGCAACGCATTCCGGGTACAGCTTGTAACTTAATAATAATGTTATTAGTTTTACATCCCTATTAACAACTGTGGCTATTATAGACGCCGGGGTGTCGGAAATTCGCCCCGAAGGGGGTACTTAACGTGCCAGTATATCTACTGACTCGGCTCCCTCACATTTGCGCACTCTCAAATGCCAACTGGCTGCGCCAGGATTCGATCCCGCAACATTGCGCACAGCAGGCGAGAACGTTACCGCAGAGGCACGGAGCCAGCTAGGTGCTGTTTTCAACATAAGTTTTGAGCTGAAGTAGGAAACCTAAGGAAATCACTTCTAGAATGATTATGAATAAGTTTACAACGCATTTAGCAGGGAATGGGGTCCACTTAGCTTTCTGAAACCCTATTCCAACTCTCACATCAGGTGTTGAATGAATCCTCCATTTAAATTAATACACATACCAACTAAACGAGGGGTAAGTTCAGTAGCCACTCGTCTATACATGGTGACAATTAGTTATAATTTGCTGTATAACTTCCTAACTCTTCGTTACTTCATCAATTTCTACTAGATAGTTTATTACAATACTATAAAGAAGTAACATTCACGTATCTTCTTTGTAATAGGTTTCTTGTGAACCCGAGGGAACACATTTTACTGCTGAGAGTATCACTTCAGTTCATGAGGGCAACAACTGCTTATAAACCGATAGGCTCCTTATTAAGAAGATTTCCCCTAGGTGGAAGAGATAAAACGATAGGTAATACAGTACAAGAGACTTTTACAGAACAGTTGGATACTTCAAGAAAGGATATACCGCAGGGGTAGATAACATCAAATATCAAGTAGGGTAAATGATAACAGACGAGAGGAAAGCTATGGAGGAATGGAAAAACTATTTCGAAAATCTCCTGAATGTGGAAGAAAACATCAATAATAATTCAACAATAGAAGAAGTAGAAGAAGAAATATACAGAGTAAATAGAACGACAGTACAAACAAGGCAGATTGAAGAGGTAGGAGAAGTCATAAAGATACTGAAGAAAGGAAAGGCACCAGGAACAGATGGAATACTTGCATAGATGTTGAAATAGGGAAGAGATATACTACAAGAGAGAATGCACCACCTGATCTGCGTAATTTGGAGGAAAGAAAGGATTCCGGCTGAGTGGAAACAGTCTGTCATCAGCCTGATAGTAAAGAATGGAGACACATTGAGTTGCAGCAATTACAGAGGAATACCTTACTATGACCAGCATGTAAGATCCTGAGCATGTTGTTGCTAAAACGACTAACACCATATGTCGATGAAGTACTTGGATTCCAGCAAGCAGGGTTCAGAAAGGGAAAATCACTCATAGACCAATAATAAGACAAGTATTATCCAAGAGCTGGGAATTTCGCAGAGATGTGCACTGCCTCTTTGTGGACTTTCAAAAAGCATATGACAGTGTGAACCAGCAAGCAATATGGCAAGAACTGGAAAGGGCACAAGTTCTTAGGAAACTAATAAAACTAACACAAGCGTGTATACAAGAGACAACATGCACAGTGAAAGTGAATTGAAAGAAGTTTGAAGTGAGGACTGGCGTGCGACAGGGAGACTGCCTCTTCCCCTTACTGTTTAATCTGGTACAAGAAAGAGCACCGAGGAATGTAACAAGCCTAGGGACAGGAATTAACTGGGTAGAAGGATCAACACCCTGGCATACGAGGATGATGTAGTCTTGATTGCACGGAATGAACAAGATCTGGTTAAAATGGATAGAGTTTTAATGGAAGACGCAATTAGTGTAGGCTTAAAGATGAACATGGAAAAGACCACATACCTTGTAGTGAGCAGAGAGAACAATAACGGCCTCTTAGATGTGGGTGGAGAAATCTTTGAAAGGGTAAAAGCATTTAAATATCCGAAAGGAATGAGATAGACCAGGAAATAATTGCTAGAATTCAAGAAGGAAGCCGGTCAAGGTTTGCAGTTGGAAAGCTGCTCAAGTCCCGGCGTCTATCGAGACACACGAAGATAAGGATCTACAGGACTGTAATACAACCTGTGGTCCTATACCGAGCAGAAGTAGGGGAGAGTGACAGGTGTAAACCCACCCTACCACCTCTCCCTCTGACGTCGCATACTAACCCGCAATACATTCAGGGGCAAAGCCGATATTTCGCGAACCAATGGTCCGATTTTGGCATGCGACATATCGTTGGACTGAAGCTGACGGGGGCTTTGCTATGGACCCGGTATTATATTTTTATTTTGAAAATTTTTGTTTTCGAAAGTAAGTGATAGTTTGAAAACCAAACATGATAGAACGCTGTGCTATTGTTGAAACGAAAGGTCTCTATATCCTTAATTTTTATAATATTTTTTAAAGATTTTTTGAAAGCACTGAAATTTTGATTTTTTTAATATTTAGGAAACTAACAAGTTAACAAAAAGTTTGTTTGACGTAAATGACTGGTCCCTACACCCTTCTACCGCCAAAATAAATTTCAAATCTCTTGAATAAAAAAATGTAGTAGTGTAGTAGTGTGATGCAGGGGGTTCTGCTACACAGCCTACTTTCCTACGAACTTTGGTGATATCTCCCGAACGCATGGTCGGATTTTAACGAACGAGGTGTAGTTGGCGTTGGAGAGACGTCCTCTTTGCTAAGAATGTGTGTTGGTATTTTTTTAAATGTTTGTTTTTTGGATTGGCGCTATTTTGAAAACGGTGAATTTTGGAAAAAAGTTTGTTTGACGTTAATGGAAGGTGGCTATGCCCTCTAGATGGAGAGCAAGTTTCAAGTGTGTAGAAGGGAAAAAAATGATAGCCTACTTTCTCGTGAACTTTGGCGATAATTCACGAACGTCTGATCGGATTTTAACAAATGACGTGTTGTTGGACTCGAGCTGACAGGCGCTTTGCTCTGGACCACGTATTTTATTTTTTAACATTTTTTTGAAAATTTTTGTTTTTGAAAGTAGGTGATAGCTTGAAAATCAAACTTGATAGAACATTGTCCAATAGTTCAAATGAATGGTCTCTATAACCTTTTTTTTATAATAAAACTTTTTTATTTTTTGAGAATTTTTGAAAACACAGAAATTTGATTTTTTATATTTTGGAAACTAGGAATTCTACAAAAGAGTTTGTTTGACATAAATGAAAGGTTCCTACCCCTCTACCAAAAAAGTAAATGTCAAGTTTCTAGGACAAAAAACTGTGCATTTTGAAACTTTTTTACCCGTTTTTAATTTTAACTTTTAAAATAAAAGTGTGTTTGTAGACAGAGAGCCGGTAGCGCTTGACGTATGTTACAACGAGGCCATGACTGGCCAAGGTGAATACAGGAAATGACTATTTCGACGGGGCGATGCATGATAGAACGATAGAACGAGGGGTCGCTTTTGGATATTTTCCTATGACCGATGAATGAAAGCGAATATTAAAAAAAAACTCATGGTGATCTTTAAACATGTTAGTAAACACTGACCAGTAACCAGACAAAATTCATAATGCTATGAGACGAATAAAAAGCAAGGCTTTTTATAGTTGTTAACAACAGAACTTGCTTTTCTAAGTCTGACAGCCATAAAGGCAAAACAGAATATCTGCTGGAGAGACCTGCTTGGTGCCCGGCTAGCCAGCTAAGAGAATGGAATGTGGGTGAGAGCTGACAACATTGCTGTAAGGTGATAACAGGTTGCAACCATCTGGCAACTCTGTAAAAAGTGATAACGGCCAGCCAGGCTAGCAGACAGCGGCGGGTGAGGGTGAGGGGAAAGGAGGGAAACCTCTACACAACAGGAAATCACGTGACCACTGCAAAGCGGTTAGGGAAGTGGGGGCGGGGCCAGAGGGCTGGGGAGGTGAGGGGAGGAGTGGAGAACCCATGACAGCCAATAGCTGAACGAGTTGTATGTCAACATGGAGTGAAGGAGTGAGACACAGGTGTGGAGAGAGAAATACAAACATGTATGGACATGCACGAAGCGCGGAGCGCCATACTCAGAGCTCTCGTACAACATGATTCAATAAATAAATATATATATTTAAAAAAGTGCACAGGTTCACATAACATGTGATTTATTCATTCAAGAATTAAACGTAGGGTTAAATCCTAACCATTTGACATATAGCTTATTTACTTTTTGTTTCAACACATTTTCCACAGGATAATGTTTAGGAAAATGCTGTTCTTTGAAGATCATGGAAATAAAATCTATCTTTTATGGGTCGATGGTTGAGGTTGGGTAGATTATTAGCTTGGGAATAACCTAACCCCCAAGGGAAGATGATAAAGAAAAGGAAGTGGGTTTCGGACTGGAGAAAAAGGATGGAGAAATAGGACGAGAGTTTGACATAAGTTATAAGTTTAACTTTAAATATACTCAAAGGCAGCTGCCACTGCAAATCCGCTCTCCGATACCTAAAGTGGGTAGGGACCTGGGCGAAGCCAACGGGAAACGCAGCTGGAACTTGGGCTGTTCTCGAGAAAGCTGCTTTAGTGTATTCCCTCTCAAATATACATATGCCTACTATGGGGAAGGGTGAAGGTCTGGCAAGACAAAGAGTAACAGATTTATTGTGTATCTGTTCAAAGGAGTTTGTTTCTAAACAAGTAATTTGAAGAATGCCAATAATTGGAATCGGCTTTGATATTTTAGTTTTCGAAATTGTAGCATTCCTAAAGAGCGACCAAATGCTTCCAAGAAGGATAGGGATAAAGCAATTATACCTTTGGGAATAATTTTGGTAAGTATACCAATAGTTGCATTAGGAAATGGCTAAGCTTTTACCCAGCAAGGCGCCGACTAAACGTTTAGACAATGAGAAACACTTATATTTTGAAAAACCAACCATAAGTGTTGGAGAGAATCTCCACAAGCAGGAAGCTGGCGTAGCGAGCTATGCTTGCCTTACTGGCCAGTTAGAATTAGCTATTAAAGCTAAGAGAGACTTTACTAAGTTACCAACTAAGAGTTCTTGCTCAAATGCAACAAGTGGTGAAAACCCTATCAATAGATTTATTTTTATTGAATAGGAAGAGTCAAGGAAGACAGGATCTTGCCTAACCGTTATGTTAGAGAAGTGAGGAAGCGGAAAACAAATATTTCATTTATTTAACAAAGCAAAAGGAAGTAGTTTTTGTAAAAAATATATAATTTTGCTTTCTATAAACAATTGGGGTCGCAGACCTCCGAAAACATCTAAAGCTTGCGCCAAGCAATTGATAATTCTTTTGGTTTTAAACCTTTTATATGCTTTAAAATCTACGCAAGATTTTGAAATGGCGAAGATAAATAAAGGAAAAATTTAAAGATAACTGACGTAATTAAAGTTAGACAATAAACCAAGTACAAGGTGTGTACTTTAAGGATTTCTGGATAAGTATCTTAGAAATAATAACAATTCGAAAGTAACAACAACCAAAAGCAGGAAGAATAAAATAGAAGTTTCTATAACTTCTTATATTGATACTGAATTACTTTTAATTATTATACATAGAAGATTATGCAAATAGGGCAGGTCACTTATTGTGAAACCTGAAGAGAACAATCGAAAGGAAGTTTCTAGAATTCCTATGTTTATGTAGGGATCACAAGAAAATGGGGCAAGTTTCCCTTTCGTGAAACCTAGAGATAACTCATTTATGAGTTGTAAGAATTGGATTCCCTCATTAGAAGGGGGAAACAATACAATTTGAGGCGAGTAGTGTATTTGCAGGGGTTCAGATCCCACCACCACCGCTCCACCGCTGGAATACTAAAATGGTAATATCTCGCGAACCAATCAGGCTAGAGACTTGTACGAGGTGTCATTGAACTCGGGCTAACACCCCCTTTCCAATGGACAACATATTTCCACCCCAAAATAAAACCTACCCTACTAGGGGGTGAAATTGTAATTTTTTAGAGAATCTCTCTTTCCAATTGCAACATGTGAGAGTTTGAATGCCGATATGGATTTAAACGTTGTTCCACATAAAGTGCATGTGTACGGTCGATAGTCACTATGAATTAACATGCTTGTTTTCTGTTTTTACGCATGCCCACTCATGGCTTTTGTAAGAGGGTGGGGGAGCGGATCCCTATGGATGGGTTATTGTTGACGAGTCATTGTTGGCGGGGGTCATTGTTGTCGGGTCATTGTGGACGAGTCCTTGTGGACAAGTCCTTGTTGACAGGTCCTTGTGGACGAGTCCTTGTGGACAGGTCCTTGTTGACAGGTCATTGTTGATGAGTCCTTGTGGACAAGTCCTTGTTGACAGGTCCTTGTAGACAAGTCCTTGTGGGCAGGTCCTTGTGGACAGGTCCTTGTGGACAAGTCCTTGTGGACAGGTCCTTGTGGACGAGTCCTTGTCCCTTTGGACTGATCCCTTTGGACGGGTCCCTTTTGGACCGGTTCCTACGGACTGGCTCATGAAATTATTTAAATTATGTCAAAGGGCCTAACTACATTTCGCGTGTGTGTTGAACTGACGTTGTTCACCACTACTATAATGGGATAACGATATGAAAGGAAAGTGGTGAAATACATGTGAACATACAAGGGATCTAACTTAGTGAATGAATGTGTTCTAACGAGTCATTTGTAGTTGAAAGAGAATAATACATGTTCTTAACATGTTAAAACTGAGGAGATGACATGTACAGTAAGACGTCTTGTTACTTCCTGTGTCATATTACAGACATGACAGAGAGCGCACAGATCTGTTGCTATGACTAACAATGCAGTAATTTGAAACCGCAAGTGTTCATTAAGACAATGGGTGATGATCATACAAAGTTAGCAGTTATTGGATATTACACAGGTGTTCCTTCCGGTGTCATGTTGCTGACATACCAGAGAGCGCACACTGCTGTTGCTATGACTGACGCTGCAGTAATTTGAAACCCCATATGTTGATTAAGACAATGGGTGATGATCATGCAAAGTCAGCAGTCATTGAATACCACACAGGTGTTCCTAGTGTACTTTGGACTCTCAACTCTATTGGGAAAGGAATTGCAATGATCTGCAAAAAACTGCTGACACGAGCGATGAGAGTTTATATAAGAGGGGTGTCATATATCTCCCTACTGTCAGTCTTTATTACTCGATTTGAGTGAACAGTGCTCTATTACTGCTCAAGAGTTGTAAAAAAAAGCCGTTTTGGTAGAAAATCATTAAATTATTTTGCAAAGTAAGTACTTATTATTAATGGATTGAAGTCTTTTATTACTAATTGATGTTGAAGTTATTGATTGGAATGTATTTATTGATTGATTGATTGATTTGTTTGCAGATAATTGGGTACCTGTAGGTTACCAGATTCCTACAATCTGTTCATTCAGTGGCATTAGTTGATCAATTATAAAAAGGTAAGTGCCCCCTCTAATAACTTTTAAACAGTTAGAGTGATATTTTCCAATGTTCACCACTACATGTCAGTGAAAATGGTATATTTGGCAGTCAAACGTTGGAACTACTTGACCATGGTGTGTAAAGCTAATTTTGTAGGTTAGATTTTGATTACCGCTCTATTAAGTCTGAATGTTCATTGCTAGGTGTCAGTGACAGAGGGAATATTTAAAGACTTAACCTCAGTTAACCTAACATAACCTAACTTTACCTAACTTAACCTTGTCACGTGACATGTTTTACAAGTTTAAACTTGTTTTAAGACTGGCTATGACGTCACAATTAGCTCACTTAACTGGTGATCGCTGGTTTCTATCACGTGACATGTTCTACAAGTTTAGACTTGTTTTAAGACTGGCTGTGACGTCACACTTAGCTCACTTAACTGGTGATCGCTGGTTTCTATCACGTGACATGTTCTACAAGTTTAGACTTATTTTAAGACTGGCTATGACGTCACACTTAGCTCACTTAACTGGTGAACGCTGGTTTCTATCACGTGACATGTTCTACAAGTTTAGACTTGTTTTAAGACTGGCTATGACGTCACACTTAGCTCACTTAACTGGTGAACGCTGGTTTCTATTACATGACATGTTTCTACAAGTTTAGATGTGTTTTAAGACTGGCTATGACGTCATACTTAGCTCACTTAAATGGCGACTGCTGGTTTCTACCACTCTATCAAGTTCCAATGTTCATCGCTAGGTGTCAGTGACAGTGGTATATAGTAACCTCAGTTAGAACTACATGAAGTTAGACTTGCTAGGAGTTCACAGATCGATTTAAATACCCTGCTATAACCATTGAGTGGAATATAATTAAACTATTTATATTGTACTTTTGTTTATCATTTATTAACATTTATGATTTCTTTCTTTTATAGATAACTTGGAAAGTAATCATCATGTTCAAGTGTGGTGACTGTAAGAAACAGTTCTCAAGACCTGACAGCCTTCAACGACACGCAAATGCTAAACATGACATTAAAATGTTTGTGTGCAGTCATTGTGCTACAACATTTAACAGACAGGATAGTCTTGGACGGCATGTAAATTTAAAGCATGTCAGTTCAGCACTATTTTCGTGTTCAGTTTGCGATCTTGGATTTTCTGCTGTAAAGCGATATCAATCCCACATGGTTGAAGTGCATGGAGAACAACAGGAATTGAAATCTGTAAAACCATTAACTAGCACGGAACCTTTAAATGAATGTGATGCTCAAAAGCGTAAACGTTCTCAAGATTGTGAAAATAGTTATGCATCAAAAAGAAAGAAGAATGGTGAACCTTCAATAACACATTGTGATGTATGTAATATTGATATACCTTCTTCAATCATTCATGGACATTTACGCAGTATTCAACATAAAAATAACGCTTGCCATGAAAGAAATTCTGGAAATGTTCAACAAATTGGTAGTGCATTTAAAAGTCGAATTGCTAGTTATAGACTTCATAGTGAAGAAAAAACTCAAAGTATTGAATCTTTTTTAAAAAATGTTCAACCTACTGTGTTTGGCTTGGTAGGTAATGTTTTATTAGAGCATAAAACAATTAAAATGAATTTTGAACTTTTTGGACTCTATGTAAAAACTGGGAGCGAAGGTGAAATTACGGATATCAAATCTTTTAATACAAAAAACGTAATTGTTAGTGAATCAACTAATATTAGTGATATATATCAAAATATTTCAAGTGCTATCATTGTGAAGAGTGAAGAGTTCCAGGAAAGGGAGTCAGGCTGGGCGTTAGTTGAAGTACTTTATTTAGAAACCAACATGAATAAATATAATCCCCTTCGAGCATCATCATCATCATACGTTGATTTGCCAGGATGGATCAAACGTAAGCATGCTTGTGTAAACGTTATGAATAATGATGACGCATGTTTTGCATGGGCTGTAACCTCAGCTCTCCATCCAGCAGTAGGACATGTGGAGAGAACATCATCTTATCCTCACTATTCTTCAGTGTTAGATTTAAAAGAAATAGAATTTCCTATGGCGATAAAAGACATTCAACGTTTTGAAAAGCTGAACAATGTAAGTATTAATGTTTATGGAATTGAAAATAAGAGTATAGTAGGCCCTCTATATTATACTCAGGAAAAAAAGGATGTTCATGTAAATTTACCGTACATAACTAAAGGTGAAAACGCCCACTATTGTTGGATAAAACATTTAAGTAGACTTGTTGGTAGTCAGCTATCAAAATATAAGACTAAAAAGTGGTTGTGTGATGGCTGTTTGCTATATTTCAGAAAAGAGGACCAACTAACTCAACATCAAAAATGGGGGTGTAATAATGTGTGTACGGTATTACCGACTCCTAAAAATAACATTCTAAAATTCAAGGATTATGAGAAACAGCTTCGTGTACCATTTGTTATATATGCTGACTTCGAGGCTTTGCTAAAACCATTTAATACATGTTCATCGAATCCAGCCCAACCTTTCACCAACACTACTCACATTCATGAACCTTTTAGCTTTGCATATTATATCAAATGTAGTTATGATGACTCTTTAAATAAGTTTGAGCTCTATAGAGGACCTGATGCACCTAAAGTTTTTATGGAAAGGCTTGAGAAAGATGCCATCCGTATATCCTCTATTTTAAATACGATCATTCCAATGGAGCCACTAACTTTATTAGAGCAAATGAATTTTGAAACTGAAACTAATTGTTTTATATGTGGTGAATGTTTATATACAGACAGGGTTCGCGATCATGACCATTTAACAGGAAAATATCGTGGTGCTGCTCACCAAGAATGTAATTTAAATTATAGAGTAAGTAAATTCATTCCGGTCATTCTACACAACGGTAGCAAATACGATAACCACTTTATCGTTAAAGAATTTGGAGCTTCAGATGTGAAAATTGATGTTATTGCAAATAATAAGGAACAATACATATCGTTCACAAAATACATCAAAACTAGCAATAAAAAAACCATTAAACTGCGATTTTTAGATTCATTCCGCTTTATGTCGAGTAGTCTTGATAAGTTGGCTAGTAATTTAAAATCAGATCAGTTTCATGAAATTCAACGTGTCTTTCCTAAAGAAGATGATTTTAATTTGATTCGTCAAAAGGGTATATTCCCTTATGAATATATTAACTGTGTGGAACGTCTTGAGGAGTGTTCTTTACCACTGAAAGATGCATTTTACAGTTCCTTAAACACAAGTCATATCAGTGATCAGGAATATTTACATGCACAACGTGTATGGGCACAGTTTGACATTCAAACTTTAGGAGAATTTTCAGACATATATTTGAAGACAGATGTGTTGTTATTAGCAGATGTTTTTGAAAATTTTCGGAATGTTTGTATGGAAACTTATGACCTTGATCCTTGTCAGTATTTCACAGCTCCTGGGTTAAGTTTCAGTTCAATGTTGAAAAAAACGAAAGTAAATTTAGAATTAATGACTGATATAGACATGATCAATTTTATAAAATCATCAATTCGAGGTGGATTAAGCCAATGTAGTGGACGGTATTCTAAAGCGAATAATAAATACATGCCTAGCTACAACCCTTGTGAAGAGTCAAAGTATATTGTCTACCTCGATGCAAATAACCAATATGGTTGGGCTATGAGTCAATATCTACCACTGAAAGATTTTCGCTGGCTGACACAACCTGAAATTGATGTCTTACATGTTGACACTCTTAATGATAACGATGATAAAGGATATATTTTAGAGGTAAATCTTGAGTACCCTAAAGAGTTACATGATGATCATAATGATTTACCATTTTGTCCTGAGAATATGAAATCTCCATACATCACATCACGAACAAAAATGTTAATTGCTAATGTAAATGATAAATGTAAATATGTAATACATTATCAAAACTTGAAACAGTGTCTACAGCATGGATTGAAATTAACTAAAATTCATCGCGTATTACAATTTCATCAGTCAGCATGGCTCAAACCGTATATTGATCTAAACAATAATTTAAGAACACAGTCAACAAACGCGTTTGAAAAAGATTTTTATAAACTCATGAATAATAGTGTTTTTGGAAAGACTATGGAGAATGTTGATAAACGAGTTGATGTAAAGCTGATAACAAAGTGGGAGAATGATGGTAAAAGGTATGGTGCGAGCAACTTAATAAGCAAGCCTAACTTTCATAGCTGTTCAATTATTCATGAGGATTTAGTTGTAATACAAATGAATCGTCTTAAAGTAACTTACAACACACCCATATATGTGGGTTACACCATTCTGGAATTGTCAAAAACACTTATGTATGAATTTCACTATGATTATGTAAAGAAAAACTATCTCGATAATGCTAAATTACTCTACACAGACACAGATTCTTTTATTTATGAGTTTAAAACTGATGATTTTTATGAGGATATCAAAACTGAGCTAAATAGGTTTGATACAAGTGACTACCCCAAGGATAATATTTACCATTTACCTCTAGTAAACAAAAAGGTTCTTGGGAAATTTAAGGATGAATGTGCTGGTGTTATTATAGACACCTTTGTAGGCACAAAATCTAAATCATACAGCTATATGACAATTGATGATGTAGTAGTAAAAAAATTAAAAGGAGTGAAAAAGAATGTTGTTAGTAAAGAGTTAGATATAAGTGATTATAAAAACTGTATAGTTAGTAACCCACCTGTATTATATAAGAAAATGTGTGTATTTAGAAATAAAAATCATCAGCTACATACCAATTTGTTGAACAAAGTTGCTTTAAGTAATGAAGACAACAAACGATTCATTATACCCAACACATTTAATACTCTTGCTTGGGGAAACAGTCGCATTGACGACTATTACTTTACTTAAGTCTAATGATCACTATATTGTAATATTTGTAGTGTGTTTTATATTGTAATATTTTTTGTAAAAACTGTAAGTAGAATGTATAATGTTAGGCTACAGTAGTTTAGTAAAAATAAGATAAGTAATACATTTTAGTGTAAAATGTTTGCTTTTGTATATTACGAAAAAGATTTTTTTTAAATGTACAGAATGTGTGAACTAAACAAGGGAAATGTAAAAATGTAAAGTGGAAATTGTAAATATCCATGTGTGAAAAAGTGAAATAGTTATCACCATTTTAAAATTAAAAGACATTGTGATCTGGTAAACCTTGTTTTTATTTCACAACAACAAAAATGTACAGAATGTGTAAACTAAACAAAGAGAATGTAAAAAAATGAAAAGTGGAAATTGTAAATATTCATGTATGAAAAAATGAAAATAAAGAAATGGCTATCACCATTTTAAAATTAAAAGACATTGTGATCTTGTAAACCTTGTTTTTATTTCACAACATATATGGCTTTACAAAATAGAATACAAAGAAATACCATTTCCTCAATCCTTTTCAATGTTCATGTCCATTCATTATTAACTTTCCTTTTGGCACGATTGATAGTAGGCGCTATTAGTAGGCGCGATTGAACTGACATGCTTTAAATTTACATGCCGTCCAAGACTATCCTGTCTGTTAAATGTTGTAGCACAATGACTGCACACAAACATTTTAATGTCATGTTTAGCATTTGCGTGTCGTTGAAGGCTGTCAGGTCTTGAGAACTGTTTCTTACAGTCACCACACTTGAACATGATGATTACTTTCCAAGTTATCTATAAAAGAAAGAAATCATAAATGTTAATAAATGATAAACAAAAGTACAATATAAATAGTTTAATTATATTCCACTCAATGGTTATAGCAGGGTATTTAAATCGATCTGTGAACTCCTAGCAAGTCTAACTTCATGTAGTTCTAACTGAGGTTACTATATACCACTGTCACTGACACCTAGCGATGAACATTGGAACTTGATAGAGTGGTAGAAACCAGCAGTCGCCATTTAAGTGAGCTAAGTATGACGTCATAGCCAGTCTTAAAACACATCTAAACTTGTAGAAACATGTCATGTAATAGAAACCAGCGTTCATCAGTTAAGTGAGCTAAGTGTGACGTCATAGCCAGTCTTAAAACAAGTCTAAACTTGTAGAACATGTCACGTGATAGAAACCAGCGTTCACCAGTTAAGTGAGCTAAGTGTGACGTCATAGCCAGTCTTAAAATAAGTCTAAACTTGTAGAACATGTCACGTGATAGAAACCAGCGATCACCAGTTAAGTGAGCTAAGTGTGACGTCACAGCCAGTCTTAAAACAAGTCTAAACTTGTAGAACATGTCACGTGATAGAAACCAGCGATCACCAGTTAAGTGAGCTAATTGTGACGTCATAGCCAGTCTTAAAACAAGTTTAAACTTGTAAAACATGTCACGTGACAAGGTTAAGTTAGGTAAAGTTAGGTTATGTTAGGTTAACTGAGGTTAAGTCTTTAAATATTCCCTCTGTCACTGACACCTAGCAATGAACATTCAGACTTAATAGAGCGGTAATCAAAATCTAACCTACAAAATTAGCTTTACACACCATGGTCAAGTAGTTCCAACGTTTGACTGCCAAATATACCATTTTCACTGACATGTAGTGGTGAACATTGGAAAATATCACTCTAACTGTTTAAAAGTTATTAGAGGGGGCACTTACCTTTTTATAATTGATCAACTAATGCCACTGAATGAACAGATTGTAGGAATCTGGTAACCTACAGGTACCCAATTATCTGCAAACAAATCAATCAATCAATCAATAAATACATTCCAATCAATAACTTCAACATCAATTAGTAATAAAAGACTTCAATCCATTAATAATAAGTACTTACTTTGCAAAATAATTTAATGATTTTCTACCAAAACGGCTTTTTTTTTACAACTCTTGAGCAGTAATAGAGCACTGTTCACTCAAATCGAGTAATAAAGACTGACAGTAGGGAGATATATGACACCCCTCTTATATAAACTCTCATCGCTCGTGTCAGCAGTTTTTTGCAGATCATTGCAATTCCTTTCCCAATAGAGTTGAGAGTCCAAAGTACACTAGGAACACCTGTGTGGTATTCAATGACTGCTGACTTTGCATGATCATCACCCATTGTCTTAATCAACATATGGGGTTTCAAATTACTGCAGCGTCAGTCATAGCAACAGCAGTGTGCGCTCTCTGGTATGTCAGCAACATGACACCGGAAGGAACACCTGTGTAATATCCAATAACTGCTAACTTTGTATGATCATCACCCATTGTCTTAATGAACACTTGCGGTTTCAAATTACTGCATTGTTAGTCATAGCAACAGATCTGTGCGCTCTCTGTCATGTCTGTAATATGACACAGGAAGTAACAAGACGTCTTACTGTACAGGTCATCTCCTCAGTTTTAACATGTTAAGAACATGTATTATTCTCTTTCAACTACAAATGACTCGTTAGAACACATTCATTCACTAAGTTAGATCCCTTGTATGTTCACATGTATTTCACCACTTTCCTTTCATATCGTTATCCCATTATAGTAGTGGTGAACAACGTCAGTTCAACACACACGCGAAATGTAGTTAGGCCCTTTGACATAATTTAAATAATTTCATGAGCCAGTCCGTAGGAACCGGTCCAAAAGGGACCCGTCCAAAGGGATCAGTCCAAAGGGACAAGGACTCGTCCACAAGGACCTGTCCACAAGGACTTGTCCACAAGGACCTGTCCACAAGGACCTGCCCACAAGGACTTGTCTACAAGGACCTGTCAACAAGGACTTGTCCACAAGGACTCATCAACAATGACCTGTCAACAAGGACCTGTCCACAAGGACTCGTCCACAAGGACCTGTCAACAAGGACTTGTCCACAAGGACTCGTCCACAATGACCCGACAACAATGACCCCCGCCAACAATGACTCGTCAACAATAACCCATCCATAGGGATCCGCTCCCCCACCCTCTTACAAAAGCCATGAGTGGGCATGCGTAAAAACAGAAAACAAGCATGTTAATTCATAGTGACTATCGACCGTACACATGCACTTTATGTGGAACAACGTTTAAATCCATATCGGCATTCAAACTCTCACATGTTGCAATTGGAAAGAGAGATTCTCTAAAAAATTACAATTTCACCCCCTAGTAGGGTAGGTTTTATTTTGGGGTGGAAATATGTTGTCCATTGGAAAGGGGGTGTTAGCCCGAGTTCAATGACACCTCGTACAAGTCTCTAGCCTGATTGGTTCGCGAGATATTACCATTTTAGTATTCCAGCGGTGGAGCGGTGGTGGTGGGATCTGAACCCCTGCAAATACTCTACTGAGGCGTGTCCTAGACACGAAATTTTACAGAAATTAATTCGTTGTACATAGAGCAAAGGAGGGAGGGCACTAATGGAGAGTGACCCCTCATTGGAAAATGACCTAAAGTAACAATTTTATTATTTTGGTTTGTTAGTAAGGGGTTCGGGAAAGATCAAATGGGATTGAGGAAAAGTGTTTATGGCCGTATTTATTGTACACGGACGAGCGCGACGCGGATGAAATGTTGAACAAACACTGTTTTTTACTATAGTCTGTTGATATAGTTGAAAAGTTCACTGTAGTAGCACAAAAAGTTGAAGGCAAAGAAAGTTATTGTAAAGATGGAAAATAACTAGTTACACTAGATATGCGAGAGTCTATTGCTTGAGAAACTTGTGGGTTATAGTTGAATGCACAGAAAAGAAATCCCAACGGAGGAAGAAAAATTAGTTATTGATTAGCAGTTCATAAGGAAGATTCCTTAGTCTGAAAAAGTATTCCCATATGTGAGTGGAAAGTACATGACAGTATGACTGGTAGTTAGAGTGCAAGTTCTGGAAGGTTCCAGAGCAATGATGACTTGTTTAAATTGGGTAGAGAATCCCTCGGCGGAAAGCTAGATTATATAGACAGTGGGTATTTTGGAAATATCCCTCGATGTGAGATAGCATCTCGGAAAATCTTTCATGTTGAAAGTTAGACTTGATAGTTTAAGTTAGATCAAGAAGATCTCTTGAAAGCAGTTATTTTCACATAGCAACTTTCACTGTCTATGAAATCCAAATAAAAGCATTGAGCCATTAAAAAGCGATGAGAATGAGGTTAAAACGTGAAGTCGGTACTTATCTTTGCTTCATGTAGAAGGCGATGTTCCAGTTGACGGTTGATTCTAAAATTCGAACATGGCATCGAAATTTAAAAGTTTGCCTCTAGAGTTGAGGAGGCGAGCTTTAGAGGAGCTCTAACTGACTGGGTCGACTTCCGCCGTACAAGTGAGACACGCTCAACGGAGCTCGGAGGGACCAGGGAAGGGATAAGAGTGGGGATAGGAGACAAAGGAATACATATAAGAATAGACAACATAACAGAAATAAATTTTCTCTTGATGAAGTGGTCTTCAAAGAGTTGATAGTAGGCGTCACTAGCGCAGCCTGGTGGGTGAAAAAGTAGACGAAGTTCTCTTGTTCACGGAGATGATAGCTGGCGATGGCGACGATATCTGGTGGCTAGATTGATAAGGAAGTCCTCTTGTACAGGGAAGAATTAAGGAACTTCAGAGATTCGCTGCTAGATGACGCTAGGTGGGTCATGGAAGATATATCTCTAGAACAGACTCACAGGTAACATAAGAGACATAACCTACAATGAGAAATCAGAAGATCACTGTTGGTGTTTGAGAAAAAGGAAGGAATGAACTATAGCAAAGAGATGCAAAAGCTTACTCCGTCTTACCGTGTATTCCAAAGAATACACCAAGCTGGGAGGGTCAAACACCAACAGAGAACAAGAGAAACAATTAAAAGTTTAAAGGTATTGGAGCAATTAAAGACAGTGGACTCTCCCATCCCTTCCAGGATAACACTCGGTCACTCTACCAGAAATCCAGACAATGGGAGGGGAAACATCCTAACCAGCACCAAGTCCCCCACTCTGATGTCGGGATTGGAAAGAAACCACTTCTGTCTCCGTTGCAAGGAAGTTAAGTATTCCAAGTTCCACCTCTTCCAGAAAGAATTGCGGAGGGCTTCAAGTTTACGCCAAACAATAGGTAAATTAGAATCCCTGTAAGAGTTGGGAAGGGGAGGAGGGACAGAAAGAGAAGTGCCTATAAGGAAGTGACCTGGTGTGAGTGGAAGCAGGTCATCAGGGTCATCGGAAAGCGGAGTTAAAGGGCGAGAATTAACAACACCTTCAATCAGAACGGCCAGCGAATTAAATTTTTCTTAAGTCGGAATGCGATTACCTAAAACCTTTCTTAAGTGACGTTTAGTGAGCTTTACGCAGGATTCCCACCTACCAGCGTGATGAGGAGCGTAGGGAGGTATAAAACGCCATTTGAAACCCTTTGAGTAGGAAAAATTAGAAATCTGTTCCATGGCAGGAGAAGATGTGAGAGCTTTCTTCCACAAGGAAGCTGCGCCTTGAAAAGTGGAAGCGTTATCAGAGAACATCTCCGAAGGAACACCACGCCTAGCAGCGAAGCGAGAGACAGCTGATAAAAAGTAAGAAGTAGAGGCATTCGTTACTAGTTCAAAATGGATCGCACCAGTAACCATGCAAACAAAGAGAGAAACATAGAGCTTACCAAACAATTTACGTTTAGCTTCAGGGGAATTGCGTTGATATTGGAACGGACCCATATAGTCCACACCAGTTAGAGCAAATGGACGTATAGGAGAAGAGCGAAAGGAGGGCAGATCGCTCATTAATTGAGTATTGACTATAGGTTTCGCTTTGAAGCAAAGAATGCACTTGTGAATTACAGAGGAAACTTCGTGAATCCCATTTATAATCCAGTACTTTTCCCTTAAGAGGCAAAGCGGAGTGCGTGTACCAACATGCAGATTGCGATAATGAATGTCACGTATAATTAAGGAAGTTACGTGAAGTTTAGAAGGCACAATAACAGGATGCTTTTTGTCCTCAGAAAGCAAAGATTGCGAGAGCCTACCACCTACCCTGAGTAACCTATTGTCAACAAGGAACGGGGCTAAGGCACGAAGACGACTGGATTTGGGAAGATCCTTTTTAGAGGAAAGTAAAGACAATTCAGAAGGAAAGGCTTCTTGTTGTGTTAGTTGCAAAATCTTAATGGTAGCGAGATTCAATTCATGATTGGTAAGGTGTGGTTTGGGGAGAAGAGGTTGGTCAACCACAAGATATTTCCATCTCAGAAGATAGGCGACAATTCGAATTAATTTGTGAAAGGAAGGATAGCGGGACAACAAGGGATGAGAAACGTTGGAAACAAGACACGAAGCAGTAGATTTAGATACTTTAGCGTCAGGCAAGTTGAAGTTTGTAGCTGGAGGTTTAGAAGGCCAACAAGAAGAGTCTCTGATTAACCACGAGGGCCCATGCCAGTACAACTGAGAAGCTGCCAATTGAGAGGGTAAACATCCACGAGAAATAATGTCGGCAGGGTTGTCAGCGCTGGGGACATGCCTCCATTGACATCCCGAAGAAAGAGTTTGAATTTTGGAAACCCTGTTTGCAACAAAAGTTTGCCAATGAGAAGGGTTTTTGGCGATCCAAGAAAGGGTGATCATGGAATCGCTCCAGAGATAGATTTGCGAGAATTCGACTTTTAAGACTTCCGGAATTTCTTAACAAGTTCTGCGGCCATGAGAGCAGCACACAATTCAAGCCTAGGCAAAGTGATAGTTTTAAGAGGAGCCACCTTCGATTTGGCACAAACAAGGATGGAAACTAAAGATCCATTTAATGAATCGCGATAAACCAAATATGCACAGCAACCGTAAGCTTTTTCGGAACTGTCCGCGAACACATGAAGGAAGAAAGATGCATTTCCTGGGAAATTCAATAAGGGAAAGATCAAGCAAATTGCTGCGAAAAGAGAGCCATCTTTTAAGAAAAGAAAGGAGAACAGTGTCGTCCCATTCACATTTGAGCGACCATAGCTATTGCATGAAAAGTTTGGCTGTAACGATAACTGGGGCAAGTAATTGAAGCGGATCAAAAATTTTTGCAATTTCAGAGAGAATTTGTCTTTTTGTTTTAGGGAGCTCTTCTGCAAGCGAAACTTTATAGATGAGAGTGTCACTGCTAGTGCACCAATGAACTCCAAGAGTTTTTATGGATTCGGAGTTTCCACAAATTTCGACGGAGGAGGGAAATTCAATAGGAAATTGGGCGAGAAACTCATGGGAGTTGGAATTCCACTTATGAAGTGGGAAACCTCCATTCTTTAGCAATGCCTGAAGTTCTAATGACACGAAAGAAGCTTCCTCCAGAGTGGGGAAGGACTGCAAATAATCGTCAACATAGAATGATGTAGTTAGTGCTTCAGAAGCTTTAGAATCAAATAAATGACCATCTTGAGAGGCTAACAAATGTAGGGATCGGATAGCAAGGAAAGCGGAAGGTTTTAAGCCATAAGTAACCGTCTTTAAGCGAAATACCTTAATGGGCTTGCTGATTTCGTCGCGCCACAAGTTTCTATGGAGATCTCGTTGTTCTGGCTGAATTAAAACTTGACGGTACATCGGTTTTATATCCGCTATAACAGCTATGGGAAATAATCGAAAGTTTAAGAGTATAGCAGATAGATCTGACTGAATAGCAGGACCAGAGTAAAGAGTATCGTGAAGACTGTTGCCATTAACGTCAGGTGATGAACCATTGAAAACAACTCGGATTTTATCCTTTACAAGCGGGTTTTTCCACACGGGATGATGATTTAAGAAAACCGTTTCAATTGGGTGGTGCAATTCGTCATCAGATTTGTTAACAACTTCCATATGATCTAAGCTTTCATACTCATCCATGAAATCAGTGTACTGCTGTTTAACGAGAGGTTCTTTCTTGAATTTGCTCTCGATAGCAAAGATAGCTTTTCGAGATTTGGGTTGAGAGTTAATAAGTTTAGGGGGATTATGTAATCTTGGCATCTGAACAATGAACCGGCCATCAGAAGAACGAGTGGTGGTGTTCAGAAAATGTTGCTCACAGAATTCGTTTTCTGAAGAGGTCGCGTTAGGAGAATCAACGCTTTCGAGCCTCCAGAATTGTTCCAAGTCAGTATTAGTGAAGTAACATTGCGATGCGGGTTGGGATAGTAGTGGTTTTTGAGGGGTTCAGATGCCACCTCCACCTACCCACCTCACAAGATGGCGGCAGCCCGATAACTCCCGAACGCATGGTCGTATTTTGACGAATGAGGTGTCATTGAACTCGGGCTGATACCCCCTTTCCAATGGACAACATATTTCAACCCCAAAAATAAAACCTACCCCTACTAGGGGGTGAAATTGTATTTTTTTTTTTGAGAATCTCTCTTTCCAATTGCAACATGTGAGAGTTCGAATGCTAATATGGAATGAAGCGTTGTTCTACACAAGACACATGTGTGCGGTGGAAAGCCACTATGAATTAGCATGCCCACTCATGGCTTTTGTAAGAGGGTGGGGGAGTGGTTCCCTGTGGACGGGTTATTGTTGACAAGTCCTTGTTGACAAGTCATTGTTGACGGGTCCCTGTGGACTGGTCATTGTTGACGAGTCCTTGTCCCTTTGGACTGATCCCTTTGGACCGGTCCCTTTGGACTGATTCCTACGGACTAGCCCATGAATTTATTTAAATTATGTCAAGGGCCTAACTACATTTTGCGTGTAAAGCAGTGTGTTGAACTGACGTTTTTCACTAGTCCCCCACTACTATAATGTGATAACGATATGAAAGGAAAGTGACGAAATACATGTGAACACGTGTGAGATGACCTTATTACCGTCCTCCTTGCGAAACAAGTCACATCCTGTTTTGGTTCATACGTGGGAAAATGCAAGTTCTTGTGTAATATCACCTAACACACAAGTGTACACATGTGCACGTGCACGATAAGAGCTAACAAGTCACAACCTGTTTTGACAGTGGTGGGAATAAAGCTAGAGACATGTACGAGTAGTCTAATTACACCGGCAGACAATCCCTTTCCTATGGATAACTTATTTCCACTCTAAAAAAATCTACCCCTACTAAAGGGTGAAATAATAATTTTTAGGTAAAAGTCGCTTTCCATGTGCAACATGTGGGAGTTTGTATGCCAATATGAAATTAAACTCGTTCCACATAAAGTGCATGCATAAAACTGAATGCCGCTATGATTTATAATTTTTTTGTTTTACAAATGCGCAATTGTTTTTTTTGTAAGAGGGCGGGCTTTTTGAATAATGATTTCTAGATACGTTTTTTTTTACAAATCAACCAAAGATCCAAAAACTAATAGGTCATTGGCTTTTTAATATCTTATGAACTAAGAAAGCTAGGGACTTGTATGAGGGGTCGTTGGACTTGGGGTGACGCCCTGTTTTTGAATGTATTCATTTTTTTGTCAAAAGGGCCTAACTGCACTTTCGTTAATATCTCGCTAAGTAATAATCACAGAGGGTCAAGTGAGGTGTCATAGAACTTAAAATGACCAACCCCTCCCCATGACCAATGAATTTACCCCAAAATAAAACAGCAAGGTCATTAACCTAAGATTTTATAACGGAAACAAATTGGAAAATCCATGTTTCCATATCATGAAATTCAAAAACTTTAAACTGACATTTAAAAGAAATGCAAATGGAAAATTGACAAATTGTAATGTGTGAAATGTGAAAATGAACAAATGGCTATCATTATTTAAAAAAAAAATTAAAAAATGGTGCTGTGTGGTTGAGGTGTGAATCAAACCCTACTTATTTTGGACCACCCGAGACTGAGTATACTTGTTTTAGTCCTCATACCACTTTTAAAATTTTGTGTTAAAGCTAGGAATTGAACCTAAGAGCTTGTAGGGGGAGACAAAGGTTTGAATATGTTAAACAGATAGCCTTGAATGTAGGATGTGGTAGCTATATAGAGATGAAACGATTAGCTCGGGACAGATAGACACTGAGATCTGCATCAAACCAGTCAAAGGACTAAAGACTCAAACAACAACATATACGTTCACCAAAATAATGTTGTGTAACGGTAAATGTTAGTCAACGAACAGTAATGCATTACTAAAACCCATGACACGATACCTAAGAGCTTTTTCTAAAATGATTTTAAAATGCCTTTAACCCTATATTGAACACCCAGTTCACAAGACTCATAACTGCAATATTATGGTAAAACAAAACAAAATCTATATTTCAAAACAAGCAAGTGGTTTAGTCAATGTATACTGGAAAAAAAAGTTTTGTAAACACTCAAGTCCTCAAGACCAATTAAATTAGTAACTGTTAGGTTGGCCGAGTGGTTAAGGTGTTTGACTTAAGATCAAATTTCTGTATAAGGAAGCAAGGGTTCGAATCCCTTACCTGACATAACTATTGCCTTAACATGGCTTGGCCACACTGTATTATTATGATACTCGGTACACAAACCATAGATATAGTGTATTGTTTAAGGCCACTCCCTTTCTGAACATAGTCAGAGACTGTTGATGGTTAACAATTGTATTAATAGTGGGACATGGGGATAGCAATTAAGAAAAAACAGCCAATACCCATACAATATTTTTATTCATTTAGTTTTTTTTACAATAGTTACACACTGAATACAACATTTTATCTCTTTACCATTGTTTGATATAGATTTTGAACACAATGCTTGTTGTAGATCCTTTTACAACTTTCTCCAGGTACTCTTGTTCTTAAAAACTGGGGAAGCCGCAATGGTTTTATAGACATTAAACCCTCATTCTCTTCTTTTTCATCATCATCATCATCATCATCATCATCATTAGAAATATTATCTTTATAATTATTATAGTCATTGTCACCATCATTATCATCATCATCATCATCCTCAACATCACTAGAACTATCCAATTCCTTTTTTTCCTTTTCAAAAGGGGCCTCTTGAAGAGTCTGTGTTGCTTTTGATAGTGTTACGTTTTTATTGAACGTTGACAACTGTCCTAACATGACTTTTTGAGGAGATAAATGTTTTTTCACAAGGAAGTCACTATGTAGAGTAACACTATGTTTTTGTTGGACTTGCTTTTTCTTGTTCTTTTGATCATGTTTTGTTAACACTAACGGTGTTTCATTTGGTATACCACATTGATGAGTACCCACACTTAAGACCTCACCATGTTTACTTTTTAGATGACCTAGACATTTTGTTGTTCTTTGTTTTGAGCACTGCCAAAATATGATGCCATTCGCATTTTCTCGCTTATAGTTATAAGAGTACTCATGATACAGGGCACGTGGTTTACCTTTATTGGTTATAGTATATTCCATAGTAGCCACTGACTTGTATAGTCGATCCGCCTACTACAAAGGTCTGAACACTTGTGGTGAAAGAATGATGTTGTGTTGAAGTTTTATGCAGGATAATGTTGGTGGCATATGCGGGTGGCTTATGTGGGTGGCTTATGTTGATGACATGTATTGTTGGCTGATTTTGGTGGCTTATGTTGATGGTTTATGGTGGTGGCATATGTTGGTGGCTTATGTTAGTGGCTTATGATGATGACATATGTTGGTGACTTATGTTGATAGCTTATGTTGGTGGCTAATGTTGATGGCATATGTTGTTGGCTTATGGTGGTGGCTTATGTTGATGGTTTATGTCGCTGGTCTATGTTGATGGTTTATGTTAATGGCTTAGGTTAATGTCTTAGGTTGATGGCATAAGTTGATGGCTTATGCTGGTGGCTTATGGGGGTGGCTTATGCTGGTGGTTTATACTGGTGGCTTATGCTGGTGGTTTATGGTGATGGCTTATGTTGATGACATATGTTGGTGACTTATGTTGGTGGCTTATGTTGGTGGCTTATGGTGGTGGCTTATGTTGGTGGCTTATGGTGGTGGCTTATGATGGTGGCTTATGGTGGTGGTTTTTGGTGGCTTATGGTGGTGGTTTGTGGTGGCTTATGATGGTGGCTTGTGGTGATGGCTTATGGTGGCTTATGGTGGTGACTTATAGTGGTGGCCTATGTTGGTGGCTTATTTTTGGTGGTTTACGTTAATACGTTATTTGTAATGGCTTACTTGACGAGTTATTGTTGTCAATGTATTTAGAGGATTTTTCTCTTGGTCTTGGCAAGTATCTCAACCCTTTTTTTATGGTAGCATAATGCTTACCGCCATGTTTATAAGCAACAACAACACACTAAAATTCCAAGAATCCAAAGTACTCTAAGGTTAATGATTGTCTCTCAACTCCATTCAACGTCTAGTCAAAAACATTATATATTTTTCACATTTTTCAAAAAAGGTAAATTGGGAAAGAAGGCTATATGTTTAAACTAAAAATCATTTCAAATCATATGCTAACTCCAACACCTTCGTCTATCCCACTCTCAGTCAAAAAAATATAATATTCTTCAAATTTTTCCAACACAGTATTTGGAAAGTAGGCCATATTTTGAAAACTAATCATCTTATAAAGTCATATATATAGACTCAAACCAATGGCTTTTATATCCTTAATCGTAAGAACAAAATCGGAATTTTTGTCATTTTTTCCAAAAATGTTCATTTTAAAACGGGGCTATATTTTGGAAACTAGGAATTTTACAGAAAGTTTGTTTAACGTAAATGACAGGTATTTACCCCCACTACCCACAAACCAAGTCCCAGGTCTCTGGGACAAAATCCAAAAAAGTTCAATTTGGAAAGTAGGCGATATTTTGAAAACTAATCATCCTAAAAAGTCATATATAGACTCAAACCAATGGCTTTTATGTCCTTAATTGGTAGAACAAAACTTAACATTTTTTTCAGTTTTTCCAAAAAAGTCCAATTTCCAAAATTGTCTATATTTTGGGAACTAAGAATTTTACAAAAAGTTTGTTTAACGAAAATGAAATGTCTTTACCCCCCTCTACCCAAAACATAAATTTCAGGTCCCTAGGACAAAAACTGTGCAGTAGGTTTTTTTTTTTGGGGGGGGGGGGTTCTATATCCACTTTACCTCCCCACCTCACAAAATGGCGGCCATAGCTTAACTTAACATAGCCTAACCTAACAAAATGGCGGCCGTAGCTTAACTTAACCTAGCCTAACCTAACTAGATGGCGGCCGTAGCTTTACTTAACCTAACCTAACCTAACTTAACCTAAACCTACGAGGCACGATCAAAAAATTTTCAAGATGGTGGTCATAGCTTAACTGAACCTAGTCTAACCTAACCTAAACCTACGAGGTGTGATCATAAAGTTCCAAGATGGTGGTCGTAGCTTAACTCTACCTAACCTAACCCTACGAGGTGTGATCAAAAAGTTCCAAAATGGCTGCCGTAGCTTAACTTAACATTTGATTGAATCCTGTTGATTGACCCCTTTTGATTGATCTCTGTTGATGTATCCCTTTGGACTGGTCCCTGTTGACTAGCCCCCTTTGGACGGGTCCTTTTTGAAGGGCCATTTTTTAACGGGTCCTTGTTGACGGGTCCCTTTGACATAATTTGGATATAATGCGGGGATCAGTCCAAAGGACCCGCCCACAGGGACCCGTCAACAAGGACCCGTTAAAAATGACCCTTCAAAAAGGACCCGCCCAAAGGGGGCTAGTCAACAGGGACCAGTCCAAAGGGATACATCAACAGAGATCAATCAAAAGGGGTCAATCAACAGGATTCAATCAAATGTTAAGTTAAGCTACGGCAGCCATTTTGGAACTTTTTGATCACACCTCGTAGGGTTAGGTTAGGTAGAGTTAAGCTACGACCACCATCTTGGAACTTTATGATCACATCTCGTAGGTTTAGGTTAGGTTAGACTAAGTTCAGTTAAGCTATGACCACCATCTTGAAAATTTTTTGATCGTGCCTCGTAGGTTTAGGTTAAGTTAGGTTAGGTTAGGTTAAGTAAAGCTACGGCCGCCATCTAGTTAGGTTAGGCTAGGTTAAGTTAAGCTATGGCCGCCATTTTGTTAGGTTAGGCTATGTTAATTTAAGCTATGGCCGCCATTTTGTGAGGTGGGGAGGTAAAGTGGATATAGACCCCCCCCCCAAAAAAAACCTACTGCACAGTTTTTGTCCTAGGGACCTGAAATTTATTTTTTGGGTAGAGGGGGGTAAAGACCTTTCATTTTCGTTAAACAAACTTTTTGTAAAATTCTTAGTTCCCAAAATATAGACAATTTTGAAAATTGGACTTTTTTGGAAAAACTGAAAAAAATGTTAAGTTTTGTTCTACCAATTAAGGACATAAAAGCCATTGGTTTGAGTCTATATATGACTTTTTAGGATGATTAGTTTTCAAAATATCGCCTACTTTCCAAATTGAACTTTTTTGGATTTTGTCCCAGAGACCTGGGACTTGGTTTGTGGGTAGTGGGGGTAAATACCTGTCATTTACGTTAAACAAACTTTCTGTAAAATTCCTAGTTTCCAAAATATAGCCCCGTTTTAAAATGAACATTTTTGGAAAAAATGACAAAAATTCCGTATTTTGTTCTTACGATTAAGGATATAAAAGCCATTGGTTTGAGTCTATATATATGACTTTATAAGATGATTAGTTTTCAAAATATGGCCTACTTTCCAAATACTGTGTTGGAAAAATTTGAAGAATATTATATTTTTTTGACTGAGAGTGGGATAGACGAAGGTGTTGGAGTTAGCATATGATTTGAAATGATTTTTAGTTTAAACATATAGCCTTCTTTCCCAATTTACCTTTTTTGAAAAATGTGAAAAATATATAATGTTTTTGACTAGACGTTGAATGGAGTTGAGAGACAATCATTAACCTTAGAGTACTTTGGATTCTTGGAATTTTAGTGTGTTGTTGTTGCTTATAAACATGGCGGTAAGCATTATGCTACCATAAAAAAAGGGTTGAGATACTTGCCAAGACCAAGAGAAAAATCCTCTAAATACATTGACAACAATAACTCGTCAAGTAAGCCATTACAAATAACGTATTAACGTAAACCACCAAAAATAAGCCACCAACATAGGCCACCACTATAAGTCACCACCATAAGCCACCATAAGCCATCACCACAAGCCACCATCATAAGCCACCACAAACCACCACCATAAGCCACCAAAAACCACCACCATAAGCCACCATCATAAGCCACCACCATAAGCCACCAACATAAGCCACCACCATAAGCCACCAACATAAGCCACCAACATAAGTCACCAACATATGTCATCAACATAAGCCATCACCATAAACCACCAGCATAAGCCACCAGTATAAACCACCAGCATAAGCCACCCCCATAAGCCACCAGCATAAGCCATCAACTTATGCCATCAACCTAAGACATTAACCTAAGCCATTAACATAAACCATCAACATAGACCAGCGACATAAACCATCAACATAAGCCACCACCATAAGCCAACAACATATGCCATCAACATTAGCCACCAACATAAGCTATCAACATAAGTCACCAACATATGTCATCATCATAAGCCACTAACATAAGCCACCAACATAAGCCACCACCATAAACCATCAACATAAGCCACCAAAATCAGCCAACAATACATGTCATCAACATAAGCCACCCACATAAGCCACCCGCATATGCCACCAACATTATCCTGCATAAAACGTCAACACAACATCATTCTTTCACCACAAGTGTTCAGACCTTTGTAGTAGGCGGATCGACTATACAAGTCAGTGGCTACTATGGAATATACTATAACCAATAAAGGTAAACCACGTGCCCTGTATCATGAGTACTCTTATAACTATAAGCGAGAAAATGCGAATGGCATCATATTTTGGCAGTGCTCAAAACAAAGAACAACAAAATATCTAGGTCATCTAAAAAGTAAACATGGTGAGGTCTTAAGTGTGGGTACTCATCAATGTGGTATACCAAATGAAACACCGTTAGTGTTAACAAAACATGATCAAAAGAACAAGAAAAAGCAAGTCCAACAAAAACATAGTGTTACTCTACATAGTGACTTCCTTGTGAAAAAACATTTATCTCCTCAAAAAGTCATGTTAGGACAGTTGTCAACGTTCAATAAAAACGTAACACTATCAAAAGCAACACAGACTCTTCAAGAGGCCCCTTTTGAAAAGGAAAAAAAGGAATTGGATAGTTCTAGTGATGTTGAGGATGATGATGATGATGATAATGATGGTGACAATGACTATAATAATTATAAAGATAATATTTCTAATGATGATGATGATGATGATGATGATGATGAAAAAGAAGAGAATGAGGGTTTAATGTCTATAAAACCATTGCGGCTTCCCCAGTTTTTAAGAACAGGAGTACCTGGAGAAAGTTGTAAAAGGATCTACAACAAGCGTTGTGTTCAAAATCTATATCAAACAATGGTAAAGAAATAAAATGTTGTATTCAGTGTGTAACTATTGAAAAAAAAAAACTAAATGAATAAAAATATTGTATGGGTATTGGCTGTTTTTTCTTAATTGCTATCCCCATGTCCCACTATTAATACAATTGTTAACCATCAACAGTCTCTGACTATGTTCAGAAAGGGAGTGGCCTTAAACAATACACTATATCTATGGTTTGTGTACCGAGTATCATAATAATACAGTGTGGCCAAGCCATGTTAAGGCAATAGTTATGTCAGGTAAGGGATTCGAACCCTTGCTTCCTTATACAGAAATTTGAACTTAAGTCAAACACCTTAACCACTCGGCCAACCTAACAGTTACTAATTTAATTGGTCTTGAGGACTTGAGTGTTTACAAAACTTTTTTTTCCAGTATACATCGACTAAACCACTTGCTTGTTTTGAAATATAGATTTTGTTTTGTTTTACCATAATATTGCAGTTATGAGTCTTGTGAACTGGGTGTTCAATATAGGGTTAAAGGCATTTTAAAATCATTTTAGAAAAGCTCTTAGGTATCGTGTCATGGGTTTTAGTAATGCATTACTGTTCGTTGACTAACATTTACCGTTACACAACATTATTTTGGTGAACGTATATGTTGTTGTTTGAGTCTTTAGTCCTTTGACTGGTTTGATGCAGATCTCAGTGTCTATCTGTCCCGAGCTAATCGTTTCATCTCTATATAGCTACCACATCCTACATTCAAGGCTATCTGTTTAACATATTCAAACCTTTGTCTCCCCCTACAAGCTCTTAGGTTCAATTCCTAGCTTTAACACAAAATTTTAAAAGTGGTATGAGGACTAAAACAAGTATACTCAGTCTCGGGTGGTCCAAAATAAGTAGGGTTTGATTCACACCTCAACCACACAGCACCATTTTTTAATTTTTTTTTTAAATAATGATAGCCATTTGTTCATTTTCACATTTCACACATTACAATTTGTCAATTTTCCATTTGCATTTCTTTTAAATGTCAGTTTAAAGTTTTTGAATTTCATGATATGGAAACATGGATTTTCCAATTTGTTGTTTACACATTTTATTTTTATTTTGTTTATGTCAAAAGTCCATATTTGCGAAACATGATTTTTTCATTTTAAGATTTTGTAAATGGTGTTAAAGTGAGTGCTTGGCCATTGCGATCGTACAGTCTGTCTATGTGTATGCAAAACATAGAGGTCTACCATTACTACTGCAGGTAAGGCTGTTTCTACACTCTCTCTCTCTCTTTCTGTGTAGTCATACATCCACACAACCTTGCCTGTCTTTGAGAACAAACACACAACCACTCTATTTATCCCTAAAAACATAATTGACATGCACACTCATCCCAAAGAACTTTAATTATACATTTAACATTTACCATTACAAAAATAAATGGCTTCCACTATCAAAAAAAATAACTATTTACAATTACAAAAATAAATATTTACAAAATACTAAATCAATTAAATCTACTGGTTACAAAAGCCATGTCTCTAAACAATAAAATATAGATATCACACCTCCTCCTCGTGGTTATAACCCCTTGCTAGGCTAATGCGTAGGTCTTTCGTCTGCACACATGTGTTATCCATTAAGGCAAAAGTGCATTTTCTCTGTTCCACAAGATACGAATTATAGTTGCTGGATTGTATACTGCACCATTTATGCGACATAGCTATACCAGTTCATGAAATCGCTAGATAGTTCTCTACATATATCTCTACATATGGCTTCCTTACAGCTAGTGTGCGATAGGCAGCATTAACTGTATATCACAGCCAGTCCACCTTTGTATTTGTAATCCAAGTAATAATTTGAAAAGAGACGAGTGTAATCGGTTTAAAATATTATCTCTGCTTTTTATATGTTTATGACATGCGTATTAACCTGAAATCAAACCCTAGTCCACTTTAGTGAAAGGCTAACAACTTAACCACTGCGCCACCATGCTCTTTTTTCTTAGATTGATTCGTTCTAGGACTTAGAGCTTGAAATCAAGTTAAAATCTCTAGTGTAAGTGACACATGTGCACGCCACTGCAGCACCAAATTGTTAGCTGGTAACATTAGACAACCAGAAATGATTGTATTTCTGTTAGCCAAGCATTTCTGTCATCTGCCTACAGTGTGAGCACTGTCAGCAAGACAGTTTAGTTTAGAACAAGTGTGTGTTTGTGTGTGTGTGTGTGTGTGTGTGTAGATTATTAGCCTCAAGTATTTAACGCTTGTTGTGTGTAGCGACCATCTTGTCCCAGTAACCACTGAGCAAGTTTTAACAGTCAACCCATAAAAACAGTATAGGTTAGTTGTGTGTGTTTCATGTACGTGTGTGTGTGCATTAGCATCATGCACGAGCTTTACCTACCCTCTATAGGTAGAGCGTTATCCCTTTCCTTTCTGACATTACCAATGACCACATTCACCCACAAGTTTTACACTTAAACCATTGACTTGTTTTTGATTAAGTTTGCTTCGATTTAGTTCGGTTTAGTTGGGTTTGATTCAGCTTGGATCAGTTTAGTTCGATATAGTCACCATTTAGGATTTTAGCTATCCTCTTTAACCAATCAATTAAAGATTGTCTACTCTCATTTCTTGAATCGATAAATCAGATTTTGTATACACCATTTGTCATTTTATTATCCCATACCTACAACCTATACTCTCTCTGTACTGCAGTTTGATCTGAAAACAAGTTCCAATGGTGAAAGATTTGTCAGTCACCATACATGTAGCCTACAATAATTCTTTCACTACCTAGCTATGTTTCATCACTCACTGTAAACATTTCACATGTCCATATCCGATTATTAGTTTATAAAATCTCAGGTCGATGACCTTGATGTATAGGGTATTTTTGGGTAAATTCATTAGCCATGGGAAAGGGTTGACCATTCTAAGTCCTATGACACCTCACATGTTGGTATCCGATTATTAGTTTATAAAATCTCAGGTCAATGACCTTGCTGTTTTGGATGTTTGGGGTAAATTCATTGGTCATGGGAAAGGGTTAACCATTCGTAGTCCTATGACACCTCACTTGACCCTCTCTACTGATAAGTTTATAAAATCCTAGGTCAATGACCTCGCTGTTTTGGGTATTTTGGGTAAATTCGTTGGTCATGGAAAAGGGTTGGCCATCCTGAGTCTTGTGACACCTTACTTGTCCCTCTCTGATTATTAGTTGATAAAATCTTAGGTTAATGACCTTGCTGTTTTATTTTGGGGTAAATTCATTGGTCATGGGGAGGGGTTGGTCATTTTAAGTTCTATGACACCTCACTTGACCCTCTGTGATTATTAGTTAGCGAGATATTAACGAAAGTGCAGTTAGGCCCTTTTGACAAAAAATGAATACATTCAAAAACAGGGCGTCACCCCAAGTCCAACGACCCCTCATACAAGCCCCTAGCTTTCTTAGTTCATAAGATATTAAAAAGCCAATGACCTATTAGTTTTTGGATCTTTGGTTAATTTGTAAAAAAAACGTATCTATAAATCATTATTCAAAAAGCCCGCCCTCTTACAAAAAAAAAACCAATTGCGCATTTGTATAACAAAAAAATTATAAATCATAGCGGCATTCAGTTTTATGCATGCACTTTATGTGGAACGAGTTTAATTTCATATTGGCATACAAACTCCCACATGTTGCACATTGAAAGCGACTTTTACCTAAAAATTATTATTTCACCCTCTAGTAGGGGTAGATTTTATTTTAGAGTGGAAATAAGTTATCCATAGGAAAGGGGTTGTCTGCCGGTGTAATTAGACTACTCGTACATGTCTCTAGCCTTATTCCCACCACTGTCAAAACAGGTTGTGACTTGTTAGCTCTTATCGTGCACGTGCACATGTGTACACTTGTGTGTTAGGTGATATTACACAAGAACTTGCATTTTCCCACGTATGAACCAAAACAGGATGTGACTTGTTTCGCAAGGAGGACGGTAATAAGGTCATCTCACACGTGTTCACATGTATTTCGTCACTTTCCTTTCATATCGTTATCACATTATAGTAGTGGGGGACTAGTGAAAAACGTCAGTTCAACACACTGCTTTACACGCAAAATGTAGTTAGGCCCTTTGACATAATTTAAATAAATTCATGGGCTAGTCCGTAGGAATCAGTCCAAAGGGACCGGTCCAAAGGGATCAGTCCAAAGGGACAAGGACTCGTCCACAAGGACTCGTCAAAAATGACCAGTCCACAGGGACCCGTCAACAATGACTTGTCAACAAGGACCTGTCAACAATAACCCGTCCACAGGGAACCACTCCCCCACCCTCTTACAAAAGCCATGAGTGGGCATGCTAATTCATAGTGGCTTTCCACCGCACACATGTGTCTTGTGTAGAACAACGCTTCATTCCATATTAGCATTCGAACTCTCACATGTTGCAATTGGAAAGAGAGATACTTTAAAAAAAATACAATTTCACCCCCTAGTAGGGGTAGGTTTTATTTTTGGGGTTGAAATATGTTGTCCATTGGAAAGGGGGTATCAGCCCGAGTTCAATGACACCTCATTCGTCAAAATACGACCATGCGTTCGGGAGTTATCGGGCTGCCGCCATCTTGTGAGGTGGGGAGGTGGAGGTGGCATCTGAACCCCTCAAAAACCACTACTTGGGATGAATAATGGGGAAGTTGACCGGTGACGATCCATCCAAAATCAGTGTCTCTGGCAACCACGTTTGAGGAAAACCTGCGAACCTGTTAACGAAGGCAATTCCAGAAAACATTGGCACTAAAGAGTATGTCAATGGGGTTTTGTACATTGAACAGAGGATCGGCTAGCCTTAAATGCGAGGGAATGTTTAACCCTGAAATATCCACAGAGTGACTTGGAGTATCTTCTCCTATGCTATTGAGAATGAGACAATTCAGTTTGAGAAAGTTGTTTCTGTGCAAATGTCTCTTATGGTTAGCTTTGAAAACTGAAAAGCTTGCGATTTTGAGCTGTTAATGCCCGATACGTTAATAGAAGTGGGGTTTACAGGTAGACCTAGTTTTCTAATCAAAGAATTAGACACAAAATCATGAGTTGCCGCTGAATCAAGAAGACCGCTTGCACGGACCCAGTTGCCAAAGTTATCCTGAACTTCGATTTGGACAGTAGACAATAGTACTTGGGCACTACGTATGGACTTGGCATTTTGAATGTACGATGAAGCATTGGAACTGTTAGCATTGTCACTTTTCTGAGAAGTAGATGCTGTCGATGACCTTGCCTGATCATGACGATGTAGTAAAGTGTGATGAGCTTTTTCACAATGCAAGCAAAGTCTGGTGGACTTGCAATCTGAAGCAGAATGCGTGGGTGCTAAACAGTTGAAGCAATGTTTATTCTGGGAAACTAATTTTCATCTGTCGTCGACTGACAGTTCTTTAAAAGATTTACATAGATATAAGGCGTGGGAATCTTTACAAAGTATGCACTTTAATGGTTCCTTTAAACTCTTGCGGGGTTCGCTTTGAGTGTTTAAAAGGAGAGAACTAGCAATACAGCGTTCACTAGACCTAGTTGGGTAACCAGTGGTGTTTGACTTGAGTTTAGATGAGCTGGACTCAGGTTTTTGGGTACTAGACGCTAAGCGTTCGCTTTTAGGTTTAAGAGACATTGATTCAAATTTAGAACTCGGGGATGAGGGTTCACTTTGATTAGATAAAGCAGTTAAGATTTGGCATCTAGCATTTATGAAGGTGACTAAATGCTCGTAAGAGTAATCGTCTTCTCTGGAAATTTCAATCTCCCAAACATTGAGGGTAGCAACATCGACTTTAGAAACTACTAAATGTATTAAGAAAGTGTCCCAGTGTTCAGTGGGTTGATCCAATTGGGACAGAGCTTTAACGTGAAGTTGTGTAGTATCAATGAGAGTACGCCAACTAGTTACGTCATTGTGCTGTGACGCAGGTAAGTTAAATAGAACCTTCATATGGCGTTGAATACGTAACCGTGAATTACCGTATCTTTCTTTCAACAAGTTAAAGGCAATGGGGTAGTTTTCGGCACTTAAAGGGAGTGCTTCAACTAACTGCAGAGCTTGACCTCGGAGGATAGATCTCAAATAATGAAACTTGTAGATGACTTGAATGTCTTCATTGTCATGAATAAGAGAACAAAATATTTCATAGAAAGAATCCCAAGTAGATTCGTCTCCAGTGAAGTGGGGTAAATCAATCTTAGGTAGAATTGGTTTAGGCTTGTGAGTGCCGTCGCGAGAAGAGGTTTGTTGTTCGTGAGGGGAACCAAGAACTGAACCGTCTTTTTTCTGTCCTTCTTCGAGTTGGCGTATTATTTTAAAAGCAGAACCTATACCTTCGTAATATTGGTTTTCTACTTCGACTCGATCTTCAGTTTGATTGAGCATACAAGTTTCGATTTCAGTTTGGATGTTACAATAATTTTCATATGAACGTTCAAAATCCTTTACACGATGTTTTAACAAATCTAATTGAGCTTCTGAGGGATCTAGCTCTTTGATGTATTTTCTGAATCGGGTAATTTTACCTTTAAAGGATGCTCGTTTTGAAGTAAGTTTTTCGTCCTTATCCTTTTCTGTAGGAGTCATGAAAAAATAGGTCAATTAAAATGTAACTTACGAAACTGTGGAAACTTGGAAATGCTGTCAGGCTGGCAGCAGCAAATAAGTTGAAATAAAGGGACTCACCAAAGAAGACAGGAGCGGCCTCTTTCCAGTTCACAGGCTTTGCACGATGTAGTTATAGCTGGAAAATTCAAAGAAGATATTAATGATTTGCAAAATATTGTCAAATAACCCTTGAAAAAATAGAAAATGTCATAAATGCACTCTCCCGGTTTCTGGGGCCAAATTTTGGGTAGATTATTAGCTTGGGAATAACCTAACCCCAAGGGGAAGATGATAAAGAAAAGGAAGTGGGTTTCGGACTGGAGAAAAAGGATGGAGAAATAGGACGAGAGTTTGACATAAGTTATAAGTTTAACTTTAAATATTCTGAAAGGCAGCTGCCACTGCAAATCCGCTCTCCGATACCTAAAGTGGGTAGGGACCTGGGCGAAGCCAACGGGAAACGCAGCTGGAACTTGGGCTGTTCTCGAGAAAGCTGCTTTAGTGTATTCCTTCTCAAATATACATATGCCTACTATGGGGAAGGGTGATGGTCTGGCAAGACAAAGAGTAACAGATTTATTGTGTATCTGTTCAAAGGAGTTTGTTTCTAAACAAGTAATTTGAAGAATGCCAATAATTTGAATCGGCTTTGATATTTTAGTTTTCGAAATTGTAGCATTCCTAAAGAGCGACCAAATGCTTCCAAGAAGGATAGGGATAAAGCAATTATACCTTTGGGAATAATTTTGGTAAGTATACCAATAGTTGCATTAGGAAATGGCTAAGCTTTTACCCAGCAAGGCGCCGACTAAAAGTTTAGACAATGAGAAACACTTATATTTTGAAAAACCAACCATAAGTGTTGGAGAGAATCTCCACAAGCAGGAAGCTGGCGTAGCGAGCTATGCTTGCCTTACTGGCCAGTTAGAATTAGCTATTAAAGCTAAGAGAGACTTTACTAAGTTACCAACTAAGAGTTCTTGCTCAAATGCAACAAGTGGTGAAAACCCTATCAATAGATTTATTTTTATTGAATAGGAAGAGTCAAGGAAGACAGGATCTTGCCTAACCGTTATGTTAGAGAAGTGAGGAAGCGGAAAACAAATATTTCATTTATTTAACAATGCAAAAGGAAGTAGTTTTTGTAACAAATATATAATTTTGCTTTCTTTAAACAATTGGGGTCGCAGACCTCCGAAAACATCTAAAGCTTGCGCCAGGCAATTGATAATTCTTTGAGTTTTAAACCTTTTATATGCTTTAAAATCTTCGCAAGATTTTGAAATGGCGAAGATAAATAAAGGAAAAATTTAAAGATAACTGACGTAATTAAAGTTAGACAATAAACCAAGTACAAGGTGTGTACTTTAAGGATATCTAGATAAGTATCTTAGAAATAATAACAACTTCGAAAGTAACAACAACCAAAAGCAGGAAGAGTAAAATAGAAGTTTCTATAACTTCTTATATTGATACTGACTTACTTTTAATTATTATACATAGAAGATTATGTAAATAAGGCAGGTCACTTATTTTGAAACCTGAAGAGAACGATCGAAAGGAAGTTTCTAGAATTCCTCTGTTTAAGTAGGGATGACAAGAAAATGGGGCAAGTTTCCCTTTCGTGAAACCTAGAGATAACTCATTTATGAGTTGTAAGAATTGGATTCCCTCATTAGAAGGGAGAAACAATACAATTTGAGGCGTGTTCTAGACACGAAGTTTTACAGAAATTAATTCGTTGTACATAGAGCAAAGAAGGGAGGGCACTAATGGAGAGTGACACCTAATTGAAAAAAGACCTAAAGTAACAATTTTATTATTTTGGTTTGTTAGTAAGGGGTTTGGGAAAGATCAAATGGGATTGAGGAACAGTGTTTATGGCCGTATTTATTGTACACGGACGAGCGCGACGCGGATGAAATGTTGAACAAACACTGTTTTTCACTATAGTCTGTTGATATAGTTGAAAAGTTCACTGTAGTAGCACAAAAAGTTGATGGCAAAGAAAGTTATTGCAATGATGGAAAATAACTAGTTACACTAGATATGCGAGAGTCTATTGCTTGAGAAACTTGTGGGTTATAGTTGAATGCACAGAAAAGAAATCCCAACGGAGGAAGAAAAATTAGTTATTGATTAGCAGTTCTTAAGGAAGATTCCTTAGTTTGAAAAAGTATTCCCATATGTGAGTGGAAAGTACATGACAGTATGACTGGTAGTTAGAGTGCAAGTTCTGGAAGGTTCCAGAGCAATGATGACTTGTTTAAATTGGGTAGAGAATCCCTCGGCGGAAAGCTAGATTATATAGACAGTGGGTATTTTGGAAATATCCCTCGATGTGAGATAGCATCTCAGAAAATCTTTCATGTTGAAAGTTAGACTTGATAGTTTAAGTTAGATCAAGAAGATCTCTTGAAAGCAGTTATTTTCACATAGCAACTTTCACTGTCTATGAAATCCAAATAAAAGCATTGAGCCATTAAAAAGCGATGAGAATGAGGTTAAAACGTGAAGTCGGTACTTATCTTTGCTTCATGTAGAAGGCGATGTTCCAGTTGACGGTTGATACTAAAATTCGAACATGGCGTCGACATTTAAAAGTTTGCCTCTAGAGTTGAGGAGGCGAGCTTTAGAGGAGCTCTAACTGACTGGGTCGACTTCCGACGTACAAGTGAGACACGCCCAACGGAGCTCGGAGGGACCAGGGAAGGGAAAAGAGTGGGGGTAGGAAACAAAGGAATACATATAAGAATAGACAACATAACAGAAATAAATTTTCTCTTGATGAAATGGTCTTCAAAGAGTTGATAGTAGGCGTCACTGGCGCAGCCTGGAGGGTGAAAAAGTAGATGAAGTTCTCTTGATCACGGAGATGATAGCTGGCGATGGCGACGAGATCTGGTGGTTAGATTGATAAGGAAGTCCTCTTGTACAGGGAAGAATTGAGGAACTTCAGAGATTCGCTGCTAGATGACGCTAGGTGGGTCATGGAAGATATATATCTAGAACAGACTCACAGGTAACATAAGAGACATAACCAACAATGAGAAATCAGAAGATCACTGTTGGTGTTTGAGAAAAAGGAAGGAATGAACTATAGCAAAGAGAAGCAAAAGCTTACTCTATCTTACCGTGTATTCCAAAGAATACACCAGAGGTCTTGGAGTAAATAGGTGACTGGACTGTCCAAGTTGACTTAACGAATTCGAAATAGGTCAGTCCCCCACTGAGGGGTGTAGCCCTTATTGAAGGCAGACTAGAATTTGCTCACACTAACAAAATCCCCAATTTTCAGTCGGTGACGTTTAGGATCTGCTGTTTTTATGGGGTAAAACAGTTTATCCAGTCGCTGAATATTTTTGGTTACGAGGCGTGGCTTGGTCCCAATGGTTCTATGTTTGGTGTCATTGTAACGTGACACTAGCTCAGGTAACATGTCCAACCAGCGATAACTGCCCTGAGTGGTAAACGCTTTCCACATATGGGTTTTCATTGTTCGGTTAAACCGCTCGACCACGCTGGCTTTGAGATTGGAGTAGTGGTGTAATGGAGAATATCCTTAGATTTGAGAAAACTGGAGAAATCCTTGTTGAAAAATTCTTTCCCCTGATCGGTTTGTAGCAACTGAGGTTGACGTTTGGAGTGCTGAATAATATGTTGAAAGGCCTTGGTAACTAGTGGACCAGACTTGCGACGCACAGGTTCAACAAAGGCCATATTGGAATACACATCAATGACGGTCAACATATAGCGTACACCGTCGTTAACGCCAGCATAGGGTATCATTTCAACCAAGTCAGCCTGCCAAAGTTCATCCACACCTCGTGAAATCACCTTGAGTCGCGGATAGTGACGCCTAGCTGGGCGATGCAACTCGTGAGCAATACCCATTTTAATGGGTGAGGGCTTAAACAATAATTTTGGCATTTCGAAGTTCTTGTTCAATTCCTTGAATTTCCCAATCGTGACTGGTATGGCCGGCTTGACGTGAAGCATGCAACAACTGTAGCCTCTGGGCGAGCTTATTGGGAATGTGCCAGTAGGTAACATCCACAAGGGGTTTTAATGGTTTAAATGCCACTCCCGAAGCGGAAACTTTACGACGACCACTTTGACTGATGGGAAACATTTTTGCAATGATGGTTTTATATTTTTGCGATATATTGGCATTCACTTGTTGAGTGGTATCATACTGTCTTTTGTGGGCATGGGTATCCAATAAAATGGATTTATGTTTGCCGAGGTCCTCTGACGTATAATCATGGACGGAGGGTGTTCGAGAGAAGAGCAGCTTTAACAGTCCTGGCTTCAATTTACAGTTGATGTTTTAATGACAGCTTTAGTACGAGCAAATTTAATGGATGAATCGCCAATTTTAAAACTATCATCCTCATAGCGAACACCATACGTGGTATCTGTGTTTCCAATAAATATATCGGTGAAATAGGGTTCTACTGTAGTGTTGATCCATAACATTTTATTAAAATGTTTTTCAGTTGAGCTTTATTTTGAGGGGTGTCCAAGACTTGTGAAAACGGAGACGATTTGGAAGGGCAAGGTGTTTTGACCATGGCCAAGGATTTCTTTTTTATCAAAAACTCTGCAAGGGGTGCGGCCTTTTTTTTGAGGCGTAAACACTTGTTCCTCGTCATCCTCAACTTCGCTAACAATAGTCAAATCTTCCTGTTCCTGTTCCTCTTCCTCAGGGTCCTCGTACGGCGTCTGCCTGGCTTGTGAAACGGTGGGTAGCGTTTCAGATGGCTTGAAAGAGGGTTTCAACATGGCTTTGAGCGGAGGTGCTAAATGTTGTTGAATAAACAAAGCATGATCCGCACGTGATCGTTTCAATTGACGAAACTTTTGTCGAATAGTATTTTTTGCTCTAATAATATGCTTTTTCAATTGACTCTGTGCTAATTCCATGGTGTCTTGACAAATGACTTGACAGGGAATGAGTCAGTGCCTTAAATAGCAATAAAATGATTAAACCCTAAGCGATACCGTCCTTGGTTGAGTTCACTTTGTTTGTCAATAACTAAACAGGCATGACGTTGAGTGTTCCATCACTTGGCACACAATTCTGTAAATATTTGAAAGGTCATATCCGGATTCACATGTTCATTATAAATGTGTCGACTGTTCCTCTCGTCCTGACGAAATAAAACAATGACATTGGCATTGTCACGTATCAACTGTTTGGACATTTTAGAATACATTTGTCCAAGATAGAAGCAGTCGATATGTTTATGTCGACCCTTGCTGAAATAGCTTTGAATAATGCCTTGACGTTCAGTGGATACATCATCGAAAATCATGAGTGAATCAGGCTTTTCTACATCCGGTGGAATAACATTTTCTTGCATGGAAAATGTGAAATAACCCATATTCTCTTTTTGTAATCCAGACATGACTTGATCCAGAAACACGTAGAGGGGTTGGTAGAGAGATTTTTCAAAAATATAAATATTTTGAAATCGCAGATCATTGGGCGCTGTGATGAGTGTTAGCAAAGGATTGGTCTTTCCACAGCCGGAAGGTCCCACAATGATGCAGCGAGTTGAAGATGGAAACAGTAAACCATGGCGTTGTTCACGTGATGTAGGACAGAGATGGGAAACCATGTCCCCCACGGGGAATGACTCTTGCTGCTTAATATTCTTCATTTCAAGTAAGGCTTAGACAGGCTAGCAGGCTGTCTATATACAGGACACCTAGTCTTGTCATAGAAACAGTAGACTCGTACTACAGGTTGACGATGGATGTCTTTGGACGTGCGTTGGCCAAAGCTAGGTCTGTCCCCATACAAGATCCTAAACAAGGAACAGATCTTGCTAATAAACACTATGTGGATAGTTCTGTAGTGCCACGCACAAAACAGGCAGATTATGACTTTAAGGGAAAGCGGTTAACCCATGTAAAACATCCTCAAGTGTCTACAGACGTTACTACAAAAAAGTATGTGGATAACAAAGTGTAGGAGTTTTATGACAAAGTGTCCAAGCTTACAGTGAATGGCTATAGCGCTAATCACCATCGGATTATTCACGTGGAAGACCCGCAAGACGAAGACGATGTCTGTACCAAGCGTTACGTAACCTATGAAATGAAAAGGCTTTATAAATTTATCCCATCAGTATTTTGAGTGTATCTGACAAATGAAAAACCTGTGAATGACAGAAACCATTTACCGATAGTCCATGACCAACACTTGACCTATGTGCTTGCTTCGGGTTTAAGCCACTATCGATTACACTATGATGGAACCATTCACATCAAATATGCCATATCTGATGAGAACCATTTACAAATAGAGATAAATGGTCATAGGATGTTGGTCCATAACCATGAAATGGTCAATGCAGGTGACGAATTATCCTTTCATCTCATGTTGACATGGGATGAAAAGGAAGCGGGAAAAAACCATAAATGATTTCCCACTTTATGTGGAATTGGAATATACAGCCATGAAATAACAACCTGACGTTAGTTGTGACTAAAACTTTCTTGTGAATGGCTGTTGGTCATCATCATCATGGTGAGAAAGACTAAAAAGACAAAAAAAAAGTAGTTCCGTGAAGAACTATAAAGCCTATTTTCATATATCCTGCTCATGTTAATTGCCTCTATCAACATGCAAAATGTCAGTTTAATTGCTGTAACAGATTCGTAGATATTGAGAACCGTCTAAATATTTCAGATTGTCGCCAGGTTGGATTTTTATTTTTGTACTATTACATTACATTAATATTATTGTGTACGTGTGGTATTCAAACTTCAATCGCATGATTAGAACACAAGAAGTAAAAACGAGATTTTAAAATTACGCACAGCAGCCATCTTGTGATTTTGCAAACAATTGAAATAAATTACATGCCAGTGGATCAACATTTGTATAAGCATTTAACGTGCAACGTTTCACACCACTCGGAGAGTTAATTCGCGAGAAACGTCCATTTAAATATTTATACTTCGCGTTGCCGCCATGTTGGATTTGTGCTCACCAGGCTACTGAAGTCCTATAGGTGAACATATGTTCATAGTCTCTATGAACATAAAAGAATTCAGTTTGGTTGCTGTAAAATATTCATAGATATTGAGAACCGTCTAAATATTTCGGATGGTCGCCATGTTGGATTGTTAAATGTATAGGACATAGAGTTATGCACCATTCAAGGACAATTATTGCCTAGGTTCATTATTCAAACTTTCACTTCGATCGCATGATTACGACACAAGAAATAAAAACTTAATTTTAAAAGTTCGCACAACCGCCATCTTGAGGTTATGTAAACAATTGAATTAAATTAGATGGCAGTGCATTACAATCTACAAAATCATTTACTGTACCACATTTCACTGCGTTCAGAGAGTTATATCACGAGAAAAGTCTATTAAAATATTTCAAATTCGCTTGGTCGCCATGTTCGTTTTGTACTTTACAGGTTTATGAAATATACATAGGTAAACTTGTGTCAGTACCCTTTATCACCGTACAAAATTGCAGGGTGATATCTGTAATAGTTTCGGAGATATAGAATGTCAGTGAAATATTTCGCACAACCGCCATTTTGAGGTTATATAAACAATTGAACAAAATTAGACTTCAGTGCATTACAATGTGCATAGACATTTGCTGTACCAAGTTTCATTACGTTTGGATATTTAAATCGCGAGAAAAGTCTATTTAAAAGTCTCAAATTCGCTTGACCGCCATGTTGGTTTTGTAGTCACCAGGTTTTTGAAAGTCTCATATGTGAACTTCTAGTAGTGCCCTTTATCACCGTACACCATTTCAGGGTGATATCGGTAATAGTTTCGGAGATATTGAATGCTAGTGAAATATTTCGCACAGCCGCCATGTTGGATTGGTGATACGTAACAAAATTTTAAGGGCTCGATCGAGGTCGCCGGGAATAGTGCTATGAACTTATCGAGTTTCATTGAAATCGCTCCAGCCGTTTAGATTTTATTAGGACACACACACACACACACACACACACGCACACACGCACGGACAAAAGGTGATCTCATAAGCCTATTTTTTCAAAATTGAAAATAGGCTAATAAGACCTTGTCCTTGTCAAAGCCTGGGCTTAAGACGTTCGTGGACAAGCCCTTGCGAAAGAAAAAATGAAACAAGAACATATAGCCTACTTTCTCCTAAATGTATGAGTATAGTTATAACTCGTTGTTATTAGCAAAGAGTATTGTGGTGTTTGAAGCCATATTTTCAGTGTTGCCTTAGTAAACAAGAGTTTAGTGCTTTTCAGTCGGTCAACACGAATGTACCCAAAAGAGATGGGTTATGCCCTAATCCTGAAATAAATTACATGAGATTAATAAAGAGATGGGTTATGCCCTAATCCTGAAATAAATTACATGAGATTAAAAAATATTAATCTCATGTAATTTATTTCAGGATTAGGGCATAACCCATCTCTTTTGGGTACATTCGTGTTGACCGACTGAAAAGCACTAAACTCTTGTATCAAAGAGTATAATAGAACTATTCTTTGTTGAAGACCTTAGAAACGATTTACCTCTACCAAACGCCACAACCTAGATAAAAACTGCTACCATCATTGAAGAAAGAAAGATAAGAAGTATCTAAAGAATGTTATGGATCTGCAGACATAATCGACCGGACTGACGGCATGGCTCAGCGGTAACGTTCTCGCTTGCTGGACCGTATGTTTCAGGTTCGTATCCTGGCGCAGTCAGCTGGCATTTGAGGGTGCACAAATGCGAGGGAGCCGTATTAGTAGATTTACTGGCACGTTAAAGATCCCCTTCGGGACAAAATTCTGGCACCCCGGCGTCTCTAAAAGCAACAGTAGTTAAAAGGGACGTAAAACCAATAACATTATTATTATTATTATTATTATTATTATTATTATTATTATTACATAATCGGCCTGACGCGGGCAACATCCAACTTTGAGTTGAGGCATGTCTTTACACGTCTGGCTGCGTATGACTTTCACAACCCTAATTGAATTAACAAATCTTTCCATGACGCTATAGAGACGTGTGTATACCAACTATGTGGATATTTTCGATTGCTATTTGGCTGAAAGAAAAGTATTAATTAATATCCTGAACTAGCACCAACGGTAGAGTTCAGATACTATGTGAAATCGTTTTGTTCTTTACTTCAATTAACATTTTCAAATAACGCACAATAGGCTGTTACAAACCCTTTAAAATAAAAAGTAAAAATGTATCGTAGTATCATCTTGTCATTCTTCAAATTCGATGCGCATAGAATGCCAATGGTATAGTAATCAATGGAGCCGCACGTAGACTAGTCGTGACATCTAGTGGTGAAATATCGAACAATATAATCCTAACAGAGCGAGTGCATTCTAGCGACCAGAAGAAGAAACTTTTCAATAAAATCTGGAAGTTAATCTAGTTACCTTTTTGGCAGCTAGATGTCTCGAGTAAATCTGCTGGCGAATTATGTTTTAATTAAATATATATTTTACACCATAATATGCACAATATAACGCTTAATTTTAAAACATCTGAGTCATTACAAAACAATAAACATATAACATTTCAGGCAAAAAAATAGCTCTGATCGGGTTTGAACCATAGGCATTTGAGCGATAGGCTAACGCTCTACCACTGAGCTAATTGCGTCAACGAATATCGTTCTATAAAATGAGTTACATAGATCTTGTTAGCAAATAATGATTTATACTAAACGATTTCATCACTGGAGTATATTATTTTTATATAAAGCATTTCATACAAAGTTTATTTATTTTGTATCAGTACGCTATATTGCATGCAATACTCAAATTAGTGAAATATAAGTCAGGCACAAGATATCCGCTGCCGTCTTATTACTGAATCGGCTCAGCTTTTTAAAATCACGTCTGCACTATAGTATTACAAAATAAACTTTTAATTTCGAACGTGCCTCTTCCTTTAGAACAGTTAAAACGATTCTCGGCTCGATAATCGGAACTGGTGGGTCCCATGATATGGATTATAAAGTTTGCATAATTTGCACGGCCGCCATCCTGAAATGGTATGGCGGACGACCTTGTAGTTTGGTCACAAGACGCATCCTATACGAAGGTATGTTGTTACCAAATTTGGTAGAGATCGGATGATTAGGTTAGTCGTTATTTGATTTTACGTTTTGAACGTTTGAGTGGCTGCCATTCAGTTTTAGTAAAGATGGCGGCGATATAGAACATGACACTGAGGTGTCCTTTGCTAATGCTACCTTTGTACCAAATTTCGTTCAATTCGCATTCACCGTGTTCGAATTGATAGGGGGGGGGGGACAGACATTCAGAGTACACACACTCACACACACACAGACACACACACACACACACACACAGACTCACACACACACATACACACACACACACACACAGACTCACACACACACATACACACACACAGACAGACACACTTTTTTCGCCCTGTGTTGATATCATAAGTCTGCTTTCATTTTTTGCAAAAATCGAAAGTAGGCTAAAATAATGTATTGACTATAAGGAAAGCCGTTCGAGCAGCACAGAGACGTGTTATTTCAAAACGTCAGCGAGAGGGTTCAAACCAAGGGCGAGTAAATCCCGTCCCCAAACGAGCGGGATTTTTACCTGCTTTTTTTGACGGTCTGGCTGCTCTGGGTTCACTTTTGGGCGGTGCCAGTGCAGTGGCGAAAACCATTAAAGCCGCGCAGCGGAGCAAGCAACAACTCAAAGAAAGTCAGCGACATAATGAAACGGTGGAAGCGATTGCTATGGCAGCTAGAAATGCCAATTTAAAGCCAGCCTTTTATCAACAAGGATTTGGGATTTCACCACTTCGAAATCTTTAAAAAAAATAACCTCAGGCATAGCAAGACATGCCCTGACGCATCAACAAGTGGAAAGCTATGCTAAACAACTAAAGCTTTCTCATTGTCGAGGTGTGTTTATGCGAAACCAATTACCCCCACCACCCTGGAAACAGGAATGTGCTGTTGTCAATTTGGATGATCACCGAGGACCAGGAACACATTAAGTAGCTTACGTCAAAGCTTTGACAGTTTTGGGAATTTGCCCCCGCTCATGGAACTAGTGACCTATTTTGGAAACAGCATCAAGATATATTATAATGTGAAACGTGAGCAAACGTTTAACAGCCGTGTGGACGTTTGTGTTTATTTTTTTTATATAAGACGCAGCATATGCAAAAACGTCAACAGTATGTCGGCAGAAAGTAAAACGTTTACACTGCATGGCCGTGGACCCGAAGTGAGCCTAGACTTTTACCCGCCCATCGAATTGAGTGAAAAACCCTATGGTTTGGGACTTGATTCACTTGAAACGTACAATCGAATATATAACATACGTGAAGATGTGAACTACAAGTTTTACTATGATGATACTCTGCTCGCCCTGAACTCTGGTGGATACACGATCGATGACATTTATGAACACTTTTATGTGGTATTGATCAATGAATATGGTTTAAAGTAATTTCTCGATGGAACGCGCAAGTTTGAACTTGTAGGAAATACCAACACTCATCGCTGCAGTATTTTCTCTACATTCTACATTGACTTTAAAACACGCCCCGATTCCATTGGTCCAATGCTAGGATTTAAACCACGCGTGTTGGAGCCCAACAAAAGACATGAATCAGACCATGAAGTGAAATTCATTGAGGACCATCATTTGTCGGTGACGTGTCATATTATTAGCCAAGTGTACACCAATCAAGAACCATCGCATTCGCTTTATGACTTTATTGTGACATCGCCCAATGGCTATATTATTCGTGAAAACCCTCCAGTAGTGCTTTTTCATTCTGTGGCTGTCAATAATATAAGTAATATAACATTATGACTGATCAATAGAGATCAACAACTCATTGATCTAGATCCTACCACACCAGTGGCTTACGATTTGGTGCTAAAGCCACTATGAAGTTTGTATATAAAGCAACAACACCGTCTAGGAATGGTGTTAGTTGTTTGCCACGTGAATACACGTTAACATCTCAGCACAAGCAGATTTTACAGCATTTGGGTTACCACGTCAACCCCCATAATGAATTCTATCCTAGAGGTAGCGAACCGCATCGAGGAGCAACCAGGAGTGGTAAGAATTGATCTCCATTCCTATCAAGCTCAAACACCTGGACTCAATAACAATGACGAAATTAAATTTGTTATCAACAACCAAGATATTTACACCCTACCGCATGAAAGTGTCATTCAGATTGAAGGTCGACTCACTAATGCCGCTGGCTCTACACCCACCACATCCAAGTTGGCCAACCATGGTTTGGCCTTTCTCGTTTCTGAAGTGCGTTACGTGATTAACGATATCGTGGTGGATAGCACTCGAAATGTGGGTATTTCCAGTGTCATGAAATGATACCCCTCTTATAGTGAGGAAGAAGGTAAAACACTTTGCATAGCGGGTTGGTGCCCTGACTCGGCCAATGACTGGATGGTACACACCGATGGGATCTTTACTGGATATTTAACTCTTAAACTGATTTTAGGCTTTGCCGAGGACCACCAGCGCATTGTGGTCAACTCAAGGCAAGTGCTTTATCTGGTGAGAGACAGGAGTGATAATAATGCACTCAAGGGAGCCGAAAATGCCCCCATAGATTCAAAAATTCAACTACAACGCTTGGTATGGAAAGTGCCCCATGTGACCCTTGACGATAGCAAAAAACTGGACATACTCAAGATGGTAAAGAGGAATATGCCTCTACCCATGGAATTTAGAAGCTGGCCACTCCATGAGTACCCGCTATTGCCCACCACCAACACACACAGTTGGTCTGTAAAAACAGCCTGCTATACAGAGAGACCTCTGTACATGATCGTGGGTTTTCAAACGAATCACTAGTATCAACAAACCAAAGATGCTAGGCAATTTGATCTCCTGCAATTGAGAAATGCAGGTCTTTTCCTCAACGGAGCTGTGCTTCCCTATGAAGGACTGGATTTGGATTTTTCATAAAATAAGTTTGGCCCCCTGTACGACTTGTTTTCTAAATTTCGATGTCCGTATTATCAAAAAGAGAACAACCCCATGCTGCTACCCCAAGCGTTTAAGGCAAGGGCACCACTGATTGTCTTTGACTGTTCTTACCTGGCAGAGTCTGTCAAGCCATCCAATATTGACATTCGACTAGATTTTGAAACGCATGACAATGTACCAGCCAATACGACGGCCTACTGTTTGATTATTCATCACAAACAAGTCATCTATTATCCACTGCCCAACCAAGTGACGAGTGTATAAATAACAGGCCAACCCACGTCAAGCCGCTAAGTTATGTCTTGCTTTAAAGCATCAAGAGAAGTCACATCCATGAATTTAAACTCTAAGGAAGAACGTTTCAAGACTTTTGCAACATGGCCAGTGCCTTTCATAAACCTTCAAGCCTTAGCGGCCGCTGGATTCTACTATTTAAAAACAAGACATGAAGTGAAATGTGCCTTTTGTCCCATTATCATAGACCAATGGCAAGAGAGCGATGAAGCCATGCAGGAACATCAGCGCTGGTCACCTGCCTGCCCCTACCTGTGCAGAATGGAGGTGGGAAATATACCCTGTCATTCAAGCTATCCCTCACTCGTGCATCTGAGTGATGAAAAAAAAAAGTTACGATACGTGTGGACTGTATGGTGTCCATGGTGCTTCGGTGAGCAGCTCACCATCAAAAACACCTAGTTTAGAGACATTGGGACATCATCGGTGTTATGGACATTACAAACACAAGAGACTATGTTGTTGTATCAGTTGGTATCGTCCTTATCCCAAAATGACAAAAGCCTGTAAGACGTGTTATGGTAATAAAATTATGTAATTCTTAAATTGTTATTTTTAATGTCTCCCTCTCCTACCCTAAACCTCAATTTTGTTTTCAAACTAGCATGGAAGGTAAGTCCATGTCATGGTCACACCTTAGTGGTCAATCGTCAGTCAGTCATCAGTTGAACTTGGTCTAGGCAAGCGTCAACATGTTGCGCACACTCATTGTGTTTTGCCAAAGGTTTAACATTGTTGACAACAAATTTATATTTAAACAAGTGGCCATAATCTATTGTACCACCTTTTGGATATCGCAAGCTACACATTTGCTATTTAAACCACCCCATGCTTTTGATTTGTTGTGTGAAAAAGATCGTAAACAAACCCAGTGGAATGAAAATCATAGGCAACTAGACTAGAATGAAGGAACCTTTTCCTATAAATATTTGGATGTGGTCATGAAAGCACACTTGTCCTCGGCTAATGTGGTATTTGTGAAAGGTAATGAAAAACGTCAATGGTTGCAACCATTTTTGGCGTCTTACTGTCAATGTATCGACCTCATGGAGTTGGGCTGCCCATCCCTGCAAACGCACATGGATACTTGTTCCTGTGGCAACATTACCCATACAGCCCTAACCCATGTGTGGCATCTCTTTCATTGGTTAACCACACATGCTTGTTGGGAGTTGTAAAATAAAATTATAACTCAAGATTTACCAGTGAATGACGCCAGTGAGATTTCTACAAGCGACGTGTAAACATCTACAACACGTGATACCATGGAGAAAGGCACTGCTACGGACAAAGCCATCGGCAAGTTCTTAGTGTGCAAAAAGGAAATAGACAGTTTTACAAAAGAGGAACTCTTAGCGCTGCCCAAGTCGTTCATTTATTATGTGGCCGCCAACGCGGTGAAAGAAATTAGCCATCATGTTCCAAAATCATGTACCCAAGACCCTGTGTTCAGGGAATTGCAACCCTGTAAGGATTACGATCACCATAAGCAAGTGGCCATGGCAAAAATACCCTCTATGAGTCAGTGCGCGGTATGTCAGCTAGTGAATCTGTATCACGGTCATAAAAGGCCGTGAAAAGACTTTGTTGTATCATTCCACGGGTGTCATGGTGAAAAAAAAGCAACAACAACAACTACAACAAACATAAACATCGTCCTCAGAGGAGGAGGAAGACCAAACCTTTTCACCATCGATGGAAAAGGATGTGCCAGACCTGTACTGGCAATGGCGTCATTGACAAAGTGATTCAATACTTACCTTTCGAAATCCATCTTCCAGGTTATCGCTTTTGTGGCCCTGGAACTCATCTTGAAAAACGTTTGCAGCGTGGTGATGTACCCATTAATCTTTTGGATCAAGCATGCAAAGAACATGACCTATCTTATCGCCATAGTCATCCTGGTTTAAGACATGTGGCAGATAAATTGTTATTGAAAAAAGCTAAACAACGTTTCATATCCTGTGATGCCTCAGTGGGTGAGAGGATGGCAGCCCTGATTGTGATGAGTGCTATGAAAAGAAAGTAGATGATGTATGGACATGAACATTAAGGAATTGAGGATTAAGGAATTGGGATGTGTTTGTATTCTATTTTTTCTTTTGTCAATCCCTATGGTTATGAAATCAAAACAAAGGTTTACCAGAACGCGATGTTTTTTTAAGTAAAAAAATCATGATGTTGATGTGCTGATTTTTCATTTTCACATTTTCACACATTGTCATTTGCCAATTTGCAATTTACAGTTTTTAAAAATGTCTGTTTCTAGTTTTGTCTTTTTGATGATATGGATTTTCCATTTTGTTGATGTCACTTAAAAAAATGTCCGTTTGAAGTTTTTGAATTTTTATATTTCACACATGGCTATTTCCAGTTTTTAAAATGACTGTTATACGTTTTTTGAATTATGGTGTTATCGAAACATGGATTTTCCATTTTGCTGTTTTCTCATTTTTCCATTTGGTGATGTTGAAAGTTGAGATTTGTCAATAATGTTGATGCAAGTGCTTGACCATGATAATGCTGCAATGCGTTTATGTGTGTTTGGAGAAACGTCGAGGTCTACGAATACTGCAGGTAAGACTGTTTTTACAAAAATAATGTCTATTCGCCGCTACATTTCAAAGAAAAAAAACTATCGACAAAACAAAATGAGTATATAGGTGAAAATTTCCCCCTCCCCACCCACCACCCTACCTCACCGTGTTTGCTCTGGTCATACATACACATCAGCTTTCACGCTACTCATACATACACACCTGTCTTTGGGAACAAACACAACCACTTTATTTATTCCCTAAAGCACATTCTCGACATGCACACTTATCCCAAAATAACTTGTTTAGTTTACCATTCACGATTCTCATTACAAAAAATAATAATTAAAGTCACTAAAAAAATACTATTACTCATTTGATATTTACAAAAAACAACAACTTTGTACAGCTTTAAAAGAATCAATCTATATACCATTTCCCAATTCCCGACTCTGTGAAATTTAAAATTTAATTAAAAATAAAGTAGGGTTGCAATGGGCTTTTAAAGAGCAAAAGGCCTAAGTGGGTTGCCACTATTTACAAAATCAAAAAACAATATTTACAAAATACAAAATACTAAATCAACAAGTTACAAAAAAGCCATGTCCCTAAATGAACAAACAGAAAAATCACACCTCCTCCTCCTTGCGATCATAACCCCAGGGCAGGCTGGTAAGCAAGTCATCAGCCCACACACGTTTGTTATCCATGGAGGCGAGGGAGAGTTTTGTCTGTTCCACAAGATACAAATGATGGTTGCTGGATTGAATCCTGCACTGTGTATGGGACATAGCTTTGCCAGTGCGTAAAACCGCTATGTAATCGTCTACACGTAGCGATTTTACCACTGCCCTACCTACACCTTTTGCTCTTTTGGCTTCCTTACAGTCTAGTGTGTGATAAGCATACATTTTCGAGGCCAAACCTACGAATTCCGGCACAAGGGAATCACCGCATTCATCTTTTAAAACACCCATTTCTTTCTTGTTTTTATGGGCAGCTGAAATATGTTGTCAGCACTATACGAAGAGGTGTCGAACCAGTCACTATGCTGCCTCATGACGTCATAGGGGTTGCAGTGGCGATTGTGGTAAACGAATGAGTCCGTATAATTATACAAAAGAGATATGTCCTCAAAATGGCGTTTGGCAAACTCATAGTGGAATCGATACATGACCGATTTAGAAAAGTCTAAAATGACTTGGCCCAAGTAAATGGGCTTATCTATGGTCACGCTGGTCCTACTCATTTCAATAGTGGCTAAATCCTCATCGATAATTTTGATCGATTTGAAATTTGGCTTGGCAATGTACCGCCGGGCACCCCACTGCCCCTCCCAGACATTCACCAATTTAATGTCGCGGTATTTGCGGACATTCTCCATGGATTTGCCATAGATGCAGTTGTTCATTAATTTAAAAAAAATCAAACTGCTGTGTTGCCATTTGTCGGTGCTCTTTGTTGAGTTGCATGTATGTCTTGAGCCATGGTTTTTGTGCAAAGGAAATACCCCTATGGATTTTCTTCAACACCAAGCCTTGGGCTAGACATTGCACCAACATTTGGATCACATACCGATTTTTGTTGTAAAGTGTGCCCATGAGTTTTTCAATTTTCACTTCACTGTCAGGGGGATCCATTTGCTCAAGGCAGAATGGGAAATCAGCATGTTGATCATACAAGGATCAGGGGTATTCAATATCCACTTCTAAGACATATCCACGGCCTGTTTCTTGGCTAGCCATGTTCTTATCAAATTCTGACACTTGTTTCTCTGTCAGCCAAGCAAACTTCCCATAGGGCAAAGGCTGACTCATGGCGTAGCCGTACAAATTATTCAAGTCATAGTACATTAAGTACGATTCTGGTTTATCTGGTAAATACTCAGGCATGTAGACATTATTCGCTTCGGCATGGCGCTGGTTAAGCGACACAAAGCCACCGCTTATGCCCTTTTCAAAGAATAGAACCATGTCTACATCAGTGATTAAATCCAATTCCACTTGGGTGTATTTCAAAGCGGCATCAAACGAGAGCCCAGGACTCGTATAATAGTGAGCCGGGTCAAGACCATAAATGTGCAGACACAACTCACGAAATTTTTCAAACACATCAGTGAGCAGCAATGCATCCAGTTTTAGGTAATGCATAGCATATTCATCTAGCGTCTTGGTATCAAGCACTCGCCAAACTTTACATGCATATGCATAGTCTTCATCGGAAACGGTACTGCGGGTTAGTTTCGAGTAAAATCTGTCTTGTGGTGGGAGTTTTGTTTGCTTTAACACGTCCCAGTTGTTGCAGAAATCATACGGGAATATACCTTTACGAATGCACAATTGACATTGCTTAGGATCATTAAAATGCATTCTGGTATTTTTTAATTCCTCTTCATCCAAGCCATTCACAATACTGTCTAGCGAGGATGCCATAAACGTAAAGGAATCCAAAAATCGAATGCTAAAGATGCTCAACCGCCATGTCAGGGCGGTAAAACGCTCATGGTTTTGTGGGATAATGGTAAACGAGCCCTTGTTGACATGACCCAATTCACGAATCAAAAACTGTATGTCATAATTTGCCAGATTGTGGAAAAAGACACTGATGAAACGAGGAGCTGAAAAGTTCAAATTGCATTTACTGTGCGCAGCTCCACGAGTGATCACGAACGGTGTCTTCAGCACTGATCACTGGCTTTTCGCAGATATGGCATGTCGTGGCATGCTCATACTGCTGCTGCTGTTCTGGAGATAGGATCATGGGTACTGGGTGGTCCAGTAATCCCTGTATATGGTCGGCCAACTTTACAAGTTCATCCATAAAAACCATCTGGCACAATCTGGCCCCTCACGGGATTTGTAAACGGATTGTGTGGGGTCATAGGCACACACCACATTAAATCCTATGGCAAAGGGTTCATGTTTTTGAATGGGTGTGGTTGAGCTGATGGTGGGATCTGGTTCACATCCCGCCATGAGTGTAGTGAGTGCTTCGAAATCTGCATATTCCACATAGGGAACAGTGTAACGCTTGTGAATGTCCTTAAATTTTAACATAGCTTTGTCCCCGTGTGCAATATCAGTCTCACCGTTTCCTGAGAAACGCAATCTACCCTATGGCGTTCCAAAGAGGTAGGGTTTATAAAATATTGGAGGCAACGGTCACAGATATGTTTTGCATGCTTGTCCTTAGACATTAGGCTGCTTAGCAATCTGCTCAAGCTTTTAATCAGGCAATAGTCATTCACCTCTCCGTAAGACAAATATAAAAGATGAATGTGGTGTCGTTTTGGTTCTTTTGTGGCATAAAGAGGACCCACAATGTCATCACCACGAAGGACATACACCATGAACGAAAAGTCTAGTTATCTTGTTCAAACCTATGGATTTCCGTTAAGTCCATAGGGAACGACACTCAAGTTAAATTTAAAGTTTGTTTTAACTCTTCAAACTTGGCCGTGTACATTCCTGGTCTCTCAACATGACGTTGCAGTGGCTGCAAATATCCAGCCACACACCACAGAAAGCAATCATCGTCAACATTTTCAATATTTACCACCGCTCTCCGGCAGGCAATCGCTGGTGGTGTTTTAATATAGCTAGACCCAGCATTTAACGGGTTGAAATGACAAATGTTGATTTGCAGCTAATGGATTTTGTTTAATGCTAAACCACTGGGTCCTTGTTGCAGTTTATCAAATTTTGATACCAATGCATTTACCACATGGCATTGATACCACTCTTTCAAATTATCGGCTATCAAAAGCTCTTGCATTTTTCTGCAAATATAAAATGTCTCTTTATGCTCAACGTCCTTCTTTTTATATATGAAATCGCATACCAGTTCTCTATTCACCTTTAAACTGTATGCAACCCTTGTGCTATACAAATTTCATTAAAAAAATGTCAAAACAAGATTCGACAAAGTCTTTTGGGATTAAACTTTCCCTAACATTAACAACACGACCAGAACAAACTCGTGACATGAAACAGGACTCTAGGGGCTCCCAAGTTAAGCTATCGGTAGCAGTAAAAGACATGACTTTTTATAAAAAACAATCTCACCAGAATTTTCTGCCATAGACTTTCCAGCAATGGTCCCAAACACTCACGTTTCTGGTTTTCAACAGCTACTTCTATAGTGGTTGTCGCGATCACACTCTAAAAAGTAATTAAATAAACCACCATGAGTATATCCATTCCAAATACCACCTTTCATAAACAAAAATTAAACAGGGTTTTTATATATAATTTTAAAAAAATCTTGCCTTGCTTTGTAACATGCCCTTCGTTTCTCTTTTCCTAGACTTTAGTGGAATTGGGTTTCTGTCTCTCACACCAGGTATGCAGATTATCTAAAACAAATCAAAATAACAATCCATCCATGAAATGGTGAACCGATAATAATTTAAACATTAATTAGCATTAAAATAAACTCATCATCATCATCTTGTACAGTTTCCAGCCCCAGGCTGGGTCTGTTTGGAACATAAGCCTCGCCACTTATTTCTTTCTTCCCACCATCTCTCCGCTGTCACTCTGGTCCAGTCCTCGCCTCTCTTCTTGACACATTCCTCCACTCCTTTCAGCCATCGATCTCTTGGTCTTCCCCTTGGTCGTTTCTTCTGCATCTGCATCTCATGTATCCTCTTGGGAATCATCTTCTCATCCATTCTCTTTAAGTGTCCATACCACCTCAGTCTTGATGTCTCAATCCTACCTTGCAAGGGCTCCTCTTTCACCATTTCCCTGACCTTTTCATTCCTCACCCTGTCTCTTCTTGTTACTCCGATCCTACTTCGCAGGAACTTCATTTCACCTGCCTGTATTCTGCTTATGTCTCTTCTCTTCATTGTCCACGTTTCTGAAGCATAGGTCAGTATCGGGATATAGTAGCTTCTGTATAACACTTCCTTGCTTTTTTGTGGGACATCTTTATTCCACACTAAGCTCCTAATGCTTCTCAGAAATGCTTCTGCCTGTCTGCCACGTTCCGTAATCTCTTTGTAATTTCTCCCATTTTCCTCCACTATACTTCCCAAGTACTTGAGACTTTCCACCTTCTTCAGCTGTCCACCTCCAAGTGTTATCCCACTCATTGGTCTGTCCTTTTTCCTGGAAGTTAACAGGATCTCACATTTACTGATGTTTAACTTCCATCCGTACTCTCCCACTGTTTCTTCCCAAGCCTTCAGTTGCTCCTGGATTTCCTCCTCCTTGTTTCCCCAGACCATGAGATCATCTGCAAACACCATTGCCTTCATCTTATCTTCTCCTATCTTTCCTGCTATCCGTGTCATTACCTCGTCCATAACCACAATAAAGAGAAGGGGTGACAGCGCACTACCCTGTTTCAGGCCACTCATTTGTCTGAACCAGTCTGTTATTTCCCCTCCAACTTTCACACAACTCACACTTCCACAATACATCTCCTTCACTCTGCCTACAGTCTCTTTTTCCACTCCCATGTTTTCCATTGCTTTCCAAACCTTCTCCCTACACACACTATCATAGGCCTTTTCGATGTCCAGGAAGGCCATCAACAGATCCTCTCCAAATTCGTAGTGGTGTTCCTGGAGCTGTCTCACTGAAAATATGAGATCCACTGTTGATCTCCCAGGTCTGAATCCATACTGTTCCTCTCTCAATTTTCTCTCCACTTTGGCTCGTATTCTACTTTCTAATATCTTTTCATATATCTTGGCACAGTGAGGTATGAGTGTGACTCCCCTGTAATTTCTACACTCCTTTCTGCTTCCTTTCTTAAATATTGGGACAATTAATCCTTTCTTCCAATCTTCTGGGGTCTTTTTCTCCTTCCATATCACCCTCATCACACGGTACAGCCACTGTTTCCCAACCTCCCCTGCTGCCTTCACCATTTCAACACTCACTTCATCCACACCTGGTGCCCTTCTTCCTTTCATCTGGTCTATAGCCATTTCCAGTTCTCTCCAAGTCAGGTCCTTTTCCATTCCTGTGTTGTCTTCTCCATCTTCCAATACATTGTCTTCCTCCCTATGACCATTTGGATTCAGCAAATCCTCAAAGTACTCTTTCCACACTGTCTTGAGTGTCTCTTTGTTGTGTACCTCAGTTCCGTTTTTGTCCATCATTACCACATCCTCTCGCAGACCTGTTCTCTTACTTTTGACCATCCCATAAAGTACTTTCTTATTTCCTCTGCTGTCTTCCTCCATCATCTCTGTCCACTTTACCATCCACTTCTTCCTCTCCTCTGCGACAATCTTGTTTGCTTCTTTCTTCTTTATCTTATAATCTTCCCTTGCCAGATCAGTTCTTTCCTGGAACCACACTCTGAAAGCCTTGGTCTTTAATTAAAATTAAAATTAAAATTAAAATAAACTAAACAGTGTTAATTCCACACTTACCTCAAATATATAATGTATCAAATATAGTAACCAACTGAGGTTAAGCACACGAATGCAATCACTTTTATACAGATAAGACACTTGGCAGTTGGCTGTGGGAATGGTAGGGGGGGGGGGCGAATTTGTCGTTGCTTACTGAGTTATAAGTCTAACGTCATTATCATATTGTTCGACCTCCAAGTGACCTCTACGGCACTGTAATTTTCCATTGGCCTGTTGCTCCGTCCTCTCACATTCCTGAATCGCGATAACATGTTACATCCTGTCACCCAGCCAGCCAAGCTTCAAGCAGGCCCTCGAGAAGATATTCTATGTTTTCCCTTCTAGTTTTCAGTCAGACATACATACAAAGCAAGTTCTTCTTAAAGTTCTTAATGACAACTATCAAAACGTTGCCCGCTTTTTATTCACCTCATACAATTATTATTATCATTTGTCATGTTATCCACGACCCGTTTACTAACATGTTTAAAGATCACCATGAGGATTTTTTTGAAATATTCGCTTTCATTCATCTGTCATAGGAAAATATCCAAAAGCGACCCCTCGTTCTATCGTTCTACCATACATCGCCCCGTCGAAATAGTCATTACCTGTATTCACCTTGGCCAGTCATAGCCTCGTTGTAACATACGTCAAGCGCTACCGGATCTCTGTCTACACTCTTTTATTTTAAAAATTAAAATTAAAAACGGATAACAAAAGTTTCAAAATGCACAGTTTTTTTGGTCCTAGAAACTTGACATGTATTTTCGTGGTAGAGGGGGTAGGAATCTTTCATTTATGTCAAAAAAACTCTTTTGTAAAATTCCTAGTTTCCAAAATATAAAAAATTCAAAATTTCAGTGTTTTCAAAAAATTCAAAAAATAAAAAGTTTTTTACAAAAAAAAAGATTATAGGGACCATTCGTTTGAACTATTGGACAACGTTCTATTAAGTTTGATTTTCAAACTATCACCTACTTTCAAAAACAAAAAATTTCAAAAAAATGTTAAAAAATATAATACGTGGTCCAGAGCAAATCCCCTGTTAGCTCGAGTCCAACAACATGTCATTTGTTAAAATCCGATCAGACCTTCCTGAATTATCGCCAATGTTCGCGAGAAAGTAGGCTATCATTTTTTCCTCCTAAACACTTGAAACTTGCTGTCCATCTAGAGGGCATAGCCACCTTCCATTAACGTCAAACAAACTCTTTTCCAGAATTTACCGTTTCCAAAATAGCGCCAATCCAAAAAACAAACATTTTCAAAAAAAAATACCAACGCACATTCTTAGCAAAGAGGACGTCACCCCATCGCCAACAACACCTCGTTCGTTAAAATCCGAGCATGCGTTCGGGAGATATCGCCAAATTTCGTCGGAAAGTAGGCTGTGTAGCAGAACCCCCCGCACCACACTACTACTAGTTTTTACCCTAGAGATTTGAAAATTATTTTGGAGGTAGAGGGGGTAGGGATCATTCATTTACGTCAAACAAACTTTTTTGTAAACTTGTTAGTTTCCAAAATATAAAAAAAATCAAAATTTCAGTGTTTTCCAAAAAATCTAAAAAAAAAAAAAAACTAAAAGACATAGAGACCTTTCGTTTCAACCATAGCACAATGTTCTATCATGTTTGGTTTTCAAACTATCACCTACTTTCGAAAACAAAAATTTTCAAAATTAAGAAAAATATATAATACGTGGTCCATAGCAAAGCCCCCGTCAGCTTGAGTCCAATGATATGTCGCATGCCAAAATCGGACCATGGGTTCGAGAAATATCGGTTTTGCCCCTGAATGTATTGCGGGTTAGTATGTGACGTCAGAGGGAGAGGTGGTGGGGTGGGTTTAAACCTGTCACTCTCCCCTACTAGCAGAGACCTGGACTCTTACCCAAACGACGGAAAGAAAACTCCTGAAATTTGAGAATGCTGTGCTGAGACAGATTTTTGGGCCATCGAAGGATGAAGGACAGTGGTGGAAAAGAAAAAACCTAGAACTTGAGGAATTGTACAAATCGCTGGACATTGTGACGAAAGAGGGGTGGATGAAGTGGTATGGACACGTAATGCGTCGAGAAGGCCAGATAACAAGGCAGGTGGTGTAAGAAGACATCAGAGGCAAAAGAACAAAGGGAAGACCAAGGCTGAGATGGATAGATGGGGTCCGAGGGGAGATGAGCAGGATGGGACTAACCGGAGAAGAATACATGGACCGAAGAAGGTGGAGGAGTCTGACTGGGGAGGCAAAAGACCGACTACGGTTTGTGTGGCCAACCTAGTAAGTAAGTAAGTAAGCAAATAAGTAAGTAAGTAAGTTAATCAACAAACAGTTATTATTTACCCTCATGCTACTTACTACAGTACTTTTTACTTCCAGTATTGCTATGGCTGACGAGTGGTCTTTGAAACTAGCTGCATAACGTTCTTGTTATTAATCAAACATGTTCGTAGAAGAAATGAACTGATTTTTGTCTGTCCCCATCAGGACACCTTGTTAGCGCTGCCTACTCAAAGTCGCTTAGTGCGCTGAGTGGGATCAGTTCACTACCTGAGACTGGAATTATCCCTGCTCACACCGGATGGTGGTAACCTTTTTAATTTTCAAAATGCAATTATTTGGCGTTTCCCCAATTAAAACAAATAGTTCCGTGATGAAATAAATGGCCTAGATTTTTTATATCCTACTGGTCGTTCAATTAAAATTTCTCCCGCCTGTTAAACGGATGTTACATGTGACTTCCTAAATAGATTTTGGTACACAACCTACTGTATGTCTTCACCAAGATCATTAGATTGAGAAATTATGTGAATTTCAGTATCGGTGATTAAAGATCCTCCCGCAAGATGGAATCCTACTGTAACGAGTCACGGGGCTTTAAGGAAAATCGAATGATCGAATGAACTGTATCTATGATTTACAAAACGTAAACTACAGAATTTAGTGCCATCAGATAATGATTATTATAACAGGCCATTATAAAAATCTTCCCTTAAATCGCTTGAATAGGATCCGAGAAATAAATGACTAAGATTTTATAATTTTGAACTGACGCCATCTTGAATATTTGAAAACTATTTAACCTGAGATGTCTCTATACTAAGCTCTGAATAAATATTATCTGTGCTAACAAGGGAAGTGTCAGGTAATACAGGTCGAAACCAATCCTGAAACTTTTTGGACGCAATCGTTGTACTATGAAAGGACAACCAAGATTAAGAGGAAATACTTTTTCCCTCTCGGGCTTGGGTTTTCCTATCAACGGCATGCGTCACAAAACCTTCCGCTCGCTCCGCCAGTTGCGTGAAGGTGAGGTTGTCTTTATATCAGAGTCCTTCGCTACTCCGTGGTGAACCGATACATCCAGGAGATTAAGTACGCCCAATTGCGTAAATATTGATAAACTATGCTTTTCTTTACGTGCGCATACACATTATTTTCTAATAGCCTATTCATAAAAGACATTCCTTGTTTTAGTTATTTCAATCTGTGGGTTGTTTATTCCTCAGTAGAGAAGCTTGAGTGTATTATGATTGCAGAATTTGAGTCCCTTCATTATGAAATATTTTATTTTAATTTTAGTAACAATTGAGCTTTTTAAAATTTAAACTGAATATTTTCCTTTCTTCAAGTAAGAATTACACCACTTAAATAAGATGCCACATTTTAGCATAGTATCTGGGCGATATTATGGAAATAAATATATATTTCAATGAATAATCTGACAGATTATTTGCCCTTGACAGTGATATTTTTTAGGTTGAGCCCGACGTTGGGTTAAATCTTGTTCCAACAATGTAATTACTAGATTCTTGGGCCTCACACATGCACCTTCTTTCTCTTGTACTTCATCGTGCTCCCAAAAGAAGTACACCAAGCCGCGGAGAAACAAGTACTCCGTGAGGAGAGGTGAGCTTGAGCACGCTTGGCTACCACACTGAGGTATGGTGTAATATCAAGCATGAATTAGCACAACAACAACAAAAAGAACAGGATATGTGTACAGAAACTTCTTCTTAGCCAATTTCACGCAGTTGAATTCCATTGCAGCCACAGAAATCAATTCTAGGCCAGGGACCATGAGAGATCATTGCAGTTAACGAAGAGCGTGGCAAGCAGACAATACTAGGATTTTGAAAGTGGTTTTTCTTTCGGTCAAAACAAAGGAAGGGTTGACTTGGATTCCTTGTTACTTTGGCTGTAACCTGTTCCACGACTCGCAAATGGATCTGTTTAGGAGAAATGAAACAAATCAAGAGGCGACATTTTGAGAGCAAACGCATCGTAGTTTCTGGTGGAGGGGCAGGATAAATAGAAAGCATTTCCACTTTTTAATTCCCCTTGAGGCCTTGGACAGTCTCCCCGCGGCACTCTGGGGTAGCGTCCCGCCTCCACTCCGCTCTGCAGATTAAGAGGTGGCACAAGCTTACCTCGGCAGAGTACACTAGTGTCACATTTTCTAACATTATGGAATTAAAATCGTAATGGATAAAGAACGAGTAGTTCTGAAGACATCTACATGCTTGCCATCTGTCAATCTCGTCGCGCAGTAGCTAGCATTCCAGCCTGTTACCACAGAGGTTCGGGTTCAATTCCCAGATTTACCAAGAAATTAATTCTGGCCTGAGAGTTAGAGCAGCCTGGTGCGGCAAAACTGAGAAGAAGCAGGTTCGATTCCCACCTCAGCCATTCTAGAAGTGGTTATCCATGGTTTCCCCATTTCTACTGCAAACAAATGCCACAATGATTCGTAACTTAAGGCCACGGCCGCCTCAATTCCAATTCTAGCCCCAAATAGAGATACACACACTATTACAGCCATCAGAATGACACATGTTATCATATAGATTCCACACGAACACACACTCCTAGTTACACGGAGCTGAAATTACCATGACGTCCAACCTCCTAAAATATAACAAAACGTTTCTTGGTTATCAGCCCTATGTACGTGATTGTGTGTTCAATTTTTCTGATAATCTGTGTTACTGTGATAACTGTGATCGTACGTGTAACATTAGGGTCGGAAAAGGGGTAGGTGTCCCAAACGTAGAAGAATGGTACTATAGTCAGCATCATCCCATTAATTATTAGGACTACTTCGTGGTGTAGCGGCTAGCATTCTGTTGTCCGGATGTCTGGGTCTAATTAACGGCTCTGCCGAAAAAAATAATTCTGATCTAAGAGCTGGAACCAGGTACACTAAGCCTCGTGAGGTAAACCTCATGGCCGCCGCCTTTCCAATTCTTACCTGAAATACATATAAACACACTATTACTACCATCACAAAACCACAGGTTATAGGACAAAAATCCACACACGCTAAAGTACACGGAGCTAAATGACAAAGATGCCCAACACCATTAAATGAAAATGATGATATTAATAATGGTATTGGTTTTACGAATTACAGAGGCTTTTAGAGACGCCGGAGTGTCGGAAATTTGCCACCGAAGAAGATCTTTCAAGTGCCAGTAAATTTATGGACACGGCTCCCTCGCATTTGCACATCCTCAAATGCCAACCGGCTGCGCCAGAATTCGATCCTTCAACCTTGGACACAGCAGGCGAAAACGTTACCGCTGAGCCCCGCAGCCAGTCAATGAAATAAGAACAACACCAATTTTAAGCACGGGTAATGTAAGTTGTAATAAAAACAGCTCAACGACATTGTATAATATTGTATCTAATGCACTCTGTGAACGTGATGAAAATACAGCCAGTAATAAATTACCTCGTGTTTTATGCTAGACAGTGGCACTTAATTACAGATATGAACTGAACATTAGTATCTCCACTCCAGTAATTTACGTGCTTGAAGTCAAGTAGCGAACAAGAAATCGCTCCTCATGTTTTGATATCGGTAATTAGAACCAAGGAAGCAATTGTTGGTGTTCGTTGCACTGAATCTGCGGACCGGAGAACTAATGTTAACTTAGCCAGTTTTTGCACCTTCCCTCCTCCCATTTATGCATGAGCTCCAGTTAGTTTTGTCGAACTCGTAAGTAAGAGGAACAAGTCCGTGTTGCAAAAACCCTCGAGATTGGGAGATGGGAGCGGCGGCAGTGCCAGAATACGGAGAACAGAATTAATTGAAATTGAGGGAGTTAGTGGGATGCATAGGGAAATGAGAAGAACCAATAACATGGAAACATACGAGTGATGAAATTGATAAATCTAACAGATGGAACACTACGGTCACCATCGATGATTTACTTTTCAGATATTGAATTCAGATTGTTGTAGTTGTTGTTGTTAATTCATTTTAGGATCTAGGGACATCTTGGTCATCAACCCGTGTGCTTGTGCATGTTTTGAACTTGTCTGAGAATCTGTGAATCTCTGATGACAACAGTAATGTGTGTGTAATATTAGGGTAAGATAGAGAATATCTTCCTGAACATATGTTACTACCCCAGCATTTATCTCAAGAGAGTGTGGGGAAAAAATACGGGAGAAAATCACACTGTTGATGCCCACTCTCACAATCAGCGTCGGGAATCGAACCCCTGATCTCCAATTGCAACCCTCTGTCATGGTCGTGGTGGGTTACGCTACGTCTCGGAATAATGGATTTAGGGCTGCAAAGATGGTCGGTGTTCAAAATAGTTCTTAACTCAAATAACGACATGAGTGAGGTATAATTGTAACATTTCGTCATTACTATTCCTAACTTTAACGCAACTAGCGAAATATCCCCCCGGAATATTTGACTCTATGATACATAGACAAGGCAAGTATGGGAGGGGAAAAGGGAATGGGAAAACGATCTGAGGTAAATAATTCCCAACTCATAATGCAGAATATTGTGGCCACCAACTGAAGAGGGATTACAATCAGACTGAACTACAGTACTCCTTAAAACAATATTCACGACAAAAATAATTAATCACAATGTTTAAGTTATTATAGAATAAGAAGAATCAAATTCCCTGGACATCACTCACAACACTACTCAATATAAAGCAAGGACACTGATTTCATATCAATTAACAACAACAAAAACGTAGATACTGGTTTAGCCTCTGATGTTATTTGATGTACATTTGTTTCAATAACTTTCTTGAAGTACAGTATTTCTTTCCCTCAATTTAGGTTTTCAAACTTTTAAATTATAAAATCTACTGAATTCCATTTAACTCTTCAATTAAGAACTCCAGTATGTTTCACCATGCCTCCAAGCATGATCCTTTCATCTTCATCTTACTCACAGACTATTTCCTTTTCTTGACCAAGACAAATGATCCTCAGTCTCAAAAATGGTCCCTTCTCAAGAACTGAAGATCAACCGCAAATTAAATCAGAGAAAACAAGGAAAAAATAAACTCCCATTCCAGTAAGAAAAAAGTAATAATCTAAATAAGGTTAGTCCCGGTATTTGCCTGGATGAGATGAGGGATACCACGGAAATCCACATCCAGGATGGCTGAGGTCCGAATCGAATCCACTTCTTCTCACTTTTGCCTCTCGAGGCTGAGTGCACTTTATTCCAGCCCTCAGATCAATATTACATTTCTCAGCAGAGCCAGGAATCGAAACTGGACCTCCGGGGGTGACAGCCAAGAATGCTACCCTCTACACCAGGAGGTGGACTGACTGACAAAAATTACTAGAAAACTACCTTTAAACAGACAACAAATTCCTAGTATCTGGTAGTACTGTCAGGCTGTCGATATGTTTCATTAGGAAACAACTTGGAAGTGTATCTCAAATGTCCTATGCTCGTCTTTCACTTGTACAACAGCGGCTAATTTCTCTCTGTGCATGTTGGTAGATGTTAAGTTTAGATTCCAGTTAACCACACCAAAAGTACTTCGGAAGTGGGTGAGGGTTTTGTCAAGTTCATTTGTCCAATGATGGATGGTCTGCATTGCTCCTAACTCTCACAGTAAATAGGATTTCTTGAAGTACACCAGACATATGAAATCAGGAAATGTATTGTTGTGATGAAAGTTATTTCTTCGTCGGTAATGTTACAATAACACGGAAAGTAATACAGTCCTACGTAAATCGAGTATTTTCTAAACAATTAGTGATATGCAGCCACTTTTGGCGCTTAATTAACCAAAATTCATACAGAAACAACATTCTATACAGGCAACCCTTCCAAACGTCGAATGTTCTCAATCGTCCCGGATCCCTTTTCATATTCACCCAGTCAATATTCACTTTATACGAAATGTACATCGATGACAAATATTACCAAAACTAACTTTTCAGTGACCGTTATACTCGTATACGTCTCTTGAATCAAATCAACTGTTTAGAAGATAGAAGAGAAGAAACACATAGGTATTACAAAATAATGTGTATATTAGTCTATTTCACTTTTTGCCTTGCACCAACACAATTCCACATGAGGAATAATAGGATATCCTCAATATTCATATTATTTTGGCCTTGATATATTATTTAATTTATGTACGTTTTCTTTACGATGAGATGGCGACCTTCGTGGAGAATCGTTATGTGATTATATGACTCATGTATATCGCCATCGATCTTGGGGGAATCGATTTGTCAATAATACTAAGAACATTGGGTTTGCGACGTTAACTGGAATTGTGTCTTCTGACTAGGGTCGCCGTTTGAAATTGAGCAAGGCATGAACTTTCAACTTGAGGTCTCTGATGTTGACCATCCATACGAATATGGAATAATCTAGTTTGGAAAATAACTACTCGAATTGTATCTTAGATTTTCATTTAATATCGGTGGTATCTTTAGTTTTTCGTTTGAAGTGTATTAGATAATATCGTAGAAAATAAATACCTCTCGTTAGTAATCTATCTTTTATTTCAATACACTATTGTTATCTTTTCCACATATAGATAGAACCGGGTGCCTAAGATTGATAATCATAGTGCCGTAACATATTTCCAACGATTGTCTGTGGACGAGAGGTCAACGTTTGGCACAGACACCATTTCGCTGCTGTATATAAATACTGTGCTAATGACGTTAATAAATAGCAAATAGAACACACTACTTGTTTAGAAACAGAAGGGTGCTCTACAGTACGTTCCTCTCACTCTCTGAGTAAAAATTCTGCTAAGCTGCTAGAGTAAAATGCGTGCTGGAACTGACGACTAAGATGTCGCAAGCCCATAAAATTCATTAACAACAATAAGAACTTGCTAGACGTGTTGGCATATTTTGTCTCGACCAGTTGAAAAAAGCTGATCTAACTTATCAGAGGTGTACATTCTTGAAGCTATAATATGATATACCGTGACACATAGAACATCTTGATTTCCTTACTTAATGTATGAAAATTTTCATACCCACTTACCCTCGACAAGAAGATTTCGAAGGAAATTGGAGGGCATTGTCGTCTTCTGTGACGGATAGTTTGTAAAAGTGTCGACTGCTATCACCTCAAGTGAAAAGAACAGAATTATTTCAAAATTATGGTAAGACGGATTTTAGTGATAGTCTGATCTGTTGGGGATCCACGCACAGTCAGAGGTAAAATTAAATGGTTGAGAAGTGCAAGTGCGTAACCAATAAGGTTGGCGAAGCATGGCGAGTTGTCCGTGCTTTATCTCTGCTACGCCCTCATTACTCGTGAGTGCACTAACACTTTGTGGCGCTTCTAATGACTCTCAGCTGCTTTATTGGCGGTTTATTTAACATCTCCTCTTCCTTCCGTCCTTCCTTTGGGTTGAGGGCAAACTACGTTCAGATAAAGACTCGAGAAAACATCTCGATGGAGACAACGCACGTTTCCATTCACTGGATGTAGATAATTATAAATGAAACACGTCAGAAATCACACTCATTAAATCTACGGATATTATGAGTGTGAAAAATAAGATAATTACTTTCAGAAGTGCCGCTGCCGTACAGGCGTGCTTTATACGTAAATTTATCTGATTGCGAACAGTGCTTCTCTTTGCCGTGAAGGGAATAAGCATCTCACTCAAAGTAAATTGCTTCCTTCCCCTGAAGAAAAATTAAGATGTTAAAGTGTGTCCATCCCATGTATTGTTGCTAAAATACTGTAAATAGGAGAGATTCAACGAACTGACAGTTATCTTGATAAGTCAATTGAGTATTGGTCGAAGTTAAATCTCTTTCAGTTCTAGAATTGGAACCAGAAGTTCCAAAATAAAACTTAACCGAACTTACGGTACAAAGTTACCTGAATATTCTGAAAACTTTGCCCAATGAACAGAATTACTGATATTCGCTACATTATTATACATTACAGTATGTATGTTCAGATTTGTTCTTAATAATGATATATGTAATTATTACAATGTAGTACTAAAGATAGGATACTTTCATAAGCCAAAAATGGAGGTAGGACACGTAAAAATATGGAGCATTTGTATTCCACAAATAGACCAGATGTTACAGAAAAAAGTGTCATTTTCTTTCGGTCCATCTAATTACTCCAAGACTCCAAATAACCGTTTTCATGGAGTATTTTATTCGAAATAAACATTGGTATTGACCCATGTGGGATTTTTTTTACTTAAAGAATATACTGAATTTATAGCCTATTTTCAACATATGAAATGTAGACTTATGAGATCCATGTGTGCGTGTACGTATGTGTGTGATCTGTGCATGTGTCCCCACTATTAAAATCCAAATGGCTGAAGCGATGTCAATGAAACTTGGTAAGTACATGCTACTACCTCGTCTGACCTCGATAGTGCCATTACAAATTTCATACGTTTCACCAATCCAACATGGCGGCCACACGAAATATCTCACCAGCAATCTATATCTCCAAAACTGTTATGGATTTTATCCTGAAATGTTGTACAGTTATAGAGAGCTTAGGCTTTCACAGCTGGTGTCCATAGCTATGTGTACATAGCTAATACCAATTAAGTTCACACATGTCACTTTCAAAACCTATTCAGTACAATACCAGCATGGTGGTCAAAGGAAGTGTAAATATTTTAATGACATTTTCTCGCAGTGAAACGTGGTATGCCAAATGTTTATACAAGCATGAATTTACTTATACTTAATTTAATTCAATTGTTTTCAGAAACCCAAATTGGTGGCTGTGTGAAATTTTAAAATGAAGAAGTAATTTTATCTACTATTCATACGATTTAAATGAACGTTTTTTTTTATAATTAACCAAGGCAATAATCTTCATCCACTGATATATAACTCTATGGCGTACAATAGGCTGGCCAATCCAGCATAGCAATCATACAAAATTTACAGTGGTTCTCGATATCTACGAATCTATTACAGCAATCAAAATGAAATGTTGTATGATCATAGAGGCCTATGGGACATTCCATGAGCTGATGTGCACGAAATCAACATAGTGTCTACGATAAATTTAAATATTCAAACGGATCTTTCTCGTGATATAATCACACAAGCACTGTGATACGTGGCAAGGTATATCTTCATACGAGGCACAATATTAATCAATTTTATGAGAACTTAAAAATGTTGGCTGTGCATTTTTTTGAATCACGGCTTCATTTCTCGTGTCCTAAAAGAGCGATAGAATGTACTTTTGTACAATGTACAACCGTTATTATATTAATCTACTGGAACATAAATCTATAGCCTATGGTGTATAAACAATCCTACATGGCGTACATGCAATATGTTTCACTGGCTCACAATATCGTCAAAGCAATTAAACTGAAATTTTGTATGGATATTGCGGAATATTAAGAAAGTATATAAGTATATAACATAGGTATATGAGACTTTCAATATACTGAGAAACACAAATACAACATGGAGGTGGCCATGAATCTTCTGGCGATATAATCACCTAAGATCAATGAAACGTAAATCAGTGAATCTTTATTCAGGGCTTGGTATAGAGTCGTTCATTAAGGTTCAAGTGTTTTCAAAAACTCTACATGGCCTCAGTTGGAAGTTTTAAAATCATATTTTTTAAATATTTTCTCGTTTCCATTTCAAGCGTTTGAAGAGAGGATTCTGATTATAGGCTATTATAATAGTCTAACATTATATAATGACACTAATTTCTTTAGCATATTTTCGTAAATAAAGAATGTCATGCATTTGACTTTTTCAACATAAACTCCCGTGACTCGTTACGGAAATATGCCATCTCACAGAAGGAATCTTAATCACCGATTCTGAAAGTGTTATATTCTAGTACATAATTTATCAATGTAATGGTGTTGGTGGATAATATTTTAAGTGGTAAAACAGCAATATTATATTTGCGATCATCGTAAATTATACGAATGTTCATATCGGAAAAGAACATATTTTACTATATTCTATTGAACAAATTGAACATATGCTAGCTCTATTGAACATATTGAATATACGCTAGATCTCATTCTCCACTTGTTCTTTCATTTGGACTTGAATATAGCCTTCATCACTCATAGTTTAACTTCCATCAGGTTATCTTAAATGTAAAAAAATAAAATGTAAAAATTACTACATATTTCGGCAGTTGTTAATCCGTACAACCTTTAATAATAAAGACAAATGAAACCCTATGTGCTCTAGTTTTTATCTCTTTAATTTGGAATGTAATACATTCCAGATAGAGTGCATGTTAGCTCTGAAAGTAACAATTGCCACCAAGCCAACGTACAGCAAGCACCAAGTTTTACGTGTATCTCAGTGAAATCACTTGTGATGTCACTGTCAAAGGATAGCCAAATGAAAGTTTGCCAATTTCTTTCTCCGAATCATTACCGTGCTGTTCATTGTTGCTTTGTTGTTGCGTTATATAGCACTATTTTAGAATAAGAAATTATGACACAGTAAACATAGAATATTCGTGGAGTTATTGACTGTGCCCTCTGAATATAACACAACGACTCACAGATATCGTAGACTTGTTATGGGTGTGTGAACTAAGTGTAATAGCTATCCAACGATGGGAGAAACAGTCTCGTCAAATTGTAGTAAGCTAAGTAGGACAAATGTCTATTAGTGGGAGTCCATCCTTATCCGATGAATTCCTGAATAAAACTGGTTTACCAATATAAGATTACAAACGTGCGTCTTTGAATGTGTCATCTATAAATCTCATACATAGCTTTATTGGAATATTGTTATTTAGTGAGTCACTTTTCACCATAAAGATTTGGAATATTACATTTAATTGATCAAAGTTATTAGATATCTAAAAATCGGTGACTGTGCCAAAGAAATTAGCTTTATGTATGTCTATACGTCTCACGGATTCTATTGCTATGTTCGCTAAATAAGTGGATGATATTCTGATATTACCTCTGCCAGTACCATTTATTTTATTTTATTTTCGGAGGCGTAGTTGGTAGCATACTGAGCTTCTATGCCCATGATCATGGGTTCAAACACAGCCGAAGTCGTCGGATGTTTTATGTGCGTTAAAAATCCGTCAGTATGCTTTCCTTTGGATGGGAAGTAAAGCCAGCGAGCCCATGTCATAGATTTATGGCATGTAAATGAACCTTCCACGAACTACAATTGTGTGAAGCTAAATTCGTTGCTTAGATTTGATTAACGCTCTATGAGTTCCAAATTTCGCCGCCAGGTGCCAGTTGCGGTGTCATCTAGTAGCCATGTTCACAGCTAGGTGTCGTTGACGGTAGCATTTGGTAGCAAATGTAGGTACTACTTGAAATTGATCGTCTGCAGTCCTTACCTGAATTACAGATTACACACACTAATACAGCCATCACAATTAACAACAGTTATCAGAATGAGTCCACACACACCCAAAGTACACGAGACTACATGACCGCATTGTCGCAGCCTCTAAATTGAGGTACTAGCCAACCAACCATCTCCTCTTCCAAATCGTAACTAACAATACGATGACTATAATGGCAACTGTAAACAGCAGTTGAGAACAGTCTGGGGAAGTAATTCGTAACGACGGTATAAAAGAGTTTGATGGGCAAGAACAGACCAGCACTGATGTGGGTGTTGAATTAGTATTGGATTGACGATACAAACGATAAACAGTCCACGAGCTGCTTTAACCAAGAACACATTATCTAATGGATAGAAGAGTGATTGGGACAGCTCTCAGCCTCACATTTAACGTTCATCAGTGGTAGCAATCAATGAGTCTATAGGACCAGATATCTTGATACGTAATCATATGAAATTAATCATTTTGAAATGTTTCCCTATTGACGATCTGATAGAAGTGAAATACTATAAGTATTTATATATTGGTACACCTTAGTCAATAATAGTGAAAAAAGTATGTGTTTTACTAGTTTCGACCACATTGTGGCTTCATCAGGAACTGTCTAAAGTTGATTCTAAAATTAATCAAAGCTGATAGAAATACGAGCAAAGTTCATTTGATGAAAATTTTTCAGAAAAATATCCAAAAAACAGATCTGTTAACAAAGAGTTCTTTAAATTGAAGATACAGAACTATAAAATATTTTTTTCTGAAGAATATGTTTTATTATTATTATAGTTTATTGTTTAACAACATTATCACGGCAAATACCGGCTACATTTTCTGTTACAGCCTGGTTCGGCCTTAGCAAGGAACCATCTGTACTGAGATAATTTCTATTATACTGTTCAGAGACTTCACATCCAGGTCGTGCCCGCAGTCTTCACGAGTCTCCTTCATTTGTAGGATGAGCTAAATTCCCATCTGGATCATCAAGCCTTGCTGAGTATTCGGCCAGTGTATTATCACCAAGGAACTTCCTAACAATATGGCATGTGTTTAACAGAACTGCCTTCTGAAGTTCAATATATATCTGCGGGTGCAGATTCAATATTGATAGACTACTATGGAGAGTTTTCGGTATAACACCAGTACACGATACAATTATTGGGATGGTAGTCACCGAATCAAGTTTCCACATCTGCTTTACCTCAATTGCCAGCTCTGTGTACTTCGATATTTTAGTAGCAGCTGTTGTTTGGATGTTTTGAGTGTTGGGACATGCGATATCTATCAGTAATGCCTCTTTGTGTACTTTATTGATGACTATGATATCTGGCCGGTTGTTACTGACTGCGACATCTGTCACAACTCCTCTGTCCCAATAGAGCTTGTGTGTGGCATTTTCGAGTACTGCAGATGGTATGTATTTCCAATAGGGGACGGAGCTTTGAAGAAGTTTGTACTTCAATGCTAGTTTCGGGTGGATAATGTTGGCAACTTGGTCGTGTCGATGTTTGTAGTCAGTGTTGGCAAGGTGGGAACAACCTGATATGACGTGATGAATGGTTTCACTACATTTGCCACAGCGGCGACATTTCTCACTCTCTGTTGCTGGATCTTTTATGATAAATTTCCGATAGCTTCGAGTAGCAACAACTTGATCTTGGATAGCTACAACAAATCCCTCTGTTTCCGGAAGGAAGACCGAGTGGGTCAGCCATGCGTGCGACGCTAACTTGTCGATGTGAGGCTGGTCCAACTCATGTGGAAACTTCCCATGAAGCGCCTTCTGTTTCCAATTCCCGATCTTGTGTTCAGTAGTTTTCATTTCTTTTACTGGTGGATCTAAAGATGACAGATGGAGCGGTGTGTTATTATCATCAGCTGAAGATACAGTGTGATGGAGATGGGATGTTCTCCTTTGTTGTGGAAAAATGCTCGCAGAGTTGTCACTTGTCTTGTATGAAGGTTCATGATGTCTATCAGTCCTCTACCACCTTCAGACCGAGGTACAGTCAGGCGCTCTGTTGCTGATTTCGGATGGTGCATACGATGGCGTGATAAAAGCACCGATGTTTTTCGTTGCAGATCGTGCAGTTCAGTTTGAGTCCACCTGATTATACCAAAGGAGTATGTAACTACGGGCATTGCAAATGTGTTAACTGCCTTAATGATATGTTTAGCGCTAAGTTTTGAAGAGAGAATACTGCGAAGCCGTGAAGTATACTGCTCAGTTATGTTCTTCTTGATATCACCGTGTCTGAGACGGGTACTCTGGGCGAACCCAAGATATTTGTACAATGCGCCTTCCTCCAACGGCTAAATACTTCTTTGTCCCTCTCCAACAGGTATTCCTTGTGCAGAGTGCGAGCCTCTAATAACAGTCTGTGTTCTGCACTTATCAAAACCAAACTGCATATGGATATCTGAAGAAAAGCTCTGAGTGATAGAGATAAGATATTGTAGGTGCACTTTAGTTGATGCATACAGTTTAATGTCATCCATGTAAAGAAGATGGTTCATCCTGTACGCTTCACCATGATTACCCTTAATACTAAATCCGTAGTTGCTACTGTTCAGGATTTGCGAGAGAGGATTCAATGCCAGACAAAACCAGAGTGGGCTTAGCGAGTCTCCTTGGAAAATTCCTCGGCGAATCGGTATTAATGAAGATGTTAAACGAGTGCCACCCACTGTAAGTTGGAGGGCAGTGCTCCATGAAACCATTGCGCACTTCAGGAAGTTCACTATAATAGGGTTGACCTTGTAAATCTCCAAGCTCTGTATAAGCCATGTATGAGGCACGGAATCGAAAGCTTTTTGGTAATCAATGAAGCAGGCATAAAGATTTCGTGATCTACGACAGGCCTGCTCTAATGCCACGGCATCAATAGTGAGCTGTTCCTTACATCCTTGAGAATTCCTTCTGCAACCCTTTTGCTCCTCTGCGAGAATGGCGTTTTCCTCACAATGCGCACGAATTCGGTTAGCAATAATGGATGTAATGATCTTATAAAAGTTTGGCAAGCAGGTGATGGGGCGATATTTAGATGGATTTGTGATTTTAGAGTCCTTTGGCTTGAGATAGGTTAACCCTCTGGCTAGGAAAACTGGAAATGCAGCAGGATTTTCCAGAAAACATTGTATGTGAATAGCCAGTAAACGGTGGGTGCATGTGAGCCTTTTATAGTAGTAATTATGGATCCGGTCAATTCCAGGTGTTTTCCAATTCTGTAGGCAACTGATGACCTGGCGTAGTTCCTCAACATCAACGTCTGTATGTGCCATTTGATTTATTCGTCTGGTAGCATTCTCTATTTCCTTCAACCACGGAGCTTCATTGTTGTGTTCTTCCGGCCTAGACCATATTGATGACCAGTAGTCGGTAACACTCTCCGCACTGGGTCCTTCTGGAGAATCATTATGAACTTGAGGTGTCTTTTTCAGGTTTTCATAGAACTTTCTCTCATTTCTCTTGAAGTCATTGTTCTGTTTCTTCCGTTCGGTAGTGTTCTGGTATCTCTTAAGACGCTTAGAGAGGGCTGCAAGTTTTTGTTTATAAGTATCAAGTACTTCTGTTATCACTGCGTCCTCGGGGACCTGAAATTCTTCTAGTGAGGAGTCCATCATGATCCTTCGTATGCGGTTGTTCAGACGTCTACTTCTCACTCCACTCTTATACTGTTGCAGTCTGTTCACATTCTGGCGTAGTTGTTCAATGCGTTGTTTTAAACGTTTTGCCCATGGTGGATCACTGGGTTTCCTTGCAGCAGACTGTTGGTTTGGAGGGCGTGGCCTACCCCCCATTAATTCGTACTGAAGCTAGTGCTGCACAATAGATAGCAGTATGAACCTCCATGAAAGATTGGTGCTCTTCTAAATAGTTGGGAAGTACGGTTTCGTTCAGTTCTTTCAACACCATGGCAAACTTGCAGGAAGACTGCTGCCTCGGAAGTATAGGACGTTGGGTAGGGTCAGTACCTGCATATTCAAGCAGAGTTGAATTAAATTCGTCTTGGATCTTGGAATGATGGCTTGTTTCCCCATTATGAGGTTCATTTACGTGAGTCGATTCATTCAGGGAGACCTCATTATCAGTATTTATTTGGCTAGTTTCACCACTTGCAGTTGAGGGATATAGTTCATGAGATATCTCCTGTCTGATTCGATCCAGAACAGGGTCGGGAACTAAATGATTCTTTACAATTGCTCTTCTTTGATCCGCGACTCGTTGCTCAGTGATGCTAAACAGAGGATACTGCTGCTTGAAAGCCGCATGCAGTGCTTGGCGGTAGTTTGTTATATCTGTTTCAAGACGAGTTATTCGATAATATGCCCGCATGATATATTCATTCATATGAGATTCCCATTTCATGCGTTTTCTGGGCTTACCTGCGAGAGTGGTTGTATTTATTACAAAGGCACTGCCGTCAGGTGCGGTGCGAGACTCGAGATTTTGTGTACCGCCAATATCGTCTTGAGCTGCTGGAGCTTCTTCGGGTCTACTGATGGGTGGACAGCAGCTTGTCATCCCACTGCCACCGGTTTGCGTATTGTCACCTCTAGCGGTGGTTCTAGAGGTAACCTACCGTATCACAGGCAGTGACATTTCTCAAAGCAAATTACTATTATTGCCTTTCCTGTGTGCTTTTTATACCTTCAGCCAGGTATTGCCTGGGTACCGGTATTGCCTTTGATACCTATGGCAAGGTTTACAACACTCCTGTGAATACTAGTGTGTTATTTTGACTGATCGACGCAGATTCTTTGTAAATATGTGATCCAACTGATGCCATTTAACTCAATCCTAACCCTTGTTTCTAACGAAATAAACGATATTACATAATTAATATCTGTTATAGGGGCCCTATTGGACTAATTGAGTAAACGGAGTAATAAACACACAATACAGGGCATAGATTGAACTATTTTAAACGGAATATTTGTGGTAATGTTAACCTAACCTGTACCAGCAATTCCTAGGCAACCACGTAAACAAGTTTCATCTTATTATTATTATTATTATTATTTATTGTTGTGGTGGCCATGTTTGACATACAGTGTGTTGTGTGGTACTGGTGTATTTATCGGAAAGAAATGTTATTTGTGGAAGTGAGAATTGTATTCCAGCTTGGGAACAGGTCAGTGTGTATCGTAGTTCATAGTTTAACATACGGTGCTCACTAAATTGTATTCCTCAAATCAACTTCATCGAGTGTAGACTGGATTTGTTACGTGATTTTGGGGTTACGTTTTATCGTGTACTATTAGCCCATAGAGCATGAAGTTTCCTCTGTGACAGGAAGTGACGTAATCTAATCGTATTATCCAAAGCCATCTGAGCTTAGATTAGTAGTATAGTCAACAGAGCCTATAGGTTCCGTCGTCAGGGGGCAGTAAGACGGTCTGGCCTACTTCGGCGGCCATTAGAGCCCCGCTACCTTGGGTACGAGCTTGATAATAGAGGGAGGGTCTGGACTCTTTGGAGTCAGGGCTATTTTTCTTCCCACACCACTGGCCTGACCTGCGCTTTACCAGTTTCGGAATATGAATCGTCTTCTAACGAACCAAGAAAGAGATGCGAACTGGAAAAATGAGGTATGGCCTCGATTGTCTAAGGTGAATATAACGGGAGAGTCATCGAGTGATGGGGCAGTTGCGGAAGATACAATACTTCTCCCATCCCAACATCTTGACAAACTGAGGAGAACGGAAGAAGAGGCATTGCATAAATGCTATAATATTATTAAAAAGATGAAGCTTGCTGCGGCGAAACAGAAAAACATATCCAAGGATGAGAAGGATGGTATTGTGGAGATGGAGGAGGCCATTGACAGCATTGTCTTCTGTAAGAATGCTAGGTACAAGGAGAAACAACAAGTCGACGAAACCACAATAACTGATCGAGCACAAGCATTAAACTCTCTTGATGACGAAAGAGAAAGGGATGAAACGGAAAGAGGAGAAGTAGAGTCATGGACTAAGGTTGTGTCCAGGAAGAAACCACGAGAGAAAAGGAATCAAATGCAGGTTGAATTACAGCGGGAAGATTCTCCAGGCAAGAGACAGAGTCAAATGCTCAAGAAGCAACTAACAAAGTCTCGACTGCCAGCTTTGTTAATTAAGCCAGCAGAAGGCAAGTCGTATGCCGATGTGTGACGGGAGATTCGGCAAAAGGCAAATCCTGCTGACACAGGAACGGAAGTTAGGTCTATAACCCAGACTAGAGCCGGTGAATTTCTTGTTACTCTCGGGAAAAGCAATCGGGATAATGCGGCATTTAGCGACTCATTGAAGAATATCCTGGGACAAGATGCGACAGTCCGCAGTCTTGAGCCGAGGGTGACAATTGAGATTAGAGATCTTGATGCTCTCACGACCAAAGATGAAGTTTTAGAGTCCATTAAGGATATTATTAAAGAACCCCCGGATGGTCTGAGGATTATGGTAACGCAGACTAACAGTCGGAAACAGAGAATGGCTGTTATAACTCTGCCAGAAAAAGCTGCAAATGATCTTCTAAGGGAAGGCTTGGTTCAAGTAGGATGGATCAGTTGTAGAGTGAGGCGGAGAATATCAGTTCTTCGATGCTACCGATGCCTTAGTTATGGTCATATAGCCAAAATTTGTGAGGGCCCTGACAGAAGCAAGTCTTGCTTCTACTGTGGACAGAATGATCACAAAGCCAAGGATTGCATCAACCCAAAGAAGTGTGTCTTATGCGAGGAGAGGGGCGTTACGCAGCAGGATTTGTGTCATTTGGCCGGATCGGGCCAATGTAAGATGTTCCGAGAGGCCCTGGAGAAAGCAACGAAACTGAAACGAAAATGATCCGAGTTCTACAAGCTAATATAGAAAGGAGTAGAACAGCCCATCATCTGTTGTACCAGCTAGCTGCCGAGAAACAAGCTGATCTGCTGTTAATTAGTGAACAGTACCAAGATAAGAAGTCACCTCTCTGGCTTAGAGATAAATTAGGCACCTCTGCTATTTGGATCTTAGACCCTGGAAAAATTCCAATTAAAGAACATGGGAGCGGGAAGGGATTCGTTTGGTTAAAGAGTACAGGAGTCACCTATTTTAGTGTCTATCTTACTCCAAATGAAACAATGGGAAAATTTCGTCAGAAAGTCAACTCTCTGGAAGATGCCATTCTTAATACAACTGGAGCAATCATTGTAGCTGGGGATTTCAATGCCAGGGCAGTGGAATGGGGTATGCCACATACCAATTCCCGAGGTAAATTCATTCTGGAAATGGCATCAAGGACAGGGCTTTTGATCTTAAATATAGGCGCAGTGTCAACCTTTCGGCGTCCGGGTTATACAGAGACCATTCCGGATATCTCCATGGCTTCTGAGACGTTAGTACCACACATCAAGGAATGGAAGGTTATAGAAGACTACACTGGTAGTGATCATCAGTATATTAATTTTGATGTGTGCAGTAATATAAGTGGGAAGAACGTATCTACTCAGAAACAACGGAGATGGAATTTGAATAAGATCCATCTTGATGCATTTAAGGAGGCGTTAGCCAGTGGTGTAGAACTAATTGAGGATATGGAGCCTGACGGAGAGGCTGATGTTGAGAATCTCGTTTCCTCAACTATGAATCTTTTTACATTGGCTTGTGATACCTCAATGCCAAGTTTAAGATCACACCATCGGAAGAGCCCTGCATATTGGTGGACACATGAAATTGCAGAATTGAGGCGGAATTGCCTTAGACTCCGACGTGCTGCACAACGGACAAGAAATCTGGATGATGCCAATGCCTTATCAGCCGAACATAGAGATGCAAAGAAGCTACTTCGGAAAACCATAAATCAAAGCAAAGCTGAGAGCTGGAGGAAGCTATGTGAGGATATTGACACTGATCCATGGGGATTGGGTTATAAAATTGTCAGAAAGAAGCTTGGGTCACAAAGAACACCGTGCGTCATGGATGCAAACAGTATGGCCATTATTGTCCAAACTCTTTTCCCAACACATCCAACAATCCCTGAGCAGAATTTCGATGTAGATGTTGAAATTCCTCTTTTTATTGAGGATGAGTTGAGTAGGGCTACTCAGTCTCTGCGAAGCAAAAAATCCCCTGGTCCTGACGGCATCTCAAATGAGATTCTCAAATTAATAATCGAGTTACATCCACAATTAATATTACGAATGTTCAACGAGTGTCTAAAAGCAGGAGTGTTCAGCATCTGCTGGAAGGTCTGTCGTCTGGCGCTCATTAATAAGGGTAAGGGAGACCCGGATTTACCATCATCATACCGCCCTCTGTGTATGCTCGATACAACAGGGAAGCTCTTTGAGAAGCTTCTGAGGGTCAGGTTGCGCCAAGCGATCATGGCAGCGGGCGACTTATCACCAAGACAATATGGATTTCGAACAGGAAGATCGACCCTGGATGCGATACAAGAAATTGTTGCAGCTGTCCAGCGAGCGGAGAATTACAATCACCACTCTCGTCGTGTGGTTCTCTTTGTTACTCTTGACGTAAGAAATGCATTCAACTCTGTCAAGTAGAGTGACATGCTGAATGCGTTGGAGAATACTTTTCATGTTCCAAATTATCTCTTACGGATGATAAATTCCTACTTGAAAGATCGTTCGTTGATTTATAACACGACAGAAGGACAACGCAGGGTACGGATCTCAGCCGGAGCAGCACAGGGTTCGATTTTAGGACCAGATCTATGGAATATCACATATGATAGCTTGCTGAGATCTGAAGTCCCTGATGAAACTATCCTAGTAGGTTATGCAGATGATGTTGCTGCTCTTGTAGCAGGAAGAAGTGTCGAGCAGGCACAGTTGCGACTCAATATGGTAATGCGTACAATCAAAGTTGGATGGAGGAACATGGTCTGTCTCTAGCACTTAGTAAGACAGAAATTGTAGTCCTAACAAAGAAGAGAATTCAGACTATACTCCCAATACAGGTAGGAGACATACAAGTAGAGACGCGGCCAGCAGCAAAATATCTGGGCCTCATGATCGACAATAAATTGAATTTTGGAGAACAAATTAGACGGACTGCGGATAAGGCGGCAAGATGAGTAACGTCTCTCAGTCGGCTAATGGCCAATGTTGGTGGGCCAAAATCTAGTAAGAGGAGATTACTGATGACAGCCATCCATTCAGTTCTGCTGTATGGAGCGGAAATATGGGCGGATGCCCTGGATAAGGAAATTTATAGAAAGTCACTAGCACAAGTGCAGAGGCGGGGTGCTTTACGCGTGGCATCTGCTTATCGCACGGTCTCTGAAGAAGCAGTTCTTGTTATTGCTGGGATAATTCCAATTTTTTTCTAGCGAAAGAACGCAAGTACATTTACTGGAGGAAATCGGAAGTAGGTTTACAAAATGCAAGACGAACAGCAAGAGCACAAACCTTTCACAATTGGCAGATCAAATGGGAGCAAGGACACCGAAGCCAGTGGACTAGGAGAATGATACCCCAGGTGCAGGTTTGGACAGAGAGGAAACATGGTGAGGTTGGTTATTATCTCACTCAGTTTTTGACTGGCCATGGGTACTTCAGTTCTTATCTTAAGAAGATGGGGAAAGTGGATTCACCAGATTGTATCTACTGTGTTAATGAGGTAGATAGTGCTAATCACACCTTCTTCTCTTGTGGACGGTGGGTCCAAAGTAGGCAGTCTCTTCAAGATGAAATTGATGTAGAGATATCTCCTGACAATATTGTTGCGGTAATACTACAAAATGAAGAACATTGGAAACTTGTAGCAAGTTTTGTTGAAGATATCCTCCGAACAAAGAAGACGGATCTGGATCGCAACTGAAGATAATTCATTACGGAAGAGTGCCCTACGGGCAAATATAAAATGACTCTAGCCTGAAGTAATGTGCTAAACGGTTCCAGGCTAGTGTTCAGAAGTAAAGGGGGAGTTTTAGTCGGTAGTCTGCTACTCAGTAGCAGAAGCCCGACACTGTGCGTAAATGCATTTCTTCCCCTAAAAAAAATATAAAAAAAATAAAAAATATTATTTAATAGAATAGCACTATTACAGAGCACGTAAAATCAATACCGGTACTTCAAATCTTGCCACATGTCTTTTTTTCTCTGCCCACATTCTCTTCATCCTCTCTTACCTCTGCTTTCGGAGCTGTCCAATGTTCCGTGGCTGCTTTCGTCGTCTTTCTTGTTCCTCCATGAAGATAACTTTTTGAATTTTGTCCCGAAATAAATTCCTATTATATGTATCTGTAATGTCAATGTCGGCTTCCTTAAGATCCTTTAATGTCTGTGGAAACCACGCTGGTTAAACTTAAAGTTTTATAGAAGGAAGAATTGTTTTTTTAAATATATTGCGAAGAATTTTGATAAGATGAACGGTTCTCTTTGCCGAGAGGAGCATGCGTGAGAATTACGGAAAATCAAGAGTCTATTCAAGGTAAAGAAAGGGAAGCTGTTAAACAATAAAACTAAGAAAACATACTATGGCGCCCGTGCTGCTCCACAGCATTATTTTTCAGTTTTGGAATTAAAAAATAACGACATTATGAAATAGTTTATAACATTTATTTCACAATACTTCCTTCCAGACAATATTCGCTGTGCGTCGACCCTTAGGTTTAATTTCTACTTTTACATCTTAAAATATTTTTCCTCGGGATAAGGCAACATACAATTTTCCGTGGCTAAAAACAGGATCAGGCAAGTAGATTCCAACTCGATGAAACGTTTGATCCTGTGCTTTCTTGATTGTAATACAAAACGATAGTGTAATATGGAATTGCCGTCTTTTAAAAGAGAACGGCATTGTAGTTTATTTATTTACTCATGTCAGGAACAAAAATATTACATAAGAAATTATGTACAAAATGGGAAACAAAAATGACAAAACTTGAACATTTTAGGTTCTAAATAATGCATGACCAATATTTTGCCATGTCATGTCCATTCGGTGTAGCCTTCACCAGATCCTCCATGGTGCACAGTATAGGACAAAGACTGCACTGAAGCAGATGACCCATAGTCTATTCTTCACCGCATTCACAAAGGACCGAGTCGCAGCAAGAAACCCATTTATGAATGTTAGACTTGGATCTGCCAACCCCACATCTCAATCTGTTGAGAGACTTCAAAGTTGTCCAAGCCTCTGTATGTCCTGCTGGGAGCCTTTCACATGGAGCCATCCACTGAGTAATGTGGGGGGCTTCTGGTCAACCAAGATGTAATCCTCAAAACATGAGGTTTGTCAGTTAGGCACTCAGTTGTGTGAAGAAAGATTCTTCTGGACTTCAGTCGAGAGTGGGCTGGTTGAAGGCTATACAATGGATGTGCTTGAGACACATCAACCCTAGATCTCTCACATTTAGCTGCAACTTCTCTTCTGATATCTGGGGGTGCAATGCCTGCTAAACAATACAGTTTATCACATGGCGTGGGTCTCAGGCAGCCAGTGATGGGTCTACACGTTTCATTTAATGCAGTATCAACCTGCTTGGTATGACACGACCTATACCACACAGGGCATGCATATTCTGCTGCAGAGTAACAGAATGCTAAAGCAGTGGTTCTTATTGCTTGAGCTTGAGTCCCCCAGCTGGTACCAGATAATTTGCGAAGGAGGCAGTTTCTTGCGGATACCTTATTTTTGGTGTTTAGACAATGTCTTTCATACGGGAGTGCACGATCCAATGTAATCCGTAAATATTTGGGATTCGCAAAGTGATCCCTCGTTACATGCAGTTTCCTCTTTGCCTGTCTGTTCTTGAGATCGAAAGCGCAGACTTGTGTTTTCAAAGGGTTTGGTTTCAATTGGTTTCCTCTATAATAATCACTTAGTTCCTCTAGAGCTTCAGATAGACGTCTTTCCACAATTTCAAACTGATCCGCCTGGACGGTAATGGCACGACCATCCGCATAAATAGAGCTTCGAGTACCTATTGGTATTGGCTGGTCATATGTTAAAGAGGATAGGAGCCAGAACACTACCTTGAGGCAATCCATTTCGTTGATTCCTCCAACGGCTGTGCTGCCCTTGAAAGTCTACAAAGAGTCTACGATTTTGAAGAAGAACCCTGACTATTTCAGTTAATTTATAGTCCTTTGTCATCAAGTAGAGTTTATTCAGCAGTAAGTGATGATTGACTGTAGTGTCAGATGGTGACAAATCTACTGGAGGTAGCAGTATTCGCTCCCCACTATTCACACCAGTTAGAACTTATAAATCTATGATATAGTCCTAGTCGTACATTTTTCTAACTATTAGCCTCGTCACGTTCAGTAATCCCTTAGTTGCATTGAAATTCCTAAGGAGCAATTCAATAGCACCTTCTTTCAAAGTCAGCACATGGGGAGATAGACCACTCATCCCAAGCCTGTTCAAAAATTCAGTGGGAAACTGCAAAACTTCACTTTCTTCTTCAGTTACCATTGTATTCACACTTGTGTAAAATCTACAAGTTCCTGGAAGTAGATCTGAAACTACCCTATTAATTTCATGGCAATGTTCATTTTTCGGTGCAAGAAAATGAAAAATGTGAAATAATATTGAATGTCCACTCATACCTTTTCTCAGAATCAGCCAATTTGAATAGTTAAGAGCTCGAGTGAGAGAGCTTGATCCACCGAGTGTTCTTAGACTAAAACGACCTGTGTACCTCAATTAAAACCAAGGATATGATTGCTTCAATGAGAAAAGGAAAGTTGGAAAAAGTTCAAGAAATCAAATAATTTGAGGAAGGCCGAGTTAAGTGATTTGTAATACTTGATAACAAATCCGTGCATGAATACCTTTCATAAAAAGAAGAATGAAGGAAATCGACCAGATAGAATGGCCGGACGGACTCGGTTAAATTTTCATAAATATTTCTAATATTCACTTCGGCACGAATAACATTCCTAACAATCAACCAATTTAAATATTTAATGCCTCAAAAGAAAGAGCGTGAGCCACCGAGTGTTCTTAGACCAAAACGACCTGCGTACCTTAATTAGAACCAAAGATATGATTGCTTCAATGAGAAACAAAGTTGGAAAATCAAATAATTTGAGGAAGGCGGAAATTAAGTGATTTGTAATACTTGATAACAAATCAATGCATTAATACCTTTCATTTAAAAAGTAATGAAGGAAATTGACCGGATATAATGCCCGGACGGACTTGGTTAAGTTTTCATAAATATTTTTAATATATCGATTAGAAGAAGAGGTAGAATGAGAAAGACTGTATAATTTAATTAATTTTAGAATCAACTTTGCTCATGTTTCTATTAGTATTAATTAACTTTAGACAGTTACTGAAGAAGGCCACAATGTTGTCGAAACTTGTATCAAATGTACCTTTTTCACTATTATTAACTAAGGTGTGCCAATATTTTAAATACTTCACTTCTTCATATCCTGATGATATGTTAGGAAGGAGACATCAATAAACACACGTGATGATATTAATTAATAGGATATATACAGTATTGTGATCTTTACAGGGAAGGTAGTGCTTGACAGGAGATGTGACAGTTTCTTTTCACTGTTTGGAAGAAGGCTCCAACAACGCAGACACGGTGTGCTACATGGTATCGCGATAGCTTTGAAAATCACTGATTACTATACGAGGAAGTATCCGGCTTGGGTGCTGAAGGAAACACCTGACGCATCGAAATAAACACATTCAAGCCACAGTCGCAACCGCTGTCTCATTGGTCCCAAAGATTTGATTTCAGTCTCAGAGAGGACAATCCGAAGGGGTTGATACTGAAAAGAAAACCATTTCCGAACCAACTATCAAGAATTCTTTCTTCAGGACGGAGTCCATACCATTTAAAAATAAAAAGTTGTTCAAATCCTCGGGTGAATCAGCTAAGATGATAATGTCATCAGCAAATCTCAGAGTTGAAATTATTTCTCCTTGAATAGTTACTCCTATCTTAAATCTTTCTCCTAATTTCCTTCATTGCTTGTCCAATGCAAGCGTGGGTGATAAGTTGCAGTGTTGCCATACACCTTTCTGAATACCAGCTTCTCTCTCATGTCCTCCGGCTTGAATAACTGCCGTCTAGTTTCTGTATAGATTGTAGATCATCCTCCTATCCCTATTTTATATTGGAATCCTTTTCAAAATGTCAAACAAAGACCCTTTCACAGACTAAACTTGTGTAAAGCTAAATTGTTAGGTTAGATTTCGTCGGAACGCTCTATCAGAGTTCGAACGTTCACCACTAGGTATCGTTGATATGTGGTGGCGAAAGTTGGAACTACTTGAAATTGAACGGAACTTGTAGCTCACCCTAATAAGCGTGTCCGCTGGAAACAGCTACATACTCAGGCGAGCCGAACATGACCCGGAGACTCCCGGCACTAAAAGCCATACGATAAATAAAATAACTTTATCAAAAGCCTTTTCTAAATATACTAATGCCATGAACGCTCTATTTTCTTCCTTATTCTACCTTCCAAGGTCAGCCTACGACTTAGTACAGCTTCCCTGGTTCCTAAGTTTAGTGTATGTATTTGTAATTCAGGTGAGGATTGAAAAGGAGACGGCCGTGATCTTCAGTTAGGAAACATCCCGGCATTTGCCTAGAGTAGATGAGGGGGCCACGGAAAACCACTTCCAGAATGTCTGAGATGGGAATTGAAACCATCTCTTACCGGTTTTGCCTCACGAGGCCGAGTATACACGTTCCACCCGACAGTCTAGAATCTAATTTCTTGACGAAACTGGGAAATCGGGGTGACAGACAAGAATGCTAGTTGATACACCACGAGGTGATCGGTGCAGAATAGTGTCTCCTTGCAAGCTTGTGTAACCTAGTTTTTGAAGTTCCTTTCTTAGTATTCTTGCCTTGATCCCAGATCGTATCAAAAGTGTTCTGGTTTAGAGTTAATGAGAGGTTTGCATCAAAAATTGATTACTTTCGACAGCCTAACTCATTATTACGATTAAAGTGACAATACGTCCGCTTGTGTATACTTTAATTGAATTACTATTTTAGTGATTTTGGATCCATGACAAAACAAATGTGCCTTAAAATGTTTTGTTTTTCGTTTTTTTTGCCGTGGTATCTGTCACGTTAATAACGCCATCATTCGGCATGGTAACCGCTGCCACGCTGACAATATCTAAATGAAAGGTGAAGTGTAAATTAAAGAGAAAGAGTTCTCCCCGTGAAAAATGTGTGTTTGCCCACGTTTTAGCACTCCTCAGGTAATGACAGAGGTTTTGTGTCTCGTGCAGGGCTGCTATCTATTGGCTGCTACCACGCAACGTCCGACCACACCCAGATCCCTCAACAAGTTTATGGCTCGTCTAGATAAAAGGATTGTTCAATAAAATATCAGCCCTGCCTATGCTCTTTTTTATCGCTAACTCGAGAATGTATTTCAGATCCTAAACTTCATATCTAAATTCACAATGCTAATCTGAATGATTATATCTTGCACAAATTGGAAAGAATTTCATGAACGTACGAAATATGCTGAGGCATTAAAAGTGCGGTTCCTGATTTCAATTTGTAGTTAGTCCATTTAGGGGCTTGTAACATCGCGGTAATTTAGCCCCATGTAATTGGGTGTGTGTGTAGGGTCTATTTGAAGACCTGTGTAATTGTGGTGTCTGTTGAAGTGTATTTGTAACTGAGACTTGAAGTTTGGCCGTAACCTAATATTAGGAACCATCCCTACACGTTTATGTACTAGAATCGGGAAATCACGGGAAACAACTGCTAATATGGCTGCGTTAGGAACCGAACCCGCATCTTCTCAGTGTTTCCTCACGAGTCTGAGTGTACCCCGTTCCAGACCTGAGACCAGATTTACATTTTTGAGAGAACCGGGAATCGAACCTGGGTCACCGTTGTGACAGACAGTTCAAAGGTTATGTGGCTATGGTCAATAGCATTGTTGCCACTATCTATGGGATTCAATATTCAACATTTGTAATTCTGCATGATTCTACTTACATTGCTACGCTTATAGACGCTATAGATACCATATTCGCACTTTAATAAGGAAATTACCTAATGTTTAGCCTATTTTCATTTATGAAAAATATAGGCTTATGAGATCACGTTTTGTCTGAGTGTGTGTGTGTGTGTGTCACTCCTAATAACTTCTAAACTGCTAGAGCGATTACAATGAAACTCGGTAAGGTCATAGTAGGCTACTATTTTGGCCGACCCCGACCTTACCCTCCCAATTTTATTATGTTTCACCAATACAACATGGCGTCTGTGCGAATTGCTGTTGTTTGAGTCTTTAGTCTTTTGACTGGTTTGATGCAGCCCTCCACCCTCCCTGTCCTGAGCTAATCGTTTCATCTCTACATAGCTACCACGCCCTACATCCGAGGCAATCTGTTTAACATATTCTAACCTTGATCTACCGCTACAGTTCTTGTCCTCGACCCTTCCTTCCGTAACTAAGCTTGCTATTCCTGGGTGTCTTAGTAGGCTATGTGGTTTGGAATTTATCTTGTAACACTTGACATTTTAAATGTCGACATCCCAAATTTCAGGTTTCTAGTTTCGCTGGAAGCAACTTTTTTTCATTAGCGAACTATTCACCAGCATTCTATATCTCCGAAACAATTACTCATATCACCCTGAAATTGTGTACGGCGATAAAGGGCAAAACTTGATGTACACCTATGTGACTTTCAAAAACCTGTTAACTTCAAAATGAACAAGGGGCCAAGTGAAGTTGAAAATTTAAATAGATGTTTCTCTCGATTTAACCATTTGAACGCAGTGAAACGTGGTACAGCAAATGACTATGCAAATTTCAATGCACTGACATCTAATTTAATTCAATTATTTATATAACCTCAAGATGGTGGCTGTGCGATATTTTATAATTAAGTTATAATTTCCTCTGTTCTAATCAAGTTTTGAGAAATCAACGTTTGAATTATGAATCTACACAATAATCCTCATCTAATAGTACAGAACTCTATGGCCTAAATATATTCGAATCCAACATGGCGACCATTCGAAATATTTGGACGATACTCAACATCTATTAATTTATGACAGCAATCAATGTAAAGTTTTGTGTGTGTATAGGGGCTATAAACATACGCTCCCCTATGGGACGTTTAATAACCTGGTGAGCACAAATCCAACATGGCGGCGACACGAATTGTAAATATTCAAATGGACGTTTCTCGCAATTTAACCATCCAAGCGATGTGAAACATGGTACAGTATATGTTTACATAAACTTTAATCCACTAGCATCTCATTTATTTAAATGATCTTCATAACCACAAGATGGTGGCTGAGCGAAGTTTTAAAATCTCGTTTTTATTTATGCGATTAAAGTTTGAATTAAACACCTACAAAATATTCTTCATGTAATAGTACATAACTGTAAGGCCTATATATATATGAATCCAACATGGTGACCATCTGAAATATTTAGACGGTTCTCAATATCTACGAATATATTACAGCAAACAAACGGAAAATCTGTGTTTTGATAGAGGTTGGTTGGTTCCTAAGTTTAGGTGCTGCGACAACGTGGTCATGTAGCGCCGGTTGATAGAGGCAATTAATATAAGTAGGATATATGAAAATAGGCTATTTAGTTCTTCACGGAACTACTTTTTAGCCTATTTTCAACTTTGAAAAAATAGGCTTATGAGATCACCTTTTGTCCGTGTGTATGTGTGTGCGTGTGTGTGTGTCCCCCTAATAAATTCTAAACGGCTGGAGCGATTTCAATGAAACTCGGTAAGTTCATAGCACTATTTTGGACGACCCAGACCGTGCCCTTCGAATTTTTTACGTCTCACCAATCCAACATGGCGGCTGTGCGAAATATTTCACCAGCATTCAATATCTCCGAAACTATTACCGATATCACCCTGGAATTTTTTACGGTGAGAAAGGGAACTACTGCAAGTTCACCTATGTGACTTTTGAAACACTGGTGACTACAAAACCAACATGGCGGCCATGCGAATTTGCGTCGTTTAAATAGACGTTTCTCGCGATTTAACCAACCAAGCGCAATAAAACTTGGTACAGTATCTGTTATTACAAATTGTAATGCACCGACATCTCACTTGGTTCAATTTTTTACATAACCACATGATGGTGGCTGTGCGAAGTATTTCACCGGCATTCTATATCTCTGAAACTATTAGCGGTATCAACCTGAAATTTTGTACGGAGATAAAGGGCACTACTGAATGTTCATCTATACGACTTTCAAAAACCGTTTAACTACAAAACGAACATGGCGGCCCAGCGAATTCGAAAATTTTAAATAGACCTTTCTCGCGATTTAATGTTCCAAACGCAATGAAATCTGGTACAGGAAATGTTTATAGTACACATTGTAATGCACTGGTATCTAATTTAGTTCAATTGTTTACATAACCTCAAGATGGCGGCTTTGCAAATTTTAAAATTAAGTTTTTATTTCTTGCGTCGTAATCATGCGATCGAAGGGAAAGTTTGAATAATGAACCTACGAAATAATTTTCCTTTAATGATACATGACTCTATGGCCTGTACGTACATTTAACAATCCAACATGGCGACCAACCGAAATTTTTAGACGGCTCTGAATATCTACGAATCTGTTATAGCAATCAAACCGATTTTTTTAATGTTCATAGGTGCTATGAACTTAAGTTCACCTATAGGACTTTAAATAACCTGGTGATCACCAATCCAACATGGCGGCGACGCGAAGTATAAATATTCACATGGACGCTTCTCGCAATTTAACCATCCGAGTGCAGTGAAACTTGGTACAGTAAATCCTTATACGAATGTTAATCCACTGGCATCTAATTTATTTCAATAGTTTCCATAACCACAAGATGACAGCTGTGCGAAATTTTAAAATCTCCTTGTTACTTCTTGTGTCCTAATCATGGGATTGAAGTTTGAATGCTACACGTACACAATAATCTTCATGTAACAGTACATAACTCTAGGACCTACATAATTATATAAAATCCAACAAGGCGACCATACGAAATATTTAGTCGGTTCTCAATATCTACGAATCTACTACAGCAATCAAACTGAAATTTTGTATGTAGATAGAGGCAATTAACATAAGTAGGATATATGAAAATAGGCTGTATAGTTCTTCACGGAACGACTTGTTAACTTTGGAGCAGTAAACTAACGAAAATACATATGTCGCCTCCCCGTGACACCATTAAGGGTCTAGGTTTACGAAGCGACCGCTGCCTAGCCATTCGGCCTGCAGATTCTGGGGTGACGCATGGTAAGCGCGTTGGATCCCCTTAGCAGCTGAACATGGTTTTCGTGACCGTAGCCCTGCCTCAGTGTCATACAGCTGTTGAATTGTTCAAATTCTTTATATTAACAACTTCTTCTTCATCTTGCACAGTTTCCAGCCACTGGCCGGGTCTGTTTAGAACACAAGCCTCTCCAACGCCTTCTGTCTTCCCACCATCTCTCAGCCTCCACCCTTGTCCAGTCATCTCCTATCTTCTTCACGCTTTCTTCCACCCCCTTCAGCCACCTGTCTCTCGGTCTTCCTCTCGGTCTCTTTCCTTCCCACTTCGTCTCGTGTACTCTCCTGGGTATCCTCTTCCCCTCCATTCGTTTTGCATGTCCATACCATCTAAGTCTACATTTCTCTATATCATCCTGTAATAGTTCCTCCTTCATTAATTCTCTGGTCCTCTCATTTCTTAATCTGTCCATCTTTGTAGTTCCAATACTGCTTCTCAAGAACCTCATTTCACTGGCCTGTATTTTGCTCTTCTCCCTTCCTTTCATAACCCAGGTCTCCGAGGCATACGTCAGGATAGGGACATAGTACGTCCGATATATGATCATCTTGCTGTTCTGAGGGACATCCTTGCTCCATAACATGCTTCTCACACTCCTCCGAAATGCTTCTGCCTGCCTCCCCCACTCATTTATTTCTCTATCGTTTCTTCCATTATCTTGTATCAGGCTTCCCAGATACTTGGAACTCTCCACTTTCTTCAGCTGTTCCCCACCAATTGTTATTCCCGTTGTGGTTCTTTCCTTCCTCCTTGTTGTGATCACCATCTCACTCTTATTTATGCTAAATTTCATCCCATACCCTTGTATGATTCCTTCCCACACGTCCAACTGTTCATGTACGTCCTCCTCCTTGTTTCACAAATCATCAAATCATCTGCAAACACCATTGCTTTCATCTTTCCTTCCCCAATTACTTGTGCCACTCGGGTCATTATGTCATCCATCACCACAATGGAAAGTACCGGTGACAGTGCACATCCTTGTTTCAGGCCGTTTCTCTCTTCCAACCAGTCTGATCTCTCTCCTCCCACTTTCACACAGCTCACGCTTCCCGTATACATCTCCTTTATCCTCTTTATAGTCCGTCTCTCTACTCCTCTATCCTCCAGGGACTTCCATACTTTGTTTCTGCATACACTGTCATATGCTTACTCAGTGTCCAGGAAGGCCATCAGTAGATCTGTTCCATACTCATAGTGCTGTTCTTGTAACTGCCATACAGGAAAAATCAAATCCACTCTGGACCTTCCTGCTCTGAAGCCATGTTGTTCTTCCCTCATCCCTCCTTCTATCCTTGTCCTAATTCTCTTTTCCAAAACCTTCTCGAAGATCTTTGCACAATGACTCATCAGTGTTATTCCCCGATATTTTCTGCAATCTGTTCTACTACCTTTCTTGAAAATCGGGACAACTATTCCTTTTTTCCAGTCCTCTGGGGTCTTCCTTTCCTTCCATGCTGTCCTCATCACTCGGTACAACCACTGTATCCCCACCTCTCCTGCTGCTCTCACCATCTCCACACTCAACTCATCCACACCCGCTGCCGTCCCTCATTTCATCTTGTTCACTGCATCTTCCACTTCTTTCCATGTTAAGTCATTTTCTGTTTGCAGTTATTCTTCCTCTTCCCCGATTTCTTCCTCCTCACCATCTTTTCCATTTGGGTTCAGAAGTTCTTCAAAATATTCTTTCCACATTTTCTTCAGTTCTTCCCTATTTTCTATCTCTTGTCCCCTTCTGTTCACCATTCTAACATAATCCGTAGGATCCTTCCGCCTCTTATTTTTTACCATCCCATACAGGACCTTTTTGTACCTTCACTATCCTCCTTCATCATCTTTGTCCACTCTTCCATCCACTTCCTTCTCTCCTCAACCACTACTCTCTTTGCCTCCTTCTTTCTTTCCTGGTACTCTTCCCTTGTCTCTACCGTCCTATTTTGATACCACCTCCTAAAGGCTCTATTCTTTTCCCTTACTATATACTTTGTCTTCTCATTCCACCATGGTGTTTCCTTCCTCCTCTTCTTACTACTTGTCCTCCCACATACTGCTTCTGCTGCACCTACTAGTGTATTTTTAAATCTAGCCCATTCCTCTTCCACCCCTCTTTCTTCATCTGTTGGAATTCCTTCCTTTACCATTTTGAGGTACTCGACCCTTCTATCCCCTTCTTTCAGTTTCCGTATCCTTATAGGTCTTTCCTGGTTCTCAGTCCCTTTCTTCTCCTTACTCCCTCTCAGGTTCATTACCAGCAATCGATGGTCGCTATCCAGGTTCTCCGATGGTATAACCTTGATGTCCGTGATGTTATTATTTAGTTCTTTCTCATACAGTATATAGTCGACCACCGACTTCCTGGTCAAGTCATCACTGTACCATGTGATTGTGTGGCTCTCTCTTCTCTTAAACCAGGAGTTCCCAACTAGCAGGCTGTTCCTCTGGCAGAAGTCCAACAGTCTCTTTCCTTCCTCATTTCTTCCGCCCCAACCCTCTGGTCCTAGAACACTCCCATAACCTTGTCCTTCTCTTCCTACATGGGCATTCACGTCCCCCATAACAATCATATTTCTCCCTACCAGCTCCTTCTGCAATTCCTCTTCAAACTCCTCCTTCTCTTCAGAGGCGCTGCCTACTTGTGGAGCATACACTTGCACTATTTCTACGGTCTCTCCCCTCAGTGCTACTTTCACTTTCATCATCCTATCACTTATTCTCCTCACTTCTTCTTTTAAACCATCGCGTACTACTACTCCCACTCCATTCCTCTTTCCCTCTTCGTTCCCACTCCAGTACAGTATTTAGCCTTTTCTCAGTTCTCTCCTTCCTTCCCCTTTCCACTTTGTTTCTGCCAATCCCAATAAATCCAACTTCCTTCTTTCCAACATATCCACTATCTCCTCCACCTTCCCCGTCAGCGTTCTTAGGTTTAAAGTTCCAAATCTTAGTCCGTGTGTACAGCCGTGTCGTCGTCTATTAAATCCATCATGTCCGAGGCTCGTTTCATTTTTGAAAGCATTTGGTTTCATCCACTACTGGCTTGCTGGGCCTATCGTAGCTTCACCAGAGCCCCGTTAGTCGTCACTTTTCAGGGTTCCTGTAGGACCTTCACAGCTACCGTAACGGTCCCGGGGGCACACGAAGTCCCCACTGTACTTCACCCCTACAGGCGATCCCCTACTTTGGGCCGTTGCCCGTCTCCCACGACGTGGACGAGGGTTGGACTTATGGGAGGCAATATATATAAACAACTAAATAACATAAAATTGCAAATTTAGGAGCGAGACCATACGATGGGGAATGTTTTGAAAAGGAACGAGAGAAATGGCCTAATATTGATATAAAAGTCTGGAAGTTGGGTTATACGCCCTTGATTGAAATACAAGAGCGTTTTTAGCCTACGTTCGATTTTTGCAAAACATGAAAGTAGACTTATGAGATCAACACAAGGCGAAAAAAGTGTGTCTGTCTGTGTGTGTGTATGTGTGTGTGTGAGTGAGTCTGTGTGTGTGTGTGTGTGTATGTGTGTGTGTGAGTCTGTGTGTGTGTCTGTGTGTGTGTGAGTGTGTGTACTCGGAATGTCTGTCCCCCCCCCCCTATCAATTCGAACACGGTGAATGCGAATTGAACGAAATTTGGTACAAAGGTAGCACTAGCAAAGGACACCTCAGTGTCATGTTTTATATCGCCGCCATCTTGACGGAAACGTAATGGCGGCCACACAAATGTTCAAAGCTTAAATCAAATTACGACTAACCTAATCATCCGATCTCTACCAAATTTTGCAACAACATACCTTTATGGGGGGAGCATCCTTTGACCAAACCAATGGGTCATCAGCGTAATAGTTTGCGGATGGCGGCCATCTTTGTTTAAAAATCGATTCCCCCTATTAATTCGAACACGGTGCAACCGAATGGAACGAAATTTGGTACAGAGGTAGTACTAACAAAAGGCACCTCAGTGTCATGCTTTATATCGCCGCCATCTAGACGGAAACGTAATGGCGGCCACACAAATGTTCAAAGCTTAAATCAAATTACGACTAACCTAATCATCCGATCTCTACCAAATTTTGCAACAACATACCTTTATGGGGGGAGCATCCTTTGACCAAATTAATAGGTCATCAGCGTAAGAGTTTGCGGATGGCGGCCATCTTTGTGTCAAAATCGATTCCCCCTATTAATTCGAACACGGTGCAACCGAATGGAACGAAATTCGGTACAGAGGTAGTACTAACAAAAGGCACCTCAGTGTAATGTTTTATATCGCCGCCCTCTTGACGGAAACGTAATGGCGGCCACACAAATGTTCAAAGCTTAAATCAAATTACGATTAACCTAATCATCCGATCTCCACCAAATTTTGCAACAACATACCCTTATAGAGGAAGCATCCTTTGACAAAATGAATAGGTCATTAGCCTAATAGTTTGCGGATGGCGGCCATCTTTGTGTGAAAATCAATTCCCCCTATTAATTCAAACACGGTGAAACCGAATGGAACGAAATTTGGTACAGAGGTAGCACTAGCAAAGGGCATCTCAGTTTCACGTTTTATATCGCCGCCATATTGACAGAAACGTAATGGCGGCCACACAAATGTTCAAAGCTTAAGTGAAATTACGACTAACATAACCATCCGATCTCTACCAAACTTTGCAACAACATACCTTTATGGATGGAGCATCCATTGACCAATCTAAAAGGTCATTAGCCTAATAGTTTGCGGATGGCGGCCATCTTTATGTCAAAATTGATTCCCCCTATTAATTCGAACACGGTGGAACCGAATGAACGAAATTTGGTACAGAGGTAGCACTAGCAAAGGACACCTCAGTGTCATGTTTTATATCACCGCTATCTTGACGGAAACGTAATCGCGGCCGCCCAAATGTTAAAATCTAAAATGTAATTACGACCAACCCAATAATCATGTCTCTACCAAATTTTGCAACACCATATCTTTATGTGGGAAACATATTCTGACCAAACTGCAAGAACATCAGCCCAATAGTTTGCAGATGGTGGCCAAGTATGTGTGCAAATCGATTCCCCCTATCAATTCAAACAGGGTGAAACCGAATTGAACGAAATTTGGTACAGAGGTAGCACTAGCAAAGGGCACCTCATATTCATGTTTAATATCCCTATAGCACGTTGTATTTCAACAAGCTACTACAACCAACATTCAATCATACTCCTTGAAAAGGACAAAGAGTTATAACAATACCCATGCATTTAGGAGAAAGTAGGCTATATGTTCTTTACTGAACATCTTGTTAAGGTTTGGGATATATCTTGTAACACTTGAATTTTTAAATGTCGACATCCCAAATTTCAGGTTTCTAGCTTCGCTGGAAGCAACCTTTCTAAAGTCACTATAATATTTTGGTATGATAAATCCAATGTGTTAATACAGTGTAATAACACATTGGACTTTTTAAACCATAATGTTTTTAACTGATTTGTTCGTAGTTCTGATAAGGAACATTATGATTCCGATGTTTTGTCCCTGTAAACAACTGTCACCGCTATCAGAACTCTAATAACACTGGTCTACAAATGAAACTTTATTTCTATTACAAAAACAAATCAAGCTGTTTTTGTAAGATAATTTTTCCCTGAATCAAGATATAATCTCAGAATTTATGTATCGACCTCAGTTTTGATATTATAATGGATTTTGTAAATGTTTGCGTCAACCTTTATATCACATGTATCTGGAAAAAGGAGAACAAAGAAAGCTGTGTTAGTACACAAATTAATCAAAGAAATATGCTACATTATAGTAAAGAAAGGGGCAGATGGTCTCGTAGTTCCACTCCTTAAAACAACAATAACTAACTTGGAGTAAAGAAAAATGAATAAACAATGGAACGATCATAAACGTGCTGCAATGTGCTGGGTTCATGACTCATCCACCTCATTCGTACCCGGGCGGGGGATTTCTGAACTGACGATAATGAATGGACGTCGTAGTACTGTATATATATTTCGATTGTCCTCAAAAGAAAACTGAAAGCATATTAATTAAGCAATACAGAGGTAACCTAAACATGGAGCATTTTCAAGGTGTTTAAATATAGAGGGCACCGTATTACGAAAACTGAGCCAGATAAACAAAAAAGGATTTCATTTTTGAATTCAGCATCCACGATGTTGCTGAGAACACCTTTCACCTTCTTTGTAACAGTAATGTTGTTGACCAGTGAAAGCGAAAACTGTTGTCTAATATTACGACAAATCAGCAAGTGAATATTACCGTAACTTGTGGTGTTAGAGATTCAACCAGCCTTCATACCATCAGAACCAGCAGCTATTCGAACAAATACAGTATGTTCAGTCGGTTGTAATAACCTTAAAGGAACAAACAACGGTTTTAAAACTGAGTGAATCACTCATAATTCAAAGGAGTTCTTGTATCATAAAGGATATGATAAAATTAGCTTTGTAAACCTCATAGAACAGTATTGGTAAAATCAAGGGAATATTATACTGTAGTTGCGTTTCATCTGTCGTTGTTTATATCGTTGTTTGATTATGCGCTTATGTCATATTGAAGTCCAGTTTCTGCCCACTTACTGGCTATAGATATCGTTCCAGTTTGAAGGGTTAATTTACCCTAAGAGCAATCAGTTTTCATGTTAAATGGCAGTCACTGTGCGGTAAGGTACTGTATGAGCTGCATGACAGGCATGGCCACAGCCTACAAACCACAAACCGAAATGGAAATGCTACATCTCCGGAACTCTGCAATCATTTGCTCTGTTTTTGTCATGGTATCCTTCCCTGTGAGTGTCATTGGTAGAATAAATAGTAACCGAATTCTGGTACTATGAAAATCTATTAAAATGAGATAAATTCAATCTATTAGACAAGTAAAGAGTTTCTATTGGAAATCAATGTAAGCTGAATAATTAATTGGGTTTATATTTCTCAACAAGGTAACAATGCTTAATAGCAAGATTTAAAATAAACTCAAATCATTCACAGAAGGCAGGTTGGGTCTAACAACATTGTCAATCATTTCAATTATAACAATGAGCTGCAGATGTAAAGTTGAGTGTTAGTACTGTTTCCGCAACATACAAACCTTGGGTTCGGGTCCCAATGTCAGCAGAATCCCGTATTAGCCTACTTTGATTAAAATTAAATAGGTTTACGAGATCGCACGATAGTTTTTGTGTGTATACGTATGTCCGTATGTCCTGTGTATGTCCCACCATTCAATTCCCAAATATCTGAGGAGAATTGAATAAAACATACTACAAATATCTGGAGTAAATAATTTCAATATGGTGGGCATGTGAGCGTTTTGAATATTATAATTGATAACTGACGTTCCAAGAGGAGAATTGAAGAGTATGAAATATGGTGTTACATGAGAATTATGAATAACATATGGGTAGATAGAGTAACAAATTAAGAGGTTAAGAAGAGTGGAAGAGGAGAAATGTTTCTGGCGACTGCTAATGTTGAGAAGAGATTGATTCATAGGACACTTACTAAGACACCCAGGTATAGCAAAGTTAGTTGATGGAAGGAAGGGTCAAGGATAATAACTGTAGGGGTAGACCAAGGTTAGAATATGTTAAACAGATTGCCTCGGATGTAGGGTGTGGTAGCTAAGTAGAGATGAACCGATTAGCTCAGGACCGGAAGGCTTAGAGCGCTGCATTAAACCTGTCAAAAGACTGAATGCTCTAAGAACAACAACAACAACAAAGAGTCTTTAGAAGATTGAAATTTAAGTATAGCCAATTTTGTGATAAGAATATCCGTATACCCATTAGGCTACTTTTGTTTTTAGTAGATATGACATGACCAAGTTTAGAAAGAATATATATTAAAGGCTCCCATCTTAGAATGCTATAATCCAGTCTAGGGCTGTTTTTTAAGTTAGGCCCGTTTTTTTATTAACCCAACATTTTATTTTGAAACCACATTTATTTTTAGGTTTTACATACCTTCCTCTATTTTTCTACATAGTTGCCTTGTTTATTTAGGCACTTGTTATACCTTAAAACTAAGTTCTGAAATCCCACTGCATAAAAGTTTACCGCCTGCTCTGACAACCAAGAATTCACGGCTGTTTTCACCGTCGGCGAAGCGCTTCCCACCAAGATGACGTTTCAGCTGCGAAAAGAGGTGGAAATCGCTCGGAGCAAGGTCAGGGTTATACGGTGGGTTATCCAAAACCCAAAAGAGTCTATCAGTTCTCGAGTCCGGGCAGCAGAAATTATGTCCACACAATATTCTAGGTTACTCCGTTAAGTAGCTTTCTTGTGTGTAATGAGCTACCAGGCAAGATTCCAAGCTTTTAACAGCGCTCAACGACGTCGGAAAGTCTGGCAGATACTATGAAATCGAGGAATTTAATACCAGGTCGTGCATGGTGACTTTATTTTCAGTGATGATTTGAATTTCCGTCATGACAGAAGACATTTTAAGTTTGAAAATTCCCGTGCCTCAGTTTCTGATCCCATGTAAAGTTATGAGTCTCATGGTCTACGATAAATATGAATAGAATATCAAATATGAATATCAAAATACGAGACCGTTTTGTTTGCTGTAATTGATGATCTTAATGAACGTCAAACTATACCAGACTCGGTTCAGGTCCTGTGATCACACCCACATCGAACTTGTTTCCACAAATATTGAGTCCCGAATCAATTCAGGGGTCTGATACCTAAATTAGCCACCCTCTCCGGTGTAAGAGATGTAATGAGACTTCGGATCCAAAGGTCTTGAGTTCAATTTCCAAATCTGTCAAGAATTCTAATCCTGATCTGAGAATTGATTCGCGGTATATTCATCCTCGTGAGGCGAAACTGACAAGAACCAAGTTCTATTCCAACTTCAACTGTCCTAGAAGTGGTTTTTCATGATTTCCCTCGTCTACTCCTCGCAAATTGTGTGTTTGATTCTTCAGTCCTTTGACTGGTTTGATACAGCTCTCCCTGTCTCCTTGTCCTGAGCTAATCGTTTCATCTCTACATACCTACCACACAAATTACGGAATTGTTAGTAACTTGAGGGACGGCCACCTCATTCCAAATGCCAGCTCCAATTAGAAACATACACACTAAGCTCCCAAAGTACACGGAGGTACATGACCGCGTTGTCGCAGCCCCTAAACTAAGGAACGTACCAACCACATTAATTTATTTATTTATTCATTTATTGGTTGATTGATTAATTGATTAATTTATTTATTTATTTATTCATTTGCGCGCAACAGGATTTTCATCCCACCACCATTACAATGACACAGGTTATCAGACAGATTCCTAGCACACCCAACCCCACTTGGCTACTTGATGTTGTGAAAACCCCCAAATAAAACAGCAACTGCAATAATAACGAATTAATTTTTTATCTTAAAAGTGTCGAATCATTTAACGCTTATTGGTTAGCGATGCCCTCAGTGTTTCTCTTTGAACTACTATAGCCTCTGCTGATTATCTTTATTGTGTAGTAACAAACAAGTGATACACTAACACTTCAAAAGAAATTGTGTGGAAAACTTCTGTTAGTCTGGGGAAGGAACGAACCAGAAGTTCAAAAAGTTTTCTAGTAACGTAATTTAGTCCGCTTCAGTCCTGGGAGCTCGGGATAAAGGCTGTGTCCATTCCGACTCAGATGTCTCCCTTGTGTTCGCTCATACGACACAGGTCAGCATCTCATATGAGTACGGGTCCAGGAGCTACAAGAATATTCTGAAGATATTTCACGGCCTGTTAAATAATTAGAATGAATCATCGCAAACAAGTCCACTGCTACAAAATTATGATAGGCCTAAATCACCTGAAGATATCCCATCACTACCTGAATGTCTTAATAATTTCTCTTAAACATTAAAGAGAGAACTAAATCATGATTAAATCATAGCGCAAAACGGTAATTTAACACAATGTTCAGGGAAAGACATTAGCTTAGTTTCTCTTAGATGTATATTTTAAGATATAAAACATTCATTATGGTTCCTTATTGATATACTAATTAACGTTTTAATGGGCTAGGGTTCCGCCTGAATCAATACGTTATTAAAAATGATCACTATGTGTTCATTACAAAATGGTACGGTACATGTTTCGAGGACTAATATTCATTTTTGTCCCGTTCATCAGCCAATATTAATCACTGAAAGAGAATATTATTTGAATAGCGTAGCACTGAAATGTAAATATTCATTGAACGTAATATGGTGCACTATATAGATTTAAAAAGATTAGGGTATTTGAAGTGATAAAGGCACAATACACGAAAAAAAACACTTAAACAAGGTCAATCCAATGTAGTGTCATCGACGTCAACTAAGAGAAATATGCAGAATGCTTCTTCATGGTCTGCAACCGTCATTGAAGACGTATAAATAATCAGTAGTCGATGCAAACACAGTACTGTTGTGAATCGATAGGTAATGTGATGGTAATATTAATATGGTATTTCAGTACATCACCATTGTGTAGAAAACCAATGATGATTTGACAAATCATATCCGTCATAAACTTTCGTTCTAACCTCATGCTAATTGGAAACCTACTCCTACTACTTCGTATACCCTTTACTCCTGCCTAACTTGATATTGGCTTTCACATCTCTTCAGCAAGGCATCTTCATTGGTTTTCTAAACAATGGTGATGTATTGAAATACCATATTAATATTACTATCACATTACCTATTTATTCACAAGGGAACTCGGTTTGCATCGACTACTGATTATTTATACGTCTTCAATGACGGTTGCAGACCATGAAGAAGCATTCCACATATTTATTTTAGTTGACGTCGATAACACTACATTGGATTTACCTTGTATTAGTGTTTTTTCGTTTATTGTGCCTTTATCACTTCAAATACCCTAATCCTTTTATATCTACTGTACAGTATATGGTGCACCATATTAGGTTCAATGAATATTGACATTTCAGTGCTCTGCTATTCAAATAATATTCTCTTTTAGTGATTAATATTGGCTGATGAAGGGGACGAAAATATATATTAGTCCTCGAAACATGTACCGTACCAAAAACACATAGTGATCATCTATATATATAAAGCACAAAGTTTGTCTGTCTGTCTGTCTGTCTGTCTGTCTGTCTGTTATGTATACAAATCTACACCGTTTCACCGATCTGAACCAAAATTTGTATACTTACCCTTTGGAACCCTGCGGGTAACCCTGTCAACATTAAATTTCGGACAGACCACCCCATGCCCTGCATTTAGGCCCTTTTGCACAAATCTACACCGTTTCACCGATCTGAACCAAAAGTTGTATATTTAACCTTTGGAACCCTGCGAGTAACACTGTCCACTTGAAATTTCGGACAGACCACCCCATTCCCTGCATTTAGGCCCTTTGGTCCAAATCCACACCGTTTCACCGATCTCAACCAAAATTTGTATATTTACCCTTTGGAACCCTGCGAGTAACACTGACCACTTAAAATTTCGGACAGACCACCCCATTCCCTGCATTTAGGCCCTTTGGTCCAAATCTACACCGTTTCACCGATCAGAACCAAAATTCGTATTCTTACCCTTTGGTGCCCTGCGAGCAACACTGTCTGCTTGAAATTTCGGACAGACCACGCCATTCCCTGCATTTAGGCCCTTTTTGCACAAATCTACACCGTTTCACCGATCTGAACCAAAATGTGTATACTTACCCTTTGGAACCCTGCGAGTAACACTGTCTGCTTGAAATTGCGGACAGACCACTCCATTCCCTGCATTTAGGCCCTTTGGCCCAAATCTACACCGTTCCACCGATCTCAACCAAAATTTGTATATTTACCCTTTGGATCACTGCGACTAACACTGTCTGCTTGAAATTGCGGAGAGGCAACTCCATCCCCTGCATTTAGGCCCTTTGGCACAAATCTCACCGTTTCACCGATCTGAACCAAACTTTGTATACTTACCCTTTGGAACCCTGCGAGTAACACTGTCCACTTAAAATTTCGGACAGACCACCCCATTCCCTGCATTTAGGCACTGTGGCACAAATCTACACCGTTTCACTGATAAGAACCAATATTCGGAAACTTACCGTTTGGTACCCAGCGAGTAACACTGTCTGCTTGAAATTGCGGACAGACCACTCCATTCCCTGCATTTAGGCCCTTTGTCCCAAATCTACACCGTTTCACCGATCTCAACCAAAATTTGTATATTTACCCTTTGGAACACTGCGACTAACACTGTCTGCTTGAAATTGCGGCGAGGCCACTCCATCCCTTGCATTTAGGCTGTTTGGCACAAATCTACACCGTTTCACCGATCTGACCCCAATTTTATATACTTACCCGTAGAACCCGACAAGTAACACTGTTCACTTTAAATTTCGGACAGACCACACTATTCCCTGCTTTTTGGCCCTTTGGCAGAAAACTACACCGTTTCATCGATCTCAACCAGATTTTACATAATTACCCTTTGGAACTCGACGAGTAACACTGTCCACTCGAAATTTCGGACAGACCACTCCATTTCACGCATTTAGGCCCTTCGGCACAAATCTACATCGTTCACCGATCGAAAACAAAATGTGTATACTTACCCTTTGGAACCCGATGAATAACCCGATGTTCCAAACAGACCCAGCCTGGGGCTGGAAACTGTACAAGATGATGATGATGATGAGTAACACTGTCCACTTTAAAATTTGGACAGGCCACTCCATTCCCTGCATTTTGGCCCTTGGCACAAAACTACACAGTTTCAACGATCTCAACCAGATTTTACATAATTACCGTTTGGAACTCGACGAGTAACATTGCTCACTCGAAATTTCGGATAGACCACTCCATTTCCCGCATTAAGGCCCTTTGGAACAAATCTACATCGTTCACCGATCGAAAACAAAGTGTGTATACTTACTTACCCTTTGGAACCCGATGCGTAACACTGTCCACTTGAAATTTCTGACATAGGCCTACCACTCCATTCCCTGCATGTAGCTCAGGAATTCCTCGGGGTTGCCAGCTTCCTAACTTACCAGTCATGAGCCCTTGAGGGTGTACCAGAAGTGGTGGGTCTACACACACCCTGCCTCTTTGAGGGCCTTGAGCAGAAGACAGGAGATATTATGAAAAGGAAAAGAAGGCAGACCCCTCGAAGAATGAGGGTATCAGGAAAGATGAGACAAAGCCAATTAAGGCGGGAAATTGAAAGACTCCCTAGCCCTCGGATCATAATACAGTCTGGGTCGGAAGAGAACAAGAGTTGACCAAGGGAGGCCGACAGGAAAGAGAACTGAAATGAGCCCGACACCAGGAAGTAGAAGCGATGCCAGACTCAGCTGGGGTTCCGTGGTCGCCAACCCTCGTCCCACAAGTTGTGAGACCCTGGGGGGGGGGAGTCAGTTGTGAGAATAGCTTGCTGATTCATCGCGAGGTGACTTGAGTGTACTTTCCAGAGCCCGCCGTGTTATCTCCTGCTGTCTATGCTGATGCCAGCACAGGGCCGTTGCGAAACAGTGAGTGATTCCCGGTCAATCTGTATAGGACGGGGAACCCCGAACGTGTGTCATCATATTTCGTCATCATCTGCGATCATCTCAGGTTCTTTGTCTTTGCCGAGCAGTACGCTCTTTCACTAGACGCATCCAATACAGGCCTAAGCCAGAAAATAAGGTTGAGACTTTGGAATTCATCGAAGCTAGACACCTGAATTACCTATATCAGTTTTAAAATAACACCATGTTCGTTTAAAAGTCATTTTTTCATTACCTTATTATTATCATCATAAGTGCAAATGACCTAGATGTTACGCGCATCATACCAATAATCACCGCCGCATAAAGTCTTTCTCGACTGTGATTTTTAAAATATTTATTTTTAGTAGGTTGGTTCTTAAGTTTAGGGGCTGCGACAACGAGGTCATGTAGCCCCGTGTACTTTGGGAGTGTGTAGAATCTGTCTGATAACCGGTGTTAATTGTGATGACTGTATTAGTGTGTGTTATCTGTTTTTTAATTTAAGTACAAACTGCAACTTAGAATTCTTCAAATAGTTCGTACTTTTGCCGCCAAGCGCCACCGTCAACGACTACTAGGCCAAGTTCGGAACTTAGCTACTAGACGCCACTGCAGTCGGCTCTTGGCAACGGACGTAGACATCTATGCGCGTTGTTTACCTATCCAATTTAGCTTCACACAGGTGTAATTAGTGGAAGGTTCTTTAACATGCCATAAATCTGACATGGGACCGCCGGCTTTACTTCCCCTCCGAAGAAAGGCATACTGACGGATTTTAACGCTCTTAAAATATCCGACGGCTTCGGCCGGGTTTGAACCCGCTATCTTGAGCATAGAAGCTCAGCATGCTACGATATACGCCACCGAAGCCGCCATATAGTTATTTTTATTACAGTACATTGTGTACATTATACGTTGAAGTGTCAATTCAATACCGGTAGTAGTTTCCCTTATCATCCTCATCATAAGAGCAAATGACCTACAGTAGATGTTACGCCCATTACACCATTAATCACCACACACAATAAGTCTTCCTCGCCTGTGAATTTTGAAATATGTATTTCTATTACGGTAGTTTGTAAGTTTGACGTGTCAATTCAACAGTAGTTTTTATTATCATCCTTATCAAAAGGGCAAATGACCTAGATATTACTCCCTCATTGTCTTTGGGGGCAAATGACTTAGATTTTAAGTCCATTATATTTCTAAGGAGACCTTAAAACATTATCATCATTCCACCGGGCGAAGCCGGGTACTACTGCTAGTTTTTAATAAAGTATTGATTCAGGCGAAACCCTAGCCCATTAAAAAGTTAATTACTTAAATGTATAGGTAAAAATACAACCCTTTGTCCTTATCAAACAGTATACTTGAATGTTCTTCGGTTGAACGTTAAGAGTTGTGCTCTACAAAAGACTCGTCGTTTATTAAATTTCGTAGTTTTCCGCTAATGCATCCAGAGGAATTGGTTGTAACCATAGAAATGTACGTCCATCTACCATCTTGCATGTACAGAATCGTTAATCTTGTGCCATCTGCAGAGAATGTCTCTTCTGCGAGACAACTTACTCCATGCCTCCCATCCTTATAACTGCAATAGATAGTTGTGATGATAATGATAATTGATGTCTTACGGGACCTAACATATGGGTTATCAGCCCAATAGATAATGGATAATCGATGTTAATATCTTATAGTTTCAAGATGGTGAATGCGTTCTATATGCAGTGAGATAGTCTTATGGCTGATGCTAGTGAGGACTCTAACAGGAAACTCCTCGCTTACAAAATGTTGTGTTAACTTCGCAATTGGATTCTGAATCATGGATTATGATGTTTTAATAGTTTGTACAGCCACCACCATGAAGATACGGCGAGACTGTTATTTTGCCTTGGGCATACAAAGCGATATACGGCATACAGTTCTACTTTAATTGTAATTTTATTTAATGTAGCTCTAAATTATATAGATTTATATTCCATAATTTAATGATGGCGGTCGTGCGCTATATTCAGTGTGGTAGTCTGTGGATAATTATATCCAGATAATTTATATGGTACTCCTTTATCAGCAAATATCGTGTTAATTCTTCTATTATATCATGAGTTAATGACAGGCTATTTAAGTTTTGAGAATACGTCCATTCACCATCGAGAATGTATGAAGTTGCTATTCTTTTGATTTGGTCATAGAAAGCCACTTACAGGGTTCAACATTACTGCTAATTTCCTTCATTATAGCTCAAAAATGCTTTGAGTTATTCATTATCATACGATATATTTTCAATCTGGCCGCTTCGCGTTATATTCAGTGTTATTCTTATGGATTATTTAAGTTTGGCCCTTTATATAGTATTTCATTATTACTGAGTTTCATTTTAATTGCGTAATTAGGGCCTACACTCTGCATGATTCATTATTACGTTTTAATACTACGTACATCCACCATTATGAATCTTAAGAGTAACTGTTATTTTGCTTTGAGCATGCGATACCAGTTATACTGTAATGTTCTACCTTATTACAGTTTTCGTTTGTGCTCTAATATATACAGTTATTTATTTAGAAATTACAACTTATGAAGACGACTGGTTTGCTCTACATTTAGTGTGATCGAATATCTATTCATACTGGGACCTCCTATATGATACTTCACTCTTATGACTCAATAATTGTGCAATTACATCCTTAGTTACTAAGTTGTATATTTTAATAGTACGCCTAGCCACCATCTTGCATGTCTGGAGTCGCTGGTATTTTGCTTTAGGCATATGAAGAGACTTATGAGGTTCTAACTTACTAATAATTTTCGTTATTATAACATTGGCCAACTCCCTGGCCATGTTGAAACACTGGATCCCATGAGAACTCCACAGTTAAGCACCATTGGGCGGGGTCGGAACTAGGATGGTATGCCGGTTCTAGCTATTGCGTGCTGTTGGCCTACATAAGGAGGAGCGGAAAGGCCCTGGTGACCCTACCGCACGTAAACTCCGGCTGAAGATAGCCTCTTCGGAGGTTCGGACCTGCCTTCGGGCAGAATACCAATTAATTAAATAATCATAACACTAAGATTCTGAATGCAATTCTTTTTTAAATTCCAAGATGGCCGCTGTGCGCTATGTTCTGTGCGATAATCCTTTGATTCATAAAGGTTCAGAACGCCTGATCTAAAGAATAAGTGGGCATTAAGAGAGCTCGCTCCTTGAGCTAATGGTATGATCGCAGAAAGAGTGGCGAACAGCTGACTTCTAATAGTTAATGTAGTAAAGATTAGACGGTGACAGGGGAGTAATGCCGCAATAAAGACCACGGAAATGTAGCCGGCTGCGTACATTATATTTACGTGGTACAATACCGTACGTGATGTATTTATGATAGCAATATTGCTCACGAGGACCAAGTTGGGAACGCCTGCTTTAGATTATAATTAGATATTTGAATGTTTGCTGGGCAACTTATAGAACCGACACTCACTGTTTAGGCTAATTCTGGGGCTATACCGTCCCCTATCACGTGTGGTTCATTCGATGATTACCGTGTTATACAGTACGTGCTAAAACGCACAAACACTTCCGTACTTTCAGTTAATCTTATAGTATATCTTGTAACTGTGTATAAAGTTTGAAAGAAATTTTCTTTGACAATATGTTACAACCTAATACATCTTGTGAGTCACGATTCTTATATTTTTTGACAGCGTCGATTTTCCACTTCTTCTTCCAGCCATCTAACGTTTTAACAGTTCCAACCCACACACACTCACACAACCAGCCTTCGGAAAAAGGGAGGGAGTTTTGTGAATTCAATCCATGGTTCGAGAGTAAGGGGTTAGTCTTTCTAAGAAGTGTGGGACTTTGTCGGACGATGGAAACTGGAACAAAATAGAAAAGAGGGAAGGCTGGTGGAGGGTGAGGGGTGGGAAATAAATCAGGTTAAAATTGTGGTCGGACAGGCTGGCAGAATGGGTGGGATACTTGAGTTTAGCGGTCAAGGAGGACTGCTTGGCAGGCTGAGTGCGCAAAGCGTGCTCGGAAAGCGTAAGAGAGGTGCCCGCCCTTGCCCCAAGCACGTGAGGGTGGCTATCTGCCAGCTTTCAATCACAGTGATGAGACTTAACACAAGTTTCCACCAAGAGACGTAGCTGTCAACTTATAATTGCATACAGTACGCAAAATGATAACTAGTACATACAATAGTTTATGCAATATCATTAATCCTTTATCGAATGTTGTTGTTGATGATCCTTTCAGGGGCTTTGCGTCACCGGCCTCGATGTAGTCTAATAAGTGTTCCATTTGCAATATGAGGTTTTTGTGCTTATGTTTGGTATACATAAGTTTAGGATGCATGTGTTGTTACTTTCATTTTCTTGATAGCTGCTGCGACCTATGAGAAATTTGTCGAGAGAATATAACATTGTTAGTCATTTGCCAGTAATTCAAACTATCCAACTCATTTATCTCAGAACTAGCTAAAGTGGATATGGAACACTTACCGGTACATTCAAAGCTAGCGGTGTGTGTAGAAGATGTCTGATAAATTGTGTCACTGTGATGTCTGTACTAGTGAGTGAATTTGTAATCGAGGTAGGTAATGGATAGGAAGTGGCCGTGCCGTAAGTTCGGTACCGTCCCGGCATTTTCCTAGAATGGAAGTAAGAAACCATGAAAAAACAACATTTTCAGTAAAAAACATATAGCCTACTTTCTCCTAAATGCATGGGTATTGTTATAACTCTTTGTCCTTTTTAAGGAGTATAATTGAATGTTGGTTGTAGTAGCTTGTTGAAATACAACGTGTTATACGGATATTAAACATGAATATGAGGTGACCTTTGCTAGTGCTACCACTGTACCAAATTTCGTTCATTTCCGTTTCACCGTTTTTGAATAGATTGGGGAATCGATTTGCACACAAACATGGCCGCCATCCGCAAATTATTGGGCAGATGACCTCGTAGATTGGTCCAAAGATTCTTCATATACAAAGGTATAATGTTACAAAATTTGTTAGAGATCAGATGAATAGGTTGGTCGTAATTTGATTTAAGCTTTGCACATTTGGGTGGCCGCCATTACGTTTACGTCAAGGTATCGGCGATATAAAACATGACACTCAGGTGCTCTTTGCTAGTGCTACCTCTGTACCAAATTTCGTTCATTTCTGATACGTGCAAGGGCACGTCTCTACCATTTCAAACATGTATTTAATCAGGGACGCTGTTCTTGAAGTTTGAAACGACCGCCTGGTGACTTGCTTCCCATTCTGAACACGAGATGGTAGCGCCTGTCGGTCTTGGAGAGATTGCAAATAGTTCCTGTTTCTCCCCAATAGGTGGTGTGGGCTTCGCCTTATTAAATTCGTTATACGCATGACATGATTAAAAGACAATCATATTCTTCGTCGTAAAACAAAAGCCGGTGTAATCATGATACCGCCAAATTATGAACTTATTAATGACATTGTTGTTTTGATGTGTCACTTCGTGATTGGACAATATTATTTTACATGAAGACAGTTCGATAAATGACGAGCGATTCTCCGCCATTTTTGTGGAGTCCATTAGCTGTCGAGTGTAAAACATCAAGCCGACGACTAGTCGAAGAGTGTCTTTCCGTTGCGCTGGGGGGATTGCCCCTAGCTTTTTCCAAATGTAAATACTCATCCAAGAAAAAGGAATTGCCTGTTCTCTTCGGGCTATGAATTTTCATCTTTTCGCCGTGAAGTGGACGTGTGGAATGTGACCTGTGATTGTGACCCAAACAACGCATGTGCCGGGGTTTGCCATTTTTTGTGAAGCACATGTAATAACATAAAATTATGTGTTAATTATTTTATTATTTTTGTGTCTCCACGGAGAAGGATGTAAGGTACGTTTTTTTTTAAATTTAATTTATTTAATTATTTTATGTTACGGAGCTCCGATATCTTCTCATAGTAATATTTTATTTCTGTTCCTCTTTTGTTTTATTAGTCTAATTTTATTGTTGTTTTTATTACGTTTCCTGGTTTATTTTAATTCTGTGCTCTTTTCTTCGTACCTTGTGGAGACACATTTCCAATTTATTTTACGTTTATATTATTATTTATATTCCTTTGTCAATCTTGGGATTGATATTGTAATTTATTCATGATCCGGTGCATTTCTCGATTATAATAGCATTTAGACCTAATTATTTTCCGCTGTCATTTTCTTTACGCTAATGTTTAAATTTAATCTTATTAATTGTTTGCCGTAATTTTGATCTGGCATGTTTTTGGTGTGGCCATGTCCTTTGTTTACCGTGATGCATTGTGGTCTCGTTGTCAGTCCTTTTTGGCGCGGGTATCAAAACCAGACGTGTTCTGTAATTTGTTGTCAATCCTTTCTTTTTTTGGCATGGCCTGAACTCCTGCATGTCGGATCGTGATTACATTTCGGTGCAAATCATCAAGCCCGTTCTCAATATGTTATGCATGTAATATTTATTTTAACCTTTGGGCTGTTAAATTTTATTTTATTTTAAATTAAGTCTTTCGTCTTCTTCGTTTTGCAAGCAAGCATGTTAGGCGCTATCTGGCCTTCTTGTAAAATATTGGTGGTTGATGCATGTTCTTTCTCTGGTGAAGTTCTTATTTAAATTTTCAATATTAAACCTTTTATTCTTATTTTTTTTTAATTCTTTGGTTGTGGCATTATTTCACCGAGGGCAGTTCCGTTGGTTTTTGGAGGATGTTTGTACGATAGCCTGTGTGTGTTGTCCCCTTATCCACCTTCCTTCCACTCCTTTGGAGCTCTTCTGTCGGGACATGTCATCTGGAGGTGATGTTGCTGCGGAAGTGACCCGGACCCCTGAATACAGGTAAGTTGGCCCATCCACGTTTCCTGTACTCGTCCCATTCTGGTAAGCAAAGCGTTGGCTATCGAGAAGCCGACGTGCTGCTTGCCAGTGCCGTCCAATGCTGTTAGGGGTAGCATTTTGGTAGCAGAGCGTGGTTATCGAGAAGCCGACGTGCTGCTGGCCAGTGCCGTCCAATGCTGGGGGGTAGCATTTTGGTAGCAGATCCCGCTCATGTTCACTTCCGTAACTATCCCCTCCCCAGTACCCACAGGCTGTTTTATGGACCCCTCTAATACTGATGGGTCAGTTGTTGGTGGGATTTTGTCAGGAAAATGTACTTAATGTTATGTTTTGCTAATCCTTGTCGTTATTGTGTTTCATGTTGCCTCTGGATATCCATGTGGTATGCTGTATGTAAGTGTCCTGTTATAATCGAGGTGTTTCCTGCTGTAGTTTTATCCTGTTTGTGTGCAACATCCCCACTAAAGATGAAGCCCGGTGAGTGTCTGACATGTGTTCTTGGCATGGGAAATGGGATTTCTTAATGTTCTGATAGCCTATATGCTGCGTGTGAAGGAATCCTGGAGCCCCGTCGGAAGCTGGTAGCCTGATTGTTTTGTGCCTATTTTGGTAATTTAGCTCCCTGTTCTCGAGCCAAGCAGGTGGTGACGTGTGCAGTTCTGGACAGCATGGTGCATGATTTGGTGTAGTAGGGTGGCTGTGTTTGAGTGTCAGCCTAATCTTTGGTGATGGTAATTGCTGGTTGTGGTACTGTTGTGAAGGTGTAAACTGTCCTTGTAATTCCTGAAAATTTGTTTCTTTCTATATTGGTTGTCTGCATTCTGTGTTTTCCAAAATGGCCGACAACAATAGTGTTTTCAATTTAATTGACTTAAGCGATAACCTTGTGAATTTGGAGAGTTCTTCTGGGGTTGAACGTGAGTCACCTCTCTTTACTAGGTCTGAGGTTTTGGGATCGATTACCAGTAGTAGTTTGCCTGCCCCTCTGTTGCCTGGCGCTGGCTCGTCCATACCACTTAATCCTGCATACGGTCATTCTTCTCATGTTAGGTCACCTAGTGATTTCCTGGGTCCTGCCGACCCATTGCATCCCAGTTCTTTCTCTAGTAATATTAATGTTTTGTCGCCTGTAGAGGGTGTGCGAGCGGGCTACCCTGGTAACAATGTCTCTATTCCTAATGCTACGTTCTCACCTACCGTTAATTATGGGTCGATTCCTCATCCTATTTCTGGTTTCTTAACTAAGTTAAGGCATTTCAACCTTGATGACGTTACCCAAGTGGTACAATTTTTTAAGCAAGTGGTCGAGTTGGGCAACCATGCCTCGATTTTTGGGATGTCGGAAGTTCAGATTTTCCAACTCTTGTATCCTGTTGCATCCGGTATGCTGCGCGATAAGCTTGTTGAAGCTATCCACCTCCGCATGTCCTTAGCCATGTTTATTAGGGAAGTGTTGTGGTTTTTTGTCCCTGCGAGCGCCCTAAGTGCTCTCGAGCATAAGTTCCTTTATCGTGTCCAAAGGCTGGACGAGTCCCTTAGCGACTATGTCAGCGACATTAAGGTGTATGCCCAGGTTTTTGCATCCCCTTTAACCGAGCGACAGTTGGTGTCATCAATTGTGAATGGGTTTTCGCCTCAATATAGGTCATACATGACTATGTGTACCAGGCCTTCGTCATTCGTCGAGCTGAAACAGGTCGTGATAGAGGCTATGGCTGTGAAGCATGCAGATTCCCTTCGTGTAGCTAATGTTCCTCCTCCTTCCTTGATGGCTTGTCCCCCTCCTTCCTTGATGTCTCGTCCCCCACCTAAGGTTATGTTTCATCCTCGACCCAACATTAAGTGCCACTCGTGCGGTGGAGTGGGACATGTCAAGAAGGTGTGTCCGAGTAACCAGTCTGTGTATCGCCAATGACAGAACGTTGAGGAGACCAATTCGGGTGTTACTTCCAAGGATATTTCTGTGTGTAAGAATTTGGGAAAACCCTGTGAAGTTTCTGGTCGCCCTACCTATGATAGTCTTGATAACTCTATGAAAGCTAATTCATCACATGCTAATTCTGCTTATGTCGCTGGCCTACCTAACCTGTCGGTGAGCAATGTCGTGGCAAGTCAGCCTAATTCTAAACGTTGTGTGAAACCTGTGGTGCGGGTGTCCTCGTCACCTACTTGTAATCGTGTTAGAGTGAGTAATAATTTTGGAATTTCTCCTGTGGCTAAAGGAATATCCCCGTTTATTGAAATTTGTGTTAATGACGAGCCCGTTTCTGCGTTGCTTGATTCTGGTAGTGTCGCATCCTTTATAAGTGAGGACTGGTTTTTATCTATGAAGAGTGTTTGCAAATTTCCTGAGTTAGAGCCTAACAATGAATCTTTTATTTCGGCAAATTGTTCAAACTTAAGTATTTTGGGTAGTATGGCAGTCAAAATTCATATTCTAAATTTTTCTTGGAAATTTAAATTTTTGGTTGCCAGAAATCTTTCTTGTGCTGTGGTCATTGGAGCTAATTTCATGTCACACGTTGGTATGCTTCTTGATTTTGGTGCTCGCAACTTATGGTTTAAGTTTAATCCACAGAGTAAATTATCTTTTAACCCGGTTTTATCTTCTCCTGCTGTCAATTCTGTTACTGAGCCAATGACTATTGAGGATCTCGATCTGGAAAATTTAACGAGTCTTCAAAGGGAGGCCATTAAGAGGTTATGTCAGGAGTATGGCGATGTATTTACTGACAAGCTAGGTGTAACCCATTTGATGGAGTACAAGATTGAGCTAACCGATTCTGTGCCGGTGCGTTCCAGCCCGTATCGCCTTGCCCCGCCCAAGATGGCTGAACTTCGTAAGATTATCGATAAGATGTTAGAAGAAGGTGTAATCCAACCCTCTATCTCTGCCTACTCATCCCCTGTATTTCTTGTGCCAAAACCTAACGGTGGTTTTCGGCCGGTGGTCGACTATAGGGCTCTTAATCAAAAAGTTGTTTTGCAGTCCATTCCTTTGCCGGACCTTCACACATGTTTTAGTTGGTTTCGCAACGCGAAGGTGTTCACGATCCTCGATTTAAATTCTTCCTACTTCCAAATTCCCCTCTCTCCTGAATCCAGGCATGTTACTGCTTTTTCCACTGACTGGAACCTCTTTGAATATGCCCGTGTCCCGTTTGGCCTATCCACCGGAGCCGCTGTGTTGAGCAGACTTCTGGACAAGGTATTTTCAGAAATTAAATTCAAGTTTGTGTACCACTACCTTGACGATGTGGTGATCTATTCCGAGTCCTTCGAGGAACACGTTGATCATCTGAAAATTGTACTTGATCGGTTGCGTGACGCTGGTCTTACCGTCAAATTGTCCAAGGTTTCCTTTGCCAAGCCCAAAATTTCCTTCTTGGGACATATTGTTTCTGAATCTGGTATCTCAGTGGACCAATCTCGTACGCAGGCCATCAGAGATTTTAAACCACCCAAGAACGCCAAGGGTGTTGCTCGCTACATTGGAATGGTCAACTTCTTTCGCAAGTTTATCAGTAACTTTGCCGACCGTGCTGCTCCTCTAAATCAATTACGCAAAAAGGCTGTGAAGTTCGAGTGGGGTCCCTCTCAGCAAGCAGCCTTCGAAGATCTTAAGCTTGCGCTCTCTAACGCCCCTGTGTTAGCCATTCCGGATTTCGGGAAGCAGTTCATTGTGCAGACGGATGCATCTGGTCGTGGTGTTGGTTGTGTCCTTCTGCAGGAATCTGATCTGGGTCGGCAACCTATTGCATACGCTTCACGTACCTTAACGGACGCAGAGAGGAAGTATTCTATTTACGAACTTGGGGGTTTGGCTGTGTTGTTCGCTCTGGAAAAATTCCGTATGTATCTTGAGCACACCAAGTTTCTCCTTGAGACCGATAACCAAGCCTTGAGCTGGGTCTTAGGGAAACCCCGCAAAACTGGTAGAATTGCTAGGTGGGCAACTAGGATTCTGTCGTTCCAGTTCACTGTCCAACATATTCGTGGGTCCGAAAATGCGGTAGCTGATTCTTTAAGCCGCATGTACGAGGAAACAGCTGAAGAAGATGTTCAGGAATGTGAACCTGTAAACCTTGTATCTGCTGTAAATTGTGTCAATGCCGTTCTTAGCAATTCCCCTGTGCTGTTTGAGGATGTAAGACGGTTCCAGAAAGAAGACCCCTCCTTGTCTAGCCTTATTGACCGAATCAATGCTGGTGAAGTGATCAAGCCCTACTCTCTGAAGGACGGTGTATTGTGTTGCTCGTCTCGTCATGACCGCCTTCCTAAAATTGTGCTCCCGTCGGTCCTCATTCCCGAAATCTTTCGTTACTATCATGAATCTCCTATTGGTGGCCACCTAGGAGTATTCAAGACCCGAGCTAAAATCAGACAGTTTTTCATTAGGCAAGGTATGGATGGCGACATCAGGAGGCTCATTAGGAATTGTGCTGCATGCAGTATTAGCAAACCTCCGGTTTCTACTAAAGTTGGCCTGTTGTCATCTGAACCAGCATCTAGACCCATGGAGAGGCTTTTTATCGACCATGTTGGACCGTTCCCTCGCTCTGGTCGGGGAAACCAATTTGCGCTTGTTTGCACTGACGGTTTCTCCCGCTTTAGTTGGATTTTCCCCACCAGACAGGCTACGACCAGTTCAGTCATAAAGTGTCTTAATTCCATCTTCTCGTCTTTTGGGCCGTGTCAGTATCTGGTGTCAGATAATGCCAAGTGCTTTGTATCTCATCAGTTCCGTCAATTCTTGTTTGATTATGCTATTTCGCACGTAACCACCACTCCCTATTTTCCTAACCCGTCTCTTGCTGAGCGAGTCAATCGTAATCTCCGTTCTGCTCTGATTGCTTTCCACCACGACGACCATTCCAAGTGGGATTCTAATTTGCATTGGCTCAATTTTGCTTTCAACACCGCCGTGCATGAGAGCACGCAAGCTACCCCTTTTTCGCTAATGTTTTCCTTTATGGCTAATTCTCCGTTGTCTAATCTGTGGAACCTGCACGATCTCCTTCCTGACAGTTTCACGCCCGAGGATATGAGGGCGAAATTCGACAAGGCTAGAGAGAATATTAAGGTATCCCATGACCAACTTGCCAGGCGACACAATGCCTGTCGCAAGCCAGCGGATTTGGAAATTGGTGATGTTGTGTACGTCCGCAATTTCGAGCCCAAGGGCGTCAGTAATCTTGTCTCAAGCAAGTTAACCCCTCGTTTTAAAGGCCCATGCTATGTAGAGGCATTCTTGACTCCTGTTACTCTTCTTGTTCGAAACCCTAAGGCCAACAAAATTTCTAGAGTGCATCTATCACACATTAAACGAGGTGGAGACGTTTCTAATGAGGAAATGCTACCGTAAATTTTGTAAAACTGAGTTTGTATAATGTAGAGTATCCCTAACCTTCATTGAAGCCTTCAAGCTTCTGTTCCATGTGGAATTTTGAATTTAATTGGGTTTGAAAACTCTGGTGGGATACAAAATGTAAATGTTGGGAAGTTCCCATTGTAATGGCAAATTGTAAAAGTGTACCTAATTTTGATGTTTCATAGGAGATGATAACATGTAAGTTGGGCTCGGTGGGAGACCTAACTCATGGTAACCTTGTATTCCTGTTCCCTTTGGGAATTGTAGTGGTCATTCCTCTACCGTAGTTCCTTCGAAATGTATAGTCTAACTCATGTAATCTTATAATGTACTTCGAATCTGTAAAAAGGTAAATTTGTTAATGAAACTTTGTAAGCACGGATCTAGGGCTTGGTCAAAAATTTTCTTCATTTTAATTCAAACTTGTTTCCTTTTGTAAAATGTAGTAAGATATTGTAAATTCTGTAATACTTTTTTGAAACTAGATTAACTTCTATTTTTGTAAATGGCTGCCCACGCGTCGAATCGTATCTTGCACATTGCTTCATCCTACTTCGTCTAAAACGACCTACATTGGACTTGTTGAAATTTTTTCCTAACGTGTCTCGGACTCTGAAAGCACTGCTGGTGCTGGTGTACTGCGTTTCTGAAGGTTTTTGGACACAGTGAAGCTGTTAACTAAGTGGTTTTCGAGGTGATCAATTATCCCTTCACTGATAATCTGACCCTGCATTCTTCCTAACCAAAACGATGCGGTTTCATCCATCAATTGGAGTTAACTGGTGAACATTATCTTCGGGAAGCTTCTCTGGTGAATCGACAAGTTAAGGAGTACTGTCTATGCCTTGGCATATTCGTGAACGGTGTTCACGCTTAAGGGAGGGAGACTGATACGTGCAAGGGCACGTCTCTACCATTTCAAACATGTATTTAATCAGGGACGCTGTTCTTGAAGTTTGAAACGACCGCCTGGTGACTTGCTTCCCATTCTGAACACGAGATGGTAGCGCCTGTCGGTCTTGGAGAGATTGCAAATAGTTCCTGTTTCTCCCCAATAGGTGGTGTGGGCTTCGCCTTATTAAATTCGTTATACGCATGACATGATTAAAAGACAATCATATTCTTCGTCGTAAAACAAAAGCCGGTGTAATCATGATACCGCCAAATTATGAACTTATTAATGACATTGTTGTTTTGATGTGTCACTTCGTGATTGGACAATATTATTTTACATGAAGACAGTTCGATAAATGACGAGCGATTCTCCGCCATTTTTGTGGAGTCCATTAGCTGTCGAGTGTAAAACATCAAGCCGACGACTAGTCGAAGAGTGTCTTTCCGTTGCGCTGGGGGGATTGCCCCTAGCTTTTTCCAAATGTAAATACTCATTCAAGAAAAAGGAATTGCCTGTTCTCTTCGGGCTATGAATTTTCATCTTTTCGCCGTGAAGTGGACGTGTGGAATGTGACCTGTGATTGTGACCCAAACAACGCATGTGCCGGGGTTTGCCATTTTTTGTGAAGCACATGTAATAACATAAAATTATGTGTTAATTATTTTATTATTTTTGTGTCTCCACGGAGAAGGATGTAAGGTACGTTTTTTTTTAATTTAATTTATTTAATTATTTTATGTTACGGAGCTCCGATATCTTCTCATAGTAATATTTTATTTCTGTTCCTCTTTTGTTTTATTAGTCTAATTTTATTGTTGTTTTTATTACGTTTCCTGGTTTATTTTAATTCTGTGCTCTTTTCTTCGTACCTTGTGGAGACACATTTCCAATTTATTTTACGTTTATATTATTATTTATATTCCTTTGTCAATCTTGGGATTGATATTGTAATTTATTCATGATCCGGTGCATTTCTCGATTATAATAGCATTTAGACCTAATTATTTTCCGCTGTCATTTTCTTTACGCTAATGTTTAAATTTAATCTTATTAATTGTTTGCCGTAATTTTGATCTGGCATGTTTTTGGTGTGGCCATGTCCTTTGTTTACCGTGATGCATTGTGGTCTCGTTGTCAGTCCTTTTTGGCGCGGGTATCAAAACCAGACGTGTTCTGTAATTTGTTGTCAATCCTTTCTTTTTTTGGCATGGCCTGAACTCCTGCATGTCGGATCGTGATTACATTTCGGTGCAAATCATCAAGCCCGTTCTCAATATGTTATGCATGTAATATTTATTTTAACCTTTGGGCTGTTAAATTTTATTTTATTTTAAATTAAGTCTTTCGTCTTCTTCGTTTTGCAAGCAAGCATGTTAGGCGCTATCTGGCCTTCTTGTAAAATATTGGTGGTTGATGCATGTTCTTTCTCTGGTGAAGTTCTTATTTAAATTTTCAATATTAAACCTTTTATTCTTAATTTTTTTTTTTAATTCTTTGGTTGTGGCATTATTTCACCGAGGGCAGTTCCGTTGGTTTTTGGAGGATGTTTGTACGATAGCCTGTGTGTGTTGTCCCCTTATCCACCTTCCTTCCACTCCTTTGGAGCTCTTCTGTCGGGACATGTCATCTGGAGGTGATGTTGCTGCGGAAGTGACCCGGACCCCTGAATACAGGTAAGTTGGCCCATCCACGTTTCCTGTACTCGTCCCATTCTGGTAAGCAAAGCGTTGGCTATCGAGAAGCCGACGTGCTGCTTGCCAGTGCCGTCCAATGCTGTTAGGGGTAGCAATTTCCGTTTCACCGTTTTTGAATAGATTGGGGGAATCGATTTGCACACAAACATGGCCGCCATCCGCAAATTATTGGGCAGATGACCTCGTAGATTGGTCCAAAGATTCTTCATATACAAAGGTATAATGTTACAAAATTTGTTAGAGATCAGATGAATAGGTTGGTCGTAATTTGATTTAAGCTTTGCACATTTGGGTGGCCGCCATTACGTTTACGTCAAGGTATCGGCGATATAAAACATGACACTCAGGTGCTCTTTGCTAGTGCTACCTCTGTACCAAATTTCGTTCATTTCCGTTTCACCGTTTTTGAAAAGATTGGGGGAATCGATTTGCACACAAAGATGGCCGCCATCCGCAAATTATTGGGCAGATGACCTCGTAGATTGGTCCAAAGATTCTTCATATACAAAGGTATAACGTTACAAAATTTGTCAGAGGTCAGATTAATAGGTTGGTCGTAATTTGATATAAGCTTTTAACATTTGGGCGGCCGCCATTCCGTTTCAGTCAAGATGGCAGCGATATAAAACATGACACTGACGTGCCCTTCGCTTGTGCTACCTCTGTACCAAATTTCATTCAATTCGGTTTCACCGTGTTTGAATAGATAGGGGGAATCGATTTGCACACATACATGGCCGCCATCCGCAAATTATTGGGCATATGACCTCGTAGCTTGGTCAAAAGATTCTTCATACGTAAAGGTATGATGTTACAAAATTTGGTAGAGATCAGATGAATAGGTTGGTCGTAATTTGATTTAAGCTTTGCACATTTGAGTGGCCGCCATTACGTTTACGTCAAGATGGCGGTGATATAAAGCAGGACACTTGGGTGCTCTTTGCTAGTGCTACCTCTCTACCAAATTTCGTTCAATTCGGATTCACAGTGTTCGAATTGATAGGGGGGGACAGACATTCAGAGTACACACACTCGCACCCGCACACACACACACACTGTCAGACACATATTTTTTGGCCCTGTGTTGATCTCATAAGTCTACTTTAATTTTTTGCAAAAATCGAAAGTAGGCTAACAATTCCAGGATATCTGAGATAGGAAACGAACCCATATCTTCTCAGTTGTGTCTCACGAGGCTGAATGTACCCCGTCCCAGCTCTCAGACCAGAATTAAACTCCTTGCCAGATCCGGGAATCGAACCTGGGCCTCCGCGGAGACAGCCAAGAATGTTAGCAACTACACAACGAGGCGAACCTTCATCGAATGGGTTCTTGGGCTACTGCGATAGGAGATATATGCACATGCTGGGTTTTGAATCTCTTTTGTATTTGTTATGATGCTCATTCATTTCAGGTTCTTGGGACATCTTGTTTATTAGCCCCCTGTTGTTGGGTGTCTGTTGAGTTTGTCTGATGACCTGCATTTTATGAGATGACTGTAGTAGTGTCTGGATCTGTAGCCTATTACAGACAGGAATGGGGTAGATACCCCGAAACATAAAATAAGGTACTATCCTGATATTTGCCTGGAGGGAGCGTAAAAAAAAACAGGGAAATGAACACACGGAAGATAGCAGCTGTCAGTGCCTGGATTCGAATCTACGATCTACGGACTTGATGCAGCTGCCCAAGTAATGGTGACGCACGATTTAACGAGCACGGCTACGATGCTGATCTACTAGTTATGGATGGAAGGAAGTTTGTAGCTTTACGTGACCGTTAATCTCGCGATCATGAGCCACGGGACCTTCTTTTTACGTGGAATCCGAACCACAGGACATGACAAATAATTTATCTCCGTACAGATTGAATTCTTTTTTCATTGCTACTAAACCTGAATCTGTTTTCTTCAGTCATTCAGGTTAATACAGTAGTCGATCGATGGTGATAATTACTATGATTATGCTAAATAATTATTGTGTGCTATGGATTAATTAATAGTTCTGGATACTTTGGAATAACAATACGGCACACTGGCTGGGAATAACTCGTAATACTTAGCAACAATCTCGGGGGTGCTAACAAAAGGCCTCAAGTCACAAAATGCCTTGAAGTGCTTTCGGAGATTAATCTAGTTTTCTTCAACTGTATAACTATACATTAAATAACCTGAAATTTACAACAATCTTTGACGTTTTGCTCATAATTTGTAGTAAAATGCATTTAAAGAAAACAAGAAGATCACGTATACATGTATTTACCAGAGAACATTATTCAACCATTGCTTTCTATGTAATATAATATCATAGAGAATGCGTAGGCACAAATCTTTAGCAGCAATGAAAGGTGAATTCAATCTGTACGGAGAAACTTTATTTGTTACACATCTTCAAAGAAAATAACGAATATCAATCTGAAAGGACGCATACAAAGAACTTAATATACTTTCATCAGAAACAGACTAAGGCACAGTCCTGAGAAATGAAGATGGAATTATTTTAATTTCCAAGAATCTATTAAATTGTGTGTAGGCATTTCTAAAGAGATACCAAACAAAAGGAAAACTAAGCTTGAGGCGTCTTCTCTCGTGTGTTCTGGTAAGCCGGCAAGGTAGCGATACAAGATAGAGATTTCATTCGCTGATTGGTGGGGACAGTAATGGATGGACGAGGGAGTTTCTCCTACTAGTGGAGGACAGGAAGGGAGAGAGACATCATAAAGAAAGTGCTACAGGGAAAATTAAGTCGGCATCATCAAATTAGAACAATGTTTATCCTATGGAACTGAGATTTAATCCATGGATTTGTTGTGCTTGAATAAAACATATTTCCCAATATTCTGCTTTAAAATATTAAAGCTAACGCACGTTCATTCCTCCAAATTATATAAGGTAACACTAAGGTAATACTTGTTACCACAAGATTGAGAGAATGGCTGAACCGACTGACTTCGTAAAGCACTCTGACGAAAATTCTTGGCATGTAGATTTTCAGAGTGTCTTTAAAAGAAAAAAAAATGCCGTATATTTTAAAATTATGAAATAAAAAAGTAATATTCCTTGTCCAAGAGTGACATTGCAGAGAGAGGATCCAACGAATTTTACTGTGATCGTTCTTAATGAGTAATACCGTATAATTGAGGGGAATTATTGTTTATGATATTCCCAGGAGATTTACTGGAATACAGTTATAAAAGAATGGAAATATTGAGGAACTGAGACTGGCAGTTGAATGTATAACTTGTTTACTCACCAGAATATTAGACCGACGTTCCAATTGGTTTGGTTCCTCAAGCGGTAGCGTTGCATATTGGATTATATTATGCAGATTCAAAGGATTTCAAATCCCATCTTGGACATGTTTTTTTTTTAAATTTCCGTATTCTTCTTTATTCTAGTGGAGGACAGTAAGACAGAAATACATCATAAAGAAAGTACCATGTCCTACAGAACTGAGATTTAGGCCATGGATTGATTGTGCCTAAATAAAACATGTTTCCTAAAATTCTGTACACAAAATGTTAAAGTTAATTTGTCTTCATTCCTCTAATATTATTTTAATATTCTTGCATTATGCAACCATTTAAAATAACTTGGCCAGGTTTCGGTAAGTAACTTTTGAAATGTAACAATCGTAACGAAGTCACCGTTACACTTTCAGTACAATTGTTAAAGTAACACATTGTTACTTTTGCGTAAATTTCGTGTAAAACAGTTAATAGTTGATATTTCCAACGCTCCTAGAATTTTCTTCATCTAAAGGGAAGGATAGATTCAAGTAATATGGAAAACGCAATGGATTGGCAATTTGTAAATCATAATAAATTTGAACAATACATTCATATTATTTTTAGAGTCTCATCTCCATGTAGTTTTACGACTCGTAAAAATGAATTATTTTGGAACAAAATTCAAAATTGCTATAAGCTTACCCTGAAATTCCCGGTAAACCATTATCAGTCTTTTCTCATATCGTAATCTAACCTCATCTTAATAAGAACTGGTCAGATTTCTCCTAAGTCCAGACGCCTGGATATTTCTGATCTAAAATCACTGCATTTCACCAAGACACTGCCTGTCAAAGGGGTAAGATGAGTTATCCTTCCTGGACACCGAGATAAAAGCCAGGTTTAAACATATGGAATTTTTTAGAAACACTTATTGAATTGGTTATTTTTAAAACCACTTTATTCACATATATTGCAAATTTCGGTTTTTGTGACAAAATGAAAGTTGAAGGACAGATACATGATTAAGTGTAGAAACCCTGTAAGTATGCTGTATACAATGGCCGTGAGAGAATCGTAAATATTTGTTTAGGTTTTAGGTAGATTTCATTAGAAAGCTACCTATTGCAATGGGTCCCATGTTTCGACTTCCGGAAAATTTCGACATATCTTCGCGTTTCACATCCCCAAACCCCCAAACCACCGTCAGTTCAAAGGTTTATATATAATTTATGTATATATGTATCTATCTATATATATATATATCAGTTTCTTGTGGACACGATAACTACCACAATTTTGCACCAATAACTTTGAAATGTTTACATAATATGTATCCCTATAAATTCTCGGTCGAGTTCGTCAATGGGCATAATCGGTCGACGGGGGTGAAAATGGGGGTCTTTTTTTCGAAAAAGTGAAATATCGCTATAACTCTCTTAATATTTGAAATATCGAATCCATTCAAAGTTCATACTATGTGTCGGATAAGGCCCAAAATTTTATGTTTGAAAAGTGTTTTGATAGCACCAACTATTGATCAAAGGGGTGAGAAAAAGTGGGTTTATCGAGAAACATTAATCATATCTCTCTTAATAGGCACAATATCAAAACCGTACAAAATGGACAATATTCCCCTAATAATTACCTAAAACTTTTATCTGAAATAATTTTTGATATGACCCACCATTACGCCAAGGTATGAGAAAAATCATTTCGGAATTACAAGAAAATGCCAAGAGCTATCAGAGGTTGCCATGACAACACTACTAAATTGATGAGGGATGTACCATCAGACGTTGGCATGACAACGCACTTGCACGAGATCGTTTTCAGTTTTCCATCTGACTAAGTGTGAAGCGGCTTCGGTGACGTAACTGGTAGCATGCTGAACTTCTATGCCTAAGGTCGCGGGTTCAAGCCGACCGAAATCGTCGGATTTTCTAAGAGCGCTAAAAATCCCTCAGCATGCTTTCCTTTGGAGGGGATGTTCCAACGTTCGTCTCGAGTTGCTGGTTGCGGTGGCATCTAATAGCCAAGTTCACAGCTAGGTATCGTTGACGGTAGTATTTGGTAGCAACATTAGGAACTACTGCTTGAAATTGACCGTCTGCATTCCTTATCTGAATTACAGACTAATACAGCCATCACAATTTACACCGTTTATCACACAGATTCTATACTCACCCAAAGTACACGGGGTTACATGACCGCGTTGTCGCAGCCCCGAAACTGAGGAACCAACCAAAATCTCTGCGGGAGATAAAATTTTGCGTGAAGAAGTAACAGACCGTTAGATAGTTACACATCAGTGTCGAAACCTTGCATCAGGACAGTGTGACCACAAGTATAACAAGATGTTCAGCAAAGAACATATAGACTACTTCCTCCTAAATGTTTGGGTATATTTATAACTCTTTGTCCTCATCCCTAAAACAATCACCTCTACCACTAAGTATTGTTTGTTTTCTTTTATATTGATAATTAGCCAGTAAGTGTCAAAATCAATATTATATATGTATATTAAGGCTTTCACGGCCCGGATTATATAAATAATTCACGTTTTTGGGCTAATATTATGTACTTTATGATGATTGAATAACAAAACTACTAACTTATTGCAATGGATTCACGTCCGACAATCTTTATATTAAGCCAGCCTGCAAACTTAAGAATCTTTTGTTTTGGGTATCTTCCCCTTTAAAAATCCGCGCCGATCACAGTAGGTTGGTGCTGCGACCTAGCAGTGAATTAATAATTATCTTGTACGCCTATGGGTGTTGAATGAGCAGGCAGTTTAAAGTAGCCAAGAGAGAGGCGATCCAGCTGGCAGTGCTTAAAGGTAATCGGAGTGCGATCGTGGCTAATAGTTAAACTACCAGTATTACAAAATTGCCATACTTCAGGAGGCCAGGTATTTTCACAGCGATATGTTTGGAACAATATTACCCACATAACCCACAAGAGGACAGCACCGTACAGAGGCATTAAGAAGGCTGTGGTTGATGACAACGTGTATCTGATCTTCTTCATCTATTCCCCTTTTCCTAATGTCTTCTGTTTAAGTGCGATGCTGGGGCTGTGATTTTAATAATAAACGAGTGTATACATTAGCCCTCTCATTTGAGCTAAAAGACATTTTATTCAGTATCTGTGGAAAGAGCTCGTGCACATCATTTGTAAAAGAATTGAAGAAAAAAAGTGAACTGTAGCAGTATTCGACCCCCAGTCAACTGCGTGACAGACTAACACGCAAGCCCAGAGTTAACCATATTTTTAACATCATGGTGTTCTTAACTGACATATTAGATGAAACCTGAAGGTAAATAATGACTTGAAATAAACGATTTCTTCACTGCAGTACATCTTCATTATAGATAATTTCATACAAAGTTTATATTATTCTATCAGTAGGGTATATTACATACAACATACTAAAACTACTGAAATATAAGACAGGCACATGAGGACAACTGCCTTCTTGTCATGTGACAGAGACGGCTCAGCTCTTTTAAGCCACTCATACAGTATAATATTATAATATTAAATTATAATAAATAACGAATCACGACCTTCAGGATAGCTTAAACCACCCTAGGCTCGATAATCGGAATTGGTGGTCTTAAGCTATTGATTATAATGGTTGCATAATTCACACGGCCGCCATCCTGAAATGCCATGGCCGATGACCTTGAAGTTTGGTTTAACGACACGTCCTATATAAAGGTATGCTGTCACCAAATTTGGTAGAGATCGGATGATTAGTTTAGCCGTAATTTGATTTTACGTTTTGAACGTTTGAGTGGCCGCCATTCAGTGTTGGTAAAGATGGCGGCGATATAAAGTATGACACTGAGGTGCCCTTTGCTAGTGCTACCTCTGTACCAAATTTCGTTCAATTCGGTTCCACCGTGTTCGAATTGATGGGGGGGGGGACATTCAGAGTACACACACTCACACACACAGACTCACACACACATACACACACACACACACACTCACAGACAGACACACAATTTTTCGCCCTGTGTTGATCTCAAAAGACTACTTTCATTTTTTGCAAAAATCGAAAGTAGGCTAAAAATGGACCCCAAATGATAAGAAGGTTACCGTCCCCATAAGACAATTAAATGTTTAAAATATGCATAAAATGATGAAAATCAAAGTTAATTAAGCTGCAATTATAAAATACTTTCTCGCAATAAATGAGGTCTGATCTTTCTGCGAAAACCTGCCTATTCTGCCTATTTTCGCCTATCCCCAAGTTTGCCCGGTGAAATCTACCTCCACCTTCCGGCGTGCCGAGAGGACTTTTTTTTATTGAAACACTAGAATTCACTTACCTGCCTAGTGAAGAGGAAATTAGGAGTCTTTAGAATTCTGTACATAACGTGAGCACAAAACTTTCATAAATTCCTCATTTCACAATGGTACAATGACTGAAACTACGGACTAATGTCAAGCACTTTCAGGGTTCATTCTTCATTTAGGAATCGTCGCACTGTATCGCAAGTGTCAGCTTGTGAGCCATTCCGAGAGCCTGTAGTTGGTCCACCAGTCTTAAAGGTACAATTCCGGTTGCAGACAGAATGAGAGGCCGGATGTTCACGTGCTTTAGCTTCCACATTTGTTTTACTTCAACGGCTAGTTCGGTGTATTTATTAACCTTTTAGGTATAGGCTGTTTGAAGGTTGTGGTTGAGTGGTACGGATATATCGATATCAGGTCGGTTTGCAATATCCGCCTAGCAAACGTTTGCGATCCTTTCTTTGTCAATCGTCACTCGAAAAACTGTAGTTACCAGGTACGGTACTCCTTTCACACCAACCTTTAGATTTTTCAGCCATAGTATTCTTATTATACTGGGTCCTGGCTGACCTTCCTGGTCCCCCTTGCAGATGTGGTACACAACTAATCAAATTACAGCGATTGAATCACAATAGAAGTGGTACTTTGTGGGTATTTTAGTTTGATGAACATAATGTTTACACTCTGCTTCTGGGCCACCATACATCACACGATTTTCTCTATTCGATTCATTAAAATTTTAATGATTTAATAATAGTCTTGTGGTATATTTATCAGTTAATCCTTGTTTACGAGCATAAACATCATCTGTGATGGCTTTAATAGCATTAATCCTTGCGTTAGCACTATTTGTAATTACTTAGCATGTGCCAGTTCCCATACCATAATACGCCGGAAGCTCACGTTTCATTGCATTAAAACTGTGTCCAACAGATAATACTTGCAGTTGATTGGTTCCACTGATGAGATCCTTTTAAAACTAAAAATAGTTTCAGACTAGCAATGGAAAATTACTGTATGCTATGTGAAGTGGTGGTTAATGTATTTCAAACCAAACAATGTAGACGTAAACTTTAAGGGCTAGCTGGAAGTCCAAATATGAAAGGTTAGAATACGAGTGATAACTGCGACTGTCATTATCTGCAGCTCTCTCGTCACTCTCTCCGCTCAAGTCCAAAAATAGTACTTACGATTATTTCATGTTCCAGGACGCTTCCCCCAAACTTAAAACTAGAAATACGTTCAGGCATATGAATTCGTTTATAGATCGTCTAGTTCAACTAGAAAATACGTCCATTGTAATAAATATTGAAGCTGATTTTATACCACCAGTGGCTTGTTGATCTCGTAAATATACTCATTGTGGATGTCCTTGTGGTCATTTATACCATACCTTGTCTAATGAGTTTTGTTTTATTTTGTTTACAAAACGTAGATTTTTATGCGTTTACCACAATAAAATATAGTTCAATTCTATGGAATTCCTGATCTGCCAGGTGAGAGTGGGACTCTCACCCTTCCAAAATAATGTTAGCAGGTTTCCAGAAAGTACAAGTGAAGCAGTTTTGTAGCCTAAATTTCACAGAACCCCATGAGTATTACCTAGGCCTATGGTAACAATCCGGTGAGTTATTTAATCCTAGTGGACTGAGAACAGGGTGGGCCACGACTCAGAATATATCTAAGATGACCGCTCGGTAATTGGTATCCTGACTGTCAGGACCACTTACTAGGTCACTCAGCCGTGGCCCATGGTTTCCGAACAAGAACGTGACTACACTCTCCATATCGCTCAGCATATAGACGGTCCTTGCTGCGAGAACTATGTTGATTCATGATATATTATACATAGGCTGGAGGTAACTGATATGATGGTGGAACGAACGATTGGTGTTTCAAATAGATGGGAGTAATGGCAGGAAGTTACTCGTAATGCAGTAATAAAGTTAGAAATGATGGAGCTGTTTGTATGAGCCGACTCCCATGGTAGGGATATGTGACTAGAATAGGGAAGAATATATTATAAGTGGTCCGTTCCTTCTTGACCGGTACATATTACGTGCGCAGTGGTGTCTCACGCACAGTGAGCCTTCATGACTTTGTGATCAATGCAAAATAGTGCGCAATGTGTCCTCGGCAGTGCATGTTCATATTCAATTGTCTCAGTATTCTACTCGGGCCTTAAGATGAATTCTCAAGCGCTTACGACCGGCCACGAATGACCGGCCCATCTATATCAAGTAGGTTAATGAACTCTTGGTTATGTAGGGTATAAGAAGCAAATGTAGACCTAGAATTTCAAGGTGCAAAATGTAGAAGAAGAAGAGGCCTTAGTGCTAACCGCTTATATTATTTATTTATTTAGCGTATGGTGCATACAAGACAGTAATTAATATTTATAAATTTACAAATAAACAATTTACAGCATTAGGACCTGTCATATATGGGCTACCAGGTCTTGAATCCATTCAAGAGCTTGTGGAGTGGCTGCATGGAGCTCTACTAAGGTCCCAGAGTACATATATAGAGGGCATTCCTGCACGATGTGCTTGATGGTTTGCACTTCGTATCCACAGTCACAACGAGGCGAGTCTATCCAACCCCACTGATGTAAGGCTGCTCTAGTTCGAGCAGTGCCACATCGAATTATGTTCAGACGGGACCAGACCGCTCAAGGAAGATGGAATCCAGGTAGTTTGATGGTAGTATCAAGTTCTTCAATTAGGCCACGAGGTAGAGAGGTAGACCATTCAACTATCCATGTATTTCGGGGGTTGAATGGAGCTGAAGTTAGTTTCATAGCCGTCTTGTAGGCTGGTTTCCGTGATTTCAACCTGGATGTAGAAGGTTGATTGACGTCTTGGTGGATTGGGAGAACTTCATTATTCATAATTCTGCGTCACAAGCGGGAAAGATCTTGCTGTCTCCTGAGGTGATGAGGAACAATATTTCACAGTACAGGTAGCCGCTGTGAGGAAGTGCGATGAAGAGTGCCAGAGATAATCCGCATTGGCTGGCGGAGTTGAATATCAACCAGAACCGCTTATAGGGGATCATGGAGGCAACTCGTTCGCAAACACAGGCTTGCATACTAGACTGAACGCACAAAGGCAAAACAGACTCAAGTGAATGTATGAATAAATTGATATTACACTCTTCAGCCGGTCAACACAATATAATCGCAATTACTGGGACATGCAAAAAATAACCTGAGAAAAATTACGTGTGATTAAATACAAAGTACCGGTTTGCATGTATTAGTTTTGGACTACAGAAGAGCGGACTTTATGTTACAGGCTCTCCTGCTGAAACTGTCAATATGCAGTGGTATTATGTACTTTGGAATGAATAGTTAGTTACTGGAGTTTTAAGGGGCGGAACAGCCTGGTCATCAGACCCTAATTTGGAATTGATAACGTCATCAAATACTCTGATATTGTCAACCAGGGAAACTGTTGTTAAGTTAAAACATTCACGGAATATTATTCCAAACATTGAATAAATATACGTACAAAATTAAAAGCTAACCAATGAGGCTTTCAGCTATTAAGTCGTGCGTTGTTTGAGGAGTGTGGAGAGCTCAGCTCAGTCAGTTATGTACTTATCGTATGGCTTTTAGTGCCGGGAGTGTCCGAGGACATGTTCGGCTCGCCTGAGTCTGTAGCTGCTTCCAGCAGACACCCTTAGGGTGAGCTGCACGTTCCGTTCAATTTCAAGCAGTTCCAACTTTCGCTACCAGATATCAGTGATACCTAGTGGTGAACATTGGAACATTGATACAGCGTTCCGACGAAATCAAACCTAACAATTTAGCTTCACACAAGTTTAGTCTGTGGAAGGATCTTTTACATGCCATAATTCTATGACATGGGGCCACCGGCTTTACTTCCCCTCCGAAGGAAGGCATACTGAAGGATTTTTAACGCTCTTAAAAAATTCCGACGACTTCGGCCGGGTTTGAACCCGCTATCTTGGGCACAGCAGTTCAGCATGCTACCAACTACGCCGCCGAAGCTCAGTGAGTAGTAGCTCTGTGTGGGAGTGGGTTCGAATACCATCCATATTGTGGATTTTAGAAACAAAAGTAGGCCTAGTACTTTCACATGATCAAATTTCAGATAATTCAGATCAATCTTTATTTATTTACTTATTTATGTAATTATTTGTTTGATTTTTATATTAAAATTGGTCCTTAATTCATGTAATTTGGAACATAATGTCAGTAATTGAGGTCCGTATTGACTAACTATAAATTAGAAAGAAAATAAAGGGATTCTGCCTTTCCAATACTTGTATTGAACCTACTCACAAGCACATGTTTCGAAGGTAAAACTCCTTCTTCCTCAGCCTGTACATAAAAATAACAAAGATAAATAACCTTTATAAGAACATACGTTGGAAGTCAAAATTGTTGTTACATTTCTTTAGAATCTTCTTGCTGTGTTCTTTGAGTAGCTGCAATTCTAATTCCATGACACGCCTCGACAAGCCATGTTTGAATTCACCTGATTAGGAAGGGTACGACAAAACGGGCGTCAAAGAGCTGGTAGTCATTAAGCTAATGCAGTTTACCTTAAGGAGAGGACTTTTGATCAGCGATAACCGGGGAGCCTCGTTAAACTGAGCGCCTTAGGCTACGTCTTAAGGGCGCCCGCCACCTCTATAAGACAGCAACTGATTAGTCAAAGACTTGCAACTCCCCATGGCCTTTTTATTTTATGTTCTAAAATGTCCACGCCGTCAAAGTCGTGTGTCATGGAGAGATAGACGGTTGGAAAAATAGAGTCCAACTCGTAGTGATAAACAGCGTCTTTGCTAATCAAAGGGTATATCATGTCGTACTATTTAGACATATATTTTCTTAACGAGTCGACGAGATACTAACCGTGACTTCATGTAACTAAATTCTGAATCTCGCATACTGTCACAGTAATGTATGCAATGAAGGTTCTCCTTAATTAATGGATGTGACTTAACCAAACATCCGTAATAAAAGTCAAGGCTTCCGGCTTCACAGGTGATGCAGTAGTATTGATTTGATGCATAGACCAGTGTACCTCGTTTAACAAGGCATAATTATATCAATATATGAACTAAAATAACAACAAACAAACAGAAACTTTTCTATCTTACAGAAATCTCAGTAGGGGGGTAATGCCGATTCTAACCCACCCATTTTATTTGTACCAGACTGTACAAGTTAAAATAATTAATATCTCTCAAACGCATGGTCGGATGTTGACATATGAGGTGTCGTTGAACTCGGGCTGACGTCCTCTTTCCTATGCACCATGTATTATATTTTTCCAATTTTTTTTAAAATTTTTCGTTTTTGAAAATAGGCTATAGCTTGAAAACCAAACAGGATAGAACGTTGTGCCATGGCACAAACGAATCGTCTTTATGACCTTTATTTTTTTTAATAAAACTTTTTTATTTTTTATATTTTTTTGAAAACACTCGAATTTTGAAAATTCTATATTTTGGAAACTAGGAACTCTACAAAAAAAATTGTTTAACGTAAATCAATGGTCCCTACCCCCTCTACCCCCAAAATAAATTTTGCTATATCTCGCGAACCAATCATGCTAGAGGTGTGTTCGACAGGTCCAAGTACTCGGGGTGATGTCCTCTTTGCTATGGACCACTCATTGTATTTTTAAAAAAATTGGGAAACGCGATTTTGGGGTAAACACGTGTTTTTTGTGATTTTTGCCGATATCTCACGAACCAATAACGCTAGAGACGTGTACGAGGTGTCCTAGGACTCGGGCTAACGCCCCCTTTCAAATGTGGTAGATATTTGTTTTCCAAAAAATAATTCACAAAGGGCCTAACGCCATACATGTTGAAAAAACTTTTTCTTTTTCTTTACTTGTTTGTAATGTTCATGAAGCGTGGTGGTTGAGAGAGACGATACGGCTGGGTGTGTGTGTGTGTCAAGAACCTGTCGCTAACCATAAGGACCATGCTTAAAAGATCAATCGCTATTTCGACGGGTCGGTGTATGACAGAGCGAGGGTGCGTTTTTCTGATATTTTACCTTTAACGTGTAAACGGTGATGAGAACTTGGTTCTATTTTTGGTCGAAGCGAGTACAGAAAACAAACTTGCAGACGAGCAGGAGGTGAATGTCATTTGAGCCTATTGGAAGGGGCCGATCTGACTTGACAACAGATGCAATGGAAAAATGACAAAGACGCTTTAAGGTGAAATAATCTGACCATCGTGGTGGCAGGGGAGTGCGAAAGACATGTGAACATGTGTGAAACCACATGAGGGCTAAACCAGTGACATCCTGTCTTGCTTCGTACGTGACAAAATGCAAGTCCATGTGAAATTTGATCTACCACAGGTGTTCACCTTGGGTGTTAGCTGTCCACGTGCGCGATAACTGTTAACAAGTGACATCCTGTTTTGCTTCGTACGTGACAAAATGCAAGTTGGCGTGAAATTTGATCTGCCACAGGTGTTCACGTTGGACGTTAGCTGTCCACGTGCCTGATAAGAGAATGTTCAAAGCGTGGGAATCGCTGAATCAGTAAAAAGTATTATGCAACTTGTCGGAATAATGTCACAACCAATAGATAGGCAAGAGCTGCAAACACCAGTGGTGGGAGGTGAAGGGAGGGAAAGGGGGAGGGGTAATGTATGAGAGAACACAGGTGGAATGAGAAAGAAATATGTGGAGCTGAGGACTGTACACATAGAGCTATAGGTGGTGTACAACATGTGTGAATAAATAAATTAAAAATTGCACAGGTTCACACAACATAGACTGTATTATTGCCATGGCCAAGCACTCACATTAAGATCATTTACAAAATCATAAAATGAAAAATAAAAAATCTTGTTTTGGAAATATCGTTTTTCAACATACACAAAATAAATATATAAAAAATTTGTAAACAACAAAATGGAAAATCCATGGTCAAGCACTCACATTAATATTATTTACAAAATCATAAAATGAAAAATAGAAAATCTTGTTTTGGAAATATCGATTTTTTTTCAACATACACAAAATAAATATATAAAAAATTTGTAAACAGCAAAATGGAAAATCCATGTTTCCATATAGACAAAATTTTAAAAACCTTAAACGGACATTTAAGAAAATATATGCAAATGGGAAATTGACAAATGTGTAAATATGAAAATGGAAAAATCCATGTTTCCATATCATGAAATTGAAAAACATCAAACTGTCATTTAAAAAAAATGCAAATGGAAAATTGACAAATTGCAATGTGTGAAATGTGAAATTGAACAAATGGCTATCATTATTTAAAAAAAGAAAAGAACATAGTGCTCCATGGTTGAGGTGTGAATCAAACCCTCTCTACTTATTTGGACCACCCGAGACTGAGTAGACTAGTTTTAGTTATCATACCACTTTTAAAAGTTTGTGTTAAATCTAGGAATTGAACCCAAGAGCTTGTAGGGGAGATCCAAGGTTATAATATGTTAAACAGATAGCCTTGAATGTAGTGTGTGGTAGCTATATAAAAATGAGACGTTTCGCTCGGGGCAGGGAGGCATAGAGATCTGCATCAAACCAGTCAAAAGACTGACGACTCAAACAACAACATGTAGAGCTCACCAAAATAATGTTGTGTAACGGTAAATGTTAGTCAACGAACAGTAATGCATTACTAAAACCCATGACACGATACCTAAGAGCTTTTCTAAAATTATTTTAAAATGCCTTTAACCCTATATTAAACACCCAGTTCACAAGACTCGTAACTGCAATGTTATGGTCAAACAAAACAAAATCTATATTTCAAAACAAACAAGTGGTTTAGTCAATGTATACTGGAAAAAGTTTTATAAACACTCAAGTCCACAAAAATAATTAAATTAGTAACAGTCAGGTTGACCGAGTGGTTATGGTGTTTGACTTAAGTTCAAATTTTCTGTACAAGAAAGCAAGGGTTCGAATCCCTTACCTGATATAACTATTGCCTCAACATGGCTTGACCACACTGTATTATTGTGTACTCGGTACACAAACCATAAATAGAGTGTATTGTTTAAGGTCACTTTCTTTGCGAACATAGTCAGAGAATGTTGATGGTTAACAATTGCATTAATAGTGGGACATAGGGATAGCAATTAAGAAAAACAGACAATACCCATACACTATTTTTATTTATTTAATGTAAGTACTTGTACAATAGTTATATACAAACTACAACTCTCTTTTGTCTATTACTATCTAGTCCTTTTCGATCCACTTGCATATCAAGGGCAGGTGACTTTGTAGTTCAGCCCCTTCAAACAACAACAACACTACTTCTTGCATAGTCTGTGATGTTGATGACTCTTGATGCGTGGAAGATGGATACAACATAACTTTTACAACAGGGGTTAAACGTTGCTCAACAAACAATGCACTATTTTGAGTAGCAACATCTTTCTCTTGTACTAACTTTTTAGCATTCTGATGATTTTTTGTCAATACCATCAGTGTTTTGTCTGGAGCACTACATTGATGATCACTCACACTTAAAACCACACTATTTCTATTTTTCATATTGCCTCGACATGTTGTTGACCTCTGTTTCGAGCATTGCCAGAATATTATTCCTTTTACATTTTGTCGTCTATAGTTATAAGAGTAGCCTTTATAGAGTACACGTTGTTTACCTCGGTTAGTTGGAGTAAGTTCCATAGTAGTAACTAACCTGTTAGTATGATTTGCACACTACAAAGGTTATCTCGGTTCTGGTAATAGAATTATTTAGCGTTGGCTTTTATATTTAATATGTACAGTTTAAAGTGATAGAAAAGTGGTAGAAACGTGGTAGCAAAGTGGTAGACAATTGGTAACATAGTGGTAGCAAAGTGGTAGAAAAGTGGTAGAAAAGTGGTAGAAAAGTGGCAGAAAAGTAGTAGAAAAGTGGTAGCAAAGTGGTAGAAAAGTGGTAGAAAACTGGCAGAAAAGTAGTAGAAAAGTGGTAGCAAAGTGGCAGAAAAGTGGTAGCAAACTAGAAAAGTGGTAGCAAAGTGGTAGAAAATATTACATGTATTGTTAAGAAATAGTTTAAGCGGTTACATGGATTCATTACACTATAATTTTAGCATCACGAAGCTCATTTTCTATATCCAAAAGTTCTTCCTCATATTTAGTATGACCAGCCTGTTTACAGGTATGCAAGTACTGAAGCCGCTGGATTAGCTTACTGGGATTGTTCCAGTAAACAAATTTAACAAATGATTTTTTTGGGTGTAAACCATTATCATATTCATCATCATCATTATCATCATAATCATCATCATCATCATGGTTATCATCATCAATATAATTATCATCAATATAATCATCATCACTATTACTATCTAATCCTTTTTGTTCATCTTGCAATGCAAAAACCTTTGGCATAGTTTGTGTTGTCTTTGATAGTGTTAGAGGTTTCTTAGACGTTAACGACTGTCCTAACATGTCTTTTTCAGGAGATAATGAATGCTCTTTAACAAACAAAGCACTATCTTGAGCCACACTATTTTTTTCTTGGTCTTGCTTTTTTACCTTGGTTAGAGTATTTTGTCCATTTAAATGAGTATTATTTTGAGATTTACAATGATGATCGATTGAAATAAGTATGTTGGAGCCATTTGTCTTAATCATTCCTCGACACTTTTTAGATCGTTGTTTCGAACAGCACCAAATAACAGTTCCATTTTTATTGGTTCGTTTCACAATATATGAATATCCTTTATAGTATGCGTAAGGCTTACCATACCTAGTCACTGATACTTCCATGTCAACTGTCAAGCATAGACTAAGCTCTAGTAAAGTCAACTTGGTAATAAGAATACTAGTTTAATGTGAGAGCAAATATGGATCCAAAGAGTTCAGGTAAAAGTGGAAGCAAATAAGCAAATATTAGAACCAAGAGTGGGGTTAAAAGTGGTCGCAAAGTGGTAGACCCATTACACAATAATTTCAGCATGACGAAGCTCTTGTTCAATTTCTTTGATTTCCCAATCGTGACCGATATGCCCAGCTTGTCGTAAAGCATGCCATTGTCGAAGCCGTTGAATTAGCTTACTGGGTTTGTTCCAGTATACAAATTTAACAAATGGATTTTTAGGTGTAAACAAAGCACTACCATTATCATGATCATTATCATCATCATCATTATCATCATCATAATCACCATTATCATCATGACCATCATCACTGTTACTATATAGTCCTTTTTGATCCTCTTGCAATACCATTTTATTTATAGTCTGAGTTGATTTTGATAGTGTTGAAGGTTTCTTGGACGTTGACAATTGTCCTAACATGACGTTTTGAGGACATGATAAGTCCTTTTGAACAAACACTGCACTATCTTTAGCCGCAATATCGTTTTCTTGAACTTGCTTTTTAGCATTTTGATAATTGTTTGTAAACAGTAAGCGTGGTTCGTTTCGAGCACTACATTGATGAACACTCACACTTAAAACCTTTCCATTTTTACTTTTCAGATTGCCTCGACATTTTGTTGACCTCTCTTTTGAGCATCGCCAGAATATTATTCCATTCACATTCTGGCGATTATAGTTATAGGAGTAGCCTTGATAGAGTGCACGTAGCCTACCTTTGTTGGTTGTAATAAGTTCCATAGTAGTAACTGACCTGTCAGTACGATGTTCACACTACAAAAGTTACAACTGTTTTGCTGATGGAGTGACCTACCATAAGCTTATATATTGGTTTATGTGTTGGCTTTTCGTGTTGGCTTTTGTGTTGGCTTATGTGTTGGCTTTTTGTGTTGGCTTTTTGTGTTGGCTTTTCGTGTTGGCTTTTCGTGTTGGCTTTTTGTGTTGGCTTTTCGTGTTGGCATTTCGTGTTGGCTTTTGTGTTGGCTTTTCGTGTTGGCTTTTCGTGTTGGCTTTTTGTGTTGGCTTTCCGTGTTGGCATTTCGTGTTGGCTTTTCGTGTTGGCTTTTTTGTATTGGCCTTTCGTGTTGGCTTTTTGTATTGGCTTTTCGTGTTGGCTTTTTGTGTTGGCTTTAGTATTGGCTTTTGTATTGGCTTATTTGACAAGTTATTTGTGTCAATGTATTTAGTGGATTTTTTTCTTGGTGTTGGAAAGTAGTTGAAAGAGAGGGAATATTTAAAGACTTAACCTCAGCTCACTAACCTAACCTAACCTAACCTAACTTTACCTAACCTAACCTAACCTTTCAACTCTCAGATGTTAATTAAATTCTGTGCATAGTCAAGTTGGAACCCAAGACCTCAGGGGTAAAAAAACAATTATTTTGGACGACTTATTTTGGTAACTTACTTTAATGGCTAACCTAACTTTACCTAACCTAACCTAACCTAACCTCAGCTCACTTTGGATATTACTAGTAAGTGTTCATATCCTCTGCTAGGTAGCATGCTAGTAGTACAGGTAGTGCTCATATTTACCGCTAGGTAGCGGAAACATACTTTGCATGTTGCATGTGACACTTGTGAAGTTTAACCACATGCAAGACGTGCTTGTATAAGTTCTCTATTTAAACTCAATATACAATTCACCACTAAATGTTCAGAACTAACATTTAGTGGTGAATTGTATACTGAGTTAGTTCTGAACATTTAGTGGTGAATTGTATATTGAGTTGAAATAGAGAACTTATACAAGCACGTCTTGCATGTGGTTAAACTTCACAAGTGTCACATGCAACATGCAAAGTATGTTTCCGCTACCTAGCGGTAAATATGAGCACTACCTGTACTACTAGCATGCTACCTAGCAGAGGATATGAACACTTACTAGTAATATCCAAAGTGAGCTGAGGTTAGGTTAGGTTAGGTAAAGTTAGGTTAGCCATTAAAGTAAGTTACCAAAATGAGTCGTCAAAAATAATTGTTTTTTTACCCCTGAGGTCTTGGGTTCCAACTTGACTATGCACAGAATTTAATTAACATCTGAGAGTTGCAAGGTTAGGTTAGGTTAGGTAAAGTTAGGTTAGGTTAGGTTAGGTTAGTGAGCTGAGGTTAAGTCTTTAAATATTCCCTCTCTTTCAACTACTTTCCAACACCAAGAAAAAAATCCACTAAATACATTGACACAAATAACTTGTCAAATAAGCCAATACAAAAGCCAATACTAAAGCCAACACAAAAAGCCAACACGAAAAGCCAATACAAAAAGCCAACACGAAAGGCCAATACAAAAAAGCCAACACGAAAAGCCAACACGAAATGCCAACACGGAAAGCCAACACAAAAAGCCAACACGAAAAGCCAACACAAAAGCCAACACGAAATGCCAACACGAAAAGCCAACACGAAAAGCCAACACGAAAAGCCAACACGAAAAGCCAACACAAAAAGCCAACACAAAAAGCCAACACAAAAAGCCAACACATAAGCCAACACAAAAGCCAACACGAAAAGCCAACACATAAACCAATATATAAGCTTATGGTAGGTCACTCCATCAGCAAAACAGTTGTAACTTTTGTAGTGTGAACATCGTACTGACAGGTCAGTTACTACTATGGAACTTATTACAACCAACAAAGGTAGGCTACGTGCACTCTATCAAGGCTACTCCTATAACTATAATCGCCAGAATGTGAATGGAATAATATTCTGGCGATGCTCAAAAGAGAGGTCAACAAAATGTCGAGGCAATCTGAAAAGTAAAAATGGAAAGGTTTTAAGTGTGAGTGTTCATCAATGTAGTGCTCGAAACGAACCACGCTTACTGTTTACAAACAATTATCAAAATGCTAAAAAGCAAGTTCAAGAAAACGATATTGCGGCTAAAGATAGTGCAGTGTTTGTTCAAAAGGACTTATCATGTCCTCAAAACGTCATGTTAGGACAATTGTCAACGTCCAAGAAACCTTCAACACTATCAAAATCAACCCAGACTATAAATAAAATGGTATTGCAAGAGGATCAAAAAGGACTATATAGTAACAGTGATGATGGTCATGATGATAATGGTGATTATGATGATGATAATGATGATGATGATAATGATCATGATAATGGCAGTGCTTTGTTTACACCTAAAAATCCATTTGTTAAATTTGTATACTGGAACAAACCCAGTAAGCTAATTCAACGGCTTCGACAATGGCATGCTTTACGACAAGCTGGGCATATAGGTCACGATTGGGAAATCAAAGAAATTGAACAAGAGCTTCGTCATGCTGAAATTATTGTGTAATGGGTCTACCACTTTGCGACCACTTTTAACCCCACTCTTGGTTCTAATATTTGCTTATTTGCTTCCACTTTTACCTGAACTCTTTGGATCCATATTTGCTCTCACATTAAACTAGTATTCTTATTACCAAGTTGACTTTACTAGAGCTTAGTCTATGCTTGACAGTTGACATGGAAGTATCAGTGACTAGGTATGGTAAGCCTTACGCATACTATAAAGGATATTCATATATTGTGAAACGAACCAATAAAAATGGAACTGTTATTTGGTGCTGTTCGAAACAACGATCTAAAAAGTGTCGAGGAATGATTAAGACAAAAGGCTCCAACATACTTATTTCAATCGATCATCATTGTAAATCTCAAAATAATACTCATTTAAATGGACAAAATACTCTAACCAAGGTAAAAAAGCAAGACCAAGAAAAAAATAGTGTGGCTCAAGATAGTGCTTTGTTTGTTAAAAAGCATTCATTATCTCCTGAAAAAGACATGTTAGGACAGTCGTTAACGTCTAAGAAACCTCTAACACTATCAAAGACAACACAAACTATGCCAAAGGTTTTTGCATTGCAAGATGAACAAAAAGGATTAGATAGTAATAGTGATGATGATTATATTGATGATAATTATATTGATGATGATAACCATGATGATGATGATGATTATGATGATAATGATGATGATGAATATGATAATGGTTTACACCCAAAAAAATCATTTGTTAAATTTGTTTACTGGAACAATCCCAGTAAGCTAATCCAGCGGCTTCAGTACTTGCATACCTGTAAACAGGCTGGTCATACTAAATATGAGGAAGAACTTTTGGATATAGAAAATGAGCTTCGTGATGCTAAAATTATAGTGTAATGAATCCATGTAACCGCTTAAACTATTTCTTAACAATACATGTAATATTTTCTACCACTTTGCTACCACTTTTCTAGTTTGCTACCACTTTTCTGCCACTTTGCTACCACTTTTCTACTACTTTTCTGCCAGTTTTCTACCACTTTTCTACCACTTTGCTACCACTTTTCTACTACTTTTCTGCCACTTTTCTACCACTTTTCTACCACTTTTCTACCACTTTGCTACCACTTTTCTACCACTATGTTACCAATTGTCTACCACTTTGCTACCACGTTTCTACCACTTTTCTATCACTTTAAACTGTACATATTAAATATAAAAGCCAACGCTAAATAATTATATTACCAGAACCGATATAACCTTTGTAGTGTGCAAATCATACTAACAGGTTAGTTACTACTATGGAACTTACTCCAACTAACCGAGGTAAACAACGTGTACTCTATAAAGGCTACTCTTATAACTATAGACGACAAAATGTAAAAGGAATAATATTCTGGCAATGCTCGAAACAGAGGTCAACAACATGTCGAGGCAATATGAAAAGTAGAAATAGTGTGGTTTTAAGTGTGAGTGATCATCAATGTAGTGCTCCAGACAAAACACTGATGGTATTGACAAAAAATCATCAGAATGCTAAAAAGTTAGTACAAGAGAAAGATGTTGCTACTCAAAATAGTGCATTGTTTGTTGAGCAACGTTTAACCCCTGTTGTAAAAGTTATGTTGTATCCATCTTCCACGCATCAAGAGTCATCAACATCACAGACTATGCAAGAAGTAGTGTTGTTGTTTGAAGGGGCTGAACTACAAAGTCACCTGCCCTTGATATGCAAGTGGATCGAAAAGGACTAGATAGTAATAGACAAAAGAGAGTTGTAGTTTGTATATAACTATTGTACAAGTACTTACATTAAATAAATAAAAATAGTGTATGGGTATTGTCTGTTTTTCTTAATTGCTATCCCTATGTCCCACTATTAATGCAATTGTTAACCATCAACATTCTCTGACTATGTTCGCAAAGAGAGTGACCTTAAACAATACACTCTATTTATGGTTTGTGTACCGAGTACACAATAATACAGTGTGGTCAAGCCATGTTGAGGCAATAGTTATATCAGGTAAGGGATTCGAACCCTTGCTTTCTTGTACAGAAAATTTGAACTTAAGTCAAACACCATAACCACTCGGTCAACCTGACTGTTACTAATTTAATTATTTTTGTGGACTTGAGTGTTTATAAAACTTTTTCCAGTATACATTGACTAAACCACTTGTTTGTTTTGAAATATAGATTTTGTTTTGTTTGACCATAACATTGCAGTTATGAGTCTTGTGAACTGGGTGTTTAATATAGGGTTAAAGGCATTTTAAAATAATTTTAGAAAAGCTCTTAGGTATCGTGTCATGGGTTTTAGTAATGCATTACTGTTCGTTGACTAACATTTACCGTTACACAACATTATTTTGGTGAGCTCTACATGTTGTTGTTTGAGTCGTCAGTCTTTTGACTGGTTTGATGCAGATCTCTATGCCTCCCTGCCCCGAGCGAAACGTCTCATTTTTATATAGCTACCACACACTACATTCAAGGCTATCTGTTTAACATATTATAACCTTGGATCTCCCCTACAAGCTCTTGGGTTCAATTCCTAGATTTAACACAAACTTTTAAAAGTGGTATGATAACTAAAACTAGTCTACTCAGTCTCGGGTGGTCCAAATAAGTAGAGAGGGTTTGATTCACACCTCAACCATGGAGCACTATGTTCTTTTCTTTTTTTAAATAATGATAGCCATTTGTTCAATTTCACATTTCACACATTGCAATTTGTCAATTTTCCATTTGCATTTTTTTTAAATGACAGTTTGATGTTTTTCAATTTCATGATATGGAAACATGGATTTTTCCATTTTCATATTTACACATTTGTCAATTTCCCATTTGCATATATTTTCTTAAATGTCCGTTTAAGGTTTTTAAAATTTTGTCTATATGGAAACATGGATTTTCCATTTTGCTGTTTACAAATTTTTTATATATTTATTTTGTGTATGTTGAAAAAAAATCGATATTTCCAAAACAAGATTTTCTATTTTTCATTTTATGATTTTGTAAATAATATTAATGTGAGTGCTTGACCATGGATTTTCCATTTTGTTGTTTACAAATGTTTTATATATTTATTTTGTGTATGTTGAAAAACGATATTTCCAAAACAAGATTTTTTATTTTTCATTTTATGATTTTGTAAATGATCTTAATGTGAGTGCTTGGCCATGGCAATAATACAGTCTATGTTGTGTGAACCTGTGCAATTTTTAATTTATTTATTCACACATGTTGTACACCACCTATAGCTCTATGTGTACAGTCCTCAGCTCCACATATTTCTTTCTCTTTCCACCTGTGTTCTCTCATACATTACCCCTCCCCCTTTCCCTCCCTTCACCTCCCACCACTGGTGTTTGCAGCTCTTGCCTATCTATTGGTTGTGACATTATTCCGACAAGTTGCATAATACTTTTTACTGATTCAGCGATTCCCACGCTTTGAACATTCTCTTATTAGGCACGTGGACAGCTAACGTCCAACGTGAACACCTGTGGCAGATCAAATTTCACGCCAACTTGCATTTTGTCACGTACGAAGCAAAACAGGATGTCACTTGTTAACAGTTATCGCGCACGTGGACAGCTAACACCCAAGGTGAACACCTGTGGTAGATCAAATTTCACATGGACTTGCATTTTGTCACGTACGAAGCAAGACAGGATGTCACTGGTTTAGCCCTCATGTGGTTTCACACATGTTCACATGTCTTTCGCACTCCCCTGCCACCACGATGGTCAGATTATTTCACCTTAAAGCGTCTTTGTCATTTTTCCATTGCACCTGTTGTCAAGTCAGATCGGCCCCTTCCAATAGGCTCAAATGACATTCACCTCCTGCTCGTCTGCAAGTTTGTTTTCTGTACTCGCTTCGACCAAAAATAGAACCAAGTTCTCACCACCGTTTACACGTTAAAGGTAAAATATCAGAAAAACGCACCCTCGCTCTGTCATACACCGACCCGTCGAAATAGCGATTGATCTATTAAGCATGGTCCTTATGGTTAGCGACAGGTTCTTGACACACACACACACCCAGCCGTATCGTCTCTCTCAACCACCACGCTTCATGAACATTACAAACAAGTAAAGAAAAAGAAAAAGTTTTTTCAACATGTATGGCGTTAGGCCCTTTGTGAATTATTTTTTGGAAAACAAATATCTACCACATTTGAAAGGGGGCGTTAGCCCGAGTCCTAGGACACCTCGTACACGTCTCTAGCGTTATTGGTTCGTGAGATATCGGCAAAAATCACAAAAAACACGTGTTTACCTCAAAATCGCGTTTCCCAATTTTTTTTTAAATATAACGAGTGGTCCATAGCAAAGAGGACATCACCCCGAGTACTTAGACCTGTCGAACACACCTATAGCATGATTGGTTCGCGAGATATAGCAAAAGGTCTAAAATCACGTTTTTACCCCAAAAAGACCGTGTTTCCAGCATTTCACCTTTTCGACACCTACATTCCCGTAAAGAGCACGACGAGACGAAAAAAACTAATCCAAGCACGCCCTCCTAGCATGGCTCCTTCCATTCCAAGGTCGCAGGGGCTCACCACTTGCTTTTGTAAGCAGCTCCCGTGTTACCCCACTACTGCAGGTTTTCATCCTAGAGACTTGAAATTTATTTTGGGGGTAGAGGGGGTAGGGACCATTGATTTACGTCAAACAATTTGTTTTGTAGAGTTCCTAGTTTCCAAAATATAGAATTTTCAAAATTCGAGTGTTTTCAAAAAAATATAAAAAATAAAAAAGTTTTATTACAAAAAATAAAGGTCATAAAGACCATTCGTTTGAGCCATGGCACAACGTTCTATCCTGTTTGGTTTTCAAGCTATAGCCTATTTTCGAAAACGAAAAATTTTTAAAAATAAATTGAAAAATATAATACATGGTGCATAGGAAAGAGGACGTCAGCCCGAGTTCAACGACACCTCATATGTCAACATCCGACCATGCGTTTGAGAGATATTAATTATTTTAACTTGTACAGTCTGGTACAAATAAAATGGGTGGGTTAGAATCGGCATTACCCCCCTACTAATCTCAATGCTACGTGACACGCAATCTGCTACTGTTCAAGTCAATTACTCACACACATGGTAGAGCAAAAGTCTCATTAACGCAGACTGTATAGTTTTAGTTGTTTTAGATTCATAGACGAATGAGATCTGGGACCTATAGTCTAGAGTACTTTGGTGTGTTTGTGGAGATTGTCAGATAATTTGTGTCATTTTGATGGCTGTAGTAAGCTTAGTGTTTGTATTTGTAATTGAAGTTAAGATTTGGAAGGAAGTGATCATGGCCCTAAGGTTGGAACCATCCTGACATTTGCCTTCAGAGAAATATGAATGCAAATGGCTATCACCCTGGAAGTTCGGGTTCGGTTCCTGATTCTTCTAAGAAATTCACTTCTGATCTCAGCTCTTGAACGGGGTGCAATGAGCCTCGTGAAGGAAAACGAGTGGAGGTGGGCTCGATTCCCATTTCAGTTATCCAAGAAGTGATTTTTCCGTGTGATTTTCCATTTCTTCTGCAGGCGAGTGTCGGGATGGTTCCTAACTTAAGGTCATGGCCACCTCCTACACAATCCTCCCCTCAATTACAGATTACTACTACTACATATACCGCAATTAAAATTAATATCAGAAAAATCTAAAGGAGGCTGAAATGACCATGACGTCCAAGCCCCAAAAATGAAACAACAACGGAATAACTTACACTGACATAAATTATTCAATAGTGCACATGTGACGCATGAATCTACATGAACTTTCTTTGTAATAACACGGTGACGAAGAAAGCAATTGGTATGGCATTGTCAGAGCGGGTCAGTATAGTTGATCAGAATATCTAAACACTGTCCCTTAAATCGTATCCCGCCTATTTTAACCTATACATTAGTAATATCGCAAGTAACGTCACTGGTGATTTTGACATTTTGTTTGAATAACCAAAATATGACGTCACCAGGTCATTTAAGTAGAGGATTTAAAAATTACAAGTTGCATATCTTGTTGTTTGAGTCTTCAACTGGTTTGATGCAGCCTTCCATGCTTCCCTGTACCTAGCTAATCCTTTCATCTCTACATAGATTCCACACCCTACATCCGAGGCAATTTGTTTAACATATTATTCTAATTTTGGTCTACCCCTTCAGTTCTTATTCTCGACCCTTCCTTCTATAACTAAGTTTGCTATCTCTATGCTATGGCTATGCCATACCCTTTGGGATGGTGTTCAAAAGCCTTCAGTTGGGTCGTCACATTACGTTGGATGTCCGAAAAGTCCGAAAACCTCTGGCCCATGAGAGTTTTTCGGTGACCGTGGACCTGGACCCCGCCACTCCATACTTTGTCGCTTGACCTCGGGGTCGTACCTCAGACACCAGGTCTCTTCGCCCGTGACGATGGTTTTCAGAGCCATTCCTTTCCACAGAACATTCGCCCTTTTCACTGCCACCCGCCGAACAGGTTTGCATGGTAGGTTGCATAAATGCATCCTTATAATCACGCACAGTGTCAAACAGGTCTTACAGGTTGCGTTGTGTGTCGCCAATGTTGCCAGGTCGACCGTTCTGACATTATTCACAGAATGCTACGTGACGAGGCTTTTGAACACCATCCCAAAGAACGCCTTTTTGCAAAGTTTCCAGGACATGTATCGCCGATCTCAGCATTGCATAGTTACGGGAGGGGACTATATCGAAGGACAGTATGGTCACTGTCGGGCATTGTTCATCTATGTTGATAGTACAGGACTATTCACCGAACTTTATTGTCTCAGGTATATAATCTACTTTTTAGAGCTGAGTGTCTGTCTATATTGGTTTAGCAACAACAAACATCCAACATCTAGTTACCATGGCAACAAGTGCAAATGGAATTAGTTCTCTCTCGTGATCACGATACTCAACTCGAAGGGGGGCGGGGGGGGGGGGTGTTTCTGCTACTTATTCTTTTTAGTCTCCTCACGACATAGGGTGTGCTTTTCTGTACATCGCTTTCCACTTTGTCCAGTCTGTACCATCAATGGAGCAGACTACAAAAGCTCACATGTCCCCTCACAAGCAGTCCGTCCATCTCTTCTTCGGTCGACCAGAGGGTCTGCGTCCAATTAAACAGGGTGCGAGTGCACGTCTTGCGATATTATCAGCGTATGCTCTAACCACAAAATGACCATACCAACGAAACCTTTTTTCCGTCACTTTATTGGGAATAGGAGCGATTCTGAAGGTGTTCCACGTGGTTCCATTTCGGAAAATGGTAGGGAGGAAGAAAGGAAGGAAAGAAGAAGGAAGGAAGAAGGAAGGAAGGAATCTTGTAGATTTACATGATTGTTCATCTCGCCGTCATGAGCTACTAGACCCCAGATTTTACGTGGAATCCGAATCACATATATCACTACGAAAATCTGACATGCATTGGCCGGGAATTGAATTCGGTCCGCCTAGGTGAGAACCATTGAACCATTACGCCCATATTCAATTTCGGATGTGGTCAAGGTGGTACCGTACTTATAATAGACGAATTAAAACATACCTATAATTTTGTTTTGATTCTGCAACACCGTAATTTCTTGCAATGAAAAATATATATTTAGGGAAGACCCATTTCAAAATCCAATTTACTTTTTCCACCCGTGTCTTCTTATCCCTTCACATTATACACATTTTCACTTGTAATCGCTCTTCACTTCACAAACAAGTTTAGGAAATATATATATAAATATGTACACAGTGAGAATATATATATATATAACACGGGATACCTAGTCCCAGGCTGTAGGACGCTGTAACTTGCTTCTGGCAATACACCCCCTCTCGTAGACACAATATATGAAAGAATAAATATAGAGTAGCAATTATTATTTTATTTTTTAGCGTATGGCTTTCAGTGCCAGGAGTGTACGAGGACATGTTCGGCTCGCCAGTTTTGTAGGTGCTTCGAGACGGACACCCAATGGGTGAGCTACAAATACCGTTGGGGAGGAATGTTGGATAGGAGGGTCGAGGAGTTGGAAGGTAGCCTAGCGGCTGTGGCCTATAGTTAGGGACCAACCCCGGCATTTGCCTGGAAGGAAGATGGGAAACCACAGAAGACCATCTTCAAGGTTGCCGGCGGGGGGATTCGAACCTCCTCGCCTCCCGGATGTGAGCGACTGCCAACAGTCATGCCGCAACGACCTCGGCTAACTCACCCGGTACAGTAGCAATAAATAACTACTACGGAGTTAGAATATGGGGAAGAACGTAACTATATTCTGAGAATTGAAATATAACAAGAAGTTCCGTGAAGAACTATACAGCCTACTTTTCATGCCAATGATTATTCTACAGTATATGAACCTATCTAGAAAAATGACGAAATTAAGTTGGTAATATCGAAATATCTAATTAGTTCAAAATATACCTGGTATAATGTAGCCTAATAGAGCACTACAGTTGGCAGCCCTGGTGACTGAATATATTCTTAGTTCCATCTTTTAAGTTACAGAATACAAAATTTGGTTGAAGTCCAATGGACGTTACATGCAGTTAGACACTGCATCTATCAGCACGCGTAAAAGCATGTTGGCAACAATACCATGCGTGCGCTGGTCAGAAATAATCTGAAATATTATGATATCTTGTTGTGCCAATTTTGGATGAAATCCATTTGTTAGTATAGAAGTTACATGCATTTTAAAATTGGGCCTATCAGCAGGCATAGAATCATGCTGGCAGCACTGACATATTAATTACTCCAAATTAATCTAGAATGCCAGGTACTATACGTGTGCAAAGTATAGAGCTGTTGGCTTGCATACTTTCTGATATATTGATATTAGGGTAAAAATATAGACAGAATTTATTAACAGTTGGCAGCCTAATTGCTCTTATGAATACGCATAGACATATATGTTATGGTACACATAGCACATACGAAATTTGGTTGAAATCCAATTGATAGTATATAAGTTACATGTATTTAAAAATTGGTCCTATCAGCAGGCTTAGAATCATGTTGGTAGCACTGACATACATTAGCTGCTCCAAATTATTCTAGAATGTCAGGCACTATACGTGTGCAAAGTTTAAAGCTGTTGGCTTGTATACTTTCTGATATCTTGGTATTTGGATGAAAAAGAGAGAGAGCATTTATTGACAGTTGTCAGGCCTGATTGCTCTTAAGAATACGCTCAGTCATATCTGTTTATGTACATATATTACGTGCAAAATTTGGTTGAAATCCAATTGATAGTGTAGAAGTTATATGCATTTAAACATTGGACCTATCAGAAAGCTTAAAATTATTTCGGCAATACTTTCATGTATGGCCTCCTGGAAATTAAACTGAAATAGTATTATCTACATGTGTGCCAATTTTGCAATAGCTCCCATGCATACCTTGCAAGTTATCCAACATGGAGCTCAAATTTCTAGTGCGTTTTTTCAGCATTTGGTAGCACTGTCATCATTTTGAAATATGGACGTGAGATATTCCGATGCACATCTTTACCCATACTAAATTTGGTTTTGATTGCCGCAGCCGTTTAGGAGTTGATAGGGGGGGGGGGGTTGGGACACAGACAGACAGACAGACAGAAGGACAGACAGACACATATTCTCCCGGATCGATCTCATAAGTTTGCTTTTTCCTCATTTTTGCAAAATGTGAAAAGTAGGCTAAAAATACTAGTTGGAAAGTGCCTTACTTTACATGTTCTGTATAGATAGCCAAGGCTTAAGTATGATAGGAGTGTTATATACCTATTTTGATGTACGTTTACCTTAACGGCTTCGTGACTATGTTTTGCTGGAATAAGTGATTTATGTATTATCTTGTAGGGTATACGATGTCGATATATAATTTTGGATCCCTTCTTGAGGCGTACTTGTGTGCAGCAAAACTGCTCACTCTCCACTACGACCATGTAGGGAAAAGCTGGGGCTGTTATGCCATTCAATATAATACTTATTATGATCCGCAAACTTGAGGTATAGCTTCCTTATTTCTCAAACAATCAAATTATTCGGGTATCTCCACTGTCCTGAGATATAATTCTTCCCCCGATCAACAACAATCATACCAGGACTTCTAAAACATAACCAAGTTAGAACAAAGAATATCCTTCTTCAAACCAATTGTATTTGAAAAGAACTCGATCATAAAGTTTGTGTACAGCCAGTCACCGCCATATAGATCACTCTCGATTTCCAATCTTTATCACATTAGTTCGATAGTAGTCTGTGTCGCTACTTTATGCCATCGTTTATGTCGGGAGCAGTCAAATTACAGCAGATCGAACCTTCAGTTAAACCTTTTTGCCACGTAGACAATCCGAGGGAATCCCATACGAAGGAATAAAATTATCGGTATATCAATGACCTTATACACCGTAGTGATACTTGCTTCGTAATGCGCCCAAGCCCATCAGTCAATAGCCTGGCTGCTTAATTGTAATCCCTAACTTTGCACTTTCCGACTGATTTACATAATTTAACAAGAAGTTCCGTGACGAACTAAAGAGCCTACTTTTCTTAAAATGTAAGATTCATGCCAATGATTAATCTATATGGATCTATCTAGAATAATGACGAAATTAAGTTGGTAATATCGAAATTTCTAATTAGTTCGAAATACTGTATACCTGGCATAATGTAGCCTAATAGAGAACTACAGTTGGCAGCCCTGGTGACTGAATATATTCTTAGTTCCATATCTTAAAGTACAGAATACAAAATTTGGTTGAAGTCCAATGGATAGCATGGATGGTACATGCAGTTAAACACTGGATCTAACAGCGTGCGTAAAATCATGTTGGCAACAATGACATACATGTATTGGTCAGAAATAATCTGAAATAATATGATCTATTGTTGCGTGAATTTTGAATGAAATCCATTAGTTAGTATAGAAGTTACATGCATTTTAAAATTGGACCTATCAGCAGGCTTAGAATCATGTTGGCAGCACTGACGTGTATTAGTTACTCCAAATTAATATAGAATGCCAGGTACTATACGTGTGCAAAGTTCAGAGCTATTGGCTTGCATACTTAATGATATATTGATATTAGGGTAACAAAAATAGAGACAGCATTTATTAACAGTTGGCAGCCCTGGTTACTCTTAAGTATCGGCATATACATATCTGCTATGGTACACATAGCACACACGAAATTTGGTTGAAATCCAAATGATAGTATAGAAGTTACATGTATTTAAAGTTTTACCTCTCAGCAGGCTTAGAATCACTGACGTATATAAGTTACTCCAAATTAATATAGACAGTTTAAAGCTGTCGGCTTGCATACTTTCTGATATATTGGTATTTGGATCAAATAAATTGAGAGCATTTATTAACAGTTGGCAGCCCTGGAGGATCTTAAGAATACGTTCAATCATATCTGATTATGTACACATTGCACATACGAAATTTGGCTGAAATGCAATTGATAGTGTACAAGTTTTATTCATTTAAAATTTGGACCTATCAGCAGGCTTATATTCATTTTGGTAACACTGCGATGTATGGCCTCCTGGAAATTAAACTGCTATAGTATTATCTATGCGCGTGTCATTTTTGAAATAGCTCCTCTTCATACCTTCCAAGATATCCAACATGGAGCTCAAATTTCAATTGCGATTTTTCAGCAGTTGGTAGCACTGACTTCATTTTCAAATATGGCCGTGAGATATTCAGGTATAGATCTTTACTCCTACCAAATTTTGTTTTGGTTGCTGCAGCCGTTTAGGAGTTGATAGGGGGACACACACACACAGCCAGACAGAAGGACCAACAGACAGAAGGCCTGACATACAGACAGACACACATTTGCCCGATCTCATAAGTCTACTTTTTCCTCATTTTTGCAAAATGTGAAAAGTAGGCTAAAAATATACATATCCCTCTTACGTAACATAATGTATGAGATAATGGCGCGGACGACAATAAGCGATACTTTGAATTACTTGATATCAAAATGGGACGATTAAAATAATATTAATGACGAGAAGTGTATGTGCAGATCCAAGATCTGTCACACACTGAAACACACATATCTCAACAACTAGTGGAAATAATCGAATGATAGAGAATCAGGGAAGGATGTCCCGCAGATTAACATAATAATACATTATGCAACGAGCCTACAATGGCAATAATTAAGACTCGAGTCTGTTTATAGAACGAGCGTATGCGAGTTTCATAATTTCCATACGAGTGTCTTAATTACCATTACAGGCGAGTTGCATATGACTGTTTATGTTCGACGATAATTAATATAACTATTTTATGTTAGAAGATAAATATTCATAAATATCTGTCGAGATTTCGCTAGTTTTATGTACCAAACAGAGCGCATGGGACGCAGAGAATGCCATGTATTTGACCATGGCCACCTCGATCACCCCACTATGACACTAGGCCACACAGTGAAAATTAAATTAGAAGGCCTTGGAACTCAATGCGGGTGCAATGCTAACCTTATCTAATTGGTCAAACAACTGTTTCTTGAGCTGTGATTGGTGGGAGAAACTGTTTCATAGTGAAAAATAGTGTTATAATGATCATCATTATAATACAGTTTTCTGACATATAATAGTCAGGGTCAAACATAAAATAATAATAATAATAATAATAATAATAATAATAATAATAATAATAATAATAATAATAATATGACGAGCCTTACAGTAGTCGCATATGACGCGTAAAATGTGACATGTTATCTCTTGTTAACAGTGAACTCTGTTGGCCATTGAAATAACTACGTGTAAAACTACAGTGCCAAATTCTGACCGTTTTTTAGCAAATATGATATAATGAATATTTTCACACCAAAGAACGACAACTTGAAGATGATTTATTGTAGGATGTTTAATGGGGCCTCCAAACCTTGAAGTAAACCGTATGCGATATACATTCCACATAGCCACATGGCCGACAGTTCGTCGCGCTATCAATCTCCGCAACCGTGCGCTCATTGTTTCCGTCCCATCCATTTCCGTTTCATTGTTTCTGTCCCACCCATTTCCGTTTCATTTTTCAAAATCACCCTCACAAAAAAACACATACCGAGTGGAATGATGTTACACATCAATAATAATCATATTGGTTTTACGTCCCTTTTAACCACTGCGGCTTTTAGAGTTGCCGAGGTGCCGGAAATTTGACCCGGTGAGGATCATAACGTGCAGGCAAATCTACTAACACGGCTTCCTCGATTCTTCTCACCCTCAAATGCTAACTGACTGCACCAGGATCTGATCCTACAATCTTGTGCGAGAACATAAAAAGGGAAAGAAAAAGGTATTTCTGAAGATTTCTTAGTGAATAAAGACCCTTCACTGGACTTCCATGGAGTGTGTTATCCGGTGCACCATTTTGAGTTGAACAGACTGTAGAGAAGCCATCCAACTAACTTACCAAGTTTCTGGGCACACACAATGCTCAATCGGGTAATTCCAAAGGGTAGCCTAGTAATTCCTGAATAACAGTTTAATTTAGTTTAGAGTCAATAGCCGTGGATGTTACACTTCATTATAAAGAAAGCAATCGATAGATAAGGGTATAGGATATTCTCCGACGAACATATTAGTTTCGAAATGCAAGTTACAAAGAGGGTTAGATGAAAAGCAAGTCTAGGAAAAGAGAGGGCCATTTCTCCATCCTGATATATCTTAAGGGGATGACTAGGCTTAATGGCTCAGAATATAATAACTAATATAACAAAAAATCAATATTCAAGAACGCAAAATTAAGACATTATAATACAGTAATTAATCATTATGGGGTTTGGAACCATTTTTTCAGTGTTGCCTTAGTGAACAAAAGTTTGGTGCTTTTCAGTCGGTAAACATAAATTTACTCTACTAGAAACACACCCTGCCGGAAACACGACACACATAGCGATACGGCCAAGCTAGATACAAAAGGGGAGAAAATAGGTGGTTTATAATAGATAAATGTTATTTGGATCAGAATGTACGATGTACTTTTTTATTCAATAAAACTAAGCCGGCATTTACGGCAGTATTAAATGTGCTGGGACATTCTGATAGACCGGGTGCGCTTGTATGGGACTACTAGTTTATGCGTGGCGAGGATTGTTCCACGCTCTTTAATAGTTGAAGACAGTCCCGAATACAAAAACATACATCATGTCTAGGCTTGGCACACACCTCAGGTACGCATGCACTCATTACAGACAGTATATAGGAATGCGAGGCGGAGGGGAGGGGGAACCAGCTCAACAAGATAACATACTCCTTCGGTCGCCTTTTACAACTGCCCGAGTGAAGTTGAAACTGCTCGTTGCTGTAGTACGGAAGAAACCCAAATCACTTAAGTAGCCTATGCTATACAGTGGTATCAAAATTGACCATTCACAACAACCATAGAGTCACTCCATACAGACAAATTCCGGAGTTATATCACCATTTTTAGCTTTTCACCAAACATCATATAGATTACAACTAACATATACCGACAAAGTTGCATCACCAATACTGCAACTAAATAAGTGTACATATTGTAAATATCTTCTCTCGTATTTTCAAACATAGTTTTTATAGCCTAAGGGTAGTGGATCTGATGAAGATCGCTTGACAATCGAAACTGATCATCTTAGTGTATTTATTAATCTCATGTAATTTTTTTTTTTCAGGATTAGGGAATAATCCAACTATTTTGGGTAAATTTGTGTTGACCGACTGAAAAACACCAAACTTTTGTTTTGACAGTAATTAAACCTGAAGAACTATACACTTCGGAAACCTTGATCATTGGAGGGAGATCTCTAATTATTAGAGACGTACAGAAAGAGGAAAGGAAAATCTTTGTTCCGGTTTGTTCAGAAGGACTCTGGATGAAACGGAAGTCTCTGGAGCTTAATCAGCATTCTGAAAAGAAAACTGACACCTTCATCAAAAGGCGATTGAAGTTCTACGACCTTATTCTCAGAATGATGAATGACAGGTTTACCAAAAAGATTCTCCACCTTGCTCTCTCAAAAACAACTGGAAAAGACCTACAAAAAATTGGCATCTCAGAGAAATTATACAAGATCAATATTGAAGTACAAAACACTAATCAAGAACGATTATTTTTTCCGAAAGAGCCGAAATGTAGATATTTTGGAAGAAAAGAGCGCTACACAGATGTGCATAACGATCTAAAATAGTAATAAAAATTTGAAATTATAGAATGCTAAAATAAATAACTGTCGTCATTTTAGAGATACATCAACGAAACTTATGAATAAGGCAGAACCATGTTTGTTCATGTTTATGCCAATAACAAAAACAAGAGTTTCTCGACCAGTAAAACGTTTGAATTAGCCAATTAACAGGACGCTTGGAATTGACTGTCCAAATCAAACGATACTTAGGCTAATAATGGGAGAGGACCATACTGGCATACGAGATACCTTACTGGCATTAATCAAAGACATTATCACAATGTAGAACGAAGTGTCCATCTGTAAATTATACAGTAACTATCTGTATTACACTCCAGCTAACATCCTACGTTTTTGCCGTGTCACTTGCAGGGTTTCATCATCGTGTACCAAGTTGGATTCATCAACAGACTTTTGGTACACCCCTGTCAATGTTCCAACTCTAGTAGAACCATATATAGTAAATGCCTTTCTGTACCCAAGACAAAATGCCAACAATTTCATGCATTCAAGACAGTGACAGGACATACTACTAAATCATTAAATTTCAGTAACATTAGAGACAATTAGACAATTAACACAACAATTGTTAAGGGAGGAGTAAAATATAAGTGAAATTGCTAGAATTAGACATTAGGCTATCAGCCATCTTGAATTTTTGGAATTGGAAAATAAATGTCTATCACTTATTAGAGCTACAATAAGTGGCATTCTATACCTAAGGCAAACAAATAGACTAATCATGCACGTTAGCGGTCACTCTTCAGTCGGTCAACACGAATTTGCCCAAAGACTAGGCCGCTATAATATATCATATAATATGAATAGTAAGTAAATAACACTCCTGGAAAGAGTTACATGTATTAGTTATGGTCACTATTATGATGGGGAAATCCTAAAAATGCTTAAAAATGAGGTCTACTGAGCCTCGTTAAGCAAAAATTAAAAGTGGGTTTGATTCCCACCTCAGCCATCCTCAACGTGGTTTTCAGTGTGGTTTCCATCTTCTACTCCAGGGAAACGCTGGGATGATCCTAACGTAAGGCCACGGCCACCTCCTTCCCAATCTTCACCTCCATTACAAAGACATACTTTGCTCCTACTTCTACTACTAATACTACCAAACACCACAATAACTCAGTTATCAGAAAAATGCTATCTCTATATATGTATATACATACAGTATATATATAATCACTAAACGAGGCCATATCGCCTGATAGGAGTGTCAGACGGATTGCTGAACAAACGGAAGCTGAATCAAACACCATATGTCACACAACTTGTCCAAAGAAACAGTATCAGAAAGGTTCTGATAGCTAAGGTACACCTTTGACAACTAACAAAACTTGGCAATGTCATCCACAACACAATATGCTCTTAATAGGGTGTATGTTTACCCCTAACTGCCACACATGCTTCGCAGCGACGTGGCATGCTCTCTATCAGATGGTCCAAGGGCTCTTGTTGCAGTCGATCCCATTCCTCCGAAAGGGAAATATGAAGGTCTTGGAGGGTTTAAGGGAATGTGGAGTGCGGGCACTGGCTATGTTTATCTTGCGGTTACGCCGCTACTCAAAGCAGGGAATACTCCTTTCCTAAACAGAGCAAACACGTTAGGTTGGTAGGTACATAATTATGCCGTGCGATTTGCGGTCTATTTCATGTTGCCCTGCTTATTCGTAACTTATGCTTAACTTTTGGACACTAGTGTACGTACCTTACACTATTTTTCCAAATAGTCTCCACTTTTGTTCAGACATTTCTCCCATCGCAGTACTAATTTGATATACCCCTGTGTTCTAATTCAGCCGGCTGACTGTGCTAGCATCGTCAGACTGCTGTCTTGGCGTCATCGTTGCACGTGAATCGCTGTCCTGCCAGGAACTTCTTCAGTGGACCAAAAAAGTGGAAATCACTAGGGGCGAGGTCTGGACTGATGGTGGGTGGTCCAGACTCTCTCAATGAAATGACCGGTGCTTGTTGGCGGTTCTGTTTGCCGCATGTCTCGTATTTTCGTGGTCTGCTGAAGAAGTTACTTGCAGTACAGCAATTTATGTGCAATGATGACGCCAAGACAACAGTCCGACTACGGTTCTACAGTCAGATGGCTGAATTCTACCACAGGGGCATCTCAAATTTAGTGTAGCGATGGGGCAAATGTCTGAACTAATGTGGAGACTATGTGGAAATATAATGTAAGGTACGTAGTTAGAACAGTACGTATGTTTGTAATTACCTGTATGTATTGTGTTTTGGCTAAAAAGAAATAGGGGCAAAGACTTAACGATCCGCCCTCGTTCATCGGCCTATATATACCACACACCCAAGTACACGGGAATAAATAACCACGATCAAAGCCCCTAAATGCAACAGAACAACATTTTAATCATAACGTCATAACACTGTAAAATATTTCGCCTAACCAGACTTCTCGGTGCAGCGTGTTTAGTTTGAAACTGTTGTCTGAATTCACATGGTCCCGCAGTAGGAATTTATATCGTATCGTTAGATGGTATAAATCCCTACCAACGTAATGTCAGGGCATGATTTCTGCTCCATGTTAATCTGCTCTCTGCCTTAAAACTTTACATCGTGCATAGTTACGCATTAAAGCTTACGAAGTGTTAAGTACGACGAACTTCTCCAAGACTCCGCGATGTCGTTAAAATATAGAGCCATAAAGTGCGAAATGACGCTGTTCTATTAGCAGGTGCAGACATGTTTGGCAGGTGTAGTTCAGAGTTACAGAAGTATCATTCCCGTGGATTTTCATGATAAACCCAAACTTGTGGAGACGTGACCTGACTCATAATTCTACTTCCAGGTACACACATTTCACAAGAATGTGAATCATAGTACAGGGTGGCTTCCATGTCTGTCTCTCCTGGGTTCGTGGACACACAGGGACAATTGGGACTGAACGAGCAGATGAACTAACTAAAGAGGCTGCTCTAACAACAATTGTACACAGTTCAAAAAATTAAGGGGAACATGTTTTTGAACGGATGCCGTGCTCCACAAAACAATACCTCACACCCAGGTATTCTACCAACTAAGTATTTATTCTTTACAATTGCCGTATGCAAAAGAATATCGATGGATTCTCGTCCATTTTCAGAACACAAACGGAAATGTCCAAATAGTGGCGAAAACAGAGTGAAAACAGTACTCCAGAGTGGATTTTATCACCGTTGGAGTTCTTCAGTATGGTGTATGTCCTCCACGAGCATTTATCACAGCTTGGCACCTAAGTGGCATGCTACGTATAAGTCGACGGAGGTCACGTTGCGGTATCAGGTCCCATTCTTCAATGAGAGCCTGTTCGAGGTCTTGGATCATCTGTGGTGGAACAGGAAGCCACGAACACTTCTGTCAAGACTATCCTACACATGCTCGATGGGAATAAGGTCGGGACTCACTGCTAGCAATTCCATCTCTTGAATGTCCAGTTCTCGCAAGACAACTCTAGTGATGCGCGCTACATGAACCCTGGCATTATCGTGCATGAGTACGAATTCAGAGCCAACACCGTATGCAGCAGCCAACACATGTTGTAGCAGTATCTGCTCGATGTACCCCGCAGCAGTAAGATTACCATGGACGACGAAAAGATCCGTACGGCCATCAATACTGATGCCACCCTACACCATCACAGAACCTTTTCGGAATCGGTCGACTTCCTGGACAACATTTGGCATGTACTGCTCACCACGGCGTCTCCATACACGTTGACGTCCATCACGCTGTATCAGGGGGAAATCTTGACACGTCTGTGAGTAACACAGGTCTCCCTTGGCGAAGTTGCCAGTTGACGTGGGTACGGGCAAACAGAAGGCGAGCTGCGTGATGTTGCTGCGTTAAACGTGACTCTCCAACAGGACGTCTGGGTCGTAAGGACCCTTATCTTAACCTGTTCCTTACTGTCTGGTCGGACACCATGACTCCAGTGACCCTCCTAAGGTCTTGTTGCAGTTCACTGGCTGTTGCTGAACGACGCTGCAACGCACAGATGTCCAAACCTCCTTGTGAACTGGTCTGTCTCATTATAGCGATTCCACAAGCGTTGAATAACTGACGGAGATACATTGAGATCCACAGCAACACGACGAATAGTCCATCCTTCCTGGATCAAAGTGGCAGCCCTTGCGACTTGAACTTCATTAAGATGTCTCATGCCATGTGCTGGTTTACGTACAACGTGCTCAAATGACCGAAGTAGTCTGTGTACCTCACAACAACACACGGACGCACAACTATTAACTTTGTTTTGAGGGGTCACCTGACAGTTTAATGCAAGGCCTACAGATGGAGTTTAACTTCGATTTGACATACCCTGAGTAGCTAAGATCTCAAGGCATGCTGTTCGATCATTGGAACCCCATCTACAAAATTAGCGTTCACATACCAGACGTTAAAAACATGTTCCCCTAATTTGTTTGAACTGTGCAGTTTCATATGACAGAACTCCAATATGTCACCTGAAATGACAGATAAAGAACTACATAACTCACCAGAGGAATAATATTTGGACCTCAACTTCGAAATGATCTGTTACGAGAGAAATATTTATTTTCTTGAGATTCAGCATCGAAGATTGTGATTACGCAACATTTATCTGGACTTGGGATATTCACGCCACCTTTTGAGCGATTTCACATCATTCTTTTAAATGACTATATATTCTTTAGTGGATTCTCTCAAACTGTGGAAGGGTCGAGGACAAGAACTGTAAGTGTGGACCAAAGTTAGAATATGTTAAACAGATCGCCTCGGATCTGGGGTGTGGTACCTATGTAGAGATGAAACGATTAGCTCAGGACATGGAGGCGTGGAGAGCTGCATCAAACCAGTCAAAAGACTGAAGACTCAATCAGCAACGAGTTACTGCAATAATGAACTGACTAAACCTCTGAATCGTATATTTAAACAAGTAGTTCCGTGATGAACTAAATAGCCTATTTTTATATATCCTACTAATATTAATTGCCTCTATCAACATACAAATTGTCAGTTTGATTGCTGTAATAGATTCGTAGATATTGAGAACCGTCTAAATATTTTGGAAGATCACCATGTTGGATTTTTATACTAGAGGCCTTAGATTGAAGTACTATTACATGAAGACTAATGTGTAGGTGTTTTATTCAAATTCAATCGCATCATTAGAACACAAGAAATAAAAGCGGGATTTTAAAATTTCGCTCAGCCGCCATCTTGTGGTTATGAAAATAATGTAAATGAATTAGATGCCAGTCGATTAAAATTTGTATAAGCATACACCATATCAAGTTTCACTGCGGTCGGATTGTTAAAACGCAAGAAACGTCCATTTGAATATTTAAATTTCGCGTCGCCGCCATGTTGGAATTGTGCTCGCCAGGTTATTGAACGTCCCAAAGGTGAACTTATGCTTATAGTCTCTATACACCTACAAAATTTCAGTTTGATTGCTGTAGTGGATTAATAGATATTGAGAACCGTCTAAATATTTCGGATGGTCGCCATGTTGGGTTTTAATATATGTAGGCCATAGAGTTAAGTACTATTAGATGATTATTATTGTGTACGTTCATTATGCAAATGTTGATTTCGATCGCATGATTAGAACACAAGAAATAAAAACTTAATTTTCGAAATTTGCACAGCCGCCATATTGAGGTTTCATAAACAATTGAACTAAATTAGATACCAGTGCATTACAATGTGTATAAACATTTGCTAGATGAAGTTTCATGCGTTTGGATCATTAAATCGCGAGAAAAGTCTATTTAAAACTTTCAAATTCGCTTGGACGCCATGTTCGTTTTGTAGTTAACCAGCATTTTAAAGTCTCATAGGTGAACTTCCAGTTGTGCCCTTTATCTCCGTCCAAAAATTCATGGTGATACCGGTAATAGTTTCAGAGATATAAAATGCTGGTGAAATATTTCGCACAGCCGCCATCTTGAGGTTATGTAAACTATTGAACGAAGTTAGATGTCGGTGCATTACAATGTGTATAATCATATACTGTACCAAGTTTCATTGCGTTTGGTTGGTTAAATCGCGAGAAACGTCTATTTAAAAGTCGCAACTTCGCTTGGACGCCATGTTGGTTTTGTAGTTACCAGGTTTTCAAAAATCACATAGGTGAACTTCTAGTATTTCCCTTTATTACCGTAAAATATTCCAGGGTGATATCCGTAATAGTTTCGGAGATATTGAATGCTGGTGAAATATATCGCACAGCCACCATGTTGGATTGGTGAGACGTAACAAAATTTGAAGAGCACGCTCGGGGTCGCCCAACATAGTGCTATGAACTTACCGAGTTTCATTGAAATCGCTCCGGCCGTTTAAACGTTATTAGGGGGGGGGACACAAAAATCCTCCCACACACACACACGCTCACACAGACAGACACACAGACAAAAGGTGATCTCATAAGCCTATTTTTGCATGAATGAAAATATTCTAAAAATCGTGTTTTTGTTCTCATTTTCTTAATTTCATCCATCATATTTTCCATAAGTTTTTATTATATAATACAAGTAATGTTGTAAATATTTTGTAATTGTCGAACTATAACCCTAATATGTTACGCAAAATTGGGTTCTTCTATGGTTCTTTTTGAAACTGAATAAATAAATAAATAAATAGTACAAGTTTGTTAGGTGTTCTTTCCTTGCGATCGCATAAATAGATTATGAAAAGGGAATATAGGCCTACCGCAGCTGTTTTTTTATTTGCATGTATACTATACATACTACGATAGATAGGTAGGCTTACAATTATACGTAGTGTGTAAATTTAGTAATGCGGCTGTTTGAGTAGTGTGGTGTAGCGGCTAACATTCTTGGCTGTCACCCCGGAGATTTAGATTCGATTGCAAGCTGTGCCAATAAATGTAATTCTACTCTGAGGGTTAAAACGTGGTACGCTCAGTCTGGTGAGGCAAAACTGAGAAACGAAGGGTTCAATTCCAAGCTCCACAATTCTGGTAGTGATTTTCCGTGGAATATTTTTCTACTCCATGCGAATGCCGGGGTGGTTCCTAACCCAAGGCCACGGCTATCCCCTTCCCAATCCTCGCCTGAATTACAAGCACATAGTGTATATTTACTTATTTATTGATGTGTAACATCTTTCCACTCGGTTGCTGGATGTTTTTGTGGGAGTGATTTTGAAAAATGGGACGGAAGTGGATCGGAACGATCGAGGTGGCACCAGCTGGCAGTGGTGGATCAAACGGAAGTGTAAGACGCACTGCCAACTCGATCGATCTATCCAGCTGGCAGTGGTAAGAGAAACAATGAGCGCGCGGTGTCGGAAATTGATACCATGACGTACTCTCGGCCATGTGGAATGTATATAACATACTGAACGGTAAACGCTCATGCGAACTCCGGTGCCAAGTGATTGAAACAAAGCACATGGTACATGTTCGAAGTCTTCGTATCATTTTAAAGGTAAAATGCCTTAATATCAAACATTGCAAATAGTCGGCATTGCCGGTAAGTAGTGAGATGGGGAGAGTTCTGCTACACAGCCTACTTTCCTACGAACTTTGCCGGTATCTCCCGAACGCATCGTCGGATTTTATCGAACGAGGTATTGTTGGCGTTGGGATGACGTCCTAATTGCTAAGAATGTGTGTTGGTATTTTTTTGAAAATTCTTGGTTTTGGATTTTTGATTATTTTGGAAACGGTGAATTTTGGTAAAAAGTTTGTTTGACGGTAATGAAAGGTGGGTATGCCCTCTAGGTGGGCAGCAAGTTTCAAGGGTGTAGGAGGAAAAAGAATGATAGCCTCCTTTCTCGCGAACATTGACGATAATTGGCGAATGGATGCTTGGATTTTAACGAATGAGCTATTGTTGGCGTTGGGATGACATGCTCTTGGCTAAGGATTTGTGTTGGTATTTTAATTATTTTTTTTTAATTCTTGGTTTTGGATTTTTGATTATTTTGGAAACGGTGAAGATAAGAAAAAACGTTTGTTTGACATGAATGGTTGGTATTTACATCGTCTACCCGCACTATAAATTTCAAGTCTCTAGGTGAAATAACCTATGCATGTTTTGGGGGAGGGAGGGGTTTAACCTAGGTTTTTTGTTATTTTGTTATTTAGATTTGAAGTGACGTTGGCTTACCATGTTGTGCGCTATTAATGTTGCTAAAACACACCTATATGATTTGATCATAATGAGACTACAGGCATTGAAAATAATTTGCTAACAGAAGTGAATGTGATTGCGGTCTTAGCATGTGAGACCACAGCTCCTTATCACAAATTAAGAATGTACGTAGGTGCACATGTGTGTGGGAAGCACTGTAAGTTTATTGTTTGAGAAACAAAGATAGATAACGAGTCGAGCTATTGCTAGGTATGGTAACTCAATACTTTTGCTCAAGGTTAGCACACACTCTGTGCTTTGTTTCAGAAATGATGATGATTTACTTCTCATAGGGATGTAGAGTGGGAAGGCCATGTACGCACACAGTATGTGTGAAGCGATGCAGTCGAAATTCACTCACTCACTCAGTGATTAGTTGCAAAGTGTGTTTGGTTACTCTGGGAGAAGTAAGGCGGTTACAAATTTATTAGGACCTATAAACTAGTGTGACGAACTAAAATGGTTCATTACTCACAAGCTATTCTTTCGTGCAGCTGGATGAGCAGTCAGTGCAAGAGTTTCGTTTAATAATTAATTAACTATTTAATTAATCAAATTACTTGATAAAAACAAGTAGAAGTACAAAGTACAAGAACACAGTATTGAAAAGGTAGCCTATGTATGTGATTTGTTTTTATAATAATGTTATGGAATAAATTTATTCTTATTTTATGCATTATTTGGAAGATGATGTTTCAGTAACTTAATGCTATGAATGTTTTTGTAGATAAAACAACAACTCTAGAGAGAGAGAGAGAGATAGTAAAGCAGCAGCAGCTGAAAATTAGTTTGAAAAAGGTATGTACATTTTGTTTATGACTTAGGCTAAAATGAATGAATGAATGCTATTTTATTTATTGGTAATCCATGAAGTTGATGGAATGTATTTTTTTTTTTTTTTTGGTTTCAGAATTAAACTGCGTGAACAAACAAGCAGGAGTAGCAGCTTAACCAATAAGCTACGATCCCGATATTGAAAAGGTATGTTATAAAAAATATTTTCTGTTTGTGCAAAATCAGTTTTGTATTTCCCATATGTGTGTCTGTGTGTGTGTTTTTATATTGAACTAGCAGTAGTACCCGGCTTCGCCCGGTGGAATGATGATAATGTTTTAAGGTCTCCTCAGAAATATAATGGACTTAAAATCTACGTGATTTGCCCCCAAAGACAATGAGGGAGTAATATCTAGGTCATTTGCCCTTTTGATAAGGATGATAATAAAAACTACTGTTGAATTGACACGTCAAACTTACAAACTACCGTAATAGAAATACATATTTCAAAATTCACAGGCGAGGAAGACTTATTGTGTGTGGTGATTAATGGTGTAATGGGCGTAACATCTACTGTAGGTCATTTGCTCTTATGATGAGGATGATAAGGGAAACTAGTACCGGTATTGAATTGACACTTCAACGTATAATGTGCACAATGTACTGTAATAAAAATAACTATATGGCGGCTTCGGTGGCGTATTTGGTAGCATGCTGAGCTTCTATGCCCAAGATAGCGGGTTCAAACCCAGCCGAAGCCGTCGGATATTTTAAGAGCGTTAAAAATCCGTCAGTATGCCTTTCTTCGGAGGGGAAGTAAAGCCGGCGGTCCCATGTCAGATTTATGGCATGTTATTGAACCTTCCACTAATTACACCTGTGTGAAGCTAAATTGGATAGGTAAACAACGCTCATAGATGTCTACGTCCGTTGCCAAGAGCCGACTGCAGTGGCGTCTAGTAGCTAAGTTCCGAACTTGGCCTAGTAGTCGTTGACGGTGGCGCTTGGCGGCAAAAGTACGAACTATTTGAAGAATTCTAAGTTGCAGTTTGTACTTAAATTAAAAAAAACAGATAACACACACTAATACAGTCATCACAATTAACACCGGTTATCAGACAGATTCTACACACACCCAAAGTACACGGGGCTACATGACCGCGTTGTCGCAGCCCCTAAACTTAAGAACCAACCAACCAAAAATAAATATTTTAAAAATCACAGTCGAGAAAGACTTTATGCGGCGGTGATTATTGGTATGATGCGCGTAACATCTAGGTCATTTGCACTTATGATGATAATAATAAGGTAATGAAAAAATGACTACTAAACGAACATGGTGTTATTTTAAAACTGATATAGGTAATTCAGGTGTCTAGCTTCGATGTCTTCCAAAGTCTCAACCTTATTTTCTGGCTTAGGCCTGTACTGGATGCGTCAAGTGAAAGAGCGTACTGCTCGGCAAAGACAAAGAATATAGGTCCAAGCTGCACGAAACTGAGATGATCGCAGATGATGACGAAATATGATGACACACGTTCGGGATTCCCCGTCCTATACAGATTGACCGGGAATCACTCACTGTTTCGCAACGGCCCTGTGCTGGCATCAGCATAGACAGCAGGAGATAACACGGAAAGTACTCTCAAGTCACCTCACGATGAATCAGCAAGCTATTCTCACAACTGACCCCCAGGGTCTCACAACTTGTGGGACGTGGGTTGGCGACCACGGAACCCCAGCTGAGTCTGGCATCGCTTCTACTTCCTGGTGCCGGGCTCATTTCAGTTCTCTTTCCTGTCGGCCTCCCTTGGTCAACTCTTGTTCTCTTCCGACCCAGACTGTATTAGGGTATCCGAGGGCTAGGGAGTCTTTCAATTTCCCGCCTTAATTGGCTTTGTCTCATCTTTCCTGATACCCTCATTCTTCGAGGGGTCTGCCTTCTTTTCCTTTTCATAATATCTCCTGTCTTCTGCTCAAGGCCCTCAAAGAGGCAGGGTGTGTGTAGACCCACCACTTCTGGTACACCCTCAAGGGCTCATGACTGGTGAGTTAGGAAGCTGGCAACCCCGAGGAATTCCTGAGCTACATGCAGGGAATGGAGTGGTATGTCAGAAATTTCAAGTGGACAGTGTTACGCATCGGGTTCTAAAGGGTAAGTATACACACTTTGTTTTCGATCGGTGAACGATGTAGATTTGTACCAAAGGGCCTTAATGCGGGAAATGGAGTGGTCTGTCCGAAATTTCGAGTGGACAGTGTTACTCGTCGAGTTCCAAACGGTAATTATGTAAAATCTGGTTGAGATCGGTGAAACGGTGTAGTTTTGTGCCAAGGGCCAAAATGCAGGGAATGGAGTGGCCTGTCCAAATTTTAAAGTGGACAGTGTTACTCATCGGGTTCCAAAGGGTAAGTATACACATTTTGTTTTCGATCGGTGAACGATGTAGATTTGTGCCAAAGGGCCTAAATGCGTTGAATGGAGTGGTCTGTCCGAAATTTCGAGTGGACAGTGTTACTCGTCGAGTTCCAAAGGGTAATTATATAAAATCTGGTTGAGATCGGTGAAACGGTGTAGTTTTCTGCCAAAGGGCCAAAAAGCAGGGAATAGTGTGGTCTGTCCGAAATTTAAAGTGAACAGTGTTACTTGTCGGGTTCTACGGGTAAGTATATAAAATTGGGGTCAGATCGGTAAAACGGTGTAGATTTGTGCCAAACTGCCTAAATGCAAGGGATGGAGTGGCCTCGCCGCAATTTCAAGCAGACAGTGTTAGTCGCAGTGTTCCAAAGGGTAAATATACAAATTTTGGTTGAGATCGGTGAAACGGTGTAGATTTGGGACAAAGGGCCTAAATGCAGGGAATGGAGTGGTCTGTCCGCAATTTCAAGCAGACAGTGTTACTCGCTGGGTACCAAAGGGTAAGTTAACGAATATTGGTTCTGATCGGAGAAACGGTGTAGATTTGTGCCAAAGTGCCTAAATGCAGGGAATGGGGTGGTCTGTCCGAAATTTTAAGTGGACAGTGTTACTCGCAGGGTTCCAAAGGGTAAGTATACAAAGTTTGGTTCAGATCGGTGAAACGGTGTAGATTTGTGCCAAAGGGCCTAAATGCATGGGATGGAGTAGCCTCTCCGCAATTTCAAGCAGACAGTGTTAGTCGCAGTGTTCCAAAGGGTAAATATACAAATTTTGGTTGAGATCGGTGGAACGGTGTAGATTTGGGACAAAGGGCCTAAATGCAGGGAATGGAGTGGTCTGTCCGCAATTTCAAGCAGACAGTGTTACTCGCAGAGTTCCAAAGGGTAAGTATACACATTTTGGTTCAGATCGGTGAAACGGTGTAGATTTGTGCAAAAAGGGCCTAAATGCAGGGAATGGCGTGGTCTGTCCGAAATTTCAAGCAGACAGTGTTAGTCGCAGTGTTCCATAGGGTAAATATACAAATTTTGGTTGAGATCGGTGAAACGGTATAGATTTGGGCCAAAGGGCCTAAATGCAGGGAATGGAGTGGTCTGTCCGCAATTTCAAGCAGACAGTGTAACTCGCAGGGCACCAAAGGGTAAGAATACGAATTTTGGTTCTGATCGGCGAAACGGTGTAGATTTGGACCAAAGGGCCTAAATGCAGGGAATGGGGTGGTCTGTCCGTAATTTTAAGTGGTCAGTGGTACTCGCAGGGTTCCAAAGGGTAAATATACAAATTTTGGTTGAGATCGGTGAAACGGTGTGGGTTTGGAACAAAGGGCCTAAATGCAGGGAATGGGGTGGTCTGTCCGAAATTTCAAGTGGACAGTGTTACTCGCAGGGTTCCAAAGGTTAAATATACAACTTTTGGTTCAGATCGGTGAAACGGTGAAGATTTGTGCAAAAGGGCCTAAATGCAGGGCATGGGGTGGTCTGTCCGAAATTTAATGTTGACGGGGTTACCCGCAGGGTTCCAAAGGGTAAGTATACAAATTTTGGTTCAGATCGGTGAAACGGTGTAGATTTGTATACATAACAGACAGACAGACAGACAGACAGACAGACAAACTTTGTGCTTTATATATATAGATGTGCGATCGTATGATTAAGTCTATTGCACTCTCCCTAAACCTTTTTTTTTTCTGAATGAATGAATGAATGAATGAACGGGCATGTTTACTGAATATATAACCATAACTAATAAAGGGTTTTATTGCTCTGCTTTTCAGAAAATTTCATTATCACATTGCAAGTAATTAGGCTGTCTGCTGGACCCCCCCCCCCCCCACGTAGTGTTGGCACGACTGGTGTTTTTGCGTGCGAGTGTGAGTGTGCGTGTGTCAGTGTCTTAGAAGACATTTGTGTTCACTGGTTTTGGATTAGCCTAGTAATAAGGTGAGTTAACATTTCCATTTACTGTTGATTTTTTAATTATGTCTACGTCCATGTATGAAGACTTAGAATGGCAACCGTTAGCCAAATGTTTTAAAAGTAGGATATGTTCAGGCCGAATTCATAATGTGAAAAACTGTCTATCCCCCAAAGAATTTGTTGAATCGTGTTTATCTATTTTTCTGAATGAAAGCAGGCAAGGTTTAACAAAGCATCACGCCTTAAAAATAAATTTCGAATTACTATGCGAGTTTATTCTCATTAAAAATAACGTTGAAGAAAAACATAGCTTTAATCTTTGTACAAAAATGGAGAAATTACTGATGGCCGATAATTTAGAAACATGGTATCAGATAAATGCTATTGATGAACTTGTCAGTAAATTTGATAAGTTACAAGACGGACCCAGTTGCCTGGCTCTGAATAGCATTGAATATTTGCAAATACAATCCATTAAATGCTGGAAGTAGCTACATTCCCACACCGAGCTTTATCGCTTCGAAAAACGTGTGGCAAGTTGTCTGCAACCCTGTCAAGATAGAGTTGCTCATAGACCAGGGATGTACAAAGCTATGTTTAACCACTTAAAGCAAACTCTGAATCTGAAGCATGTTTCGTTCCCAATGCCTTTAGATAAAATTCATTTATTTGAGAATGATAATCCAAATTTCTCTTTCATGGTGTATGGTATCGATGGATCCAATAGTGGGCCCCTTGTATGCCGCCAAAGAGACAAAACAATATCACATTCACTTACTTTTGTCTCATGGGGATAAAAGCCATTATTGTTGGGTAAAGAATTTGAGTAGATTGGTAAGCAGTCAAGTGTCCAACCATAATGGTGAAATGCTCATTTGTGAGCGTTGCCTTCAATATTTTAGAACTGATGAACTTTTGAAACGACATACTGAAGACTGTGAAGGGCAGACGGCAGTAAAGCTAGTTTATCCCGAAGGGAATGACGCAGTCTTGAAATTTAAGGCCACTAATAAGCAATACATGGTACCATTTTATGACGATTTTGAGGCTCTGACTGTACCCCTTCAGGGATGTGAACCAAACCCCTATACAAGCTCAACCTATCCAGTGCAGAAACATGAACCTTTTGCCGTTGGCTATTATGTTGTATGTCACTATGATGAATCCCAATGTGAGTATGCAAGTCACCTAGGTTCGGATTGTGCGCGGTGGTTTGTTGATCAAATGGCGGCTTTTGTGGGCAAAGTAGAAAAATTTTGGATAACTCTGTACCAATTCAGATGAATGACGTACAGCAAAAAGAATATGATCAAGCCACTACCTGCCACATATGCGAAAAGCTTATTCTAGACGGAGAAACAAATGTAAAAGATCACTGTCATTTGACAGGAAATTTTAGAGATGCCGCTCATAGAGAATGTAATTTAAAGTATTCTAAACCTCGTTTTCTCCCCGTCTTCTTACACAATTTCTCACGCTACGATCTGCACTTCATTTTTAAAGAATTTGCTCATATAGATAAGAGTAAATTCAACATTTTAGCTAAAAACCATGAAAGCTTCATTTCTCATCCATGGAAAAAAGGAACAATGAGCATTCGTTTTCTCGACTCATTCATGTTTATGTCTAGTTCGTTGGATAGTCTTGTCGAAGGCTTAAGCGAGAATGAGTTGAAACATACCCAATCCCACTTTCCGGATACAAAACAATTTAAATTATGTGTTCGTAAAGGTCATTTTCCTTACGACCATGTAGCAAGTTACGAGGTACATAAAGAAACGACTTTGCCCCCTAGATAATTTCTTTTCTCAGTTAAGTCAAAGCACCATTAGTGAAGAAGAGTATGCCCACGCACAGCATGTTTGGCGTGCTTTTGCCACAGAAAACATGGGGCAATATGCTATGCACTTCTTAAAATTAGACCTGTTGTTGTTGACTGACGTGTTTGAGACGTTTCGTCAGCTATGTCATTCGATATACGGACTCGATCCCGCACACTACTATACCAGTCCTGGGTTAAGTTGGGACGCTGCCCTCAAATTCACCCAAATTGAGCTTGATTTACTGACAGACCCAGATATGGTACTGATGATGGAAAAAGGGATTCGTGGAGGGTCGGTATCGCTTAATCAGCGACATGCCAAGGCAAATAATCATTACATGCCTGATTATTGTCCTGAAGAACCGGAATCTTACTTGATGTATTTCGATGTAAATAATTTATACGGTTTCGCTGTGAGCAGACCACTGCCGTACAAAAACTTTGTCTGGCTGTCTGAGGATGAAATTAAAGATTTTAATGTGCATAGCGCAAGCGAGCAACAGGACGTGGGATATGTCCTTGACGTTGACTTGACTTATCCCCCCGATCTCAGACAGCGACATGGTGATTTCCCCTTTTGTGTAGAGAAAATGGTGCCGCCCGAGAGTAAGGGTTATCATAAAAAATTGATGGGTACCTTATATGACAAAAATCACTATGTATTGCACATTGACATGCTGCTAGAATGTTTAGCCCAGGGCTTAACCCTGAAAAAAATCCATAGAGGTATTTCTTTTTGTCAGAAACCGTGGTTGAAACCTTACGTGGATTTAAATACCGCTCACAGACAAAGTGCCACTCAGCCATTTCAAATATTTTTTTCTAAACTGATGAATAATTGTATTTATGGCAAGAGTCTTGAAAATGTGCGGCAGTATAGCGACATAAAATTGGTGAACACATGGCATGGACAATGGGGCGCTCAAAAATACATTTCAAAACCAAATTTTAAATCTTTAAAAGTTATTGATGATGATTTAGTTACTGTTGAACTTTCAAAGATTAAGTGGTCATGAATAAACCTATCTATTTAGGCCAAGTCATTTTAGATTTTTCAAAATTGCATATGTATAAATTTCATTATTGTTTTGCAATGCGGCAATTTGGTACCATTTCCTTGTTATATACAGACACGGATTGTTTTATTTACCACATCCGTGACTGCGAACCGTATGTCGTTGTGAAATAAAACCCAAAATGGTTTGACACGTCCTCGTTTTGCGAGAAGAACGTGTTCGATATCCCCCGTCTGAACAAAAATAAAATTGGTTTTATGAAAGACGAGTGTTCAGACACCATGATGACTGAATTTGTGGGGCTCGCTCCGAAAATGTGTAGTTTTCGACATATGAATGAATGTGAATCTATGCGAGCCAAAGGAATTTGCCAAATGTGGTGAAAAGGCTCTGTGTGGATGATTATTTACATGTCCTTCAAACCCACACAGGCATGACGCATAGTCAGTTTAGAATTATGTCAAAAACCCATAATTTATTTTTAATGAAACAACGAAAAAAAACACTTGCTTTGTTGGATGATAAAAGGCAGTGGTGTCAGGATATGATGACAAGCGTTCCCTTTGGTTACAACCAGTAATGGTTGTTGCTATTGTTATTGTACAATACGGCAAGTGTTTGGTTTGGTTGCTATCAAGTGCGATGTGCCATGTTGAGCCTCGGAATAAAAATAAACAAATTGTAGTGTACCATATATTTTTTTTGCTTTTTAACCTGTGTGCATGGATGTATGCAAGGATGTATGAATGTATGTAAATAGATGTATATAAACTGTATGTCATGTGCTATTTGCCTGTCAACGCATAAAGAGAGGCATGCGTCAACGTTTACTAGATTAAAACACGTTGACTTAAAAAAAATAATTTAGATAGTGGCTTAATAAGCCTCATCTTTCAGCAAACTGCCCACCCATCCTCAGTAGACATGCCGCTTAATAGGCCTCTCTATGTGTTGGGTTAATAAGCCACATGTTTGAGCAAACTGACCATCCATCCTCAGTAGACACATAGCTTAATAGGCCTCTCTAGGTGCTGGCTTAATAAGCCTCATGTTTAAGCAAACTGACCACCCATCCTCAGTAAACAAGATGTATTACCAAACGACACTAGACGAATATATGAATAGAAATTGTTTTTAAACCTAATGCATTAAAAAAAAGTCAACAGACAGATGGTTATTTATTTATTTATTTATTTATTTTGTGTTTTGCTTATTTTTATTTTCTTTTTGCTATTCACTTAGGGGACAGACAGTGTATAAATTAAGATATTTTTTAAAATATACATACTTAGTAAAATGTCTATAACTACATTTCAGATTCAATGATGAACCATGATCAAGTTTCTTTTATTGTTACCAAACACACTACGTTTAATGAATATGCAACGATGGTAAATTATAATCCACAACGTGTAGCGTATCCTTTAGAGTATAAAAACATTAAAGTGCGCATTGATATCTCTTTTTATGAGAGCATCATTAATGATGATGATGATGATGATGATGATGTGTTGTTTCATGATCCAAGTCATCACCATTGCAAATCCTGTATGCTAAATTTTGGTTTACAAAATAATGTATCTACAGAAGTAATTCATAAATCATGGTACGGTTTAACGATGAAACAAGTGATTGTTAAATTAGTGGATGAGGATGATTTTCCAGTTTTTTGGTGTACGCTATGTACAAAACACTTGTTTAATGTCTATTTTCCACTAACGTCAAATATGTTTTCTTTTCACTTTTATAGATTCCCTGCTAATGAAGGAACCACTTCATATCGTCAACAAGCATTTCGTCAACTTAATTTTACGTTACCTATGGATCAATATTCACCACATAGAATACGGTCTATTAGAAACTAACAACAACAACATATGTGATGCATATGTTGTTGTTGTTTTGTTTTTTTGTTGGATTCGGCTTTTAGGAACATACTTTACTTTCAAAAAAGACATTTGGCAATTTTTTTGGTTTATAGTGTATTCATGTTTATGGAAAACACATACTCCAGTTTAAATTTGTATTGTTTTAGGTAGATTTCATTAGAAAGCTAACTATTGCAATGGGTCCCATGTTTCGACTTCCGGAAAATTTCGACATATCTTCGCGTTTCACATCCCTCAGACCCCAAAACCACCGTCAGTTCAAAAGTTCATACATAATTTATGTATATATGTATCTATATATATATATCAGTTTCTTGTGGACACGATTACTGCCGTAATTTTGCACCAATACCTTTGAATTTTTTACATAATATGTATCCCTATAAAATCTCGGGCGAGTTCGTTAATGGGCAAAATCGGTCGAAGGGGGTGAAAATGGCGGGCTTTTTTCGGAAAATTGAAATTTCGCTATAACTCTCTTAATACGTGAAATATCGAATCCATTCAAAGTTCATAATATGTGTCGGATAAGTGCCAAAAATTTATGTCAAATAAGTTTTTTGATAGCACCAACCATTGACCAAAGGGGTGGAAAAAAGTGGGTTTTTCGGGAAACATTAATCATATCTCTCTTAATAGGCACAATATCAAAACCGTACAAAATGGAAAATATTCCCCTAATAATTACCTAAAACTTTTGTCTGAAAGAATTTTTGATATGACCCACCATTACGCCAAGGGATGAGAAAAATGATTTCGGAATTTTTAAAAATGCCAAGTGCCATCAGAGGTTACCATAACAACGCTTTTAAATTGATAAGGGATGATCTATCAGAGGTTGCCAAGACAACGCCATTGACGAGATCACATTCATTTTTAGCCTACTTTTCACACTTTTCAAAAATGAGGAAAAAGTAGACTTATAAGATATATCCGGGAAAATGTGTCTGTCCTTCTGTCTGTCTATCTGTCCTTCTGTCTGTCTGGCTGGGTGTGTGTGTGTGTGTCCCCTATCAACTCCTAAACGGCTGCAGCAATCGAAACCAAATTTAGTATGAGTAAAGATGTATACCGGAATATCTCAGGCCCATATTTGAAAAAGATGCCAGTGCTACCAACTGCTAAAAAAACGCACTAGAAATTTGAGCTCCATGTTGGATATCTTGGAAGGTATACATGGGAGCTATTCTAAAATTGGCACATATGTAGATAATACTATTTCAGTTTAATTTCCAGGTGGCCATACATGACAGCATTGCCAAAATAATTTTAAGCCTTCTGATAAGTCCAATTTTTAAATGCATATAACTTCTACACTATCAATTGGATTTCAACCAAATTTTGTATGTAATATGTGTACATAAACATATATGACTGAGTGTATTCTTAAGAGCCACCAGGGCTGCCAACTGTTAATAATTGCTCTCTATTTTGTATACAAATATATCAGAAAGTATGAAAGCTGACAGCTTTAAACTATGCACACGTAAATTACCCGACATTTTACATTAATTTGGAGTAACTTATATACGTCAGTTCTACCAACATGATTCTAAGCCTGCTGATAGGACCAATTTTTAAATACATGTAACTTCTATACCAACAAATGGATTTCATCCAAAATTGGCACAAAAATATATAATATTTCAGATTATTTCTGACCAGCACTCGCATGACATTGTTGCCAACAGGCTTTTACGTGTACTAATAGATCCAATGTCTAAATCCACGTAACGTCCTTTGGACTTCAACCACATTTTGTATTCTGTACCTTAGGAGATGGAAGTAAGAATATATTCAGTCACCAGAGCTGCCAACTGTATTGCTCTATTAGGCTACATTATGCCTAGTATAACTTATTTCGAACTAATTAAGACATTTCGATATTACCCACTTAATTTCGTCATTATTCTAGATAGGTTCATATACTGTAGATTAATCTATGGCATGAATCTTAATTTTAAGAAAAGTAGGCTCTTTAGTTCGTCACGGAACTTCTTGTTCCATCTGACTATGAGGGAAGCGGCTAACTGGTAGCATGCTGAACTTCTATGCCCAAGGTGCTGGTTCAAAGCCGGCCAAAGTCGCCGGATTTTCTAAGAGCGCTAAAAATCCGTCAGCATGCTTTCCTTCGGAGGGGAAGTTACAACATTCGTTGCAAGTCGCTGGTTGCGGTGGCATCTAGCAGCCAAGTTCACAGCTAGGTGTCGTTGACGTTAGTATTTGGTACAAAATTAGGTACTCCTACTTAAAATTGACCGTCTGCAGACCTTACCTGAATTACAGACTAATACAGTCATCACAAATAACACCGTTTATCAGACAGATTCTACACACACCCAATGTACACGGGGTTACATGACCACCTTGTCGCAGCCCCTAAACTGAGGAACCAACCAACATCTCTGCGGGAGATAAAATTTTGCGTGAAGATGTAACAGACTGTTAGATAGTTACACATTAGTTCCAAACCTTGCATAAGGACAGTGTGATCACAAGTATAAAAATTAACCCCAAATGACAAGAAGGTTACCATCCCCATAAGACAGTAAAATGTTAAAAGTATGCATAGAAAGACGAAAAAATGTTAACTAACCTCCAATTGTAAAATACTTTCTCGCAATAAATGAGGTCTGATCCTCCTACGAAAACCTGCATATTTTGCCTATTATAGCCTATCCCCTAGTTTGCCCGGTGAAATCTACCTCCGCCTTCCGGCGTGCCGAGAGGATTTTTTTTGTTTTGTTTCTTGGATATAGACATGGTTAATAAATTGCATAGTATGTCAACTTTACCTTTATAGGTATCCATTAGTATGCAATGCGAATTTGCACGTCGACACGGGAATCGTATAATACTGATTCAACAAGGAGATTATTTACTGTATAATACCTATTGACAACTGAGGCATACATTTAGCTCCAAACAATGTTGAAAATGATTTACACCTAATTTTCATAAAATATGTTCTATTAAATAATTTTCATTCATGTTTTGGCTGAAAACGATGAAAATGAATGTCAACTTTTAGAAGTAGGCTACACAGTGTGGAACAATGATTTGTTTGTTTTACATGTGTTTTACCGAAAGGTAATACAATGGTCATGCGAACATTGTTCACATGCCTACGTTTTTGTTAATCTGTCAAAGAATATGTTGCCCCAAATTATTGAACCACCCATATAACAAATAATATGAATCATGACATGTTAATAATAATAATAATTTTGCAATTTGTTATTTATCATTTTTGAAAAAAAAAGTATGAAGCCCTTTGCTCAAAAGTTGAAGATCAGTTACTGATGATACAACATAAACAAGTCTTAGTTGTACCCATAAAAAACAGTTTTAGATGGTAATAAACCTTTAAACCAAAACCTTATTTTAGATGTTATAAATGTCAGAGCTCCACTATTTTTTATTAAAAAATAGTGGTGATTTAACATCATTTACATATTTACCAAATTTTGAAAATACGTTTCGACAGTGGCAATGGATAGTGTTTAGCGCCACTTCATTAGCAGATGCGCAAGTCATTGAACCCTATCCCTATAAATACATTTTAATTGATTTGTCTAATGATGCTTTAGCACGTTATTAAAGTCATTTAACAACCATACTTTACCCTATGATAGATATTAACTATTGTTTTTTTTTTTTCAATTTAAAACACAATTTTAAACAAAGGTTTTGGTTTATTTTTTAGCTTAAAAAAATAGGTTAAAATGATAGCTTGGTTTATTTCTTTCTTTCAGAAAAACGTGAACATGTATGATAATATGAATCACCATATTGCAGTCAGCCTAGTTTATATTCAGCAAACACAGTTGTTGCTTCTTCCAGAGTTAAAAACCACATGTTTTCATGGATGTCATACGCACGAAAATACAAATTTTTCTTATCGATGATAATTGTCATTTACAACAGTATACCTATTTACGTCATGTGAACCATGAAACACACAAAACAAGTAGTTCCGTGAAGAACTATACAGCCTATTTTCATATATCCTACTTATGTTAATTGCCACTATCAACATATACAATTTCTGTTTGATTGCTGTAATAGATTCGTAGATATTAAGAACCGACTAAATATTTCGGGTGGTCGCCATGTTGGATTTTATATATGTAGGTCCTAGAGTTATATACTGTTACATGCAGATTATTGTGAACGCGTAGTATTCAAATTTCAATCGCATAATTAGGACACAAGAAAAAACAAGGAGATTTTAAAATTTTTCACAGCTGCCATCTTGAGGTTATGGAAACAATTGAAATAAATTAGATGCCAGTGGATTAACATTCGTATAAGGATTTACTGTTCCAAGTTTCACTGCACTCGGATGGTTAAATTGCGAGAAACGTCCATGCGAATATTTATAATTCGCGTCACCGCCATGTTGGATTTGTGATCACCAGGTTATTGAAAGTCCTATAGGTGAACTTAAGTTCATAGCCCCTATGAACATTAAAAAATGCAGTTTGAATGCTAAAATAGATTCGTAGATATTCAGTATCGTCTAAATATTTCGGATGGTCGCCATGTTGGATTGTTAAATGTATAGGCCATAGAGTCATGTACCATTAAAGGAAAATTATTGCGTAGTTTCATTATTCAAACTTTCACTACGATCGCATGATTACTACACAAGAATATAAAACTTAATTTTAAAATTCGCACAGCCGCCATCTTGAGGTTATGTAAACAATTGAACTAAATTAGATACCAGAGGATTACAATGTGTATAAATATTTCCTGTACCTGGTTTCAGTGCGCTTGGAACATTAAATCGCGAGAAAGGTCTATTTAAAATTTTCAAATTCGCTTGGCCGCCATGTTCGTTTTGTAGTCAACCGGTTTTTGACAGTCTTATATATGGACTTCCAGTAGTGCCCTTTATCTCCGTACCAAATTTTAGGGAGATACCGCTAATAGTTTCAGAGATATAGAATGCCGGTGAAATATTTCGCACATCCGCCATCTTGTGACTATGTAAACAATTGAACGAAGTTAGATGTCGGTGCATTACAATGTATATAAACATATACTGTACCAAGTTTCATTGTGTTTGGTTGGTCAAATCACGAGAAACGTCTATTTAAATGTCGCAAATTCGCTTGGCCTCCATGTTGGTTTTGTAGTTTCCAGGTTTTCAAAGGTCACATAAGTGAACTTATAGTAGTTCTTTCTATCACCATAGAAAATGTCAGGGTAATATCGGTAATGGTTTCGGAGATATTGAATGCTGGTGAAATATTTCGCACAGCCGCCATGTTGGATTGGTGAGTCGTAACAAAATTTGAAGGGCACGGTCGAGGTCGCCGGGAATAGTGCTATGAACTTTCCGAGTTTCATTGAAATCGCTCCTGCCGTTTAGATTTTATTAGGGGGGGACACACACACGAATCACACACACACACACACACACGCACACACACACGGACAAAAGGTGATCTCATAAGCCTATTTTTTCAAAATTGAAAATAGGCTAAAAATGGCTGTTGATGTTGGTTCAACAGTTATCGTGTACCTGTTACAAACATCATGATATTTTTGTTAATTTATCCAATACTATCTACAACTTTAGGCATTAAACGCTCAGGCTTAAAAACAACACACTTAAATTTATTGACAATGTTGTTGTTGTTGTTGTTGGTGTTGTTGTTATATAAAGATGAGAGTGTTAAAAAAACACACTTTTCTTTCCTTATAGCCAAGCCAAGCATGGACGCCGTGAACGCCATTGGACAAGTTTGCGGCCTTGTACGCAAGAAAATGAGTGAATTGCCTACACAAACACCATTTCGCATTCATAAAATACGAAAAATAAAAACGAAATTTGGTGAACGAGCTCTTTGCATTTGTCAAGACTTGGAGTCATTTCTTCCCACACGATTTAATAACCTACCTGATAATGTCATGGAAGATGTCAATTCGAGTATTCACCCTGTGAATTTACTCTATGAGGGTGAAAAATATAATCGTTGTATGATTCGTTTTGTAAAACTAGATAATGAATAATCATTGTACGCAAGACATAACTTTTTGTTGTTTTTGGTGTTTATTTGTGTCTTACTAAAACAAACAAAATATTTTTTTCAGTGCTCAACAGTTTTGACTTTTATTAATTGTTGCTGATGGTTTATAATAATAATAATAATAATAATAATAATAATAATAATAATAATAATTTTCTTAAGTTTTTTTGTTTGTTTTTTAGCCTTTAGGGCTACGTGAATACAAACATTGCCTATTATGCATGTTTTTTTACATTCTTTTATATGTACATGTATAGTTTTTAGCCTATTTTCAATTTTGAAAAAATAGGCTTATGAGATCACCTTTTGTCCGTGTGTGTGTGCGTGTGTGTGTGTGTGTGATTCGTGTGTGTGTCCCCCCCCCCCTAATAAAATCTAAACGGCTGGAGCGATTTCAATGAAACTCGGTATGTTCATAGCCCTATTCCCGGCACCTCGGCCGTGCCCTTCAAATTTTGTTACGTCTCACCAATGCAAAATGGCGGCTGCGCGAAATATTTCACTAGCATTCAATATCTCCAAAACTATTACCGATATCACCCTGAAATTGTGTACGGTGATAAAGAGTACTACTAGAAGTTCACCTATGAGACTTTCAAAAACCCGGTTAATACAAAACCAACATAGCGGTCAAGCGAAGTTGAGACTTTTAAATAGACTTTTATCGCGATTTAACTATCCACACGTAATGAAACTTGGTACAGCAAATGTTTATACACATTGTAATGCACTGGAGTCTAATTTAGTTCAATTGTTTACATAACTTCAAAATGGCGGCTGTGCGAAATATTTCACTGACATTCTATATCTCCGAAACTATTACAGATATCACCCTGCAATTTAGTACGGTGATAAAGGGTACTGATACAAGTTTACCTATGTATATTTCATAAGCTTGTAAAGTAGAAAACGAACATGGCGACCAAGCGAAATTGAGACTTTTAAATAGACTTTTCTCACGATTTTACCATCCAAACGTAATGAAACTAGGTACATCAAGTGTTTATACACATAGTAATGCACTGGAGTCTAATTTAGTTCAATTGTTTACATAACCTCAAAATGGCGGCTGTGCGAAATATTTCACTGACATTCTATATCTCCGAAACTATTACAGATATTACCCTGCAATTTTGTACGGTGATAAAGGGTACTGGTGAAAGTTTATCTATGTATACTTCATAAACTTGTAAAGTAAAAAACGAACATGGCGACCAAGCGAATTTGAAATATTTTAATAGACTTTTCTCGTGATTTAACTCTCTGAGCACAGTGAAATGTGGTACAGTAAATGATTTTGCAGATTGTAATGCACTGCCATCTAATTTAAATCAATTGTTTACATAACCTCAATATGGCGGCTGTGCGAAATTTTTAAATTAAGTTTTTATTTCTTGTGTCGTAATCATGCGATCGAAGTGAAAGTTTGAATAATGAACCTAGGCAATAATTGTCCTTGAATGGTACATAATTCTATGGCCTATACATATAACAATCCTAAATGGCGAGCTTCCGAAATATTTAGACGGTTCTCAATATCTATGAATCTTTTACAGCAACCAAACTGTTTTTTTTTAATGTTCATAGAGACTATGAACATATGTTCAACTATAGGACTTTCATTAACCTGGTGAGCACAAATCCAACATGGCGGCGACGCGAAGTATAAATATTTAAATGGACGATTCTCGCGAATTAACTATCCGAGTGCTATGAAACGTTGCACGTTAAATGCTTATACAAATGTTGATCCACTGGCATCTAATTTATTTCAATTGTTTGCATAATCACAAGATGGCTGCTGTGCGTAATTTTAAAATCTCGTTTTTACTTCTTGTGTTCTAATCATGCGATTGAAGTTTGAATACCACACGTACACAATAATCTTAATGTAATAGTACAAAAATAGAAATCCAACCTGGCGACTATCTGAAATATTTAGACGGTTCTCAATATCTACGAATCTGTTACAGCAATTAAACTGAAATTTTGTATGTTGTTAGAAGAAATTAACATGAGCAGGATGTATGAAAATAGGCTGTATAGTTCTTTACGGAACTACTTGTTAAAATAAGTTGAAACGTCATGCGCTTAAGGATTGCTTGTTCATTTAGCACACTCACTCATGCATTGAACAAACAAGTATAAACATCAACATTATTTACTAAATAAATAAATAAATAATTTAAAGTTAACGTTACACTATTTTAAATGGTCACATGGTTTTGTACGAACAAAATCATAATGACTTGTTTTATTATAAAATAATAATAATGATAATAATAATAATAATACACATTATTTTTAACGGTCACATAGTTTTGTACAAACAAAATTATAATGACATGTTTTATTACAAAATAATAATAATAATAATAATAATAATAATAATAACAATAATAAAAAACAACGTAGTCCTAAACTTGTTAATTATTTTATATGCTACTATGACTACATTTGAAACATGTTTTTTTACTTTTATTTCGTTACTTGTGCTTGCAGTGCATGAGGAGGGTGTTTAATAAACAAAAATCCCTTAAGCCCATAACGTTTCAACTTATTTTATTATTTAGTGAAAAGAATATGTATATTTTTTGTTTATAATTATGAAATTTGAAACTATTAGTCAATAATAATGCATTGTAATTTATTTTTATTGTTTATAATTTTAAATTGAAACACCATTTATATTATTGTTTATAATTATTATATTGAAACTATTTGTTAATAATAATACACATTCGTCCTTTTTTATTGTTTATAATTTTAAAATCAGAAACATTTATATGATTGTTTATAATTATGATACTTGAAACTATTAGTTAATAATAATACACTCTTGTCCTTTTTATTGTTTATAATTTTAAATTCAAACATTATGTATATGATTGTTTATAATTATAATATTTGAAACTATTAGTTAATAATAATATACTGTCGTCCTTTTTATTGTTTATACTTTTTAATTGAATTACCATTTATATGATTGTTTATAATTATAATATTTCAAACTATTAGTCAATAATAATGGGGGGCAAACACAACATGGTCTCTTGTTTATTATTTTTTTTTAAATCATAACAGTGATACTATACATTTATTAAATTAAATTCATGATGTTAAAGTCCATATTTAGATAAAAGTAATTTGCTTTTCATAGCACCGATCACCATAAATGCAGCCATTCGTTCCGATAGAGTGGCATCTGAAGCTGTTAATCGTTGCTTGACAATCCTTAACAAGACTTTGTCGGCAATGTGTCTTAGTGTGGGATCACTGTTTTGATAGGCTATATCATGATTATGACATGCATGGTCCAAAGCATTTATCCCCATATTCCCTCTCCTCAAACGATCTTCAAGACGACTACCAGGTCCACAAAAGCTGTAAGAAGGTAAGTGAGCTTCGAATGGTAAGTTTTTAATGATGTTATCAATAATTCCAGGGCCAATACACCTGGGACATAGAGGTTTCAATCGGTGAAAGACACCTTTTTTTTTTGTTGTTCTTCTTGTTCTTCTTCTTGTTCTTGCTGTTGTTATTGTTGTTGTAGTTGTTGTTTGTCGGTGGCTGCCGACGAGCATGGTAGGTGGTTGTTTTCCGCATGGCAGCCATGGAATGATGAAACAATGTCTTTACAGTGAGTTTTATGACCATGATATAATTTCATCAATTGACATGTGGCACACTGTCGAATGGAAGGTATTTTTGCCATGGCTAATTGCTTGTGATGGGAAAAATGATTGCATGGTTGTAGTTCACTCAATACAGGGTCGGTAGTCCACTCAGAAGGCGCCTTTTCCCAAATTTCTTTCACAGCGTTGGCAGCAACATAAAAAAGAAATGATTTAGGTAGTGCCAATAATTCATGATGTGTAAAGCTAATCAGTTTTTTCTTGCACACAAAGAACTTTCCAATAGTCTTGTCGATTGTAGTAGCGTCCATGTTTATAACGTTGATGTTATCACCTCACGTTTACAAGTCTCACTGCTATCGTTGAACGATAAACTTTCAGTTTTAATTTTATTTAACAACTCCCAACATGCACTAGTGGTGAGCCAATGAAACAATTGTCACGCGTGCGCTAAGACTTTATTCTGAATATTGTCACAAGGACAAGTGTCCATGAGCGTTTGCAGGGATGGACAACCCAGATCTAAAAGGTCAATACATTGACAGTGCGAGGGTAAAAATGGTTGAAGCCACTAGCGTTTTTCACCCCCTTTAACAAATAACACATTGGCTGAGGACAAATGTGCATTCATGACTACATCAAGATACTTGTAAGAAATGTTACCCTTTTTCCATACTAATTGCAAATGATTTTCAATCCATTGGCTCTGCTTTTTAACTTTTTCACTAAGCAACTCGAAAGCATAGGGAGGTTTAAACACCAAATGGATTGGGTTACACATCCAAAACGTACTACAATCGATAAAAGCTACTTCCTTAAATATAAATTTGTTGTCTGCAATTTTAAACCCCTGACAATCCACGATGAGTGTATGCATGATGTTTTTTTTAATATAATTTTTTACTTGTTACCTCGTTGACGTCTAATCAACAACTAACCCATTTCATGATTTAACATTGCAAAAGTCAAAGGACTCCAGGAAAAAAAAAGGAACAAATAGTCCTAAATTGAACAAAAGCTAAATATTATTTTTTACAAGTTTTATTCATAACATAAAAAACACTTACAATTTTATTACAAAGTTTGTTTGTTTGTTTAATTTGGAACAGCATTCAAATGAATAGTTTGCACATACGGTCCACGGGTATTTCCTAGTTTTGCAGAGTCTGGTACAATGACAGGGTAATTCAAACTCCATGGAATATTGCCAACATCATAGCGATTCAAGTAAGGACAGGATGGACTCCATCGCTGATGATCACTAAATAGTCGATCTCCTAATTCCCAGTTTCCAATTTCAACATTGCAAAATATACACTTGACCACATCCCCACGATTTAGTAATAAAATCCGCTCGCAGCCAATTCTCCACAATCCATGAAGGGGACTGTCCATGTTTCAAAAGTTTTGAGACGATTAAATTCACATTTTAAATTCCATGGTTTGTCTGTCACATTGTTATTGTTGTTGTTGTTGTTGTTGTTGTTGTTGTTGTTTGTTGTTGTTGTTGTTGCTTATTGAGGGACACATGTCGTTTGTTGTTGTTGTATGCATGCACAGTGCCAGAGCGCAACAGATAGTGTGCAATGAATGCAGACGTTTATCATCAATCCTATGAATGATGATTTACTTCACCTGACTACAGATGGCTTTCATGCTGGTCACATAATTGGACAAAGGATGATATTTCACTTGTATGGCATGAATAATCAAACAGTAGGCACTGGTATGGGCTGGTACTTTTTCTTGTGTTTCAAAATCTACCATGAAATCAATGGTGGTGATTTTCATAGATTCCTCCAGATATGAACAGTCGAAAACAATCAGTGGTGCTTTTGCTTTAAACCCTTGTGGCGACAACATAGGGCAATCCTGTGTTTCATAATATGACGATTGAAATTTAGCAAACATATCATAAAGGGGGCCTAACTTATTTTTTTTTGAAAAATTGAGTTCCAACCCCTAATAGGGAAAGCATTCATTATTTAAAAATAGTCGTTTATTTCTCAAGTGAATGTGATCAAACAGGGTGACATCATTGCTTTGTTGGTATTTTCTATTGGTTTGAAAACCAATAATAACATAGAGGGATCTCTCGGTAGAGCGAGCCGATTTGACACTCCAACTGTGAGTGTCTGTGGTAGGTAGCAAGGGGTATTCATGTAGACTCCAACTTCGAAAGGCAATAGGCAAGGCTTTATCTTTTTGCACCAAATTTAACATGCTTAGCTTTTTACGATCCGATAGCGTCACATGGGGCACTTTCCATAGTAATCGAAGCAGTTGAATTTTTGAGTCTATCACTTGTTCAGAGGCTCCTTTTAGTGCATTATAATCACTGCGGTCTCTCACCAGATACAAACTTTGTCTTGCGTTTAAAATTATACGTCTGTGATCTTCAGCAAAGCCAAGGAGTAATTTTAAGGGTAGGAAGCCTGTAAAAGTGCCATCGCTGTGAACAAGAAAGTCATTGCTACTGTTGTGGCACCATCCTGCCATAGAATGCGTTTACTTTCCTCCTTGCTATAGGAAAGATATAATTTAATAAGACTAGTCATGCCCACATTTCGAGTCATATCTATGACAATATCATTTATCACATAACGTACTTCAGAAAACAGAAAAGCCAAACCATGATTCGCCAACGCAGAAGTTGTGGGTGTGCTGCCATCTGCTTTCATCAATTTACCCTCAATGTGAAGGAAACTTTCATGAGGTAGAGTAAAAATATCTTGATTGTTAACGATGAATTGAATCTTGTCATTGTTATTCAGTCCAGTTGCTTTAGGTTGATAGGAATGCATATCAATACGCACGACGCCATCTTCCACTTGTAAGGGATTTAACACTTGCAACAGCTCTTTGTTCATGATTGGGGTGTAACGTATAACCAATGCGTTGTAAACGTTGTCGGTTTACTCGTGTCAACAGTCTCATACACGGCGGGCAACTCATCGACCTCGTAGACGTTATTTTTGCTTTATAGATAAATTTCATAGCGTCTTTAAAACCAACTTGTAGGTCACAGGGGTGTTGGCGTCCTAAGCAATCAGTTGTTGCTTTCTGTTCACTAAGCGTAAGGTAATATTACTAATATCACTGACACACACATGATGATATAGAACCACTGAAGGGTTTTCACGAATAATATAGCCACAAGGGGAGGTGACAATAAAATCATACAGGGAATGGCTTTGTTCTTGATTCGTAAATACGTCTCTAATAATATTGCAACTCACAGAAATGTGATGGTCCTAGATGAATTTCACTGGATAATCTGAATCATGGGGTTGGTGAGCTGTCAACACTCTTGGTTTAAATCCTAGCAAAGGACTAATAGAATGAAGTCGTGTTTCAAAGTCAATGTTAAACGTAGAGAAAATACGACAGCGATGAGTAATCGTATTGGCTGTAAGTTCAAATTTGTGTGTCCCAACCGCAAATGGTTTGACACCCAATTGTTTTATCATCGACACGCTAATGACTTCGCGCACGTCGTCTATGGTATAACCTCCTGGGGGTAGTCTCAACATATAATCATCATAATAAAATTTGTCATTAATATCTAGTTGTATATTGTAAATTCTATTGTAACTTTCCAAAGAAATTAATCCTAGCACATAGGATTGTTCAGAGTGCAATTCAATGGGGGGGAAATCCAGGGACACTTCAGGCCCGCAGCTGTGCACGGTAAAGGTCTTGGCGTTGACATTCATATTGATGAGACTGCCGGCTCAACGCGACCTCTTATATAAAAAATGTAAACACAAACGTCCACACTCTTGACTGTCAAAGGTTTGTTGACGATTCACATTATAGAATAACTTTACTCGGTTTCCCACATAATGAAGCAATTCGATCGGGGGTGGTAAATTTCCATAACTGTCAAAGTACCATACTGTGGAACCTTGTTTCACATAGGCTACAAAATGGGTTCCTGGACCCGCATCATCATCTAAATTAATCATGGCTCGTTCTTCTTTCCACGGTGCTTTGGGTAATTCATTTCGCATAAATACGCCTCTAAAATGAGAAACCTGTAGTTGTTTGGCATAGCTTTCCACTTGTTCATGGGTCATGGCATGACGAGGCAGTTGCCTTAAGCGCTTATCGAAGATGGACATTTTTTTTTCTTAGACGATAGACCACTACCTTGTTGATAAAAGACTGGCTTTAAAGGATTGCCATTTCTAGCTCCCATAGCAATAGCTTCTAACGTTTTATTGTGTCGCTCGCGTTCTTTGACTTGTTGCTTGCCTTGCTCTACGGCTTTTATGGTTTTCGCTACAGCACTGGCACCACCAAAAAGAGATCCCAAAGCTGCCAACCCTGCAAATAAAGCCGGCAAAAAACCCCGCGCTTAGCAACAGGAATGACTCGCCCTCGTTTTTTCTTTCTTTCTTTTCTTTTTATCGATGCATAACGGTGCGATCTCTGGGCTGTAGACAATCGCACCACTTGTAAAGCGTTTTCGATAGCCACCCATTTAAGATTTTTTAAATTCTTTTTTAGTTTTAACACCGGGTGTTTCACAGAAATGTAATAAATTGAGTAGCCTAATAATAATATCGTATGGCCTCGGGTGCCAGGTGCAAGCTTCGTAATTTGACACCCAGCGGGTAGCTTGCATGTCGAAATTTCGTCGTTCCTTGAATCACTATGATAGTCAAGGAGGGTAGATATATAAGCTCCTTGAACACTATAGCGCTTCCTAGTAGAAAAATGAGCAACTTTGTGTTGGCGGAAACTCCTGAGGTTATTTTTTCCATTATGAACACGGCCTACTGAATTCAAATGGGTTCTTTGACATGCCAACATCGTATGACATGCGAGTCGTATTTTTGCCGCCTTTCAAAAATCACATACAGGCCGGACGTTTGTTTTAGACGATTGCCCTTGTCCTTGAAGTTTGCGGGTGGGCCTGTACACAGTCACTCTCACACCCTATCACTTCACATTTGCCACCACCGAGCTGATGTAATGGAATTCCAGACTTGAGCAGACAGTAGAGTCCACGTCAAAGTATTGTGTGACACGGAAGTACACGTTACGTAGTTACGAACAGAACGTCATTATATTTGCCAGTGACTATATTTCAGCAATAGTGTGAAACAGCTTTATCAATCATCGGAGCGCTTGGGGCAGCTGATAACAACACAGGTACTGTAGTAACTCGCCTCCAGGCTTCCATTAAAATTTTTCACTCGTCTAAAACAAACGTCCGGCCTGTACCACGGCCAGGAGTGAACCTGCAATCTTGGGGTTAGTAGACCGACACGCTATCCACTCACCCACCGTGGCAAGGTAGAAATGGAGTGATAATGCTTCTTACAGAAATAGATGGAAAGTTGGATGCCACCCCTTGAGATAATTTTGTCATGGTTAAAGATTTCCATTCCTTCATTAGTTTGTTAAATTAAATTAGTTTTCTGGGAATATTTCAGATACTGTTGGTTTTAGAGCTAAGTTTTGTTTCTGGCACCGAGGGGCTTTGTCTCCTCGTTGTACGCCATGATATACTACTAATACTAAAAATATAATATAGGGAAAGGAATATAATAGACCTGCCATACCACACCCGCAGGTGTAAATCGCGTGAAAAAATTCTAGTGTACCCCTTGACCCCCTTAAGCGCATTATACGTATTGATGAGTTTTTACAGCTTAATTTGGTTCCGTGATAACCTTCTAGCCGTTTGCAAACTTCCACACCAATGTAATTAATGGAATTGCATTGCGTCTTACAGCAATAGATGGACCTCTGAGAATCTGTTGCCATGGTTACCGGCTTGTATTCGTTCATTAGTTTATTAAATGAAATTAGTTTTCTGGGAATATCTCAAAAATGGTTGGTTTTAGGGCCTTAAAATGTGGATTTCGGGGACCCTTTAGATCCCCCGAGTTTTCTCTCACATTGAGGGGCTGAAAACGATCTTTGTCTCGTCCTTCTACTCCTATTTCAGCATGTATTTTAAGGGGTTAGGTCCTCTTTTATGATATGTACGGAGATGGGTTACATCAATGATTAGTGTCGTGCCTCTGATGGATATCTGTACCAAATTTTACGTTGATACACCCAGCCGTTCTCGAGTTATAAGGGAGCAAACTTGTCCACAGACAAACAAACAAACAAACAAACAGACAGACCAAAAAAATATTTTCACGCGCATCCATAATAAAACAGTATGAAACGCGTAAATAACTCAAATTTCCGTATAAATTGCGAAAAAAACATACAAACTTTAATTTGTATGTACGTAGAGATATACTGCACCGCTTGGTGTTGACCGTCTTTTATTGCACAAATTTAGGTTTTACTCGCTAACAGTTGGAGATACACGAAAAGTGATCAGGACCTTTTGGATAGAAAATTAAATGCTCAATCTCGTGTATGCATCAAACGTTTGCTATTTCTTAGCGTTCTCTTTTTATTTGAAATGGAATATGAAATGTTTAAACCAAAGGGTGTAGTGACGTCACATATGGGGGTTTTACTCGCTAACCGTTGGAGATACACGAAAAGTGAAAAGGACCTTTCGGATAGGAAATTAAATTTTGAAGCTCGAATGTGCCATCAAAAGTTTGCTATTTCTTAACGTTATATTTTTATTTAATATGGAAATATGAAATTTTGAAACCAAAGGGTGTAGTGACGTCACTCTAATGGTCGCCATTTTTTAATAGTGCAAAATATCGAAATTTAAAGTATCCTATATGTAAACATGGTCAATCAGCTACATCCATGCAAAATTTCATTTAAATCGGACCAGTGGTTCTTGCGTTATTGAGTAACACACAGACAGACAGACACACACCATCTCATTTTTATATATTAGTATGATATATAAACCTTATACACACATGAAAAAAACTGAGTCGTCAACACTATGGAATTAATGAAACAACCCCATGCTTTACCCGTCTCTGATTTGGTTTCAGAGCTATCATTGTCCGTGTGCGAACCTAAACGTCATGGCACCCTATTCCCATCTACCATTCGATGGATTATGGTAGGGGCTTCGGGCAGTGGAAAGACCAATGTTTTGCTGAACATTATTACCGCACCTCATGGCCTACGATTTCAAAATATTTATATTTTTGCCAAATCCTTGTACCAACCTCTGTACGTGTATCTGGAACAAATTATGTCATCGTTAAATAAAGAAGCCATGGGCTATTTTACATTCACGTCGCCTCAAGATGTCATTCAACCAGACCGCATTCAACCAGATTCCATTATAATTTTTGATCATATTGCAACTCAACGACAGGCCGTTATTAAAGAGTATTTTAGTATGGAACGCCATAAACAAGTGGATTGTTTTTATCTGGCTCTGACCAATTCTAACATTCCCAAACAGTTGATTCGTGACAATGCCAATCTCATCGTTCTCTTCCGCCAAGACACTAGAAATCTCTATCATATTTTTCAAGATCATGTGAATCCAGATATGTCCTTTACAGCTTTCACTCAATTGTGCGCCTCGTGTTTGAACCATCATCCCCATGCCTGTTTGGTCATAAATAAACAGAGTGAACGATGTGCGGGACGTTATCGCTTGGGTTTTGATCATTTTATTTCTGTTTTAAAAGACCTAGGGTTTGACATTTCCTATTCGTGTGTCTTTACCTTCACCATGGCGATCGCCATAGGGTACAAGAAACATGTTCAAATCATGCAGCGTATTATTGAGGCACGAAATACGATTCGACATAAATTTCGTGAATTACAACGTTTATAAAACGTCAATCCTTTACCCATGATAAAACATGCTCCATCATCAGTTGATGCCATGAGGTTCAAACCTAATGCTTCTACTGCTACTGCTGCTACCTCTCAAACCAAACCCTTAACAAGTTAAAAATTTACTCAAACAGATTCCACACGACATGTAAAATCCTCCTCTTCCTCCTCTAATGTTAGTGAACAAGAACAAGTAGAACAAGAAGAAGAAGAACAACATGAACAAAGTGAATGAGAAAGCGAATCCGTATTTAGTCCAGAAAGAAAAGAAACATCCTCACCCCTTCAACAGTTTCTAAAAACAAAACAAAAGGCATCCATCATAGCGGCAACGCCGTCTTCCTCCACATCGTCTCCGTTTTCACAAGTCTTGGCAACCCCTCAAAATAAAGCTTGACTCAAACACATTTTAATCAAACATTATGGGGCAACACTGGAACCGTATCTGACCCTTCTATTTATTGGAAAGACAGATACCACGTATGGTGTTCGCTATGAGAATGATAGTTTTAAAATTGGGGATCCATCAATTAAATTTGCTCGTACGAAAGCTGTCATTAAAAAGATCAACTATAAATTAACACCAGGTCTGTTAAAGCTGCTATTTTCTCGCACCCCTCTCAGCAAGATTTTACGCCCGAGGAACTTGCTAAATATAAATCTATTTTATTAGACACCAACGCTCACAAAAGAAACTATAAATCCTCTCAGCAGCTCAATGCCAATATATCCCAAAAATATAAAACCATCATTGCAAACATGTTTGGTAAGCAAAAACATCACTCTGCCTCTGGTGTAAGGTTTAAGAAATTAAAACCCTACGTAGATATAACCTTTTGGAATAATCCCAATCAGTTAGTAGAGCGCTTATACTTGCTTCATGCATCAAAACAAGCTGGTCACACTGGACATGGGGCAGAAATCGCCCACATTGAACAACAACTCCGAGATGCTAAAATTATCTTATAAGCCATCCCCCATCAAAGTGGGCATCGCGCATGATTTGCATAAACCAGCCCGACGCATTTATGAACGCCGTCGTGTCATTTCCAAAGGAATCGATGAACTTTGGCAGGCAGACTTGGTTGAAATGATACCTTATTCTAACGTTAACGACGGTGTACGCTATATGTTGACCGTCATTGATGTCTATTCCAAAATTGCTTTTGTTCAACCAGTAAAAAATAAAACTGGTGTCTTAGTCACAAAGGCCTTTCTACAAGGATTTCTCCAGTTTTCACAAATCTAAGGATATTCACCATTACACCACCTATAGCAATCTCAAAGCTAGCGTAGTTGAACGCTTCAATCGAACATTAAAAAGTTATATGTGGAAAGAGTTTACAATACACGGCTCCTACCGATGGATAGACTGGTTACCTCAACTTGTGTCACGATACAACAACACGATTCATTCCACTATTGGCATGAAACCTCGTCTCGTCACCAAAAACCTACCTAGACTCAATAGACTGCTTAACCCTATAAAAAGGGTTGACCCAAGGCGACATGCCCTTAAAATTGGGGATTTTGTTCGCATCAGTAAACATAGAAGTGTGTTTTCAAAATCGTACACTCCACAGTGGTCGACAGAAATTTTAAAAATTCGCCAAGTCAAACTAGGTCAACCAGTGACGTATATTTTAGAAGATCAAGACGGTCAACCCATCAAAGGACGATTCTATTATGAAAAAGTGCAAAAAACATTATATCCCAACGATTATCTCATTGAACGAGTAATTAAAGTCAAAGGTGCAAAATATTTTGTAAAGTGGTTAGGGTTTCCTTCCACGTTTAATTCATGGGCCAATAAACATGATTTTTTCTAATAAAATCCTATTTATTTATTCAATTAGACTAAACCACTCCCTCCCCCAAAACATGCATAGCTTTTTCACCTAGAGACTTGAAATTTATGGTGCGGGTAGACGAGGCAAATATCAATCATTCATGTCAAACAAACTATTTTGTCAACTTGACCGTTTCCAAAATAGTGATCATTTTTTTCAAAATTCATTTTCTTTCGACCTACACACTTGAAACTTGCTGCCCTCCTAGAGGGCATACCCACCTTTCATTAATGTCAAACAAACTTTTTCCCAAAATTCACCGTTTCCAAAATAATCAAAAATCCAAAACCAAGAATTTTCATTTTTTTTATAAATACCAACACACATTCATAGCCAAGAGCATGTCATCTCAACGCCAACAATAGCTCATTCGTTAAAATCCAACCATCCATTCGCCAATTATCGTCAATGTTCGCGAGAAGGTAGGCTATCATTTTTTTCCTCCTACACCCTTGAAACTTGCTGCCCAACTAGAGGGCATACCCACCTTTCATTAACGTCAAACAAACTTTTTCCCAAAATTTACCGTTTCCAAAATAATAAAAAATCCAAAACCAAGAATTTTCAATTTTTCTTTTTAAATACCAACACACATTCTTAGCAATAAAGACGTCATCCCAACGCCAACAATACCTCGTTCGTTAAAATCCGACGATGCGTACGGGAGATATCGGCAAAGTTCGTAGGAAAGTAGGCTGTGTAGCAGAACTCTCCCTATCTCACTACTCCGGTATTATGTTTCTGCACAATGGCTATTCAAATATTAACCCGCATAATGGTAATGCAGTCATCAATCATACTAATATATAACAAGATGTTCAGTAAAGAACATATAGCCTACTTTCTCCTAACTGCATGGGTATTGTTATAACTCTTTGTCCTTTTCAAGGAGTATAATTGAATGTTGGTTGTAGTAGCCTGTTGAAATACAACGTGCTATTGGGATATTAAACAAAAATATGAGGTACCCTTTGCTAGTGCTACGTCTGTAAAAAATTTCATTCAATTCGGTTCCACCGTGTTTGAATTGATATGGGGAATGGATTTGCACACCTACATGGCCGCTATTTGCAAACTATTGGGCTGATGACCTTGTAGTCAATCATAAGATGCTTTCCACAAAAAGGCATGTTGTTGCAAAATCTGGTAGAGATCAAATTATTAGGATGGTCGTAATTTGATTTAAGCTTTTATTATTTGGGTGGCCTTCATTCCCTTTCCGTCAAGATGGCGGCGATATAAAACATGACACTGAGGTGCCCTTTGCTAGTGCTACCTTTGTACCAAATTTCGTTCAATTCGGTTTCACTGTGTTTGAATTGATAGGGGAAATCGATTTGCACACATACTTGGCTACCATCTGCAAACTATTGGGCAGATGATCTTGCAGTTTGGTCAGAATATGCTTCCCACATAAAGATTTGTTGTTGCAAAATTTGGTAGAGACTAGATTATTAGGTTGGTCGTAATTACATTTTAGCTTTTAACATTTGGGTGGCCGCCATTACGTTTCCGTCAAGATGGCGGTGATATAAAACATGACACTGAGGTGCCCTTTGCTAGTGCTACGTCTGTACCAAATTTCGTTCCATTCGGTTTCACCGTGTTCGAATTGATAGGGGAATCGATTTTCACACAAAGATGGCCGCCATCCGCAAAATATTAGGCTAATGACCTATTAGTTTGGTCAAAGGATGCCCCCTCCATAAAGGTATGTTGTTGCAAAATTTGGTAGAGATCGGATGATTAGGTTAATCGTAATTTGATTTAAACTTTGAACATTTGTGTGGCCGCTATAACGTTTCCGTCAAGATGGCGGCGATATAAAACATGACACTGAGATGCCCTTTGCTAGTGCTACCTCTGTAACAAATTTCGTTCCATTCGGTTTCACCGTGTTCGAATTAATAGGGGGAATCGATTTTGACACAAAGATGGCCGCCATCCGCAAACTATTAAGCTAATGACCTATTAATTTGGTCAAAGGATGCTTCCTCCATAAAGGTATGTTGTTGCAAAATTTGGTGGAGATCGGATGATTAGGTTAGTCGTAATATGATTTAAGCTTTGAACATTTGTGTGGCCACCATTACGTTTCCTTCAAGATCGCGGCGGTATAAAACATGACACTGAGGTGCCTTTTGCTAGTACTACCTCTGTACCAAAGTTCGTTCCATTCTGTTCCACCGTGTTCGAATTAATAGGAGGAATCGATTTTCACACAAAGATGGCCGCCATCTGCAAACTATCAGGCTGATGACCTATTAGTTTGGTCAAACGATGCTCCCCCCATAAAGGTATGTTGTTGCAAAATTTGGTAGAGATCGGATGATTAGGTTAGTCGTAATTTGATTTAAGCTTTGAACATTTGTGTGACCGCCATTACGTTTCCGTCAATATGGCGGCGATATAAAACATGACACTGAGGTGTCCTTTGCTAGTGCTACTTTGTACCAAATTTCGTTCAATTCCCGTTCACCGTGTTCGAATTGATAGGAGGGGATAGACATTCAGACTACACACCTCACACACACACACACTCACACATACACACACCACAGACAGACACACTTTTTTTTCGCCCAGTGTTGATCTCATAAGTCTACTTTCATTTTTTGCAAAAATCGAAAGTAGGCTAAAAATGAGATGGTGTGTGTCTGTCGTCCTGTTACTCAATCACGCAATAACCACTGGTCCGAATGAAATGAAATTTTGCATGGATGTAGCCGATTTACCAGGTTTACACGTAGCCTCTTTTGGTTTCGATATTTTGCACTATTTAAAAATGGCGACTATTTCAGTAACGTCACTACACCCTTTGGATTCCAAATTTCATATATCCATTTTAAATTTAAAAAAAAGTCCTCTCGGCACGCCGGATGGCGGAGGTAGATTTCATCGGGCAAAATTGGGGATAGGCGAAAATAGGCAGAATATGCACGTTTTCGTAGAAGGATCTGACCTCATTTATTGCGAGAAAGTAGTTTATAATTGAAGCTTAATTATCTTTGTTTTTCGTCATTTTATGCATATTTTAAACATTTTATTGTCTTATGGGGACGGTAACCTTCTTGTCTTTTGGGGTACATTTTTATAATTGTGGTCACACTGTCCTTATGCAAGGTTTCGACACTGATGTGTAACTATCTAACGGTCTGTTAATTCTTCACGCAAAATTATATCTCCCGCAGAGATTTTGGTTGGTTCCTCAGTCTAGGGACTGCGACAACGCGGTCATGTAACCCCGTGTACTTTGGGTGAGTGTAGAATATGTCTGATAAACAGTGTGAATTGTGATGGCTGTATTAGTCTGTAATTCAGGTAAGGACTGCAGACGGTCAATTTCAAGCAGTAGTTCCTAATGTTGCTACCAGATACTACCGTCAACGACACCTAGCTCTGAACTTGGCTACGAGATGCCACCGCAACCAGCAACTCGCAACGAACGTTGGATCTTCCCCTCCAAAGCTAAGCATACTGAGGGATTTTTAGCGCTCTTAGAAAATCCGACGACTTTGGCCGGCTTTGAACCCGCGACCTTGGGCTTAGAAGTTCAGCATACTACCAGTTACGTCACCGAGGCCGCTTCTCACTTAGTCAGATGGAAAACTGAATGTGATCGCGTGCAAGTGCGTTGTCATGGCAACCTCTGATGGCTCATCCCTCATCAATTTAGTAGTGTTGTCATGGCAACCTCTGGTAGCTCTTGGCATTTTCTTATAATTCCGAAACCATTTTTCTCATCCCTTGGCGTAATGGTGGGTCATATCAAAAATTCTTTCAGACAAAAGTTGTAGGTAATTATTAGGGGAATATTGTCCATTTTGTAGGGTTTTGATATTGTGCCTATTAAGAGAGATATGATTAATGTTTCCCGAAAAACCCACTTTTTCCCACCCCTTTGGTCAATGGTTGGTGCTATCAAAAAACTCTTCAAACATAAATTTTTGGGCCTTATTCGGCACATAGTATGAACTTTGAATGGATTCGATATTTCAAATATTAAGAGAGTTATAGCGATATTTCACTTTTTCGAAAAATGACCCCCATTTTCACCCCCGTCGACCGATTATGCCCATTAACGAACTCGACCGAGATTTTTTAGGGATACATATAATGTAAACAAATCAAATTGATTGGTGCAAAATTGCGGTAGTTATCGTGTCCACAAAAAAGTGATATATATACAAAAATTATATATAAACTTTTTAACTGACGGTGGTTTTGGGGTGTAGGGGATGTGAAGCGTGAAGATATGTCGAAATTTTCCGCAAGTCGAAACATGGTACCCATTGCAATAGTTAGCTTTCTAATGAAATCTACCTAAAAGAACGCTAAGGAATAGCAAACTTTTGATGGCTCATACGAGCTTTAAAATTTAATTTTCTATCCGAAAGGGCCTTATCACTTTTCGTGTATCTCCAACGGTTAGCGAGTAATACCTATAAAACACGGTCAACGCAGTGCGGTGCATTATCTCTGTAATATAAACATGAAAGTTTGTCTTTTTTTTCTGAATTTTCACGGAAATTTGAGTTATTAACGCGCTTCAGACTGGTTTATGACGGTTGCGCGCAAAAACAAAATATTTGTCTGTCTGTCTGTCTGTCTGTCTGTCTCTCTGTCTGTCTGTCTGTGGATCAACGTAAGGTTTGGTACAGATGTCAATCAGAGGCACGAAAGTAATCATCGATGTAACTCTTCTCCGTACCTATCATAAAAGAGGGCATACCCCCTTAAGATACATGCTAAAAAGGGCGTATAAACACGAGATAACCCTCATTTTCCGCATCTCAATGTGAGAAACAAAACTCGGAGGCCCAACGGGCCCCGAAAACCACATTTTAAGGTTCTAAAACCAACAGTTTTTGAGATATTCCCAGAAAACTAATTTCATTTAATAAACTAATGAAAGAATTCAAGCCGGTAACCATGGCAACACAATCTCAGAAGTCCATCTATATCTGTAAGACGCAATGCAATTCCATTTATTACATTACTCTGAAAGTTTGCAAACGGCTATAAGGTTATCACGGAACCAACTTAAGCTGTAAAATTCATCAATATGTATATAATGCGCTTAAGGGTGTCAAGGGGTACTCTAGAATCTTTTCACGAGATTTACTCGTGCGGGTGTGGTACTGAAGGTCTATTATATCCTTATCCCTATATTATTACATTATTATTATTATTATTATTATTATTATTATTATTATTATCATTATACTATGGCGTACAAGGACAAGACAAAGCTCATTTTCAGCCCCGCGGTGACTCGGAGCCTACTACGTTTTAAGGCATCACAGATGTGGCCAGGAAGAGATGTCTGACTTTCTACGGACATGTATCATAGATGAAACCAACAAGACTAACTAACCGGCTTCTCATCTATTGGGGGAATAGAAAGAGTGTGACACCGTGGCTAACAGAAGTTAACAAGGACATCCAAGAACTGAAGATAATGAAAAGTGATATTAGAAGCCGATCACATCTCATATACTTAAACAGAAGAGTTTTCAGGACAGACCACCCTGTAAGAAAACCGGCATCATCTGGACAAAAGAGAGAAAGGAGAAACATAGCCAGAGAATGCGCGAATATTGGGCAAACATTAAGTCCCTCGCCAAGCTGAAAAGTTGAACGTCGTGGTCCTTAGCTGGCCCATCCGAAGGAAGAAGAACAAGAAGAAACTAATGAAGTAATGCAAGCCGGTAACCATGACAACAGTATCACAAGAGGTGACATCCAAATTTCCATCTATTTCTGTAAGAAGCAATGCCACTCAATTTATTAAATTTCTGCGAAAGTTTACAAATGGCTATAAGGTTATCGTGGAATCAAACATAGACTGTAAATATCAACAATGCTATTAAGGGGGTCAAGAGGTACCCTAGAATTTTTACACGTGACTTACACGTGCGATATGCGATATGTTGTACAGAAGGTCTAGTATATCTCCATTCAGCAACATTATTTTCAAAAATTCCTGGATTGGAATAGTGTTTTTTGCAGCTTTTGGGAATTTGGGCCATTGGAGGCTAATAATCCAGAATTTTCATACACCACAAGCTTTTATAATTTGTTAAAGGGGTCTTTCTGGGGATGGGGACTTTCCACGACGGTGAGGGTCAGTTTTAATTTGACATATATTGCGTTTCAGCTACGAGGTTTTCAATATTATTTTCACGTCAGGAAGTACACGTTAGTTGAATTTAGTTTGAGAGCACATTTTAAGTAATCATATTTTTGTCGACAAACGGGTTCATCGTAAAGATGATTTTGTTTGATACAGTGTGGTTGATATATCTTTATGTTTATGTTCGCCTATAACACATGTTCGGGTGCTTGGAGCATCGTAAAATTAGGTATTGTAACCATGAGTCAATACACCAATCACTTAGGAAACTCTTCAACGTACTTCTCATAGAAGGGTGGGTATCAGGAACAACTTTTCAAAATACATGCTAAAATAGGCGAAAAAAACAACAACAACAAAAAACAAAAAAAGAATTAGTTGCCTCCGTAGCGTAGCGGTCAGCAGGGTTAGCTGCCGCCCAGGAGGTTCTGGGTTCGATTCCCGGCTCTGCCACGAAATTTGAAAAGTGGTTCGAGGACTGGAACGGGGTCTACTCAGCCTCGGGTGTTCCAAATTAGTAGAGGGGGTTCGATTCCCACCTCAGCCATCCTCGAAGTTTTCCGTGGTTTCCCACTTCGTCTTCGGGCAAATGCCGGGATGGTACCTTCTTCAAGGCCACGGCCGCCTCCTTCCCTCTTCCTTGCCTATCCATCCTGACCATCCATTACCTTCCCTCATGAGGCCCCTGTTCGCTTTGCAGGTGAGGCCGCCTGGGCGAGGTGCCCATCGCACCTCACCAGTTGTATCCACTCCGATTAGATGTTCCCAGCTCTAGGACACTACCCGTAGAGGCGGTAGTGGTGAGTTCCCTCGCTGAGTCCGTGGGTTCCACCAACCTGGAGGGTAAAGGACTAAGAAAAGAAAAAGAGAAAAAGAAATAAGAATTATCCTAGAAAGACGACCAAAGCATATGTTGCGCTTCTCAATGTGTGACACAATACTAGGGAGTTTATAAAGGTCTCCGAAAACCACATTTTAAGGCCCTTAAATTAACAGTCTGCGATATACCCAGAAAACTAACTTCGTTCTGATAAACTTATGATAAAATGACAAGCCCCTAACCATTGCAACAGTAGCTCAATTGATAACGTCTGGTTATTAATACCGAAGACCGTTCGAAGAGCGGGTACTTCTGCTAGTATAATATAATCGTTGTGGTTATACGAGAATTGAGCAAGCCTTCATGAACTATTGCTGAATACATTCTCTTTACTCACATGAGGGCCTATTCATAAGGTATTTTAACCTCAATTTCACGCAGGAACATTATCGAAACAAGCAAAATATTAATGAAACTTAATTCCGTAATGCAGTATTATTGGAACGTGGAAATAAGTCACCATCTTGTGCACAATATTTGCATAGTCAAAATAGCCGTGGGGTTACCGCCTATGACTGTGAATCTAGAGATCTCGGGTTCGAATCCCGGATGGGTTAGGTATTCTTGCTACCAGATTATAATTTTAAACGATATTTATCATATCAATATGATTTTAAAAGAATCCATATGAAAAAACGTGTTGGTCTGTGAATCAAGAGGACCTGTTTATAAGGAATGTAAGGTTATAAGCGGTCTCGCGTCTATTAATCTAGTTGATCCATATCGTATTCTTTATTTAGGCTAGTGCTGGTGGAAGCTACAAGAGTACATTATGCAACGAGCCTATAATGGCTATAATTAAGACACGAGTGTCTTGATTACCATTATAGGCGAATTGCATACGACTGTTTATGCTCGACGATAATTATAACTTTATTATATGTTTTAACAAAAATATTCATAAATATCTGTTCAGTCACTAGAATGTTGTGTTCGGGTGCTGCGGTGAGTAGTATATCTCTTTTTTTTCAAGCTCTCTGGACAACCGACGCATGCGCTCTGTGTGCATCAATGCCATATGTTCAGATTGTGCATCAGTATTCAGTAAAACTGTCACCGAAGTCGTTTCAATACAACGCGCTGTGTAGAAATTGGATTTGAGGATATTAAGGTACAGTGCTATTTCTTGTCTCATATTCAACAGTTTATTTACGCGAACATATGGACGGTGCACTTTCGGTAATTTATATAGACATGTTGGATTTTGAGCGCATGCGCGAAGGTATCCTTATCTAATTGGTCACACAACGGTTTCTTGAGCTCTGATTGGTGGGAGAAACTGTTTCATAATGAAAAATAGTGTTATAATGAGCCTCATTGTGATACAGTTTTCTCACACATAATAGTTAGGGTCGAACATAAATCATCTAATAAAATGAGTTCCGTATTATAAACTACAATATCGGTAAAACACTTCCTTTTACAATAGATTAATATATGTGCCAATAATAGTATAAAATACCGGTGTATCAACAATTTCACGTGAGCTATGTCAGATGTTACACATCATATGCGACTACTGTAAGGCTCGTATGTTGTTGTTTTTTTCTTGCAACCCACCCCGGCTTCGCCCGGTATCTTTAACTGTTTATCCAGCATTAGCGTAAAAGGCGAATATTTTTGATTTCAATGAACTACGACCTATATCTGCTCTGAGAGTTGGAACGAGGTCACTCAGCCTGGTTAGGAAAAGCTATTCCCACCTCAGCTATCGTCGCAGTGCTTTTCCGTGGTTTCACACTTTTGCTCCTCGTGTAGCCTGTACCAGGATTATTCCTAACTGGAGGCCATGGCCACCTACTTCCCAATCCTCACCTGAAATTACCAACACTCACACTACCACTACAGACTCTAGAACAACACAGGTTATCAGACAGGTACTACGCGCACACAGGTACAGAGTCGGTCAACACATTCTTTGCATATAACTAAGTGACGGTACAATGTACGAGTATATAATCTCTACTTAGTATAAAACAAAATCCCCGATTCTTGGATATTCCGGGAAAACTCAAGAACCACTGGATGGATTTTGATGTGGTTTTCACCATTATGCAAAGGAAGATTTCTGTATAAAATTATTTAATTATGACCAAAGTAAGTAAAGCAGTAACGATTTCATTGAATCGAGTAAAAGGAAAAACCTATCGCCCATGCGCCTGTTAATCTTACGCTGGGTAAACCGTTCAAAATCTCTCTTTTTTTCAAGCTCTCTGGACAACCGACGCATGCGCTCTGTGTGCTTCAATGCCATATGATCAGATTGTGCATCAGTATTCAGTAAAACAGTGTAAGAATTGTTCAGCTTGAAAAGTTCTACAAAAAAGTGCATGACAGCACATCTCCTTCTTTAATGCATCGCCCACTATAACTGTTTTCACGTATTCATTTCTTCCAACAATCTACATTGAATTACCAACTTCCTAGCTAGTGAGCGTGTCTATCACCCCAGTTTCAGCCTTCGTTCCGCAGAATACACAGTCAAGTTTAGATTATACGGAAGGGGGATTTGTGTTTCATGCACCTCGCCGTTCTTAAATTACGTCTGACAAGAATTCGTTGCACATGCTATCTCCATAACAAGTCCAGTCAGTGATTTTAACCCATCATGTCGAGACGGAAAACGGATATTGTTCATAGTTCATTGAAATCAAAAATACGACTTTTTAGCTAACGCTGGGTAAACCGTTCAAGATACCGGGCGAAGCCGGGTTGCTAGTAAAAACTAAATAACTAAATGCATTTGTAATTCAGGCGATGATTGGGTAGGAAGTAGCCGTGGCCTTGGGTTAGGAACCACCGCGGCATTCGCATTGAGTAGAAATAGAAATCCACGGAAAAACACTTCCAGGATGGTGGAGGTGGGTATTGAACCCGTCTTTTCTCAGTTTTGCCTCATAAGGCTGAGTGTAACCTGTTCCAGCTCTCCGACCAGAATTTAAAGTTTTTGCCAGAACCGGGATTTAAATCCGGACCTCTGGAGTGACAGCAAAGAATGATAAATTCTACACCACGAGGTCGTAAGGATCAAATTTAAATAAAGCCACGGTGTCTCCTGCAAAAATCGTAGGACCAGTAACAAAATCGTTCATTTCCACAGATTATACATAGATTCCCACCACACATCCAACGACACTGGGTTACATGACTACGATGTTGCAAAGACCTTAATTTAATAAACAACCATAACAATCATGAAATTAAGGTCCTGACATCTGAATTCTAATGAAAATTTTATTTGAGTATTTTCTTTGGAATCCAGAGGAGAAAGGTTGGTTGGTTGGTTCTTAAGTTTAGGGGCTGCGATAACGCGGTCATGTAGCCCCGTGTACTTTGGGTGTGTGTAGAATCTGTCTGATAACCGGTGTTAATTGTGATGACTGTAATAGTGTGTGTTATCTGTTTTTAATTTAAGTACTGCAACTTAGAATTTTTCAAATAGTTCCTACTTTTGCCGCCAAGCGCCACCGTCAACGACTACTAGGCCAAGTTCAGAACTTAGCTACTAGACGCCTCCACAGTCGGCTGTTGGCAACGAACGTAGAAATCTAAGAGCGTCGTTTACATTCTTAACCTATATAATTTAGCTTCACACAGGTGCAATTAGTGGAAGGTTCTTTAACATGCCATAAATCTATGACATGGGACCGCCGGCTTTATTTCCCCTCCGAAGGAAGGCATACTGAGGGATTTTAACGCTCTTAAAAAATCCGACGGCTTCGGCCCGGTTTGAACCCGAGTATTATCTTTGGAATCCAGTGGAGAATAGCGGGCTATTTATAAAGCTCCACGACTGTTCTAAGGCGCCGCTGACGCTACGCGACGCCCAAACAATACAGTAGCTTAGCCGAGTATCGGGTAGGACGAGGGCAAGCGGGCGCGGCTCAGTGCATTCGGACATGATGTGGCTAGCGAGCACGGCCGTGGGAACTTACGCAGCTGCTTGCTCAACCAAAACCAAAACCAAATCCCTCTCTCTCCCTACTTTACAATACTACAGCCAGCTAAAAGCAACACAACACCTAGGTACGAACGTGATTTGTCGCCGCACTCTGTAATCCAGTCAAGTTACAACAGCTTTGCTCAATACTGTTTTGGCGATTACTGAAGTCAACAAATGTTCATTTTCATGACAGTTATTACTATGAAATCAATGGATTCTCTTTCAGTGACTCCACTGAGCATTTGTAATGCAAACACGACATTTGATCAGGCAAGACCAATAAATTAATGATACCACGCAATGTCATACTAAGACGGGAAGTATCAGGTAAGACAGGTCGAAACCTGTCATGAAACGTTCTGCACGCAATCGTTGTACTATAGGAGGACAACGTGCTGAAAATCAGCTGCCAGATCGAAGTGCAAGTCTTCGAAATCGTACCTGGAATCCTGGTACGCATGCATGACGGCTGGGGGAGCTAGACATCCCTGTGGCACTCGGAGTAGTAGCGAGACGGGGCGTATATGCTGACTGGAGCGTGAGGCTGCTTCCCACCGGCCTTGAGCACTTGGGCCGTCAGGGCTGACCCATCCAACATGTATGGCACTCGTTACTTCCCATTGATTTATACGAGTTCAAACTGGCGGCTGATTTTTCACACGTTGTCTTCTTGTAGTACAACGATTGCGTCCACAAAGTTTCAAGATAAGTTTCGACCTGTCTTACCTGATCCTCCTCTTGTAAGTCACAGATAATAAAGAAGATTATGGTGTAACTTACAAACTACAAATTGTATTGTATGTCTACCCCTTATTATTCCCGTTTTCCAACGGGGTCGGGGATGAGATGCGATGGAAGTCTTTGTGGCGATGGTTTTGACGGCCGGATGCCCTTCCTGACGCCAATCTCATGAGAGGAGTTAATGAGAGATGAAATGAATGATGGTGAATGAAACTGGGCAAGGATGTGGAAGGAAGCGGCCGTGGCCTGTCAGAAGGTACCGTCCCAGCATTTGCCTGGTGTTGAAAATGGGGAAACCACGGAAAACCATTTCAAGGACAGCCGACGGTGGGGCTTGAACCCACGCGTCTACCGAGTCAGCAGAGAGCTTGGCCCCATAACCTAATGCTGCGCTTTAGCCAGCGTAGCCACTGCTGTCGGTACTTACAAACTACAAATAAAGTGCATAATTATGCTTGCCTGAGAATGTCAGCTTACCACCAGTCAGTTGCATTATGTGCTGATATTATACTTTTTAATTAACGATTTTTATTATATTTAAATTGCAGACAATGGCAACAGCAGGGTATTTTAATTGAACAACCGTAGGTTCCCCATCAAGATCAATTATTTGAAGTAGTTCCAACTTAGGCTACCAGGTATGCCACTGTCACTGACACCTCGCGGCGAATGTTGGATCTTTATAGAGCGTTTTTAACCCAAATAACCAACAAACGTTGGTTACACAGTTTCTTTTACATGCCATAAATCTATGACATGGACCCAGCAGATTTACTTCCCCTGCGAAGGAAAGCATCCTGAAGGATTTTAACGCTCTTAAAAATCCAACGACTTCGGTCAGGTTTGAACCCGAAATCTTGGGCATAGCAGTTCAGCATGCTACCGATTTTTGTATTCATGCTATTATAAGTGAGAAAATTGCATTTTGATAGTGTTTTGATCATGGTTTTTGCAATCAACCGATGCCTGATAAGTTGTATGTGAGAAACAAGATGTTCAGTAAATAACATGTAGCCTACTTTCTCCTAAATACATGGGTATTGTTATAAATCTTTGTCCTTTTCAGGGAGCATAATCGAATGTTGGTTGTAGTAGCTTGTTGAAATACTACGTGCTATAGGGATATTAAACATGAATATGAGGTGCCCTTTGCTAGTGCTACCTCTGTAAAAAATGCATTTAATTCATTTAATTCAGTTTCACCGTGTTCGAATTGATATGGGGAATCGATTTGCACACATACAGGGCCTCTATCTGCAAACTATTGGGCTGATGACCTTGTAGATCATTCAAGAGATGCTTCCCACAAAAAGGTATGTTGTTGCAAAATTTGGCAGAGATCAAATGATTAGGTTGGTCGCATTTAGGAGAAAGTAGGCTATATGTTCTTTACTGAACATCTTGTTACCTATAACATCCTTATTAAATTGAGGTCCGAGATCTGGAAAGACTTCTACACTACAAAGGCTAAGATGGGCAAACAATGGATTTAAATTTAGAAATTGTTTGTGTATCATATTTTACACAGATCAGGGCAGACACAGACCAGGAAGTATGACATTTTGTGACTTTGCTGGCAGTACATAGGTATCACCACAGGGTCTGAAAAGTCATGTCCTTCCACGATAAACTATTCCGACATCACTCTGGAATTTTGTACGGTGATAAAGGAAACTACCAATACACCTATGTGACTTTTGAAAAACTGGTAACTAAAAAACCATCATGGCGGCCAAGCGAAGTTGGGACTTTTAAATGAACGTTTCTCGCGATTTAACCAACCAAACGCAATTAAACGTGGTACAGTAGGCCATATGTTTTTACACGTTGTAATGCACCGACATCTAACTTCGTTCAATTGTTTACATAACCTCAAGATGGCCGCTGTACGAAATATTTCACCGGCATTCTATATCTCCGAAACGATTACCGGTATCACCCTGAAATTTTGTACCGAGATAAAGGGTACTGCTGGAAATTCACCTATGAGACTTTCAAAAATCGGTTAACTACAAAACGAACATGGCAGCCAAGCGAAGTTGAAAGTTTTAATAGACATTTCTCGCGATTTAATAATCCAAGCGCAATGAAACTTGGTACAGCAAATGTTTATACACATTGTAATCTACTGGTATTTAATTTAGTTCAATTGTTTACATAACCTCAAGATGGCGGTTGTGCAAATTTTAAAATTAAGTTTTTTATTTCTTGTACCGTAATCATGCGATCGAAGTAAAAGTTTGAATAAAGAACCTACGCAATAATTTTCCTTTAATGGTACATGACTCTATGGCCTATACATATAACAATCCATCATGGCGACCATCCGAATTATTTTGACGGATCTCAATATCTACGAATCTATTACAGCAATCAAACTGATCTTTTTATGTTCATAGGGGCTATGAATATAAGTTCATCTATGGGACATTCAATAAACTGGTGATCACAAATCCAGCATGGCGGCGACGCGAAGTAGACTATAAATATTCACATGAACGTTTCTCGCAATTTAACCATCCGAGTGCAGCGACACTTGGTACAGTAAATCCTTATACAAATGTTAATCCACTAGCATCTAATTTATTTATTACAATTGTTTCCATAACCACAAGATGGCAGCTGTGCGAAATTTTAAAATCTCGTTTTTACTTCTTGTATCCTAATCATGCGATTGAAGTTTGAATACTACACGTACACAATAATCTTCATGTTACAGGACATAACTCTAAGACCTACATACTGTATATAAAAATCCAACATGGCGTTCATCCGCAATATTTAGTCGGTTCTCAATATCTACGAATCTATTACAGCAATCAAACTGAAATTTTGTACGTTGATAGTGGCAATTAACATAATTAGGTTATATGAAAGTGGACTTTAGTTCCTCACGGAACTACTTGTTTATGATACGTTCGGATTATCAAAGATTGCCTGGAACATTCCACTCCAAAAAAATAATAATTGGGAAACAGTGTTCGAAATAAACTTTCGAAGGAATATACAAGGAGACATGTTGACACGAATGTTGACATTTATATCAGTCAGTCACGGAAACTTTGTAACCAAGTATTTCGTATACTTCTTTTATTTTTAAGCCATGTTCTATATGGCATTGTAATTGCTCAGTCTTCATGAATACTATCATGTTATTAGTAGTTACAATTTTGACACCCACCACAACGTGCAGTTTTATATAGACATTTTCCTTCTGCGGTGAATTGTAAATGTCAGTCAGTCACATATGGAATAATTCATTTTATTCATCTAGAAATAGGTAATTCAGAGTGTATGGAATTACGTTCTACGTTATACTAGATGTAGTAGGTGTTTGTCTATCTGAGAAAATCAACTAGTCTTGGAACGCTGGTTAGAATTGAGTAGTATTTAAATACAAGATGTCCCTGTCGGAGGATTTTGATAGTATTTGAAACTCACTTTCTGGAGCATAGTTCAAATAATATTCTCGCGTTGTACAGAACACATCACTTTAAAGGAGCATTTACCTTCTATTTTCTCCCACATTTTGATACCAGTCGAGCGCAAATAAAACATTGCGCTGTGGCAAACATTCTTGGCTGTCACCACTGAGGTTCAGGTTTGATTCCCAACGGTCAATAAATTAATTCTAGCCTTAGTCCTGGAACGAGGTACACTCAATCTCGTGATCAAAAACTAAGAAGAGTCATGTTCGATTCCTACCCCAGCCATCCTGGAAGTGGCTTTTCCAGGCAAATGCCTCCTAACTGAGGTCACGACCGTATCCTCCCCAATCTTATCTGAATTAAGAATTTACATACACTAATTAAGCCATCACAATATCACAGGTTATCAGACTAACTCCAAATACTCTCATGAACACGGGGCTACGTTACCATGATGTCGCGAAGCCCCTAAATCAATCAACAACATAGCTCTAGAAGGTGAATATAAGGAGCTATTTAGACAACGCCCGGTGATATCCGCACACCTTGTCGTACTGTACGTACGTAATGGAATCCACAACTTCAATTATTGTGAACTACTGGAGCATTTGATATTAGAAATGACCTCGCTGTGGGTGAGAAATGATGACGATTACTCAGAAGACTGGAGAAATTGACCACTTTACCTCACGAGATAAGAAAGGTACGCATTCTTCCAAGAGAGTAATTAATAAATTGTGGCATCCCACGGAGCGACGCAGGATCTGTCTGGGGGTAAATTGCAGGGTAATTATGCAGAACGAGGGAGCTATGCAGCACGCACAAAGAGTTAAATTAGCGGGGATTACACTTCCCTTCTCCCACGCTGATATTTTTAACCACTGATGCTTTACTTAATTGCTGTGGTTCTCAAATGGTGGTACGCAAGATTCTCCTAGGTGGTGCAACACCCCAGGGTCATAACGTTCAAGTGATTGTTCTAAGAAACGAATAGTTACTATCGTAAAGCCCTGTCCTCAAAGATACTAGCACTGAGTACTAAACACAGTATTATTTGGGAATATTTGTTTAACTTATTTACGCGAAAATTCCCCTACAGGAGAGCGATTAAACTTGATAACATTGAAGTCATTTGGAGGTGTGCCTCCGCTCCTCCCAAAATCTCACCAATCGCGCGGAATGCTCCCTCTTCCTCTCATCAGTCCACTTTTTCCCAGGTTGCCGTAATGATCTTGGTTCAAACTTAACATTCGCGATTTTCGTCTGGCACTCAGTTCAGTCTTCGAAATTTTGTCTACTGATTACTTGTGAGTCTCTTTGTACCCCTTTAAGCCAATCTGTGCCGCATTTTCTCTGTGTTATGATACCGAGTAATTTCTTTGGCAATCTGGAGTTGGCCATTCTGTGGATGTGAGTGTAAAATTTGGCTCTGCGTTTTCTAATTTCGTCTGTTATCGTAATGGTCTTTTGATAGAGTTCAGTACTAGATCTATTCATCCAAATGGCGTTTCTGTTGATTGCTCCATAGATCTTCTGGAGAATTTTTCGTTGCTGCTTTTCCAGTTCCCTAATCTTGGAATGACCATCGATTACTATTGTTTCAGCCGCATATGTTGCTTCTGGAAGAATAACTGTTTTATAATGTCGTAATTTGGCGTTCGTCGAAATGCATTTCTAACCTCTTTAAATTTCATAGTGATTCAAGGAGCAACGAAATTCGACATGCAAGCTACCCTCTGGGTGTCAAATTACAAAGCGTGCACTCGGCACCCGAGGCCATACGATTATTGATTATTATTATTATTATTATTATTATTATTATTATTATTATTATTATTATTATTAACATTATTAATAATAATAATAAAAATAATAGTTACAAACTTTTACTGTACAACATTTCGAAAGAATGTACACATTTTATGAATTTTCTTTCTAATCCTACTAATTTATTTATCTTGCAAATTTACAATAATATTGAATTACATTGTTACAACATGGGAAATATATATAAGATGCCAAATAGTCAAATATAGTAACAATAATACAATATCAATACTTACGTTATTGATCTCGCTCACATCTTGGAAGACATGTCTCATTTCGAATTTTATTTTGCCGAAGATCGGTCAATCATGGCCCCTGTGCCGTAGAAGTCTTGCCATATTTCTTCTCTTTTCCTGTGTAGTATTCTTAGTAAGATTTCTGATCCACTGATACTTGGTAGTGTCAGTAAATTACTCAGGTCTTTCATGGGAAAGGTCTCTAATCTTGACCGTGTAGTCTTTGCAACATGATAAAACCATTTGGAATACGAATATCAAATTCATACAGTGCAGAAAGAGTAATCACATATGCTATTGACAGATACAAACTTGTGTGTAGTATACTTATCATTGATTACGATTTCTTTAAAATTATATAATGGCTTAGTCAAATAACAAGTTCTACTTATATGTTTCATGCATTAAAAACAAGATGTTCAGTAAAAAACATACAGCCTACTTTCTCCTAAATGCATGGGTATTGTTATAACTCTTTGTCATTTTCAAGGAGTATAATTGAATGTTGGTTGTAGTAGCTTGTTGAAATACAACGTGTTATAGGATATTAAACATGAATATGAGGTGCACTTTGCTAGTGCTAACTCTGTACAAAATTACTTTCAAATCGGTTTCACCGTGTTTGAATTTATATGGTGAATCGATATGCACACATACATGGGCACTATCTGCAAACTATTGGACATATGACCTTGTAGTTCAGTCAAAGGATGCTTCCCACAAAAGGGTATGTCGTTGCAAAATTTGGTAGGAATCAAATGATTATGTTCGTCGTAATTTGATTTAAGCTTTTAACATTTTGGTGGCCGCCATTCCGGTTCTGTCAAGATGGCCATGATATAAAACATGACACTGAGTTGCCTTTTACGAGTGCTACCTCTGTACCAAATATCGTTCACTTCGGTTGCACCGTGTTTGAATTGATAGGGAGAATCGATTTGCACAATACATGGCCGCTATCTGCATTCTTTCGGGCTGATGACCTTGTAGTTTGGTCAAAAGATGCATACCACATAAAGGTATGTTGTTGCAAAATTTAGTAGAGATCAGATAATTAGGTTAGTCGTAATTTGATTTAAGATTTTAACATTTGGGTGGCCACCATAACGTTTTCGTCAAGATGGCGGCGATATGAAACATAACACTGAGTTTCTTTTTGAAGTGCTACCTCTGTACCAAATTTTGTTCAATTCGGTTTCACCGTGTTTGAATACGTACGGGGAATCGATTTGCACACATACATTGCCGCCATCCGCAAATTATTGGGCTGATGACCTTGTAGTTCAGAAAAAAGATTCTTCTTACATAAAGGTATAATGTTGCAAAATTTGGTATAGATCAGATGATTAGGTTGGTCGTAATTTGATTCAAGCTTTCAACATTTGGTTGGCCGCCATTACGTTTTCGTCATGATGGCGGCGATATAAAACATGACACTGAGGTTCCCTTTGTTGGTGCTACCTCTGTACCAAATTTCGTTCAATTTGGTTTCACCGTGTTTGAATAGATAGGAGTAATCGATTTGCACAGATACATGGCTGACATCTGCAAACTATTGGGCTGATGACCTTGTAGTTTAGTCAAAAGACGCTCGCCATAAAAATATATGTTGTTGCAACATTTGGTAGAGATCGGATGATTAGGTTAGTCCTAATTTGATTTAAGCTTTTAACATTATGGTGGCCGCCATTACGTTTCTGTCAAGATGGCGGCAATATAAAAGATGACACTGAGATGTTCTTTGACAGTGCTACCTCTGTACCAAATTTAGTTCCATTCGGTTTCACCGTGTTTGAATAGATAGGGGAATCGATTTGCAAACATACATGGCCGCAATCCGAAAAGTTTGGCCAAACCATTCTTCATACATAACGGTATAATGTTGCAAAATTCGGTACAGATAAGATGATTAGGTTGGTCGTAATTTTATTTAAGCTTTTAGCATTCGGTTGGCCGCCATTACGTTTTCGTCAAGATGGCGGTGATATAAAACATATAACTGAGGTGTCCTTTGCTAATGCTACCTCTGTACTACAGTAAATGTCGTTCAATTCGGTTTCACAGTGTTTGAATTGATAGGGGGAATCGATTTACACACATACATGGCCGCCATCCGCAAAGTATTGGGCTGATGACCTAGTAGTCAGGTCCAAAGATGCTTACCACATAAAGGTATCATGTTGCAAAATTTGGTAGAGATCGGATGATTACGTTAGTCGTAATTTGATTTAAGCTTTGAACATTTGGGTGGCCACCATTACGTTTACGTAAAGATGGCGGCGACATAAAACATGACACTGAGGTGCCCTTTGCTGGTGCAACCTCTGTACCAAATATCTTTCAATTCGGTTTCACCGTGTTCGAATTGATAGGGGGGGGGGGGGGGACACATTCAGAGTACACACACTCACAGACACACAGACTCACAGACACACACATACACACACATACAGACACACAACTTTTTGCCCTGTGTTGATCTTATAAGTCTACTTTCATTTTTTGCAAAAATCGAAAGTAGGCTAATAATGAATAAGAAAGAAAAAAAAACATTCCGTGTGTATAAACTTGTAGGCACAAATAATTATATTTTGAATAATCATTTTGTCTTGATTTTCTTTGAATTCTTTTTATTTAATTGGGAGTATGTTATATAATTTTGGTGAGAAATCCAGCAGGTTCCATTTGCTATAATTAACTTGGCTTGATATTAATAGAGTGATTTTCTATAATACGTCTGGTTTCATACCTCTGATTGTACATCGAATTGTACGTGCATGATACGCAAGTAACAGAGTGTTGCCATATTACCAATATAAGATCAATAAAGTAATCTATTGACCTGATTTTAGAAACTAACCGAGTTATGAATAGGTTATCCGACTCCGCAGCTAACATGCTATAAATGATAGCGAGGTAGATAATAATAATAATATTGGTTTTACGTCCCTTTTAACTACTGCGGCTTTTTGGGAATCCCGTGTGCCAGAATATTGCCCCGAAGGGCATATAAATCTATGGACACGTCTTCTTTGCATTTAAGCACCATCAAATGCCAACAGACTGAGCCAGGATTCAATACTGCAACCTCAGGCACATAGGTGAGAACTTAACACTGCACAGCGAATTATAATGTATATTAGACTGAGAAATATAAGATTCTATCTGCAAGTGTGCCTCGTTGCGTAGTGGCTAGCATTCTTGGCTATTCCCGGCTGTGTCAGGAAATTTAATTCTGGTCTGAGGACTGGAACAGGGTACACTCATCCTTGTGAGACAAACCTGAGAAGAGTTGGGTTCGATTCCTACCTTAGTCATACTGGAAGTGGTTTTCCGTGGTTTCCCACTTCTACGGCATGCAAATTACAGAATTGTACCTAACTTAAGGGCACGGTCTCTTCCTAACCAAATATTGCCTCAATTACAAGTGCACAAACTAGCACTGACATCACAGTGACACAGGTTATCAGAGAACTCCTACACATACCCAAGTACACGGGGTTACATGCCCACGATGTCACAGAGCTCTATATTATGTAAACATTTGCATGTGAATAAATATTATATCACAGACTAAAAATAAAAAATATCTCATGAAGTTTTTCAGTAAATTGGTCGTAAATTATTTCGACCGACTGAAAACCATGAATCAATTTTTAATATGGCAACACTGGAAAATGACTTCAAGGATTACTAAATTAATTATTCATCACGACGCTGAGATCATCAATTTGAAAAAAAATGTACCAGGCCTCTCCGGAGGTCACTCGCCATTGTTATTATTATGAAAGAATTGTTATTTCATTGAAAGGTTGAGGTGTGTATTGGTCTCGTAGTAAATATTTACTATCTAAATTCTAGTAGATTTACGTGACCGTTAATCCCGTGATCATAGATCCCAAGACATTATTTCAATGTGGAATCCGAACCACATTACGTAACAATTATCTACAAAAATCTCACAACCATTAACCAGAAATGGAACCCGGCCTACACTGGTGAGAGGCAAGAAACCTTGACTACTACTCCATCACGTCCGTCCTGTGTTGTCGTGATGACTGTAGGAATACTAACGTACTACGTCTCTCATTCACGCAAAATCTACTCCATCGGTTTACCTGACCATTTTGCATAAACATAATGTATATTTTAGAACTAAAAAGGTTCATTCTGGTTCCGTATTGATTAACTAATTGAGTAATAAATAGGTTGAAAGCTGCACCTAATCAATACAGTCATCCCTTGTTGTACGCGTTCTCACTTTACGCGTTTTCGCTATAACGCGATTTTGAAACAAGTGTTCAGTAAAGAACATACAGCCTACTTTCTCCTAAATGCATGGGTATTGCTATAACTCCTTGTCCTTTTCAAGGAGTATAATTGAATGTTGGTTGTATTAGCTTGTTGAAATACAACGTGTTATACGGATATTAAAAATGAATATGAGGTGCCCTTTGCTAGTGCTACCTCTGTACAAAATTTCATTCAATTCGGTTTCACCGTGTTTGAATTGATATGGTGAATCGATTTGCACACATACATGGCCGCCATATGCAAACTATTGGACTGATGACCTTGTAGATCAGTCAAACGATGCTTCTCCCAAAGAGGTATATTGATGCAAAATTTGGTAGAGATCAAATAATTAGGTTGGTCGTAATTTGATTTAAGCTTTTAACATTTGGGTGGCCGCCATTCCGTTTCCGTCAAGATGGCGGCGATATAAAACATGACGCTGAGGTGCCTTTTGCTAGTGCTATCTCTGTACCAAATTTCGATCAATTCGGTTTTACCGTGTTTGAAATGATAAGGGGAATCGATTTGCACACATACATGGCCGCCATATGCAAACTATTGGACTGATGACCTTGTAGCTTGGGCAAAGAACGCTTCTCACATAAAGGTATATTGTTGCAAAATTTGGTAGAGATCAGATGATTAGGTTGCTCGTAATTTGATTTGAGCTTTTAACATTTGGGTGGCCGCCAATACGTTTTCGTCCAGATGGCGACGATATAAAACATGACACTGAGTTGCCTTTTGCAAGTGCTACCTCTCTACTAAATTTCGTACAATTCGTTTTCACCGTGTTTGAATACAGGGTGAATCGATTTGCACACATACATGGCCGCTATCTGCAAACTGTTCGGCTGATGACCTTGTCGTTTAATCAAAAGATGCTTCTCACATAAAGGTATGTTGTTGCAAAATGTGGTAGAGATCAGATGATTAGGTTGGTCGTAATTTGCTTTAAGTGTTTAATATTTGGCTGGCCGCCATTACGTTTCCGTCAAGATGGTGGCGATATAAACCATGACACTGAGGTGCCTTTTGCTAGTGCTACCTCTGTACTAAATTTCGTTCAATTCTGTTTCACCGTGTTTGAATAGACAGGGGTAATCGATTTGCACAGATACATGGCCGCCATCCGCAAATTATTGGGCAGATGACCTTGTATTTCGGCCAAAAGATTCTTCGTACATGACGGTATAATGTTGAAAAATTTGGTGGAGATCAGATGATTATGTTGGTCGTAATTTGATTTAAGCTTTTAAAATTTGGGTGGCCGCCATTACGTTTTCGTCAAGATGGCGGCGATATAAAGCTTGACACTGACGTACCCTTTGCTTATGCTACCTATGTACCAAATTTCATTCAGTTCTCTTTCACCGTGTTTGAGTAGATAGGGGTAATCGATTTGCACACATACATGGCCATCCGCAAATTATAGGGCTGATGACCTTGTAGTTTGGTCAAAATATTTTTCATACTGAAAGGTAATTGTTCCAAACTTGGTAGAGATTAGATGATTTGGTTGGTCGTAATTTGATTTAAGGTTTTAACATTTGTGTGGCCGCCATTACGTTTTCGTCAAGATGGCGGCGATATAAAACATGACACTGCGGTGCCCTTTGCTAGTGCTACCTCTGTACCAAATTTCGTTCAATTCGGTTTCACCGTGTTCGAATTGATAGAGGGGACAGACATTCAGAGTACACACACTCACACTCAGACAAACATACACATACACAATTTTTCGCCCTGTGTTGATCGCATAAGTCTACTTTCATTTTTTGCAAAATTCGAAGGTAGGCTAAAAATGGGCATAGTTATATAAATTAAAACAACATTTACAAATTAATTGGGGATTCACAATCAACCAGTGGGACGATTTCGTGATGAAGTGTGCAGCGCTGCAAGGTGGCGTGTAGTCAGAGTGCTGAATAGCTGTGTTGCGTTGTTTCAGTGTTGACGGGTGGCATGTGGTCATTATTAAAGAGAGCATTGAGTTAACAATCTGTGTTTTATTGTTTCTAAAAACGTTATGGAGAAAAGAGAGTGTGATCAAAATCCTTCCAAAAGCAATGGAAATCGATAACACTGAAGAAAAGCTGGAAGTTATAAAGCGGTATAAGCGCACTGTGAACAAAGCCAGAACTACAGGAATCTCAGAATCAACTCTGAGAAACATGAGAAGTCAAGCAGAGAAAATTAAAGAAAGCTGCAAAAGTGTGACCAGAATGACGTCATCCAAGATAACACAAATAAGGGCGCCAATTATGGAGAAAATGGAACGAATGTTGGCCCAATTGATTGAACATCAAACTAAACGTTTGATCCCGATATCCACCATGGTTTTTCAGGCTAAGCTAAAGCAAAAGCTCAGAACTAAAAGCATCCTATCCAGACTCTGAGGTGCAATCTCTAGCTGCAAGTGCTGATTGGTTTGAACGTTTCAAAGGACGACATGTTTCTTTTTCCATTGAAAAAGTCCCTATCTCCTATCTAACCCATAATATAATAAATTCACTTCACGCGTTTTCGTATTACGCGACGATTACTCGGAACGAATTCATCGCTTAAATCGAGGGATACCTGTACTTGTTATTGAATAAGGATCACCAATGACGAAAATCACGACATGCATGTCATACGTTAAAGAACCCATTTGAATTCAGTAGGCCGTGTTCATAATGGCAAAATTAATCTAGGGAATTTCCGCCGACACAAAGTACCTCCATTCTCTATTAGAAAGCGCTATAGTGTGAAGGAGCTTAGATATTTAACTTCGTTGACTTTCATAGCGTTCCAAGGAACGAAATTCGACATTCAAGCTGCCCTCTGGGTGTCACTTAACAAAGCTTGCAGCCGAGGCCATACGATATTATTATTATTATTATTATTATTATTATTATTATTATTATTATTATTATTATTATTATTATTATTATTATTATTATTATTATTATTATTATTATTATTGCTCAAATAGTGTATATACCAGGGTTATACAAAGGACTATTGCCGTCCCGGAATATTCGATCGTTTCAATATGGTGGTAAAAGGTAGGCCTCCGTTTCATTTCTGTAGCAGGCGCTGCCGCGTCAGTAGGAATAAAAGAGCGGTTCTGGCGCAGGGGCTAATGCGCAAGATGGCCACCGTGCGCAACCAGCCTATGTTATTCTTATGGAGGGGACAGTCATTGCTGGCGCATGGGCTAATGCGCAAGATGGCCGCCAAACCTGAGACTGTGTATGACGGCACAGGGAGAGGTCGGCCATGTAGTTGCTAAATGGAATATTTATTATTATTATTATTATTATTATTATTATTGATTGATCATGTGCAATCAAGACCAGCCTTATTTTGTCCACCTCTTGCTGTAGTGGCTAGCATTCTTGAATGTTACTGCAAAGGCCCGGGTTCGATTCCTGGCCCTGCCAAGAACGGGTACACACAGCCTTGTAAGGCAAAACTGACAGGAGCTGGGTTTTGATTCATACCTCAGCCATTCTGCCTAACCCAACTTCACCTAACCTAACCTAACCTAACTTATCCTAACCTAACCTAACTTCCCCTTACCTAACCTAACCTAACTTAACCTAACCTAACCTAACTTCACCTAACCTAACCTAACCTAACTTCACCTAACCTAACTTTACCTAACCTAACCTATCTTTACCTAACCAAATCTAACCCAACTTAACCTAACCTAACCTAACTTAAAAATGAGAGAAATAAAAAGTGAAAGCAAAAAGTGTAAGCAAAAAGTAAGAGCAAATGTGAGAGCACAAATAATAAACTAACCCACAGAAACCTCATTTAAAAATTTTAGATTTTACATTTTAACATTTTACATTTTAACATTTTAGATTTTTGATTTTTTTCATTTTACATTTTTATATTTTAAATTTTACATTTTTGATTTTTTTTTTGTATTTAAGATTTCAGTATTTTTTAGATTCTACATTTTAAATTTAAGATTTTTTTATTTTAGATTTTACATTTTACATTCTCCGAAAAGAGTAAACAACAAGGTTACATACCTAACCTCACCAAACCTAACTTAAGCTAATCCAAAGGCTAATGCACATAAACAAAGTATATAAGGGCACATGCAACTATCCTTATGCTAGTCTTATAGGCTACTGTACAACATGATCACCACCCCTACCGGGTATTTTTTTTTTTTCATTTTGTTGTTTACACATTTGTCAATTTTCCAATTTCCCATTCTCAGCTTTTTATGTCAGTTTTAAGTTTTTCAATTTCATAATAATGGAAACATGGATTTTGCTTTGTGTTGTTTACGCATTTGTCAATTTTCCAATTTCCCATTTTCAGTTTTTTTAATGTCAGTTTTAAGTTTTTCAATTATATAATATTGAAACATGGATTTTGCTTTTTTGTTGTTTACACATTTATCAATTTCACAATTTCCCATTTACAGTTTTTAAAATGTCATTTAAATGTTTTTCAATTTCATGATATAGAAACATGGATTTCCCAATTTGTTGTTTACACATTTGTCAATTTACCAAATTCCCATTTACTGTTTTTAAAATTTCAGTTTAATGTTTTTTCTATTTTGTCAATATGGAAACATGGATTTTCCAATTTGTGTTTTACATGTTCATTTTGCATTAGGAGTGGAGAGAGGTGGGTAGTAATTAAAAAATGTACAAGCAGTGTCCATACAATATTTTTTATTTTAAATACATGTACACTATTTACACATAATACATTTTATATATATTCTTTTTTGTTGTAAATTTTATAGTTGTTTTTATTTTGTTTTCTATTTTATTTATTTTTTCATTATGAATACCATTTTTTCTTTTTGTGTTTTTCTATTTTGTAGTGCTATTGTTTTATTTCCTAAATTGTTTTGTTTTATGTATTTGCTTGTTGCAGGCAGAGGATTTTGATATTCAAAATTTAGCACTTTAAGCATGGTCAATGATTGAGTAATGACCATAGGCATGTGTGCCTATACCATTCGAATCAATTACTCTTTTATCATCACCAGGACAAAACGCAATTTTGTTTAGTCTTATAGATGATATGTCATGTTGTTTGGAAGCGATAATGTTCATGGGTATTCTTTTTACATTATTTTTCATGACACAATCCTTATAATCTTGAAAGCTTATACAATTTTTGACAACACCTCTGTTAATACCTTTAACCTTTTTGATTTATTTACCATTTATGTCTAAAGCGTACATTTTAGCTCTAAGTCCAACAAATGCTTTAATAATTTGTCCACAAGCCTCGTCTTTAAATTTCCCCAACGTTTTCTTGTTTGATGTAGAGTAACATATGTGATTAGTAGGATAATCAGATGTGTCCAGGTGTTCTGGGAAATCCAACTTGTCTTGATACACATCTTGGGTGTTAACCAAATAAATGAACGAGTCAGTATCCATATACATGAGTTTAAGATTGTCCATGCCATAATAGGGTAGCAGGACATCATAGTGGTGGGAATACATGAGAGTTTTTGAAATATCCAGTATACACATTCCAATATATATATATAGGCTTATTGAAAACAATGTTACGTTCAGCCATGTGGAAAGCAGCTAGGTTAGGACCATAAATGGTTCTGTCAATAAATGTCGGCTTTGTTATTAGCTTTTCTGCCTTTTTGCTGTCTGTCACAATACGTATGTCTATTCTTTTACGGATATTTTCCATTGTTTTTCCAAAAATGGCATTGTTGAATAATTTGTACAGATTTTTCTCAAAATCATTTTTGGCTTGTTTTCGAAGGTTGTTATTAAAATCAACGTAGGCCTTTAACCAAGGTCTTTGCTTAAACTTTAACACACGATGAATTTTTATCAATTTTACTCCATGATCTAAAGCCTGTTTTAATGCCATGTAGTGAACAACATATCGCCTTCGATTTACAAGATGAGAAATTTGTTTTTTCAGAGACGAATCCTTAGGTTGTATACACTCTGGTAGGAAAGGTAAATCGTTGTGTGGATCATGAAGGTCAGATGGGTAATCAACATCAACTTCTAGAATGTATCCCACATGATCGTCTTCCTTTAGTTTTTCTAGATCAACGGTATCTGGAGAAACCCACTGAAATCCGTCATAAGGAAGAGAGTGGCACATAGCCCACCCGTATTGGTTGTTGGCATCATCATAGGTAATAAACTGCGATGGTTTCTCAGAATCATAGGTTTCCATGTATTTATTGTTAGCTTCAGCATACCGATGAGACACCTGGCATACGCCTCCACGAATTCCAGACTCGATTAAAAGAATCTGATCGTAATCCTGTAGCAATTCCAGTTCAATTCCTGTGTAAAGGAGCATTGCCTCGAAACTTAAACCAGGCGAAGTAGAAAAGTGTGCAGCATCCACTCGGTGTGTTTCTAGTGTTTGGTTACTAAACGTTTCAAAGCTGTCTGCAAGAAGGAGTACATCTGATGTTAGGTAGAGGTCACTATATTCCCCTAGAATTTTAATGTTGAACTGTTTCCAGACATTTTTGGCATGTTCATAGTCTCCTTGACAACATTTTCTTGACTTAATTTGTTAATACACAGTCTCAGGGCATCGCGGCCACCTTGCGCATTAGCCCATGCGTCAGCAATGACTGTCCCCTCCATAAGAATAACATAGGGCTGGTTGCGGCGGCCATCTTGCGCTTTAGCCCCTGCGCCAGAACCGCTCTTTTATTCCTACTCGCGTCCCTTCCGGTGAACAGATATCCATGGCAGGTTGCATATATTCACCATTGTCTACGCTCCTTTCTGCTAAATTTTCGCTTTCAATTCTGAGTTCTCTTTACAAGAGTTGGAGCAGGGGTCTCCAAACTTTTTAGCCTTCGGGCCACACTGAGTCCTCCACCAAGTTCCAAGGGCCAACACCTAGCTACCTCATCATACCAACATACAAGGGGTGTTCAAATGAGAAGGTACGAAACGATACTGTGGGTACAATTTATTCGTTATTCAAAAATAATCACCACAGGTCTGTGCACAGGATTCCCATTGATTCACTGACCGCAGGATTCCCTGTTCCCAGAAGTCTTGCGGTTGTGACGGGAGCCAATCCTGTACGGTGTCCAGACCATTAGTTCATCGTCCGATTGACAACATTTTCCCTTGAGATTTTTTTTTAACGGACCAAACAGATGGAAGTCGCAGGGTGTCAAGTCCGGCTTGTAGAGTGGTTGCTCAAGTTGTTACCACTTGAACGTGGCCAATACACCTTGTGTAACGTTAGAGACGTGTGGGCGAGCGTTATCATGGAGCAGAATCACTCCCTTCGTGAACAGTCCAGGCCGTTTGTTCTTGATGGACTTGCGTAGGTTACGGAGTGTCGCACAATACACGTCACTGTAAATGATTTGTCCGTGGTTTCCAATCGGACGACGAATTAAGGTCACCGTACACGATTGGCTTCTGTCACAAACACAAGACTTCTGGGAACAGGGAATCCTGCAGCTAGTGAAGCAATGGGACACCTGTGCACAGGCCTGTGGTAATTACTTTTGAATAACGAATAAATTGTACCCACAGTATCGTTTCGTACCTCTTCATTTGAACACCTCTCGTATTTTAGTTTTGAATTACGCGTAAAGTTTCGTATCGGGACTGGCCCGCGAGTGAGATATCTTTGACGCTGTGCGTAGGGTGATTCGAAGTGTACCCATATTTTAAAGAAATGTATCTAATGTCATCATTGCTGGAATTGTATAAGATGCTTCCTCTCACTCAATGTGGTGAGTTGCATAAATGTGTTTTTCAGCTCTCAGCACTACTTGTCTGTGTGGAAAATAAAAATCCACAGCCTGCTTCCAGTCAACCGACCGGGTCAGGGAATGGAATGAATGAAGCCCCCATCGAGCGGCGATAATATAAATTGTGCCGGCTGCCGTAGCCTGTCGCATTTCCCTCGCGCAATGTTTAAATGCTTGACAGATGAAATGAAAGTTGAGAGCGTTGCTGGAATGAAATTTGTGACAGGGAAAACCGGAGTAACCGGAGGAAAACCTGTCTGCCTCCGCTATGACCAGCACAAATCTCACATGGAGTGACTGGGATTTGAACCACGGACCCAGTGGAGAGAGGCCGGCGTGCTGCCGCCTTAGCCACGGAGGCTTCCTTGTCGGTGTGGAAAAGATCAAAATTAACTGATGAGCATTTGATGTCGCTGCTGATAATTTCCACAGTTTATTTATTTATTTATTTATTTATTTATTTAGCGTGTGATGCATACAAGACTACAAAATTTACAAATAAACAATTTACAGCATTAGGACCCTTCATATATGGGCTGCTAGGTCTTGAATCCATTCAAGAGCTTGTGGAGTGGCTGCATGGAGCTCTACTAAGGTCCCAGAGTTCATATATAGAGGGCATTCCTTCACGATGTTCTTGATGGTTTGCACTTCGTATCCACATTCACAACGAGGCGAGTCTACCCAACCCCACTGATGTAAGGCTGCTCTAGTTAGAGCAGTGCCACATCGAATTCTGTTCATATGGGACCAGGCAGGTTGAAGGAGATGGAATCCAGGTAGTTTGATGGTAGGATCAAGTACTTCAATTAGTCCATGAAGTGGAGAGGTAGACCATTCAACCAGTAAACTTGTTCCACAACTGCAAACAATTGTCAGTGGAAAGTTACACATGCATAAATCTCAGTAGTCTAATATCAATAATAACAATGAACTAGTGGGCCCGTGCGAGCTTTCGCAACGTGAATGTAGGTTTATGGGGCAGTAGGGAAGAATGTGGGAGAAAGAAGTTTTAAATATTGAAGAAATGTATTTATTGTTGTTAAACGGCATACGTACATGAGAACACAAAGAATTATGTAGAGCAGTGTTTTAGGTAGATTTCATTAGAAAGCTAACTATTGCAATGGGTACCATGTTTCGACTTCCGGAAAATTTCGACATATCTTCGCGTTTCACATCCCCCAGACCCCAAAACCACCGTCAGTTCAAAAGTTTATATATAATTTATGTATATATATCAGTTTCTTGTGGACACGATAACTGCCGTAATTGTGCACCAATCACTTTGATTTTTTTACATAACATGTATCCCTATAAAATCTCGGTCGAGTTCGTTAATGGGCAAAATCGGTCGAAGGGGGTGAAAATGGGGGGCTTTTTTCGAAAAAGTGAAATATCGCTATAACTCTCTTAATACGTGAAATATCGAATCCATTCAAAGTTCATAATATGTGTCGGATAAGTGCCAAAATTTTATGTCAAATAAGTTTTTCGATAGCACCAACCATTGACCAAAGGGGTGGAAAAAAGTGGGTTTTTCGGGAAACATTAATCATATCTCTCTTAATAGGCACAATATCAAAAGCGTACAAAATGGACAATATTCCTCCAATAATTACCTAAAACTTTTGTCTGAAAGAATTTTCGATATGACCCACCATTACGCCACGGAGTGAGCAAAATGATTTAAATTATAAGAAAATTCCAAGTGCCAAGAGTGGTTGCCATGACAACTTTACTTTTAATTGATACGGGTTGAGCCATCAGCAGTTGCTATGACAACGCCACTGCACGAGATCACATTCTGTTTTCATATGTCTGTGGGAAGCGACTTCGGTATCGGAACTGGTAGCATGCTGAACTTCTATGCCCAAGGTCGCGGGTTCAAACCCAGCTGAAGTCGTCGGATTTACTAAGAGCGCCAAAAAACCCTGAGTATGCTTTCCTTCGGAGGGGAAGTTCCAACGTTCGTTGCGAGTTGATGGTTCCGGTGGCATCTAGTGGCCAAGTTCACAGCTAGGTGTCGTTGATGGTAGTATTTTAAATTATGTAGCCTATTTTAGGTAGATTTCATCAGAAAGCTAACTATTGCAATGGGTGCCATGTTTCGACTTCCGGAAAATTTCGACATATCTTCGCGTTTCACATCCCCCAGACCCCAAACCACCGTCAGTTCAAAAGTTTATATATATGTGTGTGTGTGTATATATGCATATATATCAGTTTCTTGTGGACACGATAACTGCCGTAATTTTGCACCAATCACTTTAATGTTTTACATAATATGTAACCCCTTAAAAAATCGGTCGAGTTCGTTAATGGGCAAAATCGGTTAAAGGGGGGGGGGGGGGAAATGGGGGGGAGGGCTTTTTTTTTTGAAAAAGTGAAACGTCGCTATAACTCTCTTAATACGTGAAATATCGAATCAATTCAAAGTTCATAATATTTGTCGGATAGGTGCCAAAAATGTATGTCAAATAGGTTTTTTGATAGCACCAACCATTGACCAAAGGGGTGGAAAAAAGTGTTTTTTTCGGGAAACATTAATCATATCTCTCTTAATAGGCACAATATCAAACCCGTACATAATGGAAAATATTCCCCTAATAATTACCTAAAACTTTGTCTGAAAGAATTTTTGATCTGACCTACCATTACGCCAAGGGAAGAGAAAAATGATTTCGGAATTAAAGAACATGCCAAGTGCCATCAGAGGTTACCGTGACAACGCTTCTAAATTGATGAGGGATGAGCTATCAGAGGTTGCCAAGACAACGCCATTGCACGAGATCACATTCATTTTTCCATCTGACTGTGGGAAGCGGCTAACTGGTAGCATGCTGAACTTATATGCCCAAGGTCGCTGGTTCAAAGCCGGCCAAAGTCGTCGGATTTTCTAAGAGCGCTAAAAAACCCTCAGCATGCTTTCCTTTGGAGGAGAAGTTCCAACGTTCGTTGCAAGTTGCTGGTTGCGGTGGCATCTAGTAGCCAAGTTCACAGCTAGGTGTCGTTCACGTTAGGATATGGTACAAAATTAGGAACTACTACTTAAAATTGACCGTCTGCAGACCTTACCTGAATTACAGACTAAAACAGTCATCACAATTAACACCGTTTATCAGATTCTACACACCCGGGGTTACATGACCACGTTGTCGCAGCCCCTAAACTGAGGAACCAACAAAAATCTCTGCGGGAGATAAAATTTTGCGAGAAGAAGTAACAGACTGTCTGATAGTTACACATCAGTTCCAAACCTTGCATAAGAACAGTGTGATCAGAAGTATAAAAATGAACCCCGAATGACAAGAAGGTTACCATCCCCATAAGACAATAAAATGATAAAAATATGCATACAAAAACGAAAAAAAGTTGATTTTTAACCTCCAAATGTAAAATACTTTCTTGCAATCAATGAGGTCTGATCCTCCTACGAAAACCTGCATATTTTGCCTATTATAGCCAATCCCCTAGTTTGCCCGGTGAAATCTACCTCCGCCTTCCGGCGTGCCGAGAGGATTTTTTGTACTTGTCACAGCACCTCTTTGTAGACAATATTCGATGTTACAACGAATTCATCGGTTATTATTTGCTCGGGAGTTTCTTCTACAGAAAATTTTACATTTGCAATGGATTGAACCCTAGAGAAAATCTTGGCGAGACCACACTGGAGCCATCTGCTGAGAGACTCCTCAGCTAGCAGTACGACGCACTCCCGCCAGATGGTTGCCGCCGCTGCACTGCCCTGCGCTTTAGCGGTAGGCTCGCCTAGCAGTACGCCATGCTCCCGCCAGATGGCTGCCGCCACCGCGCTGCCCTGCGCTCTAGCGGCAGGCTCGCCAGTTTACGGTGCTCCCATTGTATATGTAATTTTTAGGTAATTATTTAATTGTGAGGCATTCAAAGAGGAAGTGAGTGCGTTTAGGGCACACATGGCGTTATGCGGAACCTATAGGTACCCCATATGTGTAGGTTGGTGTTAACAGGACCTTATTTTCGGTACAAAACCGGAGTGGGACCTTAGCAGAATAATATAGGGAGGATAATTTAATTATGAAAATTATGCCTACCTATGTATTTCACATGATATGTTAAGTTTTTAGGAAATATTTCATGTCAATAATTACAGTTCACATGTTCCATTTCATTAGGCCTATGTATGCCAGTTATTATATTGTGTTTCTTAATTGGTCGTTAACTAAGAACATCTAATTATTATTTGCGTTCTGTACTGACATTGTAAATTTTCGATATAGCCTAATCAAAGTAAGCTATGGTGGGTCGGATACCGGGTATGACCGACCGGTTACCGCGGGCCGGATTGGTGGTGCTCGCGGGCTGGTGCTGGCTCCTGGACCGTAGTTTGGAGACCCCTGGGTTAGAACAATAAGAGTGTTCTGAATTCGAGATACACATAAAAGTACTTAGGGTAGAGTGGGGCAAGTTGATACGCGGGCAAGTTGATACGGAAGGTGGTGTGACCTAGTGTGCATGCCCAGGCAGTCCTCCGTAGCAGCAGACGTTGTAGTTCACTTCAAGGCAGTGCCTGCCGGCATTTCATAGTGGACGCACGTGTCATCTGTGTTTGGTGACTAAATGTTTGTTTTCAGTATTGAAAAGTATTTTTTGAGCGTGTTGGTTGAGTGAATTTTTGAACAGGACAGTATATTTCAGACAGTTTATTGTCTGATCCTCGAAAAGTGTACTTAAAGGTGAGTGAAATTCAATAGTTACAAATGTTGAAGCCTTCTTAATTTAGTTGCGAGGTTAAATTAAACGTCACGTGCTCAGTAGGGGCAAGTTGATATATGTTGGTTGGGGCATATTGATACAGCGTATCAACGTACCACAATGCATTGAAATATATCACTTGCCTCTTTTTTTACAGGAAAATGGTGTGGAACTACAAAACGAAGACGGATCGAGGAAAAATTCTGATTCAGACTTTTGATAAAGCATAATTATGATGAAGTCAAAGCACGAACGATGACAATGCGAGAAGCGGCTATCGCTTATGAAATCGACAAAATGACACTTTTCAGATATGTTAGGAAAAAGGATGAATCCAATGGCCTAGTTGTCACAGTGAATTATGCTAAGCCTAGACAGATTTTTCCAGAGAACCTAGAACTTGAGCTTGAAAAATACATACTACATTGCTCCAAAATTTACTATGGACTAACTCCAGAGAATATTAAACTACTGGCATATGAACTGGCCATGGCAAACAGGCATATTATCAATGTGTCTGATACGTGGATTAACCATAAAATAGCAACAAGAGACTGGTTCAACTTATTCATGAAGAGACATCCTCGGCTTTCAATCCGGGAGCCTGAAGCAACCAGTTTAAGCCGAGCGACTAGTTTCAACGGTACCAACGTGAATATCTTTTACGACAACTTGAAAAGTGTGTTGGATAAATACAAATTTGAAAAGAAAGATATTTGGAATGTTGATGAGATCGGCGTGCAAACTGTTCAAAGACCTACTAAAATTGTAGCCAAAAAAGGAGTGCGTGCAGTAGGAAAAGCTACTGTATCTCAGCAGAAAGAGGACAAACAGTCACAATGGTTCTTGGTGTAAGTGCGATCGGAAATTCAGTTCCTCCAATGTTCGTTTTTTCAAGTTTTTTTAGGATCATTTTTAATCAATGGACCACCAGGATGCATTGGTACTTCCTACCCGTCTGGATGGATAACGAGTGAATCTTTCTTGCAGTTAGTCAAGCACTTTCACGGTCATGTAAAATCTTTGAAAGATCATCCCTGCTTGTTAGTTCTGGACAACCATGAATCCCATCTGTCTATCCAAGCGCACAACTTCTGCAAGGAAAACGGCATTGTAATGTTGCCTTTCCCTCCCCACACCTCCCACCGCTTACAACCTCTTCACAAATCAGTGTTTGGACCTTTTAAGAGATATTATTTTGCTTCAGTTGATGACTGGATGAGTAATAATCCAGGCAAAACAGTAACTATACAGGGTGTATCTTAATTATACCGACAAAGAAAATCAGGGACGCTCTGCGTGTTATGTAAAAGACGATGCCGCAATCGGATTGGCGGAGAAAATTTTTCCCTCCAAGTAAATGAGGTTACTTTGTTACTTCCGGGCGCGCGATTCAAATCTACGAACTCGCCGTATTTGCTGAGCCAGGCAGCAAGCCGCTGGCCACTGCTGTGCTTCAGGCAAGGGAAGGGAGTGTGGTAGAAGGACAGAGAGATATGCTGGCGGGCATGCGGCAAGCCGAGGCGATCGAGGAAAGTTGTCTTTAACTAAATAAAATACGCCTACTTTCATATTCTTGGCACAAAGTTGTTCAAAATTACTTTCATTGCATTGCTCAGCCTTGTATTTTCATTTTTATATTTGAAATGTCGTTCAGCTGAATAAAATACGTTTATATTCTTGGTACAAAGCTATGATAAATTACCCTAAATGCATTATTATAAGATGTTATACACTGGTATCAACTTGCCCCCATTGTGGGGAAGGTTGATACACTTGCGGGTACTACCAAAAAAAAATATTTTGAAATAAAGGGGTAATATATAATATTTACAAGTAGCATATTTAAATGCGCAAAAGGTGAAAGTATTTTAAGAAGCCTTTGTCAATTCAAAAAAAAAACAAAGGAAATAAATTTAAAAAATTTAAATGTAAACAAGATGTTCAGTAAAGAACATATAGCCTACTTTCTCCTAAATGCATGGGTATTGTTATAACTCTTTGTCCTTTTCAAGGAGTATAATTGAATGTTGGTTGTAGTAGCTTGTTGAAATACAACGTGCTATAGGGATATTAAACATGAATATGAGGTGCCCTTTGCTAGTGCTACCTCTGTAAAAAAATTCATTCAATTCGGTTTCACCGTGTTTGAATTGATATGGGGAATGGATTTGCACACATACATGGCCACTATTTGCAAACTATTGGGCTGATGACCTTGTAATCTGTCATAAGATGCTTTCCACAAAAAGGCATGTTGTTGCAAAATCCGGTAGAGATCAAATTATTAGGATGGTCGAAATTTGATTTAAGCTTTTAACATTTGGGTGGCCGACATTCCGTTTCCGTCTAGATGGCGGCGATATAAAACATGACACTGAGGTGCCTTTTGCTAGTGCTACCTCTGTACCAAATTTCGTTCAATTCGGTTTCACCGTGTTTGAATTGATAGGGGGAAACGATTTGCACACATACTTGGCCACCATCTGCAAACTATTGGGCTGATGATCTAACAGTTTGGTCAGAATATGCTTCCCACATAAAGATTTGTTGTTGCAAAATTTGGTAGAGACTAGATTATTAGGTTGGTCGTAATTACATTTTAGCCTTTAACATTTGGGTGGCCGCGATTACGTTTCCGTCAAGATGGCGGTGATATAAAACATGACACTGAGGTGGCCTTTTCTAGTGCTACCTCTGTACCAAATTTCGTTCCATTCGGTTTCACCGTGTTCGAATTAATAGGGGGAATCGATTTTCACACAAAGATGGCCGCCATCCGCATAATATTAGGCTAATGACCTATTAGTTTGGTCAAAGGATGCTCCCTCCATAATGGTATGTTGATGCAAAATTTGGTAGAGATCGGATTAGGTTAATCGTAATTTGATTTAAGCTTTGAATATTTGTGTGGCCGCCATTACGTTTCCGTCAAGATGGCGGCGATATAAAACATGACACTGAGGTGCGCTTTGCTAGTGCTACCTCTGTACCAAATTTCATTCCATTCGGTTTCACCGTGTTCGAATTAATAGGGGTAATCGATTTTGACACAAAGATGGCCACCATCCGCAAACTATTAGGCTAATGACCTATTAGATTTGTCAAAGGATGCTCCCTCCATAAAGGTATGTTGTTGCAAAATTTGGTAGAGATCGGATGATTAGGTTAGTCGTAATTTGATTTAAGCTTTGAACATTTGGGTGGCCGCCATTACGTTTCCGTCAAAATGGCGGCGATATAAAACATGACACTGGGGTGCCCTTTTTCTAGTACTACCTCTGTACCAAATTTCGTTCCATTCGGTTTTCTCCGTGTTCGAATTAATAGGGGCAATCGATTTTCACACAAAGATGGCCGCCATCCGCAAACTATTAGGCTGATGACCTATTAGTTTGGTCAAAGGATGCTGCCCCCATAAAGGTATGTTGTTGCAATATTTGGTAGAGATCGGATGATTAGGTTAGTCGTAATTTGATTTAAGCTTTGAACATTTGTGTGGCCGCCATTACGTTTCCGTCAAGATGGCGGCGATATAAAACATGACACTGAGGTATCCTTTGCTAGTGCTACCTTTGTACCAAATTTCGTTCAATTTGCGCTCACCATGTTCGAATTGATAGGGGGGGACAGACATTCAGAGTACACACACTCACACACACACACACACACACACACACATACACACACAGACAGACAGACTTTTTTTCGCCCTGTAGTGATCTCATAAGTCTACTTTCATTTTTTGCAAACATCGAAAGTAGGCTAAAAATGTCTCAACTTGCCCCACTCTACCCTATCATTTGCACGCTCGTTGGACGGTTAACCTGTTAATAGTGCATATAACCGCAATTATTTGATCAATATTTTGGAGGTTGGTGACAGGAGATTTATATTCCCGTAAACTGGGGTGAATAGGGACGCAGGGGTGAATAGGGACAACAGTTCAAGAAAAAGTCCCATTTGATATTAATACTAAGATAACAGAGCTATGCTCGTGGCATCTGCTGTTTTAAACTCCTGGTGAGTTGCTTTTAATCAACTGCTTGCGTTCTATACTCTTGAGAATTATGTCAGCAGTTGGTCCACATGCAAATGTTTATCAGCTGTTTTTATGAGATTGAGTTTCCACTTAACCTTCTTTTGTGCGTCCGAGATACATTCCCGTAATCTTTGAAAAAGTTGTCAGGTAATTGCTATTATTATTTCTGAGATATATTAACATACATCCAAAGAAAAATAGTGATTTCGAAACAAATGATCAATTATTTTACTGTAGGATGTAATTTATTTTGCCTTTCCGGGGTGAATAGGGACAACATGGTTAGCAAGTACAGGAGTACCCCAGAGCTCATCGACACAAATATACACACATCAAAAAAAGTTTTGCATCACCTCGGTTCCAAGAGTTCCGGAACCTTTAAATACAAAGGGAATAGAGATCAACACAAACAACATTTCAGCTAGTTTTATTGCTCATGAGACCCACACATTGCATGTTGTACCATCATACAGCTAGACTTTCAGCATTTGTGGTCCAGATTGCAGTACACACCACTACCTCTAATACCCAGTAGCACGTCCTCTTGCATTGATGCATGCCTGTATTCGTCGTGGCATACTATCCACAAGTTCATCAAGACACTGTTGGTCCAAATTGTCCCACTCCTCAACGACAATTCGGCGTAAATCTCTCAGAGTGGTTGGTGGGTCAAGACGTCCATAAACAGCCCTTTTCAACATATCCCAGGCATGTTCGATAGGGTTCATGTCTGGCGAACATGCTGGCCACTGTAGTCGAGCGATGTCGTTATCTTGAAGGAACGCATTCACAAGATGTGCACGATGAGGTCGAGAATTGTCGTCCATGAAGACAAATGCCTCTCCAATATTCTGACGATATGGTTGCACTATGGGTCGGAGGATGTCATTCAGGTATCGTAAAGCCGTTTCGGAGCCTTCCATGACCACCAGTGGCGTACGTCGGCCCCACATAATGCCACCCCAAAACATCAGGGAACCACCACCTTGCTGCACTCGCTGGACAGTGTGTCTAAGACGTTCAGCCTGACCAGGGTGCCTCCAAACACGTCTCCGACGATTGTCTGGTTGAAGGCATATGCGACACTCATCGGTGAAGAGAACGTGATGCCAATTCCGTGGGGTCCATTCAGCATGTTGTTGGGCCCATCTGTACCGCGCTGCATGGTGTCGGGGTTGCAAAGCTGGACCTCGCCATGGACGTCGGGAGTGAAGTTGCGCATCATGCAGCCTATTGCGCACAGTTTGAGTTGAAACACGACGTCCTGTGGCTGAACGAAACGCATTATTCAACATGGTGGCATTGCTGTCAGGGTTCCTCCGAGCGGCAATCCGTAAGTAGCGGTCATCCACTACAGTAGTAGCCCTTGGGCGGCCTGAGCGAGGCCTGTCATCGACAGTTCCTGTATCTCTGTACCTCCTCCATGTCCGAACAACATCGCTTTGGTTCACTCTGAGACGCCTGGAAACTTCCCTTGTTGAGAGCCCTTCTTGACACAAAGTAACAATGCGGACGCGATCGAACTGCGGTATTGACCTTCTAGGCATGGTAGAACTACAGACAACATGAGCAGCGTACCTTCGTCCTGGTGGAATGACTGGAACTGATCGGCTGTCGTACCCCCTCCGTCTAATAGGCCCTGCTCATGCATGGTTGTTTACATCTTTGAGCAGTTTTAGTGACATCTATGAACAGTCAAAGGGACTGTATCTTGGATACAATATACACAGTCAACGTCTATATGCCGGAGATCTGGGAACCGAGGTGATGCAAAACTTTTTTTGATGTGTGTACTACACAGGAGGACCTGGAGAAGGCTATGAACCCTTCACCTGTTATCTCCAGTCGTGGAAGCAGACATATGCTCAGGTTTCAAGAAAACTGGAATTCACCCTTTAAATATCAACAGAGTTCTCGATATGTTGCCGATTGAACAAGATGGAGAAGATAACTCTATCAATGACAGCCTAACTGGATTCCTGAAAAATCAAAATCAAACCTGGCAGGAAAAGAAAGCTCTATGTACCACCTGGCAGAAGTGTCCATGCACATGACTTAGGGTCACAGAAAGAAGTGGAAGAACAACACAGCAATGTTCACAGTGATAGTGACTACAATGCAGAGTGCAGAGAAGCAAGCACATCAAGGGACTCTGACCCCTATTCTGAATTACAGTCTGAAGAAGTTGGAGCCCAGTCTGTTCATCAAACATTACATTTTGTTCAGTGGGTGAAAGTGAAATTTGAGAGCCTTAAGGGAGATGGAAAATGTTTCATTGGGAAAATCATGAATGTTGTGCGTGTTGGAGTGACTTACGAGGCATCATTTTTGAGAGAGACTTCCAAGTACAAAAATCTTTATGTTTTTCCAAATGTAGAAGATATGTCTGAATTTGACCAGGAGCAAATAGTTCACATAATGAAAGAATCCACAGTTAGGAGAGGCAGACATAGTTTTAAGTGAAGTTTGTGTTCATACTGTAACCTTACCATTTGTCCCCATCACTAAAAGCATGGTGGTTATATATATTCAATGGTGTATGTTTTCCCTATTTTGTATTTTCACTTTTTATATTTTGCATCCTGTATTTTGTAACATAGTTCTGTGTCCCTAATAACCCCAGTGGCCACTGGGATAGAGTTGTGTATTTTTCATTATGACTGTCCCTATTGACCCCATCCCCGGGGCGAAAAGGGACACTTTTTATTAATAAATAACTCAATATTCTCAAAAGCTACATTGCTGATATTTGGTTCAAAAGAGAGGGTGAAATACAACCTTTCACTTCAAAGAGTTAAAGTGTGTCATATTTCTTGTCTTTGGATTTATTTCTAAAATATTACAAAAATATGTCCCTATTCACCCCAGTTTACCCGGTACTGTATATTATTGCTGCGTTTTTCTGGAATTAATGCAGAAAATCCAGTGGTAAAAACACACATAGGATAGCCACCTGTTTCTACGAACTGGCAGCAACCCAGTCCAGTCAGTTATTTAGCAAACGTGTGCTGCGCTACAATACACTGGTAGGTGGTCGGAGATGATACCCCTTCTTCTACCAAACATGGGAATATCGCACTCCTCCGGACCAATAATAAATAGTTATTGAGTATTACTGAAATTGAACTGATAGGATATACTGGAGATCCTAGTAAAACCCCACCCTTTCTCTGCTGCACTCGGTACCAATTTCACGTTTACTGACCGAGTCTTGAATTCGGGATGCAAAGCTATCTGAACAACGGAAGGCCTTTGTAATAACATCAAACGTTAATACACTGACGAGCCATAAAAAGGTGTGAACCAGGAATTTTTTGAAGTGCATCAATTTTAATGGACTGAATTGGTACTTTACTATTTTATACATAAGTATTATGATGTATTCAACTCTTTCAAGTGGATTGCATTGTCACTGTTTATTCAATGATTACCAAGTTAATTATTCATGAATGACAGCTTTCAACAAACCTCGTAGTGGTGTTAAAATCTATTATATCACAATTTTGTTTCGTCTGGTACGATTACAAATAAGAGCAAACTATATAACACACAATAAAATGTCCGCTTTTAATACCTGGACTCAAGAAATTAACCGGAATGGTAGTCTAATTAGAATTTTATCATCTTCACCCAAGTCACACTACATAGAACACCCTCTAGCCAGAATACATTCCCACAAATGTAAGATTCCTCGTTTCCCACTTCATTTTGGTCACAGTGAGAATTTATTGCAGTCTGTATCTTATCTTCGCCTTGGCCGTGCTTCTCCCCCTTAACTCATAGTGGCTGACGTTTATCCTCTCGAGGGCAACATTGCACGTGCAACATTCCTCCTCTCTACTTACGATTTGATCTAATTAACCACTGTATGACTTTTGCAAGTATTATTTCAAACCCTTATTATCCTGTTTCTATGTGGTCGGGGTCAGGAGCGATGAATCAAAAAAAGGAATGTGAATGGTCATTGTTAGAGTTCATGGATTTTCGCATTTGTAAATATTACATTTTGTATTTTCAATTCCAAAGTTTGCTTTTTGTATACCTATGATTTTGAGATTTTGTAGCTCATTTGTTAAAAGTAAGATACCTATACAATATTAAGTTATATATAATAATAATTTAGTTAAATAATACAACCTTGCTCGTCATAATATTATAGATTGCTTTGAAGCCATTTACGGTGTTGGCTTGATGATAATATATGTTACTACTTTCCGGTCGGTCAAAACAATATAAGCCCAATTAGTGAGACACGCAAAATAAAACTGAAGAAGACATAATTTGACTAATAGGATATGATATATTTTTTCTACTTTCGGGATAAGCATAAGGAAAGCAGCCTCAGGAATTAGATATCAAAAAGTGGCACCGTAGTAAAATTCCACAGATTAATAAGTCACAAAAACAAAATTTTTTAAATGTTGAAGATTTTGGACATTCCCGACCAACTTAATCTTTCTTTCCGTATTGGATTGCTTATTTTCATAAGCATTTTAAGCCTATTTTTATATATGAAAAAAAAAAGACTAGGCTTATGAGAACACCTATTGTCAGAGTTTATATGTGTGCGTGTGTGTGTCCCCCTACTAAAATCTAAACGGCTGATGCCATTTCAATGCAATTTCCAATTTTAATACGTTTCACCAATCCAACAGGGTGGCCACGCGAAATATTTCACTGGCATTCTACAGGGTTAGCACAAATGATTTAAGTAATTTCATATACATATATTCATGAAAGCACATAGCTTACAGCATTGCCACGTATAACAATAAATTGAGAAACTCATCACGTTTTTTGAGACTTCTTGCTACAAATGCTCGATGTGCCCTCCTGGCACCTCACGGCAAATATCGATACGGGAGTCCAAATCCAACTACACACACTGGAACATATTCTGGTCAATTTTAGCTACAGCCGCATGATTACGATTCCTCATTTCAACAAGATTAACTGGCATGGAAGGTACATAAGCTTCGTTTTTGATAAAAACCCATAAAAATTCCATGGGGTCAGATCAGGTGACCAGTCAGGTCATGGCATAAGACACCTATCTGTGATCGAGGCCCGTCCAATCCAACTTTCAGGGAGTTGTTCATTAATATAGTGGCGCACTGCCAGGTGGAAATGTAGGGGAAATAAAGACCCTGGGTTATCTTTATTTAACTGAAGCATCAAACACTCCGCCAGCATGTCTAGATAAGACAGGCCTGTCACAATACACTCAGAAAGAATGAAAAGCCCATACACGTTTTTACATGACACTGCACAAAACAAATTGCCTATGGGTGAGTCCCGTATATACTCTGAAACCACACGAGGGTTTTTCGTTCCCCACACTCGAACATTACGTTCGTTTACGTGTCCGCTTAGATGAAAAGTGGCCTCGTCACTGAAAATCAGTTTACTTGTTGTGTCGTCGTCGTCCTCTAATGTTTGTTGGAATTCGGTGAAAAACTGATAGCGTCGATTGTTGTCATCTTGCGACAGATGCAGATTGGTGTCTTATCCGCTGGCCTCCTCGGTTGGCTGATCTGACACTGTGTGATTTTTATGGGGATTTATCAAAGATGAGGTTAACGTAATACCCATGCAGTTAAGCTTGTTAAACTGGGGAGCCGGATCCACGCGGCTGTAGCTAAAATTGACCAGTATATGCTCCAGTGTGTGTAGACGGAGTTGGACTAGCGTATTAATATTTGGTGTGTGACGCGAGGAGGGCACATCGAGCATTTGTAGCAAGCAGTTCCAAACAAACTTGATGAGTTTATAATTTAATTGATATATGTGTCAATGCTGTAAGCTATGTACTTTCAATAATACATGTTGTTCGCATTTTGTGAAGGCACAAAGTTTTTAATTTTCACCACGTTTTCTGATCAGAGACAGAAACATCATTATTTTCTTTAACCTAAATTTGAGCGGTCCACGTATTTGCCTCCATTTGTTAAAGGCCTCTTCTAGACCTCTTTTCTAGTTTTTCTTACCTTGTCTCTAGCACTGGACTGGTTTTTAAGCATGTCTTTTAGAACTGTTAGAGTTTTTCCACTTCCACGAGCTTCGAACTTCTATTTCAAATGACAGACATCTTGCCTTCTGGAGATTTCCATCCAGATTCCATCACGATGTTTGACTGCCTACTCCTGCGAACAATCGCCTTCGAGCTGCATGGCGTCTTCTGCTCGATCTGCTGTATATAAGCCGGTTCTTCCCGGCACTATTCTGTCACATCATTCTGCTTATTCTCCGGCGCCTGAACTCTCGCCGAAACTCTTCGCTGACAGTTACTAGCATTCCTGAACTTTGCTCAAACTGGCATTTTTCGACATTCAACGATATCCAGCACTGTCTCAGCTTTCTTCGTTATAAGCATCGCCTGATGTGCTTCGACATGCTGCTTCTACTTTATCGATCTTTGCTCGCATGATCGATTCTGCTCTCAACAGCTGACTAAACATTGTCGTTCTGTTCAACTCAACAAGTCACTGAAAGTCTTCAACGAAATACGCCAATAGCATTTTTACTTCAATTGGACCTGCACCGCTAAATTTTAATATCATTACTTCGCAATTGTAAGATCAAGTTGGACCTTATCACTTAAATGTTTCGCTATTGAAACATCTTTTACCTCTCATGGTTCAAATTTAGTACTTCAATTGAAAGTGCTATAACGTGCGTGTGACTTCACCAACAACATGAGCTAATTGCATTGTTCTTTTCGATCCAGTGTCAGAACTGTTTTACCTTAAAATTAACTTGTCTATATCAAGTTTCTTTTCTTGCTTGGACTGCTCAAATTTGATAATTACTCTATAGCCTCGCTAGTACTATTTCATTTCCTACACTTTGTAGAAATCATTCCTAGCTCTTTCGGAGCTTGTTCCTTAAATGCTTGTAATTCGTTAGGTGCTTCGCTTGGATTTCTGCCCATCTGGCTTTAAGCATTTGTCTCTCTTGGTCGTTAACCATTGCCAATTTAGGCTTGCTTTGTCTTTCTTGTATTCTGGGATTTGGTCCCCAAATACACTTAATTCATTAATTCTATTAATGCTTGCTGTGCTCGCATCTTGGGATTTGGCCCCCAATTGCTGGCACGTCACAATAACCAAGCTTATTTCTTTCCTCGCTTGTATGAGGATTTAGCTATCAACTTTTCACATATCCTCGTTCTTGCTATATTTGCCTTGTCACGAGGGTACTAACAAGCTTGCTTAATCAGTTTTGTTACTTTCAAATCATTATTTAATGTACTTTTGTATTGGGACTTGACTCCCGACCACCGCGAAATATAACCTTTGAAATACTTACTGGAATTTCGAGATTTGCACCTCAACCAATCACTAATTAAAATCTATTCTTTTATTTTTGAAACAGATTGGGTTTTGGCCCCCAAACGTTTGAAACTAGTTCGTAATATTTATGGCACCTTTGCATCTTGGGACTGAGTCCCCAAGTGCATGCCACTGGAAAACATTCTTTGATTGCTCGTCTACTATAATTTATTGCACAAGAACTGTGAAATTGTTAATGTTACATATTCAAATTATTGTCGATGTATGGGAATTTTTCTCTGTCTATTGGATTGGACTTTGATCCCTCGTTTTTTTATTTTTCAGCCCTATCAGGGACATCATTCTTCATTTTATGAGTAGTTTGCTCATTATGGAACACTAGCTAACCTGTTTTGTTATTCTTTATATTTTTACAATATTCTGTAATGAAACTATTGCTTTGCACGGTAATGTTTGTTAATAAATGTAATGCATCCAAGCAACTTGTTCTTCCTCTCTGCATTCCTAACCTATCTCTGAAATCCTTTCTAACTCTCAACCCAGTTTGACTTATGCTTCCCCTCGAGTCCTATCTGAGAAAGGAGGTCTAGTATCTACCGACCCGTTCCACATGTACATGAAATCGCTTAAATTATTCGTGATAACCCTGTATATCTCCGCAACCGTTCGGATATCGGACTGATATTTTGTTCGGTGGTAAAGAGAACGACTAGAAGTTCATAATAATAATGTTATTGGTTTTACGTCCCTTTTAACTACCCTGGCTTTTTGAGACGCCGAGGTGCCGGAATTTTGCCCCGGAGGGGATTTTAACGTGCCAGTAAATCTACTGACACGGCTCCCTTGCATTTGCGCACCCTCAAATGCCAGCTCACTGCGCCAGGATACGAACCTGCAACCTTGGGCCCAGGAAGCGAGAACGTTACCACTGAGCCACGCAGCGAGCCCACACTAGAAGTTCATCTATGTGACTATCATAATTCTCTTCATTAACAAAACGAACATCCAAGCGAAGCTGAATCATTTAAATAGACTTTTCTCGCGATTTAGCCATCCGAGCGCAGTAAAACTGCAAATGCCTTTACACATTATAATGCACTGACATCTTGTTTAGTCCAATTGTTTACATAACATGGCAGCTGTTTGAAATTGTTAAATTAGGTTTTTATTTCTTGTGTCCTAATCATGCGATCGAACTGAAAGTTTGAATAATGAACCTACGCAGGAATCTTCATCTAATGGTACATAACGCTATGGCCGATATATATATATCAATCTGACATGGCGACCATCTGAAACATTTAGACGTCTCTACGAATCTATTACAACAATCAAACTGAAATGTTGTATGTTGATAGATGCTATTAACTTAAGTTCACCTATGGATCCCTCAATAACCTGGTGAGCACAAAACCAACATGGTGGTGACGCGAAATTTAAATATTTAAATGGATTTTTCTTGCAACTTATCATCCGAGCGCTGTGGAACTTGACACGGTATATCTTCATACAAGCCTCAATGTACTGACGTCTGATTTAATTAAATTGAATGAGAACTTAAAAATGGCGGTTGTGCAACTTTTAAAAATCTCGTTTTCATATCTTGTGTCCTAAGTAAGTAAGACCAGTACGATATATGAAAAAAGGCTATTTAGTTAATTACGGAACTACTTGTAACAGGTGATATGAACCGTTTAGGAACACAGTAATGTGTGAGATAATAAAATTGATACATTGTAATTGTCCCAACCCCCCCCCCCCCAACTAAAAGGTTTCAGAAGGAAGGGAGGAAACAGGTATTACGGAGACATGGCACCGGAAGAGGAAGTGGGCCCTAGACGAAGAGGGTGGTTTAAAATACGTGCTATATAAAGATAGATTATAGAAAATGAACATATTATATTTGGACAAGGGTAAATTATACGTAACACCAAAAGACACGTATTCACACATCAACCATACCTTAAGGGGAGGACGGTAACAAAAGATTATAAGAATAACTAAAGAGTGAAAATAATAAATGTCTTACCTGTTTGGAAATTAAAAGCAAATCCATCGCCTAAATTGGATAGCTGTACATATATATATATACGAGGCACGTCCAGAAAGTAAGCTCCGTTTGGTAATAAAATTAAATTGTGTACAGATACAGGAAAATATTTATTGCACAACATTCTACACCTCTTCAACTAATTTTCCACATAACTGCCAAACTTTGCAGGTATTTGTCATAGCGTGGCACAAGTTTTTGGATACCTTCTTCATAGGAGTTTGCCGCCGACCCGTAAACGAGAGTGAAGACTCCCCTGTTAGATATCCTACCGTTCGGCTACTACTGTTAGGCAAATTGCGTGCTTACCAGGAGAACTGCGTATGTTTAGGAGTTCTCCTGACCACATACACAATTTGCCTAACAGTGGTGGCCGAATGGTGGGATATCCTACAGGGGCGTCTTCACTCTCGTTTACGGGTCGGCGGCAAACTTCTATGAAGAAGGTATCCAAAAACTTGTGCCACGCTATGACAAATGCCTGCAAAAGTTTGGCAGTTATGTGGAAAAGTAGTTGAAGAGGTGTAGAATGTTGTGCAATAAATATTTTTCCTGTATCTGTACACAATTTAATTTTATTACCAAACGGAGCTTACTTTCTGGACGTGCCTCGTATATTACAATCGAGACAGAGAGTTTTCTCATGTGCTAACATAATCAGTCTCTATGAAGTGCCATGGCGTCACCATCCAATTGTTATCACAAAGAATAACAAGTAGTTCCTTGAAGAACTATACAGCCTATTTTCATATATCCTACTTATGTTAAATGTCTCTATCTACAAACAAATTTTCAGTCTGATTGCTGTAATAGATTCGTAGATATTGAGAACCGACTAAATATTCTGGATGGTCACCATGTTGGATGTTTATATTATAGGCCTTAGATGCATGTACTATTACATGAAGATTATTGTGTACGTGTAGCATTCAAACTTCAATCGCATGATAAGGACACAAGAAGAAACAAGGAGATTTTAAAATTTCGCTCAGCTGCCATCTTGTGGTTATGGAAAGAATTGAAATAAATTAGATGCCAGTGGATTAACATTCGTATAAGGATTTACTGTACCAAGTTTCACTGCACTCGGATGGTTAAATTGCGAGAAACGTCCATGTGAATATTTATATTTCGCATCGCCGCCACGTTGGATTTGTGATCACCAGGTTATTTAAAGTCCTATAGGTGAACTTAAGTTCATAGGCCCTATGAACATAAAAAAATCAGTTTGATTGCTATAATAGATTCGTAGATATTCAGAGCCGTCTAAATATTTCGGATGGTTGCCATTTGGATTGTTAAATGTATAGGCCAGAGAGTCATGTAACATTAAAGGAAAATTATTGCGTAAGTTCATTATTCAAACTTTCACTTCGTTCGCATGATTACTACACAAGAAATAAAAACTTAATTTTAAAATTCGCAAAGCCGCCATCTTTAGGTTCTGTAAACAATTGATCTAAATTAGATACCAGTGCACTACAATGTGTATAAACATTTCCTGTACCAGATTTCATTGCGTTTGGAACATTAATTCGCGAGAAGGGTCTATTTAAAATTTTCAAATTCACTTGGCCGCCATGTTCGTTTTGGAGTTAACCGGTTTTTGAATGTCTTATAGATGAACTTCCAGTAGTGCCCTTTATATCGTACAAAATTTCAGGGTGATACCGCTAATAGTTTCAGAGATATAGAATACCGGTGAAATATTTCGCACATCCGCCATCTTGTGGTTATGTAAACAATTGAACGAAGTTAGATGTCGGTGCATTACAATGAGTATAAACATATACTGTACCATGTTCTATTGCGTTTGGTTAGTTAAATGGCGAGAAACGTCTATTTAACCGTCGCAAATTTGCGTGGCGGCCATGTTGGTTTTGTAGTTACCAGATTTTCAAAAGTTACATGGGTGAACGTCTAGTAGTTCCCTTTATCATCGTACAAAATTCCAGGGTGATATCGGGAATAGTTTCGCAGATATTGAATGCTGGTGAAATATTTCGCACAGCCGCCATGTTGGATTGGTAAGACGTAACAAAATTTGAAGGGCACGGTCGGGGTCGTCCGGAATAGTGCTATGAGCTTACCGAGTTTCATTGAAATCGCTCAAGCGGTTTAGATTTTATTAGGGGACACACACACACACACACACCTCACACACACACACACACGCACACGCGCACACACACGGAAAAAAGGTCATCTCATAAGCCTATTTTTTCAAAATTGAAAATAGGCTAAAAATCAAAATCAAAGCACTTAAGTAATCAGACACTAATAAAATCAAAGAGATCACACTCGAGTCGCCATATGTCCATTCACAAACAAAACCAAGGAGATCACACATCTTTAATCTTCTCAGAAATCTCACTGCTTTCCATGTCCCGGGCTTTGGCGTTTGACACATCCCGACGAAATAGGTATTGTGACATTCCAACTGTCATAGTAATACAAATATATTGAAAAACAATTTTGGATTTAAGACATATTTTAAATAAGGTCTTCAATTGTACATCACATTCAGCTTAGTAAATATGTTACAATTTAGGTTGTTTACCATGGAAGGAACCCTACTTCGAAAACTTACCAACACAGCAGAAACAAAATAAAGCTAATTTTAGTCAATGAATTATGTTCTTACTAATGTGTGTAACACTATTTTATTTCAGATTGAAACTTTCGGAAGCAGTGCACACAGAATGAAGTTAATTTCATTTCAAAATTGTTTACTTTTCAGAAAATGAATAATTTTCCATTTTGTCGCTACTAAAGGCCGCTTAAACCCACTTTTTAGGAGTCATATAGCATGAAAACATATTATGTTTTAGACATATTTTCCATCTATCGCAAATGCTATAAAACACAAACTCTAGTCATTAATACATTGAAACATCCAGGTACTTCTCTTGATGCCAATCCCGTCAGAGAAGTTTAATGGAAAATGAAGTCGGAAAGGGGTGTTTGTTGACTATCGACGTTATCGTCCTAGCACGACGGTTTTCAAATCCACTCGTCTAGTCTAGCAAGTCTGGGTACAGTTTGGCTCTTCGATCATGCACGTTAATGCGCTAAGAAACACCGGTCATTTAAGTTTTATGAAGATCTGAGGTGCTGTTGTGAAACGATCTTCTTACCAGCCTACGTTCTACGTTATGATGTTGTTGTTTACACTCTATCACTGTCACAGAAGCGTCTTCCGATGCCGAAATACAAATTGCCGTCACCTCTTATATCTACGAATATCTCCATGCTATAGCGTGATATTTCAAGAAAACCTTTCATTGTCAGCTACATATGTTGGAAGAAAGTCAAAAATTAATTCAAAAATACAACATATCTCAAAAGTAATTCTCGCATCATGATATAGCAGATGGAATTCTTAGTCCAACCTTAAGGTCCCGGGTTTGATTCCCGACTCTGCCAGGAATTTACAATTTCCTGGTATGATCTGATACGGGGACTTCAGCCTCGAAATTGCCGAATTGGAACCAGAACCGGATGCTGTGGCAAGGGGAGGAGCGGAATTGAACTCCCATCAATCTGATAAACCGTGTATATTTATTTATATACAACGACATACACGCACTATCACAGCAAACACCAATACTCAACATCATTAACTCCAGAAGACTTCAATGGGCTGGTCATTTACTAAGGATGGTCTTACAAATCATTAAAGAAGGAACAAGAGGAGAAAGGCCAATGGGAAGACCACGAAGTTCCTGAAAAAATGGAATCTCCAAACTTTTTAGATATCTGAATATGGATAACAGGTAAGAACTCACCCAAAGCAGAGTTCAGTGGAGGCATTTTGTGAGATCGGTGCGGGATCTTCGTGTCCCATGGAAGCCTTCTGAGTGAGTGAGTGAGTGTATTCATTTATTTATGTATATATTTATGTATTTTCTATTTATGTATTTATGTATATATATATTTATGTATTTATTTTCTATGTATTTATGTATGTATTTATTTATATAACTATTTATTTATATATTTATGTATTTATTTATTTATTTATTAATATATTTATTTATGTATTTTTTATGTATTTATTTATTTATTTATTTATTTATTTATTTATTTATTTATTGCATGTAACAGTTTAAATTGTCTTTTTTTTCAGATAAATTACTTCCACGCTCCTATTGAACTTTAAGCTCAGTAATAAAGCTGCAGTGTAGAAAGTTGTGTCACCTTTGTGGATGGCAGTCGGTATTTTAAAGTGGAGTACTGTAGTTGTACTCTTGTCAGTAATGCGAGTTGTTTTAGTTGGGTGACAACAGGGAATGTCCACCGGCGAGCGAGCATCCATCACTTCGCTGTTCACTCCTCTGCTATTGTTTCGCAATTGTATTAGATTGAAGTTAGCCCCTGTCAAGCTTATTTCTTGCCACTGGAATTAGCCAGAGAAAATAACGCCACCATGTGTCTTCTTCTATCTCTGTCTCTCTCTATCAATTTATTATCTCACTGTCATTTTATCGTAGCTGCAAACCAAGAACTGATATCCTTCTGTCTCTTTCTAGCACACCTGTCTCTTTGAGCATGTCTGTAACATGTGGTTGGGAGAAGTTATTGTTTCTTTTGTCTACGAAACCCAAATATCTCGTCCTAAAGGACCTGAAGCGTAGACTTGTGCTTTATGTCACACACCATGACTGCAAAGAGAAGATGGAAACACTGAATCTCAGCCCTGACAATGGCCAACCGGATTGTAGTTTCTGCCTGTTTGATTTAGCCCCCTCCCCCTTTTTTCAGGAAATTGCCGGGTTGAAACAGTCGTGTCAGTCCTGGGATAGGCACCTAAATAATCCTAGACCTAATAATTACATTTGCTCACTTAATTACAGTCACCACAATAACACATGTACCGACAGCAGTGGCTACGCTAGCTAAAGCGCAGCGTTAGGTCATGGGGCCAAGCTCTCTACTGACTCGGTAGACGCATGGGTTCGAACCCCACCGTCGCCCGTCATTGGAATGGTTTTCGGTGGTTTCCCATTTTCAACACCAGGCAAATGCTGGGACGGTAGGCTACATTCTGATAGGCCACGGCCGCTTCCTTCCACATCCTTGCCCAGTTTCAATCATCTTCATCCATTCCATCTCTCATCCCGACGCGCAGGTCACTTACGGGCGTCGAATAGAAAGACCTGCACTCGGCCTCTGAGGAGACCACAGGACAAAAGAAAACACATGTTATCAGTAAAATTTAACACACTCCCACGTACACGGGACTGATGATCAAGATGTTTCAAACCCTTAAAAAGGATCAGGTTTATTGTCACTAGTGTGAACCTACCAAACAATCAGATTTGATCAGCTACATGGCAACTTATACTAGGCCTATAAGATGAATATCGTCGTTGAACGTACAATGCCGCGTATCTCACAACGCTCTTCGTTTCCATTATTTTCCTTATGACTGGTCACGCCTTCCAGCCGTTTGTGTGGATGTGCCGTCCAACAGAACAATTAATTTTCTTGTGTAGGTTGCTAAAGGATGTTGATGATGATAATTGTTGTTTTAAGGGGCCTAACATCTAGGTTATCGGCCCCTAATGGATTGGGTGATAGTGAAAGATGAGATGAGAATGAATACTATAACTAATACTAACAACAAACTTACATACTAGAAGAAGGAATGGTAAACAAATAAAGGATAAGGCAAATAGAGGACAGAAAGAAAAGAAATGCCCTCAACCCTCGAAGAATGAGGATTGAGGGTCTTGGAAGTAAGGACAGCATAGGAAAGGGAAAGAGGAGAGGGCCTTCCCCAAGGTCAGAGGAAAAGGGGGACAAAACGGAACCAGCTCAGGAATCCCTCTGGGTTGCCAACTCCCAAACTCACCAGCCGTGAGCCCTTAAGGGTGTAGCACTATCCAGGGTGCACCAAAAGTGGTGGGGACACCCAGGCTTCTTAAGGGTCTTGAGCAGAAGGCAGGAGATATGAAAAGAAAAAGAAGGCTGAACCCGCGAAGAATGAGGGTATCAGAAAAGATGAGACAAGGGCCTATCAGAGCGGGAAAGTGAAAGACTGCCTAGGCCTCGGATACCCTAATACCATCGGGGTGAGAAAAGAACATGAGTTGACCAAGGGAGGTCGATAGCAAAGATGACAGAGAGGAGCACGGCACAAGTAAGTGGAAGTAATGCGAAACTCAGCTGGGGTCCCATGGTCGCCAACCCACGTCCCACTAGCCGTGGGCCCCTGGGGGAGGGGGGGGGGGGTGCTAAAGGAAAATGAAACTTAAATATACTGTACTGTAGGAGTGTATAACTATACGGAAATATACTTTTCTCTCAACTTACCTATTCTATAGCCACATTTTGTAAAGTGATAAACTATGCATGTTATTATCCCGTTTCCAACAGGATCGGGGATGAGATGTGATGAAAATCTATGTGGAGGATATTTTTACAGCCGGTTTCCCTTCCTGATGCCAACCTCATGAGAGTAAAATGAATGAAGATGCATGAAACAGGGCAGGGATGAGGAAGGAAGCGGGCGTGACCTGTTGGAAGGTACCGTTCCAGCATTTGCCTGGAGTTGAAAATGGGGAAACCACGGAAACCATTTTCAGGACGGTCAACGGTGGGACTCGAACCCATGTCTACCAAGTCCGCAGGCAGCTTTGACCCTAAATCGATAAACTTATAGTTTTTATGTTGTCAAAATAAGAACATGTTATTGTCATTTTCTTTACTTAAAATATGTATAATTTGTAAACTTCACTAAGTTTATAGCAACATACCATGTAGGTTTGCACTACGGCGTTGCTGGTTTCATTTTAATGATTTTGGTAACAGTGAGAGATTCTGTTTAAGCGCGCTCACACCAAGCGTTTCTGGGTTTGTAAATATTGTGTCATTGCAAGTGTTATTGTCTGTTTAATTAATTATGTATGAGAAATGTGTATATGTGTTGAGTTTGTTTGCGTCTTTGTTCAATATCGAATATTCAGTAGAGGGCCTCGTGAAAATCCCATATTAAACCAGGATCCAGAAAAAAGTAAAGGAGTTAGGTAGACCTACTCCGGACTTAGATGTTGCTCATAAAACCAGTTCAACAAATTCGCATACACTAAAACAGGCTGTTCCAAATCCACGAGTTTGAGTATGCATACATGCGAGTACTCAGCGGTGATGCTTGAAGCACGGTTGGAGAGGGACTGGGGGTGATTGCCAATATGTCACTAGGCGAAGGCCATAGCACAAATCCATGCGCTTCCTGCCAGTCTTGATGTATCCACCGCGCAGTGACGGCATCCCCAACAGCAGATCTGTATTGCATGTTGCAGGTTTACTCACGCAAGGCGGTGAGTACTCCGCTTTACACTGACGAGCAGCTCGGCTGGAGCAGCCTGCACTAGAATATTTAATAGAAAAGTGAATGAAAATGATTCGATGCACGTATGCGAGATTAAAATGCCATTTTCTGTTTTCCTTGTTTGTGTTTTGGCAATAGTGATTATTGTGGAACAGTGGATTTAATGAGGAAGCATAATGACAGTGAGAAACAGATTAATAATTCTTTAAACTTTAGGAACTTAACAATGCAGCGTTATGAAGCCGTACTTATCACGAAGAAAGGGAAAAACACAATCAACAAGTGGAAATGAACAGGTACCGAATGTGCTTTCAAGATTTATAGACTGCATTAAACTTTGCGGTGCGTTTGAATTAGCTTTAGGGGTCATTACGAAAGAGATAGTTCCGACAATCGTGACGTTGTCTTGGGCCTAGTAGTTTTAATTTATACTAGATGAAACCCGTCAAAACATGACGGACAATGGAAAACAAATTTACTGAAGAAGCTTCTTATATAAGTTACATTCTTTGTACGATTACTTTTTAGCACTATTGCAACTTTAAGGGCGTTAAAAGATAGCACTCTCAGCATTGCAACATATTGCTGGTCATGACTGAAAACGTGATGAGGTCATCATCATCTTGCACAGTTTCCAGCCACTGGCCGGGTCTGTTTGGAACACAAGCCTCTCCAACGTCTTCTGTCTTCCCACCATCTCTCAGCCTCCACCCTTGTCCAGTCTTCTCCTCTCTTCTTCACGCTTTCTTCCACCCCCTTCAGCCACCTGTCTCTCGGTCTCCCTCTTGGTCTCTTTCCTTCCCACTTCGTCTCGTGTATCCTCATGGGTATCCTCTTCTCCTCCATTCGTCTTACATGTCCATACCATATAAGTCTAGATTTCTCTATACCATCCTGTAATGGTTCCTCCTTCATTAATTCTCTGGTCCTCTCATTTCTTATTCTGTCCCTCTTTGTAGCTCCAATACTGCTTCTCAAGAACCTCATCTCACTGGCATGTATTTTGCTCTTCTCCCTTCCTTTCATAACCCAGGTCTCCGAGGCATACGTCAAGATAGGGACATAGTACGATATATGATCTACTTGCTGTTCTGAGGGACATCCCTGCTCCATAACATGCTTCTCACACTCCTCCGGAATGCTTCTGCCTGTCTCCCCCGCTCATTTATTTCTCTACCGTTTCTTCCATTCTCTTGTATCATGCTTCCCAGATACTTGAAACTCTCCACTTTCTTCAGCTGTTCCCCACCAATTGTTATTCCCGTTGTGGTCCTTTCCTTCTTCCTTGTTGTGATCACCATCTCACTCTTATTTATGCTAAATTTCATCCCATATCCTTGAATTATTCCTTCCCACACGTCCAACTGTTCCTGTATCTCCTCCTCCTTGTTTCCACAATCATCAAATCATCCGCAAACACCATTGCTTTCATCTTTCCTTCCCCAATTACTTGTGCCGCTCGGGTCATTATGTCATCCATCACCACAATGAAAAGTAACGGTGATAGTGCACTTCTTTGTTTCAGGCCGTTTCTCTGTTCCACCCAGTCCGATCTCTCTCCTCCCACTTTCACACAGTTCACGCTTCCCTTGTACATCTCTTTTATCCACCTTATAGTCCATTTTTCTACTCCTCTATCCTCCAGGGACTTCCATACTTTGTTTCTGCATACACTGTCATATGCTTTCTCAATGTCCAGGAAGGCCATCAGTAGATCTGTTCCATACTCATAGTGCTGTTCTTGTAACTGACTTACAGCAAAAATCAAATCCACTTTGGACCTTCCTGCTCTGAAGCCATGTTGTTCTTCCCTCATCCCTCCTTCTATCCTTGTCCTAATTCTCCTTTCTAAAACTTTCTCAAACATCTTTGCACAATGACTCATCAGTGTTATTCCCCGATAGTTTTTGCATTTTGTTCTACTACCTTTCTTGAAGATCGGGACAATTATTCCCTTTTTCCAGTCCTCTAGGGTCTTCCTTTCCTTCCATGCTGCCTTCATCACTCGGTACAACCATTGTATCCCCACCTCTCCTGCTGCTCTCACCATCTCCACACTCAACTCATCCACACCCGGTGCCTTCCCTCCTTACATCTTCCTCACTGCATCTTCCACTTCTTTCCATGTTAAGTCTTTTTCTGTTTGCAGTTCATCTACTGTACCTCTTCCCCGATTTCTTCTTCCTCGCCGTGGTTTCCATTTGGGTTCAGGAGTTCTTCAAAATATTCTTTCCACATTTTCTTCAGTTCTTCCCTATTTTGTATCCCTTGTCCCCTTTTGTTCACCATTCTGACATAATCCGTAGGATCCTTCCGCCTCTTATTCTTTACCATCCCATACAGGACCTTGTTTGTACCTTCACTATCCTGCTGGTCATGACTTAAAACGTGATTAGGTAAATAGCCCAATACGTTCAAGAGTTTCTCCTTGAGCTTGATTGATTGTGATAAAGTAGGCCGAGCGAATAGGACATTGTTGCCTATTAAAAGAAAATGTACTGTACCTGCAAGTGTTTTATCGGAAGGTGTTAAATCAAGTCGTAGGATTTGATCTCTCTGCCTAATATTACTGCACCTATTATATCCGAATCCAAGCAATTTCTTACATATTTCTTACAATTAATATATTACCATATATGAGTCCTTGGGAAACGTTCAGATTTCTAAGGAGCATAACTATGGCTCAAACGTTCGGAGTATGTGGAGGCGAATCACTTAATTCCAAGGAATTGAAAAATTCAATAATAGGGAAATGAAGTAGCTGGCTTTCATCTTCAGTATCCAATCTGTTAACGCTGATGTATGTGTTTGAACTACTGGATATAAGTTCAATGACTTTTAAATTAATATCATTACATTGTTGCAGCTTGGCAAATATTTTATATTCCAGCAGATCAATTTTACCCTCACAACAGTAAAGACCAAAGTAACCACGCATAGATTTTACGCAAGGGAAGTACAATGTAGAACAATGTTTACATTTGATCGTCAAAGACCTTACAGTACACTGTACTGCATAATATCTGGAATTGTTTCTGAAATGGCCTATTTATATTGGATTTTAAATGTGGCTTCGTATTATTCGATAACACTATAGTGTCCTGCAATAACGGAGCCGCTAAATATTACATGGCAAATAATACATCCATTGCCGAAATCAACTGCGTAGTTAGACTCAGTACTCTAAACAAATAATCATTAAACAATTGTCTTATACAATGAAGTTCAACATGACCGTCCAGAGACTTTCATACTCAAGTTGGTTGGTGAGGACCATGCGATGACACTGATCGCTTAAAATAAATTCCTTATAATTGTTCCTGCCAGCGAAATTTTTTGCGATAGCTTGAAAACGCAGCTCAGAATGACGTTCTTCATTTTGTTATAAACAGTACGAAACTGCTCTTAATAAGCAATTTCCATCACCTGTTATAGGTTATGACAGTACATTTTGCAGGGGAACATAGAATCACTTCGCCAACTACTGGAACGACCATAGGCCTATACTCAATACTCACTTCGGCAGTCACCCTAATGGAGGCAGTTTTTGAATTATATGTCCCGTGCATGTCAAAAATCGTATTAACACATGGAGGCCCACCTATTCTTGTCTATCGCCCCGGAGACCCGGGTTACATTTCCTGCTCTGCCAAGAAATTGAATTCTGGTCTGAGGGCAAAAACGGGGCACATTCAGTCTCTTGAGGTATAACTAAGAAGAGGAAGGTTTAATTCCCACCTCGACAATCTTGGATGTGGTTTTCCGTGGTTTCCAACTTCCACTTAAGGCAAATACCGGGATGGTTCCTAACTTAAGGCCTTGGCCGTCTCCTTGCCATTTACCACCTTAATTACAAATACACACAGTAATGCAGCCATCACAATAACACAGGTTATGAGAGAAAATTTCACACATACACACCCAAGTACACGGGGCTGAGTGACCACGATGTCGGAGCCCTTCAAACGAATTATGTTTGCCAAGTGTCTCTTATGGCGAAAGCAATTGTGGACACGCGCGAGTGCCTGGAAAACTACTTTTTTCTTTAATAATTTAAGAGTATATCGACGATGCATAATTATAACTTTTAGTCTAGGACGCTAATAACTTGACCACCGAAGCATTGGGAAGAAATTGCAATATTAAGGTACATAAACAACATAGCCTACACATTCAACTGTCGGTTAATGTTCCTCAAAATTTCACTTCTTAAATATTCCCCTCCTTTATAATTCTCCATCACGTGAAAACGTGCCATGTCTTGGGTTTTAAATATATCGATGCAATGGTTCTGCCATCTGCTATCAGTTACTGGAACTATATGGGCGATGTACTGCCATCTGTTGTCAGTTATAGGAACTGATTGCAGATATTTAAACGGCGTACTGAGGACAACAGTTTGTTCTTTTGATCACATCCTGTAATGCAATGGTAAAACGGAAATAAAACGAATTGAGAGGGAATGTAGAAATATGTATCTTTTACAGACATAAAACCTTACTAATACTCCTTGATTAAACAATATTTCAATGGTAAAAAAAAACTTATATCGGCGAGGGCTGGGATCGAACCGGCGAACCTAGGAACCACAGTCTGTCGCCTTAACCACATAGCTACTCGCGCAATCTCGATCAGTAGCAGACGCAGCCATTCATTATATTCAAAAGCTGCTGCCTGAAGGAAATAATCCATTTCATTATCCAAATAAATCAATGTTGCACATTCGTATACGTTCATACTGTTATTATATTTTATTGCCAGAACTTGGTTAATGTATGTTTTCAATTACATGGAAGCTTATTAAATAACTTACATTTTAGTGAAATTCTCACCGCCATTTTGTCATGACCTCAGGCGGATTGTGCGCATGCGTGAGGGGCTAGAATTCTGCTATTTTCTATATTAATTCAAAAATATACCGAGAGGGAATGTAGAAATATGTATCTTTAACAGACATAAAACCTTACTAATACTCCTTGATTAAACAATATTTCAGTGGAAAAAAAAAAAATATCGGCGAGGGATGGGATCGAACCGGTGTAGCTTGTAACCACAGTCTGTCGCCTTAACCACATAGCTACTCGAGCACTCTTGGTGAGCAGCAGACGCAGCCGTTCTTTATCATTAAAAGCCGCTGTCTGAAGGAAATAATCCATTTCATTATCCAAATAAATCAATGTTGCACATTCGTATACGTTCATACTGTTATTATATTTTATTGCCAGAACTTGGTTAATGTATGTTTTCAATTACATGCAAGCTTATTAAATAACTTACATTTTAATGGACTTCTCACCGCCATTTTGTCATGACCCCAGGCGGATTGTGCGCATGCGTGAGGGGAGAGAATTCTGCTATTTTCTATATTAATTCAAAAATATACCGTAATATATTTGTTTATTTTATAGACACTCTGCAAATCTAGAGGCCAAGAGCTTTCGTTAGAGTGCTCTACGAAGTAAATCGGTTCTGTCGTTCTCTCAATCTCGTGGTAACAAAAATCACCTTACTGTTTTAAATATATAGATTATAGACAGTGCAGTAAAGGAACACACTGAATCTAATAGTTTTCAAAAGCTCCTATAAAATCATCTAGAACGAGATGTTGGACTGCATGCTAAACACCTGCAGAGAAATGATAGCAGATGAAATACAGCAATCAGATTTTTTGTTTAATGACCGATGAAACTATTGATTTTTCAGAGCAGACGCAGTTAGTGTTGGTATTTTGGTAGACCTATGAGAAAGATGGTACTCCATACAAACAATATTGGGTCTTCCTTGAAACATAAGGTTAGAATTCGGATCCCCTTGCATCATGTATTTTATGTGAAATTAACATGTTGAAAAGTACACCGCGCAAAGTTATTTTGCAGTTACCTACGACGGGGCATCAATAATGAGTGGTGGTAAAGGTGGAGTGAAAGCAAAGATTGCTATCCCAACTCACATTACATCCACTGAAATGCACACCAGCTGAATCTGTCAATGGAACATGCTGCTTCGCAGAATCAGTCGACTAGGGTGTTCTTCGCTCACATGTCAATGTTTACTGCTTTCTTTTCAAGGTCGCTTCAACGGATGACTCCTTTAGAAGCAGTAGCAGCTCAAAGAATGTTAACATGACAAGCGACTAGATTGAATTTCAGGTCGTGCACCGTAAATCAGGTGTACGAACAAAGACAGTCCTTAACAGATTGTCCATTAATGTTGGAGAAAAATCCATCCTATAAAACTTGCCTTCAAGCAAACATACTTCGTCGCAGGTTGGGAGACGGGGACTTCATATTTTGGCTATAATTATTTCATACATTTTTGCTACATATTTACATTATGTGCAGTTAGTCGCAGTCAGGAAAAGCTGATGCTGAAAAATGAAATCTGCTGTCTCACACTCTATTCAAGTGATAAAGAACATAGTCTACGGGAATCGGTAGAAAACATTGCCAGGATGTTTGAAGAAACGTGTGCTTCTGAAAACAAGCATATAAAGATATCATGTCGGCGTACTGATGCCATGGAGGTGTGTGATAGATTACCACGTGAGGCCCGTGATCGCTTCCGAACCTTGGATCACCTGAAAGGAGCAAAAGTCCACCAACTTTGAAAACGTTTCCAGATAAAGAACGAGGTGTAATTGTCCAGGCCTATAGCATGCTGGAATAGAAAAAGCTCAGAACAGAACTGTTCGTTGTGTAATGTAGGTCAGGTTTAAAAAATATTGGTGAGGCAGTCCCTCTTTTGCATTTCTTAATATCCAGTAATCTGCAAGCTATATTCCGCCAAACAACTAAGCTTCTAAGGATATTGGTATGACAACATACATGACTACTTCAGAGCCTGACAGGTGTTTCTCATCGCTGAAGAGCTGAAGAGCTGATCACCAAGTAATGCCCTCGGTTGAAAAGATGGTGGTTTCCTGTACGGAGGGGTTCAGCACCAGGGTGATTGACAAACTCTGCCGCAAGAAAGAGCGACGTAAGGTTCCATTTTTTTGTCACTGAGGGAGTGTTTCTATATTTCTTCTACATAATTTTATTTTTCGGGGCGGGATAGGTCACTGCACACAACTGATTCTGTACACAGTGTGTGAGAGTTCTTCTCATTGCTAAACCACTATGATTGTTGTTTCGTGGAAATCTTATGAAAGCGTTCTCCATCTACTGTCGCTTATGAGTCTTCAACAAAGACGCATTTTCTACAATGGTTTAAGAAACATCACTGTTTAAATGAGAACAGTTGAAATGTGAGCGTTGCTGTTTTATTTAGAGGCTTGGATTATCGTAGCCATTAACCCAGTATAGCCTACTTGGGTTGGTGTTAGCTTGAGAAGAATACATTGTTAATATGAGTAGAGAAGTATTTTAGGGATTAAGATTTGGGTAGTTGCCTTGGAAAATTGCAGATACCATTTCTGTATTTGCCGGGTGTGAATGTGTTTTTAGTCGCGTTGGAACAGCCAAGAAATTATACGTCTTCCAAACACTTCTACCGTAAATATCACTGCCAGACAAGTGACTAAACAAAACCCCAATTTTACAGAAAGGAAGGAAGGTTGTTGTTATACGTAACCAATAATCAAGTGATCTTTTCTTTACGTACAATGCGAACCACGGGACGTAATATTTCACTCTAATTTTTAATATTCTGTTTTGTAGAAAATAATGAATTACGGTAAATATCTCACCTAATAGCGGAGGTAATGACAACCATACACATAGCACCTGTTAATTTAGGTTAATGTGTTAAGAATATACAGTATTTTAGTATAGGCTATTATGCATTAAGGTAGACTATATTGAGTGATATATTTCAGTTAACCTTTTGTAATTTCCCTCCGAAATACTTTTATCTCAATTCCCTTTAATATGAGAAGGAATCTCTCTCGGAACCGCTGATGTTACATGCCCGTTGGAGACAAAATTGAGTTGAGGATTAAAGACATGATTTCAGTTTTTGTACAAAAATGAATGGGAAAGGGATAAAATACTCGTAGTTTCTTTGCCAAGCTTTCTGGGCCAAGGTTAATATCATTAAATTAGATTATTACCTCAAAGTACAGTGAAAGGCTCGCGACTAAACTAACACTGTAAAAGTTACAAATGAAAAGCTTCGCACAATGGCATAGCACGTCACATTCAGTTTTATTGCGCCCTGGACTGCAGTAGAAGTAATTTTGTACAGTTATTGAATGTTATTTAAAATGACTCATGATATTTCCCAATGAGTGTAACTACAATAAATTGCTGCTGAAAGTATTCCTCGCACATCATTGTTAGGGTCAACCAAATTGAACAATATATTCCTCTAATTATACACGAAAAATACATTTCTTGAATTTTGAATGTTACCGACTTTATTCATGATAGTGATGATGATGAGTTCTCCAATGATTCCTGGTGCAAGTCTTTTCAGCGGAGGCCTTCGGGCGAAATGCACGCCAGGACGAGAATGATATGAATGATGAATACGTCATGAACATCTGGTTCCCGAAGCGCCAAGCTTGGCTGGGGCCAAGCTCTCTGCTGACTCGGTAGACGCGTGGGTTCGAGCCCCACCGTCGGCTGTCCTTGAAATGGTTTTCCGTGGTTTCCCATTTTCAACACCAGGCACATGCTGGAACGGTACCTTCTGATAGGCCACGGCCGCTTCCTTCCACATCCTTGCCCAGTTTCATTCATCTTCATCAATTCCATCTCTCATCCCGACGCGCAGGTCGCCCACGGGCGTCGAATAGAAAGACCTGCACTTGGCCTCTGAGGAGGCCACACGAAAAAAAAATTAAATTTCTTCGCCTGGCCGGAAATCATATACTTTGTTTTAACCACATAGATTCATAATAGGTTTAATAAGGACATAGCGTTTCACTTAGAAAATTTCACATGCATTGATGGGGAATCGAAGCTGTACAAGTGTCATAAATAGTGATTTCACTAAATGTGTTTGTTTATTTTGATCAACACTTTTAACCTTTGTCTGCATTAACTTACAAAAAGTCAAGAGTCCTTCCCTGTTTAATCAAGTTTCACACAGAAATCAAACTAGTTAACAATGTGAAGAAACACTTCCTTCAGCGTTGCTCTGTGGTGCGAGAATACCAGTTCTACACAGCCTCCGGACATCCCTGTGAGCACCTCAGTGTTTGAAGCAGGACGCTTTGTACGCGTCATCGCCCACATAATTGCATTAGCTTAGCCCGCCTTGGTACTGGCTTCGCATCCCCTCCGTAATTAAATCATCCTCTCGTGCGCTACGACGCTCAGATATATCATGCGTCCCGGGACAGCTGATCGGTCAAGCTGTCGGCACCCTCCTCGCTGAAAGGACCACGAGGGGTAATGAATGATAGAGTAAGGGTTAACTTACTGGGCAGGCTACGTCTGTACACATATGACATGCACTGTATGTACGAGCAGTCATGTGTGTGCTCTACGTGGGCTACTAGAAGTTTTGAAATAAATGTGCTGATGTGTGCAAACCTGCTATAGAACTCCCTGATTATGCTCGTAAGTTGTTTATTGCGACCATATCATGGTGTAGCGGCTAGAGTTCTTGGCTGTCACCCGAAAGACCCGGGCTCGATTTCTGGCTCTGCCAAGAAATTTAATTCTGGCATGAGGGCTGGAACGGCAAAACTGAGAAGAGGTGGGTTTGATTCCTACCTCAGCCATCCTGAAAGTGGTTTTCCGTGGTTTTCCACGTCTACTCCATTCAAATGCACGGAAGGTTTCAGAGTTAAGTCTATGGCCGCTTCCTTCATAATCCTCACCTGAAATACAAATCCACGCATACTAGTAATACTACAGACACACGTTAAAAGACAAATTCTACACGCACAAACACACCCTAGTACGCGGGGATAAATTACCTCGATATCCAAGCCTATCTAATTAAACAACTATATATTTTTTAGTTGTTTTTGGCCGGTTCTAAATCCACCTACGGCTTTCCACCTACAAGATGGCGGCGGTGCGACATCTCTCGAACGCATGGTCGGATTTAGACGAATGAGGTGTCATTGAACTCGAGCTGACACCCCCTTTCCATTGGACAACATATTTCCACCCCAAAATAAAACCTACCCCTACTGGGGGGGGGGGGGTGAAAGAGTAATTTTTTTAGGTAAACGTTGCTTTTCAAGTGCAACATGTGAGAGTTTGAATGCCAATATGGAATTAAACTTTGTTCCACACAAGAGACATGTGTATGGTGGAAAGTCAATATGAATTAATATGCTTGTTTTTCGTTTTTTACGCATGTCCACTCATGGCTTTTGTAAGAGGGCGGGCTTTTTAAAGATGGTGGCTGTAGTGTAACCTAACCTAACCCAACCCACGAGGGGTGTTCAAAACGTTTTCCAAGCGGTGCTTGTCGATAGGCAAACCAATAATTAAAGAGGGGTATTGTTCCCAACTCTAGGAATGGGTATTCCAAGATTCAGACACCTAGATATCAAGGGAAAGGCTGTAGCCGCTTTTGAAAGTTGAGATATTTGAATATCGCGCTACATTGCTTCTCGAAGCATTTGGAAATAATTTACCGATACTTGGATGTCAAGTGACGTAGCGAGTAATAGCAGAGGACGAGGCTATTTATTGATTAAATAGTTAACCATGGAGTAGAGACTTGAGACTGGGATCAGATTACTGGCACGGCCAAATGAAAGAGAATGCAATTAGTATCAAGTAAATCGGACCAGGGATACCAGAGATATGAGGATTTCTAGATATCAGGTGATGACGCGTGACCCTGGCAGTTTTGAATAAAAGCCAGCTGGCCGAAGCAACTTCAGCTCATTTCAACACAAGCAGTTGCCTAGCAAGTTGCTACGACGCTGAGCCAAGGCACATGGTTGCCGGATCTACGCAGAAGTTCTTTTCAAAGTCGTGATAGTCACGAAAAGTGCTGCGCTACGAGGTGGAACTTAGTAAGTTTACGGCGAGGAGAATCACTGAGGTGATTGATTTTTCTATAGACATTGGTGGAAATATTTATATTTCTACAAGGACATATGCTAGACTTTGTCTAGAATTTAATACGTTGTCACAGTCCAGTAATAACTTAATACTTGGATGTTTAAATCCATTTCAGTCAGTTTTCATTATTTGTAACTAGTTAACCACTTCGATCTGTCAGTACACTGAAGACTAGTCTATAACGGTGGCGTTCATTAGTCTACGCAAGGGAAACTACAAGTTGCCTAGCGCATGGTAGATGGTGATATAATAAACCATGCCCAGGGAACGATCTTCAGAACAGCCGTTGATTGGTTAGACTGTCAGTGTTTTTCTTGTACTGATAAGATTACAGTGAGTTATGTTACAACTGACATATCTAAGAAGAGATCACTTAGATCTGACCCTATTTAAACAAACTGTTATGGCTTTGATAGAAGCTCATATTAAAATGGAACAACAGTTAATTCAAACGTCGAAAGATACTACCACTATGTCTGACTAGACGGATTGTGGGTATATGATGGCGGCCGATACAAGGATTATACGTGCTTGTCCGATAGGGCATGTCTATGGATAAATCTGGTACAGACCAGGTTTACTACGCTTCAAGACCATCAAGAAATGTAAGCCACATTTGAATTATATTATGCCTAGCTAATTGGAACAAACTATTTTTCTGCAGATGACCAACACATTTATTTTTCGTCGTATTTAAATCTTGCAATGATTTACGCAAGACTTGTTAGAGTTATTCTGAGTATTTTCAGCACTCAGAACAGTTTAGGATCGATGACCGAGCATTTCGAGCATTTATTTGAATTTTTCATATTTTTGGGAAATCACGGAAAACCGTCGATGTAATGGTTGAGTTAAATTATTTTTGTTGAGGAAAGGATATTTTTTTTCCATATTCGAAGGTTCGAACATGTGGATTCTCACATAATGAGATGATAATTAAACATATTTAAAATGATATAAATAATAATAATAATTATAATCCACTAATAATAATAATAATAATTTTTATAATTTTTCTAAATAATTCTTGGATATTATATTTTCTAATAATCATATGTATTGAGAGAGAGCCTGTGAAGTAGTTTAATCATTTCTAGTCTGGAACAGGAGATTTTCCGAAGGAGAGTGGTTAGCGCAAGTCCGCATTCAACCAACATTTCAGTTCTGGTTGAACAGTTGATATTTGCAATGAGCAAAGTATATTTTTCAGATAACACGGAGAGGCATGAAACGGGAAGCAAATGATATTTGTATCAAATAGGATATTTTTGTATTTATATAAAATCATGACGTAAATACACTCGAAAGTGAAATAAAGATTTTCATAAGTATGGTAAATTCACGGGTTGAACTGAATGGTAATATAAAATAAACTTGTAAGTTTATTAATCTTCCAGTGTTGATAACAAGCAGAGGCTTGATTTATTGTATAAATTTTGGGAAGAAAATTTATGTGTGGAGTAGTTGAAATGCCATTCCCAGGTGCGCATGTTTATGTCGCAGGAATGAAGAGGTTTTTTCGAGCATCAATCAAATAGCAGGTTCGATGGCTCAGGTTTATAGTAGGAGTATTGGAACTACACATTTCGTCGGATGAATGACCCGAAGGTTATTTCTTGAAACCATCAGTTCTTATTTCAACCTTGTTTACGAATTCCATTTAGACTTTGATTTTGCTAGAATCCGGATTTGTCATGATAGTAGTTTATTCTTCTTCAGAGGAAGACCTTTGCCGTTGTTGTTGTAATATTGTGTTCTTACACAAATAATAGAATGGGCCACTGCCAATTAAAAATAATTCTTTAACCACGAATAATTTGAAGGATATTTTCAATCCTAGTGCCATGAACTAAATGAATTCATTATGAAACTACAATTCTAATTTCCGCATTCTGTCTAAGAATTGCAAGTTGTGAAAGTTGCTAAAAATGGCCATGAATATAAATATTTTTATAATAATGTTCCCAAGTGGAAAATTGAATAGTTGAATGGTTCAACCATTTATTGATCAAGTTGATGATTCAGAAATCATGTATTTTGTTAGAAACTTGAAGTTCATAATCGAGTCACTTCTCGAATGTTTAATGTCTGAAGAACAATTAACTGTTGTTGTGCTTCGCACAGTTCTTCGATGCTATGCTCAAGGTCAAATACTTTTCAGATGTTATTAATATATGTAAATAATTTGTGTTGCTTCTATGATGATAATATTTTTCGACGATGTATTTTTGAAACTGGAAAACTAAGTGAAAGTTTAAAATTCTATGAACATTTATTCTACGAGTGTTAATATCATGTAAATATTCAAACAGTGATCTACGATATTTCCAGTATAGACAATTAACTTTGAACTGGAATTAATCATTAATAATTTTGGAACACAGTCTACAGGACTATTAATCGGACTTGTGTTTCCAAAAAAGATTGTCAAATGTGTTTGGAAAATTTCTGTATATTGTGTGTAAATAAGAGTGTGGGTCGCCACACGTGAGTGATGCTACTTTGAGCATTCTTGCAGTCAGATTTTAACTTCAAAATAAACTGAGATAATTTTACAGGATGTGTTACTCCCAATTGAATCTCCTTCTATCCTTATTGTTGCATTGAGCCAAAAATCAGCAAAGCATTTTTTTAATTTGATGTCGTTTTTGCGATTTGCTTTAACCCATCTGGCGCTCCGGGATATTTTGACTCTCGTGCTGACTGATTATTGGTAAAATGCATATGTGGTCGTGCGGACTCCGGTCTAAACGGGCACATAAAATAAGATAGAGAGAGAAATGGCTTCGAACGTGGGTCCCGATTTAGACATGGTCAATCGCATGCCGATTTAAATTGTGATAATTTTTATAGAAATATTTTGGGAGTTGAGAGATGTCTGGTTTGGATGAATAAATTAGTAGGAAACCCAATTAGTGGGGAAAATTAAAAATTTAACTGGATTAATAATTAGAATGGGTTTGATTATTTTTGATAATGGCTTAACCATTAGGGCGTCAAGTAAATTCAGTAGTAAACGTTCGATGACTGGACATACACATTATTAGAATCCAGGTGGAGGATATTTGAGAACTTGCATATTTTTCTTGTGATATTGTGGTAAATGTAATTCGTAAAAGTAGAGAATTTTGTTTTTCCATCACGTCGACATTAGGACAAATCTCATTTTATTAGTGTTCCAATTAGCTATTCATATTTCTTGTTCTAGTTATAAGCTTGTGTTTGCCACTGTTGTATACCCCTATGTTTTGAATAATAATTGAAAGTATGGAAGAAATGATGAGGATGATGAGGAGTTTGGAGGAGAGTTCAAAAGAGGCTGGACTGCGTGTAGCAGCCATTATGAAAGAAAATACTGAGGCTTTGGAAAAGAAACTTAAAGAAAATTCTGATAAACTTAAAGAAAGTTTAAACGATAAACTTAAAGAAAATTCTGATTCTTTAGAAAATAAACTTAAAGAAAATTCTGATTCTTTAGAAAATAAACTTAGAGAAAATTTGAATGATAAACTTAAAGAAAGTTCTGATTCTTTAAAAGGTAATTTGAAAGAAAATTTAAATAGTAAATTTAATTCAATGGAAAGTAAATTTAAAGAGAATTCTGAAATTTTAAAAATGTCACTTGAAAGTAAAATGAATAAATTATGCGAAAAAACACATGAGCTCGAAACTTCATTAGCTACTAACGCAAGTTTAATGGACGATAAATTTCGCGATGCCGATCTTCGATCTCAAAGCTTAGCTGATAGGATAGAACATGGTCTTAGGAAAGTTGGTGAAGACATGGTCAACCTGGAAGTCAGAGTGAAGAAGGAGAGTAACGAGATGGGAATTATAGTTGTTCAACGTTTAACGGAACAATTCAAGGAACTTGTCATGGGAGAAATAAGAGAAGGTGTGATTAGTGAATTGCAAACTGAAATCAAGACCACAGTTGTCAATGAAATTAAAGACACACTCAAGCTGGAGAACCAAGAGGGAATCAAGGAGATTAGGGAATCTTTGTCATCCCATATTGAAGTAATTGCCAAGGATTTCCAAGCAACTCAGAAGGACATATCAGATATGACAGGGTCATTGAAAAGTCATGAGACTGTTATGAACCAGATATCCATTGATGTTAAGGAGAATTGTAAAGAAACTGAAGCAATTAAGAAAATGGCAGAAGAAAACCAGAAGGAACTTGAGGCTATGAAAACTCAAATCAAGGATGAGAAACAGTCTGATCATCTGTTAAAAATGCCAAATGTAAGGGGAAAAGAACAGATACAGATAAATCTAGGAGGAGCTAGAGAAACGGATAGTCAAAAACAGGATGAGGTCAGGACAGTATTTCAATCCAACCCCATAACTGTATTTAAGAATGTAGAAGATAAGCCTTCTAAATTTTCAGGGCGAGATTCTGTAACACCCGTGGAATTTCTGAGAGAAGCAGGTGATTACCTGAAAGATTCTACGATCCCTAAAGAAAGACAGATCCGAGTGATAGGGAAGTTTTTGGAAGGTCCTGCACTTCTTTGGTTTGGAGCTTTTAGATCCACTCTAACCACTTTTGAGGAGTTTTCTCGTGGGCTATTGAAAAAGTTTTGGTCCCCGGAAACCCAACAGCAAGTCAGAGCAGAGTTATATTCGAAGAGATTCTCGACGTCACAACCTACTCGATACTCTACGTACTTTTCTGGACAGCTGTCTAAACTCCAACATTTAGATCCGCCGATGCCAGATAACGAATTGATTACTGCATTGATACGTCAATTTCCAGCAGACGTCCAGAGGACTTTGATCGCTGCTGATATCTATAATATGGAACAATTTGATGAAGTATTACAGAAGCTGGATCATACGAACGCTCAATTCTTCCATCAGAAGGGAGTAAAGAATAACAACGCTGTGTATGCTGTTATGGCTGATAGTTATTCTCAAACACCTCGAGAGATTCGAGAGGGGCGAGAAGAGAAAACGCCGAGGGAAGATCCAAATAAGAGAGGATGGAACCAGTACAGTAACAGATACAGTTACAAACCATATGCGAGACCGGATGGTGGTAATCGATACAATACTCGATGGAGAAGACCACGAGATAGTCAAGGAAGGTACCAGGAAAGAAGATATTATGGTAGAAACAACTACAATAACAGAGGGAATGTAGATACTCGTCAGTCCAATGAAGAGTTTAACAAGGACACAAGTAAAAACTTGGAAGCAAGACACCAAGATAACTTGCAGTTTTTGGAGCAGAGGCCCAATGATCCAGGTCCATCGGGAACACAACAATCCCGGGGGAATGGTAACGAAAAAAAAAACAACTTCGAATTCACAGTAGAAGATAGAATTTTGAACACTTTCACTTCCAGAATTATTAAATGGCAAGCAGAGGATGAGGACTTAATTCAACAGAATGACGAACGAAAAGAAATGGGTACGAGAATTAGAATGCCAATCATATCATGCGAAGTATTCGGTATGCCTGTCGGTACTTTGATCGATACTGGGGCTATGCTTTGTCTGGTGAGTGAGAAGCTTTATATTCTGTGGAAGCTCAAAGAGAATTTAGAGGAGATTCCAGTATCAGGAATTAAGATCCAAGGAATAATACCCAATAAAATATATCTGTGCAAAACACAATTATACTTATGTATTACGATTGGAGGACATGATTTCCGACATGTGTTTGTTGTAATGAAGGACATGGCTTTTGACATGATATTGGGAGCAGATTTCATTCAGAAATATCAAGCAGTGATAGACATGAAGACAGAGACGATCAGATTCAAGAATACCGAAGAGATTAACTTCGAGGGAAAAGAAGAGGAAGACATCGAGGGAGATGCTCAATGGTCTCTGATTTTTCATGAAGCTGAAGGAAGAGAAGTCTACACTGAGAAGGAGTCCCCAGAGCTAGGGAAAATTTTGGAGGAGTATCACGATATTTTTGATATTAAGCCTGGTGAAATTAAGGATTTTGAATATCGTATTCGTGTAAATGATGATGCACCTTTTCATGCTAAATTGTATCCAGTAGCAGAAAAGCACCGAGAAAGGGTAAAAGTGCTTATCAAGGAGATGGAAAGCAACAATGTGATTGAAAAGTACACTACATCTTATGTCAATCCATTAGCAGTAGTGTCTAAACAAGATGGAAGTCTGAGACTATGTTTAGACGCGCGAAATTTGAATTCAAGATTACTGCCAGAGTATGACAGACCACCAATCATTAGGGAACTGTTAAGTAAATTCCAAGGCAAGGTCTGGTTCTCTAATATTGATCTCACTTCGTCCTACCATCATATTAGGCTTAGTGAAGATTCTAAGAAGTTTACAGGATTTATGTTTGACCAGCAGACATATGTATTCCGCCGTTTACCATTTGGAGTCAAAACATCTGGATCCGTTTTGATCAGAGCCCTGGAACAAAATTTGAGTCCTGAAGTAAAAGAGATAGCAATTCGTTATATTGATGATATCTTAATTGCATCCGAGACTAAGGAGGAACATTTGTTACATCTTCAGATGATATTCGCAGATTTGAGAAAAGCGAACTTCAAGGTGAACCTTCGAAAATGTCAGTTCTTTCGAAAGGAAATAAAATTTTTGGGTCATATTTTGGATGGAGAAGGATACCGTCCCAATGAGACGAAGATACAGGCAATTGCAAATTTCCCTAGACCTACTAGAGTGAAGAATGTCCGCAGTTTTCTCGGGACATGCCAATTCTTTGCAGGGCATTGTCCAAACTTCACCAAGACAGTTGCGCCATTGCAGGAATTGTTAAAGAAAGGAAACAAATGGAAATGGGTTAAAGATTGTGAACAATCATTTCAAGATGCCAAGAGGTTATTGGTAAACAGTGTGAAATTGGAGTATCCTGACTTTACCAAGAATTTCATTATAGAATCTGATGCATCCACCGTAGGGATTGGAGCTATTCTACTTCAAGAAGATGACGACCACAAGAGACATTACCTGGCGTTCATTAGCAGGAAACTTCGTCCATCAGAAAGGAATTATTACACCACAGAGTTAGAAGCACTTGCTGTAATATTCGCATTGGAGTCGTGGAAGAAAATATTAATTGGACATTCAGTCATTGTGAGGACTGATCACCACGCATTGGAGTTCATCTTGAGAACAAACTTTGCCAGTGATAGAATAACTAGATGGTCACTTTTTATTCAGCAATTCAACCTAGTTATTGAACACACTCCTGGAAACTTGAACGTGGGAGCTGATTTATTGAGTAGAGCAGTGGAGTCTACATCTAAGGTTTTTCAAGTTAACCTGACGCAGGAAGATGAAGATACCTTGAGAAGGTTAAGGTTATTGCATTTATCCCAGAGGAGAGACCGACGTCTTAGGAACATTTTTCGTTTTCTACAGGGAAACATGGATCCAAATGATGATGATTTTGTGGAAACTGAAAGAATTTCAAGAGATTTTATGATGTTAGATGGTTTAATCTACAAGTTTGCAGATCCCGACCATACGAAGCTGAGAGTAGTGATACCTCCACGATTGCAAAAACCCATTATTTGGATGGCACATAGAATCGCAGGTCATGCTGGAGTAGATAAGACAGTCAACATGATTCAAGAGAAATTTTCGTGGGAGCGAATGCGACAAACTGTCAGAAACACTATTCGAGAATGCGACTTATGCCAAAGGAGTAAACATAATTCTAGATTATTGAGAGAATTACCAAGGCCTATTATTCCTTCTAAGCCTTGCGAAATCTTCGCGACTGATTTATATGGTCCTCTCCCAAAGTCTAAAAGAGGTAACCGATATATTTTGGTGACCATGGATGTTTTCAGCAAATACACCATGTTACATCCAATTCAGAAGGCAAACGCAAAGTATTGTGCGAAGAGAATTAGAGACAGCGTAATTCCGGAAGCAGGCAAACCGGAATTCCTTTTATCAGATCGTGGACCTCAATTTACATCTTTAGAATTTCGAACCATCATGAATAATCTTGGGATTAGACAATTGTTTTGTTCTATTAGACATCCAGAGAGCAATCCAGCGGAACGCGTGATGGCTGAGATAGGAAAATTTTGCCGCCTCTATTGTCCAAATGAGCATTGGAAATGGATGGATGTTCTTTCCTTAGCATCCGAATCCATCAACTCTACGATTCACGAGAGTACTGGACAGATTCCTATGTTGCTTCATCATGGAATTAAACCAACACGATTATGGGATCGAATCATCTCTATTCCACCTGAGATTGAACCAAGTCGTCAGATGAGGGAAACTCTAGCTTTAGACAAGTTAAGGAGCCAAGCTGAGAAAAGAGAGCGCAGAGTGAGAGGAAAGCGTTTTCGCAGACCCTTGCGCGTAGGAACTCTTGTTTTAGTGAAAAGGCCTACACCCTCTGACGTGCAAAATCGAGTGTACTCGAAGTTTGCAAGCCTTTACGCTGGACCCTATCGTATTGTGGAAGTAAACAATAATGGAAGCTATGAAGTAGCTAATACACGAACTGGTAACATCGTGGGAACTTATAATGCATCGAATTTGAAGATTTATTATTCAAGAACCAGATGATTTAATGTGTAGATAGGAAAAATAAAAATTTTTCAATTTTTATTTTTTGCTAGGTGTGGGGTGGATGTGCCCAACTCTAGGAATGGGTATTCCAAGATTCAGACACCTAGATATCAAGGGAAAGGCTGTAGCCGCTTTTGAAAGTTGAGATATTTGAATATCGCGCTACATTGCTTCTCGAAGCATTTGGAAATAATTTACCGATACTTGGATGTCAAGTGACGTAGCGAGTAATAGCAGAGGTCGAGGCTATTTATTGATTAAATAGTTAACCAAGGAGTAGAGACTTGAGACTGGGATCAGATTACTGGCACGGCCAAATGAAAGACAATGCAATTAGTATCAAGTAAATCGGACCAGGGACACCAGAGATATGAGGATTTCTAGATATCAGGTGATGACGCGTGACCCTGGCAGTTTTGAATAAAAGCCAGCTGGCCGAAGCAACTTCAACTCATTTCAACACAAGCAGTTGCCTAGCAAGTTGCTACGACGCTGAGCCAAGGCACATGGTTGCTGGATCTACGCAGAAGTTCTTTTCAAAGTCGTGATAGTCACGAAAAGTGCTGCGCTACGAGGTGGAACTTAGTAAGTTTACGGCGAGGAGAATCACTGAGGTGATTGATTTTTCTACAGACATTGGTGGAAATATTTATATTTCTACAAGGACATATGCTAGACTTTGTCTAGAATTTAATACTTTGTCACAGTCCAGTAATAACTTAATACTTGGATGTTTAAATCCATTTCAGTCAGTTTTCATTATTTGTAACTAGTTAACCACTTCGATCTGTCAGTACACTGAAGACTAGTCTATAACGGTGGCGTTCATTAGTCTACGCAAGGGAAACTACAAGTTGCCTAGCGCATGGTAGATGGTGATATAATAAACCATGCCCAGGGAACGATCTTCAGAACAGCCGTTGATTGGTTAGACTGTCAGTGTTTTTCTTGTACTGATAAGATTACAGTGAGTTATGTTACAACTGACATATCTAAGAAGAGATCACTTAGATCTGACCCTATTTAAACAAACTGTTATGGCTTTGATAGAAGCTCATATTAAAATGGAACAACAGTTAATTCAAACGTCGAAAGATACTACCACTATGTCTGACTACACGGATTGTGGGTATATGATGGCGGCCGATACAAGGATTATACGTGCTTGTCCGATAGGGCATGTCTATGGATAAATCTGGTACAGACCAGGTTTACTACGCTCCAAGACCATCAAGAAATGTAAGCCACATTTGAATTATATTATGCCTAGCTAATTGGAACAAACTATTTTTCTGCAGATGACCAACACATTTATTTTTCGTCGTATTTAAATCTTGCAATGATTTACGCAAGACTTGTTAGAGTTATTCTGAGTATTTTCAGCACTCAGAACAGTTTAGGATCGATGACCGAGCATTTCGAGCATTTATTTGAATTTTTCATATTTTTGGGAAATCACGGAAAACCGTCGATGTAATGGTTGAGTTAAATTATTTTTGTTGAGGAATGGATATTTTTTTTCCATATTCGAAGGTTCGAACATGTGGATTCTCACATAATGAGATGATAATTAAACATATTTAAAATGATATAAATAATAATAATAATTATAATCCACTAATAATAATAATAATAATTTTTATAATTTTTCTAAATAATTCTTGGATATTATATTTTCTAATAATCATATGTATTGAGAGAGAGCCTGTGAAGTAGTTTAATCATTTCTAGTCTGGAACAGGAGATTTTCCGAAGGAGAGTGGTTAGCGCAAGCCCGCATTCAACCAACATTTCAGTTCTGGTTGAACAGTTGATATTTGCAATGAGCAAAGTATATTTTTCAGATAACACGGAGAGGCATGAAACGGGAAGCAAATGATATTTGTATCAAATAGGATATTTTTGTATTTATATAAAATCATGACGTAAATACACTCGAAAGTGAAATAAAGATTTTCATAAGTATGGTAAATTCATGGGTTGAACTGAATGGTAATATAAAATAAACTTGTAAGTTTATTAATCTTCCAGTGTTGATAACAAGCAGAGGCATGATTTATTGTATAAATTTTGGGAAGAAAATTTATGTGTGGAGTAGTTGAAATGCCATTCCCAGGTGCGCATGTTTAAGTCGCAGGAATGAAGAGGTTTTTTTCGAGCATCAATCAAATAGCAGGTTCGATGGCTCAGGTTTATAGTAGGAGTATTGGAACTACACATTTCGTCGGATGAATGACCCGAAGGTTATTTCTTGAAACCATCAGTTCTTATTTCAACCTTGTTTACGAATTCCATTTAGACTTTGATTTTGCTAGAACCCGGATTTGTCATGATAGTAGTTTATTCTTCTTCAGTCTACAGGACTATTAACCGGACTTGTGTTTCCAAAAAAGATTGTCAAATGTGTTTGGAAAATTTCTGTATATTGTACCTTTGCCGTTGTTGTTGTAATATTGTGTTCTTACACAAATAATAGAATGGGCCACTGCCAATTAAAAATAATTCTTTAACCACGAATAATTTGAAGGATATTTTCAATCCTAGTGCCATGAACTAAATTAATTCATTATGAAACTACAATTCTAATTTTCGCATTCTGTCTAAGAATTGCAAGTTGTGAAAGTTGCTAAAAATGGCCATGAATATAAATAAATTTATAATAATGTTCCCAAGTGGAAAATTGAATAGTTGAATGGTTCAACCATTTATTGATCAAGTTGATGATTCAGAAATCATGTATTTTGTTAGAAACTTGAAGTTCATAATCGAGTTACTTCTCGAATGTTTAATGTCTGAAGAACAATTAACTGTTGTTGTGCTTCGCACAGTTCTTCGATGCTATGCTCAAGGTCAAATACTTTTCAGATGTTATTAATATATGTAAATAATTTGTGTTGCTTCTATGATGATAATATTTTTCGACGATGTATTTTTGAAACTGGAAAACTAAGTGAAAGTTTAAAATTCTATGAACATTTATTCTACGAGTGTTAATATCATGTAAATATTCAAACAGTGATCTACGATATTTCCAGTATAGACAATTAACTTTGAACTGGAATTAATCATTAATAATTTTGGAACACAGTCTACAGGACTATTAATCGGACTTGTGTTTCCAAAAAAGATTGTCAAATGTGTTTGGAAAATTTCTGTATATTGTGTGTAAATAAGAGTGTGGGTCGCCACACGTGAGTGATGCTACTTTGAGCATTCTTGCAGTCAGATTTTAACTTCAAAATAAACTGAGATAATTTTACAGGATGTGTTACTCCCAATTGAATCTCCTTCTATCCTTATTGTTGCATTGAGCCAAAAATCAGCAAAGCATTTTTTTAATTTGATGTCGTTTTTGCGATTTGCTTTAACCCATCTGGCGCTCCGGGATATTTTGACTCTCGTGCTGACTGATTATTGGTAAAAT